>OY829328.1:91315367-92773884 GCA_963691655.1 Toxonevra muliebris
TTAAACTAAGGGTAGAACAGATATACAGTGACTTAAAAAACTCTGTTTACCTGGTGCCATATGTTTATTAATCCCGTTCAAAGTTTAGAAGTTTCAACCATAATTTATACTTTTCCTAGAATTTTCGCAGAATTTCTAAAAATTTATAAGCTTTGAGCTTCTTGAAATACCAAAAAAGTTATCCGCTTTAAAAATTATTTTTGCTTAATGTTTGAAACAGTGAAATTTGAAAAAACTTTGGTTGAAAATTTAAAAAAATCGAAATGTCTAGTCTAAATTTTGGGACTTTCGAAACTATTCTGGAATCTGAAGATATTATCTGATTTCAAAAATTGTTTTTCTCTTGTGTTCGTCGAGATAACTAGAAGCTCGAGTGAGATATGGTACAGAGACTGGCAGTAGAACACATAGCTTGTTACTTAATTAGAAGTGCAGCTGGCAGCCTGTGAAGAAGTACATAGACAACTTTCATCGAGTTAGTGTAGGGACTCCCAGTGATCAATATGGCTGCTGTTTTTCTGACCTTATCCCATGGTTTCAGGTTGACCGCCTTTGCAGTAGCTGGCCACCAGAAAAGACGCCATAAAGAAGATTCGGCTCAACTTCTGATATATAGAGCCAGGCTCATGGCTTCAGTCTCTGTCTGGCTCTTAAGGTCCTCCTACAGCAGTAGAGAACATAAGAGGCTTTCCGTAGCCTTTCCGCTGTTAGCTTCCCATTGAGGTTTGGTATCAAAGACTAGTTCTAGATATTTAACACATTTATTAAGGCCAAGCAAGGACAAAGCCCAAACCTATCTACGGGTTTATGAGAGATCTATAAAATTATAATAAATAAACATTTAGAAAAGCTGATCTGTTTATGTAGAAATTTAATTCAGTTTTAATTTGTTTTTTTTTCCAATAAAAAATATTCAAATTAAAAGCAAATTATAAATTAATAGCATTTAATTGTAAATTTTTCAGCTCTTTCTTTTTCTATTTGCACAAATTTAAGTCCGCATTTAAATTCTTAAAATTCTTTTAGCTCAATTTGTATGCGTCGTTAGTTCGCTCTGTTTCTTTCTTTTCATTTTTTTTTTTTCGTTTTCCTGCAACTTTATTCTCGGTCGCTTACAATGCAGCGTTTATGTTTTTCGTTGCCAATAATATTGAAAATTATCGCAAAAGTCATAAATAACGCCATAAGTAACGGTAACTATTAAATTAAAGAAACAAACAAAAAGCAAAAAACAAAACAAAAAAACAAACATACAACAAAAAATAAGGTTTTGAATACAAAATCAAATTTATCAACAAGTCGATATACACGTATAGTTACATACATATGTAGATAGATATGCATACATTAGTTTAAAATTTATCAGAAATTATTCCTATTGAGCGCCAAAAGCAACAAAAACCACATTGAATGTTCGTTACATACATCAATAAACTCATTTAGGCGCATATCTTTATATACACGAAGATACAAACACATACATACATATGGCCATAATAATTTATTTTAGCTTTTGATTTTGATGCTTGTTGTTGCTGTATTGTTATTGTTATTGTTTGTTATACTTAATTGTTATTATTGCACTCACGTGATTTTACATTGAATTTTTGTTACTTTTGTCTGTTTATTATTATTTTAGATTATTTCGTTTGATCCATAATAATGAAATATTTTGAAAAAAAAAGATTTCCAAAAAAATATTTATGGAATTATTCCAGACTTCAACCTACTAACGAAGAGCATAGATTGCATACGGAGGGGGGTTTTTAGTTTGTTCGTTCCTTCAAAACGGCTTTTAATTCAATAGAAACGGGAGGGGGGTTTTACCCGGTAAGGTTTCAGGTTCCTTCTTCTCAAACCAAGGCCGTATTTAGGGGGAGGGTTTTGGGGGTTCTCTCCCCCTTCCCCCCCCCGAAATGTGGAAACTTTATTCTAATTTTTGAGATTAATTGCCAATGGATGGAAAAAAAGTCAAAATAAAATCTATTTAACAATATTTTTTACTTACATCGGTTTTTTTTTCTAAAAAGTCAAATATAAAAAATAAATTTGAAATCTTAATTACACTATGCGATCAAATCCGATTTGTTTTCTTCGACATGAGGTTTGACTACGGATTCAAAAAGAGAAAGTGATACTGAGCGCTCCTGCATTCATAGTTTTTCTAGGTCAGTAACTGTTTTTGATTTAAGGTTTCGTCCTGAATCAGTTTAAAAAGTTTAAAAATTAATAAAAATATAAAAAAATTATCGGATCCTTGTAAAATAAGACTTGCTTGAACACCAATTTTTTCCTTAAACGTGACGTGATGGGAAGTTTTTGACCTCAGATTCGTGTTCAACGTGAAAAATTCTTTCGCAAAAACTTCATCTTATTAGCAAAACCCATCTTAAAATTAATTTTTTAACGCATTATTGCTCAGAGCACCACGACTAGAAAGATCTCTTTCAATGCTGTGACTTCACGAATTTAGGGAATATAAGCCAACCTCATCCGGGCTCCTTATCATTGATAATGGCTCAAATTCCCAATGATGATCATTTGAAAAAAATGAGCCTTTACTGTTTTTGGTAATTTTTTTGAGGTTGGGTACATCATCAGTAGTGGGAAGTCAATGAGTTAATGAAATTATGTCCCTCATGATAAAAAAAATGCACTAGAATGCACATTGAATAATATTTATTTGAAAAAATTGAATTTGATTATTCTGTGAATTTTTTGTCACTTTTGGCCATTTTTTTGAGGTTAAGAATAAAAAAAATCGGAAAATTTTTCCTAAAATTTTAATTTTATAGGGTCCATCAAATGTATCATTGATTTAATTTATTGTATTTCAAAATCAGTTTGATAAAAATTATTTATGAATATTTTCTGAAAACCACCCCCCCCGAAAAAAATTTCTGGCTACGGCCCTGTCCCAAACCTATTTTACAAAAAGTAGTGATTTTTTGTCATTTTATATATATGCAGTTGGATTTCAATTGAACAATAATTAGATGCTTTTAAAAGTAGACTAGGAGCATTGCCGGGCATCCAGGAAAATTGCAAAATATTTTTGGAGAAATTCTGTGAAAATGATAGTTCGTTGAAAGTGAATACTAATTCAAAATCCAAATTTTCCGTTCAGTCGTAGAAAAGAAGTGGTAAAGCTATTGTAAAGATACGAAAATTGCATGCAAAAAATTTCGCTATTTTTCGGTAAAGGATTAGAGATTTTTCCATTAATTAAATATTTTAGCTAAAAAAGGCAAAAAACGGAAATCGCTAGGTCTGCCAATACTCATTCCAAATGGTGACCAATGTTCTCAATATTTCGCACAATCATTCTTCAGTCAATTGCTTCGAAAGTGTCCATGCGAAACGTGATTTGATCAAAAGGCCCTGTGTATGGAGTTAAATTTCTCAAGCCGTTTCACTGGCAATCATAAATATCATAGTGCCCAAAATTTTTGGCACTGAAATTATTCTTCTTCAATATTTTCCTAGGTAACATTCTGGAGGTCCCCATTTTTTAGATTCCTCCTCTCCTTTCCCCTTGTTCTTCTTTTCCTTGTTTCCTTTCTTTTTTCTTGGTTTTCTGCTGTCATCCCCTTTTGCGCTCGTTTCCTTTCCATTCTTTTTCCCCCTCTCTTTATTTTATTTCCTTTGCCCTTCTTCTGCTCATGCGGCTCTCTGAGCCCTTCCTATAAAAATCCTAACTAAGCTAGCTTGCTATGCACCTTAGTATTTTTTTGCCGAAGAAAAGATCTATCGATCATTAATTTTTTCACTTCCGTACTTTCGGCAGTGCCAAGTGAGGTTATGGTCTAGTGGTTAGTATTGAGAGTGCGATCAAATTACAATAAAAAGCTCTAGAAACCAGTGACAATAACTTTACTTTCGCCGTTTAATTTCGATATACAGACCATGTCCTGTTTAACACTACAAAATTTACAAATTTAATTATTTTTTAAAATTAATTCTTTTGTGTTTTGTTATCACATTTGAAATTATAAGTTTTTCAAATAATTTTTTTTTTAACACAAATTACAACAAAATAGTTTTTGCATTTTGTTTTGTAATTTGGTTTTTTTTTGTTGCAATTCGAGTGACAATAATAATAAATAAAAAATTGCAATAATTAATTTTGTAGCAATTTACATGCAGCAGCAATAACAAAATGTTGTAAACGCCGCAATTTTGGTCTCTGTAGTCGATTTATTTTCATTTTTTAATACGTTTAGCAAAATATTATGCAACACTGACTGCATTAATTAAATTTAATATTATTTTTTTTTTGTTTTGTGTTGGTAAACACGCATAATAATTTTAAAAGACAAGGAAAAAGAAATAATAAATAAATTGTAAGTTTGTGTTTTTTTTGCAAATATGAAATTGCACCCAGCAGCGTCAATTAATGCAAATTACCAACAACAACCACTGCTTGAAAATTTGAAATTATGACATAAGTAGGCAACACTTTTACAGAAAGGAAAATCATTGGAGGAATGGTGAAGGCTTTGTGGTTGTAGAGTTTTTTATAGTCAGCATTGAAGGAGTGCAGTGAAACAGATAAAGTTTTTGTAATTGATGGTGCTTTCCGAAGGATTGTCTTCGGACTATCTGGTTTAAAATAGCACCCTATTTTCAGTCAATGAAACCAACCGAAATGAAGAGAAGAATGTTTTGAAAACTTTTATACTTCGAACATCAATCGAAACTATCCAGAAAATAAGGATAGAAGCAGTACTGCCATGCCCATCCCTATGGGCATAGTAAGTTATTAGTTCGCTCTTTTGGTTCCAAAGTTATGGCTATGAGTGCTAAGTACTAATTACTCGTTTCCGAAAGATTCCGTACTCAAACTTGAGATCCATAAATTTTCTGTTGAATTTTATTCAAGTCACCTAAGATCATCAGAACTTAACACTGACACTTGTTTTATATTCGAGTAACAATATACTACACACTGAAGGTGCTCACAAAGTTGTTTGAAAGTGTTTAAATGTACAAAAACAACAACAAAAATGACAACAATAATTGCTATTCATTGTAATTACAATTTCTGTTGCTGCTGTTAATAATGCATTCATATTAAACGCAATTTTCGCAGCAATAGCAGCAGAAACGCAGCTCCAACACACATTTGTTATGAATTTGTTGCAATGAAGCGAGCAAGCTGGCAAGCAAGTAAACAGGCAACAACAAAACTAAAATCACTATTAAATCTTACAAATATTGGCGTGGCAAGCAGCAAACAATAACAGCAATGAACAGGAGGTGAGGTAATTGCTGTTTGGTGTTGTAGTCTTTGAGAGTTCCTTTTACATCTACGCCACTCTGCCCCAACCTTATTCCCCCACACTGTGAACAGATATGCATAATGTAAAATTGCACCTCATTATGTCATTTCGTGTGCCCCATTCATGAATAAATTCATGTGTGCGAAAATATACAAAAATTTGTAAAATTTTCAATTCGCGCATTGCAGACTTGAATTCTATTGCATGTAAACATTTTGTGACACTTTTGTGCCTCATGCAATTCAATGTTTGCCCGTTGGTACAAACTCGTATATAGTTATCTTGGTTGCGCCTCCTTTATCTATTTAATTTTACTTACCTACATTCAAATTTTTGCACAATTTGATATAAGCATATTGGGTGATCTGCTATTTTGCTCATCGGGAACATTCAAGCTAAAATTAATTACTTAGCTTTTAAACTTCAATTAACGTTCTAAATTAAATTTTTGATGACATATCAACCTTTTTAAGTTCTGACAGAGTTAATACAGCACCATACACTGTATAAACTTATTTCAACAGAGAAATTTAAACAATGAATTCTGCCTGAATACAGCCGTCTCAGGGCGGCCCCGAGATGTAAGGGAAAAATTAAAAAAAAAAATTCAAGAATATAAGAAATAAATTTACAAAGAAGAATATAATAATTCTATAATTTATATAAAGTTTTGTGGTACCAATATTTATCGATAAACGGTTTGAGCGAAATTCTTTGTTTGCAAGTTCGGATGGCTCTTCTAGGCGAATGTAATTAAATATAGAGGGACAATAGAGAAAACAGTAGGCTTTGTTTGCCATGTCAAATGGCATATTACATATATAAAAAAGAACGTTCAAGCTCAATAATATTGTACAAAACATAAGTGAATGATGTCATAGCGGAATTTCATTTGCATAAATTCAATAAAAATTGGTACAGTATTCAAAATTTTAAAATATTGAGAAAAAATTTTAGGGCCCCGGAATAATTTTGCCTTAGAACCTCCGAAAGTGCTAAAACGGCGCTGGCCTGAATACCGACGATATGTAAATTGGTCTGCTTAATAAGTAGAATCTTCAGGAAGGCTACTTTCAACATTATTATAGAATTTGGTTTCAAACGATCTATGTATTAGAAAATAATATAGTCTTGGAAGTTTCAGCAAAATTTCCAATTACTGTTTCGGACGTCTGAAAACATTATTTTCTTTTTGGCCAGAAAACCAAATTGCGGATGTAATGCACACCCACATGCCATATGGTATTAAAACGGTCATCTTTCGGTCTCAGGGTGGGCAGATGGTCAATCACCTAACAGAATTCCGTTTCTTATTAGAGAAATGGTAATTTTATTTTACCATACTTTCGACATGCCATCATTGTGTCAAGACCTCATTTTTTCAATCAATTATTTTCCCATTTTACATATAAACATATAATGTAATCAATGGTCCAAGAATAAATTAACCATCGAACTAAAGAAAACCATTTCACACCTTCCACATCCACATTCAATACAGACGCCAAATCACATTCATGCCTTTTCAAATCCTATAGATTTCACTCATAATTTATGCAAACGCAAAAAAAAAAAATAAATAAAAGAAAAAATGATTTTGTGTGCTACATTCCTTAAATGGCAATTATTAAAACTTGTTCATGCTATTGAGTCTCTCTCTCTCTCTCTTTCTGTTTCATTCTTTCACTCGCTATTAAAGTAGGTCCGCACTCCCCGGCACATCTCATTTAGAGTCCGATTTATTGCATGAATCTTGCATTGCGTTTGGACCATCAATAAAATAAAGAATGTTATTAATTGTGTGGCACGTTTGTGGCATAATAAAACTGAATTAAATGCAAACACATACACACGCTAGCACTAAAGTGAGAAGGAGCCGAGGAAGAAGCAACAGAAGTTGTAGAAACGAAAAAAGCATACATAAATAAAATGAATATGTGTGTGTGTGTGTATGTGGGACTATATTTTTTTCCATACTGTAAAAGCACAACAAAATCACAAGAATCAAATTTGCAGCGTACAACACGACGACACGATACGCTGGCGTGGCACACAATTACATGAATTGAAGTGCAGTGACGCATGCGCTCATTCATTAAGAGATTGCAGACTATGCGAAAGAGAGAAGGAGAGAGAGAGAGAAGCGAGAGAATGAGGCTGCGCACAAAAGCGCATCAAGGATCGCGTGCAAGTTTAATAAATTCAAATTAAAATTGAGACAAAAAGTGTGGTATAAAAAAGTCGTCTCAGTTTTGGGTTTTTGTAGTTCAATTAAAAGAAATTGATAACATTTAACAAGAAATTCAATATTTTAATGAAAGTAATAAAAGCAGAACTGAAACAAATAAAATATTTTTTTTTTTAACTTAAACTTTTCATTAACTCCAACATTCAACTGGACGCGAGCAACAAATTTGTTTATTTATAAATCAGCGTTTTCTAAATTAACGTCACCCATTTGCATTAATATTTTTTGCCTTTCAAGTGGTTGTTTTTGTTGCTGTTCAATAATTAAAATCTGTCAAACTTTAATGGCGTTCAATTTAAAGCGTAAGCAGAAACTGAAAACTAAAAATAATAGAAAACAATTTGAATATGAATTACATCAGCATGCGCGACATTTTAATGTTCTGTTTCCTTCCCCCCGCGCGCGAATTTGTATTCGTTCAGCATAAAATGCGTTTCGTTTGCTTTTTGTTTGAGCTTCTTTGGTTTCTTCTTTATAATTTATTTTTTCTTAATATTCGAATTATTAAATAGTTGGCATCATTTTTTCGTAATTTGCTATAATATGATGCCATTTGGAATATCAACATTAAAGTGGTTCGATTTTGTTACTCCCATAATGAGAAAAGGTGTCAAATACTAGATGGTTAATATTTTTTTTAAGCTATAAAATCAAAACCATATTTTATTGTATTATAAAGACCGTAAATGAAAAGTTTTGCAAATTTTGATTTTTATCAAAATGACAAACATTTTTGTAATTGCACTCTCTGTTTTTAAGGTGGTTAAATTTACCTTTTTTACAATAAAAAGAAAATTCAACAGAATTAAAGTTCTTAATTTTTGGATTCAATCGGTCTAACGGTTTTTGAGAAAATTTGTCCACCGCTCTGGAAGAACTTTGAGTATATGTTTTTTAAGAAAACGCAAATCGTAATCCCTTAATGTACATTCTAAGAAAAGTACTGCAAGCAACAATGACACAAGTTTTTTTGAGACAAGGAACTCATTTTTGGCCTCTAATTAGATTAAACAATATTTCACAGGGGGCCCGGAGCAAAAGATAGTAAAAATTTCAAAATGCGGGCGATGACTTTGAAAAGAAAAGTCAACCATTTTGCATAGACCCCTCCCTTCTCAAAAAATATCGTCATGATGGAGGTTACATAAGTTCTCTGTATGTCGGTCCACTCTAATCTATGTACATAGAGCAATAAAAATAATAATAATGGAAATAATAATAAAAGGCAATAGCAACAACAGCAATGAAAAAAGCGCTGGTTCGTTAATGCTGGTTCGTTAATTAATTGACACGAAATTTAACGAAGTGCGACACTCACGACAACGGCAACACTGAAGAAAAAGCAATTGCACTAATTTGTTGATCGTTGTACCGAAAATGTAGTTAAAATGAAATGACTACTACTACTATGAATATTATAGTAAGAAATTGTAATAATTGCATAAAGTAAAGTGAAACTGTAAGAAAACAATCTGGGAATTTTAACTGCGTTTGTGATAAATAAATGTAATAGCATATAAATTAAAAATTTCCAAAAATCTACAAATAAGTGCTTACGATATGTAAGTAAATAAACAGAGAATTAAGCAGTTTCTAGATTCGTTATTGGTAAATTCTATTATACCAAGCGGAATTGTTCGAGTAGAGTTCATGAATTTTCAATGGCAACCTATTGGAACCTATACGTAGAATCCTATAGCGAGCTCTACGTAATATATTACACAAAGATTGAATGCTAACATTTCTTTGTTTACTTGAATTTCTTTCAGTGTATTCCATTGTTTTAACGTCTTAATTAAACATATTCCAATGGTATTCATAATAAATAAAACAGAAGAAATTTACACATTAATTGAAATTCCACAATAATTCTCATGAATAAATTTTATCGTTCAACGTCAAAAATTTTATGCATTATTAATTTAGCCCTGATTTTTTATGTTTCTACTTTGGTCTGATTTAATAATTTTTAAGCATATACACTCATGATGAAATTTATTTCTGTCGCCACATTTCGATCGATCAATCGATCGATCGAGCTTTCCCCATCGATCGAACGTTCCCCAGCATTCGATCCTCAACGTCATTATGAGCATAATTATAATGATGATCGTCGTCATCATCAGCAATAAACTTACAAACATTTATTGGTACTTAAATTGATTTGCTCTTTCTCTTAAGATTCTTTTCGAATTCTTCTCGCTCGTTCTTTATTTCTTTCGTTCTTTCTCCACCTTCATTATATTTATTGCTAGTTATTATTATTTTTCAATTTCAATTTTGATTTCATTTGTGATTTTATTTTTTTCAATGAGGCGTAATTTAAGACTCATTTAAATAATTTGTTTTTTCATTTTATTATTTTTTTTATTTGAGTTGTTGCTGCTGTTGCTACTGCTGCATTTGAATTCATTACAATTTTTTGCCTGGGGTTCAATGAGAAGATATTTAACCTTTTAATGAGTCGCAACAACGAGAGAAGTGCGGAATATTTTCTTTTGCGTTTTGTATTATTATACTAATATTAGTTTTATTCATGGAGAGCAAGAAAAAGAAAATTTTATTTGTTTTTTAATTTTAACATGCGCATGCACATAAATTTTATAAAAAGTATGCATGATTTTTTAAAGAATATTTACCAATAGATGTCGTTGTGTGATAAGTTTTAAAAGCATTGGAATTAATAAAATTTTGCAAAAAGGATACTTTACAAATTCAAAATTACACAAAACTTAATAACGTAGAATAAGAAGTGACTTAGAACCGGGACTTATATTGTAGTTACTAGAGAACCGACAATTATCGGATACCGCTTGTCGGGAGGAGATTCAGGCTGGCCAGGCTGAGTCAGTTCCTCTATTTTTGAACCATCTATACCTTTCGAAAGGTTTGCCTTCACGTTACAATTTCTAGTTTTATACAATTTTAATTATGCAGTTTTTATCCTCCACACATTATCCCTACCTATTTTAATGCTTAAATAAGTATGCAATTATTTGCTATTGCGGTTTCATTCGAGCCTCCTAATTATAAATTTGCGTTTTTTGAATGTAGCATGGAAGCCCCTTTTCTTTTCCTGCTACATAGCCATATGCTGCCCGTTGGCTAATAAATTGTATGTATCTATGCAGTGGAAAGGAAAGGGTATTGACTTAGGTACTTACGGAGTTAGTTGTAGTGTTAGAGCCAAAGCTTGATTAATTGCAGTTACTAATGACAACAAAAACAACAACATAAAAAAAAAATAAAAAATAATTGCTGAAAAACATAAACCCATAATTAAATTGCACATTGTATACACAATTTCAACTTAATTACACATAGAGTCTTCATTATTGTTGCTTTGGTGGCCGTATCGCTTTTATAGAATTTGTTTCATTTCCATATTTTCTACGAATTATTATTTTCTTCTATTTAAGGATTAAATATAAATTATTGTTGTTTTTTTTTTATTATTTGCTATAGTTGTCATTGTTATTGCTCGCAAATGAAATGCAAATGTTGGTATCATATTTGAAATATTAATGGATTTTTGTACTTACATATAGTTAGAAGAGTGTTTAATTTTTAATTAAGAAATATAATAAAAAATGCAATGTAATTAGAATGCAAAATTGTTACAGATTTACAAATTGCATTATTGATATTACGATAGCTATTTGTAATTAAAATTAATATAATGAACTATTTTATGTAATCGTAAAACTTCTATGAACTTCGGTATTATTGGATTTAACGATTACTGTGCACAGTAGCGGATCTGTAAAAAATGACAAAGGGAGCGGTTTTTGTATGTCTTCTACTTTTTAAAAATATCACAATTAGTTGAGTTAAAACTTGCAAAAGGTGTTTCTATTAATCCGCCACTGTTTGTGCTCAATTACTTTTCTTTATAATTACATAATAAAATTCCAATTAATTAGATATTTGTAGGCACTGCCAAAAGCGCAGTAGCAGTGTGAGAAACTATTATTATAGACAATGTGATAAACGTATGGATAGATTCATTATATTCATTATCAATTCATCAAATTATCTCGTTAAATGTTGAAATGTTTGTATACTGAGAGTCATTTAATTTATTATAGCGATAATAATTAATGTTTGATTGCAACAATGTCTCAATATAATTTTTAATTGGTGAAAAATAATATAAATACAAATATAGCCCAATAACCACATCGTTGAGGCCCCATTCGACCTTAAATTCTATGAGCAGTAATTCGAGAGTGGAAAACAAATATTTTTTCCATGTGTTGAAATTGTTGTTGTGGTTTTATTCGTTATTATCTTCATCACTAATCTACAAAAATTTATAACGCAGATGAGGAAATCTTTTTTAGAATCTTTTAAAGTTTCGCATAGTTCTGATATAAAATTCTCAATTACTTTTAACAAAATGATGCATTAATCCATAAACTTTCTAAGCCTTATTCAAATGTTCGTTCCAGTAAAAAATAATTTTAATTTCGTTGGAAATAACTGAACAGTAATAAAGATTGGAAAAAAATTAGTTTAAAAAATTAAAATTCAAAAAAAAAAAACATAAAAATTTTTGTTCGACTGATCGAATTTAGCTTTTTGTACATTTCCAGCAGTTAGTTTGACTCATATCTCTTCTTCAGTAATTGGCAACATTAGCCCTTTAACTACCTCAATTTCGGGTCTTTTTATCACATGGGTCAAACTGACCAGTTGATAAAGGATGTGGAGGGATAATGCATTCTCTTAATTTCTACTCTAGGGCACTGAACACTGTAGTCCTCTTAGGCTTGACTTGAGATATTAGACGAATTTTCTAATTTATACAATACACTTGCATCATATTGTATGGCAACAGTCTCAAATGAACCTAAATTTTCCAAAATTCTTTTATTTTCTCAATGATTGTCTTAAAATTATTGTGCATACCGAAATTTATGTTTAAGTTTGTGGACGGAAATTTAAATAGTAATAAAGTTTGATAAATCTACCAACGAGTATTAAAATGTTAGGTGTAGTTAACGAAAGAGGGAGCACCTTACTTCCACTGGAAGAAATGTAAATTCATTGCATTGTGAATTCTCTCTTGGATTTGTTGAAGAGGAACAACTGGATTCAAATATCGCTGTCCAGTCCGTCTCACAATTGAATGTCCTTATACAAGAAAATCAGATACAACAATTTTTTGAGTTTTTCCTTCTGATTTTCAGAATTTTTAATATTTGTAAAGGTCTTAGACTAGAATTTCGTAAGCGAATCCTACACTTAAATTGGAAACTTCACTTGGTGAAAACGTATTTGCGTGCATTTTATTCACCTCATTTGCCCTCGATCGACACATTACTTATTAATGCCACTTGCGTGCACTCCAAAACAATGCCTTGACTGAATTTTTACGAAAAATTCATAATGAGCACGTACGCTGCTGCGTTGACCCTTTCCCTACCCTTCTCTCCACACACTCACATATACAGTCAGGCAGAATGATTTTATAAAAGCTGAAAGCTGAAGGAATAAAAAGGGGTTGCTGCTGCTGCACCAGCAAAAATACATAATTAGTTGGCAACTTTGCAAACGACCTCGATGAATTCAACGCGATTTTAACTTTTCGCTTTCCTCTTCTATTTTTTCCAATAACTTCTTTCTTTTATTTTTAAATTTTAATAGCAAAAGCATAAGCAAAATGAAAAAAGATTTTCAGTGCGTGCTCAATTGGGGAGTTTTGTGTTTTTAACGCTGGCCTTTGTTTTTTTTTTTCTTCCCTAATTTCACAAAATTATGCTTTCGCCTTGCGCGTCATTATCCTTTTTTTTCTTTTTCGCTGGTGGAAAAATACAAAGGCAACAGGACATGCAGCGTTGCATGCACATATGTGGACATGAGGGGGATGTGGGCGGAGAAGAAAGAAAAGAGAGGGGGCATACGAGTCATTTTCCAATTTTGATGATGAAAATGTATTAAAAGTGTTTGCAAAAACAAAAGGCAGCAGGGAAATCATAGAAGAAGTAGTAGAAAATGTACATGGAGGAAGACGAAAGGTGGAAGAGGGGGTGGCAGAACCATGAGGGGATAAATATAAATATGAATTTTTAATAAAAAATGTAAAAATGCGAATAACTCATTATACGTACACATAGAGCGCATAATCAGTCAGCGCAGCCGATAGGAGTAGGAAGAGGCGGATCTGAAGAAGGGGCACGGTGTTGCACATTGAGTTAAGGGGGTAAAAAGTATTATTAAGAGGGCTGCCTGCCAACATCATTGTTATATTATATTGTACTAGTTATTGTGTTATTATTATTGGTGCGTGCTCATTCGTAGCACGCAAATTTCATTTCATTTCATTTTTAATGAGGAAAAAACAACAACAGCAACAACATCAGCAAGAACAAAGTAATATGCAGGATAATAAGGACATTCAAGTTAAATTAGTGCCGTGCGCAAAATAAACACATGCATGTGTATGTATGAGTATATGTGCGATATTAATTTATGTGTTTGTGCATGTATCGTGTGTGTGCGTTTATATTTTTGCAATCGCTTTTTGTTTTGTGTAATCGAGTGTAATTTTGAGAAAATTGCACGATTTACTTTTCGATTCCCTTCCTTGCTCCCTTCTCGCTTGTCTTGCTGCGTTTGCCACATTGAACTTTCTACATCATATTTTTGCATAAATAATTTCTCAATGACTTAATGTGTTTATTGTTATTGTTTTTATAGATTTTCAGCATTTTACTATATATTCGGTTGGTTTGTTTTATTTTTTCTTCTCTTTTTTGTATATATTTATTTCCCTTTATCGATTCCGTTTTTTCCAAATGAAATTTAATTCTTCTGATACCCTACATTCGAAATGTGAGTGCACTCTGGCAATCGAGTTGGCACGTGGCACGTGCAGACTATTCGTTTGCCTCATTTGACATGATTAGACAACAACAGAAAACAAGAGATCGATTGACCTTAGATCGACACTTAGTCGGTATCTGCTTAGAGGAATCTGTAGAAAAGATGTAGCTTCCTTCATGAATAATTTGAATTGAGTTTGCCAGTAGGGACTTTTTTATGGGTGTAAAACTCCAATAATTATGGACCTATCTAACTTGCGAAATATTTCTCAATTTAGGTCCTTCAAAATTCGTGGCATTCCGTTCGAAAATCTTCTTCTATCTGATTCTGAATTTTGCATTTATTTTATGGGAAGAATAAAAAGATAACTTGGCTTACTGAATTGCTAAGTTTGTTTATGGCAATACACAATTTTCATTGTCACTTGATTAAACACAGCACAGTAACAAGACTTTTCCAAGGAGTTTTGTTCATAAAATTTAATACAAAATTCATTCCAAAGCTTAAAGTTCAATTGAAGATAGATACTATTTATTATGGCTGTGACTAAAGTTTACTTGAAGAAAATCGCATTTGCGCATCCTGGGATTCATTACTAGTAATATATTTGATTCACAATTATTCTAATATCTAAATACTTATGAAAGGTGGTATTCAGTATTTTTAATGATTGATTTAAACCACATCTTTCAACCATTTCACCATCAATAATGAAGAGTTAACAACAAATGTGTTCCAAATAACTTAAGTGTGCAGATATTTCTCCTCTCTTCTTTTTATTTGTTGTAATATTATTATTTTGTTTTTTTTTTTTTTTGCATTTTTAATTAAATACTTGACCCAGAATTTTTATTTGCCCCCCTCCTTCATGTTTCGAAAAAGAAAAAAGTGTAAAAATCTCACCTGACAAGGTAATCAAACGTTGCTATCAATTTTTAACTCTTCCAACATCTTCTACATCATCGTAAACATCAGTGCCAGTAAATATTGCCAACATAGTTTCAAGTGCACCTTCCATTTTCTTTTCCCCCCATTATCCCGCCTCAAAATGAATTGAATTTGCATTATTAATTATTGTTGCTGCTGCTGCTGCTGCTGCACTCCAATTGCATATATTTATCGATGAAATTATCGATGTCGATGTTGTTCTTGGTGATTGTGGTGATGGTATTGGGTAGTGGTTGGTGACTTCATATTGTTGTTGCATCAAATGACGCCAAAACAACAAAACGACACATTAATTGCACATTTCATGCTTTTTTATTATTGTATATTTTTCTATAATTTTCTATATTTCTTCTTACCATAAAATGATTAATTTTTGTTAGTTTTTTTTTGTGTGTTAATTTTGTTATGTTGCCAATAGAAAGTTGCAACGTTTTGTGGCAATGCACACAAAAAAACGCTCAACGATCGTCTCATATAAAATTGTAATTACAATTTATATGCGCGCCATGGCAGCAGGAAAATGAGGATAATTATTCCGGTTTTTATAAATACACAAAATGATTTCAGCTTCATCTTTGTATCGTTTCGCTGAGTCTGTGTTGTAGCAGCGGCAGCAACTGCTGCAGAAGTTGCTACCACTAATATGTTATTTGTAATTCGAGTCTTTGCTGCATTTTCTGATGTGATGCTGCTGTAGTTGCTGTAATTAATTGAGGTATTTTACAGTAAACACTTTGCTGCAGTTGCTGTTGTTGTTGTTGTAATAAGCTTATACTGCCGCCGCTTTTGTTATTGTTGTTTTTGTAGATACATGTATTCAATACATATCTATTTTTCGTATGATAAGTTAATAATAAACGTATCAAACACGATCGATTGCACTAGTCAATCTTTTTTTTGGCTCAGAAGTGACAGGAAACAGCAACAAAAAACAACATACAGCATACTGCTGCATCACTGTTGAATTGCATCATTATTGTTGCTTAATTATATGGCAACACTGCAACATTAAATGCTCATAAATTGAAAATTCGATTAGCACTTTGAAATTTTCCATGAACGATTTATAACAGAAAAAAATTATATAATGAAAAAGGGGGCATGGCGCAACGATTTGCATTGATTCCTTTCTGAGTTTTTCTGGAAATTCATTCGATTTAAATTTGTTATGCCCAAATACCATTTAAATAATAATTATATTAATTCCAATAAGCTGATGGCGGTGGGTAAAAGAAGGATACTGTAAACCTAATTGAAACTTAATTTTGTGCCTTAATCTTGTGCACTTCCCACGAACTCCAGAGCGTTTAATGAGTGTTTATAAGTATATGCAATTTTAATACTTTTTCAAAACTAAATCCACAAATCTTTTTGCAGCCAACAAAAGAATTTGAAATTCGACAAAAAATGTTTTTACATTTTCAAAATTTTCCCTAGGCAGCTCAATAGAGACAGAACTGCACCTATTGCAAAATATGTGAACATTTTTGTAATGCTACCAGAAAACTTTCTTGCAAGCAACAAACATGGGCAATACAAACACTAATCCATAAACACATATACACGCACACACCGCAACTTCCCTTTCTTCATTCGAGTAATCATAATAACATATTATCCTTTTTCCTCTTCGCCTATATGTATGTGTGTGCATCTGTGTGAATTCCTTCTGTTTTGCGGCAGTTCGTCATTGCTGTTGCTATTCCTACTAACGACAACTACTGCTTCCACTGCTTGACCACTTTCTGCTGCTATTTTTCCATGTCCTTTCGTTCGATTGCTTGTTGGTTTGTTTGCATGCACATATACAGTTCTATAGTCCTCTGTCGTTGACGTTCTCATAATTTTGTTGTTTTGTGGTACTTTTGCTTCTTTTCCTTCTTCTTATGCACATACAAATGCATAAATGCATTTGCAAACTCACATACATGCACGCGCATATACACACACTCATTTACATATACATGCAATGAGCAAAATTAATTATTAAATCTTCTCTTTGTCCCACACACTTCATCATCTGGCTTCATTATTGTTCTTTACAACGTTTAAGGAATGCTCGCACGCTCATTTCGAATTCTGCTCTCATTTGCGCATATGCTCGTATGTTTGTAAATACATATGTATGTGTGTGAGAGAGAGCGTGAGATGAAGAAGGAAAGATCTCAGTAAAACTACAAGACGAAAGACGTAAATCGGCATTTATATGTTTGTACATTTGTCTTGCTCTTTTCAAAAAACAAACACAAAATTATGTAGGTATATTCATCCTTATGTTATCCTTGCAAAATTTTCTTATGCATTATACATTAAAATCATCGCCAGAATGCAGTGTAATATTGATGAAGTGATGAGCAGGACAGAGAACTCTCTCTATCTCTCTCCAAGTTCTTGAGAGCATCGACGCTGGAGCAAAGAGAGTTAACATATGCAAAGAATCTGTGGACAATAAGAAATTTTGTTTTGTTGTAGTGTGTGTGGTTTGCTGGGTGTCACACCCTAATGTTTGGCTGCATTTATAGTTATCGCAGTGGTCGTTGTTGTTGCTGCTTATTTTTGTTGTTATTTGGTGTCAGCACTGGTCATATGCAATTTCAACTTACACAGCTTGTCCTGTCCAGCTTCACTCTCGACTCCGCAATTTTTGCTTGTACTAGATCTGCAGTTATTCTCCATCTCTACTCACAGTGCGTTCGCTTTCTCGCCCTGGCTTAGTATTTCATATGTAGCTGGCAAATTATTATGCTGCATTATAAAGTCAGTTGTTGTTGTTATTATCATGATTATTGTTGTTGCTTGTTAAGTTTAAGAAGCTCTCCACCACTATCCAAACCATTCTCACAATGTTCGTATGTAAAATTTACATCGAATTTTTTTTGTGTTTGTGTATCCACAGTACCTATTCATATAATAAGGTAACTTTAAATATTTTGTTTGTTTTTCTCGTAAATATTTACAAATTCTACACCAAATCCTTCTCCTGTTCTTGCAGTTGTAAAAAGTTTCAAGCACACGATGTTTAGGCAAATTTGTAAGGCTTTTAGTTCAGGCCTTTAGCCTTTGTTTCACTGCTACATGGTTCTTCATCAAATCCTTCATGGTCTGGGATCCAAGCCAGTATAATTTTATTCCTATGGGATATGATTGAAAGGAGCTCAAAAGTTCTACATAAAATTTTGGATTTGCTTTACGAGCTTAAAATTTTTGTGGCTTCCCGTGGGAATGTAAATGTGGGCACAATTTATTAGCTTACGTATTCATTTTTGGAAACTGATATCTATTGCTGCTATAAATATGGAAGGCATTATGCAAATTTCTACCGGTATCGGAAATCTTAGTCAGTACCCTCCAGCCCCACCTCTGCCATTTTCCAGTTTAGACCTGTCAGTTTAACAAACTTGCACTTGCACTTGCGTTTGATTGTTCAATCAGAATAAGTGATTTTCAGGCAAGTGAGTTACATTTGAAATTGTTAAATGTCGTTAAAGATCACCACTTTTGAGAAGGTTTACATTAGGCAAGCTAAGGACATGTAAACTAGCTTCTCTTTTCGCAGACAAGTGCTGTGGGGAGGTCCAATTATTACCCCAATTGCTGTAGTAGGACGCATTTTCAATGCCCTTATAAGACCTAGCCATACTAAACGATGAAATTTTTTTTTTCTTAACTTAGATTGCACCCTCGCAATAATAATTAGCCTGGATTTACAAAATCAGAAACGCCGCTGCTCTTTTCATATTTCAAATTTTCGCACTTAAGGTGGGTTAAGCAGATTTTCTACATTTTCGAGTGCAACAAAACACAAAACCACACATGCATCCACATACACACAGACACACTTACTACTACATACACACATGCATGGAGCACATACTACATATATAACTCTAACGTCTGGTCATGGTCTTGGTCATTTCGTATTATTCATTTCGCCAACTTCTTCTTTGCAAGCTATGTGCATCCATTTCTCCATTTATGCTTTCGTAAGTTCGTCCTTTCGTTCCTTCTTCTGCTGCCTCTATTCGTTCACTTTTGCCTGCTGGCGCATATATTTGTATTGTTGAGGAGGTGCAAAAATTTCGATCTCTTCGTCTTCTTCGAAAATTTTGTGCATTATGCAGAGAACATAAACTTTTCAATGTATGAGTGTCTGTGTGTGTTTGTAAGTATAGTGGGTGGTTGATATCCTGCTTACCACTACCTACATTTACATGTAGGAATATAATAAGGAATGCAAGTGTCCAATTCTCTTTACGTTCGTTTGCATTTTGCATGCGAATCGAGTTTAACTTTATACTCGTATGCATGTGTGTGTTTGTATGGATGTATGTTCGTTTGTATACATTTTGAATTTATGCATGCATTGTTGTTGTTGGTGTTTTTGTTCTCCTTGTATTTTCTACTGCTCGCCTGTAGCTCTCCTGTTTTCTGTTTCTGTTTTCTCTGTCCAAAAAAGGATAATTAATGAAATTAATGCCGAGTGTGGGTTTAAGTGCACAAAATATTCGATAATGTTTGCATAAAATGTAAATTCTAAATTATGGAGGTTAAAGAGAAGCAGCAAGTAAAGGGGTCGGGCTATGTGTGTATAGGTAGAATGCAGTTAAAGGAATTGAGAGAGTGTGTGTGTTTATTTCATAGCTGTAGAAGAAGTTTGCAAAGTTTATTTGCATGTGTACGAGCGTGAGGACTTGAACCTAGAACGAACGAGAGGCAGTGGGAATGTGTATAAAATGCATTTAAATTATATGTGAATGGCATTTGCTATAAACAAATTTACATATAGGTATGTATACTAAATATATATACATAAGTAGCTAAATATATTCAAGCTGGAGAACACCCAGCGATGCTTGGGCGGTTTTAATGAGTTTCCAACCTTATTCTCTCCGTTTGGGGAAATTTGATAGTCCACTTTTATTCTTATGTATAGGGGCTGTGACTAGCAACTGAAACTATTGCATATTTTTAGGCTTGATAAATCGATTAAACTTTTATATTAGAATTCCATGATAAATGATTTTCAATTTCCAATTTTTAAAATTATAAGCACTCGTTTTTACACTTACAAATATTTTTTCCATTCCCATTTCCATGTTTTCTTTGTTCCCCCCATAATACAGACTCTGCACAATGCCTCACTGACATGGCGGAAGGCTGCGAGGAAACGGAGAGCAATAATTCAAACCGCAAAGCCGATAACGCTCCGACTATGTTAGGAACTGTATTGCCATGCGAAGCAGCTATCACAGCCTCATTGGGTGGAGCGAGCAGCGGTGGCGGCAGTGTAATGAAACGTGAATATGTTGTTGATGCCACTGCGACAACAACTGCCACAGCAAGTGTTCTCAGTGGTGTTGGTGTTGGTAGTGGAACCAATGGTGGTAATCTTTCAGCAGCAGCTGCAGCACATCTTACTGCTAGCGTGGGTTTAATTGCAGCAGCAGCGGCAGCATCATCAACAACAACAAGTCGCAGTCCAACACCGCCATCATCAATGGCATCACCTACCAACAATAATTGCAACAGCATACAGCAACAGCAGCTACATCATCACAACCAGCAACAGCGATGCACACCTATACCAGGCACTATCAACCACAACAACAACAATATTAATATTAACAACAACAACAACAGTAGCAATAAAATATCCAGCAACACCACAACACATGTTTGCTCATCATCATCATCTTCATCATCGAATTCATCGAACTCTTCGATAACATCATCATCTTCTTCCAATTCAACATCATCGAACGCATCATCTTCAACAACAGCCGCTATTGCTGCAAATTCCTCGAATGCCAATAAATCACCGCTGAGCATTGTCGATTCACCATTCTCGGCAGCAGCAGCGACATCGTCGTTGCATGGTGTTGGCGCTGGTGATGGCACTACACCACCATCGCCACCGTCGTCATCATCGTTATTGTTGTTGCCTTGTGCCGTAGCCGGGCCAGGTACACCTGATGGTCATGCCAGCAATGGCAGTTGTGGTTCGAATTCTGCAGCAATTTTAAATGTTGCAGCAGCTGTTGCCGCCAATGAAGCTGCACAATCACCAACGCAACATGTTGCCGTGGCGCTTAATATTAAAACGGAAGCGGTGAGTACAATTTTTTTCTTGCATTTATTTATTTGCATTAACCAAAAACGATCGATAAATGTGGAGTTAGCTGTGTTCATTTGAGCGCAACACAGTGACGGCCAAAAAAATGTGACATTTATGGTATGGTATTTTTGTGTTCTTTTGATGTCAAGCATTTAAGTAATTCATCGATTACCTGGAGAATCTCCCATTATAATATTGAAGATTGGTAAACATAGTTTAACACGTGTGGCACCCAAATATTTTACAAAAATATTGATAAATTTCCTCTTGCTTCCCCACTTGGCACGTGATTCTCAGTATTAACTCTCACATTAACTACATACATAAACATCTAAGCATCTGCAACAACTTCATGTCCTTAAGTCAAATGACATCAACTTAACTGACAACCTGAACTGACTTTTAGTCTTCCGTTCCTTTTTTTTGTTTTGGTAGTTGAATGCTGGAACGTTTTGGACAGACAGAAGACAGAGAGACAGTGGCAATGAGTTGTCCATCCTCATGTTGCTGCATTTTTTTCTGTGGAGTTTCTGAGCGCGCGCAATTTTTGATTGTTGTGTGCCACTTTAAACAACATCAGCAACAGTAACAGTATCAATATAACATCAGTAGCAGCGGCTGAAGCAAATAAAATATTTTTGGATTTTATTGCCATTTTATTTTCATTTGAATTTGTTTGACTTTGAATTTTTAAAGTTTTTTATAGCCATCAGCACCAAATAAACAAGAAAAGAAAACAAAATTGAGAATACTAAAAATGTTTTTGAAAGTTGAACTGACACACTTTTTTGTGTTTAGTTTTGGTGAAAATCGGTAAATGGTTTTTCTTTACCCAATTCGTAATGTGAATTGAGCGGTGATTACTTGGCCAAAAATGTATTATTCTATAATAATTAAAAAAAAAACAACAATTGCAATTAATTTTTTTCCTAAGCTCTGCCACTTTTTTCGAAATCCACTAAGGTTTGCTTTCAATTGCCTAATTTCAATTGTATCGATATCGCTGGCAATATGAGAAAAGTCCCGCTCTTTCCTTGTGTTTTATACTATTTACATAACAAATGTTATTGTCATATGTTGCCATCACCAATAAAACCGGTTCCATTTTTTTATTTACTTCATGTTTTCAATATTATTGCCTTGATTTACTCCGCATCATACACCCTCACTTTGTAAAATCCGCTTTCACACATACATGTACACAACCAGAAATATATACTTACAGTCGTGTACAAATTAATTGTAACGAAATGGGCGCATGCGCAGCAGTTCATTTCAACTCGGTGAGAGATTCCAACGCTGATGCTCGTTGCTTGCTTGCTTGTTTTGGGCTAACAAAGATAATAAAATGTGCGCTAAATATGCTACAAATTGCAAAAACAACACTGTGGTGTTGCTGGACGACAAATGTGTGATGAACATATGTGGATACAGGGGACGGACAGACACGTATACTTGCTGACAGAGCAAAACACAGACATACACGCGGGCAAAAACAGTTTTGCATTCGTAGTAAATATTTTCTGATGACATTTCTGCGCGTACCAATTAATTGCTGTAATGCATTTATTTAAACATATTTCGATAACGATTACAAACGTGCAATCGATAATGAATATTTAGTTGATGTAAACGAATGCCCAATCGAATGCCTGAACGTTTAGGTAAAATCGGAGTTCCCTAGCCTTGAACGAAACCCGTTTACTTAATTATGATATCGATTGCGATTAAACCGATTTTTTATTTATCGATTTATTATTTTTTAACTTACTAGAAGTTTTAGTTGAAATCCCAGTTGACAATTGAGTTTTTGACGCTGAGTTTGTAGATAATAACGATTAAGTTAATTACTTATCGATAAATTGCGAATATTTTACACATATAATTAGTTTTTTCTATATTGAACATTTTGAATTAATTGTAATAATTGCTGCATAATAATCGAGAAAAAACAATAACATCCACAACAAATAACTCTATGTCTTAGCCTCCTTTAAAGCCATGAATTTCATGCATGCCAATCTTATGCACGCTTTTGGGCATTCAGCAATAACAACAAAAACTTCAACAAGAACAACAAGCAAATTCTAATTCGTTACTTGAGGGTATATAAAAAAATAAAACTTTAAAAGAAAAAAATAATTCTATCAAAACTGGATTGCCTAACAAACAATGAGCGAAAGAGAGAGAGAGCGAGCGAGAGAGAAAGAGAGAGAGAGAGTGAACTTTTTCGGCGGCCACATTTAAAAGCCAGAGTCAATGCATGCATTGTCAACTTACTTGATTCGCATGCAAAGGGGAAGCAGAAGGATGAAGAAGGAGTAAAGCATAAGTCTGAGAAGTTCGGTCTGTCGGCCTGCGTGCTTGACTATCGATGATGAATAGCTTAAAGATTTTAGCTTGTTGTTGTTGCTGTGTTTTGCTGCTCTTGTGGTTCAGAAATATTTTTAATTTGTCCTTTTTTTGTTGTTGCTACACTTTTGCATTGCCTATATTCTACATTCTCTTTATAGTATGCCAAAGTTGCGTTTTCATTGTAATTAGTAGTAATTCTGTTTTTCGTTTTGCTTTTTGTTATGCCTACTACTTTTTTTACTTGGTTTGTTTGCATCTATACGTTTTTGATATGCCTTATTTTTATTGCAGCTGGATTTTCTTGTTTTGAATATAATTTTCTTAATATTATTTTTATTTGTTGTAATTGCTGCTGTTGTTGTTATTGTTGATTGTATTACTCATTTGTATTTGTATATAGTGCAAGCATGGTACATATTCCTATTTGTAAAACTTACTACCATTATAAATGCTTCTCTCATTTAATTACTATTGACTGGGATATTATAGCTATACAGCAATTCTACATACATACTATATGTGCATACTATGTACATGCAAGTATAATTTCATTGGTATTAAAGTAGTGTACGGGTACGAATTATTAATTACTCTATGTTAGTTTAGTTTAAAAAGAAAGGTTCAGCAAATCTGAGCTCGTTGGCAACTAGTCTGCACAAAAGTTTAGGAAAAAAATATAGGGAATGTTCATATTTAGTTAGTTGAGTTACAACGGCTAAAATTTAAAATAAAAAAATTATTCATAATCAAATTTTTTCGAAATTTTCCTGTAATATTAGAGTGTTTTTTTTTTTTTTAATTTGCCGCATGCAGAATTTAATTTTATTGTATATATACAGTAGAACTTCGCTAATCCGGATATGGTTTAATCCAGATTTCTTCTGTAATCAGGACTGAGTTAAAAAATGAAAAATTTATATTATCTCTCTTGTAATCCGGACCGACCAGGGTTTGCTAATTCGGATCACATGTTGTATAATGCAATTTTCGATAATCCAATAAAAAGGAACACGTTTAGGTATGCTATATTCGCTCACACGATTTATTTGAAATTTGAATTTTTCAAATAAATTTTCAGTTTATATTCCATTAATTTTTCTTCGAAATACCATATGTTATAATAAATAAGCGTTTATACATGTTTCTCCTTTTTAATATGCCTTTGGTAATTCAGATTACCGAGTAATCCGGATTGAGCTGGTTTTAATTGATCCGGATTAACGAAGTTCTAATGTACCTATGTATGCCGTATATCATCATTTAAATAAAGTGTTAAAAATCTCCTTCAATATTTCGCTTACTAATCGAGTTATTCATGGTTAAAAGTCACGACAATCGAAATTTTCACCAGAGCTCACAAACCAGCACATTTAGTTCAATATCTGCAAGGAAAAAAATGTAGATTATTAAATGACTTAGTTTTCCAGCATAGAAAAGAAAAATTGCTGTATTTTTTAATCATAGTAAACGAAATTTTGATTAAAAAATAACAACCAGGCACACGCTTAATATACGATTTCATACGTTTTCAATACATTGAGTTCTTACCATTTTTCTTGCAGACATAAAAATAATATTTCATCCATCATTATTTTTTGCAAGAAAAAACGCTCCAATGGATTGGACCAAATTTTAGTTATTATTTTTATAGTTCAAAAACACAATGATGCCAATGAACGCGGTTCTAGCAAACTTCTTAACATTTTTGACATTTGAGTCATTGTTCTAGCCTCCCACAATTCTATGTTAAGTACTGTCAAGTTCAATAATTGCCCCTTCTCAAGAAAACCGATTACTTTTTACTTGTAATGCTCTAGCACAGAAATCTTAATTTCATTATATTTTTAACGGACACTGTTTCTCTTAGGTTTTGTTCGTTTGTTTGTTTGTATGTTTGTTTTGTCTTGCCACACGGTCAAATTTGCTGATTTGCACGAAAGTTATGCGCCCGAAAATTGACCACTTTTTTCGAGGACATGCGATTTCAATTTTTTATTCTTTAGTTGCCTTTTTAATTTATTACTGACAATCGCATTTGGTTCGTTGGCTGGTTGCTTTTCATATTATTTATTTTTCTTAACTATTTTGAGTCCGTTAAAATTGGGACAAATATTTTTGAACTTAGGCAGCAGCGCATTTTGCTTTTGCGCCAGTTGCTAATTTATATAAATTTTGTGTGCCTTTTTTAACTACAATTAAACTCTATGTCTGCAAAAAAGAAGTAGTAGTAGTAGGGTATGTGAAGAGAAGGGAACAGATGTGGTTTTTACATTTTGTGTTAGTGCAACACGTTCAAATGTGTTGCTGCTTGTGGCCATTTGGATATTTTATTGTCTATTGTATATTTTGTTGCTGCGCGTATTACGATGTTGCCCTTGATTATTGCTATTTGTTAGATACAATATTATTATTATTATTATTAGTTTTATTTCTTATTGTTGTACCAAAGATCAATGCAACATTTATGTTGTATTTATTAGTTTTATTTGCCTTCAAGCAAATTGTGAAAAATTGAAACTACTTAGTTGACTTTTAGTTTAAAGTTTTATTTATTTATTTTTTAATTAATGGAATGCACAGTTTATGTTGAGCTTATAGTTTTGCCTACTTTACTTTCTTGTCTAATTACTTCTCTAATTAAATGATAAATTATCGTTCATTATTATCTTCTATACAGGGAGTGTATATTTGATTGTTGTTTTTTGCTCTATTAATTATTCTGTAATTGCAAGCAAGACCAAGCACTCAAAGAACTTGTTGAACACTTACTTAGTAAGAGGTTTTTGAAATGCATATTTTTGAAGTTGTTTGTGACTAGTAAATATATACAAAATGCAAAGTTTTAGTTTATACACGCCCCTATTTATTCAAAGGTGTTGCTAATGTTGAGGTAAATTTGCATAGTTCAAGCATAATAGAAATACTGAGGTATTGAATCTCGCAATCTGATTATTTATATTTTGGAATCACATTCGGCACATATTGTGTTGAGCTATACCCGAGATGGATAACTGATTTCTGGGTCAATGTCCAATGTAGAATCTGATGACAGTTCAGATTTAGTTCACGCTTCTACAATGCTTCTGATAGAATTTGATTCAAAAGAGGAGAGACATATTTTTACACAAATTTAAAAAAAAAATTAACCTTTTCGTATTTCAAAATTGATAAAGAAATATATTTTTCGAAAAAATTATTCTTTTTTATTTAAATCGGGCTTTTGTAGCTATCAAAACAAATTTCTTTAAGATCTCACTTCACCCAAAAATATTCACTTTATATCTGTATTCACAATGCTTGCGTTCAGAAAACAACCTCTGCTCAGTAACATGTTGAGCTGAAGTATCAGAAAAATAGTACGCTCAATGACTCAATGACTGCTCAATATAATTTTTGTTGATCATAAAGTGATCAATTCGCGTTCATAAAACACACAGGTAGCAGTGTCAGAACAGAGGCGTGTTTTGAATGCAAGCAATGTTGATCAAATACATCCAAAATGCTTGATATTGTGTGAACCAACGGAAAAATGTAGCAGCTTTGAATCAAAAAGCTTTAAAGCCAAATACGAACCTTTTCTAACCAGTTTGTCTGTCATTTTTTGCATGCTTTGCCAATATGCTCGAAAGCCTAAATAAGGTGTAATGTTGCGAAAAGCTAGGTCGTCTGAGCATTTGAAAGGCCTGGGGTCAAAACACGATATCCAACAATTTAAAAATTTTACAGGAGAGCAAAAAAACGTTAGCATTTCCCTATTCCGTACTTACCGAAATGCGATTTTCGAATAATTATTTAAAAAAAAGTAATCAACAATTTTAAAATCTGAAAGCGGCAAATTTTGTCGGCTTCATTTTAGAGAACCAAAAACAAAAACACCCATTTGTTGGGTATCGCTTTTTGATCGCAGCCCCTTCATATGTAAATGTTCTTGTTCGACACAGATCTGTTTTCATACTTCCGTAAGCAGAGCCCAATGGTATACACCTTGGCTTGGACAACTTTTTTACCTATGCCCATATGTGCGCATAAAGAGAACTTATCAGTTTTTCCCCCGTAAACCCTGCCCAACACCTTCACCTGCCATGGATCCAACCTCTAATTGTTGGGTGCCTTTTCGTCCTCAACTCAAACTCGACCTCATACTACATATTGTAAGAGTTTCAATCTTTATTTCTCAACAAAAACTTATTCATTTACATTTCATTTGTTATTTCACAAAAATTTATGTAATTTAATTTTTTAATTCAATTCTGAAAAATATCAAGTATTTTTTTTTTTTTTTTGCATTTTTATCTTCAATTGAAATTAAGATTCATGCAAAAATATTTGTTGCTGTAGCATCAGCATCAGCCTCTACTACCTCCGCTTCGAAATTTGCAATTTTAATCCGCATGGAGGAATGCCATAAACACAGTGTAACCCGAAAGGAACACACCCACTTTGGCAGCGATTTTCATTTGTACTGCAGAGAAACAAAACCAAACTTGAAAAGAGAAATATTATTAAAAATAAAAACGCATAAGCATAATAAATGAATTAGCGCCGCAAGGCAAATGAAGCATTTCCTTTTGTAGCAATAGCAATAGTTGCAGCGACAGCAGCAGCAACTTGCCACAAATAAACAAACAGACAACAAAATATAATCATATAAAGTATTAAAAATGCAACAACAACAAACAACAACTAAAAAGATGCAAGCAAACGGAGAAAATTATCGCATATGTACCATCTTTATTGTTGTTGTTAGTTTCTTAGTTAGTTGCTTAGTTTCTGAACCGAACTTAAGCCCGAAACCGAACTTGGTTTTTTTTTTAAGATTTGGCTAAAACTGAACCAAAACTTTTCCATTTTATGAAAGATATAAAAAACGGCAAACAAATATTAATGGAAAATTAACAATTTAACTATTTTGGCTATGCGGCAACGCTGCTCTTCTTGAAACTCTAAGTAACTTCGCCAACGAAAGTGTATCCTTAAATGAATGTTTGACCTTGCGGACTTTCAATTTTATACCTATTTTACTACTAAAAAAGCAATCACAAATTTGAATTGGATAATAAAGTTAATAATAGGTACAAGGTACAAAAGAATTTCAATATTTCATTCTAGAAATTTCAAAATCCTTTCTTCCTTAAAAAATTGTCTTGAAAAGGAGTTAATGCAACAACGTTGATACTCTGTTGAAATTATGCAGTTATACAACACAAACAATCTGTAGCTGTAAAGAAGATCAAATATGGTTTTATTCTCCCCAATCAGCGCGTTATCAGGGCATTCCGGAATGCATCTGAATCGGTCGCCAAATCCGTGCGACAAGCGGATGTGCCCCTCGTGCAGATGGGCGGCTAAGTGGGTCCGGATAATTCATTCCGTTCGTTAAAAAATAAAAAAAAAACAAATACAAAATGGCCGAACTTGAGTGCATAATTTTTGGCCGAACCTGATCTAGACCGGCCCCAAACTCAAACATTCGGTCGGACACTAGTGTTTTTACTCTTGCTGTTGTACTCTTTATACAATACCAAGTACGGCTGCAAGCGAACGAGAATGTACGAACGCGCGCGTCTGCGCAACAAAAATTTCTTCTTTTTCTTTGCATTCTCATTGCACTCACAATGATTACAGCAGCAGCAGGCTGTAGCTGCAGCAAGCACCAAGTAACAACAGCAACAACCACAACATCATGGCCATAATCACGCGCTAAATTAATGAGTTTAAATGCTATTTTTGGCTTAAATATTAAAATTGCTTTTTGTACACTCAAATAAAGAGAAACAAAAACAACAACAAAAAAACATTAAAATGCATAAGTGTTTATATGCATGTGTGTGTGTGTGTTTATAAATTATGAATTTATTGCTAGCAATGTGCGCATGCGCTCGTCTTTTCGCCTGCATCACTCTTCCTCCTCCTATGCATTTTTACCTCCTAAACCAAGTTCAATGTTCAATGCAACATTCACATACATTGATATGTATGCAGGTATGCATCTACTTCTCTGTTTGTATGTGTGTGTGCACCTTCTTTATTAACTGTGCTAATAGTAGCTTCACTAAAATAAGAAAAACTTATTTTAATTCTTTGTGGCCAGGAGCAATTTGAACATTTTTCCATGCATTTCTATTTTTCTATATAAGTTTTTTTTTCTTTTTTGCTTATTGCTTTCATTCCATTTTAGCTTTAGCTTAACCTAACTTCGCATTTAACTAATTATTATCGTTTGCCAATATTGCTGCTCTCTATATGCTCGAAGGAGTGAGGAGAGACACAAAGGTGTACGAGAAGATTTACGTTGAGTACACAGCTCAGTTTAGTTCATTTGCTGCACTTTTTGTTTCTCTTTCCTTGTAGCCATGACAGCCAATTTAATATGTGTGGCTTAAATGTTGCTTAAAACGTTGTTGCTATTGCTCTTTCTGCCACTGCCGCTGCTGTTGTTGTTGCAATTGTAGTTGCTGTTGTTGGTGCTGTTGTTGACTGCATGTGGGGTCAATTACTTTAACGTCACAACTGCATATGTTTGAAAAGTGGTTGAATTAAGTGATTGTAGTAAATGGAAAGAATGACGGGAGCACTAGCGGTAGAGGGGAGCATTGCACACACATAACTAAATGCTTGTGTGCGGAGCGCGGAAAACTGTAATGCTAATAAATGAAGCATTTAATTGCAATTGCACAACACAAATTATAAATAGCTACAAATGATTTTAAACAATTTATTATCTCATTAGTTATCAATTAATTTACTAAATTCAATAAGTACAAATTCTATCTATAAGAATTTTATTGATATTTTTGCATACTTTTAGTGATTAGTATCAGTGGTGGATCCATGTGTAAATCACAGTCTCATAAAAACTGAGGCCCAATTAAACAGTGCTCATTTAAATTGCAATTGACACTTTATTTTTGAAATTCATTTTTATCGTTCGAAGTTAATTTCAATTTATTTCAATTGGGCATTTAAATGAAGCACATGCAACCCTGCGTAGAAAAAATGTACACAGCTGATTATGAAATTTCAAACAAAGAGACTGTATAAAAACTGAAGATAAAAATTGAGGAAATGGACAGCTACGTTATTTTTGGCGTAGAAGATTAATTTCTTCTTCAGAAAAGTTGGAAGTTCAGCCAAAAAATTTATTGAATTTTATTTACTGTGATATCTCGAGTTACGTGATTTGATATAAAAATATTCGACGCAATATTTTGGAAGAAAACTCATATTTAATATTTTAACTTCGAAATCGAAGTTAATTTTGAATTTACAATTAACTTAAGTGCAACTTGAATTTATACTGTGGAATTGGGTCTAAAAGTATAGTAAGAATAAATTCCACTGCAGTTTGTTAAACCAATGCTCTCCTTTTTGTTGAGCTATAAAAGATTTATATGTATCTTCTAATGCTTCTCCCTTAAAAATATCTGTTAAATAACATCTGTTTAATATAACAGGTATATCTTATATTTTTATCGAATTCACAAATATTAAAAACTCATCGAGAAGTATAACACTGAGTTTGATGTAAACCGTGAACTCAGGACTTAACCACTAAATGAAAATGACACTTGCGCCATTGAACAATAATGATGCAATATTTGTCATCGAAAAATACTTGAATCACACCATAATATTATCATTATCGTAATATTCTCTAAAATAAATAGTTGGACATGAAACTACAAAAATAATAGTTACTTAAGTACATATGTATATTTATATGGGGCATTCCATATCAAATTTATTCCCCCAAAATTTAAATCAGCTTGAAATATTCTTTCGCATTTTACACTGAATGAATATTAAATGAATATATTAAACAAAATTTTATTAATGTTAAACAGTTTATAAGCGATCCGATATAATATATAAAAAATAAACAGCGTGTACCGAATTTCGTTTAATTTGCTTTATTATTTCATTTTATAACAGTTTTCCTAACGAGTACTTTAAAACAGTACACCTAATACATGTAGATTAATTTGTTAATGATTTCTTCCAAAATTCTTTCTTTGAAAATTACACTTGTGTAGGAGGTAGCTCACCCATTTTAAAGCTTAACCTTTTGCTGGCTACCAAGTTTGATTGAGATCTACTCGAGCTGTCGTATGAAGGAATTTATATGGAATCACCCATATATTTTATTAATATTAATTACAAATAAATTATAACTCGGGCACATTGCGTCATTTCGAATTCAACTCAAGCTTCTTCATACTTTTAATTCCAATTGCTAATTTGATTGCTATTTATTGTTGTCATTTTGCTAATTCTGAAATGACTTAATGCATTTAATTAAATATTAATTATAAATATTTATATACGGACGTAAACATTGCTCAATTCTTTTGATGTGTTTTGTTTTTCTTTTCGAAAATGCCGCTTTGAAAATTGAGGGTTGCTGTTGTAAATAATTTGTACCTCTTTTGAGTGATGACCTCTTAAATTAAGTAGGAGTTCAGAAATGTTTAAGTACCTCCCATTCGAATTTCTCCTTCATTAATATTCGACTAATTTTGCTCATAATTAGGTAACAAGGACATTTACGCTCTCCTAAAACTGCATATTCTTGTCAACTTAACCCTTAATGTACTTTCACATTTCACATCAAATTGCCATTTTCTGTTTTTACAATTATTTTGACTACTATCAAAAACGACAACTTATTAAAAACAAAGTTTGCTGCCATTTAACATCATTTTTACACTTTTCGATATGTTTTTGTTACAATGAATGCTGTTGCTGCTTGTTGTATTTTTAATGATAATAGGGTAATTTTGTTACCCAGCACATACAAAAGAAAAGTACTATCAAAATAAAAACATAGAAAGGCGAAACAACAAATAACACGTGCTAAAAAGTAGCAACTTCAACATTCCACACAAAAAAGGAGCAACAAAAGTGTAGGAGCACAAAATTTTGAGTGAAGAGAAGAACGGAAACTTCCGGTGCTTGTGTGGTTTTTGTTGCTTTTGTTGCTGCTGTGTTGCTTTTATGTCGCAGCTGACTAATTAAAATGAACAATACTAAATTAATTACTAAAAACAGGTTAAGTTATGTGCAATAAATAGTTGTTGTTGTTTTCATTGTAATAAGAGCAACAGCAACAACGTGCAAGAGCAGCATGTATAATGAAGCGCCATGTTGCCCCCTTTTTAAAAACAATTGCTGTCATGCAAACACACATACACACACTCACTCACATTTTCACATAAATTGTGGAGCGAATTCAGAGAACATCAAAATACCAAAAAACAAAAAATTTACGTAAAATTATTGGCAACAAGCAAAGTTGGTGTATTGAAAAGAGACAAAGTGAAAGAAAGAGAAAGAGTAAGAGTAAAGGGAAGGAAGAGCACGATATTTATTTAATAGTAGCAATTGTTATTGTTGTTACTGTGTTGTTGGTTGTTGCTGCTACTTCTGATGATGATGATGTGCTGTTGGCAACATTTACACGCGCGCTGTTTCATAGTTTTTTATTGTTGCCCATAAGGATGCTACTGCCGCTACTACTGCCAACATGTCCGAGGATAATCATGGATACACACATTCACTCATACGTGTGTGTAAACATATGTACACATTTGAGTTTATGTTTATGTGCGTGACTTTATATGTTTGTGGCATCATTGAAATTGTTGCCATTGCTGCTGTTAAAAATGTGTTGCCGCATGTTTTGACATCATGCTGCAGTCATGGTTTCTGCGACTAGTACGAGTATTAGTTTCGCAAAAATTGACATGTGAAAAACACATATATGTGCACTTAAGTATGAAAGGAGCACAAATTATGAAGAGGAAAAATTACTGCAGTAAAAAAAAACAAGTGGGAAATAAATTCCTACTCAAAAACCAAAAACATAAATCTTCTTTAATTTATTTATTTTCTTTTAGAATCAACTATTCCTTTCCAAGTAATAACTGAAGTACCCTATTAGAAATATATTCAAATGGCATTACATCATTTCTTCCTCTAAAAACAAATTCTGTTATTAACGACAACGACAAATTCTATTACACATTAAAAATGAAAACCTCTATTAATTTTTGCTCAATTTAATTCCACTTTAATTTATTAATTGCACGCAATTATATACTCTCATTCACCCGCTTCATATACTAGTTCCTCGCTTTCACCCACACTCTTCAAATTTGATCACCATTAAGACTTAATACATTATTAAATATTACTATTAATTTATTGTTCATGTTGTAGCACATTATTTGTAATTAGAAAAAATAACGTTAATTATATTTATTTGTGCATTTCGCTGTGAATTCATCAATTTACATAAGCAGCAAACAAAATGGCATTATGAGCAGTAAATAAGTAAATATGTATGCATAATTATAATATTGTTCGCATGTGCCTCCTTTGAATATACATACATTACTTTGACCCCAATAAGCACTCAATTTATACCCTTATTTATTTGTAATTTATACTAAGTCTTTTTATGTCTACCTGACTTTATATATGAGTCCCTGTAAAAGAAATAAGAGAAAATAGATTATTCCTCATTCGTTCTGTGGTCACAAGGCATAACAACAACTCGAGTTTTGTCGAATTCGAGTTATTATTATAATTGAAATCTTCATATCCGATTTCATATTGTGTCAAAAATTTATTAATATCGGTTCAACGGCTTACGAGATATTAAAGGAAAAATAGCACAACTCAAATTGATTTCTATTAGCATTTGAATCTTTGAAGCGCTCTCCTGTAAAATTCAAAAAACTGACTTATGCTGTTATGCCTTGTGACCACAGAGTTGTGGACAATTGACAATGACTAAAAGGAATTACATCATATGCCTTTAGGTGAGCTAAACTATTAAAACATATTCCAATTTTATAAAGTAGGGGATATCACCCTTGACAAATTCTGTCTCGCAGGGGCAAAAAAATTAGGTTAATACTTATTTGAATTCAGATTAAAATTAAAATTTTTCAGTTCTAAATGCTCATTTTCGTAGTCATGATTTAGCCCATGTATTTTGTTTAGTGATTTTTAGCAACTGAATTAACGATATTATTATTGTTGTCATTTTCCTCATCAGTGATCTTAGTGATGGTTCTTATTAGCATTTCAGCTAATTGTAACCAAAAATTACAAGATTTTAATCATAAATAGAAAACTATTTTCTCGAATTTTCACAGAATTGTCCGTGTATTGCGAAATTTAAAATTAAAGTTTATTTTTTTTTACGAAGCTAAAATTTCCATTAAAATTTTAAATCAATTGTAAATCAATTGTACATAAATTCGTCAATTCGATAAAACAAATTGTTATGCATTTCTGAGAAATATTTTTTGAAGTTTTTGGTACATTCAAAAGGTTTTACGTTGGGATATGCAAAGTTCGTCTAATTCGGCTTTATTTTATGAGGCCATATTGTTTTTAAATTTAAAAATTCTATCACGATATGCACTTTTAGAGTTGTAGATGGGCTGGACTAAACCAAAGCACTCAGCCAACTAGGACTATTGTGCTAAAATTTGTACTGTACTTTGTCTATTTTGGCGAAACCACTGGTATTGATGACAGCACAAACTGCTAACGCATGGTTGTAATAATCGAAACAATATTTTCCTCTCACAGTTTAATTTTCATATTGAGACTCAAAAATTATTGATCCAAAAATGAATAAAAACAAACAAAAAATCTGCAAATATAGCGCCATCTAGCGTTTTATATAGAACAAAATAAGCATCGAAAATTTATTTCATTTGTGTTATATATCCTGAAAACCTTGTTGCTCTCTGTTGTTCTCACATCACTATCACTAATCGATAACAATAACAATACAATCGTTTTGCGTGCACAAACTTTAGCCTCATTGCAAACAATTATCGCTCATTCAATTTTATTATTAATATAACAATATTTTGCAACTCATTCATGCACACACATGTATACACACGTCCGCACGTATGGTACTTTAGAAGCCATAACGACAACTATAAAGTAACTACAGTCGTCGAAAAAAATTAAATCGTACTTCATTTAATTTGAATTTTACATTAATTTTTTTCAATTTTAAGAACAATCAAAAAATTAGTTATTTGCTAATTAAAAAATGTTTAGCCTGAAATGGTTTCAAGATATGGCAAGAAGCAGTTCGTCCTAAAATACTAAAGTCACTCTAGAGTCGATACCTTTCCTTTATCAATATGATATTTCTCAGCATTGTATCTTCACACTAGAAGAATACTTCTCTTCTCTCATAAGACAATCTGATGAACTGCATCTGGCCCAAATAAGCTAAATTTTACGCCTTTGGACAGTTCTGTCATAAATTTTACCCAGACTGCTAGCAATGTCTGTATTATTCGATCTGAATTATATTGTATTTTAAAAGACAGAATCTTAATCTTATGTTTCATGCGGGGGGTTTTTATTTTGTCGCCAACTGTAGGTATATTAAATTAAACTACTGCACTCTCTCACTTATCTACTACTATGTACGTGGATAGCTCTCCTCTCTTGCCTCTTCTTCATCTACAACAAAACGTTTAAATTATTGTACAACAACAACAGCAGCAGCAAATTTGAATGAAATGACCAAAGGACGTGCTCGTTCGTTCATTCTATGGTTCGTTCATTTCGTCGTCATAGTCGTCGTCGTCGTCGTCGACTTCGTTGTTGTTTATTGACGTGTAAAACTTTTAATGCATAGCAAGTAGAGAAAATGTGACGAAGACAGAAGAGGAAGAAGGAGAAAATATATCATTTAATTGAAATAATTACACATTAAGTGCATTAATTATATTTTTCTCGCGTTCCCGCGCTCGCTTCTAGCAAAACACTCACTCTCGTCTCCATTGAGGTGGTCGTTGTCGGTGTTGCTGTTTTTGTAGTTATATTTATTTTTATTAATTTTGATGCCAAGTCTGTTGCTTGAGTCATCGTAATTATTAATTTAAATACACTTTAGCCAATATGTCTCAGCTACCAAGCTCAAACTACCACCACAAACAAAAACATGAGTACGATACTTGAGTTTGTTCTCTCATTTTTTTCCGTCCCTCTTTCTCTCTTTCTGTCTTACTACACGTTCGTGTACAATTTCACAATTTTCCATTCGCATTTGACATAATTATTACTTTAGTCTAAATCATAATTAAAAATGTATTTGGTTTATGAAATATTATGGTGGTGTATTAAACTAAAGCTAAAGCTAGAAAAATAAAACACCAACAAAATACGTAGTTAATTACAATTATAATTACGAGTATTTAAGACTTGCTGCCGTGGCAAATATTGACAAACTTTTATCAAGCGTCAGTCAGGAGGAAAGAATGAGTGAGATAGAGAGAGAGAGAGAGGAGGCAATAATAAGCGCAAACTGGCCGGACATGAGGCGCCAGTGAATTTTAATTTATCGCATTTTCCTCAACTTTAATTAATAGTTTTGCAGTAATTTAAGCATTTTGGATTTAAAAATTATAAAAATTCAATCAAACTAAATATAATCTTTAATTTTATGTTAATGTGGTTTCAGTCTCAATTGCTTGTATAGTATAGGAAATAGGCATGGTTATTGTTTCGAAAATTAATTTTGAGCTTTTGGTTTGTTTAATTCCCTGTAGTGTTTCCTATCAATTGTTGCAGATTACGCTGTAATGGACATAGGCTTAGTCATTTACCGTTGTTGACTTTCCCGAAGAGAAATAGCTTTGACCTCTGAGAAATATGAAGGCTAAGTTTAAAATTAATAATTTTTAAAGCTTTAATAGGATTTTATTTAAAAGACTTTAAACAGAAAGTTTTCAAACTAGTAGTAAAAAGCAACACTGATTTTCCCCCTACTAACTTACAACTGTGCACATGACCTACAACAATATGCATACCCATATCTATGTACCTATTTATTTGTAGTGCAAAGAATATAGTATCCATATAGTATATGAAGGAATTTACTTCATGTTGCTATTACGATTTGCTGCAAGCTAAAAGCCAGCCAGAAGAAGTAAGTAGAAGAAAAAGTAACGAGTTATCATTATAGACAAGCAGAAATATTACTTAAATTAACGTATTTTCAATATACAGCGGAATTCCGAAATTATTCAAATATATGTATGTGAAGCACTAATACTTTAAGTATTTATTGCAATATTATGTTGAAAATTGAAATTTATAACATTTTTACTTTTTTTTTTTTTTGTGTTCTGTATATGAAAACGAATATAAATCAAACTGAAATTTATTATTACGATATGCACGACATTTTATAATTAAGTCTCAATGCGGATGGGTAGACGAAAGAATGAACAAACGAACGTGTACACATAGTAACGCGCGCCACTGTAGCAATTGTAATAGAGATGGCGGAGAAGGCATCGATGCCAGCAATAATGATGTTGAGGTGATTACGTTGTTGGTGGTGGACAAAATTTCCAATTTCATCGTTCTGGTGCTAATGCTCTGATGATGTGGACTACTTGCATGTAAAAAAAGAAATCAGTAAAATTATAAAAAAAATTGTGTTGTTCAGCAACTTGAACTGCTGCTGCTAAGTGAAAGGAGCTATAACCGCACTCTGAATCTCATCTCCTTCTCACATGATATCGATAATTTATCGTATGCAATTTAATTGCATTTATTAAGTTTACGTATGTAATTTACTTGTTAATTGAATTTTTATTAATTATTTTCCAGTTTTTATTTTAGATTTATTTTTCTCTTCACACATTTTTTGAATTCTTATTTATGTAAATCTTTGTTGTTAGAGGATGTCTGATATGTAGGTATTATCTTTCTGTGACTGCAATATCAAAAACATCTTCATAATCAATACTAAAATTACTAGTAACATGCACATTTACATATCGCTAACAATCACTGTGTATGTAAACTTACTGTGAGGTTGCGTATACCCAAGAAAAAGTGTGTAACTAACGACCACCAAATGTGTGTTTAAAAAAGATCAGATATAAACCTCAGCCAACAATAAAGAGTTCCAAAAAAATTTTTTTTTACTTAAGCCAGTCTTGCAGAAAACGAGCGATATGGTCTCTCTATGTATGAATAACATGTCCAATTATTGACATCGCTGATGGTTTTTATTTCATCCCTAAACATGTCTTTCAAGTGTTCGCTTCCATGTAGTAAAATGCAATTAAATGGTAGGGATGCTAATATGTTGTATAAACTGCCCTGAAAACCTTTGTAGCGATTGCCTTTGAGGCAATGCAATTTCGTGACAGAGGATCTTAGATATTTTTGTAGAATATACTTTCAAACGCTTTACTGTAAGCTGCTAATAAAATTATCTTTAAGAAGGCATTTGCAGATATAAAGGAAGAGGAGGACTTGGGATAAAACCAATTCCTTCTTCCCGATAAATATTTCAGACATTTTGATTGTTGTTCTTGAATTATAACAAATTTTTAAAGGAACATTAAACAATCTCTGGTAATGCCGAAGAAGTTTTTTTGGTCACTGCTTTACTCGGAGTTGACTTTGAATTTGAAGTTCATTGAATGAATCACAGAACTGTTGTCTTGAGAAATAGTTTTTTTTAATCTACTGATGGGTATTTGCGTGTGCATGTGTGTGATTTTAATTACAACTACACTTATGCTAAATTATGAGAAAGATAATGAAAATCAGGAATTTTTTCATGGTACATTGTATTCGTACCTTTTGCTTATCCACTTTCCCCTTTTTCTTGGCTTATTTCAATTAGAACTTGCTTTCGAAAGCCAAACCAATTTATGTTGGTGCATACCATGGCAATTTGTTTAAATATATTAAGCATGCTATAGCATGTACTTGTAAATGATTGGCACTTGCGAAGAACTTTATGCATATTCTGGAGACCAATGGACCAATGCTTTCAATAAGCTAAAACTGTCACTCATTGCTCTAGTCACGATTGCGTGTAAATTTTCACAAATGTGTACAATGTAATGAATTGTGGTAAATGGATTTTAGTTTCTTATTTAAGTTTCTTTACTTACTTTTTTGCATGTTGCTGATTATTATTTGTTTCCAGAATTAATACTGCGTTTGTTGTTATAGTGTTGCGCATCGCTGTTAAGTGCGCAATTATTGTGCGATTAGAAAGTTGATTGACGCAAATCGATGAAAACTAGCTAACCAGCTAGCTAAGAAGCAATGGCTTAAAGATACATAGAAAAAAGGTTTTTAAGCACAATATTTTTACGTTATCATATTTCATGCTCATACACACACACACACACATGTAATTATGGAATGACCCAATTTATTTTACATACAACATAAATTGCCAATTTGGTAATTATTAGTTGAATATACAAAAAATGTTTAGTATTATTGATTTTTAACTATTTTCCCTCATACAATGTACGAGAGTGAGATGATTTTGAGGATAGAATATAGTCTGAAATTAGTTGTGGCGAAGCTTTTTCCTTTGGGTGTTCGATTTCCTCACGGAATATATATACAGGGGTCGTTTTTGTCATTATTTGAGAACAAAGTGGCGGACGACTCTTATGAGAAATGTTGTAAATAAAAAATACTTCATATCTCTGCAATCTATAAATATATCACTAAAAAATATCGCTGCTCTTTACATATTTGTTCCTATATGTTTTACAATTTACACTCTACTTCTAGCTCATGTCCACTTATCATTGTATTGCACAACGTCACGTTGAGGCCTTGGTCAAGCTTTTATCATCCACTCTTTTTTCTAATTGACAAAACTTGTTTTCTTTTTGAAACCTCACTAAAGTCTTGCCGATAGTTATGGGTTGATGTGACTTTTACTAAAAGTAATAAAAATCGATAAGATTCAATAACTTTTTCTCATACCTTCCGCACACACTCACACACATTCATTATGCATTACTCTCCAATTTTGTTTTGAGTGTTTTTTTTTTACTTTTCTTCGCCATTTCCCCGAGTAAAATGCAAATGCAATTTAAAATATGACAACATAATACACCATAACAAAAACAACAATAACAATAAAATTATTACTTTTCACACATAAACACACACATGCAATCAGACGCAACTACATGTACACTAAAACATATACAAGCAGATATGCATATATGAAAAAGGATATATATTCATATAGGGAAAGGGATAAACATTTCACATTAATGTAAAAGCAAAAACTTTTCTTAAGGCATAAACTTTTTAATTGTTGAATGAGTGAGCGAGAGCGAGAAAGAGATTGAGAGCGAAATTTAGAAGAGGGGGAGACTAAGGGTTGGAGGTACATGGTCAACTCACACTCACTCTCTTTCTAGAGCGCTCTCATGCATAAACTACGTAAATCTCACATTTTGCCTCCCACTTTCTCACTTTATAATTCTGTTGAATATTATTTTATTAAAGTAAAAAATTTGCAGAAATTTATGCTAAATACACAAACTCAAAATTATACCAGAAAAGTAACAATACTGCATAAATACATATGTACACTCATACACACATATATGTATACATACATACTTATGGTCTTGCTTTGCTGGTATTCTCACTCTTTTGTTGTATTCACAATTCACCTTCTCATTCTTCTGCTGCTCTTAATATTGCATGCACTTTTAGAAGACGTGCGTGAAATTTTGTTGATAAACCAAAACCAAGAAGAAAAAGAAGAAGAAGAAATACATTTGCAGCCTATGTCTATATAGCCAAATTACAAGGGCACTCCACACTATACCAGATTACACTATTGTCTAAGAGATTTTCACAGCCGGAGAGGCTTGAATGTTAAGTACTAACTTGTTTACTACCTACTACTAAAACTACACTTTTCGGAGCACATTTTACTACACATTTTCTCTATTCGTACTGGGAGCGAAGAAATTTCGGTCGTTCGGGAGTGTCGTAGCATAAAAGCGAAGCAGAGTAACAATGAAGAGTGGACATAGTGAGTGAGTGGGTGGCAGAGAGAAAGAGAGACGGGTGGTTGAAAGTGTGGTTGGTCTAATGTGATGAGAGCAAGGATGAGTGCAAGTGGTGCAATTCCTTTTGCAAAGGAAATATTATATTATTGTTGTTATTGTCGTTACATTTGTTTCTAATGATTTTTTGTTATCAAGCTGTTGCTGTGCTGCAGTTCTGTGCGCCTGGTTGATAGACATCGAAAAAGAGAGAAATGGCAATAGCCAAAGAAATGAGCAGAGAAAATATGTGAAGACATTTTATTTACATACATACATTCGTACATACACACACTATGTTATAAAGGAAACGAAGAAAATAGTATATTTTAAGGCGTTAATGCAAGAGGAGATGTAGAAAAAGTTTTGAGACTATGCCATTTGGCTTTCAGAAAATCATTTTGCTGCATTTACTTATTAAGAAAAATGTGAAATGTGGTCCAGAAATACTCCCCTCTAAAAAAAGTTGAAACTGTTTTGAAAAGCTACTATGGATATGAAGCGGTAATTGATACCTGAAACTTTGCAATTTCAGAATGGCGGAAAACATCAATCATTCAAATACTTCCAGGGCTAAAAAGAAACTATTCCTGAATGGTCATTGGAATTCTGGATGAGAGCTGGATCAAGTTTGTTAAATTTTAGGCAAACTACATACATATGCAGAAAAAAGCTTGAATGAAATTCACAAGCATTTTCGAATCTAAAAATGCTACCACTAAAAGCAATCAAGATCAAGAATATGTAGAGCCGAGAGAGACAAAGGGAGAGAAAAATATATATTTTTAAAAATTTTATTCCATTATTTAAATTATTTTCAAAGACATTTCTGCCTTTTTCACTCCTAACTACTAAGGCAAATTTCAATCACCGAACACAATGTAATTGTTGTTGCACCGAATTGAAAACCTTTATCCACTCTTTAGTGCTTCATTAACACGAATTCTCCTAGCGTATCCATATAGACACAAGTTAAATTAACGTTATTTAGGACTAGTTTAATAGGTTATATTCTGGGAGAATTCGGGTTAATGTGTAAATGTAAAAAAATATTGTAGGAATCTTTTTGGGAAACATTTTTGTGAATAGCAAAGTAAGCATTTTTTCTGTCAGGGTAGGGATTTTTCAAAAAGGTATTTACTAACATTGATTACAGTCATTTTCCAACGATTTAGGTGCGCTGAACGAATTCGAAGTCAGAATTTTCCTAATACTTGAGGTTTTTGAGAAAAGCAGGGTAATAGGAAGCAAAATTCATATTTATTGCCTTTTTCATGGCATTGTTTATCTTTAATTTGGACTTTGAGATCATAAAGTACCACTCTTACCCTTTAGATTCTTTTTTTCACTTTTAATCTGTGTTTATTCCAGTTTTCGTTATACAAAGAGAATTTTTGGGATGAAATAGAAAAATACAGATATTGCTTAATATTTTTGCACATGTGATTTTCATGTCATATACATTCACTAGAACTAAGGTTGCTCGTTGAGTTGAAATATATAAAATGGGCGTGGTACTTCTTTTGTATAGAAAATTCGTTAAATGATAAACATATATACCGAAAAATTATGTGATGAAATTGTAGATAAAATTTTTTTAACATAAGGGTGTGGTATGTCTCGAAGGAAAAAAATTACAAAAACAATACGTGGGAACCAATTTTCTGTCCGTCTTTAGACTTCGGATTCGTAATGACTCTCAAAACCCAGTGGTTTTGAGAATGTGGTTTTTCGTCGGACTGTGTTATATATCTATTTCCATCACACTCTCATTTATAAATGTATTCTTGATGAAATAAATGAAACTCAAAATAGAATTATCATAACATTTTCTAAGGATCCCAAACTCAGTTCAATGTCTTTTCGGCCTTTCGCACTCTCAACAACATATATATTAATTATTGGCTTCTCTCTTTCTTTCTCTTTTTATCTATACTGCTGGCACTTTCTTAATCAACCCGGCCAATTAAAATATGTAATCGAATGTTTTAGTTTTGTTTTATGTGCAGAAAATGTTTAAATTGTTTTATTTTTGTTCTTACGTTACGTTCTGCGTACTGCAAAGTGAAAGCGTAGTTAAAATTATTCAAATTCAATATTAGAAAAAAGGAAAATATGAAATGAATATGTGGAACTATGTAATAATGGACAGCAAACACACCCATCCCGAAACTCCCGCCCACTTCGAATTTCATTATATTGCAATGTGAGAAAAGCCTTGCAGCTATTTTAGGATTCCTTTTTTCTACTGCCACTCATGCATACTACATTTTTAATTTATTTTTTTAGATTTTTGTTTTTTGTTCGTGTTCGTACCGTATGTTGTATGCAACATCGTCGTTGTCGCCATCAACGATGATGTATGCTAATGAGCTTCATTGTGGCATGTGTGGCAGCAGAAGGGCATGAGCGGTTGAAGAGACTGAGCGCATGAGCATATAGTAAGTAGTAAGTAAGTCGCTGTAACAGGGGAGCATTTTGTCAGGATTATACTTCGCGTGTCATAGTGTGGCTTGGCATGCCCATGACTGCATCATGGTGTGGCTGCCAGGCTGCCTGGCTGACTGACTCCCTGCCTGCCTGCCTGGCTGGCTGGCATATAATATGCATAACGTAATTACACTAAACGTAATTGCAAAATTTTTGCACTCATTGCCCCTGCCCGCCTGCATTATGGCGCGAGATTCAAGTCATAGTGGCGTTTGCGTTGTTGCTCATTAATGCGAAAGTGCAACGCGGCGCGCTTTCTTTTTATATCATGACGAACAGACGAACACACCACACTTACTGCCTTAACGTCCGAAAGTTTCAACCCTTTTTTCAAGTTCCAAGGTGTGAGAAATAAATTAAAATTTCTACGAAATGTTTTTCGATTTCGTAATTAAGTATGTAAGTAGCTAAGAATAATTTTGGCATAAGGGTACCACAAAATGCTAAACTAGAAATGTCAGTTGTTGAATACATATTTTTTTGAGTTCGCTAAATCATTGGCATAGATTTGGTTGATAAATCAATACAATTCGATGCAATTTAGTTGATAAATAAGTCGCTTACAGAGCTCGATTAAATGTCTGTAAACATTCTACAAATCATATATAGTGTTAAAAATTTTATTGTTAAGTTTCCTTTCGAAACATTGGCTACTTTTGAATGGAAGTGGCTGCTCAAACTCGTTCCCCATCACAATGAAGCCATTTCTAACTATACCCAATAGATCAAGCAAGCTTATTAAAAGTTTTCAATAATCTTACGAACGTTAGCATTAGGTTATGAAAAAACTTACAAAATTGTTGTCAAAGGCTTCAACGAAAGAACGAGAAGGACCATTGGGAAAAATTATTCCTTTTTGTAAGAATTTTGTAAACATTTGCCTTATAATTGGAAATAATTATTTTTGCACAATTTTTTACAAAATAAACGGATGCTTGGGAAAATATTTTTTAAGGTAAAAACTTTGTAAGGCTTACTCCAACCGAACTTATGAATTTATTACTAATGTAAGCGTTATGCTCTATTTAATATAAGCTTACAGAAATCATTATTATACGTTGGTCTATTGGGTAACTACTCTACGGGAAATGGAACCGGTTCTGGAACCTATCACGTGACTCGTTCTTAAATTTAGAAACCGATTCAAGATTGCACTCTTTTGTATGAAATGAACCGGTAACTTTAACATGGAGTATTCATTGGAAGGGGTGAATTGGCCACCAATAGATAACTTTGAACCGGTCACGCTACCGGTTTAAAAGCGCCAGTTTCAGTACCACTTCAAATAAGCAAAAAGGAAAAAACATATATCTTTTTTAAATTACTTTTATTTATTTTTTTATGAAGTAAAAAAAATTATGTTAATGAAAGTTTTTAAGGCTCGAACTGGTGGCTGCAGATTATCAGGCAACATTGTTTGTGCGATTAATTTTGAGCCAATATGAAAGACAAAAAACAGAGTGACGAGCGAGCAAATCCAAAAGAACCACTCTATGTCGTTACAAAAAAAGTTGTCTCCGCTTACATAGAGTGGTAATGATGAACTTTGTCACGATGCCGACAAGTTAGTGTGCAACTCAGATGATCATCCATTTCGTTCGCAAAAACCGAGTGGTTGCAGGTTCGAGCCCACAAACCGACGATGACATTTATTTTTTTTTAATTTATATAGAAAACAGTGTATAGAAATCCAAATGAATTGTCCCTCTCTGCATCACCTTTGAACCAGTTTAGTGACCGGTTGCCTTGAATCAGTCACGGAACATATCACTTGGAGACAATTTACCCCAAATTTCCAGTAGGGTACGGACATACCGATGTATGTTGAATGTACATATACATATGTATTCACTGTCCAATTCAACTTTATTCCACTTGCACACTCTCTCCTTATTGCAACAATAACAACAGCAGCGGTAACTATAACAAAAACATCATCTTTTGAATATGCATGCATAATCAAACTGACAATGAGTATAGTAAAATTTTACGACATAATATGCCAAATGCATTGATTTAGCAATGCATAAATGTGGGTAAGGGAGTGAGGGCATAGTAGGTGTTTCCTATTTGAATTTTACCAAACAAAATTAAGTAAATGCAAAAGTTTTGCAAAACGTTAACGACAACAGAGCAGCAGAGCAAAGCAAAGCAACAGTGGAAGCCAAAGTCGATGAAGTTAGTTAGCTGTAGTTGGCAGCAAAAAGGAGGCTTACATAATTTTTTGAGCGATATGGAAGTAGTAAGCGGGAGGCAATGGGTAAAGCAGAATGGGCGAATAGAATGAGTCAAGATGTTGGCAAAACTTTACTCTACTCCAACGAAAAAATGGACATTACGAATTAGTGTTGAATGATAATTATACGATATGCAAAGAAAGAAGAAGAAACCCCGGAGTAGAATAGTACTCTGGAAAGTAGAATGGAGTGTAGCATGTAAGCAATAGTGGGATTTAAATAGAATAGAAGCGCAAAATCGTAGTGAATGTAGATGTAGTAGTAGGATTTGTAATAAATGAGATTTACGTTTTGAGTTTTTAAGCAGTTAGAAAACTAGAGAAAACGGATTTTCCAAATTTACTTCGCTTCGCTCCACTTCCTCTCCTCATAACAGATATATACAGAAAAGTTGCAAGTAACTGCAAGTAGTACGGGGTTACCATTGGGATAGGGCTATAGAGGGTGGGGAGAGTTGTGGATGAAGTAGAGGGAGGTGTGAAATAAATGTTAAAATGTAAATTCAAAATAATAAGCACAAAATTTTATACGGAAAAGTAATCATATTAAATAAGAGAAAATTGTAATGCAAGGCAAAAAGGTTTCAGCAAAATTTTTTTGTATGGACAGAGTGGGCGTGGAAGAAGTAAAGAGTTAAAGTTTGTAGGTATGCAAGTTTGTAAACTAATTTAATTGGAAATAGAATTGGAGTTTCTGCTACACAAATGGATAGGGAAGTTGTACATCTAAACAACATTTCAATAACTTAAATTAAGTGTAGAAAAAGCACAATATTTGCATTTACATACAAAGTTGATAAAAACTACTAAGCACTTTATTTTATATTCACAATTTTTATACTTTCCTCTACAACTACTTTTCTGCTCCATTTCGTTGCAAAAAAGATGAAAAACATTATTTACTTCATTATTTTTTAATCTTATTTTAATTTTTATTCTCATTTGCTGCTGCTGTGTTTGTTTTCGCTATCTACAACAACATCGTCATCATAACCACAGTTGTTTGTTGTTGTAGCTATAGTTTTATGTGGAAATTGTGTTTTTGTTGTTGTTGTTCCATTGCGATTCGCGAATGGCAAAATACGCTTTTAACCAACCACAAAACGTTTTCGAAGGTCTTCGCAATGACCACTACTCGACTCAACTCGCTTTATACTCTCCGTAGGTATGTTGCTTTTGTAAATACCAGACAGCAAAACAAAACAGCGAAAAACAATAACAAAAGCAACAACAAATCGTATGGGGCAGGTACAACGACCGTTCATCTATCCGTCTGTGTGTCCGTTCAACTGTCGTCATCGTTTGTTGTTATTGTTGTTGTCGCAGTAGTTTGCTCTGACTTTGGCTGCTGTGCGCTTGAAATCTGCTGTTGCTGCTTTTTGCATGAGAACAGCAGAATAAAAAATTGAATTAATAATATCAACACCAACAACAAAAATTAATTGCAAAAACAAATTTACATTTTACTCGTAAGTTAAAAATTTTGTCGTCGTCGTCGCTTTGCTGTTGTTTTCAGTTTTTTTTTTTTTGTGTAATTTTAATTTTAAAGTTGAGACGTAAAGTTCTGAAACAAAAAAAAAAAAAAAACAAAAAAAATCAGGGAGTCATCCGCCACCGTTTTCTTTTTTTTCAAATAAAATCACAAATGATGACACCCGGACGATTGTTATAGATTTTTCATCGATAAAAATTTATTTATGTAAAAATATTGATGAATTCCCGATTCAGCGGTCCCGAATAACCCTAAAATAGTTGAAAATGACCCTTTCCAGTGTTATCGATATCGAAAATAACAATAATGGGAATTGCATAGTAAGTATAAACTCCAGCCATATACAAAAACTACTATCCACAAGCGATTTTATTGTTGGCAATGAATTTCATTTAAAATTTAAACTCCTCTTTTTGGAGAAAATTAAAAAACAAATGTTATATGCACATATGTACTAGCGGAGCCAGACATTTTCTAAGGGGGCGTACCCAAACCCTCCTTCCCCTCCTTAAGATCCGCTAGTGTATATGTGTGTATATGTAAATGCAAATTTTAAAACTCAACAAAAATCAACAATACAAAATTTATTTAAAATTTTCTAATTAAAAATAATATAAATGCACACATACTCAAGCATACACACAGAATCATTTATATGAAATGCACATATACAAATGCAATTAAGTGATGAGAAGACTTAAAACTTTTGACATGAAATCTGCATGCAGGCATTCTGCCTCCTTCTGCTCCACAACCGCCTAGAAATATACAAAACTAACAACTTCCAGTAGCATTTTGTCGTTGACAACGCCAGCTGTAGCCGTAGATGTAGCAGCAACTGCAGCAGTAAAAATATTAGTAATACTTGTAGCAAAGAATTTGCATGTTGTAGGCACACAAAATCAGCCTAATCCATGTACTGCTGGCAATGTCCACCACCATCCATCGCACACAGACAACATGATATTCTCACTATATATGTATCTCTCTCTCTCTCCCTCGTCGTTCTTCCTCTCACACATACACAGAGATAACAGTCTTGGACATCGTTTTCAGAAGTATAATCATCATCAATGGAGAGAGATGATGATGCTGAAGATGAAGAAATGATAGAGAAGGAATACCTATATATGTAGTGGCAACAAAGTTGAGGAAAGGATTTCTGTTGCAAAAATTTGCATAAAACATTATATTGCATTATGTGAAATTGTAGCAGTAGCAATAACAATAACAACAACAACAACAACCACTTGTAACTAATATTCGTATATGTATAGCTGAAAATGAGTTTATTATATATTTATGTTTTTGCTGTTGTTGCTGCTTCTGCTGTTGTTGTTATCTTTATTGTCTTATGTACATACATTAAAACATACCTGCATATACATACACATTTGAATAAGTCAACATCAAGAGCAAATTAAAAATTCAATTAAAACTTATCGATATTAATCGATAATTGAATTGCATTTGTAATGAGAAAATATATAAAATGCATAAGATTTTACTTTCATAGTTACTTATCGATAGCTACCAAATTGTTAATTAAAATATAAATTTTTATGAGAAAATAAGGAATAAATAAATTGCTGTGCCCAGAGGAATGACATAGAAATAAAAATCAAGGTTTCATGGAACTGGGATTGCAAACCGTACTCCTTTCAAGCGAACACACAGACGTAATTTATGGGCAGATTTCTCTAGCACAGTCATTTAATTTAAAGTTCTTTTTTTGTAAATGTTGTTCAGATCCACGAACACCCAAGAGCCATAGGATATGCTTCCCATGGAGTTTTTCAAGCTGAATCTAAGGATTTGGAAAACGATATGAAAGGTGAATGCTTTAACATACTTCATAGTAAAACTAGTAAACATTCTTAAAAAAAATTGCTGACAATTTCATTCATGTTTAGAAATGGCCAAAACCGGTACTTATCCATTTGGCTATATTTGGCTTCGGTTCTTGTTTGAAACAAATTTCGCATTTAAAAAAGTTAAGTTTTTCTTTTTGTGAAGTTAAGGCCCCTTCACTTTAGTATATGATATAATAAGCTACCACATTGAGAATTTTCGTTGAAATTCGAATCCGAACCAGCAAAATGACAGCAAAAACTAAATTATTATCATTTTATTAAATTAATATATATTTGTGATTCTGAGATAATTTCCTATCATTCGATAATACTATGCAAATGTAGATGAGCCACCAAAAAACTATTAAATGACTAGGATCTGGTCAAATCTACATCAGAAACGGGTTTTCGAGACAATTTCCTATAAAATATAATAGCAAGCTTTGTTTAATACAAATTATACTTAAATACTTAGAACTCCACTAAATTTAAAATTATCTTTATCATTCTTGACTTCATCCTCTGCCTCTCTCATAATTTTTCTCCCAAAATCTAGTCCCAAAATTTTTATCCTATCACCACTATGACTACGACTTTTATTAAAATGCTGAAAAATGCATTACCAACAATAAAAGTACTTAACCCTTTAAATGCATAAATGTGCCGAGGGCCGGCGATTCTCCCTCCCATTCCCTCTTTCCATATATCGTGTGTGGCAGCGAATGCTACACCCATTTATTTTTTCCATGTTCTGCTGTAAAATGGCTCAAGTTTATTTTTGATTTCTTTTAATACTTTTTTTTTTGTGTCAAAAATTGTTGATTTGTTTTATTTCTGTGTTTTTCTGTAGAAGATTGGGAGGAAAATGGAGTGAAGTGGGCTGAACGAAAAACATATTCTCGTGCATATGCATGAAGGCAATACTGACTGATTCTGACCGCACCACGCTGCTGGCTGCAAACTGTACTAGCACCACATACGAACGCAGGAACACAAAAAAAGTAGTGCAGTTGGAGCAGAAGGAGTAAAATGGGAGGGTTATGTGCGCGTATTTCTCACTTACATTTCTTTTTATGCGTTCATTTTTTTCTCGTATGGGGAAAGGGTATTTTCATTTCTGAAAAAGTGGTGGAATTTTTTAATTTTTTTTAGAAAAAATACACTCATATGTACGCGAGTTGGGGGGTCGGTGTGGGGCATTAAGTACTTTTTTGCAAATTTTATTTTTTTTATCTTTGACACTGCTGATTCGGGCCTTTCTTTTTGCTCTTTTGAAACTCGCGATTGTTTTTGCTGATTTTTCAGCGAATTTTTTGTAAGCTTGCATCGATTTTGCTACCTACTACTACTTTTTCGCATTACTACCATTTCATGAATTTGTTTTTTTTTTTTGAGCTGTTTTTACTTTTATTTTTTAGCATGCACACATATACATATAAATACAAATTCGATTTTTCAGCTGCTGTTCCCAACTGCTGCTGCTTCTGCTACAGTTTTGCATACAATTTCCCGAAAATTTTTATTTTGTTTACTCTTTTTGTTGTGAGGAGTATGGAGCCTTGTGCCTTTTACGACGAACTGCACGAAATGGGGAACAACACAATGAGGAATTATGCTTCATTGCCAATTTTTTGTGTTTTGGGTTCAACGGAAATTTACATGGGCAATTTTTTGGCAATTTTTTTGTCTTTGACACACGAGCAGCAAAACTGACAAAGAATCGTTTCGTTTTCCATCTTCCTATTTGCTTTTGAGTGTTTGATCAGTTTACAATTGATGCTACCAAATAAAATTATGGTTCAGTTGCAGAGGGTGCTGAAGACGAGTAGAGTGGAGTGAGTGAGGATAGCGAATGTAGCTCCAAAAAACATTTCAAAATTCTGCTACATTTTTTTTTTTGGAATGCGCTTATTTTTTAGTAGCAACCGACAACTGCTCCTCAATAGTGGAGTCCACATGGTGCATATGATCTTGCAGCATTGCAAATGCAACAATAAATATGTGGAATATGTAATAAAAATTTGGGTTTTGCAATGTTGCAAAGCACCAGATTTGCACCAGATCTTGAACTCCACCAATGTAATGAAATGTGTGCTTCCTCCTTTATTGGGACGTATGCAGTGGGCTCATATCGATTTTGTTATTCTTATCCACTTTCCCGTCTTGGTGCCCTTGCTGTTGAAATATTAATTTTGAAAGACAGTGTCATAATTGTATGCATGTATATGTGATTATGTATATTGTAATATATATTATCTACAAATCTTTTTGTAAAAAGGAAGTAATAGCTTCCAGATTAGCTTATTTGGACATGGTACTTTTAAGCCGAAGATTTTTGATTGAAGACTTTTAGCTTCATAGTTAACGTAATTAAACTCTATGCGGATGACTCCAAAATTTAAAAAAACTAGAACGCGGCATCTTTATACCCAGTAGGTACAAAAATCAAAAAATTAGGCTTTCTGGCAGCTGTAGTATTTTCCAAGCTGAAATAGAGGCTTCCGAAAACCTCGTGTGTAAAACCAGTTATCTTGATACTGCCCAAAAAATATACCGGAAAGGTCAAAGGCTGGTTCCGATTAATGACGATTTAAGAGATGGAGATTTCGGAGGATATCATTTCCGAGTAAAAACTAAAACTTAAGCCAAGGTTTACTTACTACATAACATATGTTGTACTAGCCTGATACCAAATAAATACGTGGTACTCGTGTATAAATAAAAAAGTACTCAAAAATCAATTTATTAACAATAAATTTTTCACTCAACAATTTGACATGACAAAAAAAGAAACAAGCAGCAGCAACAACAAGAACAACAACAAAATTCCGAAAAGGAAGAAGGCAAAATGCAAATCAATAAGAGCTATAGTATAACTCGCTCGCGATCTACATACATAAATATAATGTGCGACATCATTATCTGAATCAACATGCACACACACAAGCACACACATTCATACATATGCACATATGTTAATATGTAAAGATATACGTACACGTTTTGTATAGATACAACGATATGAGATCAGTGCAGAGTAGAGCGTTGTGTCGTTGGCATGATTTGAGTTTTGTTAAATTCGTAAGTTATCCATCAATTATTGTTGTTGCTGGTTCTTATTGCATCTTTGAGATACTTTATAAACTCATACATAAACATGCATAAACGGATTTGTTTTTGCTATTGCATTTTGAAAATTTGTTCCTTTCTAAAAACTCATTTGATTTATTATTTATTTATTTTTCTTTTTTTTTTTTGTGGGTTTTTGCTCCTTATATTCTTTCTTCAATCATTCGTTTTGCTTTTCTTCATCTCATTTAGCATTTCGCTTATTGTTTTCTTGACATTATTCATTATTATTCGCATGCATTTTTAATAGCACCACATCATTTTGAATCTCATCATCGTCTCGAACGTCATCATCATCATCGTATCGTCTTCTTTGTATGTAGCTGTAGAACTGAAGTGTAGCATCAGTATCGACATCTCCGGTATCTTGTAGTTGCATAGATCGACATTTGGTATCTGAATTGGTAATTTGTTTAAACGACTTTAATCATTCAAGAAACAGATGAACACATACACAAACATTCTTTGCATGATGAGCTTCGATTTGTGTTGCATTTACATGCTTAAGTATAGTAAAACAATCGAATGACTGACTACACAGGCAGAATTTTATTATACTTTTCTATGTAAATATTGTACTTACTTATATGCATGCATGTATAGGTAGGAAGAGGTACACACTCATGTATACCTAACGACTCTACTCGACTTCTCAACTTAATTCAACTGTTCCAGTTACAATTTATTGGAATTTAGTTCGATTTGACGTTTGTGTAAAGACGATTTCTGTTTTCTGCTTGTATTTTTCCGTGTGTTTCTTTTTTGTTTTAGATACGCTCCCTTTTTGCATATGCCAGGTAGAGAGGTAGAGATGCCTACCTACCTCCACCTCTGCCTATTACTTCTTAACTTGTCACTTATGCATGCAAAGAAAGTTTAAAAAACATAAATCAAATTTGTTTGCCACATTTGGTTGCGGTTGATTACGAGAAGGAAAATGATGAAATTCAACTGCTACATCAACTTCAACATCAATACAAAACAAATACATATAAAATATGTTAAAGAGTTGAGCTAAGCTCATTTAAAAATCCTTCGAAAAATTTGCATTAATTCTCGAGTGTTGGAGAAATGAAAATCATATAAAAAATGGCATAGGAAATTCACGAACAGACAATTTGTGTACTTATATATTATAAAATATCACAAAAAAAAAAAAAATGAAATGAAATGTAATATTAAAAAAAAGGAGCTCGAGTCCCATCGCCGATCACTGCTGGTTCGGCGGAGGTAGCTCTCAACTTCGTGGGAATTTCAGCAAGATTTTATACGCTTCTATGGTAAGCAAACGGAAGTGTGATCAAGTGTTTATGGTCGTGGAATCATTTTTCAACCGTTACTTAAAACCATTCGTTGAACAGGTTGGATTTAAGGGGTGCTCTATTTTCAACAACAACTTAAATTTCTCTATATTTTTGACCAAATAACATTACAATTCATAATTGCTTATGATTGATTTATAACAGTTTGTGGTTAACAATTTCAGAAAACTCGCAACAATTATTTAAATTCCACAATTAAATTTGTGTGTATGTGCGCAACAAAAAGTTTAGCAGTTGTTGAATTTTGTTTCGAATTTTTTTTACTCGACGATCAGATCAGATCAAAATTGCTACTATTTAAGTAACGACGTTGTAGAAAAAGATACAAGCATTGATGACAACGACGACGACGGCGACGGCGACCTCAACGACTTTGACTCTTTTTTTCTATCTGTGGTTGTTGTGTTTGTTGTTGTTGTTTTTTGTGTCCCGGCGGCATGTTCGCACATTTTAATTAGCCTGTGCAGCAGCAACAGTAACTAACCGCAACAACTAGTTAGTGGCTGAGTAGAGCTCATTTAGACTCTCTAATCGTGATCATTAAATGGAATCCATGCGACGCATTCAAGTTGCTGGATTGCGCACAATCGGCGACGGCATCAATTGCGCATGCGAAAATTTCCAAAAAAAAAAAAAAGAAACAAATATTAACATTTTCATGCCAATTTTCTATTTCGCAGTAATTCGATGCGTTTTTTTTCGAGCGGTGTCAGGTGCAATTTTCTTTTTTGAAGATTTTTTTGCAGTTTTGTTTCTACTTTTTTTTTTGTTTTTGTTATTTAGGGGACCGCAGCATCGTAAAGTGGGCCAAATTTCAAATTCAATGCGACAATTTTAATGCTTTGCTTTCATTGCTGCTGGCTGCCTGCTCTTGTTGCTGTGGCTTTGTATATGGTTCTTGCTGTTATTGTAGTTGCATTTAAATTGCATTCATGTTTTTAATCTGCCTTCTTAACGATTTTGGTTTTTTGTTTTTGTTTTTTTTTTTTTTTTACAAAAAGCGCATTTAATTTGGTAAAATGTTCAATTAAATTTACATGATCTCTTGCTGTAGCAAATACTCGTAACTGCTAAAGGCACAATGGCGAGAGAGGAGAGTGAGTGCGCAAGAGGGGCGGAGGACTGGTGAAAATTGCATGTGTGCATGCGCACAACATAACGGTGCTCGGCAGGCAGGCATTCAGACATTCAGGCAAGCAGCCTGGCTGGCAATAGTAAATGAGGCACCAATGTGGAACACTTATCTGTCAGATACAAACATTTAGATACGATGACGACGATTGCTGCAAAGTTTATGCAGCGTAGGAAAAATGCTTTTTTGTTGTAGCAAACGCGTGTGAATTGGCATGAGCAAAAAATTAACTTGCTCCATTTAATTTTTATTTGCCAGAAAGGTGGGAGAGTTTCAGTAGGTTGGCTAATTATGCTTCAAATGTTTTATCATAAATTAAACGAATTAAAAATATTTATGCTTGCAATGAGAAACTTTGCTTAGGCTTTGAGGAGTTCGAAAAAACTTTTGCCAAATATCTAACTTGTTTTATATCCGGATGTAATTTGAATGAAAACTTCGGTTCTATGAGCATCTGAAGTATAGGAGTTGGGCAGGGAGGAACTGACTTAACAAGATACATATGACTAAAAACGGCGGCGAAAAAGAGTAAGATTCAAGATGTTGAAATGGTTAAATGACAACGATCTCAAGTTTAGGGTCTGTATAGTATTCTGGTTAAAGGAAAACTTTAGAAAAACAAATAAAGGCCCTGAAGATAAATTCAGATTTATTTGTAGGTTGGGTTAGGTTCGATTAAAAAGGCAAGGTCCATAGTAATATCACAACTCTCTCGAATCCGTCACGTCTTCAGTTTAGCTCTTGCTGCTCAGAAAACTGCATCTTTTATGGGATAGTTAAGACAGAGATTAAACATTTGTGAAAGAATTGAATAAAAATTTGATGAAAATAATTTGCTTTTGATTCAAAGATAATAGAAACCACAGTTATATCAAATCATGGCAGAGTAATAAGGTGAGACAACTATAGCAAAAATATAAAAAATATGAGTCCCACAGTTTTGCATTTTCAATTATTTAATTTCGAGAAGGAAAAATGCCGCCGTGCTTTTTAATTTCATATGAAACAAGAATCTCAAAAGCACTCATCTGATTGGTTCATCTGATTATTCCTACATGATAACAAATAACAATTTGAATTCCAACCAATTTGTGTATCACGAAAATCCCGTCGTGCCATAATATCAATTTCCCGTGATCCCGGATTGGCACACCTAATATACATTTATAAATTTCTTATATATTTATTATTTATTATATGGACTATGTGTTTCTATCCACACATACAGATACAAATGCGTAAAACATTAGCATATTCATTTCATCAAAAATCAGTCAACATAAATTGAATTTGAATAATATCTGAAAATATTGAAAGAGAAAAATCAAAAATCATTTAATTATGCGCACAAATTTCATTTATTGTATCTATACCTAAGCAAGAAGACAGCAGAAAAGTTAACGAGAAACTCTGAAAACACTGAGCTGAGCTGAACTCAATAGAAACTTCAGAAACAATGAGACGATGATTGTTTTCTGTAATAAAATTCAATAAAGTGGTTGGCTGCAAAATTAACGTACGTTAAATTCAAAATTCAAATTAAGCATATACATACATACTTTTGTATATGAGTTGTATGTGTGTTTGTCTACATCTCTACCACTATATGCCAAATATTACTTTTCTGAAACCGCAAAAGGATTGTGCGAGCGTGTATGTGTGTAGCGCACAAAACACTTAATTAATTCGCCAGACAAGACAGTCAGGCCCCATAGTTTCAAGCAACAACAACAACAACAACAGCAGCAAAATAATTAGAAATTATAATGGAAAATGTATGTATGGGTATCTGTGTGTACGGACGTTGAAGAAAAAGAAGAAGAACAACAACAAGTTAAGGATTGCAACACTTTGGAGTATTTGTTGTTACATGCCTGTTACATTATTTAAACTATCCCTTTAACCCATACATCTACTTATTCTCCATAATATACCCACACAAATACACACACACGCATACACTCTGGTACATAAGTAGTTTCAATTTACAGCCAAAGGCAAAATTTCTACTAATATCCGCTTTCGACTTACAACTTTGCAAGACAAGAAAATAACAGTGTTCCTAAAAACTTCTTCATCCTTCCAATTCCTTCTTCTTCTTATATTCCAAAAACTGCTACATAGTTAACATACCCATACACACACACACACATATATATACGTTACCTTTTACCAACATATCTAATTTAAATTTCACTATTTTGCTAGCCACACACAACAAAAAATATAGAGTAAGAGGAAAGAAAAAAAACGCTACGCTTGAGCTAATTTTCTTTAGCATAGCCACACAAACTTAAATATACAGGGCATTACTGAGCCAAGCCAAGACCATCTCATGTGCTGCCCGACCCCTTTGCTTACCGTTATTCACCATGACTATTGCCTTCACACGCGTTCTACCGAATTTAAAAGCTTCCTCTAATGTAAAATTATATTATGACTTGTTTAAAATTCAAATTCGAAAACACTAAAATCATGTTAAATTGTTTTTGTTTATATTTGCACGTGTATGTGTGTGATTGCTGGGGGTGGACAAGTTTTGGTTTGAGTTTCATTTTCGATTAGTTTATAGTCATAGGAGTGTAATGTAGTGAGAAATAGAAATATGGCGCGTGTGGGTAGTTTTTGCTACATACTTAACCAGCCACCTCAAGGCAATGTCCTTTTCACTTATGGATACATACACATACACACATACTTATAACTTGAGCATAAATATGCAAAAGTTTAAGTGTATGTATGTAAATATGGCACATCTACTTGATGTGATATACTTAAATTATTCGGTTCTTCGTTTGAAATTATTGTATATAGATTTTGTATGGATTTCATGTCTCCAGGAAGTCTTAATTTTTATTAAGGATTCACTGAGCATTGTGAGTGAGTTCGCTTTTCTGGTTAATTTCTTTGCTTAGTTATTAAATATAATTTTTCTTCCAAATGTCGCTTATTTTTGTATCCATTCATAAATTTTTCCTTTATATTATCTAAATACGTTTACTTATTTTTCTTTCTTCTGTACTTTTTGAAATCTTGTTCTTATATTTTACACAAATTTTCATAATTATATTTCTAGTTTAATTTATCTTTATATATGTGGGTTTAAAATTAATTTCAGCATAAGATTTTGCTCGAACCATATCTATTATCCCCCTGTAACTATATTACTGTCTCCACATTACAAATATTTAAATTCTTGTCCCCTTCAAACTCTTCCTCTTTTCGTTCGTTCTTAATTCTGCTTTCTTTAACTCATTTTCATTTGTGCCTCCTGAAACCATGATCCCTTTTTACTACGACAGATCTATTAATGTATCATATGTCGTCATTGGTAGTGTGATCTCTCTAAATTTCGATATATTTTTCAATCCATTTTCTATTTTATTTCTTTGAGCATTTCCTTACTATTTTGTTTGTTTTTCCATCCAATATTTTCCTCTTCTCCAATCCAAAAAAGGATGATCGAATCCTTCGTTTCTTCTATTAGCACCAGCACCCGTTTTTTGACGCATCGTCTTGCTCTAGTCTTCAATTCTATTTGCTTCATACACTGCTCTTAAATCTTCCATTCCCCACCCGTATTATTTCGGTTATATTAGCGTAACATTAACATTTTATGTAGATTTAAGTTAAACACTCAATTCCGGTATTCTTGCTGCTATTGCTGCTACTTCGTTTCGGTTCTTGTTGCTGCTATTGCACCACATCGTCACGTTTAAAATAGATACACTACTCCGCATATACATACATACATGCTTTCATATATTTACAACATGCTAAGGAATTGCCTTGTTTGGCTTAGATAATAATGTCCTTATTTAAAGTAAAAGTGTACTGTACTACTTACCATAAAGTAGCCTGGGCGCTCTTTCTCTATCTGCACCTATGTTTGAACGTATGTGTGTGTGTGAGAGATATGAGTACATATGGCTATGTGGTGGTAAATTGGAAATTAAAGACAGTAGCGTATGCGTATTTCCACAGTTTTCATTATATATGTATTTAAAAAATGAACTGAAAAGCAAAATGTTTTAATACATATATTTTAAATATTATTGCAAACAATTTAGAGCAATGACACCTTTTGTGTATATTTTGAAAAATTTAGAGAACATTTTTTACTAACAAGTCGAAAATATTCCGTCTATTAACGAAATTGTGAAACCTGTGCCGTGAACCGCGTTTTTAAAAAATACCTGATGCCTTCAAACTTTTCATTCAAAGAGATTTGTGGAATAGTTTTCAAAAGTGTAAGGTCCTATACATAGGACCCTAAAATTGCTCTTTTTAGGCATATTTTTCTATGAAAAGTTCATATATTTATTTTTATTTTTTTGTTAGACAATAAGTGTTCAAAAATAGAGTACCCAGACGAGTTTTATATACAATGTACCTACTATATCCTGTGTTACCTTTTGCTATTCTGTAAATCTACGAGATTTATTAATAAACCTGAGCAGATCCTGCGGTCTCAAAGAGCTCAGGTGTTCATCGAGCTGAATAGTACCAAGAAAAATGTTTTAAATAATATTTTCTTAAACGTAATGATGAGGCCTTATTTCCAAAGGATAGCTCTTTTTATAGAAAAAATCGCCCGAGTTTTCACTGTTCACTTTTTCACTGCCCATTTTTTCCAAATAGACTGAATTCTGCCCTTTGTATACCACTGACATCCCGCTCTCGGACACACAATTTCATTATCTTCCTTGCTATGGTTGTCCAGATACGCTGCTTCATGGATTTATAGTCAAATTTTATTATTCAATAGATAATTTTCTTACTAGAATGCGCTACTTTTAACCACTTACCCTTTTACTGGCCACCATTACTATAGTATGTTCATTTCATCAACCTCACCATTATGGCCACCACACTTACACGTATTGAAAAAGCATAGTAATAAGTTGGCATTATCCTTTTTTGTTTTCTGTTTGCCTTGAAGAAGGATTTTCGGAAAATTTGAATATTCGGAAATTTAACTTTCTTGGAATAAACTTAACTGTAAAATTAATTACAAAAGGCAACTGTGTTGGTGTATCTGCATATGTGTGTGCAACATACATATACACATTACACAGAGCAACAAAATTTGAAAAAAATGTACGCTTCAAACCAAAATATCGCTTTCTTATTATTTTAGGGTCGCTGATTATGAATCTGTCGTTTCAGTTGTTGGACTGACGCCAGTTGCAGAAGTATTTAAATGCAATTTCGTCGGAATTGGGGCAATTTCGACGCTATATTCAGAATCATCGATCCCAAAATAAAAAGAGAACAATGTTTGTTTTTTAAATTACAGTCAATCTAGCAAATTCAATGCCAGATTCGTAATCAACGACTCGATTTTACCAAAATCGGTTCTTAAATTCCGCGCTGAAGAATCACTGTTGCCCAGTGTCATGTCTGTATGTGATTTTAATAAAGGTGTTGGCATGGAATTTGCATAACTATCGCCTCCCATGCATAGCCATGTCCTGCACTAAAATATTTCAACTATACCAGTTGTACTCTAGATATGCATATATATATGTATGTATATAAATGTATATGTAAGTGTGCTTGTATATATGTAAGATGTGGATGCTTTTCGCATATATTGTATATTGAAATACTAATTAAATGTTGAAGATTATTTTGTGAATGGGTGGCGCTGGATGGGGGGGTGGAGATGGGAATGAAGGCCAAACTGAAGATTGTGTAGTATGGCAGAGGGCGAATTTACTTAAACTCTTACACACACACACACAAATACTCGGAATATTGAGTTTGAAAACTGTTTATTGCGTATGCATAAGAATTTTATTTAAGAAAATGTTGCCATGTTCAAAGTTGTCTTATTTTAAAAGTATTTATATGTATATATATATATATATATAAATGTATGTATGTGTGTATTTGTGTGCTTGTCATAGTGTGAGTATGTATTTGTAAAAGCTTTCTAATTATCCTTATGGCCTTTTGCTGCATGTAGATGCTATTGTTGTTATTGCAATGTTATTGAATATGGTTTTGCAATGATGTTGTCGAGTTGGTGTGAGTTTAGTTTAAAATGGAATAAATTAACATTTTATGCGTGTTTATATGTGTGATTGTATGTGTGTGGATGGATGAACATGTGAATATTTATGTGAATGTGTGTGGAATATGATGAAATATTATAAGCATGAACCAACAAGGATTGCAGGGATATAAAAAGAAATTTTCATACAATTGCATTATGTCTATTCTATAATATTTAATAACATTTATAATTTAATTTTTATTCAATTAAAAAATACTTTTAGTAATTTAAATTTAACCTACGAAGAATTTATAAGTGGCTTAAGTTAAATTCTAGAGAACTCATAAGCCTTGAATATTTTAAGCACAACCCATCTCTAGTATTCTATTGAAACAAAAGAGTTTGAAATTTTTTTAATTAACGCAAAATTTCCACTCATGATCTTTGAAAATATGCTGTAATGATGTAATAACGTAAATTTATATTAATTTCTCTCCCTGTATAAGCATAAAATGTTTTCCTTCTTAGTGTTTGAAAATCACAAAATCCTTTCAAATTAAAGCGTATCCCAAAAACGAACATGTCTCTACAATATTATTATGCCCTTTCAACAACGAAAAAGTCTCCACACTCAAATTTTACTTAAAAATTATTCCCTTTTTCTTTGGTTTGCAAAATCTCAATTATACTTGCAGCCAGCAGCATTCATTATAATTTGCCTAAAACTCTCGCTCATTATAAGCTTATGAATAATATATGTATACGAATACATTTACCATCTTATTTCATTACCAAAAAAAAAAATATAAAAAAATAAAAAAAAAACCAAAAAAGGATTTACATAATCAGGCTATAGAGTTTTCAGTGTTCATGTCCAATATGGCGACTACGCTTCTATCATGTTTTATATTACTGCAAACATTCACACGTACAGATGCATAAAATTCATGTTGTTGATGCCTCATTTATGTGTTAAAATGGCATTGAATAACACTTATAATTAAAATTTGAAACTCACAAGAATATATGTGCACAGTCAGGGCAGCATATGAGTTTCAGTAAGGGGTCAGAAATGGCGTAGAGAGAGAGAGAGTGCTTGTGTGGGAGTGAAAAAACAGCTTGGCTGTGAAAACAGTGATGTGTGTCGACGTTATAAGGAGTGAAGCAATGTTGCAGATTTTCTGGAGACTTTGAAGAGATCAGATGAATAGCAGAAAAAAATCATCATTGAAAATTTTGTTGAATGTTTGTAGAGTTCTTAAAAATATTATATTCACTTATATTTATAAGCTTAAGAGTTTGGAGAGTCCTTTAAATAAATATTTTTCAGATTACCTGTTATTCGTTATTTGTAAAAAATGCAAGTCTCCAAGAATAGAGACTTTTGAGATTAAGTTTAAGATAGAAAACTATGTTTAATCATATCATCATATTTAGATATTTATTTATTTATACATAATAAACAAAAAATTGGTGATTTTTTCGGTACACACGCCACTGCACTATTTCTAATGTACTCTAATAACCAATCTAATTATGCTGCATATAAAATTATCTACACACACATCTATGTACATTTATATAGGTGTATACTTATGCACATAAATATGAACGAAAATGTTAAAGTTCCCGGTGGTGCTGCAGCACCAACACCACCACCCATTAAAACACCATAAAGTGTAGACTTACTGCTGTTCTGCAGAGAGACGAAGCATGCAACCGAGCAACTTGTCCAAAAAGCATGACCACACTTATTGCACCAACAACACAGTGAGTCACAAGATGAGTGGAGAGCGGTAGAAGGTATGTAGGAGGAATGGTTGGCAAAAATAAGACTAATAGCACGAAGAATAAAGGTTCTATAACCAGATTTTAAATACAAACATTTACACACACATACACAACAAACATTTCTACACTTTCTTCATTAAAAAACCCCACATGCCACAAAACAGGCAAGCGGCAGCACTAACAGGCGAATAGCAGAAGGCAGTAGCAATGGGGGGAGTTTAGCTACTGCTGCAACACCAACAATAACTGGCAACAACAATAATAGCAACAACAAAGGCCCTTCATTCCTAATTTAAATGCAAATGAGATTCATTTGACGAGGACGACAACGACACCAACATACCTTGTTCATGTCTTTCAATGTTTTCTGTAGCATACAATCAGGCGCAGCAGGACGAGCACACACAAACCCAAACAGAGAGACGCCGGACGAACGATGGGAAAGAATGAAACGAGTGAACGGACACAAACTTACATTTATGCAAGTAGCTTAAACAGTAGCTCCCCTCTCTCTCTCTCAGTCCTCCTTCCAAGCATTCACACATTGTGACTACTACATGCAGCAAATGCCTTTCGTAGATTTGTTGCATATATTAAAAGTCACTCACACCAACTCCACGTTTATACAGACATACATTCACTAATGTAGATAGTAGTTTCCTCCGAATTTCTATTGCCTACTTTTAGGCGTTCGAACATTTGTGGCTATGCCCAGTGACAATGCTGGAGAAAGTAGCGGTTGTAGGGAGATAGAGCGTTAGGGTGACGACGTCGCTGAATGCACAATTACAAAATTTAAGCTTACTAACTTCGTATGGAAATGTAAAGAAATAATCAGTGTGGAGAAATATGCTAGAGAACATTGTGTAGACTTATGCAAGGATTGTTGACTGCGAAAAAAAGGACAACATACCACACGTACACACACATATACAAACATATGCATGTGCTTATATATACTCACACAAATTAGCATTGAAATGCAAACGCATGATTTTCAACAATGCACAAAAATATGCAACGAAAATGAAGTAAGCAAGACAGAGGAAAGTTTCGCAAAGAGGCAGGCAAACAAACAGACATATGGATAGACATACAGACAGACGGATAGGCAGACAAACTGACTGACAGCTTAACAAAATAAGAAATAAATCTGTAGAGAAATGCTGTTACACATTGTTAAAAGTAAAGAGGCAGTGGGAAAAGGAGGAGGAAAGTATTGATGGGAGTAGTTTGGAAATTAAACTAACGAACAACCTTGATGCAGTTTTACCCGATGATGATTTCCTTATTAATTATGCAGCACATTCAATGTATTTTCAAAAATATCTTCACTGGAATGCAATGATTTTAGAAAAGTAAAATTTCAGCAAGTCACAATATTATGATGACTTTCTAAAATTGATATTTCAAAGCTTTTCTCTCATAGAGTTGAAATCATATACGTGGTTTGCTCTAATTCAAAGATTGTTTATTTCTGTTTTATTCAGATTTATTGTTCACAACAATTATATTCCATTAAGGTCGACCTTTTTGTTTCGCCGCAAAATGGCAACTGACTTCTCATTTTTCTACTTCTTTCTCTTTCCGAAAAATGTTTTTCTATAAAATCAAAATTTTTCCTCCTTTTTTTATAAAATCCCATTTCTAAAATTTTAATAATTGTAAAATTTAGGCTTCAACTCATATTTTTTGTCTCTACCATTTCGGCTAGTATTGGATTTCGTAAAACACTTTATGTGCATAAGTCAGTTCCTGAATATACAGTTAGTTGTACAGTAGTAAGTCCAGGAGTGTGTTTTGTCAAAGCCCCTCTTTAGTCTGCTAATAACTGCTTATATCTATTGTAATTGATTGTTGTGGAGGCATTTAAAATAACTAGTTTTCGAAGAATGCATGCTTTTTCTTCGAACCGCATTTCAAGTGCCGAAAAACATCAGTTTTTGTGAAAACCCCTTCACCTTGGATCCGCCAGTGCAGGTGTATATATATATTTGTTGTTGATTATTGAAATCTTAAATGAAAGAGATGGGAAATGAAATATCAAGCAAATCTCACTACACCAACTGCCTGCATACGACACGAGTGCAAGGAGAAGTAAGTAAGAAGTGTATACAATGTGAGGCTTCTCCCAATATGAATTACTAAATGTTTTGTAATTTATTTGATTGTAATTGTGTTTCTTTGTGCGCATATATTTGTGTTCATATATGTGCATATGTGTGTGTGTGTTGCCAGTTATGAAAGCACAAGTCTTAGCTGCATGTATGTACAATATTTTGTAGCAAATATTGTTGAAAGCCTCATATGCATACATGCATAAATGCATATATGTATGTATATATGCATTTCTGATGAACATAATAAATTATAGAAAAAGTACTTTCCTAAATGATTGTATGCAAAAGTAAAGTGTGGTTATACAGTAAAGCACTTTATGTTTATTGATCAATAATTTCTAAATGCGGGTGCTGCACATACACACATAAACACATATATTCGTAGCCATACATACACATATGCTTGTATTCATGCATATAGCTTTGCATTATTTCGTTTGAAAGAATATGCAAATATGATTTAATATCAATTTCAAAAAAACCAACGATATATTAAAAGATGTTTTGAAAATATCTTGAACGTTTCGATTGTTTTAAGAATTTGTTTTTTTTTAATTAATTCTAACGGTGTCTATACCATTGTTGCTATCCAATTAAATGCTTCAATTTTCAAAAAAATTCACTTAGCAAATAAATCTATTCATTCAATCCCTTTACCATTTATCTGCTTTCCTGCTTTCGTCTTCAATCACAATATTTATTTCTCTCTGATCTGTATCGCATTGTAATCTACTGAATGACTCCCTCAAGAATTAAAGTATTGTAGCCCTATGTGCATATTGAAGTTGCCCCATTATCGGTTTAATAGGTGTGTCCTTTGCGGATGCCGAACCTTGTCAGAATACAAAATAATAGAAGTAACCGGTTTTTATTGACACAAAGAATGCATAAATATATGCCTTTATATAGTTACCTAGAAGCGTCTCTGAAAATTAGCAAAGAGATGTTGATCTCTTGCTGTCTGAGTACTCCGACTTATACTCAACTTCTTTTTTCACTTAAGGGTCCTATTACCAAATAAAAAATTATGATAACACAATTACAATTTTATTCCTACAGATTGAAACTAATTTTGGATATTCCTGACCAAGTTAAATTAATAATATTGATTTCATGAATTTCTGTTTGAAAACGGCTGGCATATTGTTCCATATGCTCAGAGCATTTGGTGCTTAGCAAAAACACTCCTTCCAGTTCCATTCCCGGGTCTTTATTTATCTTAATATCACTTTAACGTTTGCTCTTTGTATGTGTTGTTCTCTGTCTGTTCTCTGTATAAAAGATTCGTTGGTTTTAGCTTATCCATTATCTCCTTTCTTTATATCACTAGAGGTACCAGCCAGAAAAGCCTAGTTTCACAAATTGCAAAGCGGTGTTCAAACTATAAGCCTTCACCATAGTTTATTTAGTTAATTTAATATTAAAAAGGCATAGAATGCATTCATTTTATAATCAAATATACTTATAGCTCTGTATCTATAGCCTCCCTTTTCAAAACTCAATTAGATTCATTAAAAAGTTACAAGACTAACCTCTATACCAAAAATAAAGTATCATAGGCAATTACTATTTAATATAAAATGTGCACTTGCACACAACACTGACACACACACACACACATACAGCCTATTATCCTTTCAATCTAATTAACTGTCATCGTGCCGTTTGCAAAAAAAAAAGAACAAATGCATACACTCTATGAACAATGACAGGCAAACGTCTTGCATGTTAGCGTTCAAGCTACAAAATACCTTTAAAATACAACGATGCATGAGTGTGAGTGTGTATGTGCCTGAATGAAAGAGTGAGTGAGTGTGTGTGTCTAGCAATGAATTAAGCAAGAAAATAAACTTTTACTACAACCATTATTCGAGTCCTATACGAAAGTAGTTCCACTTCTAACAATACAAATTTTGCTTCTTCTTTTGTTACTAAATGGCAAATTTAGTTTTGCAACACTTACTTCTCTTGTAACTTCTACTTTTTACATTATAATCAATAAAATATAGTATAAAATAAAAAAAATTTATAAGAAAAAGAAAATTTTGTGCTTAATTAAAATTGTGCATGTTTTGTACTCGTCGTAGTGTTGCATGTGAGCGTCTTTAATAATAAAGTAGTAAAAACTCAACTGTATTTTTGTACTCATGTAAATTGTGAAATGTCAAGTCTAAGCCATATTCTAGCATATAGAATGACAGTTGATAATTGTATTGCTGTTGCCGCCACTGCCACTGCTACAGTTTGCTGTGCTGTTGCTGTTGCTATTGTGTAATTAAATATTATATGTAGTTATTTGATTACAAGTCTAGTTACTATGAAAGTACAGTGTAGTTGTAAATTATTAAAAGGAAGAAAAACATGCGAATGCATTTTGCATTTCGCCTTTTTCTTTCGCCTATGCATTTTTCATACTTCCTAACATTATTCACTTGCTTTTTTTTTCGTGCTCGGCCCTTCCTTTTTTTGTTCTGAATTTTGCGTAATGAGTAATTACTTTGGTAATTTTTAATCATGCCGCCAAATGCAATAAATGCAACTATTCATTTATGTCATTGATAATGACATTTTATATTTAGGTTGGGTGTAAGTAAGTGCAAATATATGTATGCAAATTCTTAATACCATTTAAGTGCTATAGTACCAAAGTAATATTAGTAGCTAGTGCGATGCGCAGTATGAAAAAGTGGCATGTCCATGCCTGTAGCAATATGAGTGAAAATGATAACTTAGTGGCTTTGTTAATATAGTAGTTAATTGAAAAATGGGAATAATATTTTTTAAAATGGGCACGCAAAAAGAAAATAGTGCTGCGAACTGATATTGAAATAGTATACAGAATATTTAACAGTGGAATGCGTTGAAAAGGGGCAAGGGATACTTGATCCAGTATTAATTCCAATATGCAATTTATTTTCAAAAGTTTCTCGAGAAAAAACCTCCTTTTCATACATCTGTTTAATTTTTAATGCTCTATAAACTCTTTACTCTATCCGACTTTTGAAATCGATTATTTCTGCCGCACCCTTTTTACTACTCATCGCTGAAAAAGGAATATATGAGCATAAAACTGCACGATGTTGTAAACTCCCTATGGGAAAATCTATAAAAAGAAAGCGAAGAAAACTGAAACCCTGAAAAAATAAACACATCAACAAAAACTCCATAAAAAAAAGAAAAAACGATAGAGAAATTGGAAAAATGTTGCTCCACCAATCAGCAACATTGCCGGCAATACTTTTTCGTTTTCTTGAATGAACAAATGAAATATTCACATATACATGCATGCATACATTCACATACGGTGATTGTGTACATGTAGGACTGAATGTGTGTGAGCTGAAAATTAATTGAAAAAATAGAACAAGAAAAATTTTGTTGTGTTCTACAAAAGCAGAAGAAAACAAAACAACGAAAAAACAACAACAACAGCGGAAAAACCATATATGAAATGCGAAAAAATTAAAAGTTGCGCGCATATGCAGCACTGGTCAGCGTTTGGCTAGCAACAACAATAACAACAATTTGCTTTGTGTTAAAGCTGGCTTATATCAGCCGGTGGGACGTAAAGAGGCATATCTAAAAAAAGAATACTAAGAAAAAGAAGGAGAAGTGAAGTGAACATTTTATTCGAGGGTGTGCGTTAACAATTGTAGGCGCAATATTGCATACACTTAGGCGCATATAACACATTCTGTAGATATGTAACATGCGCCTCTGATATATACATTGCGTTTTTATTGTGCTTTTATAATAACTTTTTAGGTGTGGCAGATTTTTGGAGATGCTCACAATCTTTTTACATATGATGATCTCTAGATGTCCTAAGTAGTTTGGAAGTTTTAGTTTAGTTAAAGTAAGGTGTTTACTCACAACAGAACGAGGAATTCTCTTTGAGGTTGTTTCAATCACTAGATATAGGGAACAGTATATCGATCGTCTTTCAATAAAGCAATAAATCTTTGGGTTTTGAAGGTGTTTTCTTCCTAAATCAGTTTCGTATATAAGAGAAAGCTAAGCATAATTACTATAAAAGCCAATTTAATGGTGCTCATAACTAAGATTTACTTCTGTTTCTTCTCAAAAGAGTTGAATCAGCCAAATTTCAAAGTATCGCCATATATATATACTTATATTTTACTACAAATCAAATACCTAAACTCTACGGGTGGGTTTAGTTTGAGTACATAATTAATTTCAGTTCGGTGAGGAAGTGGTTTCAAAACGGCGCTATAGCGCTTCTTGTGATTCACAGTGGGTCTGCTGTGGATCAGCCACCTTAACCAACCAACCAACCAGCTACAAATCATAATTAATAAATTTTTATTAGTTTATCGTCGAATTAAATGTGAAATTGAAAGCAATAAGCAAAAAAAACCAGCAGCCTGCAATTATTTGAAAAAAGTAATACAAAACAATATCAGCCTCGAACATTCTGATGATGCGCCACCAATAAAGCTCAAATAACTACTGGATGTAATTTCTAGCAGGAGGAGTACTATAAATTCGGGAATCAACGTCAAAATAACAACGCCAACAGACAATAGCATCGGGGGAAAGAGTTGAGTTGATACTGGCCAAAAAATATATAAAAAACATTCTCAACCAAAAATGGGAACATGAAGAAAAAGATAATATTTGAGTCCGCAGTGTAGGCAGAAAGCGTATACCCCTCCAAAAGAAGAAAGAGCTAGAAAATATTGCTGGAAAGAGAAGGTTGTAAAAATGCCAACACAACACGAAACAAACAAAATAAAGCGCGAAATAAAAATTAAGCTTTTACTTTTATTTTCAAAAATATATGAAAAAAGAAGAGAAAATCGTGTACTTTAAAAAAAGGAAAAGTGAAAAGCGAACAAGAAGCAATTTATTTGCATTCGAGCTGAGGAAACCCGCGATGGGTGGTGATGGTGGTGCTGTGCACGTTATATTGGTTGTGGGGAGGCGTATTATATCCTCTCACATATTCCATATTCCCCTCATTTGAATGTACCTGCAACGACGACTGACTGACTGACTAGTGCATTACCGCTACTCAATGGTGGTCAACCTCCCTTTCTTCCTCTTCTCCCGCTCCTGATTTCATACGCTCCACATAAAAATTGACAAACGTTGTTGGGGTCTTATGTCTATTGCTCATGTATATGTGCGTGTATCAACCATGTTCGTCCAGTCTCGTCCAGTTGTTGAGCTTGTCTATTTGTCTGTGCAACATTTACACGTTTCTCTATTGTCCGACCGTTCAATGAACGAGAAAGAATAACTGCGGCTGGCCAGTGACCAGGCAGTCAGAAAGCTGAAGTTAGTTGAAAACTGGCAAACAAAAAAAGTGAGTAGGTAGATGAAAGCGTGAAAAATTGCTTGATTTTTTTACAAATGTTGAGGAGCAGCAGCACAAAAGAAAATCAAAAAAAATAAAAATAAAAATGGGACGCCAAGCAATGGCCAGCAGCTGTAGTGGAAATGGAAGCATAAAAAAGAACAAAAACGAAGACCAAAAAAATGTTTAAATCGTTGGTCAACAAAGTTGCTCCCACTACCCACTGTATGTGTTTTTAGCAATGGGGAGAATAATACGTTCTCCTGTGTCTCTTACGATGCTGGGAATGCGGCACAATGTTGATGGTGGCTATGGTGGTGGCTGACATTGTAAGCGCGTTTCCGTTTTTAATGGTGAGCCATCTCTCTCCTCCTGCCGCCGTCACAACCAACTCAGCTTCCACGGACATCGATAGCGTGTTGGTTCTTGCTGCCCGTTTTGACATTATTGCTATAAGCTGTAGCAAAAAGAGAAGGAGAAGCACATCATTGACGTTATTTTTTTTCTATTTGCTGCGTGTTAAATTTTTTAAATTTCTTCTCTGTTTCTTTTTTATATTGCGTTTTTTGCTTTGGAATTTTTTTTCTGTGCTTCCGTTTAATGCCCTTGCGATATTCTCACGTGGTGTTGGCGGGAAACTTTGATATTTTTTCATTTTCTTGTTTCTGTTTTTGTTCTCATTTTACTTTTCGTTTTTCCCATTTCATGATGTTGCTGGTCACTATCCACCACCCTGGGATTGTGGGGAAAAAGCACCGTTTCTCTGCCTTTAGCATATGAAATGATAAAATTGTGCTGTACCATCGACTGAACTGTTTATTGTTATTATGCACCTATTACTTCAAATGCTGTACAAAAAGTAAACACAAATAACTATTGAAGTTGGGTTGGGTGATATTCTTCAATCCGACGAAAAAGCCGGTTACTCATCACAACAGAACACAATAGCCAGAAACGCTTTTCAGACTTGCGTTGGTCTGCGAGTGCTGAGCAGCCAAAACTAAACGATATTTTTTTAAAGTTCCAAACCAAACTTTCATTTGACCATTATTAATTCTTCCACTCTCTGGTTTGCAGATGTGAGCTTTTATGCCTTTAGCTAGTAAAATCGGGCACATCATTATCCCTAATAATGAAATTCTACTGTATTGAAGCAGATAACACTACAGTAAATAAGATTAACTTAGTAACCGTAAATAAAAAACTGCTATATAGTTTTGTGATAGGCCAAATTGAAATTTTTACTTACTAAAATCAGAGGTCTATGTGAATCCAGATCGATATAGAGAACGACTTCGTATTCATTACCATTCCACAGGCACAAAAAGTTAAAAATTCTCCATTCATATCTGCTACTGTTTTTCATGTCTCGTCCTCTTTCCCCCTTCTCCATTTTCTTTTACACATTTCCTCTTTCACTGTCTACAATCTCGATTTTGACTTTTTCTATTTTCTTGCATTTCATTGAATGGTTAAAACAACAAAAACAAAAGCACCAACAGTAATTTTTTTTCTGCCCATTTATTTTCAAAAATATCGGATGGGCACAGCACAGTAGCAGTAGATTTGATATGCAAACGCGTTGTTCATGTAGCACCAAAAAGTATGCTAGGAAAAAAGGAATTTCATTTTGTTACTTCAATGTCTTCTTTTTTTGGCGGGAAAAATATCAACGTTGACCAGTGAGGAAAAAACGCTGTAGTATGTGTAAGAGAAAGAGAGGAGGCATGTCATTGCCACAAACATACACATGCATACTTATATACATATGCACATATACACTGAATGGTGTTGTCCACTTGAACAGCAATAATTTTCGACATGCTACTTTTATTTTGTTTTGCTTTGCATCGCAAGCGCTATCGTCGAAAATATACAAAAATAAGTCAAAAAATAGAAAATGAATTGAATTATTGCAAAAATCAACAACAAAAATTTGTTATGTATGGCAAAAGGGTGCAGGCTGACACTTTTTCGCGCTTTATAAATGCAGCTAAAAGGGAGCGGCTGTGAAAGAGCGAAAGAGAGAGAGATAGAGAGCGGGGAAAAGAGCAAGTATGCAGGAGGGGTATGAGTGTGAGTAATTTTTTTTATTTTTGAAAGGCAGCAGAGTTTGGCAAACAGTGCACCCCAACTGTTGAAAACATACAAAACAAAGAAAAAACGCAATAAGTGCGTCTTTTCGTTTTTTAGTTGCATATTTTTGGGCGATGTGAAATTATAATTCACACATGTGTATACCAAGTAGAAAGAGTAGGCCGAGAAGTGTGGGCAAGAATGCCAAATAGTGAAAGAGAGAGAAGGAGAGAGTACAGAGTGGTAAAAATAAAAGAATTTGGAATTTGTAAACGCGTTACGGTCAAGCGGCTCACAATGCTCTGAAATTTATTAGTGTATGTGTGAGCAGGTCTGTAAAAAATTGCAATTACCAAAAAAAGTAAAAAAAAGCTTAGATAAATTGCAATGCTGCTGCTGCTGCTGTTTTTTCTATATTTTTCTTTGCTTTTACCTTTTTGCAATTTGGTTTGTTGAATGTGCAAGGTGGTGGCATTAATTGCAAGTTTTTCAGAGGTAGACTTATATATTTCAAATTTGAAAAAGGGTGATATAATATGTGTCTCCCCGTTCCACCCCTCAAATGCTTTGCTCATTTGCCATTAATGAATGCAGTATTGCATGTCGCGTGTGTGTATGTGTGGGGGGGGGAGCATTATGCCCTGCTGTATTGATATTTTAAACAAACATTATTGCTGGGCAGTCTTTATGAATTTTGCATGCTTTGTTGCTTAATGCCAATGCACATAATTTCATAATTATTTATCAAACTGAAAATAAAAATTTTTACATTTTCGGCTCATGAATAATTTTTTCTTTTCTTTAAAAGGTACTGGAATGAGCATAGATACCCTTTTACTTTTATTTAATTTTAACTAATTCACGCAAATACTACCCTTCAGTTATTTCCTTTTCTTTTTAGTCTGCCCCTTCCCCTTTCGATCTCGATTCCACTTCACACAAGCGTCCTTAAGAGTTATTCTTTATTTTCTGCTTCTCCACTTCAAATAACCACAGCTACCAAGAAACAACGACCAACAACAGCAACGGCTGCAATTAGGAACCAACTTCTATTGATACCCCTACTTAATTAATGCTAATGTGGCAAATTAAAAGAAAAACAAAAATCGGAATGAAATGAAGAAAAGGGAAAAATAAAATAGGTACAAATTGACGCTAGAAACAGAAACCGATCCAAAAGTGGAAAACCAATATAATTATTGGCAATTAATGCTGGCGATACTGCTATGCACAATATTTGTTGTACTTAGATACGAAAATTGTATAAAAAAAAATACTCAAGAAAGTAGCTAAAAAAAATTGAAATTGAAATCGTGTTTGGTTTGCTGTGAGGTTGGACTGTTACAAATTTTTTACCAAGCACTTCAATTAAATGTTATTTACATAGGAAATTAACATAATTGCACAGGTACAGAGAAAGCAGCAACAAAGGTGGAAGTGCAAAAGGAAAAAAGAAATGGCTGTAGAAATAGAAATAGAGTAGGTGATAAAAATGTCGCAATTAAATATTTCTGAGTTGACACTGTCGCACATTCGTTGGAAATACGCCAAAAAAAAAAAACAAACCAGAAAAAATGTGGTATTAAATGTAAGTGCAGTGCTTTGAAATTGGATATTTGCATTCGGCTTCAATTATTTTATAAAAATTTTTGTTGAAAGTTTTCTCTGGTATTTTGGTAGAAATTAAAATTGCAAATATTGTCATTCATTATTTTCAAAAGTTTTCTATATGGTATGTACTCAACCCTTCGAATCATTCATTGATTGATTGGTAAACTCTAGCATAATTACGGTAATTTTGCATATATTGGCTAAAAACATATTCAAAACTTTGCAAACAAGTTTCTCTTAAATACAAATTCAAACAAGTACGCAGCTGTGAGTTAAGTTAATTATCATGTGAAATCAATTAACATAAGTGCCCCATAACATATGCAATATATTTTTCTCTGAATTTCTGCCATGCCAGCAAACATATTTTTCTTGCCACATACATAAACATACACCAACACCTGCAAACATACTCATACACATAATTAAACACTTAAAAAGTAGTTTTTTCACTTTTCATACTTCAATTACTCCTACTTCCAGTTATTGGTTGACTGTTGTCGCTACATTTGTGCAACCAGCAGTGTAGCCGTCAACATTAAGTTCATTTAATAAAAAATAAAAATGAAAAATAAAAATAAGTGGAGTAAAAAAGTAGCAAATCGAAACTATATGAGATTTATGACTGAACTGCAGCAATAGCTGTGGCAGTGGCAGTGGTAATGGGCAAAGTGAATGTCCTCCTGTGTGAATGTCCTGTAACTATAGTTGGTCCCTGCACTATACACTACTCTACTATGTTTTTATGCTTGTGTATGCTTCAATTGCAACTTTTCATATGTGTTTGTTTGTGTGGGTGGGTGCAGAAGGAACAAAAACAGCCATAAAAAAGAGAAGAAAATAAGAAACGTAAAAAAATGAAGTCACATGCATTGATGTGAAATGAATTAACTTTTCAACAGCAGCGGCGGACGTTTGGCGGCGTCCATCCTGTCGATAATGCAGTCGCTATGTTTTCTCCTTTTTGTTTTTGTAGTGGTTTCGTTTTATTTTCTTTGTTTTCATCGCATTTATTATTATGTTGCTTCAATAGCAATTTATGCCATTCGGATATAATGAAGTTTACACAAATAATAATGCATTTATAAATATTTACTACTTACTCCATGGTTTTCTAGTTAAAGAAAATTATAGTTAAATTGATGTTGATGTTGATATTTTGTTTGGTTTGAAAATTTAAAAAAGGTGGGCAGGTGGAGCACTTTAGCATCAGCTAAATTCACATGTAAATATCTTTTCCTTAGCCTTAAACTACGTTTGTTGACCTTATGGGATCTGCGTGGACTAAGGGGGGATTAACTCCGCACTAAGGCTTCAAATATAAAGAACTAAAATTTGTTTCATTACTGTTTGGAGTGCCGCGTTATTTTAATAGCAAAACTATATTTTTAATTCTGAATCAATTTTAATATCTGCTAACTGTCAAATACGAGTATCATTTTCACATTACAATACAATTAAATTTGCATAGATTAAATCACTTATTTTTAAACACAATTGTTGCATGTATTAATGTCATTCAATGCATAATTTTGCAAAGCCTACCTATCCACAATATACTTGTAGTACTTAAATATGACCGCCACTTTAGTACGTATGTAGTATGACAATGATGACAAAAATTATATTAACTTATTTAACACTTTACATACTACGCTAATTTATTTGTGGCATATTCAAACAAACACATACACTCACATACACATACACAAATAACCAAACAAATGAAGCTCAAATTGAAAATAGGAATACTAGAGTATATGAGTGTATATTAAAAATATTTACAATTAGGGAGCTGAATAAAACAAAAATATTCATGATCATCAGCAACTTTGCTGTAGTCAACAATGAAAATTATTCATTTTTATGTACATGCAAACAATTGCATTTGTATTTTGTATAATTACAAATACAAATGTAATTTAATAAAGTCACTTAAGTTGTGAACGGAGCATACTAGTATATGGGCACACACAGATAATGCCCAGCATCGCAGAAATGTAGCAAAGCCGCACATAACGGCATCGTTTCATATCATTTCGAGTGGGGTTGGAGATAGAGGTGGAGGTGTATGTACGCTAATGAATGCTGATTTAAATTTTTCACATTTTTTAATATTTTATTGTATGAGTGGCACTTATGTTCGTACGAGTACGAGTGCAACTGTATGCTTAATGATATTATACAAAAACATCATAAATTATTGTCAACAGTAAAATGAGAGAAAAATGCTAAAGTGTCATCAGTGATTAGGGTAATTAAAAATGGTAAACGTAATGAGAAGAATTTATGAATAATGTGAGTGAGCAAAGGAGGATGACTTCATCAAAAATTAACCATATCTTTTGCAACTACAATTGAATGAGTTTGTTTTTTCAAATCTTCAGTATTTGATTTAGAAAATTCCTTTTTGATTGAAACTCAAATTTATCGATCGCCTTTGTCTTTTTGATCGCGTCCAAAAATAAATTACATTAAGGAGACATAATTTTCATTTTCTTCTTCTTTTGTAGGATTACGACAAGGAAATCACAAGTCATAAAATTAACTCACCGATTAGCAACAGCTTACATGATCTACACTCACAAAACTCTTACGATCATAAAGATCATGTAAAAGAATTAGAATTCTATAAGAACTTAGCTATTAAAGCAGCATCGCTGGCAAATCACAATAATGAGCACAATAACAATTCACAGCATGATTCACAAATGTCGGCGCCCACTTCACCACAGCCAATGCAAATCGATATGGATGTTGGTGATGATTGTGATGACGCACATGATCATGATCATCATATGTCCATGTCTGAGACGGATATGTCCGAGCATGATCAAGCGAAAGCATCAGCTTTAGCAGTAGCAGCAGCTGCCGCACAAGCGCATCTAAATGGAACTAGTGAGTACATATCGATATCCAATTTTATGTAAACTACACATAACACAGATATACAAACTTGACGACTAAAACGTACGCCTTTTGACATTACTAGCAAATGGAATTTTAATTATATTAGACCCGGCCCAGGGTCTATAATCGATAATAATTTAAAAATCTATACTGGCTGGTAAATTAAGTTCTCGCCTTCCAAGTGGAGTGAAATTTAAACTAACTAAAAATAATCGAAAAATCATTCATATGCCACGTTTGACGAACTTTTCAACCCAAACTTTTATACTTCACTGTGTTTGCTTTCGTCTATAATCTGCAACAGCCTTTTGCCTACATTGTGCGATTATAGACCCATTTAACTGACAACAGCAACTACTTACTACTTCTATCGAAGGATACCTTTAAACTGCTGACTTAATCGACAGCAATAAGGACAAAAACACGCTCACATACAGATGTTTTAATACACAACATCACTTACATGCATAACTCATCAAAGAGATCCACAAAATTTTACTAATTTCTGGTAACTTGTCTCATTTTTTCCCCACCACTCTTTCCCTCTCTCGCTCTCGCGCTCTCTCTCTCTCATCATAATTGTACGTACACCGCAGTGCAAGACATGATAAATTTACAAAAATTACAAAATTTAGCCACACTCCAGCATCATCAGCAACAGCAACAGCAACATCAGCATAACCAGCAACAACAACAGCATCAGCAACAAAATGTGCCCCATAATAATATGCCCCCCGCAACAGCGGCAGCATTAGCAAGTCTTCAGGGATTAGCAGCAGGTATAACAGCCTCAGCTGCGGCCGCTTTAAATTCACCTTTGAATTTAACAGTTGGTTCCACCAGCTCCAACTCCATTGGCTGCACACTCACAACGACGATACCAGCAAGTTCATGTTCACCAGCAGGCGATAGTGGGGGCGGTAATGGTGGAGTGGCTGCCACATTGTCTGCATCAAATGTTTTAGTGAATAATATCAATAGTAATAAAGTCATGTCACATGTTGGCGCCAGTAGCGGTAGCTGCTCCCAAGATAATCCTGGTGGCGGTGGTGGCCGCACTTCATCACCAAATTCAAATGCCTCAAACTCAACAGCGTCAGCAACAGCGCAGACTGCGGCAGCTGCAGCACAAAACACTTTAGCCAATGTTTTGAATTCCGCAGCAGCAGCAGCGGCGGCAGCGGCTGGTGCAGCTGCCACCGCATCACCACCGCCGACGTTGCAGGCACAGCCGGCAAGTGCACAAATGCCACAATTAATTTTGGCATCGGGACAGTTGGTGCAAGGTGTGCAGGGTGCGCAATTGCTGATACCGACGGCACAAGGTAAGTTAAATGGGTGAAATGGTGAATTGGAATTTGCTGAGGGAAATATTTGCTGCCGGTCAGTTTTAAAATGACTGCTTCGCAATGTGTGTGAGTTTGGGAAGAAATTGTGTCGCATGCCATGTAGATTAAGTTTGTTTAGACAGTAGCCATCAACTGATAAGGGCAAACAGAGTTGACCAATGATATGGTATCAGCTAAATTTCGCAGTTCTAGCTTAATCTCCGAAAGTACATATATGAAATTTTGAAATCTAGAAAATAAAGTTTTGAACGATTTGTTTGTTAAACTGTCTTTCCGCACCATAGCCATGCCTACTGTTTGGTTGAGGCTCAGTTAGTTCTAATATCTAAGACATCTCTCAAAGCAAAGGGTATGAAAGTGGAGTATGAATTGTGTGCACCTTGCATATTTGCATTATGTTATCGAAGCATTTTCTAATAAATTTTGTATATTACCCAACAGGCATTGCTGTTCAAACCATACTCACCATTCCCGTTAGTCCACAAATTAATACCAACGAACAGTTTCTGCAAAACTTTGGTGCATTTGCATCATTTCAACAGCACCAGCAACAGCAGCAGCAATTGCTCGCAGCACCACCGCCATTACCACCGCCATTGGCCGCTTTGCAGCATACGCCCTCGTTGCCACAGCTCGCACAAACTCCAACGAATTTACTCAAACCGAATCTCTTCTCGAACGGTGTGCAGCAGCTGCTGGCGGCATTGCATCCCGAGCTGTTCGCTGCTGCAGCTGTTAATCATCACCATCAACAGCAGCACCAACAACATCAGCAGCGGGAGCAGCAGCATCAGCTTCATCCGCATCATCCCCACCTGCCGCATCATCATACACATCCGGCGGACTTGCATTTATCTTCACGTACCACCGAACGTTCTTCGCCCTCTTCCTCGCCGACCAGTAGTACAAAGGCGGCAGCAGCTGCGGCCGCTGCTGCTGCAGCCGCTTTCCACCTACAACAACAACTACACATTAAACAAGATACACAACCACGTGCGAGCCATCACCACTCACTGCATCAGCACCAACATCATCACCACCAACACCAACATCACGGGTTGCGCCATCCGGATGAGCTTTCTTCGCCCAAGTTGGATTGCAAGCCAACGGGATTGCATCATCCAGAAGTAGCTGCATCACCGCCTTCCCTTCACTGCCGCCACCACTATGCTGCAACATCTCATCATCATCGTAGCTCTGGCATATCCTCACCTTCACCACGTCCGTCATCATCCTCGTCTAGTTCGATGACATTACGCGAACGCGGTGACTCACAGCATCTCAAGCATAGTCCAAGTCGTACTGTCACTTCTGGTAGCGGCGGTGGCGGAGGCAACAGCAGCAGTGCTGGTATAAACCTCAGCCATCATATTATTAGTGAACGTGAACGTGAACGCCCAACACGACGACGCTCTTCATCACCTCACAACTCGGGGCAATTGAATGCAACTCAAGCTGGAGGGCGCAATTCTTCCGCCTCCACCTCATCATCAGCAACGACGTCGTTGTTGTTAGCAGCCGCAACTGTGCCAGCTACATCCGTGTCCATTTCCGCAAGTGGCAATCATCAGCATCAGCATGCGAACACATCAAACACCACTACAACTGCGGCAACTTCAGCTTCTACATTGTCATCATCGTCTACAACCTCATCAGCGACAGCCAACGAAAGAGGCTTTTCATCTCCTTTACGTGGCTCCAGCCAATTGTTCCGAAGTCATTCACCACCGCCATCATCATCATCAGCATCGACCACAACGCAGCATTTACATCATCACCAGCAGCACCATCACCATCAACAACAACATCAACAGCGTGAACAGCAGCATTCGCACAATATGGCATCACCGCATGAACGTGATTTTCTTGGTAATGGCGGTATTGGTGCTGCAACTATCGGCATGGGTGGCGGTAGTAGTGGTCGAGACGGAAGTGGCGGTGCCGCTTCATCCAGTCATGTTGGCAGTTCATCTTCAGCAGCATTACCCTCAGGTGCAGCAACTTCGTCATCGGCAAATGTACTTAGCAACATCAATAGGTAAGTTCGCTTCGACGAAAACTATTATATAAGCTGAGAAACTTATTTTGAGGTTTCCACTAAAACTAATGAGATTGTGGTAACTTCAAAGTGAAATTTTATCGAACTGAATTGAAATGTGTCAAAATCTTTGAAAAGTACATTTTAAAGGCAAACCATTCGCGATCAAGTTGAGCTTTTTAATATTTTTTTAACCAGTTCGTTAGAATTTTACAATACAAAAATTCAAATTCACATAACTTTCATAACGAATGCCAATTCTATTTACATCTCGTGCAGACTCACTGCTTCCAATGGTGAACTAACAATAACAAAATCTCATGGGCCACCAACTGCAACAGCAACACGTGCTTCATCTGCTTCACCCACCTCGCCAGGGCCTTCGTCCGCAGCACAACATGGTTTATCCTCCACCTCACACCTCCATCATCCACATCATGCGATGCATCCACTCAAGCTGAGTCCGACAACGAGCTCAGCGCTACAGCAACGAGATCGTGATAGGGAACGAGAACGTGAGCGTGATCGTGAAAGGTCATTGGGCGAGCAACCACCACAAATGTCACCGAATGGCACCGAAGGATCAGTGGGAGCACACGATTTGCTGATGGATTCCCCGAGTGAGTAAATATCGCTTTTATTTAACTTTTAATACTCATTTTTAAGGCTAGTGATAAATTAGGATTATCGATTTTCGTTCCAAAGTATTCCGAAGTATGAGCAATCTATACCTACTACATTGAAATTTTTCCCGAAATTTTAATTTGCAAGAATTTTTTCCCTTTCGGATTAGTATCGTTCTCTGGTACCATGCCGGCCAAAATTCGTCCGGATTCGAAAACAATTTGCTATGAGATTTATTAACTCAATGTAAATGAGCAATTAAACATATAAATATATTCCACCAATTTTAAAACTTTTCTCTCGAGCTAATTGTCTTGACTTCAACACTCAGAACATTTTGCAGTATTGAAATTGCATCAAGGTATAACCTAACTATAATATCTTCAGCTTCATCACAAAGCATTCCACCTTGAATTAGAAAAACAACAAGTGTCAACTATAAAAACAATTCTAAACATAAACAAAATTGACACCTTTCACTTTGAAGCAAATCAAAGAAGTCAGCTTCAATTCCATCAACGAAATATTACCTAAAAATGATACACATACATACGTAAATCGTTGCCAAGAAGCAACAGAAGAACTCAAAACAACGTTAAAGTTTCCTTCTTCATAGACGCTAAGACAAATTGTATAAGCCAGCCATAGCTGAAAAGCGTTACAGCATAAAGACATCATCGCAACGTTAATTTGCAATTACACTTTTGGCAATTCGAAATTCGAGTTGAGTCGAGTGACAGTAATCCTTGAATGCATTCAGAGTGCTGCTGCAACAGTATGAAACACTGAAATGTGGCACTCTATGCCAACCAACCCTGCAGCACACTCCATATACACATACGATACACCAACCCTGAAACTCTGACACCACGACTTGCTGACTGCATGCATCGTGTAGCAAAGTTCTCTCTTTGTTTAGAATATATTTTGATTACGTTGCTCCAAATGAAAGATGGTAGTAATAATCCATCCGAATATACTATATAGCGTAGTTGGTAACAAGAAGTTATGAGTTTACGGCTTAGAAAGTAGCGGCTGATGTTGGTATTGGTATTAAGTGTGTGTGTGTGCGTGTGTGCGTGTTTATATGTGTAGATGAGTACTGCCGTGTGTAACCTCATCAATTATGAATTTCTTACTAATAGCATATGCGAAAAACTTTTTAAACATAAAAGTCAATCACATTTTCACATAAATAGAAACATTCGAAGTAGAAATGAGATTTTGTAGTAAAAAGTTTCACATAACTTTTAAATTTTTAGGTGAAAACTGTTCACAAATATATTCCTTATTAATCTTGAAAATAAGAAATAATCTAATTGTTAATGAGTATATAAGTTAAAAAATTTGTTCATCATTCTGTGACTATACCGATACCGAAGATGAGTTCTAAAAGTCGAAGCTCATGTTCAGTCTGCAATCAACAGCGTCACTTTTTAACAGTGGTTCAACTTAATATGATTGATACGATGCCTTCAAAACTTTGTATACAGAGACATCTGCTGGTTGTCATTTCATTCGAATAAAAAGTAAACTCTGCTGTTTCAGTAGAAATGAAACCATATCTCTTTTTTTATATTATCAAAATATTCCAACTACCTCTTTTCTTTTTTAATACGAACAATAATTCAATTTTACATAATTGGCAAACAAAAATAATAACAAATAATTCACAAAAGTATCCAGTTATAAATCCAATTAAATATTTTTTGTATACATATGTTTTGAATGTACGTATTTTGTAAACCAGTTTCACTACATATTCTTCAAACTACGTAAAATTTTTTGAAATCACAAATAAAAGTGTAAAATTTTCATTTTATTAGTAAAATTCTAAATTAGAAGCCAAGCGAATAAAAAAAAAAACTGACTACACCACAATGTATGTAATCAAATATTTTTTCTTTGATTTATTTCTATACTCCCGTAACCCCAACTCAAAAATATTCGTATTCAAATGCTGATAATTGGTTACATTTGAGTTTGGCTAACCTCTTCTTCTTCTTCGGAGTGCTTTTCCCAGTTTTTTGATATGGTTATGCTTATCGTGCGATTACATATTTTGGTATTAATTAAAAGTGGTAGTTGCCATTGTTGTTGTGCAACGAAAAATCAAAACACGAAAAAAATAGAAAAGGAAATAGAATTAAGGATAAAATATTGATTTACTATTTTGTTATGCATTGCTGGTGCACAAAAGAGAAATGAGAGGAAAATGGGAGAATACCACATATTCATCGCCAGTACTTGGACCGTATTTTTTAAGTAGAAGATCAATTAGAAAATTCAGTTCGTATAAATTTTTATTAATTATACTTCTACCACTATTACGGCACAACAGCTCAATTTTTTGGAAGTGAAACGAACATTTGGAAACGAAAAAATACAACGGATACGAGCATTCATTACACTGAAACGAAATTAATAAGAAACAAAGTAATGCGGTTGTCATATGGCGATCGGCTACATAAAATCAAGCAGAGAGTCGACTTCTCCATATAGTTGAACTTTCCTCTCATGTGTTTTATACGTGTACTACGTCTTATTTGCGCCGATAAGTGTAGAGAGTACCAACAGAAGAAAAGCTTCAGAAAATAGAAAGAGAAAAGTGCGAAAACTTCAACTAAGTACAAAGGTCATGTGAAAAATCGCGTTTTCGTTGCACTCATACGAGAGAGTCGACTTCTCGCAGTTTAATCTTATGTGCTTTAGTGAGAGAGCCGATCTAGATTGAATATGGCTGAGCTTTCCTCTCTTGTATAATATACGTGTACTACGTCGTGTTTGTTTCGATATGTGTAGAAAGTAACAACAGAAGAAAAATCAACAACAGAATAGAAGAAAACAGCAATAACTTCAGCAGAATATGTTATAAATGCTTTTTAATCATTTTTAAATAAACAAAGTTTCACTTCTACTGTGTGTGCCTGCAGACACCTAATTTTTACTCTTGGAGGTTTGTCATTGCCAGCCAAGAGGTATATAAAATTTGTATTTTCTATTCTTGATTTTTGAGCGTGCCGAGATTTGAACCCGGGCACCTCTGCGTAGCAGTCATACACACTAACCACTAGGCTACGACGACCACGATTAATTATATATTATAAAAAAATTACAAATATGACTGTCAGCTATAAATATGGTATTGCATACTTTTATTTTCTTGAGGATGAATGGAGTTATGTCACAAATTTTGAAAACACTGTGATAATTTGTGGCTTAAAATCATATACAATATGAAGCAGGAATCTTAAACTTTCTATAATATTTCTAGTATTTGTTTTATTGAAATTTATTTATAATTAATACAAAATATACAAGAAATTGTAAAAATCCGAAAAGCGAAGAAAAAGTAATTATAAATTCATCCAACTCCACATATACATTTATAAAATATACATATCAGCACAATGTCTGCCTTAATTACTTCTAATTGACGCTTACATAACTTAAGCTGTTTTTATTTAATGACACATTTCACTTTACTTTGGAAGAAACAATCTCAAGTTACTTACTTTATCTTATACCACATTATACTTTATAATATTGCTCACAAAGACGATGCATGCAATAGCAGCAACAACAGACAATATTGCATTATTTTGTATAGAAGAAATAAAAAGATTCAATAAAGCGCGCGAAACCTTAATTACTTCAAAAAGTACGTCAACCCATCACCGTCACCGTCAACACCACCACCACCAACATCATCATCATCATCATTTTCAACTACAAGAACACAAGTACAACCACTAACACCTTCATTATTCTCATCATCATCGCTATAAACTGTTCCTTCTGGTACAGTGTAGTTTGACAATATGATGCTTCTTTGCATAACATTAATAAATAAATAAATCACGGCATTTTGTTCGGTATCCTTATGATGCAAGTTTAGTTTTGATGACAACATAAACAAAAACAACGACAACAACAACAATAAATAAAACAACAATGATAATTTTAAGCAAATTAAGCAGATAAAAATAAGAAACAAGAAACAAGTGAAAGGATTCCCTCTCTTTCCACAACACGCCGAAGTTATGACAAGAATTATAAGATAAAAACGTATAACTTTGAGACAAGTTAACGAAAGGGTTTGAGTTTTATGAATTTTCTTAGTAGTTAATGATGAAACTGAGGTGAAATTTACATTCAAAATTGTTGAAGTAATAGAGAAAATGTGATGAAAGGATGTAGGTTGTAAGTATTGAGGCAATGTACACATATGAAGGACACCAATAACTCCTACAGTTCCTGAGAAATATTTTTCTAGAGTTGTTAGAAAATACTTATGTTTGCATATCTGGCTATACTATAATGATGTCTCTGTCTCTGGGTTCAAGTGGGTGTAGCATCTGCCATACAAACCATATTTTTTTGGGTGTATTTGTGGAGCGATTTACAGTACAGTAATAACACAGGGTGCCGAGAAAAAATATGGGTTAGTTTCAAAAAAGAGGGCCTTCCATTTTATCTGAATTTTCATTATAGGATATTTCAGGAACCGTTTGATGTACGTGAAAAAATGTAGGAAGGCTTGGATTAGGGGGTGTGGCACCTGCCATACTTAAGAAATACTGTATCAGTTCAAGTGAAACATACGTAGCAAGGAAAACAGTGAAGGCCGGGACATTGGTGGTAGCTATGGTCGTTTTTGGGCGAGTGGGCGTGGCAAAGCCTTCACTAATGAAATGCCTTAAACGGTATATCAACGAACCATAACAAGAAACCGAGATGTTTGTATTAGTTGCGTTAATTTTAAAGAAATGGACTTGGTACCTGAAGGCGTGACGTAAGTAATATACATAATTTGAGCAAAATGAGCTTCAAATGAAACGCCTGACTGCAGGAGGAAAACAGAAGAAGCAGAAAAAAAACAAAATCATCCACGAAGCGTTCCTGACCGGATAGTTGGGTATGCAAATCGGATGATAGTTGTGGAATTCCACTATATGTATATACATATATAGTTAAAAATTCCTTTTATTCGCTCAACAGATTTACTCTAGATTTGCGGGAACATGTTGGAAAGAGATATTTTGGGCTTGATTTTCAACACAAAAAGTTTATTATACAGGCTTTAATGCTGTATCGGAAAATAAATGCGGGTACTCCTTTTAGTTAATAATAATTCCAAAGTAAAAGTTTTCACTAGAAGTCGGATGAATACATATTACACCGTCCTTAGTTTGCATTTCCGTAACGTTTAACTTATGACATTTTCTTTTGCTTTCTATTTGGTGACAATCTATCCTCATTTCTACTTACACCTTATAACGCTAATAATATTTTGCAATTACCTCAATTACCTGTAATTAAGCAGCTACAACATAAGCAGCCCCAGCAGCAACAGCACCAATTAGTGTTGTCATTTACGTTGACATCGTCATCATCATTATCAACATCACCCAACGTGCTTTACTGTTTGTACCAGTTGTTGTTGCTGATGGTGATAAAGGATGCAATAGCAGCAGCATCTTTCAGATACTTAAGTATCTATGGCATACTTATGTAAGTCCGGACAAAATTTAGTACTGCTGATGTCTTTATCATTATGGCTTTGACTATCTATGTGGATGCATATATGTGGCTACAAATGTGTGTATGTGGGAGTTTTTTGTCTATGCGTTTGTCATTTCAATACAAAAAATAGTGCAAAATTTTTAGTAAATTTAGCTAATATATTTTAGATAATAATTTTTTTTTTTGCTTCAATTTAATACTTCATTTGTTATATTGTTTTCGTTTTTTCCGCTTTAGATGAACCAACAATTAATCAAGCCACTACAAATGTTGTCGATGGCATCGATTTAGATGAAATTAAAGAATTTGCCAAAGCATTTAAGTTGCGTCGTTTATCTTTGGGATTAACACAAACACAAGTGGGACAAGCTTTATCAGTTACCGAGGGACCAGCGTACAGTCAGAGCGCCATATGCAGGTGAGCTATTCATGTACATTTATACAAAATATGTGGCATTTTAATCATTATCATTGGAAATATTTATCAAATACCTAATTAAGATATTAATAACAAAATGAAAGCAATTTCTTATTTCAATTCTAAATTAAATTTAAAGGCACAGTAAAACAAAAGTTTTAACTAAATTAATAGACATACATAAACAGAAAATTATAATTTTATTTCGTAAAATTTTTAAGTTGAATTAAGTTCTAAAACAGCAGACATCAGCTTAAAATTGATTTGACCAGAACTTAAAATTTTGATGCTTATATTTGAAGCACCCACATAAACTTAAGTACTCGTACTTCACCTTATTCTAGGCTATAACCACGGCTTTTATATTGAGCTTCATGGGCTCGTGCCTGCTTGTTGTCGATCGAATCTTTCTATTAGAAATCGAAACTCCCTTTTCTTAATTTCTCTTTAGTTGGTACAGTTCACTGGTGCAGTTTCATCTAGAAGATGTGACGCGACCACCGCATTTTAATATAACTGGCAATCGCCGTAAAACTTATTTTATAGATTTTACCAGAGATTTTTAGTATAACTAAGTATGTATACAATAGTGCAAGAATCATGCAAAATTTAGTATGTTCAAATAACTGAGATTCACAGCCGTAATCTGAGAACATAGATGGTGATTCAGAATGTATCAGCAAAACCCAAAGAAAAAAATCACAAAAGAGAATATTTATTTTTTCTGTGATCTTAAAATATTTTTTGGAAATTTTATTGTGCCAGGACATTTTTGCTCTGTAATAGTTTAAAATTTGTATGTAATAAATAAGTTATATTTTTCGCAGAGATATTAAATGAAAGATTTTATGTTTTTTATTCTAAAATTGCTAAAATAAAACAAAAACCAATATGATTTATATTGGACTCGTTGGATTTGAACTCGCATTACTACTCTAACACTTACAGTGCACTTGCCGCACAGATGTACGCCGCTCAACTGTCTACGCAACAACAGAACATGTATGTTTAATATTACAAAATAACTGCAAAAAATAACTACAAAAATTAACCAAACCGAATTATTAGTAAATTATACTAATTTGTTAAATTCTAGTAGTGCAAAAATTCTTACCTTTTGTTCTTTTTCATTTGTTGTTCTTTTCTACTAATTTAAATTAAAAACAAAAAAAAAAAAACAAAAACAAAAAATTACAATATTTAAAGGGAACATTAGAATGAATTGTTAAGCTGCAATTAACACTTGAATAAAGCAAGTGGAAGATGTTAATTATTTGCCATAAGACGCATGAAATTTGAAACTTTCAAGAAGGAAAAATTGAGGAAGTTGAAGAAGAATTAATGAAGTTGAACTTAAGTTGAAAATTGTAAATGTTTGTTAGAAATGATGAAAATAAGCAGCAGTAATTGCTATAATTAACAAGCCATGATGCACATGACTATGTATTTTAGAATGAGGTTTTCAAAATTTACTGTTGTTCTCGTCCTCGCCTCCCGCCAAGTTCATTCTTCTCTTTCTTCTTCATTTTATTCTTCAATATCTTGGATGTAGTATTTATTTAGTTATGCGTGCTACTAACCTTAAATATTGTTGTTTTCCTTTTTTTTAATTTTAAAACTTTTTTAAGTATGCGCTGTAGTTTTCCTTTTTACTTTACATTTCTTTATTGGTAGCTCTCTCTCTTATCTATAACATATCTATAATATTGGCCAGGGCATTGCCATACATTTGTTTTATATCTAAAAAAAATCCACATTATGCTTAAAAAATTATAATAATATTTTTGCTTTTAGATTTTAATTTTCCGAAAACGAAAAAAGAAAAATCAAAAAGTGAAAGTTTGAAATTTTTGATTATTATTGTTCTCTCTCATCACTCACTTTGACAATGTCCTGGCACTTTAATTTTCCTTTCTGGCAGATTTCAAAAATAAAGTTATGAAACTTGCGCATACTCATAAACTAAGTTCTTCTCTATAAATTAAAAATGCTAATATTTTCTTGCTCTTTCACGTTCTTTCACTCATACCCGCACACTTTCTACTAGGTTTGAGAAATTGGATATTACGCCGAAAAGTGCTCAGAAAATTAAGCCTGTTTTAGAGCGTTGGATGAAAGAAGCCGAAGAGAGGTGAGAGTATGGAAGCAGTTCCACTCGCGTTTACTTCTAGTCATTGAACTTTGTTTATTACTAATATCCGTTTGTATTTCTTATCTTCTCCATAGTCACTGGAATCGTTATAAGTCCGGACAAAATCATTTAACTGATTATATTGGCGTTGAACCATCGAAGAAACGTAAACGACGCACTTCGTTTACACCACAAGCCTTGGAGCTTTTGAATGCGCATTTTGAGCGCAATACACATCCATCGGGTGAGTGGTAATTTCAAATGAAATTTCGAAATTCCTTAGGATTCACTGAACGGTTCTTAATAATCTCGCTACAATTGTGCCTTTTTTTGTCCTCTGCTGCTCTAGGTACCGAAATTACCGGTTTGGCGCATCAACTTGGCTATGAACGTGAGGTGATACGCATCTGGTTTTGTAATAAACGTCAAGCCCTTAAAAATACCGTCAGGATGATGTCAAAAGGCATGGTTTAAGCAAAGCTTTCGTCAGCGTCAGACTAGAAAAAAAATCTTGTGTTCACTGAGACGACAACTCTACATACAGTAATGGTTTGCGGATCTCATTTGGAAAGCTCATATTTTAAAAAAATGTCTATCCATTCCCTCCTAGCATCTTATTTGAATTTTTGGAAAACTGCGGAGCGGCCAATAACGGTAAAACAAGCAAGTGAGGAATAGGAGCTTTAAGCTTCAAAACAACATTTTTAACGATAATCAATAATGTGGAAATTGTATATTAAAAAAGATTTATATAATTTAGATTAAGCAAAAGAAAAAATGAAAAAGTTTAGTAAAACATTAAAAAACTATAAAACATTTAGATTATACATTTACTTTAAAAACTAATGCACGTGTTTTTTTTTTTTTTGCCACCAGTTCTCTTCTACTGACAAACCAACTACCAAATTTTCTACTATATCCTTTCCCACGTCTATTGTATCTATCTTCTTCTTCTTCTCCTTTTGACTAGATAACTTTGTAAAAGTTTCTATTTTTAAGTGTGTTCTTTTGTTTTCGTGTATAAAATGTGATAGTTTAAAAAATAAACTATAAATAATTAATTATATAATAAAATACATATATAAATTATATATACTCTATTGATATTATCTACACATAAATAAATGAATATATATAAATTTACCTAGTTGTAAATTGAAATGTATACCAATATAAGCCATGTAATTGTAAATGGTGTGTCATAGCATTTAACCATATCCAAATAGCCTAAAAGTAGCCTACAAAAATATTATAGCAATTTTAAGGGATACGTATGTAAGTACTAAAAGTAATTAAAATAAATGCATAATTATTAACAATTTTCTAAGTTCTAAGTTGTATTTGTAAATTGTATAGATTAACGTGCCATTCCATTCCACAAATAAATGTTAAAAACTAAACAAAAATAATAATAAATTCATAAAGAAATTTTAACATTACGTCACAAAAATATGTGACAATCTCGTTCCAACAACTTCTAAAACTTGTAATGAAAGAAAAAATAAAACTCATTGCAACAATCAATGATGAATGCATGAAAATACTGGAACAACATGTAAGCAAGCAAATATGTAATATTATTTAAATTAGTGCATGTTATATCTAATGTATTGTATGATATTAAATTATTGTAAAACGAAAAAATTCACAAGACAAAAACCTTTCTTAGAAATATAAACAAGAAATGAAAATGTAATACGAAATATGCGAAAATATTTAAATGGATTGTAATAAAAAAAGAACAAATATTCAAAAAAAAAAAATTATCTAAATGACTTTTATATTTGTTTTAGCTGAGCAATATTTTGCACTTCGGCTTTGCTTGTTCTTTCTTCAATTTAAGATAATTAATTTTTCCCACGATATGTGATTCCAGCGTAGATTTAGTTACTCCTCTTCCTGTTAAAGATGAGAAGAACTGGAAGGTTTCTCTCATAATGTTAACAACACATGGAAATTGATCAGGCTCTCAAAATGCTAGGCGTGAAAAACTAAATAGTCATGATGGACGTCATCCTCTCACGTTATTTTTTTTTTTTTACGTTCAATGTCTTTCGAAGCATAGTTCTGAAACTAGGCTGACTTATTGAGGTTAAGAAATAGAGAGCTCATTTTGGAATACCGACCGCGGATTCAGATTCAGTGAGTCAAAATATGGGTTGTAATTTCAGTAGTAGACGGTTAGCTTACCATAAGCGATTGTAGTATCTGGCTGGAATTTGAATTACAGTTTTAGCGGAATAGTTTGGGATGCCAAATGAAAGAATTCCATTGCATTATATATTTGTTCTTTTTCGCCAAACGGTTGGCATTACGTAAGAAAAATTTTCTCTTGTGTATACTCTTTGCTGAGTGCGCCTAGTAGTTGGAGACCCTCACGATTTCTATGGTGGTGCAATATCATGAGAAGATGACGTCACACCATCATTTACTCTTTGCTGCAGTATATTAAGTGAAAAATCTAAACTTTTAACAAGTTATATACATATATTAAATTTTAACAATAATTTCTTTTTTCTGGTATAAAAAATTACAGGGTAATACTTTTTCTTTATAATTTAATTTTAACTTAATTCTAATCGCTTAACATTATTTCTAAAGCTTTTTGTTTCTTCCGCAAGCGGTATTCGGTGATGCCGTAACTAAAATAAGAATGTAGAAAGTGTGTATGTTTTAAAACAGAAAATAGAATATTTATTAAAATCTTGTACACACCCTGTGCAACCCAAGAGGAGCACACCCAAAAGTATCATCAATTTAGTGGAGGTGCAAAGATGTGCGCTTATCACGTAACCAATTACAGAACCAGTGGATTCCCATAAACGAAAGTTGCTGTAGCCGGCAATGAGGTGATTTGGGAACAGGATGCCATAAAAAGCTAAAGAAGAAGCAAAGGAAATATTAATCATATAAATATAAAGCTTTACCTTTTTCTAAGTAATGCTTAAAGCTTTCGAAGCTTATACAAAATAACGGTATTTTAATGTAAACGCGCCTACTCACCATTGACAACCACCAACCATATTCCATCGCAAACACCCCAAATCGCAGCGAAAGCACAGTATTTCACATAGTCACCCTCGCGCGCCTCATACTGGAACATATAAACGAATAGCGCCGCGTTGACGATGGCGCACGTAATAAACAAACTTAAACGACCAATTTTCTCGACTAACGCCCCCGCAATTCCAGCAGCACATGCATTGGCCACGCCGAAACAAATCATGGCAAAGCCAATTTTCGAAATGCCCCAACCACAGGCAACAAACGACTGCAAAGGAAAAAAGAAATGGAAATATATTGTGTGGTCGAAGTGATATTAAGTGATGGATGTATTGAACTTACGCGGGTATAATCCACCGCCAAGAAAGCTTCTTCCAACCCAATAAACATTGTGATAGGTAGAATTAATAGTTGACGCCTCTTGCGCATTAGATTTAAAGTCACAGTTAGTAATTTCAGACCAGAGATGCCATCACCGGTTTCACCACGCTTTACACCATAGCTGCAAAGTTTGCACAGAAAATTATAAGTATAAAATACTTCTTGGCAACTCAAGGGCTTACCGCTTCAACGAATGTACACCGAAAAGCATCAGCAACACCGCAACAACCATACAAATCAAAAAAATCGAGTTTAACAATTGTATTTTCTCCGGTGCTGGCGGTATTAAATTTGGATTCACCTCAGCGCTAACCCCTGGACAAAAACGTGCACCGCACAATTCACCAACGCGACTAATAGAAGAGTTGACAACATCAAAACTTTCCGAAAGTGTAGCATTGAAATCAAGTGCGGATTCGCTGCTGCCAAAGGAGAGTACTAAATGAAGATGTCTGTTAAATCGATTGCTATTGCTTCTCTTCTCCAACAAACTTACCACTGGATGATATCAAATTTCCCCACACCTGCGCCATTTGATAGAAAATGAAGAAGAGCCCGAAGTATTTTACAGTATTTACATCTTTACGCGAACGATTGCCACGCACTTGTGTCAATGCTTCCGCTAGTGTCGAGAGATATGTACATTTGGCACACCACAGCGGTCCACCACCAAAACCAACCATCACACCTGAAATTTGTATAGAGAATGATATACCATATGTAAGTACTTTATTTATTGTTTCTTGTAGAACAGGAAAGATGATACCTGCTGGTATTAGCGTCTCAAAGCGGGGAAAGAATTGAGCAGCAATGTAGGGCATATAGGCAAAGAATGCTAGAGACATGGTGAGATGACAACCAAACCATCTGCAAAGAATATCAAAGGTTAATTGCGGAAGTAAATTAAAATTATGGAAAAGACTATTTATATTTTCCATATAACAGCACATTTGCCATGCTAATGCTTGTTAATGCACCAAATTTTAACGATTCCATAACTATATTTCACGTCAAAATATTTATAACTATAGAACTTAAACCTGAAATTGAATCAGTCCGTGGTTTTTTCCTTTTCTTTCAAATTCTATTTTATTTCACATTGTACTGATTTTTTATTCTTTGCTTCAATATTGCATTTTCATCACTTTCTAGTGTAAACAAATCCAATCACACATACACAGATAAATACATGAGGCTTTCACAGTGCCCCAACTATGCATCACTGTACTGTGATAAGTATAGAATATTTTCTAGGTATATTAGATTATCCACACGTATATAGATTTATAAGATTTTTTTCATTTTTATTGTAATAAAAAAAGGAAAGTAGAAAAAAGATTTGTTTGCAATTTAAAGCACATTTAAGAAATGTATTGAAATATTTTCAAGTCGGCGGTGTTAAATTTTTTAAATTTTTATTTAAGCAGTTTTGTGTAGTATGTAACTGTTTCACATGAATATGTCTCACCTACCTCAACGCTCAAGTCTTTACTATTTGCACTTCACCTCATTTGTATGTGTGTGTGTGAGTGCGATTAGAACCTCAACAGTGTGGTTATGAATTTTAATACTACCACACAAACTCAACTACAACTAGTAAACAAAAAATATAAGTATATATTTAACACGTCTGTGTGCATGTCTGCATAAATAGATACATACATATAGATGTAGGTATATGTCTCAATATTAGAGGTCAGTATAAAAATAGTAATAAAAAGTTTACTTTGTGTCAAATACGCGACCGAATCACATTAACTAATGTGTGAAGATCAACTCCCACACATGCATAAATAATACAAATACAATCAGAAATGGCATACTACTACTACTTCCTTATTTTACTCTACAAATATTCATACATAGATAGCCAGAAACAATCACTCGCTCACTTTTCTCTACACATACACGCACGCTACTACATATTATTATTACATATTTAACAATATTAATGCCTAAAAGCATGCTTCAGTAAATTTCACGAATTTAATTGAGTGCCTGATGATAGATAGACGCATAATGAACGCTGTCAACCGCAATGTAACAAATTATAAATAACATCATGCTGTCAAACTATTAATATTAAAACTGACTGGATGAATGAATAAATGAAAGAGTGGATACTTGAATGTGTGTGTTTTGCGTATTGTGTTAGTTTGTATGCGTGCTTTTAATACCACGTTAATTGTATGTATGTAGGCATGAGTGTGTGTGTGGATAAAAAAGGGCAACCAAGTGTTATTCTAGGTTAGTGAAATTGTCAAATATATTCAGCAAATTCTGCATGTGTGTGTATGTGTGTGGCTATGTGTGTAAATTCGCGCAAGCAGTGGTAACGTTTTTGCATACGCTTTACTATAAAAGCTTTGGGATACCTACTTTGTCGTTTTAGCTATGGTTGTTTCTGTTGCTAATCTTAATATTGCTGTTTTTGTTGCTGTCGTATGTGTATTTTTCTTGCCAACCAAAAATAAAGTCACTAGCATATCGCTACACTAGCATCTTTGCACCAATTGACAATCCCAACCAAACATTGCGTTGCGTTGCATTGCTTATGCTCGAATTGGCACACTCTCACGCAAATGAAATTTATTTATATCTACATAAGGGCGATCTCAAAAAATCGAAATTGTTCAAATCGAAAAATAACAGCGCTGAGAAGTTGTATTTGGTAGTAGCCAATATTACTCCAAAACTTCACGAAAATCAATTTAGATCGTGGGGTTCCACAAGTCACTTTAAAAATGTGTATTTCTTTTTAGTAGTGATATTTAATATTTAACGATGTCTTTCCAAATACTTACTAAATTTAGATGATGTTTACCGCTTTCACAAGTTATGGCTGGGCTTGGATTAGTAAGCGTGGAACATCCCATACAAACCGAATGCTTGAAACGGCATATGTGTGAAAGTGGAATTTTAAGTTTTGGAAAAACTTAAGTTTGTGTACTGTGAAACGATATTTCTCTATTCATGATAGAACTCGTTAAAATTATACAGGTCAAGCACCCTCCTTCCGCAATAGTTTGAGGAGCAATCAGTGCAGAAGCTCCGGGACCTAATTATTTTGTAAAGAAACCATGCGCCAAGACCAATACCTCAGGGTCTTACAAGATGTATCACATATAAGCAGCAGAGAGCCATTTATGTGCACTATGCCACACTGTAAAATCAATAATTGCAGTTAGCAATCTTAAAACATTCCACTTTTACGTTGGCCAGGCAATTCACAGGACTTAAACCCCATTGAGAACGTCTGGCGAACCTTGAAGGATATTTTGAAACAAAATATACTTGTTGGGTAGCAAATTACGATTTTGCATTCGCGATTCGATTTCCAGTATGCACAAACAAAGGCAGGCTGTTATCAGGGCCAAGGGTGGTTATGCTATCTATTGATTTATTTAATAAAAAATACACTAAAAATTCCCAAAAATTTCTATATCAAATAAAAACACAATATTGAACTAAAAATAAATTTTTTACTGGACCCAGAGACGAATTTAGCGTGAGTACCATACTGTATCTCCATTGTGAGAACTAAGTTATGGCGCTTTTACCATTTTTGTTATATGGAAGGTAGGCGTGGCCCAATCAGGCCATTTTTGTGTGGTAGTTAGTTCTAACAATATACACTGATCCCCTAGATTTTTCAAACGCGAGAAATGGTTCTCAGTGTTCAGTTTTAATTTCAATTATAATGATCTCAAATATATTCCCAGTGGCTTTTTATTTAAATAAAAGCTTCAGGAGTAAGTTCTCGAACGATAGACATTTCGAAGGAAAACAATGTTAACTGTTGCATAAACCTACAACAAATTCAGTTTTCTTTTCTGTTCCAGTTTTCCTAGAATAAAAAGTTTTCTTGGCATCAGTTTTCAACTACCTAAGGCAACTATTTTACTATTCCAAACACATTTTATGAACTTAATAAAAAATTCTCCTTGCATTCGTACACTTCAGTCACCCATTATGTCACTTAACTGTGTGTGTGTGTGTGTGTGTGAGTATGTATGTGTTTGTATATGCGTTGCCACTTTTATGTGCACTTACCTTATCACTGTCATTGGCAAAAATATATTCGATAATATCAACGATCCATAAATGACCGCCAGCGTTGTTGTGCCCAGCGCTTTGTCCGAATTCACAGAGCTTTGCAAATTCGAAGTACCATGAAATGCAGTGAAGTGTATCATGAATGCTAAACCGATAACTACAACATTTTTGGTAATGATGAGTCGCTCACGTGGTTCATATTGACGCGGTGGCGCTACTTTTAGATTAGTGACATTTACGGTATTGTTGATGGGTTCGGTAAGCGTTGTCAAAGCTGCTTCTGTATTGATGTCGCTTGCCATATCAGAAATGGAAAGGTAGATGTTTGTGTGTGGATGAATATGCAACTGTATTGCTACACAGGCAAAAAGTTGAATGCTGCAAAAGAAAAATAAAGAACGATATTAAAAATTTGGAAATAATTCAAAATTTTACTATATTTTTGGTGTTTTATAAATTTTTGATATCCTTATTGGAAATCTTAAATCGTAAGGTTTGTTAACGATTTTTCAGTTATAGATACTCAGGGGAAACGTGAGACCAGGGCAAATTATGAATTTCTATAGCAGTTATGCTATGCTCATGAGGCCCGTGACACGTGCTTCTTCCACCCCTCCTGAAAGGGTTAGCTTATAAGAAAATAATTCTAGAATTGAAACTGCTTTTGTAATTCTGCAAATGCAAATGTAACGGAGGAACAATGTGTATGTGCACATGTCAATTGAAGAGTTCATACACAAAATAAGAATGTATAATACATATTACTACACTAAACTCAATTTATTTCGTATATTTCCAAATATGCCAAGCAATGTTACACCGCAACTTGAGTAAGACGTAAACAGAGAAATGGTCAATTTCTTTTTGCGACTTAAATCGAGGTGACGTAAATAACGGCACTATTGTGCACCACTTTATAAAATAGGGGTAATCCATACTTTTTACTTTTCCTTTTTTTATATTTGACAATAAGGATGGCATACCCTCACGTGCAATGTTTTGTGTCCAGTGTTATTCTTGAAATGTTGGTTTCCTTTCCGCTCTGATGTACATCCGTGACGTTTCTCTGAAAGTTTCCCTCAATGCTTACTTACTTAAAAAAACTTTTCATAAAAAGTGTGATCTTTATAGTTACGGTGTCCAACCCACGCTCTCCTCACCACCTGAAATCTTGAATACATCAGTGAAATACAGACAAAAATATTCACTGATTTTATGCTTTAGTCACTTAAAATTCCGTTTGATTTCAAAAGCTCACACATAGTTTCTCATTGTGACAACTGTAATATATCTGGTATAGTTAACACTACCAAATAGTCTAAGCCTATAGTGCAAGTACTTTCGTTGATATATGAGGCACAATACTCAAAGCGAACGTTATCAATGTTCACCCCTGCCATTTGAATGTCTGCAAGTCTGTAGATGTTTCTTGCTGCTATTAAGCGGCAACGCTTAAAGCCTACAGTCAACATAATCAATGGCATCAGTATTCGCATTTGTACAAAACAACTATAGAGCATAGCTGAGAATGTGTGGGCGACAATGTGTATGCTGGAGTGAGCCATTAAGGCCATGATCTAAAATGAGGCTGAAGGTTGAAGGTGTCGTGTCGTTAATGTTGCGAGCTGATGCGGATGAGAAGTTTGCGGCTGCTGCCGTTGTTGTTAATCGTACAATCCAATCCTTTCGACATTACACCAACAACAAAATTCGAGTTTGTGGTTGTTGTTGCTGCTGCCATATTTAAAGGTTACTGCCTAAGGAAGTGGAATTTCAAAGCGCTTGCCTCTTCAAACAACAGCGGCAGGGTTGCTTCCTTTGGCGTTTTTACATGTATTTTTATTTACCTCACCTTCATCTTTGAGAGTGTTGCTTGCGAATATGTATGTGTATTTGTGCTGGCGTACACATTTTGTATCGAAGAAATCATTTTTGATTTAAATTAAATTGCATTACACTTGATATGCGAACGATATACAAATTGAGGTTTAAACTTTTGCTTACTTTGAATAAATTGGATTGCAATACACTATGGAAAATCCTTCTTACTTATTTGAATCTCGTGAATTGAATGTGCTGGTACTTTATTATTTTGATTTTAAGTTCATTTGTTTAAGTGCAAGAGGGATAATTCGTTTTAGTCGGTGTGTTTTTGTATATTTTCAGACGTATATACATTCATTTACCAGCGGACCCAGCGATTTCCGAAGGGGAATTTTAATTATTTTTTTTTGTATTTTTTTAATCCTGATACGACCAACGATCAAAATGTACAAAATCAGAAGGTTGACAGTTAACCTTAAACCCCCTTTGGGATCAGCTGGTGTATTTATTCTTATATATGCATATTAATTAATGTTCGGCCGAATATTCAGTTACGGTTTCGGTATTCGGGTTTGTACCCATACCACATGAAAAGTATGTAAGGTACAATCACAGAGGGAGACGGATCTTTCAACAAATCACTTTTTTTTAGTGTATATAGTATTGTATTGAGTAAGCGTTATATGTAGTTGTATAAAAATAGCTTGTTAAAACCCGTGAATTAATTCATAGTTAGATAACCAATAACTATCTGTTATGTACACTAATTAGAATGGCAATGACAACAAACATTTCAACATTTCAATTCAGTCAAGATATTTGAAAATAAAAACTTTTTAACTGTCGGCTACATTTTCAAATATTAGTAGCTTACATGTACATAGGGCGATGAAATACCAAATGGAACTACCACTAAGATCACTGAAGAGGAATCGTAGCGGATTCCAAAACCCGGTTTCGGTCGAAAAGGTATGTTTTGGTCGGACACTAATTTTAATTGATTTGTAGTTGAGATTAAAATTATTGCTGCCTGCAAGTTTAATTTGCTAAAAATGTTTTAATTGTTTTGCCGAAAGAACTTGAATGGTTTCAGTAGACGCATAAAGATGTTGCTGGGGTGTGACGGGTCAAGAGAAAGCGAGACGATTACAATCAATTTAATTTTCACGCAATTAATCAAAAGTTTAAAGTTACACAAGCAATTAATTTACATTGCATACTTTTTGGGTGTTACTGGCAAGCGAAGCCATACATAATTTGATTTTCTAATTATGTGAAAAGTTTCATTTGCGTTAATTGAATTAATTTCTATTATTTTAACATTAATACATTAATATGAATTACAGTAAATTAATTTATTAAAACTACTAAAGGATACTAGAAGCCAATTACAAATATCAGAATTTGCTTTGTAAATATTACACAGAAAATCGAAACAAGAAGAAAAATTACGTTTTTCACCATTTAATGAAATTGGTTTTTAAACATTTGTATATACAATATATTGCAATTAAAATACTAGAGAATATAAAAATGATAGAAAGAAAAAATGATTCTGGGAAAAAATGTCTGTTTAATGATTGCAAAGTTGGCACTCTCCTGAGGGCAGAAACAGTGGATCGAAAAGCAAAGTCTTATAGGCAATTTACAAAAAAATGCGAAGTTTCTAAAAATACAAATGAAAAGTATTAGAAATTGTTAAATATTTAACAAAAAGCAAAGAAAAAAAAAATTCTAAAAACTGCAGAAAAATAATTAAAAACCATCAAAATCAGGTTGGGTAACCTGTCCAAATTTTTTTTCACACCCGATTCTTCCAAATTTTGTATGATTGATGACGAATCATACATACTTTGTCATTGAAGCCAAAGAATGGCAGCAGACAAATATATATATAAAAGACCACGTTCCAGAAAAAGTTTTGATATGGTTGATCATTAGCGAGCGTGGAATCTGTGATCCGGTGTTTTGAAAAGATTGTTTGGCGATAAGTTCACAGAGTTACAGGGAAAGATGATTACCGGCGCTTGAAGAGCTTAAGACAAAATAATTTTTTACAAAATGTTAGCTCTAATTTTCATTGAGTTTGATATTTCTCAGACTAAATTGAATTCAGTTGACCATAAATATTTTTTAACTTTCAATTGCTTGCTTATATTATTTTAATTCGTATTCATATATGGAATACTGATGTGTACTGTTGTGTATTAAACTGGTACAGAACGGATGGTCTCCGTATGTATGGATAGTCTACTTTTTGAATAAGTCGACATTAAATAGCTCCACATTAATTTATTAACTCTTGCCTCAAAATTTGATGACCCTAATAAATTTGCTTAAATCAACAACAACAACAGCAACATAACGCATATGTTGCCGCTTTCAGTGCAATTTATTGACTTTCTAACTTTCGCACAGCATCCTATAATATAAATTGCTGTATATATGTATGTTATTTATTTTGCGCCTGAAAATATACTACAATGCTCACCTGCTGATTTTGCCTATTTATTGAGAAAATTTATGCCCACTTGCACACATGCACATGAGCGAATATGTACACATGATTGTGTCTGTGTTTGAGTGTGTGCGTGTGCGGAAGTAAATCAAACAATTACACGCGCATTATTACCTTCACGATTCTCTTTTACTCACAATGCTTTTTTTTCCGGCTGCTTAAGGTGCACAGTGGATTGCGGTGATTACGTGAGAATTTATCGATAACAAATTTTATCGTTAATCACCAGAAGAATTTGCCTTAATGTGTGGCATTAAGTGCGTTTAATGTTTGTAGAACTTTTATTTTTGGAGCAGTAAAAGAAAGTGAAATGAGACGTCAGAAGCAGAGGTGCAATTAATGTAGTAGCTGATTACATTTTCTACTTTATATGTAAATTTGAATGCAACAAGCTTGTTTGTTTGTTAGTCCTTTATACGTTTCCAGAATTTTAATCCGAACTCAACCAAATCAAGAACGCACATTCGTTGATCTTCGGAGGATGTCACAAGCTAAATATGAAGTTTTGCATACAAGTGGGTGGGGCACCTACTCCCATACAACTCTAATCTAATATCTCTCCCTCCCATATGGCCTGACTTTTCACTACAGAAAATCTCTGCAGCCATTCGTGATAAGGCTCAAATATTTGGTATGAAAATATGATTTGTTATGTCACTCGTTTTTAGACAAGTGGGCATGGTATCTCTCATCCTGAGGAAATGCTTGAAATGGAATATCAGGGAAACCATAAAAAAGAAGATAATGAAAGTTTATTTAGATTGCCGAATGCCGAATATCTGTCTCTCTCTACTCGGTGGCAAAAACTCAAGGTTCTTCACCATCAATTTAGCAGACGGTGGAAGGACGAGTATCTCAAAGAATTGCACAAGAGATACAAGTGGAAATATCCCCAAAAGGACATCACTGAAGGCGAGCTCGTCGTTGTAAAAGATGATCTACTACCCCCACACGAATGGCGCCTTGGTCGAGTAATCAAGGTTTACCGTGGTGCTGATAATCATATCAGAGTAGCTGATGTCCGTACTCAAAACGGAGTTTTTAAAAGACCCATAGTCAAATTATGCGTCTTACCCAATGACCCTCCCCCAAACTCTTAATCTCAATAAATCTCAAACTCACAATACATATTAGCATCCTTAATTTATGAGATAATAATAATTGTCTTATAATTACAGATCTCACGAACAAAGCGAAGTCTTCCGCTGTCGAGTGTGTACGAGGTACCACCCGTTAAAATATTGCCGGTCGTTCCTTGCAATGACCCCAGACGAACGATATCACGCAGCGCAGAGTCATCGATATTGCATCAACTGCCTGGCAAGCTCCCATAGCACCGGGGCCTGCACATCGCTACGGAGCTGTCATGCCTGCGGTCTAGGGCATCATACCCTTCTGCACGCCCAATTCCCTGCGCGTCAGCGGATTGGTCGGGTTGTGCCAGTGCGACCATCTACTAATGAACGTCGGCGCATTGGCCAACGCGCTCGAAGTACGGCAGTGTCGGCCGTACAGCAACGCCTGCGATCGGCTGTAACGAGAATCCCATCTCAATCGCCAACACCGCAACTCGCACGCAATCACCAGACCCGTCGACAGCCCACACCACAACCAAGGCGAAGCGTGCGATCTGGAAGAGAACGAAGATCGAGGCATCATCAGCTCCTGACAGCCGTGGTGATGGTTCTGAAGGAGGTACAAATGACGTTGAACGGCCAATCCGTCCAAGGGGCCCGCGATGTTGAGGACCATGTAGAGGAACCTCTTATTGAGTTCGACTAAGTGCTCTCGGCATTAGTTGACGTCACCACCACTGCTTCTGTCGTCTCCCGACGGAATTATTAGTTATTAGTTATAAGTAAATGAATTATTGAATTACCATAAAATACCACTCTGGTATTAGTTTTGTATTGAATTTCCTCTGAAATACCACTCTGGTATTTATCTTACAATGTATTATCCATATATCTTCTCTTTATATACCAATATATTGTAATAGATTATCTCAACCCATGAGATTATACCAGTTCCCATACGGTATAAAATCCCATTGTTTGAGAAAGTCTAAAGTTAGTTCTTGAGCATCCCTTGCTTACAACAGTTTCAATAAACTGAGGCCACTCTCCGTGGCATGTTATATATTTAAAACCGCATACGAAATTTGTGTTCTTATTTCTCCTCTTTTTACCTTTATCAATTAGTTTGAAAATATTCAGTGTGAAAGAGGTACTATATGTTGATAGAAGTTAGAGAAAGGTTGTACAGATTTGTATGTTAAAATAGGATAGTTGGAACTATTGAATAAGGAAATACCCATCCATGTAAACGATATGAATGTCAAGTGCAAAAATTAGATTAAGATTAAGCGAATTTCTATTCCTAAACTGGACCTAGAGAAATGTGTTTTGATTTTGAAAATAAAAGCAGTTTATCCCAAAATTTAGCGTAGATGCATAAATCTATGGCCACAAGGAATAACAGGTAAACGATTTTTAAGACCTATTGCGTATTTTTTTTTTATAAATCCCAAAATGTTGAAAGTTTTTGAAAAATGTGTGCAATTTGCAATTTAGTTTTTTATTATTATTTAAATACGTTCAATATTTTCAAAAATACGCAACAGGTTTTTATTCGACTTTTGAGTTTAGCTGTTATTCCTTGTGGTCACAGAAATGTCACGGTTAAAATTACAAATATTTAGTTATATTCTTCTATATGAAATCAAATAATGACACAAAAGATTTTTATGACGAGTACTTATGAGTTTTATGCAATTTTCGCTTTTCTCATCAGCCAAAAGTTCCGACGTAGATAACTTAATAAAGAAGTAATTTATTTTAATTGCTTTAAACTTTCTTAATTAGTCTTAATGTTGATGTACCTAAATTCTGACTCGTAAATGAAAGATGTATCTTTACATAAATATTGTTAAATGCTTTATGACTTTCGCTCCTCATCAGCATCATCGTCATTCGTCCGTTTGTCAGTTAGGGTCTCTCCATATTTACCCCATTTTATTATCTTTAGCTAAAATGATATCATAAAATTAAAAGTACTTAAATAACTTTACACATATATATACACACACATATATGTATACTCGTATACATATATATGTATATGCGAAAAATACATAGAAGCACAAAAGCCTTCATTCATTTTTAGCGAACGCTCGTGTACTCAATGGTATTTTGAACATTTTTACATACTGTACGGGTGCGTACGGATTCTTACTATGGAGAAGAAATATAGAGACGACAAACTGAGTAACAGTCATCAAAAAGAGAGGGGACGACGGCGCCTTTATGCTTCAAGTTCTTTTATAGCGCTATAATTCCTCGTATTAACTAAATTTTGCCATTGACTCAGTTAATAACTGCAAACTGACAAATTGTGATAACATATTTACACCAACACAATCGCATTGGGATGTGTATGAAAATGTAGCATACACATACATGACAACATAAAATAATTTCAAACCTATGTTTTATATTCATTTTTTATGCATATTTTTTTTTTCATATATTCTCATCATTTTTTTAATTTTTATGGTTTTTGTTCTTTTTTGAATACGTCTGTCCGCATATTGCTACTCGTCCGTTGGTACTTTTCTGCAAATCTGAACATCACATCAATGGAATTACAGTTATGCCGCCACTACTACAGCTATAACACATACAGTCACTGTCAATGCCGTGTGTGGGTGTGTGTGTATGTGCTATTAAACCACTTTTCGACATGATGAAACAACACATAAACACATACATACACATGATAAATAAGCGCTCACAGTGATATGCGAAGTGGTGATGTGAGAAAATAAAAGTTAACTCTTTGAGCAATAGCAGGCAGCAACAACATTCAACAAAATACAGCATAACGTTACCAAATAGTAATAAGCTCAAGTGTAAAACAACAAAAATGGCAATAAAAAAATTAAACTACAATAACACAAGTAACAATAACAACATCAACATGAACACGAAAATTGTCAACAAACTGTAAACGGTATATTTTAAAATGTCAGTCGCCACAGCAGCATTTCCGTTTTGATTGGCATTTTTGTTGACATAAATCATATGTGTAAATGTGTTTCATGTATGTATGTGAATTGAGCTAATTTTTTTTTATTTTGTTAGTTTTATATCACTATTTTTTCTCTGTGCCCTGAAAATGTGTTGATAAAATAAATAAATATTTTTCATTTGCACATCCCGATGTTCTCCTGATGTCCTGTCTGTTTCTTCTTTTCTGCCGTGGCATTTTTGTCATTTACTCATACTATGTTATGCCTCACCAAAAATAAAAACAAGAAAATATTCATGAAAATGTAAGTGGTTGAGCTATTGACAGCAATGTATTTTTGGTGGTCATTGTTGTGGTAAGCGAAATGATCAAATGATCCATGCAAGTGGAAGTTGAGAAGAGCAATAAAAGTCTTAGCACATATATGCATGTTGAAGATAAATTATTTCTACGATAAGTTAGTACTTTTTTTTGTAGTCGGATGTGAATATATGGTATTTAAAGTAAACACGTTTATTTGAATACATGTAGTCTAATGTTACAAATAAAACCTAAAATCTTTGTCAGAAAATATTAAACCAATTTTTGTATTACTCCCACACCAAAATTATGGTATATGATAAAAGAAAGAAACATTTAACCATTGAGTGCATAGTAAAATGCAAGTAAGAATGTCATAACGCGGGTATACAATTTAAGGAATTCATGATTCGGAATAGTACACTTAAATTCAAATTCAATTAACGTACTTCATATGAAGTAGACCAGGCATTATGTAGGTGTAGACCCTATATTTTATCGAAATGCAAAGCATTGTGTTGATTAGGAAGAAGCCATATCGGATGTCGAACACGAGGACCCTATAGATGAAATTGTCGCTGCCACTTAATAACCGAGGAGGAATATTTTAGTTCCTGTTGATATATGAAGCTCTTGGCAGCATTCTATGGATTTTATACAAATAATATCATTATTGGGGTAAGAATGCTAGCAGAAAGAGGAGGGGAAAGGGCAGACATCCGTAAACATGGTTTATAATAAAACAGTAAATAAATTAATATTTAATTGAAAATTTAATAAAAAAAATTACCAAACTGAATTCCTGAATATTTTATTTTGATCAATTGTTGGCATTTAAATGCTAATATTATTAAAAATGAATGTAAAAAGAAATAAAAACTCATTTATTTACACGCAAGATGCTACTGCCACCCCACCAATCAATCACAATATGGTGCCGCATATGTTGCTCCAGGCAAACTTCCGTTTTGTTTTTCATAAAATTCAACAAAATAACGCACACATACACGAGAAGAAGAAAAATGGACACACTCGCGCCACACATACACGCACACACGAGCGAACATTCAAATTGTAATTAACTTTAGATCATTCATTTCAGCACATAAGACCACAAGAGCAACAGCAACAACAATCGCTTCCGAATGTGTGTGTTTGTGTGTGGTGTGGTCTTATCAAATTACTTACACACACATTAGAGCTAACACATATACACACAAGCCACAATGAGAATCATATGCACAGACACTCATAAACAAACAAGCAAACTAACACCAAAACAAAACTAATTACGTCACATTTGTGCAAAATAAATAAAGGCAACAATAACAATAAAACAGAAACAAATAGGTACGTACGAAAAATCAGAATAAAGAAAACAAATTCAAAACAATACGATGATAACAAATATCATCACTCAACATATTTATACATCCGTCCGGCGACGGCTACGACCGCAAACCCATTGTCCTGCTTCTGTTTGTTTGTCTGCTCATTCGTCAGTGTACCTATTAATTCATCAAAATGGTTGTCGGCCCACTTTGAACGCAAACTGAAATGACAAATACTTTCAGAGTGGCGTAAATCAGTTTCTACATGCATAGGTATGTGTGCGCGCTAGTATGTGTCTGTGTGCATGACCACAAATGCCATCCTTATAGCAACAATTATAGATTATATATATAAAGACCCCATCTTCGACCTCAAATGCCCCGCAAAATGTGTCCTCCTTATTAAGCGGAAATTACATTAGTGTTCACTTAGCGGTTGACCTGTGGATGCCCAGATATATTTGTGTGATCACAAACACAGAGGCATATTCTCTCATCTACTAATGGCATATTTTGTGAATGAATATGTCAAGTGCTTATGTGTGTGTGTGTGTGCTGATGCCAGCTTGATTTTGTAGAAGGCGTATCTGGTATTTGATAAAGCAATGTATTTCTTAGTAGCTCCGTTCACGCCCCACTTATCTTCTTGCAATTGATTTTGATATCTGCCCATAGTCGCAATTGACGATGTGGATTTTATTTATTTTACGCTCATATGCTTGTGTATCAATTGCTAATTGAGTGCAACCGAATTTACTTGGCCTCGACGCTGGCTGGCGTGAATAATGATCATTATAATGTTCACCCCTCCAGCTATTTTACTTAAATAAGTTTATGCCTACAAATAACTAAAAAAGAAAATCGAAAAAAAACGTTTGCGCTAGAATTTCAAAATGGAAGCAATATTTCAATGGACTTTAACTGAAAAGAGGCAAAGAGGCACTGGTGAAATGGAACAGGCAGAGCTATCGACAAATCTAGACCCACACAGTTTTGCGAAAACCTTTTCTGCGGCACATTCTTAAATTTAATTATCACTTTTATTAAAAATTCGAGTGAAAAAAACTATTAGTTATAGAAAATGAGTAGTGAATGACAAATGCACAATTGTCCCGGTAATTTTGATTTGTTCAACAGTTAACTCATTTCCATCTATTATTTTGTACATCTGTGAGCTTAACCAGCGATATATACCAGATAAAATAATTTAAATGCAAATAAATTCTTTTCGTGCAGTCGACTGCATGGGCGGGAAAGTGGTCTGCGAGAGGTACGAATTAAAAGACGAGTGAAGATGTGTGGATATTATTTAAATCAAATATGTTATAATGCAATTCGGCCATAATTGATCTTTTGTGCATATAACGATTCAATGGCTGGACAGTGCCAAATCAGGAAGACCACTTATGTTATTTCAAAAGTTCATCACTATAATCAGCAATGATAACCCCCTTATACAAATGGAGATCTAATAAAATTCGAAAAGCTGAACTCCATAGTATTTTTGTTACTGGAACTATTCGAGTTAATCAATTTCAGAATCCATCATTAGCAGAAGATGGAACATTAAAAACTTCCTGGTCTTAGTTCTAGTACTAAAGATAGATGTAATGAATAAAAAACTTAGTTGGCACTAAAACCGATGATCGGCCTTGGCCGCTCCGATTAATTCGCAAGTTGCTTCATGCCTCCCTGCACTTGGTCATTTTAACGGAGATTAAGTTGTAATTTTCTGCGTATTCCACTACCATGGCTCGAAAAAAAAAAAAACACCAGACGAAACGTTTTCTTTCATTCGCTTTGAAAACTATTTGGATATTTTATTTTTCCCGTGTCTGTTTAGCGCTTTGCTCTGTTCGTTTATATAAAAAACAAAAATACGTATTCACTAACTTATGTAAATGAGTTTCTTTTAAATAATACTTCTTTAATTGTCCGTCTTAAAAAATGTTTTTTTAATTATGAACTTTAAAATATTTTCTCGGCAGTTTTTTGTTACTTTAGGAAAACCTTTAAATGATGCAACTACCAAGGTGATGCAATAAAGAAAACTTTACATGCAAAATGGCAAAATTTAAAAATTAATTATTCAAAGCATATTAACCAAAGTTATGTATGTATGAATGACTCACTCTTCTGTGCATCAATGGAATATGACAACCCTACTCAAACTACGACTTCATAATTCCAAAATGAAAATCGATTTACTACTATGAGACAAATCAAAATTCTTCATTAATTTTACGACACGCAAAAAATAATAAAGGAAAGCCAGAAGAACATCACAAACAAAAGTAAAGGAAAGCATTTGACATTTTTTATTATGCCCTTGACGAGCACACACAGCAAACAAACAAAGCGCTACAAGAAAAAGATGCAAAAAACAATAATTTTCTTTCATGCTTAACACACACACTCACACATTCGGCGTACACTTATAGTGAAAAAACGAAGTAACTATAATGTTTGATTAAGCACATGCACATATTTATATGTTTGTGAATGATAAAAGCTGCCTGCCATAAAAGGCCGTTGAATTTAATTCAAATATAGCTTTAAAAAAAGGTGACTCGTTGGTATTTTGCTGCAAGAATTTTAAATTATATTTTTTATTTTATTTAATATTTTCACGCTTCATTTAAGTGACGAAAACGCCAAAATTTTTGAGTTTATATCATGAGAACTGTTAACGACCAACATAACAAAAACAAATTACGATGTTAAATACTTATGTATGTAGAAATATCCCGAATGTCAGCTTAGCATTTAAATGTAAAATAAAATCAAAGAGAGAATTTGAGCAGTACTGTTAAGTAAGCATCACTTCACCAGAGCTGTAACATTAGCCAGAAAAGCTTCAATGTAAACTTAAAGAGTGAGTGTAACTTTAATGCTATTTACATAGAGTTAACATAACCGTGAGCGCACTAAGGCATTTAATCTTCAAATATTTTTTTAGCCCCGGGATGCCCAGATTTTAAAATCGCAATCACGGGATTTCTGTACTTTGTTTTTTATCATATAATTTCAATTCTTTGTGCCTAAATAATTTTTTGTTAAAAGAAAATTTGAATTTGTTTAAGATATAAAACTAAATACTGTAAAACAAAGGCGGAAATTTTTCATATAAGTTTCTGTTTGTTTGTCTGCTTATTCGTCAGTATACCTATTAATTCATCAAAATGGTTGTCGGCCTACAATTGTCTTAAGCTCAAAGTGAGTATTGATAATATAAGTTTAATAAAAATTAATTGCAAGAAAAATGTTGTTAAAAATTTCAATTTGCTTAAGTTTTCAACAGATATATTAAACAACAATGAACTTTTATTATATCTTTGTTAAATGAAAAAATAGATATACAAGAAAAATTAAAAATTAACTAAGTTAAATCACACTGCACGTACATAAACACGGTCTTTAAAATTCTGGTACAACAGGTAGGTGTGCCAATAGTAACTAATAAATAGCAAAGCTCTTATCAGAGACGTTATTAATTTTATAACACTAACTTTTTCCCATATTATTCAATATAAATTGCGTAAAAACCATAAGTACCCGAACGGCGAAGTGAAACGCTTTTCTTGGAAGCCAACAAGTTAAAAACTTGCGAATTATTTTCACCTATGTATGCATGTGTATTTGAGTGTAAACATACACACATTCTCATATATGGTATGTATAAACATATATAGACACATGATTATAAAAAATGACAAATCGGAAAGTCATACAGCTTCACGCACTCATATATAAGCAAAAAAGCACAAACAAACATTGTGCGCCTCATGAGACTTGAGTTTGTATTTCACCTGTGTACAACAACAAGAAGTAGAAAAAGAAACAGAGTGATAAACCAAGAAAAAACAACAAGAACCAATATATGTAGGGCACCATACCAAAAAAAAAAAAAAAAACAATAATAAAAGAATCCTTGATGCGATAAGTAAAGAATTTCTTGTCACACCACTAAGAAAAACAACAACAAAAACAAATCAAGCCAGAAAACAAAAAATAAGAAGCCAAAAGCGGAAATGCATACAAATATGTGCAAAACGCATTAGTGTGTGTGTAGGTGTGTGAATGATTGTGCAAGAAAAATATTTACACTTCCCCAAAGCGATTGAAAAGTACTTCATAGCGAAAAACAAAGGTGGGGCATTTACACACAAAACAACAAACTCCTCCGTACTACCGCTTACATCCCCATGAACATACCAACGTACCAGTATATCGTATATACGCATATACCAGACAGTAGCAATCGATTTGAGTAAGAGAAAATGCTTAACATCACGGAGCAAAGCTGCTGTTGTTGCTACTGCAACCATACCAATGTAGCTACATTTTTCCAACTTCTTTGCGAATATATACGAATGTATATGCACATATTTGCAGTAAGTCCATATGCACCTAAAAGTATGCTTGGGTTGATAGATTGGCTACGGTGACTTATCCCCAACAAACCCACTAAAGGTCACAATTATTGTAATATGCTTTCATATTTGTTTTTTATTTTTACTTATGCACACTGTCAATGATTCGTGGATGTGGAACTTAAAAAATGTTTGTTGTAATGTTTTCCGGTATTGCTTCGTATAAGCTATTGACCCCTTCGTTTGTTTATCTCATCATCTCTTCCACCCCTGACTTCCTGTTGATAATTTACACTTTGACTTTAGCATTTGTGATACAAAAATTGCGGGGGTAAAATATTAAGAACATTTTTCGTTGCTTCAATGTTATAGATGTAGGAGTAAAGCTGTACGTGTGTTTGACTGTGAATTTGAAAGAAGGATTTGCTGTTTTGTTTCTTTTTAATATTTTGTGCATTCTCCTCAATGCAAGTCAGCTACAATAGTAACGAAGAATTATAAGCCGCAATATAACTAAAATTGTCTCTAAAGTGCAAACATAATTTAGTAAGAAGAATAATTAGAGGAAAATGAAGAATAAGTAAATAGAATTTTAAATATATATGGTAGTTATATCATTTCATGAATATGAACAAACCGGAAATGGATATAAACGAATAAGTAAGAAATTTAACTCAATAGGAGAAAATATAGAAAATATGAATACTTCTAGGCAAGAAATCCGCAAATAAAAAATTATAAAAAAAACATAGTTCTTATGTTTATAATATAATATATAAATATGAAAAAAATAAATAAGATATTGCTTAATTTAACTAAATGTATTTATTCACAGTTTGTATTTTTCATCGGAAAAAGACATAAAGATTTATGCCGAAACTGAACTTTGAAAACAAAAAGTTTTCATTCGAAATACTCATCTCATAGTTTTAATTTCTACTATTCCCACGATTAAGCTTGGGATCATTTAGTGGTGAATTCCAGCACACTAACAACTGAGCTACAATAAACCAGTGAAATACGCTTTGAGTAAAAAAATGTTCGCATAATAAGTTAAAAATAAACACAGAATTACGGTCTTCTTCAAAAAAATTGTATTTGGTTGTCTAATAAGATATTTAGTGGCCACAGTTCAAAACAGGTCCATTGTTTTCTCGTATCAAACGCTCCGAAATGACAAAAAAGCTCTTTGCATTAAATCACTAAAAATCAACTACTTACTCGCTGATTACAATTCTTCAAAATGGATTCAATTTGTGAAATCATGCACATTTTTTTTATGTTATCGTAAATTAAATTCACGCTCTTAATTGCATTCAATTATAAACAAATAACAGACTTTGTGAAAATTACTTTAACTCTTACATATAAAATTGTTGTACATATGTACAATTTTAATTAAATATTCGAAAAAAAACTGCAGAAGAGCTATGGGTATATCCAGTCAGTTTTAAAGAAATTTCAATTGAAACCTAAGAACCCCCCTACTTAGAGTTTTATGTAAATTTGAAACTATTTGGAAAGCATCACCATAAAATTATATTCCAAATATTTTCAAGCCAACACTATTAACACATTGTGTGCCAAAATTGAATTTAGCATCAAGCATGTTTCTTTTAACAAAATTTTACTTAGTCAAGCCGCAAAGTTAATCATTGATGCGCAGAAAGTGTGCTCCTATACTTCGGATTACGTTTTTTCTGCACACAAAAAATCCAAAAACATTTGCGATTATGATACTTACCAATTGTGACCAAATATTTTGCAAATATAAAAACGTATCACATCGCGCTTTTAAAGGCTTATTCAACGCCACCAGTAGAATTGCCACAGCCAGAGCCGAATTTTCCACATAAACAGTTGACGGAGTTGCTTATAGTCCCATTATTTAAAGAAATACAATATTACAATATTATATTAATTACAAAAAATGGTGGATGGAAAACTATTTTTTGTATATGTAATTATGGGTGCCCTCAACTTAAGTCTGAATTTTCAATCACTTCTGTCTAATGCTTTCGCCGCCATTTCAGAAAATGTTTCGGTGGCTTCAATACGAAAAATTTTGAGTGGAAGACGCGAGCTAAAAATCAACACGTTCAAAACAAAAGCAATTCGCTTAAACTATGGCACCAGGTACAAGTTTCAATTGAAAGACGTCTCGACTGCTTTTGTTATTTTAGAAGCATTTTAATTAGAAAATGTTTGGAATGTGCAAATCGATTTAAAACCAATTAAAAATTACTCTTTTTCTAACATAGCATTTTTAAATGAGCTAATTTTTTCAAGTGTATTAGAAGGTTTCAGTAATATTCACTTGTTGCAACTGTAAATAAAGTGAGTTTACTACTCTATGCGCCTCTATATGAGGTTATATGCATATATATTCGAATGTATCTTTTATTTGTCGTGAATATGCAAAATAGTAGTAGTAGTTTTTCTAGATATTTCTATGTTTGCATTGATAAAGTAAAGGCTGCAAAAAGAAGTAAAAATGTTGCAGCTTTTCTTTTTGTATCCAACTGCTGTATATATTTAATGCTAATGTATATTTAAATTATTTGCATTTCAATTAATATTTTTACATTTCGATAGTTATTTTTGTCCTTCATAAAATTTATTTTAACATTAAAGTTATATGGAATTTTGCAAAAAGTTGCCATTATTATGAATGAACTCTATTTAAATCAAATCACAAATAAACATACAAACATTCGCACTAGCGAAGGAGACACAATTTTCGAAATCTAATTGAAATTAACTTTAATGTAGAATATTTAACTATGCAAATGAACTTTATAATTTTGATGTTCATTTCTTTAGTATATGCAGCATTTATAAGTTGGCATAAATTTGCATAATTAATGAAACAGCGATTCAATAATATATAATTAAATAAATCTAATATTCATTACAGCATGGAGCATTTATGCAAGCGAGAAAAGTATGTAGGGGTGTGAAGATCATAGAAAAGTATTTGAATTTGTTATTTTCCAATTTGAATTGCATGAAATATAGAAAAAGTGTATTGCAACCACATGCAATTCTTATGTATTTAAACTTGCTGCAGCGCAACAAAAAAAAGGAGTTATGTAAACCAAACTGAAGCTATTAATAATAATATCACAGTAATTTTAGATAATTTTTTAATACATTTTGATTTATTATAATTAATGAATTAGTTGGGAAGGAGGTAAAGTGTAGGAAGCGAAAACTAGAATTTTATTGGCTAGTAACTGACTGGAAATAGAAAAATACGGTAATAAAAATTGGCATACTACATAGTATGTAGATCGTCTACGATTTTTCCGTATAATAAAAATATATGAGTTGCGTGTACAGGTGCGCAGGAGATTCAATTTGTAAACCGTCAAAACAACTGAATCCACAAGCAGCACACCAATTTGAAGTAGACTGTATACTTTCTGAACTAGTTAGTTTAAGGGGTTATACGCAGTTAGAATTTACTAAAAATTGATTTTATATTATTTTATTTTATTCGATTTTTATAATTTACATATATTTAAGTATATTCTCTGAAAATATTCTTGAAGTTACATGCAAACAAATTCACTATGTGTAAAGAGTTTTTAAAACTTTGAACGCGTTTTTCTCAAAACTGTGTTTTCAAAGTCGATGAGCAAGATTTCTGAAAAACTTTGTAAATAAATTTTTTTGGAAATGAACGAAGGATTTATTTTCCGATAAATATTTATAATTTTATGAACAACATTTTCATCAAAAATCACAATTTTTTTTGTAAAGCCGCCATTCTGTTAAAAATTGATATTTTGATTATTCCTTCAATCGATTACTAGAAAATACATTGCATTAACTAAATTTTTTTGGTTTTTTAATTTTCACCGCAATACGCTTTTTTTAGACGACTTCCCGGAAATCATCCACAGGATATGTAGAAAATCATTATTTAAAAAAAGACAAATTTTTAATAAAGTTAAAAAATTTTATTTTAATCTAATAAAATTCCATTTCAGAAAAAATGCTTGAAAATCGCTTTTTTCTGCCTCCCAAGTACGTATAACCCCTTAAAGATCCGGATATTAAATGTAAACTAAATAGGTTAGGGTGAACTAGTTGGGGTTTTGGGGAATCAAATACTTTTTTAGTTTTCTCCTTAATAAATTTCTGGGTTTGTTTACACAAGTCAACAAATTACTGCCACAAGTTTGTGGCACTAATTTGTATTTGCCTGTTAAATGAACTAAGTTTACTTATAATTTAATTACGAAATATTTAATTAGCAAAAATGTAACAATGTTTTCAATGCAATAGATTTTCCCTATTACTATAGTGAACTATATAAGAGAAAAGTTCACTGATTCCTACTGTAATCGGAAGCATAATGATTGAAAAATTAATTTTTTAATTTTCTCCCTTTCGCCCTGTATGAAATAAAATCTTGTATTCTCTACTTGAATATAAATACATCATAACAAATGTAAATGCTGGCTTTAGCATTTGCATTTCAAGGTAGTTTCGTGGTAGTAGTGCTGACAATGGTGTCACAGTCAAAACTAACCATAAACATACCTACATTAGCCAATTAAACCATTCATTCACTTTACACGACCTTCAGATGTCAAGTCAAGTGATGGTGTGATATAAAAAAAATCAGCGACATTATATTATTTGGTAATTGAACTGCAATGCGTTTAAAAAAATCACTTTACAATTTAATCGTTTAATTCGCTAACGACTTTTTATTTTTTTAACATTTTGATTTAAATTCTTTCAAGCAATTTATTTTTTTCTCGCAATCAAAAAAGCTTTCAAATAATTTTATCAAGTCTCCCCTTACTCCGGAATAAAAAGAACGTAATAATTTTTTTTTGTGTAATATATGAGCCGTTCACTGCACACATCGATTAACTCCACTTTTTGAAAAATCATATACTTATTTTTCAAAGCACTTGGTATAGTCGTAACTTTTTATATTTATAATAAACTTCCTGAATAATAAAGATTAACACCATTAAACGACAAAATTTTGTAGGCCATTGAGTAATAAATAATTTACTTCAGAGGCCATTTTTATTAACTCCATACACTAATGTAAATTGTTGCAATAATACAACACTAATGCACTAGCAATTTTTGGTAGGTGGACACAGCTTGGACACTTATTGAGTCACATCCGAAAAAAGTTCAAAATATTTTTTCACAAGATAATTGGTACAATATAAGTAATCAAAACATATAAAAAGAAAGCGCCATTTAATCTAATCACAATGATTCACCAAGATTTGTTTTCAACAAAACCTTTAGAAAATTCAATCATTAACAGAAAAGTAACCAATTCACTTGAAAACCTAGTGAATTGGCTTAAAATGTGCTGAATAAAAATAGAAATTATTAGATGAAATTTTAAAAAACAATGTGCATTACTTCGTTGCATTTCTCAACTTTTTGTTTTATGGAGTTAATCGATTTGTGCAATAAACGGCTCATATAATAAAAATCGACAGAGTTTAATTGAACAACGAAAATTTTACCATGTTTCACAGCATCATAAATGATTTTTAAATTGTTTTTACATATATTGTTTTATTTATTATTTATATATGTAGGTTTATGAATTGTGTATTAAAATTGTGTAGCTAATCTTGAATTCATTGTTATGTTTGTAAGTATAATTATTAAGTACCTACAGTTCAAATACTTGAAAAAATTACACGAAATAAAATGAAATATTTATTATGTATAAACAAATATGAGAATTAAAACTGAGACTAATGTGGATAAGATATATTTATATACAACCTAAAAAATAATACGTTTCACAATGTATTTCAAATCAGCAAAAATTAGGAGCACTGCTGTTTTTAATCATTTATAAGAAAAAGTTTCATTCTTTTAATCATTATACAATGATTGTGAAATGAAAACAAAAACAAATTCCAATAATTGTTATTCAGTCAGCCCAAAACTATCGCGACTTGGTTTAAAATCATACACAACATTGACTCAAAACTAATCTGAACATTACCAAATAATGATATCTTTGCTTACCTACAAAAAATTCGGGTACTCTTCCAAGAAAATAGATAAGTGAACGTTGTCAAAGAACATGCACTCACTTCTTCGGTAAAAAATGATATTTTTGTTCAATTCTTTTCTTGAAGTAATAATTTTTTTTTTATTTTGTACTTATTGGTTAAGTTTTTGATCAATTACAAAATTGTTCAAAATTGATTAACACTTTAACTGAGTGGCATCCAAAAATGTTTATAAATGTTTATTCTTTAGTTACACTTGAAAAGATTTTACCAATGCACGTTTCCAATGTCAAAAACCATGCAAGAAATTACCACAATATAAATAAATCAAGTTTAAGTTCAACGACACTTTTTTGTTTTTATTTTTTGTGATTTGTTGCTGCTTTAATTTAAACCAAAAAAAAAAATAAAAAAACATAGAAGATTAATAGTTGAAATTGCGCGCGAACCGTTGACATTCACAATTAAAAATGAACTAAAATCAAATAAATTTAAAAAACTATACAGGTAAACAAACGAAATCTCAGCAATAAATTGAGACAAAACGAGAATTGTATCTACCAATAAAACGACAACAACAACAATAACGAAACCTTAATGTTAAAACTACAATTATCTTTAAGATACTTTTGCAAGCGATAGCGAACTGAGAATGCGAGAATGTTGGCAGCAGCACCTTTAGATATTTAAACCTTCCATTTAAGACGATGCTTATATTCTAAAGCTAATTTGCATTTGTTGACGTTCGTATTGAAACCGCAAATATTAAAAAAAAAAAAAATAAAAATAAGAAATTAAATCATAACAAAAATTTAAATTAACCTACGCTTCTCAATTATCAGAATTTGTCACATTTTTTAAAAAATACTCAGTGAAAGTATCTGTGAACGTAGAAAAACTGCAGCACAACTGACCCTATATATAAGATGTAAATTAAACTGTTGAATTTGTGAAATTATAAAAGCTGCAGCAGTAGTACAAATTGCCCTATTTAATATGTGTACCCCTTTGAAAGAATCGTGACAAATATTAGACGCAAATAACCAGGTTGAGTAAATGTGGGCGTAGTCAAACACTTGCAGTATTACAGTATATAAACATTTTTGTGTATGTATAATTACATATGTACCTACATTAAAAATGCATATATACACTGGCGGTTACAAAAACCGCACCACCCACCAATTTCAAGAAAATCGTTTAAAATGGGACTTAAACCTGATTTTGTTTTAGTGAATGTAATTTGTTTTTATTTTCGGGAACAAAATGAACAAAATTGCGAAAGAAACATCATATATACACACAAATTTTATTACTTTTTAATTAAAACAAAAATATGGAAGAAATTTCACGTTTTTGAGGGTATTAATTAAAAGTATGTAAAAATAAAAATATTTGTTTTTTTTGAAGGTGTAAACTAAGAATAATTTGTTTCATAATAGAGTCATAAGCTAAATTGTTTAGTTTGATGGTGCCCCTCTCTTTGCCTTTCTTATGGCCGTTATCTTGAATGGCATAGAGTCGACAAGCACTTTAAGCATATCTTTCGTTATTTTTATAATACCAAACTTTTTTCAGAACTCCAATAAGGGGTTTTTTATTCTTTGGCATGTTTTGAGCAACTTTCCGTTTCATTATATGACAGATGTGCTCTACCGGGCTTAAGCCGCGCGAGCTATCTGATCATTCCCGCCAATAAATTGTAACATCATCGAAGAATCAATAATCTAACTTTTTTACTGTTTCTAAAGTTATCAAGCATTGGACATTAATTACTAACTAAACCTTGCCAATTTGGCGCGATGATATGCCGCAGAAGTCGTCCAGAAAAATAACGTCATTAATGAGCGAAAGTGCACCACAATTGGCTTACAGCAATTGATCCATAAAATTTTACCCATATTTTTGGGCGTTCACAGCCCCTTAAATATAGCATAAGGGACCCGGATATACTAGGAAAAATCCATTCAAGCCATATGACAGTTATCCTTGTATTGCTCCATATCTGCGACGCACGTAGCGAAGATTATATACATATACAAAATTTAGTTAAATTTGCCCGATCATATAACTTTTCTCGAGTCTGCCAGAGCTCAATTGCTGTAGTTTTTAATCCATGCTAGGCGATTTGTTTCCATCCATTTCGTCAACAACGACTTTTTGGCTGATCGTCTCCCATACAGACCGAACTTTAGTTTCTTTGTGCGTAAGGTTTCGACATTTATATTTACGTTGTAATAGCTCTTTAGCTCAGTCCTTATTGTGACTGCACTTTTGAATCGATAATTTATGGTTCTCTTTCAGGTCATGCCATTTTCTCTCGTATTTGTCTTCCATAGTCTTCTTGATACTTTTGTCCTTTCAAGCGGGTACAAATTGCCTTTTTCTGGATCAGTCCAAAAGCAGTCGAATGTAGGCATCAGATTTCTTCAGGGGTTCAACTTTATGATACTCCTTGATACCTAAGAACGAAAATTTCGACGTTTTGGTGGTGCGACAATTGTTTATACTTTGCAGTTGTTTTTGGCACAACAAATAATGGTGCATTCCGCTTAAATACATTCTTAAAACATAAACAAGGGAATCTCCTTTACAAAGGAAGGGAAATTTGGGCTAATTTAGGAAATATTACCGAAATTGCAGCAGTATTGTAAGTGGTGCGGTTTTTGTGACCGCCAGTGTATAAGTACAAAAAAAAGCTTAATTCTTAATTACTAATTTCAAGTTTATTTTATTATTATATTTAATTTCATTTTTATAAATATGTACATATTGCCATTAAATTAATTTAATGGCAAACCTTGAAAAGTGCATCAAACTTGTTTCGGATTTCGGTTTAAGAAAATATACATATCTAAATAACTAAAATACGGGGAGGTCTTTGCATCCATCCATCTACTCATCTTTGTTATCATGCAATAATTAAAAAAAACAGAAGAATGGGAGGTACCATCCCTCATTGATCAAAATCGACGAGACTCTATTCCTTGACTATTACTAACATCTCACCCTCAGACTGAAACCGCTACTTGCTTTTTAACATTTTTCCAGCTTTTGGAACATTCTACTCACTTACTTTTTTCAATTATAAGCGTGTGTTTAAAATTTCGTTCAATTCTATGTTAATTGAATCAAATCTTTCCACTACCAGATGCAGTTTTATTAAATTTTAGCTAATTTAATTGCTTGTAGCACGGCGTTATTACTAATGTCCCGTAAGTAGATAACTAATCAATAGCGATGTCAAATATCTAGTTCTTGAGTTCATCATTTTCATCGTATTAGAGTGCTTTTTTTTCTTGGCAAATAAGTACAATACCCGTATTCACTATCTGGTGCAATATAATATAATAGCCCTATTCACGATTTGGTACAATAGTCTTGCATCATTGCAAATGTAAAACATTTCTGTTATTTGTCGATTTCTCTTTTTTCCCCTTCAATTCTATTCAGAATTTTTTTGAAATTTTTATCGTTTTTTATTAGCCAAACTTTAAATATATTTTAATAATTCTAACCATGTGCGGGATAAAGAAAAAGTATTTATAAAGACCATTGGATGGGGCCGAAATTCTCCATTTCAGATCAATGCTGATTTTCTAAGATTGTATGTCATACATCATCTAAGCAATTGGTTTTATTTAAATCATTCGCTTAAATAGCCTGAAGAGAGCTTGGCCTGCAACATTTTTTAGAAAACCAAAACCCCCAAGAATAATTCATACGTCAATGGAATGTTTTAGTTGTTTTTATTTATTTATTGTTATAAAGAATAATTGAAAACATTTCTCCAGAATTTTATAAACGCAAACACACACACACACACACACATTTTCATTTAAATAATGCGTAAAATCTTCTTCAAAAAATCAGGTATGTAAATCCAAAATGAATCATTACAACGAAACCCCCAAAGTAACTAGTTTGAGTTTATCAATATATGTTATATTAAAATAGACCGAAACTGGAATACAAAATCTAAAAAACAAACAAAAATGTAAAACGATCACTAACCAAAACCAAAACCAAAACTGGGAATCACCTCATTAACATGAAAACGGCCGCATTAAAATACAACAAAAGACAGTGAAACTAGATGCTCAAATGACGTGTGGCGTTTGTTGGACGATGACTCTTAAACTTGATCTTGAAATAAACACTTTTTAAACATTTATTATTGACAATTGTAAAATAAATTTACGATTAACTATAAAATAGTCTAAAGTTGTGTCAGAAATCACGAAAGTTGGTTAGTCGACTACATTACCAAACACGCTATCGATATTTCTGAAACTTGTCTCAAACAAGTTTTTTGTGGTTTTGTTTTCGACGTCAGCTTATTAATCTTAAGTCGACAATTATATTAAATAGGCGCGAGTATTGTTGGTGTAATTGGCTCGTAGCTTATGCTAATTTTTCAAACAATTTTATATTAGAACCAATAAAAATATTACTTTATTATTGTAACTAAATTAAGTAAAAGTCATAATCACGTGGATAGAAACATAAATAAGAATTTAACCTTGACTAAAATACTGTAAACTATGAAATTAGTATATTTATTATTTTTGGGAAAAAGTTTAATTAAACGCTACATGGCCTTGCAATTACAGTGATTAATTATATATTTCTTATATTTTTCATAATAATATATTTTTTAATTGAAAAATAATTCAAAAGTATGATTGTGTTTCTCTTCTTACATATCCCCTCCACCTTTCACTTTCTTTCATGCGTTGCAATCCAATTTACAGTAAAATGAATGTACAAACACTTCCGGCTGAACGGCATTGGCATCCGTTTGTACCGGGCTTGGCTATCGTTAATAAAGTTTCAAGTGTTTTCAATACAATCCAAGGACACCTCCACAACAGCACACATACATGCATACATATAAATACAAACATACGAGTAATGTATGTAAAATATATATGCAATACCATTTCAACATTTCAGTTCAATGCACCGCAATAAATTGCAGTACATTGATTCCGAATGCATGTGTGTGTGAATGTTTGTAAGTGTGTAAATAGTAAACATTTCAACGGCAATCGTTAGATGCTGAGTTGTATTATATCCACTTACTTATCCACTATATAAGATTTAATGCAACAAGTTTGCTCGTTTGTTTGTTCGTACATACGTTTCAAGAATATCAATTTGCATCCAATACGAAGTGCATCGATCTGTGGTTTGTCTACATTCATTCTGCTTGTTTATTTCTGAAATATCAAAGTCGCGATGACGTAAAGCGCCATTTGCAAAAATTAGAGCATTTTCCGATAGGGTGATGAATTTTGTGTCACGTTGGACATGCCGAAGCCATTGAATCTAATAGTAGCCAACTTTTGCCTTACCACAGCTTTCGATAATAGCTAACATTTTGAAACTTTCTTTCCTATAGTTTGTACGAAGCCAAGCAAAATGGTAAGATACATACCAAAAACAAGTTCCACTTTCGAAAGAAAAGCTTCCTACTTTACAGATTATTTAATACACAAACCTCAAATTTGGGACAAAGTTAGCAGACAAACTTGAGCAGGGATACCAAGTTAATGAAATTTAATTTAAAAACATAATTTGGTTTATTATTACCCAGTATGAAACAAGAAGTCAATTGGAAATTGGAGCTTAAAATGTTTAACTAGCTGTTAACCCAACTGATTCTAAATGATGAACGAAGTTTGCATAATATCAAATGTAAAAGTTTTTAGCTCTTTGTATGAGAAAGAAATGGGAAGTCTAGTCATTAGATGGTCTCTGTAGTGATTATTTTAATAAAAAATCTTTTAAAAAAAAAGAAGACATATTATCAATTCCTTCAGCGCTAAACAAAGATTTGTATCACGCCTCCTCTCACGTAGGCACTATTGCAAAGTTCCCTTTAAAATTTGGTTCTCTATTCACTTGGAATAATACACACTTACACTTACTCATAATATTACATACTCGAGTAAATTTGTTGGTAATTGTTAGATGTATGTATGCATGTATATACGTATTTAAATTACATAAAATTAATTGCAAACCATAACAATATTATTGAAAATTCACATAAGCCTAATTTACTTAATTAAATTGCGGTTTAACGCTTTAAGTTATGCAAATAAATCGCATACATATACTCATACAAACACACATATAAATATGTACTGATACACGCAAAGAAAACAAAGCTTAACCACAAAATGTTGGCATTACAAGAAAACTGAAAGTGATAGTATACATTTGTGGTGGGTGACTGTTGTATGTGTATGGTAAACTATACATTGAAGAAAATGTTAGTAAAAAATCAAGTCTATATTTTAAATTGGAAAGAAAGAAGTAAATAATAAGCGGATTATATATTTCGATAAATTAATAGTTGCACGCATTGTGTAAATCCAAACCGCAAATTAGAAAAATCATTCAAACGACAAAAAGCTTTTTAGTTAATTTCTTTCAATTAAAATTAGAGGAAATTTTTAAGTAGATTTTTCAACTGGAAATTTAGTTTAGCATTCTGAGCTCACACTCACAAATACATATGCACGAGTGCACACACGTGGAAGCACAATATGTACGCTTATAAAAACTAGCTCTCACGCGTGTTCCAGCCGCCTCTTCACCCCGCTGCCAGACCAATAACGGCTGTCACGGTTAATCGAAGTTGGCGGCTGGAAAGTAGCAGTTTTTACGCGTGGAACGAAGAAACCATGATGTGAGTGACACTGCCGGTAGGAGCTTTCCGTTGGACGAGAGGAGATGCTTAGCGGGTGGGCACTGACTTCAGCTTTCAATAAAAAAATCGTTAAATAAAAAAAAATAAAATAAAAAAGCAATATGTACCTTCAAATATATCCTATATGGAGTGATAACTAACTCTCAAAATTTGCTCATGCTTATTTATTAGACAAGTGTGATAAAAAGAAACCGTGATAAATAACTCAAAACTTAACCTAGCTCAAAATGTTTTTGTAGACCGAAATAATGATATCCTTGCATATGTGACGGCTAGGAAGATATTTTATTAGAGCTATGTTAGTAGAACGCTCTAATCTCCATTGGAAATACGAAGTACAAGGGCGCCCTACTGCTGAGTCGGCTAACGACGCTTTATTGAGGTAGCCCAGACCGATCATCGGTTGTAGTGCGAACCACTAGCGGACCAAAGAGGGAGAGGTTATGGGGTTAAAAACCCCCCATTACCAATGAGAATCTCATAAGTTTTAATCGTTGGTCATGAGACAAAGAGTTAAAAAATTAAAACTCTATAAAATTTAAATTATGTGCCTCTATTTGCGATATGCTTCCAGGATCTTAATCCGGTCTTAACCCGATTCCGTACACGCATCCGTGTGTCTCCTGATAAGAATGTAAGCAGCACTATGTGAAGAGGTTTAGATAAGTAGGTGTGGCACCTCCTTAACGCTTTTTTAGATATATCCCTGGAACCATTTACAGTGTTAATGGAATTATGTGGAAAAATAGGATAGTGCAATCTCTCAATCCAGATTTTTAACTCGATATATTTCGAAAATTATTGTTGCACAGTATTGAGAGTTAGCACGAAAACTTTGGTTGGCAGTGAAATGCCATCCTGCATACCAGGGATACCAACTCATTTTTTCTGTCTCCCCGATAGCCCTCGAGAAATTCCCCGATTTTCAATCAAATTCCCCGCACCGGTATAATTTTATATTATAATACCAACATACGCTTAAAATTGATCAAGGTTAATGTTATTTTAATGCGCTCCAGAACTGGTAGTATAATAGTAAGGTACTTTCTGACTCCGGAATTCTTTCGACATATGGGGGATTTTGTTTTGGCCTGACTGACACTCGCCGCTATAATCGTCTATATCTACGAAAGCACTTCGAGTTTCTCTGAAATTTTTACAAAATACTTTTGAAATATAGTACTTTTAAATTACACACTTTTTAAAAAATCGATTTCTCCAAACCAAGAAAGTGCAGGCCCCTTTGAAGAAAAGATTAAGATTATAAGACTCAAAATATGAAGTATTGCAAAAGTTGAATGAATTACATTTACAAAAAATTTTCTACTTACTTTATTGACTAAAATCTGAGCGGTTCCAAATTCCCCGCAAAAAACAGCTCATTCCCCAATTCCCCGTATTAAGTAAAATTCCTTAAAATATGTGTGCTATTAACAAGTGGGAATGGGATTGCCTATGCTCATTTGGTCATTTCTTTTGCATATATTTTTAGGTATAATTTGTTTGGAATCACATTCGTAATTCTGGGTTATGATTTCAAATATTAGTAGCTTATATAGGATATTGAAAGATTAAGAACTATCACTAAGATCACTGATGAGGAATTGTGGCGGATTCCGAAACGACCGTCTGATTTACCCGTCTCTATATACATTGTTGTTTGATGACTACATTTGTTCATTAACCTGTTTGTATAAAACTTCAAATAATTTGTTATTACCGAAACTTTGCTACGGCCGAACAGGTTGAAGTCCTATGCGACCCTGCTTAGCTAGTTTCTTTATATAATTTAATTCCAAAATAAAAATTCATAGCATGGCTATAGTTGTCTCAGATTACTGTAAAATTTCTTTCAGTTTTTCATCTCGGAATTAAAGCATTATTAAGATCAATTCTCTATCTAAGAAACATGATTAAAGCCGATTTGATAACATATCCAACAAGCTATATCAGAATGTTGACATTTCTGTGTCAACTGTTTTTTTTTTTTACATGAGGTAAAAACCGATTCATGGATTCACGAGCTGATAACATTTTCTACGGGGCCATTCCATACCATTTTTCATGAATTAAACCAAATGAATAAAACTGACTGTCAATCAGAGCCAACAACTAACAACAATATTATATGTGCACCTTGAGAGATATAATAGAGAATAGGCTCAACAACAACGACAGTAACAATAGCAACAACCTATTGTTCTTTAGGCTTGTTGTTGCACTTCTACATACATCATTTTACCTTTTTTTTACCTATTTTCATTAATATTATGTACATATTTAGATTTTGATGTTGATTTTGATTTAGTGAATGAATGAATCATTCACCAATCGCTAATCCTAATGAACAAACTGTGGGAATATGTGCACAATGCGTGAGTGCTTAGATAATAGATATGTATGATTTATTTAAGGCAGAGTTTGTTTGTTAATGTGTACGTGTGTATTGATAATGAGAATCTGTTTTCAGCCAAATCTCATTTCCTATTTATTTTACTTAATTTTGTATCTTTAAGATATATACGAAAAGCGAAACCATATTTCTTTTTTCTGAAAATAAATCGTAGAATTATTTATAGTTGTAACAAAATTTTATAGAGTCATTCACAGATTCATGCAGGTAACTGCGAGACCGATGATTTAGCCAAACGAAGCTCTTTGGTTTCCGATATTTCACCTACTTGCACAGTTAGTATTTCTCTCACGTATGTTAAATTGGCCATCAAGTGAAACTACCTCGAGAAAGGAAAAATATCCTGGGTAGCAGAGCATTCTTGTAGTATTACCAGGCTGACCTGGACCACCATGGACAAAAGACCTACTAAACAGCTAATCAACCTCAGCCGTAACTCCATCAGCAGTTACTCATGCGGCACTTCTTAATGGGAAGACATGCTGCAAGATTAAGGCTGCCATTCAATGACTACTGTTAGAGCACAACTAAAGAAGAGGAAAAAGAGGTCCTTCAATTGTTTTCTCAATGCCCATCTCTGGCTAGGAGTAGACTAGTACTTCTATAAATATTAAAGACATAGCTAAATTCGTATTGGAATCTGTTAGGATCTTTATATTTATATATGCAGTTTTTATTGAAACATGTATTTCAGTTGATAAGTTAGAAACGAATGAATTGAAAATTTTATAACTTCAATATCAATAGATCAAAATATCAAACATACAAAAACAATATTCATATACAAAGTGTTTTCATTACAAGTAAATAGGATATGATCTTCAACAGAATCCTACTGATTTCCCACTCCGCAACTGGGAGAATCGCGCTATTCTACTATGGTATCACAATGATACCATGCAGAAGGCTGCCACTCCAACCTAACCTAACTTATACACAAATTTTAATCGTTTATAAAATTTTTGTTTATGCCCAATGTTAAGACGATTTTCAAATCAAATTTATACACCATTTTAGACATGATGCACGGCAAATTTCAAATGTGGCAATGCTGGTGCATATGGTCTTTTAAAAAGAAAAAACCTATTTCAAGTTTTATCTTTAAACACTGCAAAAGAGAGTGTATAATTATAATTCGGAATTTTCTTTTTTGTCCCAACTAAGTATGCAGCCTTAAAAATATTTTGATTCTCTTCTTTAAATGGCATCTTCTGTAAAATTAACTTTCGATAGGTTAACTTTTGAAAGATGCTGTAGAACGCAGACCACATGCTAGCTATATTACTTACATCTAAACATACTATATCAACTTCGCAAGATTTTATTCAAATTAACACTGAACCCTGGTAGTGATAAAAAAGCTAGTGTATGAAATTCCAGCCGATCCGACCACTTTTACTATTTCTGGTCTCATTTGTATGAAAGATTTCACATGTTCAAGGCTCATTTGCAGAGAAAAAGAGCTTAGTCGATCGTAATATGCATGCGTGGGGGCCATCCCTGTTGGCGATACACAGTTTGCGGTATCGAATATTTCTAAGCATATTGTTCTTTAGATATCTGTGTGTCTGTGCATGTATTCCTTTCGAAAAATTTTTTGTAGAATTTTAATTTAACCTCGAATGAGTTGTTCTTGTCTTTTGCTTATTCTTTTTCATCTGTTTTGGAAATTAATTGAGATATTTATGAGACACTTCAACATATTGTTGGCAGTTAGTTCAATATTATTCACACGCACTCACAAACGTTCATATATATTCAAGCTTCACTTTCAATGTCACATTAAAATTATGCAAAGTATTTTGAAAATATGAACATTTTCGCTTCAATAAGTGTAAAAAGCTTTTAGTTTGGCACTTGGCCTGTGTAGCTCATACGAGATATCTGTGGTACTATAGATGTTTCCTCAACTAATGGAAAAATAAATTTACAGGAGTTTTTATTTTTAGATAGTTTGTTTCTTAAAAAGTTTTGAATGTCTCTAAGAAGCTCATCCCATCTAGAATAAATAAATAAATCTTATTGCTATAATCACATACAGACAAATATTATTGTAAAAACAAAATCACTAGTTTTATCTAATATATGTATGTGAAAAACCAGTAGACTTACTGCCACTGCCACATATAAATATATGCTGCTGCACACTGTTATTGCAGGTATTTATCGCCCACTCAATACAACATAAATTGCCCAATTTCAGTAGCTGCTTAATGCTTAATAAAAAAGTATTAATACAATTTCAATTTAAAATCAAAATTAAATTCTTTGTTTCCAGCTATATTTATATTTTTTTCTTTCATTTCATGCTACTTACTTCATGTTTCGTTTGACAATACAAATGTCAAGCAACATAACAAAAAAAATGACAGCAGCAGTAACACTTTGCCATCATTACCATGTAGCTGTTGCGTTACATTGTGCGACAACAACTGCCAGAATGAAGTGATAAGCTAGAAATGTGTGTGTGTGTGTGTGTGTTTGTGTGGTGTATTTGTAGTTCATGTCCATGCCCTGCTCACACACAACTTCTGTAACCAATGAAAAAATCCCACAAGTTGATTTTCAAATTCCTTTTGTCATCGATCAAAGTCAGTTTTTATCTCATTTTCGATATAGTAAATCAGTGACGGTTTTTGAAAAAGTTTTGAAAAAGACTCCTTACATTTATAAATACAATTATCTTTTATATCAATCTCTTATTTATCGACTTTAGTGTGATAAACTAACAGAGATTTAGCACACTGAGTACATTACTTTTCTGCAGAATTTTTAATTTCTTTGTAACTCAAAAACTTTAAGACAATTCGTTGAATAACTATTCGAAAATGATTAAAGTTTTAGCAACTTTAGCAGCGCGTCCCACCACTGTAACTGTGTTTGAATTCAAGTTTGCTGGCGCTTGTAAGATACCATTTTACGTTGATTTATCAATAAATTCCCCAAAAGTATTTGCGCCTCGGTAATGCTTCTTTCGTTTCCTTCGGTACTCGCACTCATACTTGTTGTTCTTCTTCTTATCTATGTTGTTGTTGTTAAATCCTCTTGACAATAATTTGCAGCTTTTTTCCATTTGACTGATTTTATTTTGGCAACGTGTATGTTTTACATGTTATATTTTTACCGGGGATATGTTTGTAGGTTTCGATGCTCCTTTATTTTTATTTAATTTTTTTTTTTTCCATTTTGTTATGAGAACTTTTTCTTATATGTATACATACTTAGTAATAAAAGACAAATTTTTCTTGTTATCAAAATTGGGAAAGCAAGAAAGAAAAAAATAATGGCATTCAATCAAATTTCGCAATTTTTTGCGTTATTTTTAAATCTCGCCTGCAACGAGAAGTTGAAGAGGCAGCGGCAAAAATACTAGGCACGTGTATTTCGATTATGCTCGGTTTTCGTTTTGTGTTTTTGCTTGTTACATATTTTGTATTAAAGCCTTGAGCAAGGCCAAATTTAGAGGAACACACACAATTTATAAAATAAAACCAAACCCAATAACAAAATTCTAATATTCTTCTGCAACTATCTTTCAAAAATTATCATTCTCAATATTCCTCAGGTATATTTTTCTGTTGCATTTTTTAAAATAACAATTTTTAACGATTTTGAGAAAATTTTTGAAATTAGTTTGCTATTTATATCATATTCTCATTTTTAGCTAGGATTTATTCCATTCGCTTTTTCAAAATCAAAAATGGCGCACTGTGTAATTTGAGGATAATCTGATAATTCCTCATTTTTCGTTACAAATTTCATCAAATTTATTTTCATTTATGTGCCTACGTATGTTCTTGGAATAATAAATTTGATTTTAATGATAACACAAGCAAAAAATAAACATGAAATAATCTTAGTTTTTTTTTCTAAAAACTTTTATCCACAGAAAAAGAATCATTCAAATTCCATCAAAATTTCTTAGCTACTCACTGTAAAAAGATACGCCATCTATCGGATAACTTCTCATCTTTGTTTGATGCACAACTTTTCTATTTATCTTAAGCATGACTTCATTTAAATGCCTTTTTCCAATTTAATTTTAAAAGTTTGTAGTCAAAATAAACCAAAAAAAAAACAAAAATTTTAATAATTTTTTTTTTCAATGAAATTCTGTGATAAACCTAAACAAGATGATGTAAGCAGCTTTAAAACTATATAAAATTTATTTTAATGCGACTTAAAAATAATTCATTGGCTACACTATGCTACACAATTCAACAATACTGTACACTACATATACTATAATACGCAACACAATATAACAAACAATAACAACAAAAACTTTTACTGTAGCTAAAAGGTCAATAAGATTTTAAAAAGTGATTTATGTTATCCTCAAACTTTCATAAGATTTTTCTTTTTAAATAAAAAAGTGGTGCTTCATAGTCGTCGACATCGTTGTCTACGTTGTAGTTGTTGGGTTGCGCTGCAATTGTGGGTAGATATTTATGTTTGAAAGAAAGTACGTACAGATAATGTAGCGCTATTTAGGTTTATTGAACTGAAGCGTTAATAAATAAGTTTTCCAACTACTACAACAACAAATAAAAAAAAGCAAAACAACAACAACAATAATGAGGCAGAGGAATATATGTATACACAAAACTTAATAAGACGAAGATGAATAGCAACGATACACAGGATAATAATGAAACTTATGTCCACTTTAAAGATCTTCTGCTCTGGTTTGCGCTACTCTACTACTCTATGGGCTTAAAGTGTGGAAGTATTTGTGTGAGTGTGTTTATATGAAATGCGGCTAATGAGGCGTAAGCAAATGCTTTCATAGATACTAATATTCTTGGGAGCCAAGATGAAAAATAAGGCAAAAAGGAAACAAGAACTTGAAATTAATTTTTGCTTACATATTAAAATATTGAAAGAAAAAATTGTTGGTGCTTGTGTAAGATTGATGAATGACCGTGTTATTATGGTCATTTATTGGAAATTTATTTAATGCATGGTTGCCGTGGCGGAGTGTTTAGTGTGCTGGACTGTTATGAGGGGTGCTCAAATCTAAAAGCTATTCTATATATTTTGTAATTCGTACCACAGTCCTCGATTTAATAGAGTGTAAGATCTCTTTTTTCCAGGTGTGCGTAGCTCGAAGTACGTGTGTAGCCAAAGCGTGCACCCAATTTGGCCACATAAAATCGAATAATGAAGATAGAGCGCTAAAGCTTCATATGCGTGCTTCTGATATGATCCAAAAGTATAAATAAATGGGCGTAATCGGGGACATGTCACGCCCAACTCTCACATAATCAAAATTTGTATTTTTCTAGATGTACCTTAGAAACTATACATGGTGCGCTTATGAAATTTAGAATGAGGATGAAGTTGTCAATACCAAGAATCATGCAATAAACTTTGGGAATTGGACAACAGGAAGTAACACCTCTAGCTATAAAAAAGTTTCTGAATAAAAAAAAAATTTATCAAATATTGCTACTTAAAATGCATTTATTAATTCGTCAATTATACTATATAAAAGAATTAAAACTATAATTTTTATTCATTATCATCTAACTTCAATATATATTTCACCTTCCATCCACACCATTACCATATCAGCATTTTTCCCCTCAATTGATTTTGAAAATTCAAATTTCTTCAAACGGTGCAAATTGGTGTAAGAAATATAAGCGCCACCGAAAAGCTAAGAAAAGCTAATCGCTCAAAGGCTCTAACAATTAACTGAATTATAGCTTATTATGTTGTTAACTTAGCTTATAAGTTTCCTTTTGCTATTATGAATTGAATATATTTGTTGCTTATCTTTTTGAAACCATTATATTTTTAAGCTTTTATAAGAGATTGAATAAAGAATTTATAAATTTTTTGTTTAAATCTTTACTTTTTTGTAACATGGTTACTTTTGGGAAAATTTAGGAAAGTTTATCGAGGACGCGAAAAAAGTTTTTTATTATTCTTATTTATTTCACTTTATGAAAATGTCTGATTGCGTTATACCACACCAAAGTGATGGGTCCGTGTATAACAAAAATAAGTGTTGTGTGCAAAGGTTAAGAGTACATAAACATAATTATAGCATGCAGTTTAGTTCGGTACTGCAAGTATAATTTAATTTTGCACAAATTCAAAGTGAATCAATCCTAAATGTTAAAAAATTTAAAAAGAATCTGAATTTCAAATTTCTATAATTCGTTATATTTTAATTCAAAATTGTAATTGTTTAAAATTGAATTGTTCACAACTGATGCATATTTTAGTTAAAAGCACACACACTCAAATATAGCCAAGTAAATATCTCGTTAACCCACATCTGAAAGTAAGCATTTAATGTCAACTGATAAATGTTTGTAGCCTGATTCAACGATGAACGTTTGCCACCTCTGCAACCGCCACAGTTAGAAAGCAAAGAGGTTACAAGCACATGTAATTTCATAGAACACGCATTTACATGGCATGCTTTAAAATAAACCCAAAGTAAAATAACCCAAACACACAGACGCATACAGAAATAACAGAAAAATATACGAGAAATACGTTAAGGATAATAAGTGGCAGTATAAATTAGGGATATGAAAAAGAGAAGAAATGGTGATGCTAGAAATTAGATTGTTAATTAGTAGATGTAGAATGTTAAGAAATAGCACACGGAAAATTTTTCAATATATGAAATTCGATCCTAACTTTAATTAGGAAGGAGACATGTTCGAAATTCATTTTCCGCTAAGCCAAGTCTGTGGGCACAACTCGAGCTATGCTGAAGAAATTTCGACATATTCTTTATTGTTATTAAGAAATTAGTTGCCCTGGACGTCAATTTGCAACGTCAATTATTCTTAAATTTATAGAATTATACAGACGTTTAATCGGCGAATAAATTATTTTAACCCTTACAAGCATGAAGAGAAACCACGTGCACCTCGCTTTTTTGGCGTTCAACGTTTTACTCAAATTAATCAATTAAAAAGCAAATTTTCCACCTCGGATTATGAAACAGCGGCCCCGAAAGTATATGACTACAAAGCGGAAATGTCACTGCAATTTCAAAGCAAAAAATGCTTGCGAGGTTTAAAATACTAGCATATGTTTTTGATTTTTTTTAAAGAGATTTATTGCTTAGATCTGTAAATTTTCTTACTTACCACTGTCCGGTAAATCGTTGGTTTTTCTCTGTTTGGAGAAAACATTTTGAGCTAAATCATCATAATTTTGATCATCATCGCCTGTCATTTAATTCGTTTTACGTAGGTGCTGCATGCTACATATCTTTTTTCCATAATTTCCAAAAATAATGTTTGATTTTCAACCTTAGTAAGACAGTCAGGTTTGTTATCGATCGCTTGCCAGGAATAATCATGATTGAATGAACTCATATCATTCTATCAAATAACGTGGCTCGTGCTGGAAAAATAAGAAAACAAATTCTTAATATGTGCAAAATTGATAACACATTCACTAGCGGTTTTGGTGTTGAAGAGCCTACGGGGCTAAATGTTAATAACTCTGATGACGAATACATCGAAATAAAATCAGTTTTATAATTATGAAGCATATGAAGAAAATCTTAAAGCTATGTTTTGAGTTAATTTTTCCAGACGATTTTCATATTTTAACTCATAATTTTCAAAGCCATGACTTGGAATCGTGGTGGATTCCGAAACGGCCGACTGATTTGCCCGTTTCTATATACACTGTTATCTGTGTTTTATTCGTCACTTGCTTCTAGTTATGTGTAACTAGCAGCGATAATTGTATGGAAAAACTACAACAAAGCCGCAGAGATAACACGTATAATTATAGCTGTTATGTATACTTAACAAGTAGTTTATCTACATCAAATTCTTTTGTAAACTGCCAATAGTGAAAGAAGAATCATGACAGTTTGGCAAAAAACATAAAAAGGAACGGATTCGAAGTGCCTGGTAATGAAAATAAGTTAAAATCATCTTTAATTATTCTTCTAAAGAGTAAAAACTATAAACAATGCCCACGATTAACCACAATGACTGGGATCCATTAAAATATTTCACCTCTAGCTACAGAGCAGTTTTATTGTGAATAATAATATAACGAAGAAGAGACTTGACAACTTAGTAATTTTATTCGTACATGTTAAACTAGCTGGCAAATAAAATGCAGCTGTTGTTGTACTGACTAGATAGGTTCATTAAGCCTGTTATACATTACTCAAATGAATTTATTTAATTATCCACATGCTTTGGTTACCGATGGCGTTACCGGAAATTGGGAAATTGATGCAGGATCCATAGTTCAATGAATCAAATTTAAGATATATTCAAAGCTATGGAATGTCAGCTTTTCCCAAGTCCTGAATACACATATTTCTTTTAAATTTTTGAGATATGGTTCTCTTAACTTGGCAAATCTGGGCCTGAATAGAGCAAGTACTACAAATTACAAAAAAATATAGAGTATGTGCAATATTCATACGTATGATTTTGCATCAAGCACTTTTCTTTAGGGTGATTTCTTTTTGTCTGAACAAAAACTATTAATATTTGAATTGTCAACCTAATTTTATATTAAAATATTAGGTTGCCACAAAATTTAATTATTAAAGACAGTATAAGAATAAGTCGCCAGTTTATACCACCATTTATAAATTTTCTTTTCCTTCTTTCACCAAAATAAACGCATGCAAAGCTACTATAAATGCAATAAAACTAAAAAAACAACAACAATGTATGTAAGTGCTTGTGTATGCGAGTCTGATTTATATAGAACCATATAATGCATACTATAAATCCATACACCAATACCATCACTAACATCATCATACTTTCCAGCCCTAACATTATCCCCTTCTGCTTAATCCCAAAAATTCAAAAAGGAAATTCACTAAATCAGGTCATTATCCTCGATTTGAGATTTAAGCGGAAATTGGAAAAGATTTTTATTATTATAGACCCTTAAAGACACACAGTGACTCACACACATATGTATGTATGTACACCTCACACATACGCGTATAGTATCCATATGTACACAAGCAGCAACAAAGTTGCAGACATCACCAACAAACACACGCACATTACAATCTGCTTCCTTCCGGTGAGAAGCGCCCATTTTCTTCAAGCGCTTTAGTGTCGCACATTTTCCTTTCAATGCGATTTGGCTGCCATATTCCGTTTCGATTTTTCTGTTGAAGGTCAAGTTCGATACTTCGGTTTTTCTGTATGTTTGGTACAAATTTTTTGTAAGGAAAGTATAAGAAATAAGATACACAATATATGAATATAAATGTATATATGTATTTTCTTCTTTCTTTTTTCTGTCATTTGTTGTTAAATAGTTTATAGGGTAACCATAATTTTATTTGCTTTGTCTGACATTTTACTAACGTTATTTCAACTTTTTTCTTTCATGTCTGTGCTTATATATACGTAAGAGTATTGTTGGTACACACATATGGGGGTGTGAAGTGGCGGGATCTGTTTCTGTATGAGTTTATTCCGAGTGGCATAAGTTTAAACTATTTGTGACAATGTCAAATCGAATCATTTCCTATTTGTATAATTTAGCTTGAGTGTTTGTAAAAGTGAGTGAAAGAAAATATCACGGGTCCAAAGGTAAATATCACTAAGTACTGACTTGACATAAATTCGGGTTCATAGTTTAAGACAATCTTTATTATGAAAAACTAATTTGCAACATCGTTGTTATTGTTATCAACAAATTATTTTGCAAAATTCAAAATATGAAACCTTCAAGTCTGATTTAAACGACTTCTATATGTCCAAGAGATCTGAAATTTATAATAATATTGAGTTATTTTTATTTTAAAGTTGCTCATTAATCCATTGCATAACATAGCAAGAAGACTTATGGGCATAATCTTTTCGCCAAATGAATCCAATGAAAGTTGTTAGAATAACAACTCTTATTAGAGGCGGAAAAAAGCTTTGACTCATCGTAAATTTCGCAATTTTTTAACTGAAATTGACGTAACTTATAGGCATTTACTATTACACTTTTGTAACCACCTCAAATACATTGATGAGGTAATTTTTGAATTTGAAGAGCGTTGCGGAGATTTTAAGGAATTAGAGAGTAGTAAAGATTGTTTATGAATTGAAATTATGTGACCTACAATCAGATCCCTTTTGCAAGAGCAGAACAGAAATTGGAATAGATTTTCTTAAGCTCCTTGGCGATCGTTTCGTCAACCAACAAGTTTGGCTTAAAAATGGGTTCGATGAGTGGCAGTACTTATCTTTGTGAAAGTGCGTATTCAACGATAAATTTTATAAAATCCAAATACGGGTCTTCACTGTCAAATAAGTCAGCCCTAATTTAGATGATATCGTTCGCAGAGTAAAAGAAATCAGAGAAACCCCTAAAAGTTGATGGTGCAAAAATGCAGAAATTTTGCTTTTCGTACGCCACTCCACTTCTTTCTACCCGTGTACCAATCGCAATAACATTTAAATTAGCTGTCAACATCCGGCCATTTCATTTACATAAAAGCACACTACACGCGAATTGTCAGAACAGACAGACATTCATACCAGACTGGGGTGCATGTTTAGTCATTCATAATAACAACAAAGCAAGTACTTAACTATGGAAGTGAAAATTTTGATAGCCATTGGGGGAAATGTGTTAAATTTGTTTATTTGACTGATGACTAGACATTGCACATACATTTGCAAATATTGAGAAATACCCGGTACAAAATTTCAGAAATAAACTTGAAAAAAGTTTGATATCTGATTGTTTTAATCACATAATTCATAATTGTTCACATTACTGGATAACTTTGTACTTAGAATGCACAAATAAGGGTTTCTGTGAGATTGCCGGGATTGAGAAGCCCCATTTGCATTTTAATATTGTCTACGTCAAAGATCAAAATTTTTGATCGAAGGATTAACTCTTAAATCATCCCCTAGGTTCCGGTAATGCATAAGAACATATGTACAAGGTACATAGATGTCCTATTCAATTCATAAGCTTTAAATCAATAATGAACGATATCGAGCCAGTCAATTTAAATTTATTATTTAGGATTGAACTAAGAGTATGAAGAAGAAATTGAAAAGCCATGAGATCATATAACGTTAAGTATGCTTTATAACGAACACTTTTTTGGAATATTGTAAATATCATAATATCTAGAAAGCAATCGATAAAAGTGATATTTGCCACTAAGATATCTCAACAATTGGGACGCGATATAAAGGATAGGGCATTCGATGCATGTGCTAAATTTCCTGAATTCTTTAATCGTCAAAATAATTATTCAAAATTTTTGGCAAAAAACTTGATAGGTATTTTAAAAATTTAATTTTATCATATTTGGAATCAACGGAAGTTTCAAGTAGGAAATACATAAATTTCGTTTTCAGAATTTTTTGATATAATAAAATCTGTAGTATGAGTATTATTAATACAGCGCAAAAGTAATATTAATGCTTTTAAAAAGCGTAAACGAATTGATATAGATAAATTGCCAGTCACGGGTAGCTAATTTATAATATATAGGATTTTTCATGGGTGCAAACTTTTGCCGGACGGTGTTATACTTAAAAAATAAAAACATATATGTGTTGTAAAGGTGATAAAGGAGTAAACTATCTGCAAAAAAGCTGGCTGAACTGAGAAGATGGTTATCACTTAAAGGTTAAACAAGGTGCAAACAAGAAATGAATGTACAAAGAAGGACATCATATTCGTTTTAAGTATTATGCCTATTTGAGCTAAATTGAGGTTGAATGTTTTCCAAAAACATCCACAGAAACAAATGCTACGAAAATAAATGAAGGACGGACAAATAGGTAAGAAAAAAAAGTTAGGAAGTTAATACAATTTGCTGTCAGAGTAAATTAAGGGTTACAAAGTCATCATGTGCTACTAAGAGTATGTAGTAAATTAGGCGCAAGCATAACGACAAGGTCAAACTGAACTTGACTAACTAAAAGTAATTTAAGATGACAATAATTGATAAGTAAAGTTGAAGAAGAAAAGAAAGCAAACAATATAAAAGGAAAAATCATTCAAGCACTTTAGAAAAAAAACCCTAAACATAGGTTTATGCACAAGGGGAAGGTCAAAATTTGTGAAGATATTATTGATAAGAAAGACGTATGTATTATTAAGATGTCACAATGAAGAAGAAAAGGAGAATAAACAGATAATTTAGTCATAATGATTATTTTATAAGTACAATATAAAAAATGAAAATAGAAGTGTGTTGATAAGAAAGATAAGAGTTTGTTCCGATTTTTAGCTGGCACGAATTTCGACCAGTGCGACTGGTTGGTCTAAGGACATGCGCATTAATAATTTAGTACCAAAAACAGAAGGGGAAATAAACTGTTATACACACATGAACAAGTATTTGGTTTGGCTGTGTACGCTCCCAACTACTGCCAACGATACTATAGTATTAAATTAAAATTCAAAATAAGTTACAAAAAAACATTTACAATTTAGATTAGTACTATTTCCTGATGTTGAAATATTTTGTTTGTGAGGAGTGGAATGGGCGTAGGATTTAAGTATCCTATAGTACAATACAGCGGAACTTTAAAAAGCGTAAACAAATTTGGCAAATTAACTCAAGACTATCACATTTGGTATTCCCTACCGACTCGAAGATTTACAGTAATTTAACACTTTTTGTTGTTACTATAGTTTAAGCTGTTGATGGATCCAATGAGGTCAACTGGTTGACACTGCTGTTAAAATTTCACCTGGCATTTTTTTTCTGTGGACTACTAAATTTAATCATATTTTATACCATTTCGCTAGACTGTGCATGGTCATTTTATTGTTGTATCGCTTGCACCTAATGTTGCCAGATGACAATCCTATTTTTTTTCTACCTCTCTCTTTTAGACAGACGTTCATGCTTACGCCAATGTGAACAGTCACTTAAATTATATAACCTTACTGATATCCAATCTAAAATATATTTTAAATTTCCGTTTTGGGTTAGGTTTTCTTTTAGCTTATGGGCAATACTTTTTTGTTTCGTTTTTATTGTAAACAATATGTCTCGCGGGATTTCAGACAAAGCCATGCAGTCACCTGTAGTCAGTCAGTGAATCAGTCAGACAATGCCATTTGTGATTCCTTTCATTCGCGTTTTGCATAATTTCAAAAATTGTGGATTATTACGAATTGAGAGAGAGGGGGGAAAAATACTTCATGGATTCGACTAAGAAAAAAAAGATAGCAAATGTGGAGAGGAAGTGGAGTTGAAGTATGTTATGTTGGCGCCATTGATACTACTGGTATACATTTGTTTGACTATTCTATGCTTGAATAAAGTGGAGAATAATTCGATTTGAGGAAAAATCTTAAAATAGTAAATTTTATTTTGTAAGATGAAATTAGCTTATACAATGCTTATACAATACAACGATGCCTTCATGTGGCATCACATGAATATTAATCGGCATTGTCATAGGAAGTTTTCAAACTTATACAAACTATTTTTATTTTTCATTTGCATTTAAAGTTGTTATTTGAGCAATCGGTCCAAATAAATTCCATACAAATGCTTAACTGAGGAAAATTATTAGATTTTTCATATGAATGCAATGCGCAATGCCTAATGTTATATTCTATCATTCTTGGAGTTGCATATATAAAAATAATTGCAATTGGAAATGCCTTCAAATAGTTTTTTTCTCATTGTTTTAAATTTTTTGTTTGTTTGTTTATTAGTTTGTTCTCTTCTAACGCAGCTTGCTTAGTTTTTATTTTCTTTATTCAATCACAACTAACATAACTTGTAAATAAACTTACATTCCCTAACAAATTTCAACCGAAAACCAAGTGTGATTAAAATTAATGATGTTCTTATGTTAAATTGCAGCAAGAGCATAACAAAAGGGACGAAAGCAAATAAATAAAACAGCACATCAAATGAAGGAGCAGGATATAGCATAAGTTGCATGTTAATGAGGAAGCTATTAAATCTGCAATAACAATGGCCGTCTACAACGACAACAAGCGGCAGTCTAAAAAAAACAACGACGAGACACTGCAATGCAGGCACGGGAACAGGCCAAAAGTGTGCGCTTATTAACTCTTATCCTAATGTGGCTGTTCACACGGGCGCAAGCATGAACGCCTGTCTAAAAAAGAGACGTAGAAAAAATAAATAGTGAGAAAAAGACAGGCGCGATTCTATCTCTTTCTTACTACCTGTTTTTTCTACCTCTCTCATGCAGATAAGCATTCTAGACAAGACAGCTAGTAAATTGTTCCTCACTCTATTGCAATCCTACACTCCCTGGCTCTCCATCTCTGCTTTCAAAATTAAATATTTTCATCATCTTCTTTTTCCATCTCTCAATCTCATTTTTATTTCTATCTGCTAAAATTAATAACACTTTTATACTATGTGCAGATATACATACATACATACATACATACAAACATATGTACATTTATGTGTTTGTATGTCCATTAACCTTGTTGATGGCAATCATTTCGATCAAAAACGGAAAAGACAGTCGGTCGCATCGTTGGGGTGCAATGTGGATTCATTTTTATTTTGTGGATCTAAATTAAGTGATTTGCTTGAAATAAAAAAAAAAAAAAATAACCTCGTGTATAAAAAAAACGAGCAGTTAGTTGCAAATCATGGTACGAAAATTAATGACAATTTTGTAAATGTCTTGTGAAAATGGCAAAAGCATGTTTATTTTTTTGGACATGGCATGTATTCTTTTTGTTGGTGTTAATGTGTGGGCAGCTAAAGATTTTAATTTTAAGATTATTTATGATTATTTGTCAACGGGGCTTAACTCAGTTGGCACTTAAGTGTTTTGAGTCATAGAGCAAGAGGAGGTGGTTCAAGTACTAGACAAAAGGACAAATTAATTTTGAAAATAACGTACTTAAGCACGTGAGAAAATACCATATTTGTTCACAAAGTTACAAAAATTAATCGTAATATTGAACAAGTATCATATCAAGTTGGATCAAAAGAGCATAATGCATTACCGATTTGAAAGTTTCGTTATTGAGCTACTTACATACAAAACTGTTGTTTTCTATGCTAAAGTAACTTTTTGTGGAAAGTATTTCAATTTAAAAGTCCTGTAATTTTTCTTGAAATATATTTCATATTTCTTATTTTATTATATCCCTATATTAGTGGCGGTTAACACGGGCGCAAGTATGAATGCCTATCTGAAAGAGAGGGGTAGAAAAAATAGGCAGTTAGAAAAAGATAGGCGAGTTTATATCTCTTTCTTAGAACCTATTTTTTCTACCTCTATCTTGCATACAAGCGTTCTGGCTAGCACTACTCTTTGTCATTAATTACAAACAATACCGATGACCGCAAAACGTACCCACAACTAGGTATGTACCACACTTTTATTGGAGCAACTAGCCCTCAACCAATATCTAACTATTTGCGGAAGGTTCATATAATTATATAGTCGTAGCAAATAGTTCACACATTTTTACGACCATGACACGACTGTCTGTTTCTTGGGTGGGATGGCACCAAACCTAAGTGCACCACTACCAATTCGTACATTAGCTATACTAACTTGATTTTCAAAGATTATTCAATTCTTTTTCCTACCTCAATCCAATTACGGTTGTGATTTCGGTTCTGAATGTACCAAATCTATTTATGGTTACGGCTAGGCGGACGCCATTTGAAGTAGCGAACAATTGTCTACGTTACTTATTCAACACTTTCTGATTTGTCGCATTCACGAACACACTACTGTCTACTTTGCTTCTTTTGCCAATTCACAGATGTAGCGATCATCGTTGTCAATTGTTGTGTGTCCGAGAATTCTATCAACAATTAATTCTACTAAACTTTTTATTTCTAAAAAAACCGGGAAAGTAGTAATTTACGCGGAAAAAATTTGGTATTGTTAGTTTTGAACAAACAGCACAGGCATAAACATTTTATGGCACTACCACAGCTAGTTTTTAGTCGTACTGTATTATCAGCTCTGTTTTGCTCACAATCTTTCTGTTTTATTATTGTGCAGTGGCAGCACCCCAAAAAAACTGACGCAGACAATAGTGACTCTTAAACTGTAGTCGTGTACTTTTGACAGTTCAACGTTTTGCAAGCAAAGAGTGTGTAAATTTTAATCAAATTTTCCTTCTTTTTTTTTTAATGTAACAAAGTTTGCAAATGAGCAAAGATTTATATAAACGTATGAAATGCCGATAACTGATGCACCAATTAGCATGAACATTGATTTTGTAAGTAATACTAATTTTTATAAATTCTTATTCAAACTTGAACATTTCTCTGATCTTTTTCGCCCCTCTTACTACATTCTACAGCCTGAAGAAGATGTTCCCTATGAGGAGGAAATTCTACGCAACGCGTATTCAGTCAAACATTGGCTACGCTATATCGATCACAAGGCGAAGGCGTCCAACAATGGTGTGAACATTGTATATGAGCGTGCTCTGAAAGAGCTCCCCGGCAGTTATAAAATCTGGTATAACTATCTGCGTACACGGCGTAAGCAAGTGCGCGGTCGCTTACTAACCGATTCCATGTACGAGGAGGTGAATAATACGTTCGAACGTGCTTTGGTGTTTATGCATAAAATGCCACGTATATGGATGGACTATGGCGCCTTCATGACTCTGCAATGCCGTATAACACGCACGCGTCACGTTTTTGATCGAGCATTGCGTGCCCTGCCCGTCACGCAGCATCATCGAATTTGGCCACTGTACTTGAAATTTGTGCGCAAATTTGATATTCCAGAGACAGCGGTGCGTGTATATCGACGCTATTTGAAGCTGTGCCCCGACGATGCGGAAGAATATATCGAGTACTTGACAGATGTCGAAAAGTTAGATGACGCCGCCCAGCAGCTGGCAAACATTGTGGATAATGAGAACTTTGTATCGAAGCATGGCAAATCAAATCATCAGCTATGGAATGAGTTGTGTGAGCTGACATCCAAGAATCCAGATAAAGTACATTCACTCAATGTGGATGCTATTATTAGGGGGGGACTGAGGAGGTAAATAATAAAAAAAAATTAAAACATCTCAAAGTGGAGAGATAAATACCTATTTTCCTTTTAAAATTTGTAAAAATCTAAATGAGTTACCATTTTAGATATACCGATCAACTGGGACATTTGTGGAACTCACTCGCCGACTACTATGTACGCTCGGGTCTGTTCGATCGTGCGCGTGACATCTATGAGGAGGCCATACAAACAGTGACCACTGTGCGCGATTTCACACAAGTCTTCGATGAATATGCCCAATTTGAGGAGGTGTCGTTAAACAAACGAATGGAAATGGTGGCGGATGATCCAGGCTCCACTGAAGAAGATGATATCGATGTAGAATTGCGTCTAGCTCGTTTTGAGTACCTCATGGAGCGGCGTATGTTGCTACTGAATAGCGTGCTGTTGCGTCAGAATCCGCACAATGTACATGAATGGCATAAACGAGTAAAATTGTATGATGGGAAGCCGCATGAAATTATAAATACCTACACGGAAGCTGTGCAAACCGTACAACCTAAGTTGGCAGTGGGCAAACTGCATACCCTTTGGGTGGAGTTTGCAAAATTCTATGAAGCCAATGATCAAGTGGATGATGCGCGTGTTGTCTTTGAGCGCGGCACCGAAGTTGAGTATGTGAAGGTGGAAGAATTGGCTTCGGTATGGTGTGAATGGGCTGAAATGGAAATTAGGTAAGCGATATTAAACTAAAAATTTTTAAAAACAATTGTAATTTCTCTTATTTGCTTAATTACAGACAAGAGCATTTTGAAACTGCTTTGAAACTGATGCAAAAGGCGACCGCCATGCCTAAACGCAAAGTTGCCTACCATGATGACACCGAGACGGTGCAAATGCGCCTCTACAAGTCGCTAAAAGTTTGGTCAATGTATGCTGACTTAGAAGAATCGTTTGGTACATTTAAAACTTGTAAAGCAGTATACGATCGCATAATAGATTTGAAAATTTGCACACCGCAAATCATCATCAACTATGGTCTGTTTCTGGACGAGCACAACTACTTTGAGGAAGCATTTCGTGCCTATGAAAAAGGCATTGCCTTGTTCAAATGGCCAAATGTGTACGATATTTGGAATTCGTATTTAACGAAATTTCTCAAACGTTACGGTGGCACAAAACTTGAACGAGCGCGAGATCTTTTCGAACAATGCCTGGAAAATTGTCCATCCGAGCATGCCAAGTATTTTTATCTGCTCTATGCCAAATTGGAGGAGGAGCATGGATTGGCACGACATGCCATGTCTGTGTACGATCGGGCTACAAGTGCTGTAAAGCCTGAAGAAATGTTTGACATGTATAATATATTTACGAAGAAAGCAGCAGAGATTTATGGTTTGCCACGCACGCGTGAAATATACGAAAAAGCAATTGAGTCGTTACCCGAGGAGCATATGCGACAAATGTGCGTGCGGTTTGCTGAAATGGAAACGAAATTGGGTGAAATTGATCGTGCGCGCGCCATATATGCACATTGTTCACAGGTGAGTAGAGTAAAGAAGAGAGCAGAGTGGATTAAATTTAAACAATAATATATTTTTTTTTTGTTATAGGTTTGCGATCCACGCATTACTGCAGACTTTTGGCAAACATGGAAGGAGTTTGAAGTGCGCCATGGCAATGAGGATACAATGCGTGAAATGCTGCGCATCAAACGCTCTGTCCAAGCTACATACAATACCCAGGTCAATATGATGGCAGCACAATTTATCAATTCCGGAACAACAGCAGGCGGAAATGACTCAACCGAAGGCGCCGATGCCATGCGTTTACTAGAAGCTAAGGTCGCTCAGGCAGCAGCAGCGGCAACTGCTCAAAAAGACAAGCAAACGCTTAAACCACAAACTGCATCGAATATTATGTTTGTGCGCGGTGAAACACAAGGTGGCGCTTCCAAAGATAAAATTGTCAATCCCGATGAAATCGATATCGGTGACAGTGATGAGGAAGATGACGATGCAGTCGAAGATGAAGAGAATGCTGGCGATAATGCGACTGCAACGCGTGTTAGTGCTGAAGGGTTGGCAGTAAAGAAGTTACGCATTGAACAGAAATCGATCCCAGCGAAGGTCTTTGGTGGTCTCAAGAAGGCAGCAACAGACGATGAAGAGGAGAATGAGGATTAGGCTAAACAATTATGATGATATGAAACCCAATTTAATTGCAAACTTGAATATTATATGAAATTACGTAATATACGCAAGATACTTTATTGAAATATGTATTTTTATCGCAACTTTTGTATATACTACACGAATTTGGAATGAATCAAATCAAAAATCTGGATACCTAGACTTTCAATCCATTGGACCATGAAGAAAATAAAAATTTTTTTAGAGAACAAAGTGCAGCAAATTTTTTTTTTTTTTTTTTTATTATTTTATTATTACAAACATTAAAATACTAGTATATACATACGTAAAAATGAAAAAGATTTAAGAATTTAACGTACTCCAAACTTTTTCTTTCCTTTAAGAAACAGGCAGATGTATAGAATGGGCAGAAATCTTCCTACTCAGCTCTTTCATAAAACTCTCTAAAAGTTTGCATACTTTCTGCCAAACTGACGCCAATTTGATCTGCCGCAGAGTCGCTGTTGATCTGTCAGCCATTTCATTATCAGTTACATATAAGTGTGTGTTTAGTTTTGCGACATTTTTGAGGAAAAACTGGCGGGGTCACTGCAGACGCCTATCCACATTATACACGGAAGTTGAGGAAAATTCTACCCCAAATATTTTAAGATTTTGAGTATCCGTATCTTTATTTTTTTCTTTGCACCATCATTAAGTGATGAGTTCAAGAACAGCAACAACAGAATTGATAAAATAAATGTCAAATAAAAACCAAAAGATAAGATATTAAATGATTGCAATCATTCAATTGATTTATTGCGACATCAATGAATCAGGCGATCGCATTTAGTTTTCAATTAAACGAGTGAGACGTGATCTTGAAGTGCAGTGCAGCTAAGAAAGCACTTATTTTTTCTTCTGAAAAATGCAAATAATATTGATTCTATCAAGTTTGTTCGCAATACAAGCAGCTGAATGTAAGCGAGCATCAAATTTATAACTAAGTAATACACATATGTATTTCATAGATCCGTACTGTTATCGTTTTACATGGATTGGTCCATTCCAAGATACAAACAATATTGCCGGTTTGACATGCGCAGATTTGCGTGAGGATTTAACGAATGTACCGTGTCGCAAACCTTTGGTCGCAACGGGTATGTAAATTTGAATGAATCTTAATTTATATACAGTGCATGGATGACATTTCTACTTTTTATTAATAAGATAACGATGCCGTTCCTGATACTATCGAACTATGGCGTAAAAATAAAGGACAACCCAACTTATTTGGCTGTCCAATGACACCGGGTCAGGCATGTGTAAAATATACATACATCTACAATAAAGGAGGTGATTGATTGATTACAAAGAAAAGTTGTCTATGCTTCTAATAAATATTCATTTAAATTTCTTATGTTTTTTCAGTGCAAAACATCACATATATGTGCGCTAAGGTGAATGCGACAAATGGTTGCTATCGCCAAAAGTATATCTCTGGACTTGAGGTTGAGGTATGCGTATGTCAATCAGAATTGGGATCAATGCCATGCAATTACGGGGAAACTCTGCATCAGTTTACTATCGCATTTTTCTTATGCATTGTTACCGCTGTAAGCTTTCGTAGAATTTGATGCAATACGCACATAGAATGATTTGAATGTTTCCTTTTAAAAATAAAATTTATACATACATACTATACCTTTATAATTTGAAAACTACAATTTTGCACTCTCTTCACACATTTAAACGGTCATGTCACGGACCATGGGTTAGCATGTTTGATCATATAAGGGCTACTGAACCTCTCTTGCGGACAACATGACTGAGCTATATGAGAAACAGACATGTACCAATCAGTTATAATTAGCAATAACAGCAAACAAAAATCAAATCATTCTCACTGTAATGGTCTTATCAATAGATCATTAATTTCACGAGTCCTAACAAAAATATATAGCATTTTGTTCCACAGGTTCAGGGCATATCCGTATCGACTGCTGCCAGACAGTCTCTCTAGTGGATATTCTAATCCTTTGGCAAGTCAATAAGATCCCAAAAAAGGATCCGAAAACATCCTGCCAAAACAAATTGCCGTGTCCAAAAGTTATTGATAGTCATAGAAGAAAAATGGTCATGTCTAAAAACAGATTTAGGGTCTAATTAAAGAAACTTTACGTAACATAGGCAACTGTCACATAGAAATCTGTTGTATACAATTTGGATGTACTATACAGTAGAATCCCCATAATTCATAATCGTTTTTTGCGAAATACAAGGGTTTTCGATATAACGAGATATCCATTTAACGAAGTTAAAATAAGAGAAAAAAAAAGAATTAACGCGTTTTTTTTAATTTATTTAATATATATAGAAATATACATGTGTACAAATATTGGACACCAACAAAAACGAAGTTTTAAAAAAGCCAGTAATTTTTGGTTGTTTAAGGCTCTTCTCGTCCATATTCTATTGTCCACCACGAAAAACAGAAACACCTGACTACTATGATTGATTTTTTTCGCCTTGCATTACGAATTAGAAGAGGTTGTCAACAACCAATTACGATTTATAAGAGGTTACACAATCCTTCTATTGAAATATAGGAACCAAAATGTATGGAAATTTTTCAACTTAAAGCGGTTTTTTCAAGGGACCAACAGCTTGTTGCGAATTATTGAAATTTCGCGATTCTACTGTATCTGATTATGAAAACTTAACCTAACTTAGAAGTCTGTTGAATTTAGATATCTTTGCGGTTACATTGGCGTTCCACAAAATTTGTTTTTCTTTGTTTACTTTTTTTTATCGGAGTGAAAAATATTAACATATTTTATAATCATTTAATTATTTAATTTAGTAAATTGATTTGCTTACTATTTTTGAAGGAGTTTTTCACTTCTGGCATACTCTGGAGAGGTTTAAAAACTCAAATTCAAAAGGAAATATTTCTTCACGATTTTGTTTTATTGCATAACTTGAAAACGGTTGATTTAGCTGCTGTTCTTACAATCAGTTAATTAAATTTTGCTATTATGCTCCGTTAAGTTTCTATTATTAGACCTTCAGGACCACTTATAAAAAGTGAAAACATGGCTGTTAATTGTTTTTTGTTCATTATTATTCCAGGTTCTCGGTGAATTCAACGAGACAAATATGCTTAAAAAGAGTCCTATACGATTATGCAGTGCAACATGATCATATTTCAATAGCAAGAACACTACCACTGAACACTGGGGAAGTATGGCAGTGTTGTCGTTTTAAAAAAACTTATTGTGAAACTTAGTTTTCAAGTGAGAACATCAAAAAAGAAAAACGAGATATAATGACAGGCTTTTTAGTCGAAATTTTCATACGCAAATAGTTAACTATTTCATACTTTTTTCCCCAACGTTCCGGCTCATATTTTAGGCCTTTTTCAGGGGATTTATTTATTTATCTGTATTTTGAGAACATTTTGTGTTAAGCTGGTATAAACGGATACGAAAAGAAACCTGTATATGTTTTTTTAAATTTTGTGTTGAAAAAGTTCAACTCACTAAACCTTTGTTCAAACATCTACATTTGCCGATGGCCACGATTAGTCACATCTTCTCCAAACTGGATTCGCTTTAAATCCGTTTCAAATTTTTTTATATTTTTAGTGTCAGCAATTTCTTCTTACTAGTTTGAAAAAGGGAAAATTTAATTGTACCAAAAATATGGCTGAATTTATTGAAAAAAAGGCTAAATTTCCAGCTATTGGCATTTTCAAATAAGACTAAATCAAGCCACTTGCTTCTAGTTATGTATAACTAGCAGCGATAATTGTATGGGAAAACAACAACAAAGTGGTAGAAATAACACTATAATTATAGCTGCTATGTATACTTAAAAAGTTGCTTAATTACATCAAATTCTATTGTGAACTCCTAATAGCGAAACAAGAAGCGTGACAGTATGGCAAAAAAACAGAAAAGGAAAATATTTGAAATGTCTGGCTGTGAAAATAAGTTAAAATCATCGTTAAATATTCTTATAAAGAGTAAAAAATAAAAATAATGCCCGCGATTGACCGCAATGACTGGGATCCATTAAAATGTTTCAGCTCTAGCTGCTGAGCAGTTTCATTGTGAATAACATTATAACGAAGAAGAGACTTAACAACATGGTTGTTAAAACACAGCCAATATGTCTAGTGGCTTAAGAATTAGATTACTATACAGACATACATGCACATATAAATTTTTACGTATTTGAAATACAAAGTAGAACTCCAGGTATAAATTGAAGTGCTGTTAAGAAACCGTAAATTAATAGACGCCATTATTTCCGACTAGGTACTTGATTTAATATATTTTCTTAGGTATATTACATTAAAGTATTTACACAGAAATTAATTTTAAATTTCGATAATTTGTTTTTGTGAAACTTTAAACTATTACAATAAAAATTAAATGAGGTACTTAATAATACATACAATAAATTAGGAATTACACAATATTTGATAGTTTTTAACTACAATATATTTAACAATTTACGCATAGAATGACGTACGTAAATGTTTACATATTTATGTAGTTTAACGATTTCGCTTAGATCTATAACTTATGCATGAGTTTCAATGGAGCTGAGGCTAAGAATTTGACTAATTTTTTTTTTTTAAATAAATATTGTATCTGCTATCAATGCCATCTTTCGCTATTGTATGATATTAAGTGATTTAATTTTTACACCAACAAAATGCTGAGGCCCTTTGGTATTATATCGTAGACGTTGTTGGCATGCGATAATGATGAGGCTAATACTTTGTCAGCATTCTCATTGTCGCTTGCGACATCGATAACATCATCATGAATATCGCTTTCATTTTTTGTCTTCTTTTCTGCCGAAATTCGATACGTCAGTTTCCTTCGTCTTGTCTGTTGCACCAACAACGCTTCGCCTGATTCACCACTGCCAATAATCGGAAATACTTCCGATATTGCGGTATTGAAATCGAGTAGAATTTCATCATCTTCCAATTGCCGTGTCCAACGTGGCCTTTGTTTTGCAGGACTCATTATAGGCGGAAGTGTGGTTTTAGTTTTTGTTGTTGCCATCGCTGTCGCCGTTACAATATTTTGTTCACTGTTGTCGTTTTCGTCGTTCTCACGTGACAGCGTTGTACCCAAACGACGTAACATTGCAACAACTTTTCCATCGACGAGCGGACGTTTCAAACACTGTTGTTGCTGTTGCTGTTTGAGTCTTTGATACTGATATTGACTTTGGGCTTGATATTCAGAATTACTTTGGCTATTGATATTGGCTTGATTAGAGCTATTGATTAGACAATGAGATATTAGTGACGATGATGGCTGCGATAGTGTTGACAGTTTACGCTTTTTGAATGAGTTTCTTTCCACTAAGCTTTGTTCAATTTTTTCCGTTTTTGCTAAACTGGGTAAATAGTAAGCTCGCCATTTACATACCTCACGACATTTACGACATTTGGCCACCGCACAAGATTTTCGCAGTACTGTTGCTTTGAGTGGGACACGCATGCGCAACACAATTGCACGACCGCAAATGCAACAGCTTTGCAGGGATTTATGTTTGATGTGTCTGCGCAAACGGTAGAGATTAAATCGAAAGCTACGCTTCGAATAGTACTGATTGATTTTACTACAACACCCTGGAGACTTAGTGTCACTCTCATGATAGGTGGTTTGGGGTTCCATTGTTTGTAATGGTGCTGCGTCAGCATAAACATCCATATCCTCAGCTTCTGCTACTTGGAGCAATTGGAGTGGACGCACTTGTGCTATGGGACGATTAGCAATATGCTTTGCGTTTGCACCCTTTTCCTGTTCCATACTGTGCAAGTGGGAGCGAAAGGTACCAGACGGACTCTCGGCGTCGTTGCTATTTAACGCCTGCAGTGAGTGCCAATTGATGAGCCAATTATTGCAGCTAAAGCACAGGTATTTATCCTCGTTCAAAGGCTGTAAAATAAAAAAAAAGTTTGTTAACATTTTTTTTTAATTCTTCTAGAGCTTGATTGATAATTTATTGCTTAGACTTTAAGGTTCTGATAGCCGACTAATTCCAAATGTTTGTGCTTTATATTGAAACTGCACACAAACTACACGCAAGGTTTGAAGGGTTTCCTAAATCCACTCTAGGTAGAGTCATGAAACTATTTAGATTCCGTCACGCCCTTTAAATTATAACACATTTGGAAAAACCACAACAATTCTACTCACCGGCTGAAAAGGTGAAAAAGCAGGTCAGATAATTACATACATACATACAATGAATTTCAATGAAATCTGCCAAATGAACCAGAGACTATAGGGAAAACAACAGCATATCAATAATAAAAAAGTATGCACACATATTTCAACAATCAGCAACACAACCACCTGCCATGACAGCCATACGCTATAAACGTACACGAAGGAACGAATATGAATGAATGAAGTAAGGAAAATTGCGCCTGCGCGCCAATGTTCATACAAAAACTAAACACAAAGAAAGGGAGAGAGAGAGGCTAAGGCGTATTCACTGATAACAGCAGCTGCCACAAAAGACAAACGAGGTGAGGTGAGGTGATTATGGAGTGGAGGATATTCATGTGTGTGTTCGCGTGCAATCGAACATCGGAACAAAGAGAAACAAAATAAAAAAGTGTTGAAGCTATGCAGCAGTATTAGCGGAATACGCGTGCGCACTTATGGGACGTCTGTCTGCCTATCTGCCTGGCTGTCTGTTTCTTTGCTTGTTGATCTTGCGATTTTTGTTCATAAAGAACAGATTGCAGTGAGAGAACTCAATTCAATCACGTCCAACTTGTCTTCTTATTTAATAGTTTAACAAATTCAAGTAGTTTTAATAATGGGCACATGAATCAATAAATCTCGGTTTTAGTTTGTCTATTGTAGCAAGTCTTCACATTTGTAGTTCATCTACGACTTTCATTTAGCCAGAAATCTTGCAATCTCTTCAGCGAATTTTGTATATGTAAGCAGCGAAGTCAGACCCAACTCAAACCTATACTGAGACTCTCCTTCTCTTTTGCATTTCCAAATAAATCATGCTGGACTATACTCATATTCACAATTTTCTCCTGTTTCTATAACTTAATTAGGCGAATGGCTTCCCTAGAATATTTTGGATATAACTTTTTACTAATAGACGTTTTTTTCCAGCGAATTCATCTTTCGTTTCATTCTCAGAATAAAGGCAACCAATAATGGAATATCACACTATAGTAGTAATAGTAGAAAAACGTAGCACCCAAAACAAAAAAGCAGCTGCTACACATTAGAATTGGGCGACATTTGCCTGCAACGCGCGTGTCAAAAACACAGGATCTAAGGATTTTTATTAGGTATTTTATAATGCTTTAGAAAGGAGCTGAACAAAAAGGAAAAGAAAGAGTAAAGGTAACAAAGGTGAATTAAATTGATTACCAGGTGCAATAAGCATACAAATACATACCTACACACACATCCACCGAAACATATCAATGCAGATGTATGTGTGCAATACATGCAAAAGGTAAAGCGATAACAACCAGCAACAAAATCGATAGCATTAACAACAACAGCCTCAATAACAGCTGTCGTTTATGTTGTGCTACGGCAATATATCGTTTGCAGCAGTTAGTTGAGTGAGTGAGCGAGTTGAAGAACTACTATAGAGGCTTTGCTGCATACTACATGCATACTGCATACGCTTGAACGTAATATGAAGTAAGCGCAAAGTAGTGATCGCAAAAACAACAAAAAATAAGTAGGTAGTAGGTGCCCGCAGAAACTGGAGCAGCATCGACACAAATTTTATGATGCCTAATAATGCAGCTGCCACATGCTGCAATGTGTGACGTTCATGATCATGTTGATGGTTTTGAATTATGAAACTTTATGAAAAAATATCTCGTTTTCGGATGATACCTGTGAGTCTCTATTTCCTGCATGGTTCTTCGCTTGCTCGCTACTTGCAATGGGAATCCAGGTTGGGAATCTCCCAAACAAATTAATTAAATTTATATAAATCCTGTGAACTAGCTACCCATTTCCTTTTCTTGGCGACCAATCGATCGATGCACTTTCACAATAGCAACAACAACGAAACCATCGAGCTGGTGTCAAATTACAAGAAACACTCAAGTGACATCTGCTGCTTTTCACATTCGAATATAGAGGAGCTTCTTGTTTTTACTAAGAGAACCAAACAGCAACAAAACCGAAGAAGGAAAAGGAGAATGGTGAATATATCCGGTGCATTCTTTTTGAAATCTACAAGATTCCCAAGAAAAATTAAATGGAAAAAATTGGTTGAAAATTAGCCAATTTAAAATATACACAGAAATAATGTTTTTAACATTTCACTATAAATATTAATTGTTCTGCAATATACACCTATCTCAATATTTTGTAGACCTGCCATATTTACTTATGTAGGAAACTTGGGATTATATTGCATTGTATTGGTAATAGAAAGGCCTGAAAGTCTCAGTCCCGAAGACGGACATTCTCCGAACTTAATTAAACTTGTATCGAGCTCTACAATAGGTCCCAAGTGAGACCTTGCAGACATAATAAATACTCATCACCCATGGGTGCTCATCATTTTATGAAGTTCTTCAAGCTATCCAGGGGCACAGTTAAGCCTGAACGGCCCATTGTGATACTACATGGTTGGACCTACAGTTTAACGCCGGTTTCAAATGGCGCAGTGGTAATTTGTTATCACTTGGTGATTTTGCTATTGCCTACCTAGAGGTGTGCTTACCTACACATTTTTTATAATTCTTGTTCACTTCATATCAATAAGAATATAAGAAGGTTATGAGAATTAACCACCAGAATAAGACGGAAATCGTACTTGCAGTCACCCGGGCCCTAATAGTTTATTTTACTAGTACTTAAGGTCTGTGATTAAAGTATCAGATGGTGTCTTTTGCATATTAGAAAATTCAATTTTTAGCCCGTGTTATACATATGACAAAATATTCCAAATACGCTGATGAATCCAAGAGGAAACATCCCTCAAAGCAAACAATCACTTCTACTCATTTGAAAGATCTCTTGCTCATGACATGCAAAAAGTTCACCATCAACAATCTAACGCGAATTAAAAACGGATGCTGTGCAAGTGTGTATGTGTGCAAGTGTGAATGTCAGTCACCCTTCACCAATTTATCCTCACTTCTTCCCGCCAACCTCTCCCTGCTTACCTTCCCCCTTACCCAATTGTCAGCCCGAGTATGACTCATTTTGCATGAATTTTATTGATTTTTTCAACATATACAGTGTATGTACTCAATGTCCTCTTTAAGTTTAATTTCCCCGTCGTTCTATATGAAGTTGAGAAAACGAATTAAAATAAGAATTTACTTACTTGGAATTTGAATTTCGCTTGTATCAATTGCACGATGTTGGGACCACTGCGCGGTTCGTAAATGTTAATGGTTTGATTGGTGTGGCAGCCGCAGATAAGGCAGGTTCTTTTAAGATATTCCGGGGGTTTGTCTGACATCGCTTTCAGCAGGAATTTTAAGTCGCTGCTTACTTTACTTCAAAATTTCCGATTTTTATGTTTCTTTTTTAATATGTAATTTAATTTTGCTTCTTTTTTTTATAAATTTAATTTAATTTAGTTTTCTATTTTAGTTGTGCGGGTGGGTATTTCGTTTCTATAACATCAAGGATACACAAAAACAATATTTTCCTTGCCAGCACACACACGCACACACACGGAGACACTATTGCAAAGTACACAAACAACCAACACCAACACTATTTTAATTTCATTCACTTGCACCTCGTTACTCTCTCGCGCTCACGATTCATTTATTGCTACTGTCTAGTATGTCGTGGTAAGGTGACAGTGGTTGAGGTGTTTCTGTTCTGTTATAGCACAGACAACAACAGCAGCAATAACAACTCACAATTTTTGTGTGTCTTCACCGACGAAAGGTTCAAATGCGAATGAGAAGAGAGTTTTACGTGTTCACTCTTCAACGCACTTCGTACACCGAGTGAGTACCTTTTTTCCTTTGCAACCACTACAGTTGCTATGTTATGCACATGTACGTACCTTTTGCTGCAGCCTGCTGCTGTTGTTGCCCTCCTGCCTGCTGTTGCCATTGTTTTTCTTCTCTATCGTTCTTTACAGGCAATGAAGTCCTTTTAATATGCTACACTGCAATAAAAACAGAATGAACAACTATAGAAATGATACATACATATATGTGTGCACTTTGATTGCCGGACAGTCACTATACAAAAACTATAATCGGGGACTTTCAACCTAAAAAAAAAACAGTTCTATATTTCAAGCTAAGTAAAACCAAATTAAAAATGACCAACGATCAAATTGTATGAGATTTTTATCGATAAGGGGCGGGTTTATCCCCAAAACCCCTCTAGGATCTGCTAGTGGTTTGATAGAATTTGGCTTCTTATTGCCTAAATTTTTATCTATCCACCTGTATTGTGTAGATTTAGGCCATTCGCACACAACGTTCTTGAAAAGAAACTAGTTACTACTTTTGATCACTAAACTGTAATTTAAATATCAGTGGCTTAACTAACAAAGAATCCAGAGGCTCTGGACCAAAAGTTTCAAAGGGGCCCCTCAACTGAACCTTATATATACATAATGAATTAATCAAACAGAAATAAGGAAACTAATGAGAAATTTTAGAATTGTTTCTTGCGAACTGTTTCGGCAAAGGTGTTGATAATATTATCGAAATCATTTCTTAAATTGTTTGCAATTCGGTACTCGATAGTAAGAATACTCATATTGCTAAAATAAGTTTTTATTAACTTAAAAATTAAGACTGAGCATTCGCCCAAAAAGCGTCATCAAATTTTGAAAACAAATACATCGCTGCCAACTTTTAATTTTGGGGGCCTCTATGCCGCCGGGCCCCGGATAATATAACCCCCCCAAACCGTCTATTGTTACGCCACTGTTAAATATCAGTTCTAATGCTTTTCAATGGCAACTTGCGCACTAAGCTACTAATCAGAAACCAGTTTCCAGAGTGACGCGAAATGCAAGTAGTGAGGAAACTAGTTTTCAATCAGTTGGCTGTAAAGAAAATTCCACAATTCATATTTTTTCCAATATATTCTTTTACCTTTATTTTTGTAATAATAATATAATACAAGATTGCTGTCATCGCTACTTTCGGTGTTCATTTTTTCACAGCAAATAAATAAACTGTAGCGTTGTGTGCGAATGGCCTTATACTGCCACATAAACCCCTCGTCCAAAAATTTTAAAAATTTTAAGTTTGGTCTATATTTGGCCTATATTCAAAGAAAGTTTCATAAACATATCTTGTCCTTAATAATTGCAAAATTGGATAAAAATTACTTAGCATAAATTACTTATCTGGTATTCTGGATACGGCATACGACTGGATACGATCAAGCAAAAAGACTATAGCTATACTTTTTATCTGAAAAGTTAAAAACTGTACTGATTGCATAGAGATTCCGGTGGCCATCGAACAGAATGTGAGTGGCATTGAGAGCTGGTTCGAAGTCAAAAGGTCGCAATTCATTCTTGAAGATATTTTGTCATGTCTGTCAAAGTGCCGAAAGAAATGGGTTTAAGGAATGTCTTCTGTTGTTGGAAAATATTTCTTAATTAACAAAGAGGAGTCTTTCACAATGACACAAGACATGCTCTGCTGTTTCTTCCTTTTCGCTACATATTCAAACCGTGTCGTCAATCCTCAATCCAGAGTAGATAAATGTTTTTGACCCTACAATGCGCTGTGAGAACCTTGCGACAACTCGTATGTAGTTCGTGCTTAAGTTTAGCAACTATTTTTCTTTCACGTTAACAGATATTTAGACATTACTGCAATTTTTCTTCCGTTATCCAAGTGGAGTACTAAGTGCGTAGTTTTGTTAAGCTGAACAAATATTTTTTCAGTGTATAAATAGTAAGTTTAGAACTTGGAAACTAATGCCATTAAAGCTTCATACTATTGCTAATGCAATTTCTACTCAATCCATTTCTCATTACATTTTGCCCAAACTATACTAAAGGAAGGCATAGTAACTGTCACTCACTACCGAAAAAACTATACCGAGTATAAGACAACAACAACTATTATAAAAACAACAGCAAGTATATCAAATGAAAAAAGAAGAAAAAACGACAGATGGTGCGTATAGTAAAAAGCGACAAACTAAAAAACAGAACAGAAAAACAATAAATAACAAAAAGAAATAAAAAAGGAATTCAAGCATGTGTTTTGAGCCTTTTTTCTTTCATTTACTTTATTTTTTGTGCAAAAGAATCGGATTTTATTTTGTTTTTGTGTATGAAACCCTAAATTATCAAATGAAGAAGCTGTGTTCATCTCAAGAGTAAAGGGGTTGCAACAGTGAGGGGAGAGTTGAAAAGGTGTTGCGATGCACACGAACGAAGATCATGACGTAAAAGACGAAGTAAAAGGATATGAGCCTGTATATACACATGAAAGAAATTACAAAAAAAAGAAAAATATAGATAAACAGACGGACACTTACAGGCGTATGTAGTATTCCTTCTTCCGTAGTAAGTTGGCATGGCTGTCTGTTTATATGCATATATCCATCACATCCAGCTGCTGCTCTAATCTAAATTTGCCCGAAACTGTCCATATACTCAATACTCAACAGGTCTTCTTAGTACGCTGAGCTTTGTTGCTGCTGATTGGACCAACATTGGCAGCTGCGTAATATCGTAGTAAACAACATTTTTAATCAATGAATAAAATTTGTGTATGTGTATGGATTATTTGAACTCGATGTTTTTTAAGTTTTGTTTTTATCAACAAACTTTTTAATATATGCTCGTTTCGTGAAAGTCAGGTCAGTTTTAGAGAAACAACTCATTCTCTTCAATTCAGTCAAAACTCCATCCATAATATTGGTGAACAAAATATTTGAAAAAGAGCATTTTGAAAACGAGGAAAGGTTTAACGATTGCATTCTATGAAATCAAAAAACGTTCAAAAAACCGAGTGAATCAAGTACTGCGGCAATCGAGGATATAGTCTAGTCTTTTAATTTAAATGTAATGTACAAACTGTGTAGTTACATTTATAATTTCAAATTACTGTACAAAAAAAAAAATTATTGTTTTTTTGGTAAAATTACTGTACGTTTGAAAAATGAAATAAAACTACCATTTTTACCGAAAAACAAACATCAAAAAGAAAAAAGTGGATTATGAGGAATTCTCCTTTTTTTCTGCGAAATCCTACATGATGGCTAATGAAATATATTCGCGCTTCAAGCCCCCCTGATTCCAAATATATAAATTTTATTTTCCGTTTTTTTTATTTTTCCAAAATTTTGCCTTTTTCACTGTTTTAGTGCCTATTTCGAAATTTTGTGCATTTTATTAAGTAATAAATGCCTTTTTTGGGGTTCTCTATCTATTATTCCTTTTTAATCTTTTACTATTTTTAATGGCCACATAAAATTTTTAGCTCAAATGGAAGCATTTTTTTGCTCCGTTTGTCACGAAAAACCAATAGAAACAAATTAAGACGCTGAATTTAAAAAAGGAGGAGCAAATGACAACTTCTCTTGTTGAGGCAAAACAAATGAATTTTACTGCGACTTTGCCAAAATGATGCTGACGTGGGATATAGCTCCACAGTCCAAAATTCAGAAGCTGTTTTGGGAACTATATAAGTACAAAAAATTATGTTCAAGACTGCTTTTAAGTTATTTTAAGAATCAGGTCCCAAATTAGTGAAAAACATATTTTCATTATGATTGATGAATCGACCAAGGTCATGTAACCAAGGTTAATAAGGCCTATTGGTTAAAAATTGAAGTTGGTGGATTTTACCTGTAGAAATTTTAGAGAAGGAAAAAGCATCTGCTACTTTATTTGTCGGCTCCCTTGGTCGATGATAATATACTGACACCTCTTAAATACTTTTCCGCCATTTTTGGAACAGACGACCATAACACAATAAATGTATATAAGAGAATATAAATAAGAAAAACAATGTTTTTGGAATATTTTTCGTACGTATTTTAAACTTATTTGCTTTTTGTTGATAGAAATTATTCTTTTGTTTAGAGATGTTATTTTTTGAAAGTAGTAGAATTTAAAATATTTTATACCGAAAAAGTCCTGAGCATTTCCAAATTACTGTATTTTTTCACTAATTACTGTCGTACTGTACAAGGGTCAAAATTACTGTACAACTATTATTTCTCCATAGTGATGGCTAAAATAATAATGATATTTTTTGCCTAAATGTAGGCAATGAAGACTATGTCGAAATCTAAGCCTTTTTTACAGTGAAGGATAAAATACAAGGCGCACGAAAACTTCAAGGTAATTTTTTTTAAATTGCCAAGAATTTCGTGTTACCCTGTACCCACATTTTAATACCAGCCAGTAACTGAACCACGTACAGTACGTATTTCAATAATAATTTTCACTCGTACTGTACCATTAATGTTTTGAATTCATGTGCAGCTGTTTTCGATAAAAAGAGCAGCACGCAAAATATCTTAACCCTAGAAAAGTTTTGTATATTTTGCATACGTTCAAATCTCACCCTTTAATCTCGATAATTAATAGTTTATTCTTAGAGATATTATTTAAAATTTTGAAATTTTTTCATTTAATATTTTGGTCGAAACTTTGTTTAGACCGTGTGGACTAAACGGTTGTGCATTATGGAAACTGATTATTGAAAAATTCAATATTTCATTTAAGTTTGGGGCTAGTAATGTTGGCAATTTTATATAGGAAATTATCTCTTTTTCTCTCTTTGATATGGAATATGACATAGTGAAATCCAGGCCTAAGCTTAAACTTGAACTTAACGATAGATATTGATGGATAAAATCGTAGGTAATTTTTTACATTACAAATTTTTTTCTTTTCATTTTCTGATAGTAATTATAGTTATATTGGTAAACATACACTTAAATTCTTAGTAGTTTATTCTTTATTGGGGATAAGTCGGTCGGACTAGAGGCACCAGTCAAACTAAATTGAAACTTTAAATCGATTTTTTTTTGAGACGATCACCAAAATATTCTGTATAACAATGACCATCGCCCGAATTAGAATTTTAAGTTTAAGTTAAAAAATTCGTATCTTGAATATTAAATGTAGTTATTTTTGGATTTCAGACTTAAACTGTTTGCAATTCCGTCATTGTCTCATTTAAAATTATGATTCTAGTTGGGGGGATAATCACTGACGTATAAAACATAAGACAAACGGCAAAAGTAATTTTAATTAACTCACTGAATATTACAATATTCAGCTTTTTAAGTTTTTTTTTTTTTTCAATTTTGAAGGCAGTGCTTGAGAAATCTTGAGAGCAAAGTTTGCAAAATAAACCAAACAGTTGTTGGATTGTCATTTCATTTCAATTGTATTTATTTGAGTTGGACAACTGCGGAGGCAATTTTGTCACAAATCAATTTTTAATTGTTTGAAATTAAGGAGTTTGGTCCAGCCAGAGGCTTGAAAAAATTTTGTATTTTAAAAAATTTTTTTTTAACAGAATTACATTTATTTCCGAAAACTATCAATACAGAGTTATTATACTTCTTTATCTTGACCAAAATTTGAAAGAAAATAATTAATGGTTGATTAATAGTTTTCGGAAATAAATGTATTTACTGTCAAAAAAAAAAAATTATTTAAAATACTCACGCCTCTAACTCGACCTAACCCCTTAAAATAAAGCGGCTATAAATAAAAATGCATACTTGTGTAATATCCTTACCGCTTTAAAAAGATCAGTTCAAGTAAAAAAATGAAATAAATTTTTTTTTTTTTTTGTTAAATTTTCTTTAAATTTTTTTTTCTTACGTATTAGGTTAAGCTATGTAATCTGTAAGGCTCATGCCCAGTAGATGCAGTATATGCAATGACTCATTTTCACAACTTTTCTAAAAGGGTCTAAAGGGGATTTTTCAAATTCCACAGCTCTCTTATTGCTCCTTATAAATACAAACATAATGCAAAAATATTTTTAGAAAGTTTAGAAGTTTCGACCATAATTTGTACTTTCCATATAATTTTTGCCGTATTTTTAAAACGAATTTTTTTTATGCATGAACTGGAAAATGGTCAGCAGGACTACAATTTAAAAAACGAGTGGAAATGATGACATGTGGCTGGAAGCAAGTTATATTATGTATAGGCTATATGTTTCTTGGTACAACATGTGCGAAAAGGTTCGCTCACATTTGTTCATACCAACTGTGCACAGATGTTGTATAGTGCTCGGCTGATTTGGCCATTTCCGTTATTTCACTCCTCACCATTCCATGCGCTTACATTTTTTCAGTGTTACATGCAATTAAACTCAATATTTAAAAAAAAATCCTTATTTTAACTACCTCCAAGGTGCAAAGTACTTTAATCTTATATCACAAAAAGGATTTTAACCTGGGGGTTACTCTGTAGTTCGATTCGAAAGGCAGTTCTGTTCGAATGCCAAATTCGATCCGAAAGGCACAAAATGAAATCTGAACATCGAACAAATATTATTCGAAAATGTTTTCTAGAGTACCAATCGTTCGAATTCGAGTACATTTTCTTTCGAATCGAACTACAGAGTAACCTCCCAGCACTGAAAAACTGGATGTAAAAACTGAATTAAATTGATTAAAGAAAAGATTGGGATTTTTAAAATAATTTTCTCATGTTCTAAGATAATTGCTGCTGTCTGCTGCTGTCATATTTATATTATCAAATAGGAATTAAAATCCCGCTGATGAGAAAAAAGTCAATGTAGTTTGAAGATTTGCAACAATGGAAATGAAAGCAAAAATCAAAATCAACCACGGAGCACCTTAGGACCCCCTGTGGTGGGGCTTTGTGGAATGTGCTTGTTAACGGCTACCGAAGCATAAAGTTTTACATGAGAATTTCGGTATTTACGGGCAATTGTGCGAGTTGACTTCTTCGACAGCGATGTGCGTGCGAAATAAAAAAACGTCCTATGGAGTGCAGCACAGCAGGTCAGTGAAACTCCGCTTGTGGCACATACATACTCATGGAAAGAGGCATGCAATGCCATGTACCCTTTAGCACCCTGTGCGCGTCCGATTGGTGCTTTCAATATCAAGGGATGTTTTCACGCTTATCCTATGAGAACGCAATGCAATTATATATGAAATTTGAAAAATAAGTATGCGTGTGTGTGTATGTGTGCGAAGAGTAACGCGACACAGCAATGTCAATCGTTTATAGTGACCTAGGTGCTATGTGTTAGCTTGTGTTCGCTACATTCAAGAATTGCAATGCCAAACCCCTAGGGAGTGCGTCGTCATCGAGTTTGCGTCAGCCGCAGGGCTGCGTTCGTCGTCGATGCTTCAGCTTGTTGTTGATTGGGAGTGAATGGGTGCGTCGCACATGCAACAAACATACATACCCGGCATTTTCCATTCCTCTATATCACTTCGTTCGTTTTATGTAACGCTCTCATGTTGCTCTGTTGTGCTCTTGCACGTGCAACATTTTGTGCGCTCTCTTTTTTTTTGACTTTAGCACACTTAAGAGTACGTAGTCGTTTTGGCATTATATGGAGTGTAGCAAAATTAGAGAAGCTTTACACTTCTACAATTTCCTGCTACTTGAGCATTCCGTAAACGAAGCCATAAGGATAAACACACGCTTGTGCGCCGGAAGTGTGTTTCGGCGGAACAGAAGAAGTGCGCGCGTATTAATTAAAGAACCAGTTGTTGAAAATACATTGCGATTTAAAATAAAACAAAAAAAAAAACTAAAAAAATCAAGAAGTTTTGTTGTTTACTTTAGTGAAACTGCATTTCATTAACGGTGGCAGCGTGCCCTATTTCCCCTAAGTGTCATCGTTAAAATTCCACTAAAGACTCTATTTGTCCAGCATTTTGAATTAATGCCGTTAACGGTTTGGAATTTCATTTGAAGGAATACGTTGACGACATTAACGAGACATTGACACGACGACGCCAACAACGTCAGCATGTCGCGTCGTAAACAAGCGAAACCACGCGCGTTTCTAAAACGTAAGTTTTGCATGCATTCTCGGATTAGTTGACAACCTTGCCACAAATTACCAGCTTGACTGACGGCCACGCCACACATTCCCCCATTCACCCTGCACACTGTGTGATTGATTCGCTTTAAATATCGAATGGAACTTTTTGAACGAATGACAAATGCAAATGTTACTGCAAGCGAGTATGTGTGAGTGGGTGTTATTTGACAGTAAAAAAGAAAGAGAGATGGAAATAAAGAGAAAAGGCGCAAATAATGTTGCCGCCCGCAATTATCATGAGACCTAGAGCAGCAGCCGATTCTACTATTATTTTACTAAGCTTTTGCTGCGCTAAATGGCATCAAGTATGCCGAAATTCATCGAAACCGCAACCGTGCCTCCGCTACTTCATCCTACTCTCTACAAAGGAACGGAAAGCAAACCAGTTTAGTTCTGATGCTATAAATTTTGTATTCGTTTACGAAATCTGCTTGTTTTGTGAGCTACCTGCACCTCACATAGCAAAAACAAATAAATAAAGTATGCGATGGAAAAGCCATAGATAGCGGTTTTTGAAATTATTGAAAACGTATTTGAAACTTTCGATTCACATCAATAACTGTGATTATACAAAACTACCCAGTGTAATAATATCCAATACAACCTTACCTTTCTTCTCCAACCCCCCTATTGATCCTTCTGCAGCCCCTTTGCAGCTACTCTAACTCTTCAACAGTATTCTGCAATGCGGTGTGCGCTTTATTGTGCCACACACATACACACATCTCCCCAATGGGGGACGCGCACACAGCACAGCGCAGCAAAAAAGTACCAACTTTTCAACGTAAAAAGAAGCAAAAACAACAACAAAACACAGCAACAAAAAACAACATAGAAAACCCATCGTTGGTATTTCTCTTGGGACAAGCCAATCCCATGGGAGTTCCCTTGAGGATTAGTTCACTTTGGTTCGTTCGGTTCGGTTTGGCTCTCGTTCTTTCGTATGTACCGTTCATTCATTCATTTGTTTGTGTGTATGTGTGTGTGTGCGTTGTATGCTGTGTGCATTATTGTTGTTGTATCTGTTATTGTTTTTGTTGTTGTCATGTTATATTTATATACAATTTGGAGCCAACACGAGGCAAATGTGAATGTCTGTCTGTCTGCCCGTCTGTCTCTCTGTATGTCTGACAATAGGTTTTTGAGTGTGTGTGTGTTTGCATTGATGTGTCTGCTTCCCTACTATGTGGTAGTTGTAGTAGCAGTAGCAGAGATAGTTTTTTGTTGTTGTTATATTATTATCATTATTGCATACTTTGACGTACAAACGTATTTTCAATATGCCTTCTTAAAAAATATACAAACGCACAGTGTAGCAAATATTAGTTTTACCGAAAACAACAAATATTGCATGTATAACTTTTAAATTAAAAAATAATCAGGTCTTCCTATGTAGGGTCTATATGTATGTGGTAGGTCTTTCAGAAAATTGCTGCTTAAAATTTTTTTTTTTTCATAAATAGTGCATACAAATTTTTTTAAAAGCTATAATTAAGTTTAGACTAAAAGAAACACGCTCCCATAGTCCATTCAGCGTAATTTGCCAGTAGCCTTTTCAAGTGGCTCCATAAAATCCTCTATCGGATTCATATTCGTATTTTGTGGAAGCCAAAAATTAAAATAGAACGAATTTAACCAATTATGCACTGGTTTAGTCTTATGTTTTTGATCACTATCCTGCTGAAAAATTATCTGATCCTCACGCACGCGCAAGTTAAATCGTAACTTCAGTTACGATAAATAAAACAAAATATAATAAATTTTGTATATTTGCTTTATTTAAATCGAATCTTAAGACTAACTAATTACTTCTTATTACTACTTACTTATATACTGATCACAGATCAGTTTTCTTAAACCAAGAGATTTTCACACCATGTGGTTGTTACTTATCTACTTGTGTTTAGTTCCTTTAGAAACAATATTTCTCTATATTTGGGAAAACCCAACTAAATATCTATTTAGAATGACTACATCCTCTTAATCATATCTATATTTTTCTTATGCTCTTTTTGTTGGGTTTTGTGTACTATATGCATTTCATATTTTCAAATATGTTTGCTATCCAATTGGATTTGAGTTACTGCCATTGACGCAACTCGTACGATATCAACGGCATGTTTTATCGTTTGTTTCATTTGATGGGATGGAAGTAACTTGGAAGTGTTCGACCAGTTCCAGTTCATTGTTTTCAGTCATGGAATTTTTTATTACAACACTGTCCTACTCATTTAACCCTTAAATACTTCCTGGTTACTGCAGTGGCCAGCCACTTCAGCGGCTGCCTATGACGCCATTTTACGTTCGCCATTTTAAATAAACATCTGATCGTACTGTCTAAAATTTTCTTAATCGATACATATAAATGCGAATGGGAAAATGACAACTGTCGTACAGTTACAGTTATTTTTAACTCGAAAATTGTTTGCGCAAATTTTAAACAACATACTAGAAAAAAGGTTTTTTTATTTCCGAAATTTTATATAAAAAATATATTGCAGTGATAAAAAATTTGTCCCAAACGGTATTGGATAACACCAAATAATTGTTTTTTAAAATTATTACATATATATTTTAATTTATTCACAAGATAATCCCCAAATTATTACAGAGGTCAACCATGTAAATCGAAATTACGGCACCTTAAACTAATTTATTTGAAAACACGTAGTACAAACGTTGTTAGGAATCACAAATACTATCCCTAGGTATGCTTTTAATTGAAATCGGGTGTATTGCGCGTTTAAGGGTTAAAAAGAATAAATACACTTTTGCTCCTCAGTGTCTGTATCCCTACTCTCTTGTAGTCATCTTGAACCGCCGATTGCTCTTTGTGAACCTTATTAGGTCTCCTTCAGTTCATCTAGCTCTCCGAACAGTCTGTTTCACATAGGATGTGGTGGATGATCTTAATTTCTTCATAACTTTCAGAACTTCTACAGCACATATCAGCTGCAACTCTAACCTCGAGACTCAAGACCATTGTAATTTTCTTCGACACCTTCTAATTAGCTTTTAATGGCCTACTTATTATAGTATTTTCATTCCAACCAAATCTGTTCGCGAAAAGTTTAACGTAGTCAAGTTCGGAGGTGGGATAGGGTGCTCTAGAAAAAAGGTTTACATATTTAGCTTGATCAAAGTGTAGAAGTGCACTTCCCTTGACTCAGTTTATGATTTTAGTTTTGTTATACATATGTATACAAATACAGAAGTGTTTCCCCAGATTAAACTAAATTTTTCGATCTACATCAAATGTAAGTCATAAGTTCTAAGTAAAATCTCCTTTTTTTCTAAATGTAATCTAAAAATAAATTTGAATAATTTTGCACACTGTGCGAGGCGTATGCTTCAGTTCAGTTTTTGTGGGTTGGGTTTGTTGGTTTGATTGTTACTTTGGTGTGTTGGTTAGTGAATTTCGATAAAGCTCAAGAGTATTGGAAAAGCATTTTCCATGTACATACGTCCAAAAATAGTCAGGTAAATATGTAAGAAGGGACTTACACTCATAATAGAAAAGAGTGAGAGTAATGGGTGGTAAGGTGAGGTGTGTTGTGGGTGTGTCTGTGTTTTGGGGCTTCAATTGATGGCAAAGTGAAACTATGACTTTGCTTTTTTAACTTGATGTCTAGTCTCAAGGGAGCACATTTTGGCAGTTGGCAGTTTCTTCGATATCTACAAAAAATATTGTTGTGGTTCTTGTTCGAAAGCACAGGGACTGTATGCATTGATAATTTGTTTAAAAACCTCAAAAAATAATATAAATAAGTATTCAAAATAAGCAGTACTCAGCAGCATAGTTAGTAGTAGAGAGTAGTATAAATATGTATGTATGGATACGAAGGCATTCATCTTCTATTGGAAATTTATTGTTGTTATTTTTAACAACACCTTTGAGGTTATTATTTCATTATTTTTTGACGCCATTTCTTTTGGTTGTTTTCGTCGGGATTGCAAGAACTCACACACAAATACCTATACACAAACACATGTATGTGAGTAGGAGTATAGGAACAACGATACCATTATAAACTTGCGTTTGTTTAGAGTACGCTTAGTGGCCATTTGGGAGCAAGCAAGCCGCGTTGCATGAGCAGCAAGCAGAGCAGTGTGAAAAAGAGCATCAAAGAGAAAGAATGAATGCGAATGAGAGCGAACGAGTGTGAAAAATAATGTATCGCCACCAACCAACATAACCAGCAATTTCTTTCCCCCCACCAGCAGCAAAACTCTTCTGTTATTTTCTTCTTTGCACATAATATAAAATGTTCATGATTTCGACTCGACTACTGCACCTTTTCGCTGTTGGCTAACGAAAAACCGCTTAAACTGCGAGTGCCAGTGGCAATGGCAACATCAGCAGCATCCAAGCATTACACACACATACATACACATGCATATAGCCAAACACATTCCGTTAGTGACTGACTGAGTGCGAAATGCACTCTGGGGGGCTTTAAACAAAAATGAAAATCGCTTGCATACATATGGGCGCTTATACGAACACACATACACTCATCACATATATTTAAACAACAACATTTTACACTCACACTTGAACACATTCATCCTTACCCACCCATGTAGTCTTACGGAGTCGTATGTATGTATGTTTATGTAGCTCGACACTTTTAACGACCATAACTGCTTGCTGCCTCGCATTTATTTTAAAATAAGCGTGGTTGCTGCTTTTGGCTTCACCCTCCTCCTCCATTACCTTCAAAAATACACAACACCATCATTTATGTTAAAGAAATTGTATAAGGTTCGCCCGTTCTTCTGTTGCTTCTTCTTTTTGCTTTGGTTGTTGCTTTGGCTGTAGTAGTTGTTTTGGTTATTATTGCTGTTTGTTGTTGTTGTTGTTGATGTGTCCTCTTTATGGCGCCAGGCATTCCTGCGGGTTTCATTCGTAACGAAACAAAAAAAGCAACAAAAGCACTCATACATACATATATGGAAAATACGTGTATGTATGTGTGCTTAGCTGTGTGTGTGTAATTGCTTGTTAACCTCAAACGCTTTCTGCTAACGACAAACTCATCTTTATTCTCTCTCGATTGGCATCTAAGCATCATTTTCATCTCTGTCCGTCCGTTCACCTGCGTATGTTTGCTGTTTTTGTCCAGCACCATGAATGATTGTAGTTATTCATGAGATTTTTTGTTTTTTAGTGTTATTTTTTAATATGCCCTCACACCGCCATTTTCTCCGCCTCCCTTAAACTCATACTGCCTTATTCGTGTATCTTTTTTTAATGTTTCTCTTATTTTCGGTTGCCTCCCACTTAACTGCTTTCAATAACACTGTGTAGTTAGTACAGAAATCCCAAACCATGAAATGAAATCTGAATTATTTGTTCTAATTGGATGGCCTCTTGTATCCCAGAGATTAATTAAATACCACGATGTTCTTAGCCGTGGGGTTTTAAAACCCTTAGATTTCATTTCAATTTTCGAGGAAAATTTTCAGGAGCTCATACCTGGTAACACTCATTTGTATGCTGCTTACTCATTAGTACCTGCGATTATTTTTGGATTGTGCCTCCTCGAATCTGATTATAGAACACCTATATGGATAATGATGATAATGATAATAGACAAAAGAAGCGAGTAATACAAGGAAAGTACAAGTGCTAGGTTTTAGTACGAATTTAATAAAAATTATTCCGAAATGATATCGGATAGTTTTTATGTGAGTTTGAAAATGAGAAATAAAAATGTATTGCTATTAATATTGCAAGAGTAAAAAGTTTTTTCTGCACAAAAGTTCTTCACTCCAACATCGACGAGTCGCGAGCGTTATAGGAAAGGGAGTCCAGATTATCTCTGCCTTACCGACAGCCGATTTTCGGAGGGATTTTTGAAATCATCCAATATTCCATCAATGGGATTGGTTCGTCAAAATATAGGCCTAGGAAAAAAAGATTTTAGTGTATTATTGGAGTGAAAATGCAAGTTTCGGAATGACATTGAATGAATTGACTACATTTTACTCGTTTAATCGGCATGAAACGGTTTCCTTTCTTTATTTTCCTAAAAGTTTTTTGCTCAGCAGTCGGTGAGTGGACCATTGGTTCAAAAAAACTTCGGAATACGACGGGACGCCGTCTTATGTGAAAGCCTCACGAAATTTCGCCAATACAAAGGTGTATTAGGTTGAATATCCTTAAATGGATGGTCGTAAATGAGTAAGGCTTTCCTATCGCTATCAACTATTTAATCTAAAACTACTCAGCTGTGATAAGAAACGCATTCGATCCCTTTTTCCCTGGTGAACTAGGGACAATCAGTGGCGGCAAATAATTTTAAAAAAATATGCACACAGTGTAATATACACACAATAACTTGAGTTGTCCGCAGGCAAACCAAACCAAAAAGGAAATACACCAAAAGGATAACGTTGATTTTGTTTGTTTGTTTGTTTGTTTGTGTTTATTTTTACCGGTTGATTCCTTATGGTGTGATTCAAACATGTCCTTTACAATATGTTTGCTCACATTTCTTACCCTTCGCAGCAGCAGTGGCAACGGTAGTAGTGGAGATGAAAATGGAAGTGGTCGTGGTTGCTGCGAGCGTGTAAGCTTTTGTTTGTACGAAAACGCGCAATGAAATTTATGAAAAATTCAATTTAATTGCACAATTACACATGTTTTCTTCCGGCTTTGGCCTCTCCGTTACTGTTTTGTTGTTCCCGGTTTTCGTTGGGTTTGTTTGGTTTGTATATATTTTATTACATTTCTGGGCAAGTGGACACTACCTGGCGAGTGAGTGGAGAGGACATCTCAAGCAGGACAAGCAGCAGCAGCACCTTTTTCAATTCATTTAAGTGTCGTTACTGTTGTTGAAGCTGTTTGTAGTAATGGTGTAGGCGATGCTACCTACATACATACGAGTACATGCACATTTGAGTGTACGTACATACATATGTATGTATGTGTGATACTTAAGTTGAGGTATTGATAAAAAATAAAATATAAAACGTGTAAATAGAATTTATACCTCTATGGCCAACTTGGGAGTGCTTAAGTGCTTAATCTGCATAAAGCGAATTGAATGAAGAAAACAACCAACAACAGCAACAAATAATAAAAACCAATTTGCTCTCTCAAAAAATATTGTTATTCGTTAGTTTTAGCGGGAATGTACATATGTATAGAACTAAAACTGAGCGGTGCTGACCTGAGCTGAGCTGGCGATGATGAAGATGCAATTGGGTGTTGTTGGCTTTCACAAAAAACTTCAAGGCAAATATTCAAAAATTCCATTGATAACAATAACTAATTTTAATGGGTTTTATTATTTCGCTTCAAGCTGATAGTTAGAGGTGCGAATAGAGGTGGTTGCTGCAAGTGGAAGCTTGGCTCATAATATAAGCATCTATATTATATCTTCCATCGTTCTGCAATATCTGGAATTTGTGGCAAAACTTTAAAGATTGACCTTGTATAGACATTTAAAGGAAATTGATGCAAGAGCTCACCAACAAAAGGTACACGTGATTCAATGATTCACTTTACCGTATTTGGCGCTATAATTGGAAGCCGAATTTGGCCTCACTGAGAAATAGGCAGCAGTAGCTCAAATAGGTCCATAAACTTTCGGAGATCAATCACTTGACAGCAATCCTTTATAACTATCTTATTCGAGCTGAACACTTTCACATTTAAATATATTTTAAATTTTTGTTTTTCTAATTTTAGTTGGTGAAAATCCTGAAAATTGTGGGGAAGACGATCATCCTCCAGATCCACTTGAGCTCTTAGATCCTAAAGAAGAACTACTCAGTGACGTTGATGATAGTCATGATGATGATAACAACAATGAAGATGAAGGCTTTGCGGCAAGCCAACAACAAAATGATACGACGACAATTGTGATGCAATGTCAACACCTACAACGCCCACACGACGAGCTGAACAGCAAACTACAGCATTCGCCGCCATTGGACAATGATAACGGCATTGGTGATATTAATGCTGCTATTACTGCTGCCGGTGCTTGTGATGATTCGGGTGATGATGCTGGTGGTAAGTAAAGTCTTTGACAATTTGCATATTTTATTGCTCAAGCATTGGGTTGCCAGTTGCCTGGCTGGCTAGCAGGCTATGTAAGAATGATTGCAGCAGGAACATTGAGTAATACCTATGCACCTCTCCTATGAGAATTGACATGTTCGGGGCTAATAACTCTCCACAGTCTCATAAATACTAAAAATTCAAATTTCCATCTTCGACGTGCACGAATATTAAGCAAGCACAGGCATATGTATTTGCCGACATTAATGGCTCCTCCACCAACACCAACGACGGCCTCCGACGAATAGTAACTGAAGTCCACCAGCTAGCAACATCAAATGGTTTAGACGATAAGTAAATGTGCATGAAATGTCTCAGACATTGGCAGCATTCGTTCTCTTAAGTCATTGTTACAGTGAGTTGTTGTTTTTCGTTTAGCACACACACAGTTACATCTAAATATTGTAATTCTTGTTATTTTTGCATGAATATTGAAATGAATATTCTCCAAATTTGTCTGTTTGTTGCTGCACTTATTGTGCTTCTCGTACAACTGTACGACGGTTGCTCACTTGGAGAATTACAAATCCTTTTGAATGACATTTAAAATTGTCGTTTGGTTTTGTTTGCGTTGTCATTGTCACTGCTGTTGTTGCTTGCTTACAGCGTTCGTCAGTCAGACAATCTACCCGTTCGTCTATCTGTCTGCCCTGTCCATCCATTGCACAGTGCGACAATGTGTTGTCCCAAATAAAGTTTGATGTGTTCATGTTGTCCTATACTGCCTCTCAGCTTCTCAGCTGCTATTGCTACTCATACATTACACGAAAATATTCCTGTGCGCCATGATTATGGCACTTGGGTGTAAGCCCATCGAATTGTTTGTGTATCTCAGACTGTAATGTTAGCAGCAGCAGCAGCAATAGCAACACTAACACCAGATAGCAAATTGTAACTTTTTTTCAGCCCATCAAAACTTTTCGAAAACCCGAAAAATTATAAAACATCGCTAAATGTTTCTTGCAAATGTCTGCAAACATTAACGAAAACATTTCGTTATGCAGAAGCCTATTCGACCTAAATAATCCTGTTAGAACACATTTCTCTTGCATTTCTAATGATAAGGAATAATCTGCCATATTCGTAATCAGCGTTTCTCTTGAACAAAAATCGTGCCAGCTAGTGTACGGGCAACAACAATCCGGCCCTTTACTCACTGCCACATACATGGCACAACTGCGTTAACATTCGATACAACAACAACAACAACCACATTTTTTGCTTACACATATGCGAAATCCACATACGTATGTGTGTATGCAAGGTTGGTTTCGTTAACATTCACTGCGGCTGCTGCTCCAAAACGACCAAATGGGCTACCACCGGTTCGTCGTTCTCTTTGTGTCGTTTTCATGTACTCAATTCTCAAGGGAAATCCATGCGATCCAAGCGAGAACATCATCATCAACAACAACAGCAACGACAACAATAACAGCAGCAGCAACAGTACAACAACATTAACTACGATGACTGCAACGGCAGTGTCAGCACAGCAACATTAGCTTGGCGGCGATGACGGTGACGGCCTTTACTCCTACTTTTCTTCAATGTTTTGCCATAAATGTGGCTGGCTTAAAAAGTAAACAACCTTAAAGTGGGTGGAAGTGTTCTCTTTTCGTCCGTCTCTTCCATTATATCCATATATATTGCTCTAAAGAGCACTAAGGCTACCGGAAGAAGTAAAAAAAAGACGAAGCACAAGAAGAGAACCCAATGCCACAACCAAAACTGAAGAAAATGACGACGACTAACTTGCCTAGAAGGGTAACGAAACACCAAGAAGCAGAGAAATAAAATTTTGCTTGTGTGTATGTGAGCACAATGCAAGTGTATTGCTATAGCCTGCTGACTGCCTTCCTGTAAGCTTTTCAGTACTTTATCACCGAGGAGGTTTGCTTGTGCTGGTGGTGGCGATGGCGGCGGTTGGGTTGATGGTATTGAGGCGCTGCTGCTGCCACATTGCTGCTGCTGCTACTGCGAATAATATATGGGATGCTTGCTCTCTCGTGTGTTGTATAATGTTCTAATGGGAAATGAGGCTGTGATAAGTTTGGGGATCCGAAAATTGTCTTTCTACTCTTTATTCCCGGCGAGAATGGAATTGTGTATTTCGCATATGCAGCACAAGTTACAGTGGAATGCAAATGTGATTGGTTCGAGCATGAAATATAAAAGTGAAAAACAGTCAATGCCACAAATACATATGACGCGCTCAGAGGAAAAGTGAAGCACACTATTTACTAGGGAAAAGAGTTGCCGACTACAGCGATATAGCCGAGTATGCACGAAGAGTTCTAACTTACGCACACATATAAAATCATATAGGCAAATCAGAACGAGATTTCGTTTTGGGTTTATGAAATTTTCTATTTTACCTTTCCTCTAGCAAATTTTATGCTTCACTTTTCCTCTGTAGGTGCTATTAAGTTTTTTGTAAAAAGCCCTATTTCCCCTCCCTAGCTCATGCCAAGCTGTCGGGATTCTTGTTCGTTGGAAATATGATTAAACCAAAACATCCTCAGAATGATCCTCACGTAAAGTTTATCCTAATTGATATTACGACGGTTTACTGACTTCAAAAAGTTGACAAATTATTGGCATTACTACTCTAGAATACAAAAACAATATTTTCTAGTTGAAAAGAGGTTTGAATTGAATACAAAGACCATAAAAGAAAATTATTTCCAAGTTGGTTCCGAAAAAGTAAAGGAGAAACCAAATTTCAGTCGTTGTCCAGATTTTGAATATGCCCCTATTTATGTAGTTTGAAACTATTGAACCCAAAAGCTTCTCTTATGTGCGAAAGCATTTAAAAAAGCAATGAAGTTTTTTGAATAGTTACGAATTTACCCTGAATTGTTCCACTGTTTCACACATATTGCCTTGTGACATTAATATGAGTTTTCTGCTTATAGATTATATTTGTGTAAAGTTTTATGTTGCAATTCGGTGCTGTACTTTACGCTTACAACAGTTGCTTTTGTGTAGTGTACATACAAGAGTGAGCAAACGTATGTATTTGGTTGTGTACATACATGCTGCATGTATGTACATATGTATGAATGAGTGTGTACATATGTGTGTGTTTGTGGTCCGCTGGGAGCAACCTTGGTGCGAATAAAAATTACACATTGCTATACAAGCGAAACTTCAAAATACAAAAGCGTTGCTAACTTTTTATGCTTTTGTATAGGTTTCTACATACATACTTGCATGTATATGTAAAAGTATAAGCATGTTTATATGGTATGAGTGAGTTTGTGTGTATTTTATATGTATGAGTTCTAAAGGGAACATCTTGAGACATGTTGCTGCATAGAAGTTGCTCATTTTACCATTATTATTCCATTGTGTATTGAAAAATGAAACAAAAGTGAGTTATCATATTTCTACATGTCACACTAACACTACAAACAATATTACACACGCATATACACATACAGGTGGGTAATGTTGTAAAGCATACGAGCTTTAGTATGAGTACAAGAAGTTTATAGTAGAAAAGTCAAGATAAATATGTTTGGAAATGACATTAATTTAAATTTAAAAGGAGAACAAGGAAAATTGAAGATATTGTGCCACAGTGCACAAACACACATATATGTGTGATTCTATTTTTGACGATTAATTACACCGAGGAGAAAGAGTATGATACTTTTGCAATTATGAAAACTCATTCAAAAAGTTTAATTCTTAATGTTAACAAAAATATTTATAGCTTGACCTTTCAGGCAGAGATATTTCGAAAATAGGTTTATTTCCAAATCAAACTTTTATGTGGACATTTCTCTCAGTGCTCTGCTTCCTTCTTTCTTCCTTTTCATTCATTCTCTTTCTGACATACAAAAAGCATTTGCGAAATCTCTTGAGACGTAGTAGCCAAGGAAACGAATCGAATTAAGAGCGCAGACACACACACATACAAACATATACAAAATGAAGCAAGATCTCCAAGGACACCTCACAGTCTGTGAAAAAGGAAAGCTTAGGGAAATCTGCACGAATGTGCTTTATAGAAAATCATTTCGTAGTAGTAAATAGAGTTGGAGAGTGGAGTGACTTAAGAGACAACGCGCAGTGCGTCCCATCTGGGAGAGGGTCATCAAATTTTTCAGAGAGAGAGCGAGAGTGAGAAAATGTACTCGTACAACGCAAAATGTGACGATAAACCTTTTGATAAAGTATTCACTTTGAAAATGTATGACAACCCAAAAGTAGGTGAACATATTTTCGCATATTTATTCTCATAGTCGTTGTATGTATGCTTGCTTTTGGAATTTATGACTTTTTTGAGTTTGATGGTAAAGAACTCGAAGCTAATCAAAAGGGCACTGCAAAGAGCTTCTGCTAATAAACTAAGCTTCATCGATTTATGACGCTGCCGAATTAACATTAGCATGTGAATGAATGAATGTTGCTGCGTGTATGCCACATGCCATAATACATCCATCTGCTGGCGTTGCTGCCATTTGCTTCCATCAAGAAAAGGTCGTTAAAAATTAGTTGCTACCGTATCTATTGGTGTTGCTATTGCATTGTAAGTTGTAAAATGATGAATATGGTGTGAACTATATAGAGGCAGTCAAGCATCGCGACGTTTCCGAAATATGGTAGCGAAAATTACAACGTAGGTACTACACTCATCGAAAAATGATTTTAAAAGGAATAGAAATAGAAATATTTTTAACTGTGTAAGTTTTCAGAGATTGTAACGACGTAGAGGGATAAACGAGATGCATTAGGAATTGTTCCTTTTGAACTTAAGGAGTTTGGGCACTACTAATTCTTTGCAATAGGAAATTTTTTTATAAAACTTTTATAAATATTATTTTGTGAGCTGTATTAGAACATTTACACTTAAATGTATAGCTGCGTATGAATGTGTAAACAAACGAAGCCAATTTCATAAAATAAGACAGCAACAAAGAGATACACGCTATACAGATACACGCTGGTGATGGCGTTGGCTCTTTTGGCACTCTGACTCTGGGGCTCCCAGAAGGACGTGTTGAATAATCATCGTAGCAATAGTACTAGTGTAGCAATAGTAGCGAACAGCAGTCAGTTGCATTCAACGTGCAAAACGCAACACAGCACATACGCCGTCTGCGCGCTCGTTCATAGCAGCCATCATCATCATCATACTGTTTAATGTGGTTGGCACTGAAATTCCTGCCAAACTTACTGTTGCCACTTTTACCAAATGACAAACGGACTCGTAAAACCAGAGCCAAACGAAATGAACAGAACAACAACGAACAAGTAAGACTGTTACTCCACGACACGGTGATGGTAGCAATGGTGGCAATGAATAGTGAACACGTGAATTTTACAAACTATTCGTTCATATTCAAATTTTCCGATGAGGAATTCCCTAGTCGCAGGACAAAGATTATAGTTATGGTCGTGGAATTGTATGCTCGTATTGCGTTTCACTATAAACGAGAAATGAACAGAAACGGGAAAACGTACGTACAAAAACAAAACACATGCAACTGCATATGCTCTGAGTATTGACGCTCGTAGCTAACGATGTTCATCATCATCTCGATGTCGTTGTTGTTGTTGTTGATGATTATGATAAGTCAAAGATGTACACCGCTGACAGATGTGGGACAGAAAATTTTCATTTCATCATTAGTTCACATACTAACGAACAAACGATCGAATGCGAATGCAAATGCACATGTGCACACTAAATTTCACTGGCAGTGCAGCAGTAATGGAAAAAGTGTTTAGTTATTGGATACTAGTAACTTCAACTTCGACGTAAGCATAATTATGCCTTACTGCCGCCTTCGATTGTGAAATTGAACAAGTTCGTTCATCTCACCGTCGCCTCTCTTTGCTATTGTGACTACTAACATTTACACTCGTTCTATATATATACTGCATGACGGATATGGCTGGCGTAAAGTGGCAGGCAACTGTAAACTATGGCAACTTTTTGTTTCGCAGTTTTGCATTTGATTTCATTTTCACTCAATTTCACGACGAAAATTTCAGCGAAAATTATGGACTAGCTAACTGACTGATTGGTTTGGCTAGGAAGCTTGTTGGTTGTTTCGTTTACACACACGATTTCCATACATACAAAGCATATGACTTTTGTGACAGCCAGCAGCAGCAACAGCAGCTAGCATTGATGGAAAATCATCCCGTGAGAATTGTGTGCTATGGTGGCAGTGCACAAAGTACGTGGCAATGGCAATAATGATCACGATGATGATGATGATGATGATGTAGGTTTGATGCAATCGTAGTGGGTGGTAGAGTCCATAGATTGCCATGCTGTTTTGTTGCGTGGCACAAATATACCAACACTACAATATAGTACATACCAACACATATACACTTGCAATTCTCTAAGGTAGCAAGCACACATTGCATATGTTGCCTGCATTCCAACCTGACTGTAACACGTACCTTTAATAAACACAATTACCAACAAATACAAAAGCACCGTGTGTGTTCAGAACAACCTCAAATTCAGAGGCAAAGTAGCACCGAAAGATAGAAAAGAGAAAGAGTAGAACTAACATTTAATGTACGAAAGACGAAAACAGTAACAGAATTTCTTAAGAATTTCTCTTCAGTCACACAAACAGAAACACAAAAAATACATTCCAAAACATAAAACAAAAAATATCAACAACAGCAACGAATATCACGTGCTATTTTGCCTAAAAATATGCTTTGCATTGCAATGTATTATTGTTAAGCCAGAACAGCTGTTTTTGTCATTCGTTTTTCGTTTCTTGCTTTGTGTTTTCAACAATATGATGCCATAACCCCAAAAGTATGCTTTTGATTATTCTATTCTCACTCTATTTCTCTTTCAACATTCTGTCGCTCTCTTCAAAACAAACGTTTGCGCAGTATGCACTTTCGTGCTCTTACGCTCTTAAACTACGAACTGTGTATTCTCTCTTTTAGATTTATCTGAAACCATTTCCTTTCCCAATCTACCAGGCCACCCAACACAGCATGTCTGTCTGCGTGCTTGGCTGCCTGCAACAACAACCACACGAGAACAGCATTTTCTTCTTTGGGGGAATTATGGGACCCATGGGATTCGACTAATCAAAATTCCTTACACCTGGGACATTTGGCAGTAGAACTTGTGCTCGTACTCGTACTCTGCGTTGAGTCGTGCATTATAGCCACAGTAAAAGTAGAGTAAAAGAAGCACACAAAGTATAGCAGCAAAAGTAGAAGAAGCTAAAATCGGGATACCTTCCTCCCACCTTTCACCTCCAACCAAACATTGCAAATATTTTTACTTTTGTATACTTATATGCGAGCATATTGATTTTCTTTTAGAGACGCTGCTGGCTGTTTCTTCTTTAACTTCTTTAATTTGCTTTTTGGTATTTCAATGGTGTGATAGTAGCTTTTTGTTGTGTGTATTCAGTGCTTTGCAATGTTTTATTGCATTGTGGAATTTCATATTCTATATAATATAGGTAATTTACTTTGCTGTTTCCGAAAGGTAAACGCGCGCCCGTCAACAATGCCAGTGCACTATTCGTTAAATTGTAACTATTTAATATAAATATTTGTGGTTCTCTTACTTTGCAGTCGGACTACTGAAAGGTACAGATACAGCGCCGTGCGACAAACCAGCAAAAACATTAGCACAACCAGTTCTCGATGAATCCAAAGAATTTGTAGAAGTTTTACCTAAAACGGAAAATGTTGATACCAATACCACCAACGACGTCGATGAGAAAATAGACGACAATTATGAAGATGATATTTACAATGACGACATAGAAGATTATGATGATATCGACGATGATGACGAGGATATACATAGTTTGGATAGTTACTATTCTGGTAAGTGGAACTAAAAAGAAAAAGTTTTAAGCGCGCTAAAATTAAAAACTTTGCTTTCAAATTTAATCTTAAGAAATTAGTTGAGTTATAGAGGTGATCTAACTAATTTCTAACCTTGGGCGAATAACAGTTTTTGCCTACAATTGTTGTTTGAAAATAATTTTAAAGATTCCCCAAATTATATAAGGGTAAACCCGGTTGATAAAAGTTTTTTAGATCATTTGCACTGGTTAAGGCAGAATTCTCTAAAAATAAAAATGTTAAAGCTTCAGCCAGCCCGAAAGATAACACACTGTAAGCAATATCAAGAATTTATTTAATACAACAAAAAGTGGTACAACCGTAAATCCAGTGAAATATCCAAATACAAATGTATTAGCACCACAATCACCTTACATCATCAGTATCAGCTTCAGTAAAACCAATTTGTCAGTAGGAGCATCCATATATGGATGTATGTATGCCTGAGTATGTTGTCGTTGAATGTTGTTGAGTATACGAATTATGTTCATCTAGAAAGCAATAAGTGGCATAACCATTGAAATTACTGTACAGGGTGTTATATACTAGATGACCACGACACTCTTGGGTGCTCTACACCTGTGCCGAGGGAGTCGTTTCATCGGCAGCAGTCAAGCCATGCCTAACTACGTTTTAAAAACCCAGAACAGCAATCAACACCAACCAGCAACAATAACAAAAGCAAATGCGCCAACGAACGAATACGAATGACTTCCAATATTAGTCTGCCTGCCAGTGATGAAGTTGATGTCGAAAGCAGCATTCGTACTTTTCACCATTTTCCTACGCCCGGAGTTTCCATGCTACTTTTTTGTACATTTTTGCTTTTCAAGTTTTTATTCAGGAATATTTTTTCATAGTTGTAAATGTCCATTTGTTTTTGTTGGTTTGTCTGTCTCTCTGTCTGTGTTTCACATACAAATTTAGAAGCAGCGTCTCTCTTACACACAAATAAATATTTAACATACACATACACTCAGTTGAGAGTAGCACTTTATCAAGTCAGAAATTGCGCGCTGCTGTGGAGTGCGGAGCGCGGAGGGGTGTTAAGTTGAAGTGTGGAGTGCAAACTATGAATACTCCTAGAAGTTCATGAAATGTTTTCTTTGCTTTATCTGTTTCTTTTGCATGTGAATAGGTTGTGTTTGGCTGTGTGTGTGAATTCATTTGAATGTAGGATATGTGTTGCTGGTTTTTTATTTTGCTTTACTTACATTGATGGCTTTTTGCTGTCGTATTGTGCTGTTGTTTTTTCGTTCTTACTGTTGTGCATATACAGTTCATTTTGAGATTTACTAAAACAACTACCTCACACTCTCACTCATTCTTTACTGAAAGGATCTTTCGTCAATGATACATAATACACAATACTATTGCATCTAACAATAGCCAGTGGTGTATACATAGGGGGGAGGGGGCATATAAGAACCTTCAGATCTTTCCAAATGCTTTATAAAAAAACTAAAACAATTTTTTGGTAATATTTAGGAAACTAAATTTCTAAAAATACTGTATACATAGTCAGCCCCACAGACAAAATTTCCAGATCCAACACTGACCATAACATAAGTAATGCATTTGCATGCGAGTTTTGTTATATCAAATGTTCAATCCAGCCGGATCCAGTAAGAAATAAACAAACTATCAGTAAAGAACTCATATTCACGAAGCACGAATGATAGACATTGGTATTGGACCTGATTTTTCCTTTGTATTTGTAATTTTGACATTTTCATAGATCATTCTGCGCAACAAAGAAAGAAATCGGACTATGGTTTAATATTCTGAGAAATTAGTAAAAAAAAAAGCATCTTGAATATTAAAAACATCGTAGAAATTTATCATGTACATATAAACTGTCGTTCTTAGAATAAACTACTCATCTGCTCATATCAGATGAGTAATGTATGCTAAGTAGTAGCGCTATTAGCACTAGTAGCAATTTCAATATTTCACTTATGAAATATCAACCATTTCTTTTTATAAAAAAAAACCCTAGCATTTTGAGTTTTACAAAATTTTTACTAACTTTTCTTTCGGAGCCTCTTTCAGAATATCTTTTAGATATTGGCTTTCGAAAGGTGCACAAAATTTCAATAAATTCGGTTGGCCCATGGATGGCACACCAGTACAAGAAAAAAATCAACTTTCTCTGATTTTTCTAACTTTTGTCGAAATTAAGGTAATAAATGGGTCGATTGGGCCAGAAAATTCTTGTGTATTTATAACTTGCACATATACCAATGTACATTTTAATTTAAAAAAGTTGGAGGTAAAGGAAAGTTGATTTAAAGTTTTATGTACCAGAACTTTTTAAACCAAGAAACTTATTTTTGGACTCTATTTTGATCAAAAGTTGGTCAAAATTTTATAAAACTCAAAATGTGAAGGATCTAATATATATGGAAGGCGCTCTAGCAGTTGATTTTGAGGCAGAGCTTCACAATTTTATTCGACATTTATTCGAAATTGGTTTTTTGTTTTCAAATGATGCAATATCATTTTTCCTACATTTCCTCGAGTGTATAAAATGCATTCTTTTATATAGATATCATATGCAAATTATGAACTACACACATTTCATGCATTTCATTGTGTATGCCTGACAATGTGACAGGATTTCCTCCAGCTATCTTTGTAAAAGTTTTAAGGTTTTAATTAAAGTTTTCTATTTATATAACTATATATAAAAACTTTTTAGTTACAACTACACAAATGTCCTCTTGATTTATTAATGATTTCCTAACATTAAATTTCAGAAAGGATACTTTTTATCACATGCTAACTTAGCACTTACTATTATACCTTAAGAAATACATGCACGGTGATGGTGACCTTGCCTTGCTGCAGTTGGCTCAAGAAAACGTGCTGCATTGCTATGGTCCTGGTAAAGGAAAATGATAAGAGTTATGTAAAGTGACATTCTTTTAGTATATCCTTCATGTTTACAAGTAGACTAGAACATAGACATTTATGTATGCATGCATGCATGCATGTTTCCTTTGATGCCAGCAATTAATTACGCATTTGTCTTACAAGACAAACAGTTAGCACCAGCACTGGTGATATGTAGCAGTCGTGTCTTGTTTTATAAGCAAATTGCCTCCTGCCTTTAAACATTTCTCTCTTCATCATGGCAGTTTTCCACTCGTATTTCTGCTGCCGGATGGGACCAGCAATAAATAATTACTCTTCTGGACTGTCAGAATAGTTTGGTAGCAATTTGTTTATGTGATATTTTTGGAAATTTTAGCGCTTCCGTATGTGAGAATGAGTGTGTGTAATTTTTGCATGTCGCTTTTGCGACGTTATAAGAACATTGACATCTTTTAGCGACACAAGATAATTTCGTTGTGGTCTTCAAATGGAATGAAACATTTACGAGATTTAATCTCTTTTCTTGTAAAAAGCGCTTTTAATTTGTGTCTTCTGTTTAAAACTGATTACTTAAGTAGGTTTCGCGGCGCTCTTTTCACTTTAATGTTCTTCAACCGAAAATGTCATTTTACCGTAACTTTTCGTAATTTTTTTTTTTTTTTTTTGTAGCTATCTTATTGTAACCTGCTTTCCATTGTCTTAATTCGAGTACTTGTTACAGATTTCGACAGTTTTTATCTTTTGGTTAAATGATGTTTATGATCTTCATGCTAACATGTTTCTTGTCAAATGTTTAAAAAAAAAACAATTAGTTTTCGTATGTTTTACGCACATATTATAAAAAAAGAAGAAATGGCTTAAATTCTTTTGAAAATTAGTGAGGTTTTAAATACTTTGTGCCTACAAATTTTAAGTAGCGAACAGCTTTAACAAAAACTATGTCGTAATAAAAAGAATATATGTTAGCATTCACATGGTATGGTCAACATTTCACAATTTCTTACAAATTTCCACAATTTTTGCATTTAATAACCTTACAAATGAAAGCAATTGGTAGGTATATACAATAAAGCGCCTCATAAAAAAAAAAGTTGTTGCTGCCTCTCCTTAAATTGAATTGTGAATTGAATTGTTCTAAAAAAAACTCAAAAAGGTGTGAAAAAACACACTGAGCCATTGAGCCATGGATCAGAAATCTTTTTAATGCAAAACCTAATCGTTTTTGAATTTCTATTAAGTATTTGTGGTTTCCTTTTTAACCAAAGTAGTCCAAACGAAAATCGATTTTTAGATTTTTTTTTCAAAACAATCCAGCTCATGACAATTTATTTTTAGAGATTGATTTTTAGAAGGAGGTGATATGAAATATTTTTTTGTAAATATGTAACTTAAAGCATATTAACATACAATTTTCTGACTGCAATAAATATTAAAATATTCGATATTATTTTTTCCTAAATTATTGTAAAACCACATTTGGCATTACGAAACTGACACTAACGTAAAACCGCAGCGTAGCACGTGCTCATCAACATAAACCAAAGCATCTTAACCCTTTCGTTTCCCATCGCCGCTGCTCGATATGAAAATATTTCAATTTCGAAAATAAAAGACACGGTCATTTATTTGTGTGGCCTTTTGAGGTAAATGCACCTGTTTTCTACGCTTTAATTCAATTTTGTGGTAAAACAAACAAGTGGCATGCAACCAAAACATCACTAAATATAATTTTTCAAAAAAAATATTAGAAGAATAAAGTGCAGAAAGAGAAGGAGGAAAAAGCCTTCCACTAATCTGTTGAATCCCTTTCAACAACAAATGCAAGTAACTGACAAACAATAAAATCCCTTAATATGTAGAGCTGAAGCACACACACATACATACATACATACTCACGCACATCACTATTTGCCACTTACAACTATTTACCTTTCTTGTATTTTGACATGTGACGCCATAACATCATTACAGTGACAGGCGACGGGACGGCCACAATTCTCGTCGATGCATTGCATTGATATGTGACTTGCAATTTCTCACTGACATGTCATCAATGATTTCAGCGCCTTATTTTACCTCTTGCCTTCACAATGTTACATTGATGATGTTTGTGACTATGATGAATTCATCAATGAACTCTGCTGTAAAGTGTAAACGCTGGCGTGCATAGTGAGTGTTGTTGGTGGGTAAAGCGAATGCAGACAATTTCAATCGCTTTAGGTGATATTGATTGATTTACGTCAGCGCCTGTTGGAATTAACCATTAAAACCTCAATCTTTATCTATGAATCAATGTGTGTGTCTAAAAGGATCATTGGCAACTCAACATTTTATACTAGATCCTTTGCACAGATAGCAACGCTAGTCTGGTGATTTGATGCCATAATAATTTTTTAGTTTTCTGCTACTTATGTTTCATTGATCTGGTGAGTTAATTGATCATCTAATTGAAGTTTACTATCTGAAGATTTACAGAAAAGAGTGAGACTAGGATGGCTGATTTTAAGTTGTTATAAAGTTGGCAGTAATAGCAAAAATTATCTAATTAGGGTCGTTTAGTAACAGCTAAGCTTATTTATATCAAGGTAGATATTAAGGGAATGGTGTACTACAGCCAATAAGTTATTGGTTATGTCCAGCACTACCCCAGTTACAGTTTCCTTCTACGAGTGTCTCGCAGTGCAGGATGATATGCTTCACCGTCTCATTTTTGCTTTGTCGTATGCTTAGATGTTTCAGGTGTTAACTCAGTTTACAATACCTTGAAACGAAACAAGTAGTTTTCCTTTTTGGTTAAAATATCTGACTAGTAGCTTTGGCTGTCTAATTGTAGGAATTTGACCCCAGTCTCCTTCTTCCATTCTTAAAGCATATTTTATGGTGTAAGTTCCAATACATTTTCATGTATTTCTGTATGATCAGAGACCCAGAATATAGTTACTTATCAGTCTTATGTCGAGAATCCCCGCATGGGAAACGCTTGGAGTCTTTCTCAAAGCCTCAGTGGCTGGATTTGGGGTCATTAAGCACAGTTAAAAACGGTTGCCAGAAAGGCTTAGGCCTTTTGACCTAAGTGTATACTTTTTAAAAAGGGAACCACTATAACCAACCAAACCTAATCTGGAAGGAGTAAAGAAAAGAATCACACGAAATTTCTAACCTGAAATTGAAAAATTTAATATGAACCACTTTCGGAATAAATAAACCAATTCACCAACACACGTGGAAGCAGATAGGTTCATTTCTAGCTATGTACATTTGTAACTTTTACAGACTTGCATACAAAATTAAATTGATCTTTTATTGCTAATAATAATATTTTGGTAGTGCAAATAAAATATATATAAGTAAAACTTAAGGTCTATCAATTCAAGCGCTAGTTAATACATAAAATAAAACTACAATATATTTTTTTATGACTACGACAGCAAAGCATGCCTGACTATATCTACGCGTAAAGGGTCGTCGAAACTACTACATACACATATTCGTCCACGCCAAAACCACATAATTAAATTAAAGCTCTATGAAGCTGAAATGTTGGCCAAAGTGGAAGGTTTACTTACGCTTATAAAAAAATAAAAACGAAGAACAAAAATTCAAGAGGCTAAAAATACAAATAAAATAATCGTAAAACAAAAAAGCGAGGAAGCTAAAGTTGAAGCTGAAAAAGTGGCGTTTCTTTCTGTTCGGATATAATCTGATGTCGCAAAAGTAGAGAGCAACAAGAAGAAAACAAACAAACAAGCACAATAAACGACGACATTAAATAAAACCCAAGGCACGTTTGTGACACTCCAAACACACATATGCATACACATGTAGAAGACCAGACCAGCTAGCCGTTGAGTAGAAGAAGCACATACAGTTACGATAGCAACAACTTCAAGAGCGGAACTTATTTTCACAGTAGTAAATACGCAGAATTCTGATGGCAGCAGCAGCAGCGCGTGCCATCAGAATGAACTTAGAAAAAAGGTTAACATCGTACATGCGGAGGGCAAAATGAATAAACACAAGCGAAAGGGCATAAACGTTCGTTAAAAAAACGGAACTACACACTATAAACATACGATATTTAACTGCAAGATAGGTTGTCGTTTTCGACAGTGGAATACAACTATGCACAGAGGCTCAAACTAGCGGTATACCGTTCAAGATTAACATGCTTGATTACAACATCCGATTCCTATTGTGATTCTCTGATTCCGATTACGCCAATTCCGGTCGCTTAACAGAAAATGAAGAAACTAGAACATGATTAAAGTACAATGCAAGACATGAGACAGTTCGGTTAATAAAATGGTCAAAATATAGGTTAATGTGCGATTTACGACAACGTTTGGCGGCATCAGCTGTAGCAGCAGCGTGTGTGACAACAATAAGCAAATTGAATTGCGGAAAGCAGCGTTGAGACTTGTCTTCTATGTACCTATGGAAAATATGCTTATTTATCATTTCTGAATTATTTACACAAAATACTGTACGTGGGTGGGTCTGTGTTCGAGTGTGTGTTATTACATTTTTGTATCCTAGTGTGTTTTGTAACATGCTCTCACATTTGAAGAAAATATAATCTCACATACCTACTCCTCCTATTCATGAGCGCACAGAGTACGAATATCAGATACCCAAATGCTTCTCTCTTTTATGTCATCGCACACATACATACATATGTATGTACATACGCATATACAAAAACAAATATATATACGCGTATGTGTGTGCACTTTGAATGAATGGGTGGTCCCTTGGGGCAGCATGGAATTGTACCTTAGTGTACCATAATACCAGCTTCAAAGTGCCCCAAAAGGATACGAATACATCCAATTGGAATTTGCTGTTGTTTTGGGCTCTTTCTGTTGTTGTTGTTGTTGTTACTGTCGTACATACTTTTCGCATCACATTTACAATATTTTCCAATGTGCGCTCTGGCTCTTTTGTGTATTCATATAGTTACACATATGCTGACATTAGGGTGAATTGATAAAGTGAAACCCGTAAAGGTGTAACAATAATAATAATTTCTTCTTGTGAAAATCACAATCCAAAAAACCTGAAATTACTCAAACAAAAAATATAAAAAATTCTGGATCTGTAAGCTCATTTCAATCTCAAACTGAATATTTGTTTTATAGACTTTCATCTCAAGGATCATTTTATGTTTTTATTTTTAAAAATATATTCTACCATCAAAAAATCTTCCTGCGTAATGACAGTCGACTGACTAAAAGATTAAATAAAAGTAACGGTATCCTCTCATATGGCATATTCATACAACAGTGGCATCAGGTGGCAATGTCATGAAACAACGAAAATCCCAACCTTATCCACTAACTGTGAACCAAATGTAGGCTAACCGACATATTCAAACGATAATTAGCAGATTAATGATATGGATATGGATATACACGGTAAGGCAGATCTAATGATTTCTATTTAATGTGTTATTTATGCGTAAGTATGTCGCAAAATTTCCCACTATTTTCCGATTTCCTTATTTTTGACTTCACCCTAACGCGTTTATATGATTTCATATACAAGAGTGTATACGTATATATGTATGTATACATACTACATATGTAAGTCTGCATGAAAATGTGGATTAAATTGTGAAATGAAGACGATGCTTTTTTATATCCGAAGAACACATTGTTTAAACGTGAATTTTGGCAGCTTTGAATCAATTCAATTTAAAATATTTTATTTAAAGTTTATAGAGCAAAAAAAAAATCCATTTTGAGCAACAAACAAAAGTTTATGGTTTCATGCACACCAACATTTTATTTATTTGTTCTTACATTTCCGGGTTCGAAGCTGGTGGAGAACAAGGTGTGAATAGGACATGGTATTAGGGAGATAAACACTTTCTCTGTGTCTTGTGTTTACTACAAAAGAAATCGCTTAACCGCAGTCGTCATAAATCATGCACCAACAACACAACAACATCTACAACAACAGTAGTCGTACCGGCAGCTCACCAAACCACCAGCTCCAACTTTCTTGTTTTGTTTAAAAACTAAATTTTTTAAAATCTTTTCCAACATCGCGTAATGCCGTGGTACATACATTGGTAGTTAGGTAGTAGTGGTCTTCACCAAATCACACTACACTGCATCAGCATCCTTCCAAACTCTTCTTTTGTATTGGTTCCTTCTGTTTCTGACTTCTGGCTGTCTCGCTCGCCGCCCATCGCAATGTGTTGACACATCTCTGGGGGTTTTAAACGGCGAAGCTCTCGAAAGATTTCAAACTTTTCTACTTTTTGTGCGCGCGAAAAAATATGCTCTCTTCTCTGCACTTTTTGTTTTTTTGCTTTGGCGTGATACACTCAAGCGGAAAGTTGAGCAAACGTTATTTGTTGATTAAGAAATATTCAATACATATAATTTTGAAAATCTGAAGTGAAACATTTATAAACAGGGACGTGCTCTGAACTTCGCAAATCGTCAAATCGTTTGCCTTGTTTTATCGCAAAACAACAAATTATTTTCGCAGTTATTTTGTTGCATATAATGTTTTTTGGTTTGGAAAGTTTTTAATGAATACAAATAGCAACAATTTAAAACAAGAAAACATTAATACATAAGTACTTAGTACACCGTGACACAGCAACAACACCAACAAACGTATGAAGTACGGTGTGGTAAGATTTGAACCGAACGAGTTGATCAAGACACAAGTCAAAGTATAGGTTGCATTCATACCGTGCGGACTTTTTCAGCGCACCTCTGTGGATATAATTTCTTTGACTTTTTCATGTGAGGGGATGAAGAGCATAGGAAACTGATCGTTGTTCAAATCGTTGGTTGTTTTTGGTTAAAAGTGCATGTAGGCATCCGCATGTTTCTGCAGATTAGAAAAAAATGCAAGCATTTTGTAAATTGTAAAGCAATAGCTTGCAGTCAAATTGAGAATAAATAAATTAATGGCACGTTAATCTGAATTTATGGTAAGGTGTGTGTAGAACACTTGCGCAATTTAGAGAAAACGTCACTGGTTGTTAGGTTTCTGACCATATCAATCTTTTTTCTATGAGTGTATTTTTTGCAATGTGCTTCTTGTTTTTGGCTCACCGCCACTTTTGAATCCGGTCCAGCACATTTACTACTTCGAACTTTGTTGACAGCGCTAGTAATGGTTGTGGTAATGGTAGTGGTGGCTGTTGATGATGATAGTGGTGATGAGGCGGAAGTCATAGTCAAGCAAGCACTTTCTTTTATTTTCTTCTCCGTTGCTGTGAATAGTTTCCTATTTGTCCGCAGAGCTTCACTCTTATTCATTTTTATTTACTTGCCACCACTGCAGCAGATTTTCTACTTGTGGTTCCTTTGTTCGTTACCATGTGCACTCACACACACGTAAGGCATGAAAGTTTCACGCGAGCTGTCCAGTTTGTTGGGTGGGGGTATTTGTTTCTACTGTTGCCGGTGGTGTCAAACAATTTACACCTGAGATTGGTTTTGCATTTTTGTAAATTTTTTGCAATAAACAAAAACTTATGCGCCACACATACATACATACGTATCCAGTACGGTAACATGAAGACACTTGGCTTAAAGAATATTATTTATGAGATTTCACGCCTTTCATGTTTCTGGGGAGTTGTTTGTATGTGTGCATAAGTGTGTGTGTGAGAATCATATAACGAAAATAGTAAGGGAAAAGTATAAAAGTTTTGTTTGGTTAACAAGTTTTTCTTACTTTCGAGATTTTCTGGTAGTGGCATTGCAATCACCAAAAAAGCATTTCTCGCATTTGTTGTTGTTTATATAAATTTAAAATATTCCCAGAGTTTAAGTTTGAAATTCATCATGATTGTGTGTACGTATTTCCTTAATTGCCAAGATTTCAAAATGCAGATATTTTCTTGACCTAAATAATCACATTTAGGAAAGAGCAACAAAATTCACATATACGTGATGATGGCTTCCTATTCTAATCCAAACACATAACACACTTATAACACATACGTTTTATCTTTGTTCATGTATGTGTGGCGGCCACTTTGTTGTGATTTGGTGGATAAGCAAAGCAGTGCGGCCTTTGCCTGATATTTTGTCAGTTATGCCGGAGAAAACGGCTTGTTTTTCTAACTATTAAAACGCTTGGAACAAATTAGTTTATTTCACAAGGGTTAAATTTTGTGATTTTGCGATAACCAACTAACCCTTAAATATTATTGAGCTGAGTAAATCAAATTCCATTACAGTTACCTTTTTTTGATTTGAATTGTAATTTACAAACGATAGTGACGTGATTTTTTTGTTGTACCAAAACTTTTCATGCATTATCTACACTTTAAAGCCCCAACAAACAATTCATCCTCCTACATCAATCCATAGAATATTCGCTGTAGTAAATTATAGGATTTCACATCATGGAATAAACTCCCTATGCTTGCTCTATAAGCTAATTTGGCGCCGTTTTTCGGTCTTATCAAACCTTATTGTAGCACCAGAAATTGTTCCGGAACACATGTACATTTTGTGTCTAATAATAAATACTGGAGTATATTATAGGATGATGACAAAAAATACAAAAAAAGATTTTATACAACAATCGCTTTTATTCAGAATTTATTTTCTATTTTATATTTCACATTTTATCAGAAATAATTATTTGAAATTTTTATGAAACTTAACCGGATTCGAACCCGATATCACCACATTGTTCGTCCTATACCTGAACTAGTTAGTCAACCAATGCATAGCATTCTCAGTATTGGGTTAAAACTCTATTACTTATTATTGTTGTTCTACTCCAATAAGCCTATTATAAAACGGTAGTAGTATCACTATAGAAGCATTTCTGAAATCTTCACTTCGAAAGTTGTACTATAATCACAACCTTTTGGAGTAACGCTGTGCACTTTTACTTCAGCACATTTTGGAGGGTAATACCGTTTGGCATTGAATTCATGAATTGTATTAACCAGGACAAGTTCGCTGAATAATACATTCAGAAGTAAAGAATAAAAATGTTTATTTGTGTGTGCGTGAGTTTATAATAAAATTATCCGATTTCTTCATTGCAGCTCCGAAAATCAACAAACAATGTATTTTTATGGGCTTTGTGTAGAGTTTTTCGCACATTCAGTCATAATTCTGCAATGACTACAGTAACTTTTCTCTCGTAACATTAATCATAATGCATTATTTCTATTGCAAGCTCCCATAGGAGTAGCAAAAGTAATCTTCCATAAGATTCCGATTAAAAACTTCGGATGATAAGAAGGCCACAGAAAGACATCCGAAAAAGTTCATATATCATTTTGGTTCATCTGTTATAGGAGGGATATTATAAGTAATGGAATAAATGTTCTGTCATTTTTTTATAGGATAACTTTTGTAGGATCAACCTTCACTGTATTTTTGTAAGGCTTTTATTGTATGATCTTCCGTTTTCACCTTATATGGACACTTTATAGTAAAAATATAGTACGATTATTAGATAACTGCATAGTTAATGGAATAACGCTACTTAAATTTACTTCAAAAAGTATTAAAAGGATCAATTATTGGATTAAATGCTAAATAGGAAAATTTTGCATGCCAACTTTCGTTGGAAAGGTCTATAGGAGAGCTATAGAACCAAATGATTCGGTATTGCCTGCAATCTTTAGTGAAATTGTTAGTTGGGAGGGCCCCACACTCGAACAATGTAACTTTTTAGAACTCAACACAAACGGAAGAAATTACTTTCGTGAAATTATTCCAACCTTTTTATAATTTAATTCCACATTATTTTAAATTACAAATTAGAATTAAGTAATGGAATTGAACCTTTTCCAATTCGATTACTAACGAATTGGCAAGATTGATTAAACGAGAAGTGTCAATTACAATTCCAAGGAATTGGAATGCGAATTAAGGAGAAATTCAATTTCTAAAGTAATATCAATACTACCCAGCTCCGCTTAATAATAGTGTGGCGAAGTCGTAGTTGTATTCAAAAACATAAATTCAATTGAGGTATTCACAAGGTATCTTGTTCTTCGGTATTTTATCTTCTAATTTGTTATAAATTCTCCCATTTTTCATACAAGATTAGACCACATTATGATTATGCGACAGTATACAACAGTTTGTGAATACCCTTCATCTTTGATCAACCTAAATTTTTAGGGCTGCATTATTACAGAGAGTTTTTAAATTATTGTCTAAACTTATGGTTCCAAAATATGTACAATGTGGAAAATTTGGGAATAAATTGGGGATTTGTGGTTCATATGAAACGCCCTTCGCCCTACCCTTAACAATAATATCCGACCAATCATTGATCAGCGTGTAAGGTCTAATAATAAAGGTAACCACCTGAATAATGGGCAAGGTAGATATAGCGAAATCAGAATCCCTTGATGTTGTAGACATGCCTATTTAACGCAACGCTCGCTGGAATAATCATATTTGTGATGAGTCGAAAGAAGCAGCAAAAATTCTCTACTTTTTGATGCGGCATAAGAAATTCTTCACTTCGACTGACCTCAGTGCTATCTACATATAGGTAAGAGCTTCATGAACTCAACAGGAGCTTTTGGACGTATTTCACGCAAACACGATATTCCAGTGCACTACGCAAATTTACGGAATAAAACTAAAGGAAACAAATTTGTCCTGATAGTTATGACTTTTTCTTACTCAAAGCTAATGTTACGAAATATAACGAAACAAGAAAAGCTCGCTTCCGAAATCTCTGGATTTGATAGTGGTTAAAAGTATTCAAATTCTAATTTTAAAAGCAAAAAATCACTGATTATATTCACACCGCTTTCCAAGCCCTCGCAAGGCATTGAATAATTCATGAATACCCATTTTGAAAAGCACACTCAAAATGATTGAAGTTCAAATAAACAAAAATAAATGCTTTTAAATATATCTGGGTATATACAATATATTAATCACCTAGTGCCATCTGCCATTTCCCCTCTCCCCAGTTTTACAAAAATTAGCGCACACAATCAACTTAATTGATGTTTTAAATTTTTAATAACTACATCCAATAATGGGAAAATGCCAAAACAAAAGTTTAAAAGTTAAAAATCTGTTTTTAGGAAAAGCAAGAATAATGGAATGGGTCGACCAGGTTTCTTCCTTAACCTTTAATTCAATCTTAATAAAGTTGAAATTCTTTTAAGTTACATACGTTTGACAATTGAAATCTTGTATTTTTAATGCGAGCAAATACTGACATTATCAACAGTTAATTGCCTCATTTATTCAATACAATGAATGGAAAACAATGTAGCCCTAGTTAAACAATAAAAAAAACTTGTGAAAATTAAAAAACCATTTTGTGACAAAACAAAAAACAAAATACCGAACGGAAAAACCAGAATGAAAAATACATTCAAGTCAATGTTACAATTCAAATGCTAATTACACTTGAGTGACACTTTTGTGACAGGGAAACTAATGCATAGCGCTACTAGTTACATGGTAGCAAATTGTGCCAACTTCTTCTCCTGCTGCAATCACAAACACCCCAAATATTCATTGCAGTCAAAAAAGCAAAAAAGGGGTAAATTATTGCGACCACATTGCCGTTGTGAAGCTGTTGAATTTTTAATACGCGACAGCAAATTTTGCGAATGCTGCAGAGATTTGTTGTTGCCTTACTTTTGCAGGCAGGCAGCTCTTCTTTTCGATAATATTGTTATGTAGGGAAAATTATAACTAATGTATGTATATATGAATGAACTGCACCAACACTTCACAAACTCCGGCAAATATGTCACGTTGACTGACAATAGCAGGCACTGAATATAATCGTATATTAAACTTGAGCACTTCCCAACAAAAGAAAAAAAATTTGACCGAGGCAACTTCATGCATAATAGATAAATTATAAAAATGTCCCTTAACATCATACATTCAGAGGCACACACACACACACACATACGCAAATATGATACAACAGTAGTGGGCATGTGACTACATGGAAACGATAGATGTGCCGAGGGTGGTGGTGGTGATGGTGAAGTTGAAATGATGTTGTCAACGGGCACTTTACTACCATACACATTAACACTCGTACTACTACTCATCAGCTTCATGTGAAAGGTCGCCAATTTAAGGCTCATATCCATGTCAACGTCAGTCAGTTAGTCAGTTTTCTTTCCTTAACTTTTTTCTGCGTCACTCCAGCTTAATATTTGGGTAATATCAGTTCATTTCAGCAGCTAAGCACATATTAAAATGTTCGTCCTTTTTTGGCCGCCATTTTCGATTGCCTTTGGTTTTAAGCAATAAGAGAATTTTAAATGAATTAACTAGTAGAGAAAAAACAGAGGAAATGCTGAAAATTTAAAATGTCCTCATGTCTTTTTACTGTCACTTTGATAGATTTTTAATTTTTTAAATGTTACAAAGAGTATATTTTTTCGTTTGCTTTTCAATGAAAGGCTTGCGATTTCATCATCATTTACTTGCACAATTAATTACACTAAACAGTAAAAAGATTTATCATTTAATTAGAAGAAGTGCAATTGAAATAAATCAACACCACAAGTATCTTATTTATGGTCAAATCGAAAAAAGGATGGAAAAATGTAGGGCAATTGTTAAATCAATTCAAAATGAAACGCAATTAATCTTTGATAAGTCAAACAAAATAAATTGTGGTCATTGAGTCGCCATTGATATTAATGACAAAAAAAGAGAAGAAAACTGAAGTGGTTACCTAAAGGTAATGGTAATTGTGTAAATGTAGCTTCAAATGCCGATGAGCTGCACTCAATAGTATGTCATGAAAGTTAGTTAAGCTTCTTCTTACTGGGTTTTCTGATGCGTTTGCAATAGGAAATAACTTTCATAACTATGAATTAATTGTAAGTTTTTGTCAAAATAATCACGCCAGGAGAAATATGAATAAATAAATCTAAATCAAATTTATATTGATAGTTGTTGTGTTAATAGCTCAATTTCAAAAAGACTAATTGGCTTACAAAAACCTTATAATTAAAGTTATTTCACCCAAATTTTCTACGTACTTAAGTTGAAATAAATTTTAGTAGCTCTTCAAATGAAAGGAAACGAAACAATCTGATCTAGTTTTGTTCAATATTAAGAATACATTGAGACAAAAATAAAACGCCATCATCCAGGAGAGCCAAGTGTTTTGTGGAAGCCCTAAACTCCCAAGAGACGTAGAAGAAAAATACTTTAGTTATTATATAAATATATGTAAATATGTGTAGAAGTACATACAAAAATTCAGATATTTTAGTAACTCGCATATTTCTATCAAAGAATTTTGAAATGTTAACAGCTTAATTATTATAGAAAAAAAAAAAACTAATTATATTATAGTCATAGCAATGAATCCAAATTAGCGCTTTCAAAGAAGAAAGCATTAATTTAAATTTTAACAATTCTATTTTACCCAAAAACGTATTTTACAATTAAACCAAACTTTCACAATTAAAAATTCATTCATTCAAATAAATCTTGTTTAATACTCGTGTCAATTAAAAACAAACGACTTAAGCGACGTACTTGATGTTCAAACAAGCAAATAAACCCAAAGAAATCAAGTGAAAATAAAAAATTTGACGACAAGCATCAATAGATCTCTGGTAAGAAGGAAAAACAGACTAACTCGGCTTAAGATGGAAAATATTTTATCATATATTTTAAATTATAAATATCAACCATAGACCCTTTGAGAAAATGCCATAGTTTCTATAATATGTATTTCTATTCAAAACTGCCAAGAAAATAAACTTAAGCTGTTGTTCCTTTTTAACAAAGATATCACAAAAGATAGAAAGCAATACATAAAAGAAAATGTGTACGTGAGCACAGATAAACAAAGCATATATAAATTTGAGCAATGCATATACACAAGTATTCACGAAAGAGCAAGAGAGCGAGCGCATGCGCTACTCCGCCTCCTTCGAGCACATAAGCGTAGCGCATCCCAGCCAATCAGCGTTGCGTTCATAAGCAGTAGAAAGGAAAACGAATTGTGACTAATTTGTGTATGAAAAAATTATAAAATAGTTAATTATTTTTTTCGGATTTTATAAAAATAACAGAAACATTCTTTTCCAAAAGAGCATGTACTTAAGTAAGGGCTATTTTTGCTTTTACTCGTATGCACTACCTACTTTTAAAGCTGGAACTTTTTTATATTGAATTTTATATGTTTTTTCTATGACACAAAGAGTTTTTCAACATGCATAATTAATGTGACTTTTAAGGTTACTTTACTCTACTCTACTCACAGTAGCACTTTCGTAAGTGTTGTCCTCATACACACACATTCACAGAGCTTTGAATACAAAAAAAAAAAATAGTCATGTCCATTGTTGCGACATCAAAGCTAAGAGCAAAAATTTTCGAAAAGTAAAGTTTTTCGTCATTTGCCGCTGACTACTCACACACACACGCACGCACATTGAACATTGTTATATATTGTTGTTGACAACTCCATTAAGAGTGCTACCCAGCAAGCTGTAACTGTGGAGTAATGTCAGCGGAGGCGCTCTTTTTTGGGCAACAGCTCTTCACATACCTTATAATGGTTTAAACGTGTAGATTGTCCGTTCATTTGATAGAATACAAACAACTACCAAAAATAAAAAAACTAACCTCGAATCTATGATGCGTCGACGATGAATTTAAATGCAACAACGTGAACGTGCTTTTTGCAACGATTTCTTGGTATGCCTGCATACATACACAGACATATAAAGGATTATCCTAACATGCGGATGACAAAAGTATGGATTGTTCAGAGTGGGTGTGTATTTCCGTTGACACTTGCACCTGTAATTTACACCTCTCCCTTCCAATGCATTCCCTTCTCGAATTTTGAATAAAAATACGAATTTTGCATTGATTCCTAGCGCATAACGTAGCGCAAAAACAGTGAGAAAAGTTAATTAAAACTGGCAGAAAACAATTTTTTGGTTTTTAAACGGAAATATATTCGTGTATGTCTAACCGCATAAATGCAGACTGTAAAATACATTGACATTTTTATTGCGTTAATTTGTTCACTGTATAACTTTTATTGTTCATTTATACAAGTTTAATGAAATAAATTTTGACTTTCAATATAACAGGTAAATAAAAATCAAAACTAAGTTCAAACCCTTTAAATCGCTAATAACTATTGGATTTTTCAAATTAGAGTTTCACTAAACAGTTTTCGCAACCCTCGATAATCATGTTTCCATGTTCACTACAGCTTTCTAAGAATATTATTATTGGAATAGCAATTCTCTCAGAATTTTTTGCTTTGGACTTGATGATAGTGATGTCCGCGCGCTTTTAAGTCTTTTGAGACATTTATGCTTAAAGCCAGAAGCTGGGTATCTCAGTGGTTAAAAACTCATTTTGTGTAAACATGGTTTGAAGTAAATGTACATAACTGATTGCCAAACTACCTAAGCTATTCTGTATCTTTTTCATAACTTTTGTTTTAAAAAACTTAAAAATTAAGTTCATTGTGATTATTTGTGCCTAATATTAGTTCGATTTTCGATTTATGGTATTACGAGGCCTCGAGTTTGCCTAAATTCAAAATTTTATCCTTTCTCTGATTTTACCTTGTAGCTTAACTGATTTGAAAATAGCATAGGTAAATTACCACAAAAAAAAAAATACACCATGACATCGTTTTTCCTAGCGAAAGAAAATACCCTATTCGTTTTTAAGGGCGAATTACAATTTTTCATGAGTTAAATTATAAAACCGAGTTCACACTATAAATCCAATAGTCGACGTTCTTTACAGTTCTGATGAGAAGAAAAGAAAATCTTTTCTAACAAGTACATCTATATATATTCTTTGAAGAATGTATATTGATCTCTAATGAAAAAATGGTTTAACTTATTTTATCAAAATAAAAGCAAAATGTTAATATTCAAAATAAACAACTGACAAATTTTTGCTTAAGAAGCATAGCATCTGCGATTTTTTTAAGTTTATTTTTAGCCTATTCCTCAGGATAGTTTAGAAAATATCCTTTTAATGACACTGGTTTTGGAGCTAATTAAAAATATTTGAGAGTGATTTCAAGTGTTAAAACAATAAACTACAGGGAACCCACTTGCAAAATCGATCGGTCTCAAACTTGCACAAAATTTAGTCCTATTGATTAGTAGTTACCACGCCAAATTTGAGCCAGATCTGTCACAAACTCACCGAGTTGGTGGGGGTAGAATTTTGGTCAAACAGCCCCTGTTTCAAATCCATTTTATTTATTTGGTTTTTTTTTCAATAACCGCATTGTTGCGATTAACCATGAAATAGCTATTACCTGCGGTTACAATTCGTGATAAGCGTAATCGGTGCATCATTAATAAGTAACATAGTCGGCCACTTAACGGTTACGACCCATATTCAAATGTAATTTGGTGGCCAACTCACTGGGTACTCCTTGCATTCAGTGACAGTCTAACGATTTGTTTGTGCTAACTATTGAGAGTGGGTATTATGATTGAATGATGGTAATGGAAAGTACCTATTGAAAACATTCACACACATACATTCAGACGCGTGAGACAAGCATGAATAGGCACCGACACTAAATGACTCCCATGCTCCGCCTTTGTATATAAGCGCAACACATTCACTCTCAGACTCTCTTCGCACACTAAACACTCGCTCGATACCTAGTGCTATTCCTGCTGCTCTCTTGCTCTCGCTCATACATAATAAAAAACAACACACAACACACTCATACCACCACAACCGTCAGCAGCAGCAACAATAACAACAACACAATGAATGACAGTACAACAACATACTGATAACTATTTTGATAATGTGTATGTGTGGGCGCCATTTAACACTTAATGCATCTCGTTATTCTTCGCCCCAGTAGCCTATCCCAGCTGGCGTTTCTCATTTTTGGGTACGCAGTAAACAAGCACAACAACAACGTCCCCAAGCAAGCAAGCGCTACAGCTACAGTGCACATCAAGAATGCCGTCATGGCGTGCGCGCTCCCATTCCCAATACGCCAGAGGAAACAAACAACACGTCAACGTGCAACAATAGTCTTCAGCCAACGTTCGTGGTTAACAGACGTACATCGTTCGCACTAGCCTCGTATCGCTCGTACGGTCGTCGTGTATCGTTCATTCGGTTCCTTTTGCACAACGAAGTGCATGCACTGTGGAAGTGGCACTACGAGAAGGGAACAAGAAGAAGGCAGCACCTCAACATAGCAAACGCAAACGCTCTCCTTTGCTTACTAATAGGGCCGAGCCGCCCGCCTGTCATCAACACTTTGCTGTTGATGGCATTATTAGCCCAAAGTGAGGAGTCGTCGTTTTTGGCGTCCCACTTTGTTTCGATTCGCTTCGTTGCACTGCGTTTTGCCACTGACAGTTCTTTTAGTCACATTTTGGTGCTCACGGTATTTGGACGTTAGTTGCTCCCGTTGTTCAAGAAGCGGTGGCTTTCAAAAAGAACTGAACTTTTGTTTTATTATTTTAAAAAATATTAACTGTGATCCTTTGGATACAAGGTGAATTCTGAATTTGTTGGTGGAAAGTGGAAAATGTTGTGCTATTAGTTGAATTTAAATAAAGTATCTTAGCAAATTATGAATCTTTTTGTTTTTAAAAAATATTATAGGGCAAAAAACAAAACAAGAGTTTAGTGAAAATATTTAAATAAAATTTTACCAAACATAAAAAACCTAAATACATAGTATTTAAAATAACAACAACGGTGTCGGTCATAGCCATGATGGCTTTAAAAATGTTATATCGTGGACCCAGCTCGAGACTTGAGAATCTAATTGAAAAAATACAAGCAACTAAGGAAATTATTAATACCGGTAACTTACAGTTTTAGCATTTTATATAACTATCAATATAAATAATTCCATTTCCAAGATTATAATTGAGAACTAATTTAGCTTGTTTTTCATAGCGTGCATAGAATTTCTGGCCTACTTATTATTCCTTTCAATCACTCTAGGTAAAACCATTAATGCCGGATCTTGAAAGAGGAACATTCAGTTTATTACATATAACGGCGTGCTCAAAATTAAATTTTTTAAATGGTCTACGAATTTCAACCAATTTTAAGAAACAAATTTTCTTTACGTCAGGTATGGAAAATTTTAACTAAAACTCTCATAAAAATACTTTTTAAGTTCATACCGGGTGAATCAAATGTTGGAGACTTTGCGATAGCTAAATTCAACATGACTTTGATATTCTAGTGCACTAGACTTTCACCCACGAGGTTGCGGGTTAGATTCCCATTTTAGTCGTTTTAAGTGGATGAGAATTATAAAAAATGTGCAAGTACACCTCTTGGTATACAATAACAAAACTTCCAAGTGATAACAAACTGCCACACCGGCGTTCGGAACCGGCGTTTAACTGTAGGTCTAACCATGTGGTATCTCAATGGGCCGTTCAGGTCTACGTGTGTCCCTAGGCAGCCACTTCAACCTAACCTGAATTCAAAAATTCACTGTAAGCTACATACAAATGTGCACTTGATATCGCAATATCAAAGCCTATTCTGTAATTATGATTTATAAACCTTTAAATAATAGCATTTTGCACTTATTTGCTTTTTATATTATATTATATAAGTTATTTTAATGTGTTAAATAATACATGAATTTTTAAAATTATATAGATTCAATTAAATTCAATCAGTGGACAATTATGTTATGTTTCCTTTGAATTTACAAAGTTTTAGAAAAATCTGTGAAGATTGAAAACATTTTCTTGGTAAAAATAAAAAACAGCCTAACTCGGCTTAAGAAGGAATATATTTTATCGCATATTTATAATTGTAAATATTAAACTGATGCAAGTTTTTAAATAATTTTTAGAATTATATATCGTTTCAAGACTGGTCTTTGAGTATTTTAAAAGATTCTTATAGTTTCTATAATATTTATATTCAAAGCCAACCAACTCGGTTGAGAAAGCTTTTATTCCTCTTTGCCTCAGATTTGTAATCGATTTATTTTACACACTTATGCGAAAAATGTTAAGAATGTTGTGATCCTCATATATATTTTCATTCTTCTTCACTACGCAGAACTTGCCAAAAAATTGATGTGTGCATAGGTATAGGAAAATCAAAGCTAAAAATTGTTTTTGTATTCGATCCTATTCTCACGTCTTGTACCAGACAAGATTCAAGATTTTATATGTGAAGATTGGCAATGAAAGTATAAACAATCATGATAAATTTTTAATTTCAGTTATTTCGGATTGAGAAATTAATTACAGGTTCGAATCAGCAAAATTATTCAAGCAAGCCCTTACTTTTGACTTTTTTAAAAAGGAATGAATAATTTCAGATTTAAAAAATCTTGAAGAGAGATGTGTAGAATACCATTAAAACTAATTTGAAACCGTTTTATTATAAATAGGTATTAAATATTTTGTGGTCAGAAAAATTTCAATTGCAATACGAAAAAAAAATTTTGAAATGTTCATCACTGACTTTGAGGTGAAAACGTTTTAGTAGACAAATCCTTAATTTTTAAGACTAAAGCTCAAAACTTTCAAGGTATTCATTCATCATCTTAGGTCATCCCAAAGTTCAGATTCTCAACCATAACAAAAGGCAACCCCAAAATCTGAACATGTTTGTTATAGTTTGTGTTCTCTGTTCACAATTCGTATTAATTAACGAGACGATTCAAGTAAGAAAGAGATTCCCCTAATAGAAAACGTCCCACAATTGCACTTAATTGCAGTTTCCCTTTATGAACAATTTATTTGCATTTTCATTAGAGAATCACTTACAAATGTTAAGATGAAATTGAAGCCGAACTAAAGCATTATGTCATTTACAACGGCCGAATGATGTCTACTCGAATACTCTCATGTATGCATGTATGTAGTGGTGGTGGTGGATCAATGACAAGGCGCGATCAAAAAAAGCACAAAGTGTCGCCACAAGCAATTAAATAAACAAAAACAAAATGTTGATGCTGCTCTTAAAAGAACAACAGCAGTAATCGCGACCAATTACTTTGCATGTGGTGGCGATATGGCGGCAGCGGCACAGACAACGCATTTTGCTGTTGTTGGATATTATTTTCGTTGTAAGTGATTAACGCGCGGGTCATTTTCATCGAGATGCTAAGCTTGAGCTTCAGCTTAAGTTGAGCTGTGATGATATCCCAGCTACAGCGCAGTTGTCGCCGTGTCTTAATTAAATTAATTTCAATCGCGTTTTTTAAGAAATGCGATGCGATTTCCCCTTGCTACTAGTGAGTTAATTTTCTTTTGTTTTAATGTGCCGCGGAACCATTTCCCGTTCTGTTGGTTGCTGTTATATTGATGTTCATATCAGTTAATTAATAAGGATGCGGACACCTACGCAATACACCAGCAGCATTATTGCCATTGCTACAATATTATCAATCATGCTTTAACTAATTAGCTCAAAGTGTAGTCCAAGTAGTTAATAATTATTATTATTTCTCTTCTTTTTTATTACAGATATGTATTCCACACATACATCTTCCAGCTATTCACCATCTATATCTGATGGAACGATCACACCGAATTCATTGCATCAACATTTGCCAACGCATCATCAACATTTGCAGCACTTGCAAAATTTACAACACCTTCATGATTCTGCTGCTGCTATCAGCGGCGAAAGTGGAGGTGGAGTACAGATGACGGCACAGCGTCTACGCAGACAAGCCACTACTACTGCTAACAACAACAATAACAATACGACTACAACTAACGGTAGTGGTGTTGACGCCACGGCTGATGACGATGAGCATGGAATGGATGATAATAACAAAAACATTAATGAGACAGCAAAAAAAGCAAATAAAGGTGTTACAGATGGTGATGCTGGTGGTGGTGACGGTGCCGCAACTGATGTCAACGTAGAACAACTTAAACGACAACAGGGTCGCTTTCATCGTCATCATCATCATGCCGAGCATACTATGAAAATTCCAACGAAATTACGTAAAATCGATAGGGATGCAGCAGCAGGAGCAGCCGGAGCAACCGCAGGGACAAAGTTTGATAAGTTGACAGCAGACGGTATTAAAAACAATAACAGCAACGCCGACGGATCCTATCAGTGTCAGTTCTGTGATAAATCATTTCCGCGACTTGGTTACTTAAAAAAGCACGAACAGGTAAGTTTGCAAATACAAATAACACCAAACGACATGGTTGTTAATTTTCTACAATAAACATTTTTACAAAATTTAAAAAGGGTGGCATATGGAAAAGAAGCAATAACATTTAGTTCTTTTAGTGTGAAGTGTGATAGCTCCTTAATTTAGAACTTGATGGAATGCACAAAATTTAACTCGTTAGATATCGCTAACGGATTTTTTTAAAATCAGAAGGAACCGTTATATTAGAGAGATTTGAGAAATGCTCTATTAAAAACGATGTTGAATAGTGTAATTAAGTAATAGCATAATGAAAATCAAACGCGGAAAAGCTATATTAAAGAAATAGTCAAGTACACTCACCCTTTTGTATAAGAAAATTTGTGACTGACAGAGAAGGGGAGTGGATGTTTCAAAGGGTGTTGCTACTTGGGCGCACTCTTTTGAATTAATTTTAAGCTTCACCGATGTTATGAACTCTTTCTATATTCGTCAAGGTACATTCATACATCTTTCCTAACAAAGTTTACATGAGACAACAGATATGAGGCAAACAGATCCACGGACAAAGAAAATTATGTGCAAATATTTTAATGGCATTCACGCTGTAGATGCTGCTGTTCGCAGTTCCAAATCTTTCACATCTTCTTAAGAATTTCAACGATTCCATGGAGAATGCAACTTCGAGTGAACCAAAAACTGCACTGCCGATGATAAATCGCGCCAACTGCAACCCATTATAGGTAGCAATTCACCTCTCTACTTTTGATGACACTCTCATCATCGTCATCGTCGTCCGTTGTCCGTTTGTTTGTATGTTGAATGACCTTTTTATTTTTAGTATTCGGAGTTTGTGGTGACAATTGGAAATATTTTTATAAAATATTTCAGCACTTGAAACTTGCAAGCGTGAATGTTAAAATTTCTTAAAGATCGCTGCTATTTGTTTCATTTTGCTTTGTTTGCTGATTTTCGTTGCTTGAGTTTTAGGTTCTGCACGCTCGCCAATGATGATGTTGAGTGAGCAAACGAGTAACTCACTCAGTCAGTCTGTCATTCAGTCACACATTCAAGCTTATGTGAAGATGGACGAGTTTATATGAGAGATTGGTATCATATTTAATGCTAGCTCAAAACTTTTTGATATTGTCGTTGTTGCCGCCGCAGTCGTTGCCGTAAATTTCATTGCCGCACGTTCCTTGTGTTTTGCTCTTGATAGAGCGCGGTGTGCTTCTTGCGATGTGCTTTCATTTCATGCTGATGACGATGTTGACGCGATGATTTGCTAAGCAGTTTAAAAAACAATAACCGACACGATAACTTGTTCATATTGTGCAATAAATGTTAACAATCTGCATACAAATGGGCTAATTTGGATAGCTAGCGGTAGCAGCAGCGGCGGAGCAGAAACCAAAACGCGTCTGATATTGCTGCGACTGGTGACTGGTGCTATACAAAACTGCGTCGATTTTGAAAACACTACACGCTAAAGTTCAAAGAAAAAATCACCGCGTTTCTGTCAAAAATGCTTCATATTCGGTCGATTCGCACATATCGCTCGCTCGCTGTAGCCAAAGCAGCAGCAGAACGCCACCTACGGTCGGCAATTTGTAATAATAATTTATCTACTAATGTATGTACAAAAATATACACATATTTAGTTGAAGAAGCATTCGCCGATTTGTGTATGCTGCTCGCGATTGAACGCGCGCTATTCGACCACAAGCACTAAAAATTCTAAGTGGGACTTTGTTGTTATTGTTATTATTGCTGTTGAGCAACAGCAACAATACACATTTATGCGGCACTTGCAACAAAGTTTTTCTAAGAATTTTAAGTAGTTTCTGCGCTCAAAAAGCTGCTCTTTATAAAAATGAAGGTTGTTGGTTTTGACAATATCTGCACCAACTGCATTAAGATTTAGAAAATTTTATTTTCTCCTGATGATAATCTAAATAAACTGCGAATATTTTTGTCCACGTCGCATAAGCACGCGAAGAATTTTACACAAAACTAGAGATATCTAAAATTCTTCAAAAAAAATTTACATTTATTATGGCGTACACTGCGCTACAATATTCCAAAATTTTAAACTGATTAACTTTTTGAATATATGATTCCGATTTATATATATTAGAAAGTCCACTTTGACTGCTGCTGATTAGCCAGCCATCGTTGACCTTTATTTTTATGGTGGTTTCAAATCAGTTAAAATTTTATTCAGCTGCAAAAAAGTTGAATATAGACACTTGTTTAAAGTAATGCTCAGTCTCGTAGCTGGATACCTAAAAATTACAATCAGAAATTGTTATCAAATTAATCGATAGTTTATTATACTGCACTTATTGGTATGCAGGCTAGGGTGAGGAATTTAAATTATATTTAAAATAGGACGAGTGAAAAAAAACGAAAATTACATTCTAACAACTTTATATAATTTACAGAGTCATGCTGAGCATTTGCCATTCAAGTGTGACTATTGTGCGCGTCTTTTCAAACACAAACGATCAAGAGATCGTCACACAAAATTACATACCGGCGATCGACGTTATAGGTGCCCACATTGTGAAGCTGCTTTTTCGAGAAGGTAAATCTATATTCATTTAATTCTAGGGTAGAATTTCATCGGAAGCAAATAGAATTTGCAACTAAGAATGTAATACAAAATTTCGTATTCACTTCATTTTAGTGACCACTTAAAAATTCACATGAAAACGCACGACAATCAAAAACCTTTTCAGTGCACAATCTGTAATCGAGGTTATAATACTGCTGCCGCTCTAACGTCACATATGCAAAACCATAAAAAGCAAGCAGCTATTTTGGCGGCTGGTGGCAATCCTCAAGCTTTGAATTATAGTCCTCGTTCTACAGGTTCAGCATCGAGTAATGGCAGCTTACATAAACGTCGGTATGCGATGGCCATTACAGCTGCAGATAGTAGTCCAGGTCGTTTAGAATATCCTAAGCGGATGCGTGCTTCATTCCTAGGTTGCAGCTACTGCACCAAATCAGACTTTAATTCATTGGAACAACTAAACGCACACGTGCAAGCAATGCATGAGAAAGAGCTGTTGCCACCGGCAGCACCACCAACTCCAAATGCACCAAATAGTAGCAGCTGTGGAAGTGCTGCAGAAATAAATGCTTTTCAATTAGCCTGTGAATATTGCACTATGAAATTTCCAAATCTACCAACGATGTTTCAGCACATGCGCACCACACACATCGATCGCTTGACAAGCCCAAATTCATATTTTGAGCACTTCAATCGCTTGGCTGCATCGGGTACTTTTAGTCCACGATTGATATCATCCAAGTCTGCACAACAACAACGAAATGGCTCCGAAGAGAGGCATATTAAAATAGAGCAAACCATCGCAAGCCCAAAAAGCCAAACCGATACCAAGCTAGATGAAGAGCCCACAGATTTGAGTCAAAACAAACGTCGCTTAGAAACGCCGAACATAACACCACAAAATTCTCCACACATTGCTGAGAAACCGGGTGTTTTCTTTTGCAATCAGTGCAATGCTGGCTTGCCAGATTTCGAGAGTTTTCGCAGTCACCTCAAATCACACATCGTTCAAGGACTGCAACTCGTCTGCCACCACTGCGGCTTAACGCTGCGCGAACAAACTGAGTACGAGCGCCATGTTGTCTCACACTTTCTCATCGCTAACTCCGAGTACAGTTGCGCTGGTAACTGTAATAAAACCTATGCTAAGCCTGAAGAACTACAGAAGCATCTGCTGGATCAACATGTTATTCCAATGTACAAGTGTTCACTGTGCTCCGAGTTATTTGATTCAAAGGTAGCGATTCAAGTTCACTTTGCCTGTGCACATTCTTCTGAGACTAAACTGCTGAGATGTTCTGCATGCATGGAAATATTCCGCGCGGAGTCCGACTTCAACATACACGTAAAAACGCGTCATCAGGCAACAAATGGCACCGCAACAGCGGCAAATTCGCTACAGTGTATGTTTTGCCGCACCGTTTGTTCGTCTGATCTTGAAATGCATTTTCATTTGGCAGCACATGCCCGCCAGTTTCGTTGTCCATCATGTCCAGAGACATTCCATGTGGAGTTTCTGTTGGATCGTCATATGCAAAATCATCACGGTGGCAATGAGCGCGTAACAATGGGAGGAGCGCCAGGCAAAGAAACATTCGAAGAGCACGCAAATACTGTAACTAATAACCCAATTAGTCCAATGAATTCTCTCTATGTGAATGCATTGTTGGGTAAAGCGGCGGCACCTCTAATGCCACTGGTACCACAAAATAATAATAACAGTATTCTTGATTACAATGTTGCGTTTGCGGCGCACCTAAACAAGGGACTGTTTCCAGCCAGTGCAACTAGCAAATTTTATAGCCCACTACAGGTTGATACCAATGCAATGAAGCATCCTGCTCTTATGTATGGACTTAGTCAACGTTACTTTGACACGAGTCGCACGCTAATGGATCTGTATTCCAACCACCATCAACAGGATAAGTCTGCTGTAAATACCGCCGCTGCTGCAAACTATTTCATAAGTCCCAAGCATCCAGTTACACCACATGTACACCAAGAGTCGTTAAATCGAAACTCAAACGATGGCACCAGCGCCTCCAATTCCACTTCCATTGCCGGTTTTAGTTGTGATATTTGTGAACGCAATGATTTTCGTACAGAAGCCGAAGTAAACTCGCATCGCAAAATTGTTCATAACATGAAAACGGGGGTGAGTCTACGCTGCGCCTACTGTTCGGGCAATTTTAAATCACGTAGTGAATTGGAACATCATATGAAAACATGCCATAACTCTACGGGTAAGCACAAATGCCTCATTTGTGATGAAATATTTCCATCTCCTGCCATTCTTGCCGAACACAAGTTACAACACTCGAAAGTGGGACAGTCTGGCAAATGCTCGCATTGCTCGAAGCCTTTGAATGATGTGGCAGCATTCAAGGGTCATCTGACAGAACACAACAACGAAGGGCAAATGCCGGTGCAATGCATTTGCTGTCGTCAATCGTTGCACTCGGACTTTGAAATTGGGTTACATGCGAAGTAAGTATACTACTAAAAAATACGAAGGATATAACATACCTAGCCTATTTTTTATTTCACGTTTTTAAAACTTTTAATTTTTCCTTTCTTATTTTATGATTACTTAGATTTCACACCAAGTCTTCAAACACTCCTGAAAGCGTTTGTGCACTGTGTCTTGAACCAATACCTAATGCAACCGCTGATGCCAAAGTGTGTGAAAAATGTTGTCGCAAGCATAACCTGAACAATAAATACAAAAACCGTGAGAGTTACGAACGCGCTTCAGAATTACGCCATAATTATATTGAAAATCGTTGTAATCTTTGCAAAATGATATTGCCACACCAGCACAAGTTGCAAGAGCATTTGGTCGAGCATACCTTTGCTGGTTGCGAGGATCGTGGCTTTATTTGTTATATATGCTCAGCAGTATTTACAGCACCAAGTGGACTACTAAATCACATGCCCGAACATGGTTTAAATGCACGTCCCTACGATTGTAATCTTTGCACGGAAAAATACTATTTTCGCGCAGAATTAGATCATCATTTGTTGGAGCATGAATTGCGTGAGACGCAACAAGAAATGAGAGAGGGCATTGGAGGAAGATTAATGGCAGCAAAAGAAGAAAAACCACCACCTCCACCACCACAACAGCTCCAACCGCCAACGCTGCAATTAGTGGCTCATGCTGACCAGCAAAAATTGAGTGGAATTGGAACGGGAAATGATCTTAAAATGAGCGAGATTAAGCAAGAAATATTTGATGCAGATAATAAATCGAATATGGGTGGTGATGATGATGAATATATTGAAGTGGAAAATGTTCACGATATTAATCTCAACCATCAACAACAGCAGCAGAGTGGTGCACATCTCGAAGTGGAGAAGCAACAGGAGTCTAAAGCAACAACAACAGCAATTGAAGAAGAAACTTAGATTAAATTTAAATATGTGTAATTCCAGAACATGATGAGTATTATTAGTGAAACTTTAACCTACAGTATTTAAATATTAATAGTATGAAGTAGAAGTAGTAAATAAATATATATGCAAGTATCCACCAGTCGGAAACATTCGTGAGTTGTCTGAGAAATTAGTAAGAAATTAGTCAGGATATCTCGTCAGTTTGACTATTTTTATCTTCTGGCTGGTATAGTGAACATTCCAGTATTCTTGTGATAAGTCTTCAATGTCGAACATTTTTGTTTTATTTATTTTTCCCGTACGTTTCCATATATTATTCTTGTTTGTAAACTTTGAATTGAATTTTATAGTCTTATGGTAATATATAAACGTATCTTTCTGTACTTGTATTTTGTAGGAAAATAAAATAAATTATACAATTTTAGATATGAATGTAAGCACCTCAATAAGCACACACACAGATCAGTTGTAAAAGATATTTCACTGAATTTCAACAAATAAATAATAAAAACAAAACATAACTATATATTTTAATTGTTTTACTTGGAAATATGTATGTATGTATGTATTCCTGCTCCACAATATAATTCTATTCATTCCTAATTAAACAAAAGCTCAAATCCCTCCTTTTTCTTCTTTTGACCATACAAAATTAGATTAAGATCAAGAGCGTTTGCGTTCGCCGTCTGTTTGAAGATTTTTCTCTTTCCTTGAAACAACTCAAAACAACAACGAAAATGTCGCATTTTAAGAAGACTTAATTTTATAGCGATTTTTTCTCGTTTTTTGAATTGGTTTGGTTTGCTGGTCTGTCCACAAACCATCAACTAACATCAAGGCAGCACGTAACCACAATAAAAAAGGTGCGCATGCGCATGTTCAATGTTAAAACTTGACAAATGGGCGAAGAATTCGAAGTTGTCGCCGCCGCTTTAGTGAGGGCAGCAAAATTAAAGCAAGCACAAAGCAAACGACGAGCACACTTCTCACTTAAAGTTCACCAAAAAATATCGCATCAACAACCAGCAATAGCAATAAAAATATTAAGTTGAAAAATTTGCAAGCGCAACATGTGACGAATCTCCTTCGAGTTTGAGATTGTAATCGCCGCTTCTTATCAACAGTTGCTTGCAATTATTTTGAGAAATTTTTATGCGTTTTAACTTTGGCGGTGTTAACTTTCAAGACCAGTAGTAGTTGTTGTTATTGTTTGTTTTATGATTTTGCTATAGTGGTTACAACAATGAAATGCTCCACCAAATACCTACGCATCATCACTGAAGTTTGATGATGTCTTTTGTCATTGTGTGGAAGATTTTTCAACGACGTAGATCAGTTATTATCCTCATTGATTGTTTTTGTAAATAATTCCAAGAAAATCCTTAGTGAACGCTTACGCTCCCAAGCTTTTCTTTTGATTTTTCCTCCAACTCTGTTGAAGTCTCACACACAAATAGCACCTCAATTCATTCGTGGAAATCATTTAAAATACATTTGAAAACAATTTAAAAATTAACAAGAGCACCTGTCGGCAATCATCACAACACAAACACATCAATGGTCGATTGTACATATTAAATGCGCTCAAGCTCAAAAGCAAAAAAAAAAATAAATATCGGATCAAGCTACCGATCACTGATCACCGGCAGTGGTTAATTAACGCCATACCGCAAGTGCCAATGAGTGCAATGGCAAAAATACCATAATATATAATACGTACAACTGCTAAGCCAAAAAAGAGCGAAAAGTTGTTCGCATTCATTTCTACCGATCAGAGTCAGAAAGTCTCGTTGAATCTTGACTGAATTCAACCGTCTTGCTTATGTATTTACCACACCACAACTAAAAACAACAATATTAAACTATTCTTAGAAAATTTTCAAACTTTAAATACACTTGCAACGTCTCTTATCGTCAGCACCAATTCACTCGATACGATCGATCAATTCCGAGCGATTATGAAAAATCAAAACTCTCCAGCGTCGATCGATCGTATCGCATACATACAAGAGTATTTGGGAAATTTGAAGAATTTACGTTACTGTTGACAGGTTTTGTCATTTTGCTACTAATATGATTGCTGCTGCTTGCGGGCTTATTGTAGCGACTTATTGTTGCGATTGTTGTGGATGAAGTGCGAATTTTCTTGTTGATACAACATGCCGCTTGGATTAGTTGAATTATTTCTTCTTTAGATTATCTTTTCCTTCCATGAGTATACTTGTATATAATCTTGCGTTTGATTTGGCATTGTACCACGTGTAATATTATGAGACATATTTAGTTTAAAGTATTAAAATTGTAGTTAAATATATTAATGGAAGGGACACCACATATTTCTGAAGACATGTAAGGTTAAACAACTTGACAGAAAATGCTTTATAAATATATAAAGGACAGTATATCCAAAAATTCTTCACATCCAACGAATTTTTAAAATAAAGTTTAAAAACCAGGGGCGAATAACTTTCTAAAATTCTGGAAAATTGGTATAGAATTCTATGCTATGTTATGAATTTGCTTCTTATTATCAAGCATGGTAAGCGTAACCAACTTGGGATCTTTTAAAATGTAACTATCAGTCCCGTCGCCAATTTTCATTTTACATATGCCTTCTACCACTTTATTTTTCTACAATACTATTTCGAACTATTTATAGATTTATATAATTTTTACTATTCTTTAGGATTTGGCTTTATTTTTTTAATTTTTGTATTCTTTATGGTAGGCTTTACAGATTTCCCAAATATCGAGATATATCGCGTAAGAGTCAAGGAGTAGATCAAACCTCTATTTAGTGACCTTTTAATCCTTTTTTTATTTCATAAAAATATCTATAAGTTTATCATCTTTAAACATGGAAGTTGTGATGAGATAGGAACAAATTTTTTGCATTGATATTTAAAATAAAATGGATAATTTAAAAAATAAATATATAAAGTATTTTGAAAAATTCATAACTTATGTAATGTATAATTATTTGGGTGATTTTCATGAAATGGGAGTTTTTTTGGTTATTTTAAAGACCAAAGAACGAGATACTGGAAACAAATCTTTCTTTAGTGCTTATAAAACACCAGGAAGTCACAAGGAAAAATTTAATGCGATATGATGACATCGCACGACTTCGGAGGCGACACAAAAACGAAATGTTATGTTACAGAGGCGGCAAAAAACGAACAAAATATAACAATGAACGTCGAAGCGCGAGATCGAGCATGGATCAACTGAGACGCCCCACCACTGGTGTTAAGACACCACCACACGCATTTCATGACAATCATTCTTATACCAATATTTCATATTTTTTGGGTGTGAAAATTTACGAAAAATACGTATTTTTATCCTCTTCGCTGTCCAAGGTCACATATTTTTTACAAGTTTTTGCATATTTTTTAAATTTTGAATTTATTTTAGTTACTTTTTTAAATTCAAATGAAATTAAGAGAAAACATTATTCTTATTTAGTTTCCTTATTTTACTAGAACTCGAGAAAAATAATCACATTAAATTAAAAAAATTAAATAAGCAAAAACGAGAGTACACATGTGTGTACTTTTTCAGCGAAGAGGCTATACAATTTATCTAACCAAAAGAATAGAACTAGAGATGAGGTTGCCCTATTTTCCGTTGCTCATTGAGAATCCATTCCACTTAACAAGTCTGATTCGCACGCTTGACTTTCCTGGCTGGACTTATGTGTTCTATGTATTATGTACCATAATTTCAGTGTATCTGCTTTAGCCCATTAAAGTCATAGCAACACATAAATACTCAACCCAATCCTTATTTGGTTTTAAATCTGTTCTATCCTGCATGTTATACTCAATTAGCGTGCCCACACACTCATCATTTCCCTTCAGCGTTGTCAGTCATTATTCAATAGCTATCGACTTTAGTCACACTGTTGATGATTAATTGAAACCGCTGAATGTGGTAACGTTCAACATTTCAACTTGAGCCCTAATTAAGAACATTACACAAACGCAGTCGAAAAATATGCACCGTGACATGCAGTAAATGCTGCTGCCAAGAAAGATGCAAAAGATGATAGAACTTGAAGGTTTGTTGTGATACCATATATAAGTCCGCCTGCAACACTATTCATGTTGTTATTGATATTAATTTCCAACAATCAAATTGCTTAAATGGAATCGTGAACGCAACGCAAAATTCTCATTGTTTCTATCATAACTTATGTAATTAAATTAGCAGCAAGTGCGCAATGTTAGAATGGGAGGAGAAACAATATAAAAGGAGATGATGATTATGTTTGATGCGCGTGCTGTCGTTCGGTGTTTATTATGCTAATGCTTGTGGCAATAGTCGCTTTTCATTGTTGACATGAGGCAACGCTGCAGAGTTACTATGGGATGTATTAATTAAAGTTTGTGTCAGAATTTAATTGCCTACGATATGAGCATTTGAAGTGTGGATGGGATGTGGTACAAATATAGTGGTACAATTTCCGGTTTACTCATACCTATAGTTTTCTTAGAAGGCGCTTTTTTAATACGTACATAACCTTAATGATAACACAAATGATTATGAGTATAATTAAATTTTCAATCAATCATTTGTATAAGTAGTTACCAATACAAATCCACGAAAACTGATTGACATTATTGACAAAAACCGTAAAACTCCATTTTCACAAACAACCTAATTAACACGCAAAGTTATTATTGCAAACAAAAAAAATCACCATATAAACATAAAATAATCTTAAATTCGGCATCGTTGTCATAATTTATGTCAATTTTAAACATCCGCTGCTTGTACCTTTCCACATTTCCGTTTAACCTCATCAATCAGTGTGTGTTACCCTCATTCTCAGCTTCTCAGCTACATTAACTGCAAATAAGAAAATTCGCACGGCATGTAAGTAACTGAATACTTCGAAGTATTTATTTGCTTGTTAAATTGACAGGAGAAGAATTCAAAGGTATCCTTTTCATGATACTTCAGCTCTCAATAAGTCACATTCCCAGGCAATAGCAAATTCAAAATCGCAAGTTACTTGCAGCAGCAACAACAAATCACGTTAATAATATAATGGCGAAAGCACAAAGCCCACATAACATATTCGTATGCAGTGTAATCATATAATGAATGAACTCATCATCATCCGCCCTGACTCTTGGCAAATAAATGACGACACATTAAGGGAGTGAGTACTGCAGCATATCCTTGCATGCTTCACACACATATCCTGCCGGAAGGCAAAATCCTGTAGCAACTAAGATTTTCCGTTTTCTTGGCATGTGAGAAATGATTGCGGGGGTGCAGCATTTTTGTTTAGTCCCCTCATTTTCCCTTCATCTGCATTAACTTCTATAAGGTATCAGACTCTTTGCTATGCGAAAATATTTCACTTTCCTTGGATTTAATAACGCGTGCGAAATATTTTTACCCATGTTTTATAGTGCTTACTTGTATGTATTTGCTGCTGTTCTTAGTTGATGAGATACCACTGCAAGTGGCTTTTTGTTTTACTTTTTATTTCCCTTTCATATCCTTTCATAGTTGTTCTTGTTATTGTGCTTGTTATGCGAAGTGTTGTTGTTTTTTTTTTACGAAGGGTTCTTGATATTAAGTGCACCATTATCATTAATATCGCAAATTGTTATTGTTGCTGTTGGTATGTTTGGTGATGAAGTTGCAATGAAATTTCCCACAGCCATCAACATTACCATCATCATCTTCAACATTACACATCATTTTCATCACCATCTATATTAATTTAAGCGGGAAAAAGCTGAAAGTGTTTCGTTTTTTTGGAACTTTTTTTTTTAGTAAATTTGCGTTGTATCCCTTTACTTTATTTCAAAGAGGAATAGCTCGCCCAATCTACTTGTTTGTTTTAATGGTCGGTTGATTTATGTATAACGCATTCAATTTATCAAAGTTCAAATAAAAGAATTTATTATATTTTGAGAAATTGTAGGAAACTTTTCTACACACACATTCTAACGCATAGCCATATATACACTCATCTGTTTTAAAAAGAATTGAATAGAACTTATCGCTGCCTTAATTTGCTGAGGCTCTAACATAAAATTTTTCGAAATCGAGTTTTTGGTGGTGCCAAAAACTTTTGTCACTGCCAAAAATTTCAGAGACCAGCACCGAAAACGTACGGTATGTTCTTTTGGTTTAAATTAAAAATTCTCGAAGCAGTACTCTAAATAACAAAATGTTTTTTGCTACTCCTGTAAAATTTGAAAAATGCGTGTTAGGGCCTTATCGATTTAAGGCAGCGTTATGTAACTTCCTAAGGCTTGATTTCAATTTTTTTCATTGCATTAACATCAAAATAGGTAGTTGATGTTACTGTCATCTTTTTACAACGAAAAACGTCAATAGTCAAAGAAACAACAGTGTATATAGAAAGAAAGACAGTTTTTTTAATATTTAAACATCCTATACATCGTTACCTTAATTTGGTAAAGCCCTAACATCGAATTTTTCAAAATCGTGTTTTTAATGGAATATAATAAATCGTGCCTACTTTCATCAATGCCGAAATTCTGGAAATAGCACTCTAAATATAAAAATGTTTTTTGCTTTTCCTGTAAAATTTGAAAAATGCGTGTTAGGACTTTAGCAAATTAAGGCAGCGATATATAAGCAGGGACCGTAATCATTATAAGCAGTATGAAAAAATTAAAGTTTAATGCTTATTGCTTGAATTTTACTTATTTGATCATCAATGAAAATTCTTTTTCGATTTTAATTTTTTGCTCAGAAATTATAATCATTTTTTGATTTTTATTTCTTTAGTCAGAAATAATAGTTATTTTCTGAATTTTTTTTTATTTTCAGGAAAAAAAAATCATTTTTATACTTTTGATTGAAACGAAAAAAAAAAATCGTTGCACAGCTCATAAGCTTTTATTTCAAATAGCTTCATTGAAGAGTAATGATGAAAGAAACTATCACTACTGTTATTATAAACTATTTTTGTTGAGATTCTCATTGTAATTATTGTATACATTTGGTTAGAGATTGTTTAGTTCTACTACCTGAGAGAGTAGGTGCGTTTTTGATTATTAGAGTGGTGTTCAACAGTTCAACCAATGTTTTTTATCAAAAAGAGAACAACAGCATAGAAAAGCAAACAAAAATTTTAATCCAGTTAAAATCTAAAAGTATCGCTCAGAAAAATATTTATTACAATAATAAATTAACCCGATGGAGAAGTGCCGTCTAACTATCTACTATAACTGTCTAACTACCGACGATGCAATTTTTCTTATTAAGTTAACAGAAAAAACAATGAATTCATTACTTTTGTTTCTGGGAGGTTCGGATTTGATTCCCTTTTGCGTCTGGTGGTTAATTTCCATCACACTTTCTTATATTCACTACCAATATGAAGTATATGAGAATTATAAGATAGTGTACAAGTACACACCTTGGTTGGTAATAGCAAAACCACCAAGTCGATAAAAAATTTCCCCACCGCCCTTCGGAATCTGCGTTAAAACTGTAGGTCCAACTATGTGGTACCACAATGGGCCGTTCAGGCCTAAGTGTGTCTCTCGACAGCCACTCAAACCCAACCCAACCCATGCACTGAAAAATGAAGCAATTAATAATTTTGAATAAATAATAAAGTGTTTAATAAAACACACTAATAAAATTAGCTGACAGCCTACGTGGTAATTGATCGCGAAGTTATAGAGATAAAACATTTACAAAAAACCTTACCAACCATACGAATGAAAATCAAGGTTCCATAATCAAATAATCTCGAAATTGGCCACAATATCGAATCATTAACAAAATGCAACTTAACAATTATATTAAAAGAGCTACCTGATCCTGTAATAAATTATCTTTCTCAGTTATTTGATACCATTCTCAGGACTGGCTTAGATCCAAAAACTATTTGTAGAGGTACATGCAACGGGGTAGTTGCCCAAAAACAGCAAAAACAATTCAAACTGCGGGTGTTAATCAACTAGAACAGATATGACCATGATTTGTTTTTCATTTTATTTATCAACTAATAATTTTCTCAAAATCGTTTTCTTTTCTCAAAATCTGTAATCCCATCTCAACATTATTCAGAATGGAGACTAAAGGCAAATGAGATAAAATTCTCTCAAATCACTTTTACTCTCAGAATAATCACTATATAATATACCCTTGCCATGGCAAAATCATCACCGAAGTAAAATACTACTATCCTTCTAAAAAATATTTCTGAATTGGCGATCAAAACCTTATGAATTTAAATTTTGCCCAAGATATTGAAAAATATACGTACAGATTTATAGTACATTTAATTTGGCCACCTCCCATATGTATGTATATATATGCATACACTTGCCGACGGAAAAAAACATACATTTTATGTTATGTATCTAATATGTACAGCGAGAAAGCTTTACATTGGCTGCGATGGAGTTCGCATATGTTGGAAATTAGATGTGCATATATGTATGTATTATTCCGCTAAAGGTATATCTTGGTCGAAGGAAATTGTTTTCTTTTCATCCTATATTTTTTCCATTCTACTTCATTCCCCCGTTTACTTATTTGAGAAATTTCGTTAATAGTTCAAAGGAAATAAGTAAATTGATATGCATCACGACGACCCTACTTATTCCTTTGCTCTATTTTAAACAATTTAGCATTCATTACACCCAAATTAAACGCCAAACACAAATAGCGATACAACAGTAGGATGAAAAATGCCAGAGGAGCAGGCAGGCTTGTAGACAGATATTAAGGCATATACTTATTTGCAGGCGGTTTGTTGCTGTTATGCGAACAATCGAACAATTTAAAAAGTTGCTGACATGTAATTCTGCACCTCCGCCTATAATTCTCGCGAAAACTAACAAAAAAAAAGTAATATGAAAAAGGTATGATTGTATGCATAACCGTAATGCTTTGTTTTTCATTTTATAATGCTGTTGTATAACACAATAAACATTTGCGGTATCTTTAGAATTTGTCAGTGAAGCATAAAGTATTACATTACACTGTGGGAGCTGCTACCGCTGCTTATTACTACCGATTTGATAAGATAATTCTTAGCACAATTAAACGCAATTCATAACAATAATCAACAAGAGCAACATCCTTGCTTAAAACTTAAACTCCTATGTCTTATATCTTTATGCAGTGCAATATCAACAACAATAATAACAACGAACGACAAAAGCTGCCAATCTTAAACGTTTTTCTTCAACATCATCAGCTCAATATTTAAAGATTCATTCATACATATGTTTGTTGTATTTCTGTTGTGTTGTACTATCGTAATAAAAGATCAAATTTCATACATATCGGATAAGGCAATCTCACCGGTAGCAATAAGTGTCCTTAAAGTGATGCTATATGTGAGAAATCTGGTTTTTGTCGTTAGCGTAAAAGAACACAGAAAGGATTTATTGTATAAATGTATATGAATATATAAATTATATTTTGATTTAAGGAAACCTACATAAAACAAACATATTTGTATGCGTGTCTAGTACTTGCATATTCTACACCCATGGTATTAAGTTTAATTATTGCTAAAATATTTCAATAAACTAACTGCTTTGAATGTAATGCTCAGTCAAAGACCGCAATTAAATATAAAGTAATACATATTATGTATTTATCCACAAAATTCTTAAGAAATTAAGACATAGGCAATCTCATGAGCAATATAACTAAGAAAAAGGTTCATAAGGCAACATGTTTCATAAAAAACTACACGAAAAATAAAACATTCTTTTATTACATTTCAGCGTAAGCGGTCCTAAAGCAAACTAACAAAAAGACGGGCCAAATGATGATGAAAAACTAAAAAGACGTAAGCGAAGTCAAGAATTCAAAAACAATTGTGAATCTAGATTTTGTTGTAACTCAATTTGACAGCGTCATTTGACCTTTTAGAGCGAACGTGTATGAGACAAACTAGATAGATGTTCTGCTTTTTGGAGTAATGGTGCCTCAAGTGGATAGAGAGGTCAGGCAGTCGGTTGGTCGCGACTTTTTTGAACTTGTGTATGAATGGTAAATATGGGCTGTCAACAGCGTCGGTGGCAGTGGATTACAAAGCATACTTAGAAGGACTTTATGATTTAGTATGGTATACGTACCGTGTGTAGTAATAGGTAATATACGATGTATGGGGGGAGGAGCACGGAGCTGGGAGTCATAAAGTCGTAAAAACCGAGAGCGGAGTGTGTGAAGCACATATGATGTAAACATTACTGCCAAGTAGTAGTTTTATTTGTAAATTTTATTATGAATATTTTGTTGTTATTATTATATAAACGTGTTTGTTGGTTTGGTGGTGTTTCTTTTGGCATGGACGTAGTTTAAATTGTTACATGCGCGTACACCAGAATTAAGACTAAGCCGCTGCTTTGAAGTGTTACCTACTTTTGTAGTATTACATAAAAATGTATGTATGTCGGTGTATTTATATTGTATATCTCTGGCGTCAAATTCAGCATTTGTAATAAGAAATTACCAACACACTACAAGCAGTCAACAGCAACAACTATTTAATTCTCTTCAGCATCGAAACAATTGCTGTTGTTGGTCGTTGCGCACGTGCCAGTAACTTGCGCGTTTGCTACAGATACTCGTAGGCACATTTAAATATATGTATGCAAGTATTTTAGCAAACAAATTTTATGTGCCAATATATTTACTGCATACATTTTTGATGATTCTATTCTAGCGAATTTAATCAAGAAGTTTTTCAGAATGCCCCGCAAATGCCTACTCCCACAGTCTGGTCTGCGCACTTGTTTTGTTTTTGTCTGTATTTTGTGCAATCGCAACGTTATGCAATCTTAAAGAAAAAACGAAAATGAAAACATACAAAATTTGTGAAAATCACAAGTCTCAAGGGCAAAATTATTACTGGGGTAATACAGAGATTGAAAAACATAATCACTAGGAGTTGGAGCAAAACTCCATTTCTTACATATTTTTGCTTTTAATTCTTTATCTAATCCATGACCGAGTTTTAATAAGGATTAGTAGGAAGTTTCCGTGCAGGAAACATGGTCCGCAATAATGACACCAAATTTCATACCTCTACATATGTTTGTTTGTTTTTTATGAAAGGTTAAAAAAACATAGCTAAGGAGTTGTACATAACTACTGGATAACATTTGATGAACAAAAACTCGCTTAGTAATAATTTAAAGCATTCTTTTCAAAAAAGTAGTGCAACAGATTTGAAGATAAATTTTTGCACTTAAAAACTAAAAAAAAATGGCATAAGCTAGAAATTTTCAATGCTCGGAAACCAGCAAACATGAAAAATACTTAACAAAACCGAACACATATAGCATTATTAATAAAATTTTTAAAATTTTTATTTTAAGTAGTAAAAAATTTCTATTCATTCGATAATTGTGAAAAAATCACTAGAGCAATATTTCTGGATAAAACTATTTAACTAAACTAAACTTAACTAAGAATTAATTAAAAATTGAATGAATTTTCGCGTCCTTGTAAATTTAGAATTACTTGAAAGGTTTTTTTACCACCAGATGATTCATTAGAAGGGATTGAACTTACGAAAAGAGGAAAAATGGATATAATAATTGAGTGGCATGTGGTTTTCTTAAAAATTTTTCATAATGTTATTAATAGTTGCGTTCAGAAAACGATCTCTGCTCAGCAACGAGTTGAGTTGAAGTATCAGAAAAATAATACGCTCAATTAAATGACTGCTCAATATAATTTTTTAATCAAAAATAAAGAATAATCAGGACCAGAAACTCAATATTTTAGAATTAAATATTTGGAAAACAAGTGCCAACTTAGCCAAACGGCTGTGCACATAAACTCTACTTATGAATACTTAACCGATGGTGGTAGTCACTACTCTGTGTTATTTTCACTCCCCTACTATGTTATCGAAGCAGTGTTTTTTCGATGGCAGCAAAAGTTTATTTCCATAGTGAAGTGAACTAATTGTGATAATGGAGTGACAACGAGTGCAATTATTCATGAAACAACATAAAATCAACGTAGGTCCGACAAAATTTTTAATTGCAATTTTTAAATAAACTAGCTCCGCTGTCCGGTCCGCTGACAAAGTCTGTAATGTGTAAAAGTATTTAAAAAAAAAGTCATTGTACAAAGTTTCAGTAATAGACTGTACATATATGATTCCAGGGATATACCGTACTACAAATAGTTCCTGAACTGACTATAGCCTAATTTTAACGTTTTTTATATTGTTCAAAACATACATAAACGCAATTTTATTCAAACTGTTATTTTGAACGAAACTAAAAAAAAAAAACAGAAATTGTGGGAAACTACAACGCAATTTGTTTTTGCAATTTACATTTTACCACTAAAATCCATCACATTCGACTCACCGCTGAAGTCCTTCATCGTCTTCGCTATCAATATTCATCCATAAAGCCACAGAGTTTATTTTATTGAAATTAAAACTTTTTATTTACTATTTATGCTGCTGCCAAATTTTTATTTATTTATTTATTTTATCATTTCGTGCTATTCAAATTACTTGACGTTCGAGGCCAGTAATGCTAACTTCCAAAACTCCTCACGAAAGGAAGTAGGCAGCACTGTCACTAATGCGAATGAGTTAGGACCATGTCACACTAGGGGCGATATTACACGATTAATGTTTTGCTGTCAAACGATGAAATTGTTGTTTTGAAAAATGAACACTGAGAAAAAGGAAGGATGAACACATTTCACTTCAAATTTTTTTGCTGCCATTTCAAATAAAATGGGGTTACCAAAGATACACTGATGCATTTTATTGGAAAACATTAATACTTTATGGAAAATAATACACTTTATATTAACTTATAATTACATTTTTTTTGCCGCCCTTTGCGTTGCTTGGCTTTTGTTTGTTTCTAAGAGTGCTGTTCAAAAAATTACTTGACAATTTTTATAAAAACTTGATAATTCAATGAGCAAGTTCTCACATTTTAACCCGTATTTTTCAGCTATTTTCATACATGAATGTAATATTTTTTATATAATTTGTTGCTATTTCCACCAACATTATCTCATATTGCCATTATAGTTATTTACCATTTTAAATTGTTGAATTTTCATTCACTCCAAAGTACTAATTTAATACTTTTTAGCTGGAAAACCATAGTTGCAGATAAAAGTAGTTAAAAAACATACAGCAAAAAATTGATGGTGTAACAGGGCATTAAACGAAACATTGAAGAGAAGGTAAAATAGAAAAACGTTGAAAGCCAAACATTGATCGTGCAACATCAGCCTAGGGAGAAGACTCAAAAGGGGTTGTTGTTGTTTTTACATTTAAATGTGAAAATGACGACAGCGGGAGAGTAAGGAGATTCATTTTCAGCACGAGGGTAACGACTAGTCCAACGCGTTTATGTTTATGGGGTATCAGGATATCGTGCGGTCACAGTCATGTCATGAATAAGAGTTGTTGTTGCTTCAATATAAAGCGAAAGATTGAGAGACAGAGCAGGAAAGTAAAATATGACCACCAGAGTTTGTGTTTTTGTTTTGCTCGAAATAGAAAATAATTAAAATATTAGGAAGAAGTGAAATAAAGGTATAAATAAAAAAGTACCGAAGCTATGTATAAACCGTACTAGTGATTGGCGGTCAAATAACCGTCTGTATAACATCGCCCTAAGCAAAGATGATGAGTCTTCTCACTTGGTTTTCGAATCGCATAATCTTTCGTATCGCCATATTATTTTAAAAAATAATAGAAATTTGCGCTCTCTCCCGCCTACTTTGTAATCAGAAGACCAAAATACACCCCTTTTTCAAAGAAAACATATATTAGCTATTTTATTAACCCCTTATAATGCCGCGCTACAGATCTGTAACAAACCCAATTTTTTCTTACAAAACTCTATAGGCATGTCATTTTATTTTGTTGTATATCACAACTGATTAAGTAGAAACTGATGCAACTATTTTATGTTATTTGAAAGGTATTGACAATTGCTAACGTAATGTATTTTGCAACCAAACAAAAAATGCACTCGCCATTTTCGGTTCCAAATGAAAAAGCAGCGTGGCCAACTCAGCGCTTTTCCCGCTAAATTTAGTGCTTTTTGAATATTAAAACGCGGAAAAAAGTGATTTAGCGCCCAGTTCAGAATACGGTGTAAGTTTAGAATACGTATTATCTTCGAAAAACCAAAGAAATTTTCATTGGCTAGAAGTAGCAAATGCGTGCGTGTATTAATGTAAAAGTTTACATGTATTGAGTTTCCTCGCACTTATATAAGAAAAAAATTTAGCGCGTTTTTAAAGATTTTAGCGGATTTTTAAAAACAAAAGCTGGTCACACTGTGAAAAAGTAATCAGTTTAAAAAAGCATAATTTACTAATTTTTTTCTAAAAATGTGATAGCAAAATTTTCAGACAATCGATATTAAGCGATAAATAGTGAAAATTATGCGCAAACAACAAAAAAAACGTGTTTTTGAATAAATGACATTACCAAATTTTTTTCAATAAAACCTTTTTATGAACAAATATGCAAAAACAAAAAAAAAGTTCCGTTAGCCAATGCTTTCAAAACTATTTTAGGTATTTGCATTTTTACAGCTGGCAGCACAATGGTTTTTATTCCAATATAGTCAGCTGATTGCGTAAAATGAAAATTATTTAATATTATATAAAATTTTAAAATCAACAAATAAGCTATTGCATATTTATTAAGCAAACAACAGAGTGTATGCCGAAGTGTATGGTTTTAATTCTGAAATTTATTAACGCTCTTATATACACTGTATACGCTTGCCTTGAGCTGGCAACTCTGTGAATAATGGAATGAGCCATAAAAACATATCAAGGTTTTCAAGCATTCTGAAGTTGTAGCAATCTTATAGTGAAATAAGGGTGCTGTGGAAGAGTGAATGCGTTGGCCTGTGGCAGTGGAACTACAATATATTTGCAGGGAGAAACCACATATAAATCGTTCTAAATTAACTATTAACTTAAATTAACAAAAGTTCAACGATGGCGTTAGCAATGACTCTGGAGTATATAGATTGGCTTCCGAGCTATAGTGATTTGCCCATGGAGGTAAGAAGGGAATGAATAAATCATAAAATATCTTCACGTGACATCGCTGCTTTGAACGAAGCGTAGTAATTAGTCAATAATTAGAACCGTAATAACAATAAAGTGAAAGGGAGGAAGCTGACGTTACGTTCAATCACGGCCGCACGACATGACTGATAAGACATTCACATAAACACATTAATATTACATTTTAATTTGTGTATTACTTACTTTTAGTCTTTTCTTGTAGATTATTCTACATATTTTTGGATTTCTTGACCACTCCGATTTGCAAGCGGCTGGAGCCACTTGCTCACGCTGGCGCGACGCTCTCCTCGACTCTGAGTTCAATAACAACACACTCGTGCGCTTTGCCAAGATCTGCCTGTCTGATCGCCTGCCACCGGCTCGTTACTTTCTCAAATGCGAGCGCCCATTTCGAAATTTCTATCTAGAGGAGATTACTTTCGGTCAGGTGCACGAGATTATGGCCCACATTGGCTGCAGCGCTGTGGAGATTGCATTCGATAACGTTGATCTGGGCGATAAGCAATTCTATGCGATTATGCGTCAGCTGCCCCACTTACGCAAACTTGCTGTGACACGTTGCTCGCCGCTGTTCATGTCCGGTTCTTTTCTGGACAACAACGCTGATCGCATGGTCGTTGATTTGACATTCGCCAACATACGTCATCTATCGTTGTGTCACAACCAATACTTATCTGACGCAATACTTCTCCGACTTACCGCACTGATACGTGAGATTGAGACGCTTGATATGTCCGGCTGTCATATTGCCTATCACAATGCCATACATCGACGCTTCTATCCCAACGATAACACGGTCAGCCCCAGCGAGTCCATACTGACCTTTAAGTTCATTATGCGCGTATTGGCGCTGCACCGTCCATACTTACAAGAGTTGAATCTCAGTAACACGCTTATAGGTGGGCCATCATTGCTAGCACTTTGTAAACTGGAATATGGAGGTTTGCAATTGGCGCGTCTCCGTTTAGCCAACTGCCGTCAATTGAATGTATTAGGCGTGAAGAGCTTCTTGCAAACACAGTCTCAGCTGCGGTTACTCGATCTTTCGGATACAATGTGCGTGAATGACGACTGTATTGATGCAATTGTGCACGTTACTCCACTACTGCAAGATGTTAACTTTGCCGGATGCTCGGCCATTACGAATAATGGTGCTGTGCTGTTGGGCAGCCTCAAACATTTACGACGCTTGGATATTTCACGCTGCGATGGCATTAGCTCGGAGGGCATTACTATGGGCATTGCTGCCACTCGTAATACCAAGTTACGCGAGCTGCACATGTCGTACCTGAAAGTGTGCGAGGAATGCATCAAGTTGATTGCCCACAATTTACCCGAGCTGCGCTTACTGAATGTGGGTCACTGTGTCAACGGCGTTACCGACGATGTAGTGCAATGCATCATACAGCACTTGAGATGGCTGCGCGAGCTATCACTGGAAGATTGCTTTAGGGTATGTTGGCTTACTTTACTCAACTCTGACTTTGTATAACTCCTGCTTATTTTCCATAGGTAACTGATGTCGCTATAACCGGCATAAATATATTAAAACTTGAAACGAAGCCACCAAGCTATAGTTCGTTAGAGAATTTTCATCCACCACCAACATCATCCTTGGCGGAACGTGAAAGCCTCAACGGTTCTATGCAATCAATGAAAATTTCACTGCGTAGCAAAGCCGAGGATGAAATTGTACGCGATGCCAATCAAAAAAAGGCAATGTTTGCTGTGTACGAGTTGAATTTGATCGATGAGTGCGACATTGAAGGCAGCAACATACAGCAGTTGCGCGGTCTCAAAGTGCTCAACTTAAAAGGCTGCAATCGCATAACAGATGTCTCATTGAAATATGGCCTGAAATTCATAGAATTGCGCCGCTTATCGCTCTCGAATTGCCAGCAAATTTCACTTGTTGGCATGGAAGCGCTAGTGCTAAATTGTCCGTCCATCGAAGAGTTGAATTTATCCGATTGCTATAACATCAACGATAAAACTATAAAAATCGTCACCACAAAGCTGAGTCGTTTGCGCGCCCTACACATAAGCGGATGCACACAGTTAACCGATCATAGTTTGGATGCTATACTGGTCAACTGCAAATGTTTGCAGGTTCGTATGTGCTGCCTGCTACTAGAATCTACTAAATTTTCTATTATATTATAGACATTATCCGTATATCGCTGCCGGCGCATGTACACCGATATCGAAGATCGTTTAGCTGTCTTGTCCACGCTGCGCAATCTCAATATGGATAACACTACCAGCATTGATAATGCCGAAATTTTTCGCTTGAAGAAACGTCTTGACTACTGATATTTCGCTGCAATTTTTGTAGTCTTCATCTTGTACTATTTTCAATTGTACAATGTGATGCGATGACGCCAAAGAGAAGATCCCCAACACAAAGACGTATAAAAAAACATTTAAAAGAGAAGCATTTGTATGTATTAATAACACACGGAAGAAGGAAATGCTATTTTAGCTTTTTTTTTGCTAATTGTTGTTATTAATATTTATTTTTCATTAATTATATAATATATCTCTAATTGTTACGACCAAAGTATTGCGAGCACAAAAACAAGCAAACAAAACCCAAAAACAAACATCCTAAAAGGTCTCTACACTCTTGTATATTCTATGTATGCATACAAATGTGTTATTATCGTGTATGGAATTTACAATCGAACTGTGATTTTTGTAAATAATTTGTTATATTATTTTGTAATTCATATTTATTGCCATGTATTGCAAAGCAACCACGAGGCATATGGGCATGTCTGAAATCAACTTTCTAACAATTGACTTGGAATCTGCCTTGCCTAATAAGAGGCGCATACTTATAATATGCAACAAATGTTATATGTATATGTAAAGTGTGTACTAGAAATATGAATAAAATCTATGTGTGTGTATGTAATTCGAAGTAAAGCGTGTTTTATTATCGTGTTGTATTTCGTTCAGTTGCACGAATCAAAAAATCTAAGCGACTAACAACCCATACCGAGGCAGACTACCAGGCCAAACTGAAAGCATATACATATATAGCATTTATTTACTCAAAACGTCGGAACACATTTTAAATGATATACATATTTATGGTATTTCTTAACCACACTGAAAAGAAACTAAGCAACGGCGTAGTGCCATCACTTTTAACGTATACACAAATGACCTACTATCAACACTATCCAAAAAATTTGCATCAGCTGGCGACAATGTCTACAAATTCTGACATACGATTTAATTTTTCTATGCTCTATGTTTGACTATTTAATTTTCTATAAATAAATAACTACTGTACCGAAAAATTATAATTAGTTGATTAAGTTTTTTAAATTTTTTTTTCTTTTATCACATAAAATGAAAGAAGAAAAGAGCAAATTCATATAATAATAATTTATGAATAAAATAATACAAAATGTTAAAGTTTAAAACTGATATAAAAAAAAACATACGAAATTTGTAAATATGTAGTATTTTGTGTCATGTCATGTCCACGAATACATTAGCGTTGTGCATTCTTGAAATGTGCTACCCTCATTTATTCCCTGGTTTTTACTCGGGCGGTGTTTTATGTGCGCTCCAGCCATGGAAACATTTTGTAAATCGTTTCGATTCTTTATTTTTCAATGTTAGGAAAAGTTTACGTGGTCGTTCGGGTTGCTTAATGCGCATATGCTGTATATAAACCTAAATTTAAAATAGATGATGAAACAAACAATAGATTAAGAAAATATAAACAATTTAGTTAGCTAGTTAATTCACCTGTGCTGATTTGTAAGCCAACTTAATTTCAACTTCACTGCAACGTGAGCCAAGCCATAGAAATACTTGTTCACCATTATCCAAAATCATAATATCATCATCTGCCAAATCATCTTGACAAAAATCAGAACATTTTTCGGCCACTGTGAAGTAACCTTTCTCATTAGAGCAACGGAAGAGACGTGTGAAAGTCATGTACTCGGCATTGGTTTCAAACGGTTTGCGTCCGCCCAACGCAACCCAGAAAAAGTTTTCAGGTTCCTCACCTTCATTGAGTATCTGTAGTAAAGAGAGGAGATTTATGTAATACATATTAAAATTATTAAACTCCATAGCACACGTAGATGGTCTTTCGTAAGCGATGATCTTCCAACTAATGCCATCGGTTAGCCAGATGATTTCGAAATTATTGCTACTGGAAAGTTTCGTCGAATTTTTAAATTGATTTTATCTATCGATCAATCATAATAAAGGCGATGAACTAGCTAGGAAGGGTTCATGTGATATACACATTGGCTCGACCGCTTCTGCAGTTTCGGTTGACTTTATCGAAATTGCTCAAAGCAAGAGAGCCTGTCACTTCCTTCGCTCAATTTAATAATAATAATAATAGCTCTCATATTTACCTGCAAACTAACCCACGGATTATTAAACATTTCTTCAGCAATATCTTGCACAAGTTTTGCTTCTTCTGGTGACGATTTCGAGCCTAACCAAACGTAAACAATACCTGATTGGGATTCATCCTCGGTTTCAAAAGGAACGTGAAGAATGTAGCTGCAATAATATAAAAGGAATTATTAAACATGTTAGACTGAATGTAAAAATGAATGAATTTACCAAAATGCTGAGTTCAAATGTACCGCATCCGGTTGTATTTGGATGAGCCGCGTGCACAAAGCGCCACCATTTGAACGCAAATGGAAGAATTCCACTGCTGCTTTGCCGTCGGGAGTCTTCGATTTGTCTTTACGTTTGCCCGTGTGTATAATAAATTTACGCTTGAAATGCGCCATAAACTTCAAATTTTCCTGTTGCTGATGTATGCGCACCACCTCCAGTTCCTCACCGAACATTGCTTTGAATTTCTTTTGCAGCGTAAACGTGAAGGTGAGCCAACCCATATTTCCAGCATTACGCCCTTGCCAGAAATATACAACGCATTGGATTTCATCGTCGGGCGGCGGTTTGGAAGTATGCAACTGACTCGCACCAACTTCACCTTCAACCTCATCATCGACCGGGATGCAGTAACGACAGAGGAAAACATAACATTCGCCTGTGTAAAAGTGGCCCAACTCTTCTTCAGGCAAACGCACGAATTTCTTGCCCTCCAAAATAAAGGCTTCCATTGCCTCCAAGTCATAATTCCAATCTTCTTCTAGCTGTTCAGCTTCACTTAAGGGCATTGCGTTTTGACGTGGCATAAAGAGCGCTGCTAAATCGGCACGCGTCTCTTGTTGGCGCGCCCATTTTGTGAGGTCAGCCCCTGTTTTCGCTACAGATTTCGCGGTGCGTGTAAAGTCCACCGCCATTACTTCGTCCCAGCCAACAAATTTCGATTTGAATATCTGTGATTCGGTGCCTTCCTGCACGCGTGTCACCAGCGCATATTCCGGACGTGATATCATGTTGAAGAGTTCGCGTGAAAGTTTTATAGCAGCAGCGCGCACTAGGCGTGTGGACTTCTTGCCAAACCAAACAAACAAATCGGTATAGCAGTCGAGTATGTAGACATTTTTGCTATTGAGTAGTGTGTGCACTAGCTTTTGCTCTGGTATTTCCACCTGCGGCAACTCCAAGTAACCCATGCCTAGCTGCACTTGGTAGAGGCGCGGCGACGTTGCTACGAAGCCTTCAGCAACATGCTGCGGTATTTTAAGTGTGGCAACCTCGTCGGGATCTGAGCCCAGATTTCCCCAAAAATCAGTGCTTTCATCACCTCAAGTTGAAAGACAAAGAAAGTGAGTAAGTGCATTTAACTTTTATATACAAGTATCGGCGGTACCTTGAATTTCCGCAATAATTTCACATTTATTTTTACGCTCCGTCTTATTAATTTTCTCAGCCATTAGACGCGTTTTGGAATTCAGTGTATTTTTAGAGCAGCGTCCCAGCCAAATGTACATTTTAATACCGCAATCTAAAACGAAAGTATAGCGTGGATCAAGCGAGTTGAAACTCACCGCCACCGGTTCCAGGTGAATGGATGAACCAGCTGCATGCACACGATATAGACGAATGGTGTAGAGTCTATCTTCTATTGTGTAGAACCCGGTAGCAGTCCGCCCGCCTTCAATATATGTTATGCCGGTATCAAAGAGCGCCAAGAATTCTTCTGATTCGTCACCTAGGCAGAAAAGAAACATTGTTAAAAACGCAAATAAACTTCGAATTTTATGATCGAATACTTACTTTGTTCTTCGCGTATAGTGCGACATCGTGCGCCCAGAAAATTTCTTAAATTCACTGCGTGTATTGCAGCGCAAGCGCGCTTATCCAGCGTGGCTTGATTGCCAATCCAAAAGTAAATCTCCCAAGTGAGCTGTCCTAGGTCATCGTTGGCACTCTTAAGCACAATATAACAATCGCCCTCATAAAATTTGCCATGCGCTACTTCCTCGATTTTATTTGGCAGGAAATTCTCAATTTCCCAAATTGTTAGTCCGGGCAATTGTCCATCTTCTTTATCAAAAAATTTCGAATAATCGAGTTGTGGCTTCTCCAGCGACTCATCCCAACGTTTGGGTTTCAACGACTCCGGACGCTCGTCGTCTAGATCGCCAATCCATGAGTTATTCGAAACACCTTCATCTTTATCTTTGGCTACGTCTTTCATGCCTTTTAAAATTTTTGCCGAATCTTGTTCGGAGTCAGTGCGCGGACCACGTCTCAAACGGATTTTACGTGCCGTTGAATCTTTTGGTGTAGACGCAGTTGGCACTGATGGAGGCACAGCAGCCCCTGCCAAACGTAGTTGTGTTTGCAACGAGAAGTCAATGTTGTAGAATTCTACACCGGAGCCTTTGGTAGCTTCAGTTGGCTTAGGCGGCATAATAAGATCAGGATTATTGTGCAGATCCAATTGGTCGAGTCCATCAAGCAGATGAATCGCATCAGGTAGTGTGATGAGACGATTTGAACTTAAATTTAACTTCTTCAATGCACCGCAGCGGCAGAGCCCTTCTGGGATCATTTCAAGCCGATTATTAGACGCTGAAAATACCTCTAAGGAGCAGAGTTTGCCAATGCCTGAAGGTATGCCTTCGAAATCGAGGCGATTGTCATTGAGAAAGAGCCGACGCAGCACAGTGAGTTTACAGAGCGCAGCAGGCAACAAAGTCAATTGGTTTCGCGAGAGATTGAGCACCTCAAGACGCTGCCAAAACTCAACACTAGAACTTAGTTCGACGATGTCATTTTCACTGAGATTGAGTCGACGCAAATTCGGCAAATTGTATACACAATCGGGAACTTTAGGCAGCGCGTTTTGCGATAGATCCAATTCAGACAGGTTTGCCAAACTGTCCAGTGTCGTCGGAAAGTTGAGTAGTGTGCGCTGTGTATTGCGCATATTCAGCACTTCAAGATTTTGTAACGATGGCAACTGACGAAGCTGGAACAACTCTAGTGGATTATCTGCCAATATTAAGGTTTGTAAATTTGCTAAGCGACGCGTTTGAGGGGGCAGTGTTTCGAGGCGGTTATGCGATAAATCTAGGAAAAGCAAATCTGTCAAATGAATGAATAACGCAGTGGGAATGGTCTCAATTAGATTATGACTTAAATTAAGTACGAGTAAGCTTTTGGCACGCTCCAAGCCCTCTGGCACTTCTTTTAGCTTATTATGTGAAAGATCTAGCGTAGTGAGCTCATCCAAATGAAACAGTTCTGGTGGTACGCCACTACTTTTGATTTGGTTGTGTCGCAAATTCAGCGAACGCAAACATGAAAGCTCTGTTAACTCTCCAAATAGCTTTTCCAACTGATTATTCTTCAGCGAAAGATGTTCGAGCTTTAGGAGATTGCCCATTTCCTCGGGTATCTCGCGTAACTGTGTTTTGTCCAAGTTCATCCATTGGACCCGCGTCATTAGCCGCATGGCACTAGGAAATTTATTATCCTGTTGCGAAGAAAAAACAAAAGATTAGTATCAAAACAAAAAGTGCAAATTTTTTGTTTGTAAACAAATAGCAACAGAGCGGCAGAAGCAAAAATTGACAGACGTCGACGCTGCTCATAAAGGTGATGACAAATACCAGCATTCTTTAGCGACATACTTGAAATATCCACTCATCACATGAATTTTTCAAATGAGTTTTTCACGATTGTTCGCGTTTACAGATAACGCAATTTATATTCAATCAAAGGTGTGTGGATTTAATTTGATGTTTTTAACGTTTTTTATTGAAAATTTACTCACACTAAAATCATTCTTCGTAAAATCCACTCCTCGTACAAATGGTAATACGGTGGCCATTTTTCTTGTAACGAAAATAAAATAAAGAGTGCTGCCAGACTATGAATATCGGCAGAATGTTTAACTTTACATTGTTTCAACACAGAGTTGCATTCAGGAATCAAAATATTTGGGCACAAGCATGAAAGCCTGCCTGAAAGAGACAGGCAGAAAAAATAGGTACTAAGAAAGAGATAGAAACTAGCCTGTCTTTTTCTAACTACCTATTTTTTTTACCTCTCTCTTTCCGACAGGCTATCATACTTCCGCCCTAGTGAACAGCCACATTAAAGGTGGAGTTACATACCACGTCATATATAGTTTTCTAAAGCTAAAATTTATAAAAATGCACATCAAATAGTGTAAGAAAAATTAACAGACGAAATTAGAAAATTTTCTGCCACATAAATTAACTGATATTTTCAAGACAAGTAAAATGCGCAGAAAGCGTGATGTGTAACTCGACGCGTGAAATGCGCAGAAAATATAACGCAGAAAACACTTCTGATGCACGAAAAGTTTTGATATGTAACTCCACCTTATTATGGGATAAGGATAAGTCCGAGAGCAAACTGATTAAAAACCAAAAAATCTTGAATCACACGTCTTTATCGTCACAAATTCAAACTGCAAATGGCATTATCGAATTTTTTATTTTTTTACAGTTTCTCTCTTCGCGTTAGAATAACTGTGATAGCGATAACGTGCTCCGGTTACTTTTTTATCTGCATTAAAATATACTCCTTTGTTGTGCGTATACGCATCATTAGGCTTAAATGAGTTAAGATTGTGGTTATGTTCAGATTTTGCTCGGCGAACAGTATGAAATTGTTGTTGCACCGAACACAAAGTGAGAATCTTTACCCACTCTCTCGACGAACTCGATATGCTGGGTGAAATGAACACCGAGCATTCAGGTTAGCAAAGAGTTATTTCATAAAAAAATATCATAACATATCATATTAAACAAAGAAGTACATTTCGACCAAAAGCAACTCTGCAACGAACTCAATATAACCACTTACATCGAGCACGAGAATAAAATATGATATGTTCGCCGAACAGCCAGCACAAATATAACCACAGCCTAAGTGCTTATTATGGCGTCGTTAGGCTTGCAATTTTTTAGTTGCCCAAGCACAATGCTGTTGGTGTTTTTCATAAGGCGTTTTTGTTTATTAGCTTTGAGAAGAGCACGAGCTGTTAAAAAACGTTATCGTGTTTCTTTTTAGCTCTGAATACTCAGAGCAAATGTAATTGGTTGCAGAAATAGCAACAAATTATACAAAAAAAAATTGCATTTGTGTATAAAAAATGCAGAAAAATAATCTTTAAAATTAGCGAACTATTAAAATAAGCTCCGCCACTTTGTTACTTGGCCATTGAATTACCGTGTTTTTATAATAATTATTAAGTAATTTTTTGAACATTTTCACAACCAATCAAAAGCCAATCAGCGCAAAAAGTGGCAAAGAAAAAAAAATGTATTTATATAATAAGTTAGTAAAAAGTGTAGTATTTCCAATAAGTTACAACAATGTATCTTCGGCAACCCCATTTTATTTGAAGTGATGTAGGTTTTTTCCGTCAGCAAAAAAATTTGAAGTGAAATGTGTTCATCCTTCCTTTTGCTCAGTGTTAAATTTATGAAACTCGACAGCAGTCAAAAAATTGCTAGCATAACCAACCATTAAAAGAGAATAAAAATGAAAATAAACCTGTAAAAATTTTAAGTTTAACCACGGCATTACAGCAACGATTATTTGTTGTATGTTACATGAATTTTTAGAAGAGTGGTTAAGTCTTATGTGGCATTAACTGTGATATGAATCTTGTATCTCCCAATAGATCGGCAATCAACACTCAGGAGGGACTTCTATGAATGAAATGGGTAAGTGTTTTTGCGAGAAATCTTTTTGGTTCTTTGTTCCTTGTCATTTTGAACTTTTTGTTTAGCTTCGGCTAAAAAATCTACGTAGTAAAATGAGTACGATCCTTTTATATATATATAGATATTTTCAGTTTATTTAAAATTCGTACAAGATAACAATTATGTATACAAATTAAAATATTTTTATATACATACGTACTTATGTATGCAATATTTAGGGATATACGAGTATTCAAGAAATATTCAAACTACAGAAATATCAGAATTGACTAGGTGAAAATCCGTAAATCAGGAAAATTCACAATTAAAAGCTGTGCTTGTTTATTTGTTCATTTTGATTGTTCTCCATTTCGGTTTGTAGAAAAATTCATAAAATAAAAGTAAACTATTAAGTATTAAAATCTCGAATAAAGTAAATAGTAGATAGTAGTTGGTATACTAGAATAAAAATTTATGCACGCAGTGGTGGTTTGTCGACAAATTGGATAAAAATGCAATTACTGCCGCCACAACGAACACAATTTAACCGCCACCACCGCCGCCAGATAATTCATCTTCATATTGCTTACGGAAACAGTCACCCACTGGGAAGAAGTCCCAGCTACGCTGCTGATACATATTCCAAACGTACGTCTCCTGACCCGTATACTCTGTGTCCGGTTTATTGATCAAATGCATCAGGAAGAACATGTAGTTAGCTAAGTTGTGCTCTTTTTGTACGTGCGTATCAAAACCATGCGGCACTATATCGAAAAAGTCTTTACCCATGCCACATATGAAGCAATTCGACTCCATATTCTCTTTTACGGATTCCAATTGATCACGCAGCTCACCAAACGCATCAATAATTAAACCTTGAATGATGGCCAATAAAATAACAATGATGAAGAAGAAGAACGTGATATCGAAAATTATACGATAAACTTCATAATCGTCGCCATCGGGATCACCGATTTCATCACCTATACCCCCACCTGCACGTACACCCTTGTAGAGATGGAAGACAAAACAAGTTAACATATCGTGACACTTTTTATCCACCTCATCATCCTCTTCCTGAACGTAAAATTTGCGGAAGAAGTTGAATGCTATAACGGTATAAATGTACACAATGATGGTTAATAACATTACAGTCAATACCAGTTGCTTGCCATTATGCGTTACTGATTGCAAGATTGTGCGTAGAGTTTTGAAGCCAACGGCTACGTCGAGCAAGTGAGCAGCAAAGAAGAAATTATTGAAATTACCCATGACCGAAAAGGAAAAATACCACAGCGAGTACAGGAAAGCATTGTCAGTAAAGGTAACGCCCGCCTTCCAAACTTGATAACGCCAATCAATGTTCATAATGTATTTCACTATGCCACTTTCTTCGCTTTCCTGTGCCATGAATGCGCTCTTCTCCATACCAAGCAAATTTGATATGGAATCAAAATCATAAGTCTCACTATACTTCTGGCGCACTTTTTTCTTGACGAACTTATCCCAATAGTTGACTGGGAATGATTTGGCCGATATAACTAATTTATCCCAATGCGATTTAAAATCATCATCCTCAGGTTGTTCTGCAATGAATAGTCCATCAAACTCCAAACGACGTGCAATTTCCTTTTCGCGCTTGAAAATAGCAAGTGGGACCTTCAAATGATAATATGCGATCAAAAGAGCCAGGGAAATGAGAGTGTGTAGCAAAGCCGCCATACGTATTACATGCGCCATGTAGAAGAAATCCTCGTCGACATGTACTAGTTCGGGTATCTCATCTTTCTCGTCTTCACCGTCACCTGACCCACCATCACCAGAACCACCAAAACCAGAAGCCATTCCACCGCCAGACCCTGAGCCGAGCATTAAATCATCACCGCCATCGCCAGAAGCATCCTCATCAGCACCGTTTGAGGTGACTTTGTAGAAGAGCAGCATAAAGTTAATGCTGAAAGCCAATACGAGCGCAACATACTTGAGATTATAAAAGTTGCGCGCCAGGAAGCTGACAGCACGATGCGTATATTGTGAAAAGTCAATTTGATGCACAGCTGGAGTTTCCTGCTGTGTTGCAGATGACTTCTTAGCTTCCGCTTCAATAGAAGCCATTGCTGCCTCTTGTGCCTTTTGTGCTTCTTGGCGTTCCTGTGCTGCTTTTTTCGCAGCGTCGCCTCCCAGTAGATCAACAATCGATATTGGTTCTTGATGCACTTCTACTCCCTCGGCTAATAGTTCACCGCCTGCAGTGATCGCACCATCTTCAGGACTGGATTCACCTGTTTCCTCGATAGAAGAAGTTGGGCTACCACCAGGTGATTCATGTGGTGCCATTTTATATTGACCATTATCTTCCTTACTTATGTCCAGTCCAAATGCTTGCACAGTGCCGGGCGGTTCTTCAATCGGCGGCAGCGGTGGAAGAGCTCTACCAAATCGTTCTTCCTCAATTGGTGGAGCTTCAATTTCCTCTGGGGCAGGACCACGCATAAGGTTCATCAATATTCCAAAAATATAACGCACAACGCAGAAGTTTCCATATCCAGTGTAATAGAACATGTAGAATATCATTTTGAAAAATCCTATAATCAATTCTGGCACAGATTTTGTTTGCATCACACCAATTTGATGCTTTATATTTGCTGGACTCAGCATATGTACACCAAATTTGAGACCATCTTTTACGGCTTGTATGGTGCGACGTATAGGGTCACGTGCAGCGCGTTCCTCTTCCTCTTCGCTCATGTAAGAACTATAAGCGGTATCGCGTTTCACATTACCGCCGCCATCGTCGGTTGCCATTAAGCCTGAAGCATGTGTCATTTCAAAGATAGCATCTTCGCAGAAATTCACAAACGCTTCCAGCTTCTCTTTGTCACCACCTTCCGTTACAATTGAGTAGAAGAAAGCACGTTTCGATTCCTTAATTTGCGGCTTCTCCCATTGTTCGATATTCGAGTCTTTAATTTCAAAGTACACACGTTCAATGCGTTTCGAGCTGCCCAAAATTTCAATACGTCCCAAAAATGGTTCGAAATAGTTGAGTACCGAGCCAGCAGTTTCTAAGAAACGTGCCAAGCGCGGTTCATTCGGCATGTGTTCGCTGAGATTTGTCAAAAGTACAGCCAAGTTGAAACCGATTTCCTTTGATGGTTCATGGAAACGGTCGACGAAGTCGCTATAATCGATTTTGCCTTCGTGATTCCGTTCGCAACATGCCAAAAGGAAATCCATTTCTTCTCTGTAACCAAAGCGAAGAAAATACATGAAATAATGCTTTAAATTAGAGTGCAATAACTTACGGTGTATAGTTCTTTGACTGCTCCATTTTGTCTCTGAAATCCTTGGGAGTTACCCAGCCTTCATTTTTGATATCGATTTCTGCGAAACTTGGTGACTCAATTAGATCCTTAAGTTTCAGGAACATGTCAAAGTACTTTAAAATCAATTCCACATTACCAGCAGATTCGACGAGCGTGTCAACCATCTGTTTGCCAATGGTACCTAAAGATCAACAGCAAAACTCGTATAAACGTGTTTTAAACAAATATACATACATACATATTAGACTTACCATTAACCACATTTCCTTCCAACATGGACAACATCATTGTTATCATATCCTTTTGTAAATTCAATAATTCTTTCAATAAATCCACTTGACTTGAATGTTTTGATAGCTTCTCTTGCATATGTGAAAAAAGGAACAAAAATCCACCGACAGCATCCCACAATCTTGAGTGAGCCAGAGCCTGTTGATTCAATGTACATGGGCCCTGAATAACTTCAGTGAGCGTATTGAAAACTTGACTTGCAACACCGATAGCCTTAAAGAAGTTGGCTTTGCCCGCTGGATCGATAATTTCTTTGCTAGAGTAATGCCAGTAAAAGTCCATGATAGATTCTTGCAAGCGTAGTAGGTAATCGACAGTACAGATGACGACATTCACGGTAGTTGTGTTACCAGCTTGTGTACGTAAATAGTTTTGCCAATCTGAAATACACTTAAAAATTTGTAGCGAACTACTTCAAGTTGACAATAACAGCAACCTTACCTAAGTTGTGACCTTCGCAAGTCAACTGTATGAAACGGAACAGGGCACATGTAAATTCAGCGTCATGCATATTCTTTTCACCGGCGGCGCCTTCCGATCCAACACCAAGACCTGCACCCGCACTTGGAATGTACTCTTTGTTGCAAAGTTTACAATAGTGTGGGAGAACGATACGGGAAGGTGCATGCGGATTTTGGTTGGTTGGTGTATTGTGAGGTAGGTTACATTTATTGAGGATTGAGGTTGGTTGGTTGGTTGAGAAAACGATAACAATACCAGGACCAAGTTGGAGTTGGTATAGGTAAAAACGTGCGAGGTGGGGTTTATCGTGGAAAATACAAATTAAAATATTCGTATAAATTGAAATAAAAGTGTGGACGGAAATAAAAAAAGGTAGGCACAAACACATAGATACAAAATCATAAGGACGGAATTACAAATGCGCACGAAGAGGAGTGCAGGGAGTGTGTTGTTTAGTGAATACCAATTGAAAGACCTTACCTTCTGCTTTGGTGTTACGCTCAAAAGCATCCAAATCCAAGACACTGCAAGAGTTCATTAGCCCAGCAATGGATGTGAAGAAACCGACATCTTTTTTCTCTTTCAAATGATTTAACATGCCCATTTGAATATCAATGTTGCCGCCACGTAGAATGGCAATTCCGAGATTGAGCGTGGTCATAACCATTTCCGAAGGAATACCTTTCGAGGCAGATATATGAAGAAGCACCATTTCGGCGACACCACGATTAGAGAGACGGGCTTGATGAAACAAAAGCTTCTGCTTCTCCATTTCTTGTTCCTGCATAAATCATAAACAATTTGGTTAGATTCTTAGGTACGCTGAAGCAGAAGTAGTTGTTAGTGGAGTGGTATTTACTTTGTTTACCATTAATCTACCGATTGTATTCTAATTGTAGCATGTTAGTAAAGCACAGGTATAAATTGTTAGTTGGAAGTGAAAATATTTCAGGTGACAATAGTAGCAGCTGCATTCTACCTATAACACTTACATGAATACTTGTGCCTTCGCCCTCTTCCCCACCTTCACCTCCACCTTCTTCATCGCCACCACCCTCCTCTTCTTCTTCACCACACGATTTGGCAGCAATTTGTGCATATGACATGTAGAGCAAATCTTCCTGGAGCGCTCCGCTACGTTCAGTCATTGCGCCACGACAGAACGTTGTCACTAGCTGCGTGAGCGGATCTGGTTTACCTTCGGCTTCCTCTTCATCCTTCTTTGATTTTTCAGACTCTTCGAAGGTTTGCGTTAAGTCTTCGATCATAATTTCTTGTCCGACGTTTTCTTCTTGCAGCCATTGCTCGTGGTAAGTGCGTGCAAAAATGTTGCAAGCACGATGCCTAAAGTAAACGATATCCAATGTAGAAATACAGAGTAAGCAAATGATTAGTAAAATGGTTAAGCATTTTCACATGCGTTTAGTTAAAATGTTAGTTTATGTAAAAATGCACACAAAAAAGGCATATAAATTTAAAAAATTTTAATTTGTACATAGTAAGTAAATGAAAAATGTTCCCCTTTTTTCGCACTCTCAGTCTCAGAGTTTTTTTTGTTTTGTTTTGGGATCAGATAGAATAACATAACTAATCCCACCTGCTCATGCGATAGAGATGTATGGCACGCAAGCTTGATATAACCGCCTGTCGCCGGGCTATTGTAATTTTTGAATTCCAACGCTTCACTTTTTGCTTAGGACGAGATGCCTGAAGGAATCACAAGACAGGAGACACAAAATGGTATCAGCCAAAAAGCAATAAGATAGCATTAGCGGTTTAGTAATAGAAAAATTGTTGTTGTTAGGCAAGTTAAAAGATACTGTAAAATTAGAAATTTTAGCGGAAACGAAATATAAAGTAAGAAACAAAGAGATGATCGCCGTTGGACGGGGAATGCCAGTTTTAGTGTAAACTCCAATCCAATCTAATTCAATCCAATCAGAAGAAATTTGTAAAAACCTGGGCAAAGAATGTAAAGATGTTTGACGGAAACATGCGATTACAGCACGCTTCCTTTGAATGGATACGACACTCCTGTAGACGTTTTTGCTCTGCTGTTGAGGATGGTCGATCTGTAATTGGGCGGAATCGATCGATCGATCAACAAAATAACGTGTGTTTTTTTTTTGGAGAAGATGTGTGAAAAGAAGAAAAAATTAAAGTGATAAAAATTAGGATAAAGTTAAAGAAAAATAAAAATAAATTAGACATAAAAACTGAATTTTGAAGATGGCAAAATAAAATCATATGTTGTTAAAAATAAGAAATTATACCAAATGTATAGAAAATTATAGTTCAGTATTCCAGAGACATAAGTATCAAAGTACCAGCAATAGTACGACTGTATGTAGTTTTAGTTTTTATGATGGTTGCGTAACACTTACCATATGCAGTCCAAAAAGTACTTTAGCCATTGCTACAATGCGATCAATCTTCTCTTGAGTCTTATCTTTTCCCTTTTCATTCTGGTTTGATTGCTGCTTTTCTACTAGCGCCTGCTCTTCAACTAGTTCCTCCACTTTGCCTAGCTTGGAGTACAGATAGTGTTGCCATGACATCTCATCCGAAGGATCAAGTTTATCGGGAAGTGTAAGCTGATTGCGCGCAAATTCAATGACATCGAATTCGGTCATCTTTTTCAAGTAACGATCCTTACAGTGCTGAACCAGTTCTTGCTCACGTCCAGCAAAGAGATTGAGACCCACAGGCAGCAAACGCTTCAGACAGGCAACCATGAGACTGGCTTGCACTTCCTTATCTTTATCACGTTTCTTGTCGCGATTCTTTTTCTTCTTTTTTACCTTGCCTCCGGTAACGGGCACGCCTTCACTAATAGCTGAGCGGCGAGTAGCAGTTGGCATAATCAGCGCCATATTATCTATTTCATTAGCTGATATAAAGTTTTGTTCTTCTTTCAGGAAGTACTGACTCTTCGACCAAATATTGAATATCTCAGCGACGTGATTGTACAGATCCTCTGCCTCGGGAATGTTATCCTTCAGCCAATGATTACGTTGCAGGTCAACGTATTTTATAAGCAACGGATAAAATGAGTAAATATCGCGTACAAGAAGCTGCCAATCTTCTTGTAGCTGTGTCTCAACCTGTGAGGTATCATCAGTTGCAGATTTTATGAAGCCACGCATACTCTCTTCCTTATGGAACATGTTCTCTGTGCGTTTCTTAACACGTTCAGCCAATGGTAAAAATGGATCTTTCAACAGCTCTTCGGATGTATTGATTATGATTTGCTGTGTATATGCAGCAATTCTCGTCATCCATGGAGCATTATCATTTCCGATATTTTTCTTAATCATTTTGAGAACGTTACGCAGCAAAGAGTTCATATGGTCTGCAGTCACCATGGTAACGTGATTACCGCTAGTTGGGCTTACATTGTCGGGACCTTGTGCCCACCAAAATGGCAAGTAGGCGCATAATAGTGGAAGAATGACATCAATAATATGCGGTGCATCGACGTAGGTTTTATCAGACTCAACAAATGCATCGACTTCCGCTAGAATTGTTTCCAAATTTGGCATGCAGCTTTCCATCCTTACCATTATATCTTGTGCTTCTAGAGAGTGGTCGGCGATACGGTTAAGCAGCGAGAATTGGTTGTGTTTGTTGAGGTGCGGCTCCAAAAAAGCAACTGGAAAACATGAGCTATATGCACCCAAGCATGAACCTAAAGCTGGCCGATGCCTTTCGATTTCAGTCTTTAGATATTTGCGATCATGCGTTAGCGTTCCATCTGTTCCCAGATGGTAGAGAGCAGCTAATATTTTATATGATGCTACTTGAATTTCATCCAACAGCAAGTCGCTGCCATAGTCGCAAGCTGCCAAATGATCGAACATTGCCGTTAATGCTGGTAGAACGACTTGATTGACATAGCTCAATGAAGTCGAGGTTTTCAAATGTGTGCCACGTAGATGACTGTACTTGCCATCCTGCAAATTCAATATCGTATTGCCTAAGTCATCTGCAGTTTGGTTGAAGAATGTTAACATTGAAGTTCGAATGAACTCGGGACAATTTTTAACTAAAGTCTTAGCATCGATGCCTTTGACGAGCACTTGTATACAGCGAACTGTAATACGTACATCGGGACCAAACGCACTCAAACGATTTCGTAACAACGACGCAAGTTTACAGAAGATCGATGCGACCATTTCTTTCTCTTTCAATGATGCAGCACCGATATTATTAGTTGCAGTTGCTACGGCAATGAAATAGTTTCGATGTGTAGAGAAGTATTTTTCCATGAGTGGCAGCACGACTTTGGAGAAGAACTTGATGTCACGCGAAGCTGTTTTGAATGATGAGCGCCTGCTAAAAGTGGTCGATGGTTTTAGAAGCTTCATGTTAATTGTGGCACGATCCAAATATTGAATCAATTTTTCCAGCAATGAATACGAAAAGCGTAGTTCGACTGCAACTTGAGTGGCACCACCTTCACCCTCAACAACACCGCCTTTTGATGGCCTGTAAAAAGTAAAATACATCAAAAGGCAATTTAATCCGACACCGATTTACATACTTGTGTAGTTTGTAGCCTTGATATTGCATATATTTCAAGAATTCTTGGGAACGCTCACGATCCTTCTTCTTCTCTTTGTCGGTAAGGAGATCATATGGCACTAGTTGTGCATGTATTACACCACCGCAGGTATTGAGTTCCTCCTTCTTTTTCTTAGCCCAAATATCATGTGAGTTTTCGGCTAGACGTTCAGCCATATTTTGCATTTCCCTGCTTAGTGTTAAATTTGTCATATCCACTGGATGTGGATTGTAGTTAAATGGGCTACCTTCATTCTGGAATTCATTCTTTTTGTAAGCAACAAACAACGAGCAGTTTTGCACAATAATGTAAGGATAGGGCAATAAATTTTGTTGGGTTTTGGGTACAGACATGCAATGTAAGATTTACAAACGGTATTAGATTTATAAAAGGTTACCTTCCAATGGGGCAGAAGTTATCTATATAGGTATACATACAATTTGTGGCTTGGACTGCCGACGTGTGGATCCACGATGATTCAGTGGTACGTCAATTTCTGAGTGCTCAACTGTCCAACCAATAGATAGCAAAGCTTTTAAGCACTCGCGTACCGGGTCTCTATATCGTTCACGCTCCTACATTTAAAAATAATAAATATTAGATAAATAGTATGAAATATGTTAAACTATGCGAATAGTTGTCGATCTTTCAGAATGATCGCATATTAAACCGTAAACATTTATGCAGTATACATACGTATTCACTTAGCATGTTGTATGGCTTAAGTCGGGGATGTTTACGATCATTTTCAGAACGTATTTCTCCATATGTCCATCCACTTTCTAAGCGTCGACTTGCCCAAGCATCATGGTAATGCTCACTGAATTTTTGTACGAGTGCGGTAAGATCATTGTCCAAGTGTACGCTCATTACATCAATAGGATTTGGATCGTATTGCGGCTGATCTGGAGCACCTGATTGACGTCCATAATAGTCTTCGTCAGTATTCTTCGATAGGCTATAATCGGGTGGCAATGCACAACCGATAGCAATCAGACATGGCAGAGCTTTTCCGAACAGTTCCGGATCGTAATCCATGTGGCTGAGTGAGTCAAAAATGTTAGAGAACAAGAGCATTGTAAGACGTTTTTCTTCATCTGACGATGCTCCGTACGAGCCTTGCCCTTGTGTAGAACCATAATATTTTGCACAGCGATCGAAGTGCAGAGTCAGGAGCTAAAAGTAAAAGCTGTAAATATCAGTTCATACTAGTGAAAGAAACTTGTACATACCCGTAAAGCCACAGTTGTGTATTCAGAAAGTTTGGAGACATCTACAGTCAACTTGCGTAACAGTTTAAGTAACATAGCAGGTTGCATCTGGGATGTCAATGCCACCAAGAAATCGGATACAGCCTCTCTTTGGCCCTTTGTGAGCATACGGTTCTTAGATAATCTATAGACCGTGTGCAATGTCGCATCCAAGAGACTAGCATAGTTTTCTGCTTCATTATAAAACTTTGAGTGCTTAATGAGTAGGGGCAATATTGAATTACCAATATAACGATTCATCGAAAGAGCCATATCGCTCTCAGAGCCATCGCTCTTATCGAGTATAGTGGCTGTGCGCAAATCAGGCAAAAAGGCATCTTCGAGTAAACGAAAAAAAAGGTCTTGTGTCTCTATGCCATAAACTCGTTCAAGAAATAGCACAATGCTTTGCTTATTATTTGGTAGCAGACCGGAGGGCATATCTGACTTTGGCTTTTCTTCTCCTGGAGCAGTTTGTGTAAGTGTGAACTTTAAGCTGAGGACACCTTGAAGATCTTCCAGTGGCACAAGAGATCTCAAAATAGCTCTAGCTCTCAGTGACTCGTTCTTTCCTTGTTCAATGACCGAAGCATCTGGGGCACATCTACCAAGAAGATCCACCAGCGTACAATAGAAATTCAAAATAGCAGCACCAGTATCAATGTAATCCTCGTCCTCATCGCCTTCCGGCAATGGGTGTGTAAAGTTAAGGCCAGCAATGGTGCCTTCGGATTCGCCTTGCATCTTGAAACGATCTGATATACGTTCAGACATGCGATTGGCTTCAACAATTGCATGGAATAGACCTTCCCCTTCTCCTCTTAGAGCCGGCCCTAAACATTCTGGACGACGGATAAGAAGACGAATGACAAGGTTCGCGTTCTCTTCGACGCTCTCGCCATTTACCCATACACAATAGCGTAGGAAATCTAAGTATCGTTCGCCTTCGACTGGATCCCAACCTAAATCGGGATATCCTTTTTCGACTAGTTCAGAATTGCTTTGCAATCCACATCTGGATAGATACACAGCAATTTTCTCCAAATAATGCTCCCTAAGTGCCAGAGCTAATTCTGTGTTCTCCATCAAACTCGAGTATGCCACATCCAAGGGTGTAGATCCACGTAAGCTTGGCCTGGCTAGCAAAATATTTGCATTATCCAACAAGAAATCAAAATGATCGAACATAGCTTTTTGATTTTGGCGTCCAGTTCTGCAGAAGTAGCAAAGGAAACGACAACAACCCACAACCATTTCGTGCGAGGTATCTTTTTCTTTATGTGGTGCACCTTCCGCACCTTCCGGTTGTGTTGGCGCATCACTTTGTGCCTGTGCACGACGTCCCAGCGTGTTCATCATAACCGCCATAACGTTTTCGTGCACTCTCAATATACGTATTAGATCAGGATGCTGGAAAAATGTAGCATTGTTAACTAACTTCCAAAGTCGCTTCCGCATGAGTTCCTCCTCTTCTTGACTCATCTGAACGGGAAGCAGAGCTCGGATTTGGCTTAAACCAACCCACATTTCAGCAACATCATCACGTGCTTTACTATTAATGACATACGTTTTTTCCAAGGCGCGAACTAACTCGCCAACTGTGTCGTACTGACGCACCAACAAACTGAACATTTCTCGCACCAATTTGGGATTTTCAATTTGTGATTCCTCAGCCCAGCTAACAATTGTCTTAATCAAAACTTTGCGGAATACTTCCTCAGGAGTTTTCTTCTCAGGTTCCTCAACTTCTTTTGGCCCTTCTTCAAGTTCTTTGACTGCATTGATGAAATTGTAAATTTTCGTTATTGGACCAGCTTTAATATCTTCGATCGCATTGCTATCGGGTTCGTCGGGCTCTTGTAGCGCGTTCAATGAAACCTTCTTCATGAGACTATCATGAAAATCATACAAGCTTCCACGTAATTCGACTCCACATGTACAATTCTCTTGATCTTCAGGCTCTAAATTTTTAAAGCAGAGAATTTGATTCATTTGTTCTCTAGGTGGACAACGAAATTCTTTCGTTTTTTTGGCTGCTACAGCACTTGGAAGGTCGGACTGTTTGATCTCAATATAACGGCGAAGCTGATCTGACTGCAAGTCGCCAACGAAGTCATGTGAAAACGCGATAATGCTCTCAACACGATGGCGCAATTGAATGTCGTATAAATGATGCAGTAAGTAGCACATTTGGAGCTTAGCACCTTCTGCCATTTTCATTGTGAGTAGACCTTTACGGTGTTCATCTTTGCCATCTGTAAAAGTTGTTATTTGAACATAATCAAATGCACTTAGAAAGCTTGAGTACATACCTTTTTCGAATGTGGAATCCCAAGTTTCGGGATTAATCATTACAAGCAATTTTTGAACATCTTCATCTGTGAGTACACCCACCAGCAGCAATCGATCCGTGAGCTTAATAAGTGGTCTAATGAAAGTTTATATTTGTATGTATTAGCTTCTTCATTCCATTACATTTTTGGGACTAACTTACAGAAAGAGATTCTCATTTGTCCAACCAATTGGATCTCTATTGTGCACTTGATTCACATCCACAGCTTCCTTTATAGCTTCCATTACGAATTTTCGCACTACCTCTAAGGGGAATTTCGGGGAGTAAAGCTGATCGATGTCGGGTATCGGTTCACTGGAAACACTTGGCAAACTAGATGTTTGGCTATACACAGGGGGTCTATTTGGGTGGGTTTTTGTGTTTCGGGGATACAAATTTACATACATAAACACGTGCAGGATGCACACAAACATAAAAGAAACAGCGCAAATGTGCATGAAGAAACAGGGAGAAAATAAAAGAGAGAGGTGTTTTTTTTTTTGTGAGAAGAAAAGTAAAAGGAAAAAGTTTATTCAAAAGAATAGTGTAAAGTGTAATTATGTCCTGGATATATTGTATAAATATATATGTTTATTGATAAATATCAAGTCGTTGAATTGAATACGTATGAATATGCGGTAAAAGTGCTTTTGTTCTAAAGCCAGGATATAACTTTACTTAACATTATAAATACATAAATACAATATATACGAGTATGCATGTATATTCCATATTACTTACGTGATTTCTGTCATGCGCAATTGCGGACGCACTGATTCCGTAACTAATGAACGTAACGAATGACGCATTTCCTCATCCGCATATAACTCTTTGAGTTCCGGACCTAATGGTGTAATATATTCATTTTTGCATACCTCCATTGTTGTGGCATGTGACTCCAAATGCAATGCTATTAACAAATCATAGAATCCCTGTCGAAGCGGCCCACTCATGTATTCCGAGCGTATGGCGTATAGCAGCTGCTTTTGACCGACATGTTGGCACAGCGCATGTGCTGCTCTATAATTCGATTGATAGCAAAGTGCTGCATAAAGCGTAAGCGTATGCGCATGGAAGGAGAGCAACTTATCCATTTCGATTAGTTCCAAAATATCAATACAACGATCTTCTTCAGGAATATGTAAAGCTAACATTGAGACGGGATCTTCGCAGAGCATCGACCAACCGCGTATGTCGGACAGCTTGAGCGCATGAACTTGGAGTGCAGTATTTGGCACACGAGCCCACTGATGTGGGCGAAGGCATTGCACCTTCAACCGTGGCGGTGATTGTGGATTGATATGCTTATCGCTGGTCGGCAATACGGCAGCAGAAAGTGGCAGTGTGGTAGAAGTGCGACCCAATTCAATCTGAAGTATTTCTTTGCTTGTAGCCTCTACAAAGATGGCAGGGAAAAGTTTTGTATCTGGTTCCATCATCCAACGATGTGAGGTATCTTTGCCTTCGCATGTAAAGCGTATGATGCCGGTCGAGGTGTCAACAAAACATCCAATAAACATACCCTGCGAAGCACCTTTGCCCGAGGCATCTTGAGTAACCTCATTGAAGAGCTCGTCAGCGCGAACGACATAACAACTTTGACGATCGATACGTTCTATTGGCATTTCATAGTAGTCCTCAATGATAATGGTGCCGCGTTGCACTTTAGACTTATTAAACTCTTTACTGTGCAGATAGTATTGGGTTGTAACCCAACCCACATAAACGTGGGTGGGATCTTGACCAGGGAAAATGCGTACGCCATAAAAGTATTCATTAATAAGTTTCAAGCATTCCGCATCGAATAGTTCATTGCCAGAGGATTCAACGGGAGGTTGACCTAATGTCGTTGAGCTGAGTGCCTTAGGACCCTGTTGTTGCACTGGTGATGGCGGTATATCGGTCTGAGAAGAAATTGGAAATATATGGACTAAATGATAAATGATTTATAAATTTTTGTACTGTTAACTTACATTGTTTAAACGCAACGTTGGTGTTTTTGTTGTCATTTGAGCATTGACTACATTACGTCCATGCGCCACAGTATTTCGACGCTCCAAGCTAACTTCAGATGTTCGCCCTGTTCCTGTCACTTTGTCTTTACTTTGATCACGGGATTTCTTAGAAAAGAATTTGAATGGACTGCGGCCACGTTTCTTCTTATCATCTATGCCATCATCGATTCCATTCATACCGCCCATTCCATTCATATCCAATGCTGATGTTGAACGTTGCATATCAGACATATCTGATTCGAAAGTTATATTACGTGTTAGAGAATTCTTGCGCGCAGGACGCTGAGGACCACCGCCGCCACGCATCATATTATCTTCACCCTCTGCATTGTCATCAAAATTACGATTCAGACTCTTAATGTCGCTCATGTTAAACCCACTTTTCAACATTGAATCCATGTGTGCCGCTGACGATGTTGTTTGCTGTTGCTGCTGTTGTTGAGCCGAAATTTCAGCATCGCGCATTAGGCGATATTGCCGGATTTTTATTTCCTCCCAGCGACGCGCCTTCTCTTGCTCATTAATAAATTCTCCCATGCAAGTGACAGGCAAAGAGAGACGCAAGAATTCCCAATTCGCCTTCTCCATGGTTTCGAAGGTGTTGTGCGATATCTTCAAATGTGGTGGAGTATCAGCACCTCCAGGAATACGTGTAACGTCAATACGACAATCGGGCATTTCCTCGGTATTCTCAAAAATCGGCTGATCTTTGGTGTACCAGTGGGTGACAGGACGGCGCATATTGACGCAGAAAGGTTCATAACCTTCCTGCAGTCCACATGTGGTAAAGAACTTTAACGAATCAACGTCTTGGCCATAAATGAGGCGCGCTTTTTGTCCAACGCCCAACGTACAAGCCGGCACAAAACCTACACCTTCAGCGGTAACATCAGCGAATGTGGTTTCACCACCCAAAGCATCCATGAGAAGTTCACCATTAAGAGAAAAGCCTAAATGTTGGATAGCAAAATGTTAAAAACAAATTCATATGGACAATGCACAAGTATGCAAGTTTGAATGCCATTAGCAATGGGTGGGCATGCTTCGTGGTATGTACTTCAATATATATAGAGCTTGTTATCTATGCACAAGTATGGACATGTACATGAGCGTATCCATTAGGATAGAGTGAAAATTCAATAATATTTTAATCAATAGTTCAATCGATCATCCCTAGAGAATTAAAGTTAAGCGATATTATATTTATTTTTTATTTTTCACGCCACCCTAAGCATATATGTTAAATAATATTTATTGTATTAACGCAAGCAAAAGTTTAGTGCAGCCAAATATCTTAAGGCATGCCAATCAAATACAAAGAACATGTAAGGATAATGTCCCAAAAGTTTTGCGAGTTACTAGCATCTGTTTAGTTAATGGCATTCAGTAAGACAGGCAGGCAACAGGCAGGCATTCAATAACTGTTTCACAAGGCTCACGTGGAAGTAGTAGTGAAGTAGGTTGTTATGTAGGCTATGGTTTTCATTTGTGGCATATGCATCCAGTGCTCACGAGTTTTTACATATCGTCGCCTGAGAATTGATTTGGCGTATGTGTATAAGTATTCCTATGCCTATACGCCAAATCAATTCTCAGGCGACGATATGTATATTTGTGCGTTTGTTTTTTTTTTGTGGCATGATAAAGAAATAATGTTATTAACTATTTAAAGCATTCTAGTAAGCAATCTATGCAGTTATTAAGCAAAAACGAAACGAACGAAAAAATTACTGTAAAATTAATGAGAATCGGCTTGTGAATAAGTCCTAATATCAAAAGAAAGCAGCATAATTTTTTGTTTGACTTCATTCTGGATTTCATTTCATATAAAAAGCAAAGAACTGGGATGGGACTTTGCATCTGATTTGAAAGGAAATTGGTTTTCCTGAGTTCAGGCAATGATAAAACAATGGTACTTTGTATTTTGAGGAGCTTTTGTATAAAAACAGGCAAAGTGTACAATGCTAAAATACTTATATAGTAGGAAGTCAGTAGATTTATTTATTTGAGGTTTGGGTCTGTAGTAGTTGGGATAAATGGATTTTCTTGTCTATAATGATAAATTTAGATTTAGTAAATATCGAAAGCACGGGGGATATATATCACAATATATTGTTTTATTATTAATGATATTCTCTTACTGATTGTGTGATCGGCGAGATCTAAAAAGACACCAACAATATCCCCAGGTCCGCATTGTTTACCAAATGATTCACTGGTGCCACCAAATATTTTCTCTTCCTATTATTTGGTGGTACGATGATGAGTTATACCACATATGTAATATATAGAAAAGTAATTTTGAATTATGTGTAATCAGTCATAAAATTCTTGAGAAACCTCTATAATCTGAGTACTCCCAACTCAACTTAAGTAGTAGGTAACAGTCATCTTAAAATTGTAGAAATACTTGTATATGATTAGTTGAAAAATGGTAGCGCGCCGTAATGAACGAAACAAACGAGAATGTTATGAGCTTTTTGTGTGTAGTATAATAAATTGTGAGAAATACGAAAAATAGAAAAACTGCAGTGAAAAAATAAACACTAAATTCAACGAAGTAGTAAGTATGCAGTAGCAGCAGTTCTGCTATATAATCCTTACTGATGGTTTGCTCCTTGACATCAATAAAACAACCGATAACATCACCCGCTTCATAACGAACACCAAAGTGTTCAACTGTTCCTCCATGGATTTTTGTAACCTATGTTTTTTATTTTACGTTGAGCAACAACAATGAAGATTTAAAATTATATTATATGTATTAAGTTATTATCTTACATTAAAGTACTTCCTAAAGATTTTGACAACTAATTTATATAGAGGAAAATGCGCAAATTGTAGAACACTTACATTGTGGCCATCGAAGGCCCAGCTGGTATCTTCGCTCCCCAACATCATACCAGGATGACAGTCTGCCCTCGCCCAACCCACGCGCATCGGGCCTGAGGTGAGCACTTCAAATTCAAAGTACCACTTTCCGGAAGTTACAGCATAATTGCGTTCTACACGATAAGTGCGAAAGGCGGAAAACTTAAGCCGTAACGCTTCGGCAAGTAAAGCTTCATTGCCTTCGCCCGTGGGAGGATCTAAGACATAGCCGTAGACGAGCAATGTACGTACTGTTTCGGAAGCTGTATCACGATTAGCTTTCTTAATGGCATCATCGACTTTGGAGTAGGGCACTAAGTGAGGACTACGGTGGCTTTCGGAGTCCTCGTTGAGACCATAAGTCCATCCTTGTTGTATGCGTTCACGTGCCCAAAGATTGTGAGTGTTCTCGGCTAATTGGTCAACAAGTTCTTCGAGTTTGAGTGTGAGTGTTACAGCGCTGAGATCGAGAGGAGCTGGTTTATAATCGTTGGCCTGCATGAAAATCTCATTCGGCAGACGTATGGGACGAATGCGTGCTGGTGGTTTATCCATGGTTATATAATAACCCAGAGAAATAATTGTTCTAGAAGAAGTTTGGTTGATCAGAGAGATCTTACATATACTAAAGAAATTGGGGACTCACTTCAAAGTTTGTACTGCTAATTGACTATCATAGCGTCGCTCAGCTGGTGGTAGCTTTTCAAAGTGCGTTAAGCATGGGTGAATTCGATGATAGTCGTCCCGTTGTTCGCCCCACGACCAGCCGGCCTCGATTTTATTTAAAGCCCACATTTCATGTATGTTTTCAGCAAGCTTCTCTTTTATATGATCAACTGATGACGGCAGAGATACACCTGAAGTATCCACAGGATTTGGGACAAATGCAGTGTCATCTTCGACGAGCCATGGCCCTGCCAAAACATTCTTATTCAAATTGCCAAAATAAAAGCATGGATCAAGACTAAGTATCTGATGTGGCATCAAACGTTGTATGAGCGGTGAAAACCCATGTGGTGGCGTAAACTTCAAACGACCGTGATCGCCGCCAAACAAAAAGCGACAGCTTGATGGATGAATGAATATAAAAGAATGGAATTGTTAAATAAGGCTCAAGCAAACAGTTCATATACAAATATTGTACCTCAATTTTGATGAACAACTCATAACTGGAAAAAACATGCCATCCAAATTGAAATCACGAAAACAGCCACGCACTTTATTGCCATTGAAGGTGAACGTTATGACGGGTATGGATAAATCAATGGTTACACCAATGACATCACCCTTGCGAATGAATGGCTCATTGGGTGGATTGTCCAGCACCAATGTTTTGCGTCCACCCGTCCACAGATAAGCGCCATCAAAGCCAAATGAATACAAATCATCGCCGACACCATTGCCACCCCATTTTTTGCCACCACCCGGATATGGTACGTAGCTATGAAAGACAAAATTATGAGAGTTAGGAAAGTAGATAATAACTTTTATACTTTGTGACTACTTACCCCGAAATGTTGGCCCAACCAATTCGCAAATGTGGCATCATATGAGTTGTTTGCTCTATGTGATCCATGGTTACTTCAAAATACCATTTCTGATACATCGCCGATCCTTCGACGCGACCCACAAAAATATTGGGACGTATGCTAAAAATATTCGGAAAATTAGTTTGAGAAAATTCCAGGTTCAAATTCAGTAATAACCTTGCAACATGATCGACCAATTGTGTTTGCAACAACAGATTCTTCCCCGGTAACAAAAAATCACAAATATTATTCTGTGATGAACGCACCGCTACCCCGTTACCCACACAAAGTGAGCATAAAACATCCAGGACTTTAGGATCACGTCCATGTTTCTCCAATAATGAAATAATAACCTTAATATGCTCATCACGCATCATGTTTAGCGCTTCTGGTGAATCGATGAGCACACAATGTAATACATCCAACATGCCAGAACCTTCGCTTGAGGCCTGAGAGCCCAAGCGTGAAAAGAGCCAATTGAGACGATTGCTGTTTGCGAATTGTGCACAATTGGTGTGATTGCCCTTGATGATGGCAGCGAGCAGCTGATAGAGGTAGGTGGAGATTAAGTCCCAACTTTGGCCAGTTTCATCGCCAGCCAAGAAACTGGCTAGGAATCCCTGAGATGTTATTATATTGATCTTATCGATCGCTTCGAGTATCAAGTTGAGAACGCCTTCCTCTTGGAACAGATCTTGACGATTGCGCAACGCACGAAAACGATTTTGTTTTTCTTCATGCTCTGAAAGTGATAAAAAGATATCACTTAGGAGTCGCTCTAAGCGTATTTGCAGTAACTTACCCATATCGTCCTCTGGTTGTGAAAAATAATTAATTAAGTCTTCAAGGCACATAACCATTTCGTTAAGGTTCACTTGCTGAAAGAATATCGAATGACGACGATTTGTTTGTAGAGTTTCCAAAGCACTAAAAATCATAAAATAACATATTAAGGTCAAAGGTTGCCAATACCTACATATGTATGTAGTTTTCGCGCTTACTTTATAAACTGTGTAAAGAGACTGCTGCATTTGCGTATCACTCGAGCTGTTTTTGACTCTTCTTCTTGTGAGCGCGAGAAATCAAGGCAATCATCCATTTTACCTTCTTCATGGAGTATGGCTTGCTTTTCTTCAACCTTGCCGACACCTTTCTTTTTCGTTTCGTAACTTTTGTAGCTGAGCCACAAGCTCGACTCACAATGTTGCACAATGACTGTAGTATCGCCGTATTTGATAATAGGTGCGCCAATGACCTCCAAATCTTTGTCCTCTAGCACTTTCTTCTCATCGTCCTTTTCCTGCCGCAGGCAGAAAGTCGTTGACGCAATTGAAGCTTCCTCTTTTTTAAGCTATGGTTGTTGAATAATTTTAAGTTTCTATTTAACTATAAAACAAGATGAACACATTCACATACCAAAATCAATTCGTTATTATCGTTGACGCCCAAATAGCGTCCGGTTGTTATATGCCTAATGCGCATAGGATGATACCAATTTATGAAACCGCCAGTCCACTTGGTTCTTGCCAATTCCAAACGCCATAAAGAGCGTGCCTGCGACATCACCGAACCGCCTTCATACACAACAATGCTGCAAAATTTGCGAAAGGAAGAATGCATGTGCATTTTGATTAAATCTACATAATGACACAAGTCCTTAAGTTTTAATGCAAGCAAACATACTTCAGTCCCGTCTCACGCCCCCATGTGCTTGGTATTGTTAAACATTCATCGCCACCATGAAAAAAACGCAACACATCGCCGCCAAATACATAACCAACGTACTTCATGCGCGAAATGCCCGTGCCATATGGTTGCACTGACCAATGTGTTACATGGAAGCTGGCATTCACAATCGATTGCTCATTCTCTTTGGTGGTGTGCTAAAAATGAAAAACAGCAATGAGCAAAGTATGCAAATGAATATAAAAGTTCAGCCACTACGCATACCAAATAGCGTTCAGTTGCTACCGACACCAAAATCAAATCATCACCAACGCGCACTTTCTCACCCTCAGAACGTTGCTTGCTAGCGGGATGCACTGTCCACCAACATGCTTCACCCTGTGAATGCTCCTGTAGACCAACATCGAACGATAGCTTGTCGTTGGAAGACGATGTTGAGAGACATGCCAAATACTAAGGAATACAATATAAAGATAACATTTTCAAAAGCAATACTCATGGACTAAACACACTCTAAGCTATGAAAGATGGAAGTCTGTACTTACCATGTCGCTATTGTGATGGCGCAACAATATGGCATTACCATAGAGTAGTGTTCTATGACCAGATCCAGTACCTTTACCCTAAAGTTTTTGCAATTTGGAAAGTTAAGAAACAAAGAAGTTGTTGGTTTTTTCAATTAATTAATCGCAGTCAATAAACTACGCTACTGATAAGCGTTAATGCATAGAAATACAGAAATTTTACTTTTGCTTTTGTTTGAAGAAGAACGAAATATTTACAAAGAAAAGTGTGTTAACAAATAACGATTTTTTACATATATCGCTACTTTAATTTTTTAAAGCCCTATCACACATTTTTCAAATTTTATAGGAGCAGCAGAAAAACTTTTCGACCAAACCAATACACCGAGTCGGCAATAGCTTCCGATTTCGTAACCGAAATCGTCTAAATTTTTGTATGGAAGGGTTGCCACGAATTCTTAACAATATATATAATATAATATAATATAATCCCTTTTAAAGTTTACGCCTGTCTACCTTCTATTGTGTATTCTATTATGCACTAGAGCTCCGCTCAAATTTGCCGTTATTGTAGCTGGCGTTGCAGTAATAATTATAGCCCAAAAAATCTGCCTACGCTGACTGACTGAAAAAAAATACTGTTTGTTCTGTACAATGCGCGCCGAATGTTATGAAAAGTCGGACTTTCGACAAAGTCTAAACATTCGGTTTGGCGGATAGTTGTAATAAATCAGAAATTTATTTTGAAATTCAAATTTGATGTTCGGGCTTTAGAAAATTAAGGTAGCGACATATATATGCAAATGTTAATGTGTCGTATATTTTCTTGTGGTATACATAAGTAGTTTTGTGCCAAATGAAATAAAAATATCAAATAAATGAGAAAGGGCTGCCGGGAGGGAAATGAAAGTACATACATATATTCTATTAAATGACTTTGCATTTCATTGGAATGCATCGGAACAATTATACATAATTCGTACGTAAGTAGTGGCAACAAGTATATACTATTTGCTCGATGTAAGAGCAAAATTTTATTACTATTTCGAAATAGAATATATTTATAGATTGACAAATGTTCATCATGAATTATGAATTACTGGGCAAATATTAACCATCAGTTGGGTGCCAGAATCACATGCCAATATATTACTAAATGTAGAATTGGCCTATGCGCAATTCATATAAATTATCGATTTATACAGAATTGTGAAAAAGTACCAAATCTAAAATCAATTTTTCAGTGCAATTTTATTTTATACATGGTTCTGACATCAACCCAACATTCTAAGCCGAACTAATGATTTTACGTTCCACTATATTAATCTTTATTCTTTTTCGAAAGAGTTTGAAAAGCGTAGAAAATATGAGCTTCAATTAACCTACATACTTCAATTGTTAGTTGTTTCTTGAGCATTTTCACAAAAAGCTCATTGCACAAAGAATTGCGGAACGAAAAAGACAGTTGCATACTTAAGTACATATATTCCAATTTGATGTTAGAAATGAGGCGGCTGAAACTCAGAACTATTAAAAATTTGTAAATATTGTATTTCTTCGAAATTAATACACAATTAAAACAACAAGAATGCGACAGAAAGAAATGTTGTTAATTAAATTTAAGTGGAAAGATAGAAAATATACAGCAATAATATTATAATAAAATTAGTATTTCAATATTTGTCTTTAGTGATTGCTGCTGCATTTTTTTCTTTTACCATGACCTGAGGAAACATAAATCGTTTTTGTTTTTGTTTTTTTTTTATAATTTTGAAATAAAGCGCCAGGAGAATAGTGGAAGTAGTGGAACAACAACAACAAGGTACACACAACATAAAAAGAAAGAGAGAGAAAGAAAAAGAGTATGGAAGGTTAAAAAAGATATTTCAACTTTTTTTAAAAAGTAGGTACATATGTATTTTTAACAGCTAATAAATATATTATAACAATAAGAAAAAAATGAATTAATATTCTAACATGATTCCAAATATGTATAGACGATTGGGCGAAGCAGCCAGCAATTGAATTCATAGAACTAGGATGCTATGCAGCTTCAGTACAAAGCAGGACTTTGTGAAGGACGAATTGTTCACGATTTAAAAGTAATTTATATCTGTTTCTTTGTTAATGATGCCGTATGTCCCAGAGGACGTATATTTTTAGAAACATTTAATGAGTTAAAGTTAAAGTTAAAGTTTTTAAACTTATAGTTTTATGTTTCTTGAGCGTGTAAAATAGATGATCACATTTCTTTATCACTCATATCGTCCGTTTTCTGCAAGACTGTCATAAACAGGGAGCGGATTATGAGGAATTATAGTTTTTTTCTGATTAACCCTACATAATGACCGGTAAAATATATCTGCGTTCCAGGCCCATTTTTTTTGACATTTTTGATATTTTTCAAAAATGTTTAGTGCATTTTTTCTAAGTAATAAATGCCTTTTTTGAGGGTTGATATCCATTGTGCTTTTTAATCTTTTATTAATTTTAATGGTTAATATTTTAGGAATGAAATCTTAAGCACAGATGGAAACATTGCTTTACTGAAACTCCATTTTCTTTGGTAAAATTCAAATTTGTATGTATGCATTTTTATACATCTATTGATAGATGTAAAACTAAAAAAAAAAACAATTTTTAAATTTTAAATAACTTCTAATTTTGTGTGAGTTTTTTTCAATTTTATGGCGTCTTTTTTGATGTTCTTAGTTTTCAGGTCCAAAAAATCGCATTTAAAGTTTTCACTGAACTACTATTCCGTAACTTTTATACAAGGCAAATTTATCTCATTTTTTTGGATTATGACAGTGTTACATCAAACGAGCAATATGATTTCTGAGATTTCAGGGAACAGACATTTCTAGTTCCATTTTGAACTAACTCTTGCTCTATGATTCTTAAATCTCCTGTAAGTTTTGACTATGAGTATAATGCCAAACTGAATGTACTAAGTATTTCTGGGTATAAAATAAAAAATGGCGAAATGTGTGTGTGCGGAAACGGAAATAATGTATGATGAATGCTGCAAGCATTTTTGTGTGCTGCCATGCCATGTATTGAAATTCCCACCATTAAAACCAAAAATATTGATGGAGATGTGAATTGAGAGAAAAAGGAATAAAAGAAATTATAACTGACTGAGCGTTATGAATTACGAGTTCAATCAAGTAGCAGGATCAGCATCATAAACAACAATGTCTCGTTCATTCGTTTGCAGTTGAGGCAGTTGCTGCATTAATTCCACGACACTCGCATGCGAGTATACAATACTTTTATTGCCTTCAGTTGAATTGAGATTAATTTAACGCATACGCAAATTTGTATGCGTTTTTGCGTGTATATTTGTACATGTGAATATGGATGTATGTGTGTGTGTATGTGTGTTTCTGTGCGTATGTGTGGATAAGTGTTGATATTCGATAGTTATTGTTATACATATACTACTGTTGTTGATATAGTGGTGGTGATGCTGTTGCTGTTTTTACAACTCTCTTACCGTCTCTGATCCCGCTGCTGTCACCAACTCCTGTAAGGCGCGCACCGACAACGCCTGCTCAATCACAAACACACATTGTGACAAATCCGGTGGCACATTCTTGTCCGCAATATTTTCGAGAAAACAATGTCGATTACCAAATCCTTCAGCCGCAAGACAAACGCGCTCTCCCGTTGCTGTGCAAGAAAGGCACACCATGTCTTCCTATAAAAAGAGAGAAAAGGATATATGAGCACGTACTTAGTAAATTGTAAGTTTTCTTTATACGTATGCATGCGGCATTAAAATAGTAAAGTAGTCATAAAAATAGTACATATTACAATCAGTTGCTACTGATATACGGAGACGGACATTTGATTAAACGCTTTTTGCTTCAACTTCATTCAATTTATAGTAAAATGTACAGTTACAAACGTTCGTCTCCATCCATCCGTCAGTCAACCCGTTCATTTCAGTCATCCGTCCGTTGTCCATTGTCGTTAACATGCTCATTTACATAATTGCATGTTGGTTGGTATTGCAGTTGTTATTGTTGTTGTTGTAGATATAGTTGGGCGGGAGAGCATCAATTGCTGGGTATAATGTTCTTGTCACGGTTGGCACTGTTGCCGTTCGTTGCTGCTGTTGTGTGGTTGCACTGATTGTGTATGTGGCAATTGGCAAATGTGGCCATTAAAATGTACAAATCAATAAAGTGCGGAATTACGTAAATTTCTTAAATATTTGTACAAAAAAACTCAACTCTGCATCAATTGTGTGCGTAACATAACATTGGAAAAATGAAATTGATGCAATGGCAGCAATTGCATTGGTTTTAATTTTTCGTTAAATTTGATTGACGTTCTTGTGGATGAAATGTTAATTTATAATATTAAAGTTTCATCTGAAATAAGCGGACATACAAACATATGTACAAATGTATATGAAGTATGTGAAAAGAATTTAAAATGATCTTCATCTTGGAGTGGTCCCAGATTATGATTATGGTGGATCAGAATTTGTAAATCCTGCAATATATTTTTACTTTCGGGCCCAGAATTGATATTTTTTCAATGATCAGATCAAAAATCAAAGTATTGGAAAAACTATGTAGTAAGAACATTTAAGAAAAATGTTTCTGGATTTTAAATACGGTGCTAAATGCTAAAAACCGGCATGTTTGAGTCAAGACATACGATACTTTTTAAATAATTTTAAAAATTTTGTTATCATAATCCATTATGAGATAAAGTGTGAATAATTGGTATAAATTTTAATTTTTGGTTATTTTTCTCAATAAAGGGATTAAAAAAAGTTATGCATTTCTATTTTACTTGATACTGCCCAATGAGCCATATATGGCCCACCAGGTAATTTTAGATTTTAACACTTATGAAAAAGTCATAGAACAAAAGTTGTTCAGAATGAAGAATGCTATTCCTTAATATTTGTTTCAACAAAATTTACCTTATTGAGCAGGGAAGGGTTAAATACGACTAATAAGTAGATTTTAAATAATTGTATAGAATTTTTCTTTTCTTTTTTTTTTACCTAATCCAAGAATAACCGAATTGATTTCTTGTGCAATATATTAGTAAAATAAAATAAAAACACAATGAATTTTAATAATTTTAAAAGCAATTCGACATCATATCCATTCCTCGATTTACACTGTAGGTACTTAATTTACAAAATTTCGCATTTACACGGTTTTTGATAATAGACAAATTTTTTGACTTCGTATTTTTGTCAAATATTTTTATTATTTTTATCATCCTATCTATCCCTTGATGATATATTTGTGGCCCTTTAAATCATTGCTTCATTTCTAGAGCTTTTCTTGTGGTTGAGTCTCTGCTCATTTATTATATACATTGTATATTATGAAATTTTGCTACCTCGTTAATCGCAGAATGAGTGTACCTACACTTACATATCTGCATGCTGTTGTTGTAATTGTGGTTGTGATTCATTTCACATTAAATGAAAAACAATATCATTAACAGAGAATAGGCAACTGTCCACAATATAATAACTCAAATGATTTTTGTGTCTTCTGCTTTGTCCTGCTGCCCTGCATTTGATTCGTTAGGATGATGTTGATGTGGTGGGTGATGATGATGGTGATTATGAAGAAATGTGAAATGTGGTAACAACGTAGGTTAGAATGAATCATAAATGGTTGCCTCAAGCTAGGAAGCAGTCAACACAAAACCGCACAATAAGCGATATAACACGGTAGCAACAATCATCTGAACCATCTGAAATCCTCAAGAAATGTAGTGGAAGTGCGAAGATGCTGACGTGACGCATACCGAAGGCATTTGTTGTTGAATAAAGAGAGTAAAACGATTGAAAACACTTTTGAATCAAATGAATCCAAGCAAGAAGATGTAGAAAATAGCAACAACAGCACAGACGATAAACGCCTTAAGGATGGCACTATAACCACACCAGCTGCCTGCCATTAAACAACTAGCCGGCTTGCGCTGGTTTGACTGTCTGCCTGCCTATTTGCCTGGGCTATCGTTTTACTTTGTCGGTAATAAATTTTGCGTTGCAAATTGGATTTACGAGCAATAATTCATAATACCCCTGATGCTAAAACGCCAAGCATGCAGGCGGATGTCCTTTTTGTTTTACTGATGGCGAGTATCTAAGCAGTTTAAAGCTAAACCAGCGGCGTAACCGATGAGTGTGGTCGAAGGTGGTGATGATAATATATTGCAAAGGTGATGATGGTGACACGGTGGTGCTGAAAATGCCCGCATGGCTGCCGGCAACTGTCAGAGTGTGTTTGACCTCTCAACTGTTGTCGCAGCATTCCAAAGGGAGCTTCTTATGGATGGTGTGTGGTGGGTTAGCAGAAGGAAGTGCTGTACGCGTCATCTTAAGTGCCATAAATTATACCTCGGCAGCGAACGGGTTTCAATAATAAAGTCTAATAAAATGCGATGCGGCGTCAATTGGGAGGTTGTGAAGGTGCGTTTCATCTTCGTCCGCAAACGGAGCAGTACAAGAAAGTGCAGAAAAGTGGAAGCAAATATGGGGCAAACGCACGTAGATATTTCCACCTGACCATGCTATTTTTTGCACTTTTCGTTTTCCTGTTTTGAACCTTGTCACTTGTGCAAATTTCTTTGCTCAATTTTCGATAAAAAATTAATTTTGTATCGAATTTTTAACGATTTCCATAAACGCAAAAAGAGATGAAAATTGCAATTAATTTCGGTTACATGCAGAATAATTTACTGAAATTTATTATTCATGCTCGTATTTCAAAATGCTACAACAAATGTGGTTACCGTTGTCACCAGCAGCCATCTACCCGCAGTCACCAGCCCACTGGTAAGCTATCCGTGCGTGCAGGTAAATGGTAACAATCAACAATATTTGTGCTCATAATTTTTGGGCATTTTAAATGAGCATATTCCTACTTTATTTATGAGAGTATTTTATTACAGGACCTTCGAAATGCTTGTGTGTGTGCACTTTCAATTAATAATCATATATTTTCTTTAATTATGAATGAAAAGTTTTTGATAAGTAGATGGAAAATTTAAGTGATTTGAACTTTAGTATTTTAACCTGAACTTTACCTTATTTTAAATTACACTAGTTTACACGAAACATTAACCAGAAGAAAATAGAAAATGACACTCATGTATTTTTGCAAAGAAGCGTTTTCGCGTTTTCGTGGAATATTTGTATTTGTAAATAGCATATCTGCAAGAGGCAATGATCAAATAGTACTGTTGAAATCAGTTGTAACAGATTATTGTCAGTAGAATGAAATTAAAGAAATCACAAGGGATGAATGTTGAACAAATCCAAAAATCAAGCAGAAATTGCTGATATAGTAGCAGAAATTGAGTTCAATTCGATATCGACTTGGTCAGTCCGGTCGGAAGTCAGAAGAGGAAAAATGATGATGCCATTGCTATTCCTAAATGGTAGCGGTAATGCATTTGCATAATTTAAAATTTGTACTCAGGCATAAATTCATACAGATGCACCACTACAGATACAAATTTACTCAAATATTTAGCACATCTTTAAGTATGAGTGCGAGTATGTTTTGGCTTCTACATACAAATGAATCTCTAATTTTTACTTATATGCACACGTTTGTATATCCTTGTGTGTGTATGCACGTTTATGTATTTGTATATTACTTTAACCAAATACACTCAAAATACGCTTGAAATCGAATTTGATTTTGAATTTGAATCATATATCTATGCAGCATCTATACTATACTACGACATTCATACGTACGTACACATACCCTCGTATATATCTTTCAAATTCATGTTCCCTTGCAAAAATTCCTTTTCCGGATGACTTTGCAATTTGAGGCCATGATGAGATAGTGAGATATTGAGGTTATTGTTGTTGTGTTGCAAAGCTGTGGGAAAATTTGCTATGCGAATGGAATTTACTTTAAGGAAGAAAGGAAAACGATTAGCAACAAATAACAACAAAAATAACTTAAAAACAAAAGCAACTACAAATCTACAAATGGAAATGTAAGTGTTTGGAAATATTTTCAATGGTAACTTCTAGTTGTAGGTAGTAAAATATTATTTCAGCTTCCAATACAGTGCTCGCTGCTTCTTCTTTCCTAATTTAGAATGGTAGTAGCCATTTTGAGGCTATATGGGTGAAGCTAAAGTTAATATTCTGGTTGATTTTATGTATGTACCTAGTATTTTCCAGTGAAAATATTCATATGAAATGCTTTTCGATTTTGGATTTGTTGTTTTTCTTTGATTTTCTAATTCAGAAGCAACAAAATAAACTTTCTTTATGCAATATGAGATGCTCCTAGCGATGCATTCATTGAATTGCTTGAAATATTACTCATAATTTTCAAATAAATCCCAATGAAAAACAATCACTTGTTTGTTTTTAATGAATACTAGTTTGGGTTGTGTATAGAAGTAGTATGTTTCAATTTACATCAAAATAAGAGAGTAGAAAAGACTTTGGTTCTATAGAGGTAAATATATGATTAAAAGCAGCTTTGTTGAATATACCATCATAAATAAAAAATATTACGACTCCGAAAGTCATAAACTTATTGAATTAAAATTTAATTCTGACCATCGTTGAAGATTTTCGCTTAGATTTTATTTGAAGTCTTTTTTGCATTAATTGTTCTCTAATGATAACTTTTTCTAATCTGTAACGAAAATTCGATTAAAAATTATTAAAACTTATTGTGCCACAACACTCAAATAATCTAACCCATGATTCGGAAAACCAAAAGCATATTCGGAAAGAATATTAATGATGTAAATTTATACAATTCAATAATATTAACTTGGTTCCAAAAGTCTCAGGGAAAACATTGGCAGTAAAAGTTTGATTGTTACATTCATACATACACCCACAAAAACTAATACTAGATATATACAAATGCAAATGTTGAGCACACATACAATTAGCGACAAATTAAACCATTGCTGTGACATGCAAGCAGACAATTTCGCACACTCATCCATTCATCTATAAAGACAAAGTTTAAGAAACTCACAAATACAAATAAAAATAAAATTTAATGACCAAATTAAGCGCAGTGGTAGCAACAGAAGCAGCAAAAACAATAATCTTAACAGTCGATTGACAAAGACTTAATAGACACACAAATGTCGGGGAAGCAAACATAGACACTCATTCAATACACACCCAATGACAATTATCCACATTTACTAGAAGATAACATAACAGCGAAATACAGAAGAACACAGCAGAAACAATGACTGAATAATAAAATATATCAAAACAATCAACCTTTAAAAATTCAAAACATGCCAATGCGCTTAAGCATTTCCAATTACAAGGCCAATAACAACAACAACCAATACGTGTATATGGAGAGGTCATGCTTAAAATGGTTCCATGTACAACAACAAACACGTGCGTGTGAAAATGTCTTCTCAACTCAATTTGATCTTCACTCGAAATGCGACATCACGTCTTTTTTAGTGCGCCCTAAAGCAGGCTTCATATTATGCCAAATCGAGCATTTATTAGTACCTAGTACTGCAGCTATAGCAATACATAGTAATGCTGCCGTGTTGGGTTACTCATACGTTGTGGATGCCAGTTGGCAAAGGTTTTTTTGTAGCTGTTACTGTCGCTGTTACACGTTTAGCATCTGGTGGCGGCGGCGTATTTTGTATTTGTTGTTGCTTTTCTGCTTATTGAAATTTTCTTTTATTTCTCTACACTTTTCTTTGTATTAATAAAACGACGACGGTGAAGTTGTTGAGTTTGAAGCTCTTCACGCCTGATGATTTTTGATGGTAATGATGATGATGAAGATTATAATGATGATAATGGGGAATTGTATTGTAGATGGATGGGGGATATAAAACCTCCAGTAAATATGTGTATGTGTTTTACTTTGTCATATTATTTGTTATCGATTCAATAAAATTAACAAAATCAAAGAAAGTTCGATATGGTAAGGGGGATAGGAAATATGTAAGAGTGAGTGTTGAAAAAAATGAGAAGTTATAATGAATAAATAAGAATACATATTTTATGTTTTGCCATGCAAATTGTCTACATTTATTAAGTTTTTTTGTCCACACCTCTTCAGGACAATTTGTGATAATTTGCAAAATATATGTATATGTTTTTCAATGAAATTGAATTATATTGAGAATTCAATTCTGTGGGCCTGATTCAGCAACTAGATTTACTCTGAAATGTACCAGAAATCACACAGAAAGCCGAAACATTTCTAAAGTTAATAGTGCCACTATGCATTTAGTATTTCTAGCAACAGAGCTGGGTAGTAATCTGTAATCAATTCCAATTATTAGTAGTTGGGAATTGTGAAACATTTTTCCATTGTTATACATTTGAAGTGCATTTTTAATAGGATTTTAATGGAATAATATTATAAAACAATATTAGATATTTATATCATTTTTCAATTTATTGTCAATATAAAGAACGAAAGAAGTATATTAAAATATGAGAGTGCAAGGATATTTTCCATGTAGGAATGTACGTATACAAAAAGCCTTGAGCCAAGCTGAAATTATTGCCAAATAAATAAGCGATATGGCGGCAAAACGAGCAACCTAAATGAATTTTTATTTATTATTATTTACGGAATGGGAGTGAGAAGTGGCAGTAGTGGAAACATGCCATCATCCACACATTACGCCACACATCACATGAAACATAAAAAAAGCAAAAGGAAGAGCAGATGATGCTGAATCCTAAGCTACGCAATATGTTTTTCACACACACATACCACAGCATATAGTACATATTTATATACATATTTATATGTATGCACAAATATGTGGCCAAGCAGGAAATTTAATATGTGTAACATTTCTGTACTTGAGTATGCTTGAGTATGCTAGTAAGAACAAACACATAGCATACAGACAGCAAGAAGCAGGGATTGATTCGATCCCTTTAGCGCGTATAGTAAATGCCTTGTAAAAATAAATGCAATGAAGCTTCTTTATGGTAGGGCATAACTTCTGAACTCCCTGCAGCCAATTTACCACAAAGGAGCCACTCGAATTTCTTCTCACACAAAGGATACTCGCTTTAAACTTACAAACACACAAAACTTATACATGCATATAAAGAAAGCATAAGGCTTTGCTGTTTGACAAAGGATACTACAACAACACAACGTAACAAACTCATCTAAAATCAATTACGTCCACTCGATAAAATATTACGGGGTTTTTTTTATTCTCACAAAAAAAAGAAAATAAGGCGTGCGTTTCTCCCTGTGTGTATGTATGTGTGTCTTCGTATATATATGTGTGCGTGTATGCTAAGTAATCTTTTTCATAACAGAGTTGTAATTTTTATTGCAATGTATTTCATTTCATGAACATCAAAATATTTTATTCATCGCATAATGAAATCAAAGCTTAGATATGGCACTTGACGAAATAATTATATAAATAAACAATATGCAGTGCTGTTGTATCCATGTAAATGATATAGCCGAGATGTAAGATTTCATCAAAAATCCTACGCAAGCAAATTCTAATAATGAGTAGCAATATATCCTTTTTCTTAGTTACAATCACAAGCAAACCCTGTATCTATGTAGAAGCTTTACTGGACGCCGGCAGCAAATCTATTTGAAATCCTAAATATTCTGAAATATGCCCAAAAATAAACTAATACAAACAACAATCCTAAGCCATAATTTAACTCAAAACTTTAACACCATAAAATTCATGTTTTGAAAAACTACATTCCCATTGCGACCCTGTGTATGACTTCCTAACGTCAAAATCAAGGACATAATATCAAAGCTCCAACTACAATATCTTTCCTTTTTTCAAATAATAAATATAAAAACAGTGCGTTTAGCAAAGGATAACATACCTACACCAGGATAACGATACGTATCTATTACAAAATCTGATTGTGTGCTACCGAACATAGGGCAGGCCATATATATATACATGCATGCATACACACACACACATGCGTTATACACACATGCCGCAAAGGACGACGCAAATTCAATAAAAGAGTAGTAACAGTAAAACAACAAAAGCAAGCAGCTTATCTTTCAACTTACTTGAAAGGAGTATGAATGTGTATGGGCAAATTTGTGTGTACAGTAAAGGTGAGAATATTATATGACCCATGTGGGGTTCTCTTCTCCTTAATACGTTATTTTGCGACTCAAGCACCAAGCATCATCTGGGAACCTTTTGTTTTTTATTCGCACGTCAATTCAACTTAACGACACAAATAAAATGCCGATTGTTAAAATGTGACATAAAAATGTGACACTATGGGATTTTTAAGATGAGTAAAAGTATTTTTTAAAGACCAATTTTTTAGTTCAAGAGAAAAGATATAGTGTGTGGGTGAGTTTATGTGTATGGGTATTTGATTTCTACGGAAATCAACAATTGATGTGACTAATACAAAAATTTAAGATATTGTTTCCTTTTTTTTATTTCACAATAGGATAAGTAATATTTTATTTTTTGTTTTTTTGTGAAACTCATTTCTGATTCTCTGACCATTGTTATATATTTTTGTATTTGTGTTGTTCGCAATAGTTAGGTGTCGTTCCAACGTTTCAACGTTGACAGATTTGTTCTCTTTGATATGGCTGCTCTTGCCATTACAACAGCAGTAGTAACAATAGCTCCTGTCAATGGATATTGCTGGGACCAAGACAGCATGAAGCTCCCTCCTTACCCTGCATGCCATCAACCAATCGGCTCCTTGATTCGCTTTTATTCACTATGGCATATACACTCTACAAACAAATCGAATTCATTCGATTGAATATTTGTGGCCATGATCATTGGAAGTAATCAGGCATGAATCAATGTTTCCACATAAGTAAACATTACGCAGGGCACATTCAACAAAAGTCCATGGCGTCCACTATGAATTACTATATTCAGTCAATGCAGATAGGAGCAAGGGAAGGAGCACTAGCAGCTATTTGCTCAAAAAGAAGTAAAAAAATAGTAGTAACTTTTACCTTTTTTTGAAATTTATTTCATTTTTGAAGCTGCCAGCATGTTGTGTTTGTTTGTTTCTATTTTGCGGTAGTCGTATTTATGAAATACTATAAAAATTTTGAAAAATTGCTGCAATGTTGGCAGCAATGCTGTATCCAAAAAAAAAACTACTCATTTGTATGTGAGCGTATTTCCAAATATACACCGTGGATACGTGTGTTAAGCTACGATTTAAATTATTACCATTCCAAATACCATCAGAATTTGTTATCTATCTACCACTACTACCGCACTTAAACTGCCCGCTACCACCTGTAGTAGCGCCAACAAAAAACCGAACAGCAGCGTATGTAACTGCCAGGAACTGGCAACCGAGGCTACATCATTGGCCGACAGCAGCTTTTATTTACAATTAAATTGCTTTAAAATTGTATGAAATTGTTTTTAAATTCATCCAGCCATTCAATTATTTTTATTTAAAGTAAATATTTGCATAAATACAATGAAGAATATTTTTTAATTTGAATTTTATTATTAATTTTTTTATCTGACAATTGATAAAAATATGCATACATACATACTATATATTCATATTATGCATATAGATGCAAACTGTAAATATGATAAGATTGATAAAAAATGTATGCAAATGTATTGATTTAAATGTGTATGCTAAAATATTTAGATTAATATGGTCCTGAAATATTTTAGATTTTTGCGGAGTTTACCATATTGTTGGATGGGTGCAAGAAAAATATGTTATTTATTTATAATATATTTGCTAAATTCAGTAAAAATTTTTCAAAGTTTTGCTAGTGTGAGACATTTTAAAAATTATACCGATTCTCTTTCCATCAAGACAGCTCCAGTAAAGTTGGAAGTATGTAAATGATCATTTAGATTGAAAGAGTGCTAAAAAGCAGAATAATCAACGTCCGAATTAGTTGTATACAGCTGTCATCCATCCCGTACGTTGTTTTTCCATGTCTGTTTAATTGTTCCTTTTATGTCTGTTTAATTGGCCATCAAGCAAATCTTCTTCGAGGAAGCAAGCAGAACCTGAGTAGCAGATCATGCCCGTAGTATTGCCAGACTAATGTGGGCCACCAAGGACAAAGGGCAGCTACTTAACTTTATCAACTCTATCAGCGTAATGATTTTGGTGCTCACAGTGCAGTGTTTAATGGGGAGACATGTAGTGAGATTAGTGCTGTCATTCAATGAATAATGTCGGGGTTGTGGCTCTGATGAAGAGATTCATAGTGAAATCCTCATGGTTCTCTACCTCGTAATTTGCCCAATTAGTATTAGTTGGTTTTGTGCCCTCGAGAATTAACCTAATTACTACTCAAACAGACCCGATATGTTGTAACAAAAGCACTGGATGCCTTAAACGGCATACTAGGCTGAAAATTTTTCAAATTACTACATATAGGGATACGATTCTTGATAAATTTTTGGCCCTCGAGAATGTTTAGATGCTGAGTATTTCCATTTGTCCTTACCTAACCGACTTTCCAGTGAATTAAGAACTTTTGGAAATTTAATTTAAAAAAAAAAACCACCAATAAATTGGCAATTGTCAAAACTGAAGTTTTACAATATTAGGAGTTGAAGAGTTTGAAAAAATAACATTTCTAACACAATACGAATTAAATTACATAGCTGTATGGAGTTATGCAATTTCACAAAAATTTCAAATTAAATAGAATTTAATGCAATCACATTATTGCCTATTATTTTGTATTCAAAATTTATACCTAATGGGGAAAGTAAATTCAACCATTCATTCGTTCATTTCCTTTCATTTTTGGCTTTTTCGATAAATTTCGAATGTGAAAATCTTATTAAAATTCTCACCAACAAACAACAACATGAAGAAGAATAAGAACAAAACAATTTGAAATTCAATTTTGCAAACATAAAAGCCATTTTCAAAATCCACGCTTTTCCCCTTAAAACTCACATACACCTACAAAATCCCTCAGACACTGAAAAATGAACCACCCACAATGAAAAATGAAATGAAAATGTAGTTTTGGTGAAACAAAGAACAAACGTAATTGTCCACATATATTCACAAATTTACACACACACGCACACATGATCACTAGCTTGAGGTATGCAAGCCTCCGTCTCATGCTACTCGATGCACTTAATTGTCCTTTGGGTAGCAAACGTTTTATGCTTCAGGATGTCCATGTCCATATATGTACGTATAGTTTTTAACTACTAGCGACTGCTGTTCTATAAATGTTAGAGAGTTAGGCACGTACTACAACCGGATGTAGATGACGAAGCATGTGGACGGACATATGTACAGACGGAGTCTACAAAAAATAAAGTTGTGCATAAAAACGTATGCAAAAGCAGCATATGTTTGTTTATATGTTTAAGTGAGCGTGTACTTGGGTGTATGAAGGTGTGTGTGTGAAGCATATGTAAATGCTTAAACTAGCAGCGGATGTTTTCTAGATTTGAACACGTCATACATGCCATTGTTGATGTCAACATTGAGAGCGATGCTGTTGTTGCTGTTTTTGTAATCATTCCGAAATGAAAAGCGCAGCGTATGAGCATGAAGGAATCTGTGAACTGACCACCAGCAGAAGCACCACTATCACCACTACTACGATCTCTTTTGTTTCTACCAATTACTGCCACTATTGAGATGCACTATTACCAGTAATATTACGGTGAAGTGCAACGATATACAAGCGAAAAGAAGAATAAGAACGAAGGTCCAATGGACTTGAACGAACAGGCGAACATGAACATATGTGGTCGTCAAAGTTCAGTGAATACATTCGAGTTCTTAATAACGCCAACCGAACGCGAATACGTGTATAATTTCAACGCTTTCCCGCGTGGGATTTTCGTTAAACATAATGGCGTAATTAGCATCAAAATGCATTTGATGTAGGAGAAGCGCTCAGAGGGAGGGAGCAGAAATAACGTTTTCCCATCTATGTGTCTCCTTATGAGCCACATCCATTGTTTGCATATAAAACAATATGAATTCGCTGCAGACAATTTCGATGGCAATTACAATACGTAATACGTAATACAAGTTTTTTGAAGAAGCAAAAATAAAATGGCACTTATGTACATGCAAACAAAATGTGCAGTGAGAAATATGGTATGCTCATTAATTCATTGGAAATAATGTTGTTGCTAGCAAGCGAGCATTTACATTACACTTACTCAAACGCACAGGCACAGTTTGCTCAGTCAGAAATGGAGGGAAGGGTCGTCAAAATAACTAAACACAAAAAAACTGTCAAATTCAGTTGCTTATTAGAAGTTGAAAAACCAATTTAACTCAAGTGGCAGCAAAGATCCAGCAGGGATAACAATCAATCGCACTCACCTAAAGCAATTTTGGCAGCTAACACTTTTTTTTGAGATCTTTAGTAGTATCTGCAAGTGGCTCGTGTTTCGTGTTTTCTATTCCAGAGGCTGCTGCTGCAGTTTCAATATCTTTTAAAATCAATACCAGTAACAACAGCAACAACAATATATTCTAATCGAAGAACAATTGTATACATTTGCTGAAATGTTCATGTACGGGTACATGCAGATGTTCATGGTCATAGAGTAGTATTAGTGTATGTATGTACGAGTATGTGTGCACCTTTATATATTTTTGGAGTTCCTCATAAGGTTCTCATAGTATGAGAAAATTAAATTCTATTGTCATATTATTTTCTCTAAATTTTAAATTTAACAATATTCCACTCATTTTCATTCCACACAATGAGTGAACAGCCATTCATTGCAACATCAAAATATTATGTTGTAATGGGAACTCAGATCTGTACAGATCTGTACGATATTTGCGTTATTCTTTATTTTTTAAACTTATATCTTTTAAGCTTTTGTGAAACCCACAAATCTTGTTGTGAAAAGAGTTGCATCGTCAACTGAGCGATCTAAGTAATTGGACTTCATTATTCGATTTCGAAAAATATAAATTTCTGAAGCATAGCCAATGGAAACGGGTAGCGAATGATAGATGGAACACGCTGAACAATATATTCAATATATAAGTCACAACGACTTTAACATTTTAGATTTTTTTCATAAATGCTTAAAAATATTGTGTTCATGGTACACGTGGCGTATGAGTAACATTAACAAAAATTCAATAAAAATAATTATTAATAATTTACATTTCATGTATACATATGTAGAAAAAATTAGTTCGCAAATATTAAATATGTAAACAAATGCTTGAACGTTGTTGCAGTTGTTAGATTTTTTGTTTGTGCAAAGTTATAAACCAAACAGCGGGAATCAATGAATCAATCAAACAGTCAATCAAAGCAATAAATGCAATTTATTGAGCTGTGAATAAAAAAATTATGCGTGTATATATGTACTTATGTATGTATTTGTAATTATAAATGTATGTATTGTTTTGTTGTTTGTGCGTGTGTATGCATAAGTGGGTGAAATGCAACTAGGATAGGCACCTGGGTCTAATTAAGTCCATTTCAAGTTTATACATGTATATCTTTTTTGTTTCTTCCGAGCACAAAGAAACAAAATTTGTTTCGATCGGAATAAGTTGATAGAACAACATTTTTTTTTTTTATTGTCTCAACATCGAAAGTTACCTCCTGGGCCTAAATAGGCCCATGTGTTTATTTTTGTGTGTTGCAAAATTTATAGCAAATTATTTTGAATTTGAGGTTTATTTAAGCGCAAAAAGTAATTTTGGGGTTTATGGAAAATATATATATAAAAAAATGATTGTATGTATGCGTAAATACATACATGCAAATTATTGCCGAATCTATGTGTTTTCCTTATGTAATCATAAACCGTTTGTCTGATCTTAGTCAAATTTGGTGTAGAGATGCATTTGTATGTATGTCAAGTTGTGGACTATAAAATGTGACCATATCTCCAAGTGGGCGTGGCATTTTCGCAAAAATCAAATATCTTCGAATATTATATCAAGCAACATAGCCACAAATAAAAAAAAAATTTTAAAGGGATGACAAAATGTTGACCCCCTTAAGGAAACCTTTGGTTTCGCTATAAGAAACGCTATTAATTTCAATTAAAAATGTTTTTTGATTTTAAAATGCAAAAATTTTAACAAAAATTCAAAATATTTTTCAAGTTTATCTAAACTCGAATTCCACAAAAACTCTCTAAACAAAAGGTCAATCCAAATCACCTACAAATATCACCTATTATATCTAAATCACAACCAAAAAACTTTCATTAAAAGAAACTACACAGTTTTCCTATATATTGTAATTATGCAAGCACCTTATTCGCTTGTAATTCGGATCATCAATCCGACTTATATGCAAGTAAAAAAACACATGTTGGTAATTCGAATCGGTTTAAAAGTTAATTTTTTTCTTAATATGCTTTCTAAAATGGTGCTTCACCAAACTATAACAGAATATTTAGTGAACAAAATCCTAAAAGTTATAATTGTTATAAAATTTGTGGGTTTTTTATTTTATTTGCTAAGGATTTGTATGAAAATACGCTCACTCTTAGTATTATCTCTCAATACTGATTAATTTGAAATAACTGAAATAAGTATTGCATACCATTAGAAAGGGAAAATAATTCTCGTTCGTTTTGAAAAAAGGAAGTTATGTTAAAAAATAGAAAAAAAAAAGTTATTAGCAGAACAAAGTCGTTCCGACTTTTATGCATCGATCAGAATCACCATCACTCACGTTATATAAGTCTTTTTCAAAGCCCATGTACATATACCAAATGTGGGAGACCATGTACGATACCAAGTACACACCTGCCAGTGCAATAACATGCTGTAACAGGCCATAACTATCGTTTTATTCACCTGGGTCTAATTAGGCCCAGCAGGTTATGTTACCGCCTTCCAGAGAGGTGCCCATCCAAGGGTTATTGAAAGTAATCTCTTTTCTGCGTTTCCAGTTTCTATTAACGACACGAGTGGTTAACGAATATTTAACGAATTATTTCTCATATTAATTTTTCAATACTTTTTGCTGCGTACGAAATGACGTAGTATACGTATAGAACACATGAGAGGAAAGTTCAGTTATATGCAAAAAAAGCAGAGACGTCGGCTCTCTCACTAAAGTACCTGAGATAAAACTGCAAGAAGTTGACTCTCTGCTTGATTATATGTAGCCGATCCCCATATCATTTCGTTCGCTAAACACTAACAACAGCATAACTTCGTTTCTTATTAGTTTCGTATGAGTGCAACAACAACGCGATTTCCGTTGCAAAATTACAGAGAAAAACAAAACTTCGATTGTCCTGTACTGTGAATTTCCAGCATACTGATTGTGTTGAAAGGTTCATTTAACGTAACACACATTCATACATAATATAAAGTTCAAATATGAAATTAAAATGGAAAAATAGAAAAAATGTATTGAATGTTTGAATACTTTACCTTGATATACACATTAGTTTTTTAATTTCTTTCAAATATACATATTTCTGAAAACGTTTCAAATGAGGCAATTGCCAAAAAATCGAAACGAAACGCAAAAAGTTTACTTCATTTATTAAGTTGCATTTTTACAGAAAGTTTTATTACCAATCTGCACACATACAAACACATGTACTATAATGAAATATGTGTATATGCATGTATAAACACATTTGTGCATGTGTGCACCATACTCACATACTTTTAAACATAAATTTTCGCTTATTCGTTATGGCCACTTAATTCCCTGTATTTTGTCGAGTGGAAAATTCGTTTTGCGATAAAATTTTATTTCTCATGTCCTTAATGCGCTCAATATACCTACATGTGTATTAGTGTGGATGAAACACACATATGCATGAATATGTGTATGTAAGCTGACTCTTGCTTTATTGTTGGCAAAAGTATAAGTAGCACATCCTTAGGCACTAAAAGAGCTTTTCATATGAGTTTTACAAATGCGCGACACTAAAATATTATGACGCAAACAATTTCAATAACGTGCTACATTCCCTTCTTTCAGTGTCAACTCTGATACTTTTGCATATATTAATGTGAGAATATCCTTAATGTGGAATCCTTTGCTCTGTCTCTCAATGAGTGTGTGAGTGTGTTGCAAATGTTGCGTTTATTTGTCAATGTAAAAATTTTCATTAATTTTTTAAAATAAAAGGAAATTGTACATAAAACCCTTTTTCACGAAACGTTGATGTGTTGCCGACATGTGTGCGTGCGTGCAAATTTGAAAAAGGCTTCGAGTCATATGGAATAATAATAAATTCTCCAAAAGGGCACAATAAAATGTATTAATATTTTAAATTTTCATCCCTCTATATAAAACACATTATCACATATTGCATTTTATCGTAAAAAACATCAGTAATATTCATAGCTACCTCAATTTTTTTTAACAATATTGATTATTTCGTATTTTCAACTTTGATCTTTATTAACTGATATTAAGATATTTAATGCTCAAAATACGAACAATTTGAATATGCCCTTTTTAAAACGATTCCAGAGAAAACAGAACTAGTACTAAAAACCACTTTGACTAAATTACTAAATTCTTTAAAACCGGTCTAGGGGTCTGAAAATCGTGCTAATTTCAAGAATTTTTTTTGAATTATAATTAGTGTACACATTAATTTGTTTATAAACAAAAATAGGGAGAGTAGTTTCCTGCCCTAATTTTTTTTTAAATAGTTTGAGGGTTTGTTAATCTGGAAGCCAAAATCTAGAAGATTTTTTTTTGAAATATTGATTTTTGACAAAATGAACGTGAAAGTATTTCGATTTTCTGAATAAAATGTAGTAGAAAATTCCATATATTATTAACCATTTTTAAAATATCGTGAAAATCCTACGTCCTTGACCATTAACTTAACGTGAGGCCACCCGACATAGTTTTGAGAAAAACTTGTTTCAAGATTCGATAAAAAAAACGTATCTTTTTTAATTGTCATTCAGTCTGCAATAACTTTCACATGCGTATTCCCTTCTTCCTCTTCCTTTCCAGCTAATCTTGCGCCATATCAAGAACGATTTGGTCCCAATATGATCTCTTCAAAACTAAACTGCTTCTATATTCTTAGACATGATTGAGGTGGACATCGCATGATTAACAGTACCGTGCAGAATTGGATTATATTATTGAAATTCAGCATTTCTATTTGATAAATGATATCCAAAAACGGACAGAATAGCATTTTATTCTGTGTTTTACTGGGAAAAACATTGCTTTGGTTTCTTTCAAAGCTTTAAAATCTAAGAAAACTATTCAAACTATTTTCGTTGGTTCAATGATTACCCCGATCAAGATAACGAACGAACTTGCTTAGTAATTATTAATGATTGCTTCATTGGGACCAGTATTAACAAAACCGACCATATATATTGTTTTGATTGCCTAAAAATACCAATTTAAATATTTATAATATTTACAAAACTAAACTAGCATAGTAGTACATACAATATTTCAGTACTTACCGTTCTCAAGAATGAGACATCATCCTGCTCCGAGCCTCCTTCCGCTTCAGCCATTTTGACATCAAATGACTTCCACGATTACTTCCCAAGAGATAGAGAGAGACAACTATACACAGCAAAAGTAAATTGATAACTACCAAAATATCTTAAAACTGCTCAAACAGCTTTCACTTTTTTCGTGCCGATGATTTCGAACAAAAAAAATTAAATATTAATAAACAAAAAGAACAACCCAAAGTTCTCAACAATTGCAACTGCAAACTGTGCGTCGTTGACAGCGGAACGCAGTCAGTTTGTTGTTGCTTTAGATTTATCTTCACTTTCTTTCATATAATTTTGGCACCAAATTAATAGTTGCGTTGTCGGCTACAAAATGGCATTCACTCCTATAGAGAAGAAAAAATAAGAATTAGGTGAAACTGTTTTGAAGCAAATTAAGGCAACACGAAAGTTTTTTAAATATTAGCTAGATTTAACTGCTCAGCTGCTTGTAGGCGTGGTGTGTTCGTTCTTGTTATAAGTTTATTTAAACATTTATATAAATACATACACACGCGAACGACACTTAAACGACGTCTATAAAACTAGAAACCGGATATATTTTATGTTTAATTTAGCTTGCTACGGTCGCGACTTTTTCAACACGCCAATTGCAAAAACGAAAAAAAAACACAAGTCACATAAAAAGAGAAATTAATGTGCGCAAGTAAATGAGAACAAGAGTGAAAAGAAGAATTTTGGCAACGGCAACTTATGTGAGAGCACATGACGTACAAAAGTCCGCTTGCAATACAGTTTGAAAGCCACTACTGGCCAATATGTTTATTATTATTTATATTTAGGTTATTTAGTTTTATTTATATTTTTGTTAGGAAAAATATGCAAAGAGCTTTTAACACTAAAATGTGACATGCGCTTTCGTTAGTATGCGGCAAAAATCCTTCATGTTGTCTCCATCGCCATTTTGTGGTTTTTTGTTTTGCTTTTGCATTCGCATTATTTTCGTTGATTTTCTGTTTCTTTCTTATTTTTGTTTTTGATATTCATTTTGTTTTGCTTTTGGCAAATCAGCTGTTCTTCATAATTGCCGCTTTTGAAGTAATTTCTCTTGCCTTATGTCAGACTCTCTCATACAATTTCTCTTTCACTCTCTACGACCGCAGCTGCTTTTCATGCGTTGGTGCGAGTGAACTTTATGTGAATCAAAACTCTTGAATGAAATCTTGTTAAATTTTTGTTTGGTGTACAAAGCTATTTTTATTTATTATTGAATAATTTTTGGATTAAAGCCAACAAATTAAATGCTTTATTTTTGTTAATTTTCCTTAATTTTTATGCTTTGAAAAGTGAATTAGGCACTTTTACTTCCACATATTGCTCATAAATCTACAATCGTCTTCTTCATTGGCTAATTTCGGATAAATTTTGGCAGCATTTAGCATTCTGACATTGACGTGTATTTACAATGGCATGAATTTTGTTGCTAGAATGCCCACATGGGATACCAATAGATGCTGATGATGATTCAGTGTCAGGGTTCAATTGAAATGATCTCTTTCACTTGTTGTGTTTACAAATTGTTAACAATAATTTAAAATTAATTGTTGCTGTTGATATTTATAACTTTGGCAACATGAACATTTATTTGGGTTTGATTGGTACTTATTTCTAACCCAAATCTCATTTTAATGAATAGTGGACATTTATCTAATCGTTTGTATATAATGGCAATAAATTCTATGAAACTATGGACTAAAAATTGGTTTGACATATGATCAGAATAGCGTATAAAGTGTCCGTGCTCGTTTTGGCGTAGAAATTCATTTGGTTTTTTGGGGCATTTAAGTCACATTTTCCACTCATGCTGTTTATTGGTTATTTTCACTCACTCAACTATTCGCCACGTGTTGACCCCCGCAGTAGCCTGAGTTAAGCTCTGCGATATATAGTTCATGCGTGAATGAACGAATGCCGTTTTTTTTTATGCATAAATTTGCATGCCCTTGCGGCAATATAAGACGAATATTCAAATTCCATTTTCCATTGATAAAGTTTCAACACCTCAAACAAAAACAAAATTTATATAAACATTTCGTAGCACCACAGTTGCAAAAAACAACAACACCACGAATGTCACTAACAATAATTTCAATCTGCATTTACACACAGATTCACATACAAAGTGCGACAAAATTGGAGAGAAACATTCCGTACACTGAAGTTTCAGTGTTGTACTCTAGAAGGAGTGCAGCAATGGCAACAGTAGCCACCGATGGCAGCCCACTTCGTTTGCGTCATTAACTGAATCCAATGTTGCTCGCACTCGTCAGAAACTTTATTTCCCACAGTGTATGTTTTTTAGTCTTTGTTTGGCTCTTCCCCTCTTCTGGTCTACTTTTCTGTGTATGTCTCTTTGAAGTGACCATCAACCAACAGAGTGGCAACCAAGCGGATTACTGCAGTAAATACGTTTTAACACATCGCAACAGCAACGCGCGAGTTTGTGTGCGTGGATGTGAGTTTGTAAATGAGTGTGCATGGGAAAACACCGAAAATATCAGCAACATCGGTATTAGCAACAACGTGGCGATGGTCTCGTGGTCGTGAACGACAATGAATTGTGGTATGGTGATGGCAGCAGCGGGGCAATATTGTCGGAGCTTTGGCAAAGATGCAACTTGCGCACTACAACTATGATAACAACAACATTCTGTATGCCCGTTTTTATGTGTGCAACCTGCTGATACTGGTTGATGTGGTCCCACTTTCTGAATTGCATTACTATGTGGCTGAGACTTTGCTGGCAAATTCAACTTGTCAAACACGAAAAACCGAAGGAGACATGTGTGAGGCTTTGCATACACAATAATTTAGAGTGACAAAAATTACACTAATAAAATTCTTTCAAAAATGAGCAACGCCTCTGAGTTTTGATACTTTCTTCTACCGATAATAATAGAAGGCAATAATAAATATTTGTAAACAGTGAAACATCAAAAATTATTAAAAATTTATGATCTGAAGAATACCCGGCATTGCTCCGGATTTTGTGATTTAGTTTAAAGTTATTCTGTCAATTTATTTATGTAAAAATCTTAAGAATGGGTTTGTTTTGGGATGAAGTCTATAGAGCGAATCCTTATACACTAACAATAGCTAAACTCTTTAGATCAAGGTACATTGTTCGTTAGCTGGGTATAGATATTCTTCCCACTTTTACATTTTTCTACGCTGCTGTTATTCTCATTGTCGTAGCTGCTGTTATGTGTTTTCTTTTTTCCTTTCTGGAGCAGCAGTTGAATATTTCTCAATAATTCGTGTATTTGTATCTTTCTGCGCATTTGGTTTGTATTATCGTGGTTGCTGTTACATTGAACAAAAACTTCATTCAACACTTGAGCCAGCAAAGCAAATATTATTTCAACAATTACAAAACAAGGCATATCTACAAATACATTGAGCAAATACAATACTGATATATCATTGTTATTCTCAGGACTACCCGGGGAAGTAGGCATCTGAAGTTTTTTTTGGATTTGGTAAATTTTTAAGGTTGGTATTATCGAGTTGAATTGACCACGTGAGGGAATTTTTTGTTTGTTTTATTCAATCAAGCAAAATCGGGGACAGCGGTGTCTCTTGTAATGCTAATAATGTGTTATTATGTTAAAATCTTGTTTTTCAAATTTATAACTCGGGCTTTCATAGTTAAAACTTTGTCTCTCAAACGAAAATCTTTATTTTTGCTGAGATCAAATCGGAAAAAATTTGGAATGCTTTTGAAAGTTCTAAACCGATTTTTCAAAAGCAAAAAAAAAAAAATTCCTGAAGTAATTATCTTCAACTCGATAATGCCAGCCTTAAAAGTTGACACTACATGCTGTCTGGTACTGAGCAAAAAAATTGTTTCATTCCACCCTAATGTACAAACATATATGCACATGTGCTTCAATATGCACGTTTCATCCGCCTTCAAACGAAATTCATTCAAGATTCAAAAACAACTAAAAAGAAAGTTCGTTCATATTCTGGCAATCAGACCTTACACATTTAACACGCACACACACACATAAATACAACAACAGTAAAAGAAGCAGCCAATGATACAACAAGTTGCCCTTGTTTCTCCAGTTTGTAAACTGTGTTAGAAAGTTTATGATTCTCTTATTTGGGAAGAATTTATACTTGAAGTTCTTGTAATTTTTGCGTTTGAATTAATATTTAAGTTTGCTATGCAGGATTGCCAACTTAAAGTTTTTAAAAATTGGGTTGTACATAGTTAAGTTCATACAAATATAGAAAAGCATAAAAATTGTTTTCACTTTGAAATTTTTTTCTTTTGGTACCATTCACGTCAGTCCCATATGAATCTAATATGTAAAATAATGATGAAAACGATTTGAAACGGTCTTGTAACAGGTACTCCTCGCTCTGTAGCACCAACACGAAACTTATCTCATAAATACATTATTTGCTGGCACTAATAAGTCATGGCTACAATAACGATAGAAGCCAATTCGAAGCCCTGGTAATTTCGTCTAAGTGGTAGTGTGCTCTGATACAATAGTTGTGTTCCCAAAGACGTTGATCTAGATCTGCGTCACGGGAACGACAGTGGATTCATTAAAATAAATTTGCCAGCACTGCTTTAAAATCAGCTGTGAAAATATGTATAAGCAAAAATGAATTCGAATAAAATCAAATTTGAATTTTATTTATAACTCAATTGTGTCTTGAATTTGTTTTTTCGCTAAAAGAATTATGTAGTAGTTGACCTACATATTCCTATTCGTGGACCCGTTCAGAACTGACCCTGGAAAAGTTTGGGTTGCCATACAATATGTAAGAAAGAAGACAAAACTTCCTAACACGTTTAAAAAAGAACTAAAATATGTTACGCCTCGTTATTTAATGCCACCCACCTTATTTTGAAGCATAATATTGCCAACCAACGCCCCTGTACCAAATTCCAGTACTGTGCTGTAAATGGCTCCTGAGATATACCGTATCAAACATTGTGGTTGCACGGGAGGAGTCACATCCCCTAATCCAAACCTACTTATATTTTGTACACAGAATGACATTGATAAATAGTACTTCCATAGTACACCGTACTACAAATTGCTTTTTTACCAACCATCCCACATTTTTCCTGTAGCTTGTCATTACCAACCAACGTCGTTGCACTTTCCAACGTAATTGCGGCACTGTACTGTAAATAATTCCGGAGATATACCTAAAAGACCATAAGATTTGTATGGGAAGTGTCACGCCCATGTATCCAATTAAAAATCAATTTTGCATAGTTTCACCTTTATGATAAGCGATAACACCTTTTCATACACATTCCCTTTCATCCCTTTTATCTTTCACTAGGTTGTGCTTCTCTCTCTTTCACTCTTCTACGCCATTCAACTAGTTCAATACAAAACAAAAAGTATTCACTTCCGCCATGTGAAACGACACCCACAGAATTTTTTTTGCTTGGTTGATTTTTTGTATTGTTGGTTATCGCAATGACATATCGCTAGCTTGGAATATAAAGTGTCCTACTGGAAATGTACACAGTGCGACACAAAAAAGGTCATGCACCTTTTCTATTTCAAATTATACGTGGGTTTATAAAATTACATATATAGATTCCATTGGAGCCATAACAGCTAGGTCTAAAAATTCTTAGTTGAGCATTTATAATTAATAATTTGAAAAATTTGAGGAAAAACTTGTGAAGGTTGAGAATATATGATGCATATATGAAAATTATAAGAATTTTTTCTGACGTGTGATTCTGACGTGACCCGAAAAACAGGGTTATGATCCTTATAAGAAGTTTCAAAGAGTTCATAGATCTCTGAAACTTTTTCAAAATCTTGAACTGAAGCAAGAGAGCCGCTTTAAATTTGAACATTGTATCTGGCATGTGGCAATACATAGTTAGCTTGGCTTTGTTTGAAATTAAAATGTAATAAACCAATAATTGCTAAAACAGTAACAGCAATAGTAACAACAACAACAACAACAACAACAAGAGACATTGTAATAACAATATGGCAAATTATAATGTATAAGTGGAATAATTGAACACGCACGCTTACAAACACAATTATAAATAGAAACACACTTTTGTTTGTGTGCTCGTGTTTGCATTTGAAGTGAATTCTCCCTACTACGCTTTATGCAATAGGTGGGCACTTACATATGAATGTAAAATTGCATACCCATAATTATGTGAATACATCTAACAAATGAATCTGTATGGTGTAGGTACTGCAAGTGCCGTATGTATGAACAAGGATACCTACAACACTCATTCAGTTTCAATGAGAATGAAAGTGGTGGTATTTGTAGCTCCCATACATAGGTAAGTAGGGGAGGGCTAGAAAGCTTATACATATATTGTAGTTATTGCTGTTGATGTTGATGATGACGATGGTAAAATATGAAGATGATGGTGATGTATTTTGTAATTAGGGTTTGCATTATTATCAAACACGTGTGTAATTATTCGCGGGCGTTAATTATTCAAATTCAAAATCATAATAGAAGTAATTATAATATAGTTGAATAGCGTGTATATGTGTATTTCTGTACGTGTGTGTGCCGTTTTCGTTAGTTTCTGTGTGCATTTGTATTCAACGAGAAAAGAAGCTCTCCAGAGCGCTTCTTTACTTATATTGCATCGCTTACATGTCAAGGTTGAACGTACTTCCTTTCTATTCTTATATGTTCTTCCTTTTTTTTTGTGTTTACTGCTTACATATACTATATTTATTATTTTTATTTATTATATTTAAAAACTTTAAAAAAAAAAATCCACGGAAATGTGTGAAAAACAAATCCACTTATATATAAGTATATATTAAAATCAATTTATTATAGTCGTTTCAAAAGAGTTTTTTTTTGGGTAGCGCTTCAAATTTTCCCGCTGGGTAAAGACATGCCAAGCGTAGCTTAAGTATTTTGTCCTTAAAATTCTATAAAGTAAATAGTGTAGGTGTGTTACACGAAGCAGATACATGTATAGAGAGAGCGAAAGAGCTAGTCGTGTATACATGTGTACGCATATACATAGAAAGTGATAACAATACAATTCCTGGAATACAATTTGAATAACTTAAGCATTTTGATGAGCATTAGTTAATGCCAGCAAGCGTTGTAAAATTAGCATACTTGATGTTCCATTATTATTACTATTATTATTATTGTCATTACTACAGTAAAGAAAGATAAAATGAAACATAATGGAGACCTTCACATGCACCCACTCTGTTCGTACCCACTCTTCTACTAATATTTCCTCTCCCCTCCACTTTCTGGTGCCACGATAATTTTTCATGTTCAGTGGCAAGTGCTGTTATTCACACAACGCTTTTGTTATTCCCAGCCTGAAATATATTTATTTTACTTTACTTTTAGTTGTCAGGTTGATGGTTTCTTCTTCTATTTCTCAGTCCTGGCAACTTTACGATTCTTCCATCGACATCATCATCAACATTATCAACAATATTATCATAATATGCCATTGCTATTGTTGTTATTTTGTGTTGTTTCTTTAATTGTTGTTGCTGTATTGAATACCGTCGTCTACTGTATATTGATGAAAATATTTGTCGTCTTTAGGTGGCTTTATCACACCTGTGTGAGTTAATTACTTGGTGTAAAAACACGCATTGAATGGATGTGAATGTATGTATATGTGTGTGTTTTATTATATTGTAATGTTACGCATAAAAACAAACACAGTACCTCGTATATACTATAGGATAATCACATAAGACATGTTTTAATTATGTCCCTTAACTTTATTCTCACGGAACCGATCGAAAATTATTTTGATTATTTTCTTCCTTTTATTATTACTGCATATTGTTGTTTGTTTTTATAGCCAGCAACAATATGTTGCTCATTTAGGCCGCAAACAGTGATGCCAGTTGGTTTGAGATTTCCAAAAAAAAAATCACACATACATACACCATACACGAATGTGATATTTCTATAGTGACACTGGCGAAAACAATCAGCAGTGTGAAAACATAGCTGAAAAATTATGTTCTTTAGCTGCAGGACTAAAAAATGTAAGTTGTGCTTACGATAAACGGGCAAAAGGTTGCACGACTGACAATCCGGATTGTTTTTATTATATCCTCTATACTTCTATATCTATACTCTATACTATTATACAAAATTGGTGGTATGAAAATTTTAATTTGACTCAAAAACTACTGAACCAAATTTAATTTTTTTTGTTAGATAGCTGTTGTCCATAAGACGTTTTTTTTTTTAATTTGTAATGATAAATTCATTTAATTAAGGAACTAAGTTTTTTGAAAAATGAACCTCAACGCCTTTAGAGCATTGACCGTTTGCTTTTTACGCGTTTGTACTTTGCACTATACTTTACTCTATATGCTCGAATTTTTTTTAAAGTATTTGTGTTGTTAGTATGATATATGAAACGTAATTTCGAATTACAACAAACTCATTGTTGTTGTATGTTTAAATTGCGTAGTGTTGTTATTGTGTTTTATTTTCATTTCATTACCCATAATATAATAAAATCATTTCTCTCATTCACGTTGTTGTATGTTTGATTTTTGTTTTTGTGTTTGCATGCTGTTTCCATTCTATAGCATATAACACCAAGTAACCCTCTTCATCGTTTTGTTTGATGTCCTGTTTTTTCTTGGTTATTGAATTACCATGTTTTTATAAAAATTATTAAATAATTTTTAAAACAGCAATCTCACAACCAAACAAAAACCAAACAGCGCAAAGGATGGAAAAGAAAAAAATGTATTTATATGTTAGTAAAAAGTGTAGTATTTTTCAATAAATTACAACAATGTATCTTCGGCAACTTATTTGAAGTGATGCAGGTTTTTTCCGTCAGCAAAAAAATTTGAGGTGTTCATCCTTCCTTTTGCGCAGTGTTCATTTTTCAAGGCAACAACAATTTCATTGTTTGACAGCAAAACATTGATAGTGTAACATCGTCCTTAAAAACAAATTCGAGCGAAAAAATGTCGCTCTATTTACATTTGAATTACGAGAAATAATTTCAAGCGAAACAACGTTAAAATTAAAACTTAATCAAGTTAAGTTATTAGTTATAAAATAAGAGTTTTAATCTTGTTTTAAGAATTTTCAAGCTTAACAAACTTTCATCAAGGAAAAGCTTACATTCAAACTATTTTTCTTGAATTAAGACTGTCCTTTTCCTGAGTGTAGTTAACAAAGTGGAGACCGGGATCGCTTGTTTTCAACGATTATTGTGAAGAGTGATATCATACATAGGGCAGCAGCGGGGATATTTGAGCGAAAATTTGTGTACAAATAAAAGCATGTTGAAAACCTAAATTACATTTGTTCAGTACGGGGCTGCCAATATCTATGAAGATCTCCATCACATTGTCTAAAAAATTATTGGTCACATCCTAACGGGAAAATTTAGAAAGCCACCCAAAAAAGCTCTCTTGGTGCTTCCAAGGAAAAACGAGTAGAAAAAAACTAGTGGATGATTCTTGCAATTTGTAAATCTTATTTGGTTAATATGAAAGTAAATATAAGTTGATTTGTTACTGACACATTTTCATGGTTTACCGAACAGCAATGTTTAGTTAACCATAATTTTGGACTTTATTAATATTATATTTTCATATAAGTATGTAAATAAATGTATATTGTATATGTAGGCAATAAAAAAAAGGAAGAGCACACAGGATTGTTCTTCCTAGAATGCTCCTCTTACGCTTCTTAGAAGTGCTCTTATTGGGCTTGTTAGAAGCGCTCTTTTAGTGCTTCCAGGAAGCTTGATGTCAGCGCTTACTTTCCATGAAATGCAATATAAAAAGTATATGAGTGGAGCGCTCATTGGTGACAGAAAAGCGCTCCAGTATAAGTAAAAAAGCACTTTTTGAGCTCTTCGATTTCCGTTGGGATCGTTCATAAAATGCGCGTACATACACATACATATATACGCACACACATTTATAAACATTCACATGTTATAAGTATGTGAGTCGCTAATCAACAGATGCTGTTGCTGTTCCTCTATTACTGCAAATGAGACTACTACAAACGTACATATACTAGCGGAATATAGGAGAGGGTTTCGGGGTTAAATCCCCCCTTTGCCGATGAAATTCTCATAGATTTTGATAGTTGGCTATGAACCGACAAAAACAGGAACATTCTAATGGGTGGAAAAAATTAAAACCCTTTTCTTAGGAAATCTCTGGATCCGTTAGTGAATATTCTTCGCGGAAAAGAAAATAATTACCGACTACGCTTTGAGCAATGGAATTAAAATTGCTTGAACCATTCAATTTTTTGTTTTTTTTTTGTAATGAATTAAGCCAGGGTTACTTTTGCATTGCATTGCCTTGACATTATTTAAGTGAGCATGTATCCTTGAAAAATGCCGTTTAAGTAGGAAAAGTTTGTTTGAGTAGCATGTTACTTCTTTACGTAAATGTATGAATATTTCAAATTCACTTACTTTGCACCTTTAGTACACAGAAACACAGACGCACTCACATAAAAACACACCGCATATAAATGTACAATATATGCTAAGTTTACAAAAGTTGCCAAAGATTTTAAAACAATTTTGAAAATTTTACGTTCTCCGCTACACTACGACTACTTTTTCTCATTTCTTTATTTATTTTCAAGAAGGTTTCTGGTACCTACAGACTTTTTTCTTTTCTTGTATTTTCCGTTTTGGGCCACCGTGATTTATGATTCAGTTTAGCTTTTAAAGCAAATTCTAGAGCAACCAAAACGAGGGAAAGAGGTTTGCGAAAAATAGCAGAAAAAATTCTGTTGGCAATTTGCCTTTTTGCAGTGAATAGCGAATGTTTTTGTTATTGTTGTATTACTTCTCGGCTCTGCTACGCTGCGATAAAACAGCAAGAACAACAACGAAGAAAGTAGTAGGTACCTATTATTTTAATTTGATGGCAACATAGCGCCGAACAGGGAGCAGAGAGTAGAGAGTACAGAATATCGAACATCCGAGAGCACCCTAAGTTTGTTGGTTGTCATGTTAACATGTTGAGAAGCAAAATTAATGAATGCTAGAATATGTAACGAAATTTGCCACAAGCGAAGTTGATAAATAATATCAAATGAAAATTTACTTTATTTTATTTTATATGTATCCCACATTTAGTTGATCATAAAAAAGGGAAAAATGTGCAAACGATTTTCAGTCAATTTAAATACTTTAAACTATTTATGCAGAACAAATTGAGCAAAAAAAAAAAGCGAGATTCTCAAAAATTAATAAGAACATTTAATTTTTATCCATATTCTACCATCTGCCGGTCGGGCAGTGTTCTTAATACTCATTCAATGTTAAATTAAACCTGGACGATGGTTAAAAAAAATTCTCCCCAAAGATGAAATACTGTTTTTGAGTAGAATAGAAAGTTAGAGATTATAATTTTATATTTGAATTGGATATTAACCGAGTCTGAACTGCGGAAGTGACAAGTTTTTAAATGCAAAGGTTTTGCTCTTAGAAGTGTGCTACTGTCTGCCAAGAGGGGGGAAAGTTCTTTGGCATTTTAGTTTTCAAACATATATTCACTTATGGCTGCTGGCTATTCACAAGTGAGTGAAGGTTGGATGCCGTAGTCACAGCGCACAGCATTTTCATATAACGGGTGGGCAGAAACAGAAAATAGCTGCGTTTTAGTCGCCACTTGCTTCTAGTTATGTACAACTAGATGCGATAATTGTATAGGAAAACAACAACAAAGCCGCAGAGATAACATGTATAATTATAGCTGTTATGTATACTCAACAAGTAGTTTAACTACATCAAATTCTGTTGTGAACTGCCATAAGCGAAAGAAGAAGCATGACAGTTTTGTAAAACCCAAAAAAAAAAATGAAAAGATTCGAAATGTCTGTCGGTGAAAATAAGTTAAAATCATAGCTAAATTTGCTTATGAAGAGTAAAAATTAAAAACAATGCCTACGATTAACCGAAATGAGCAGTTTCATTGTGAATAACAATATAACGATGAAGAGACTTAACAACTTCGTCGTTTTATTCCCACGTGTCAAATTAGCTGGTGAATAAAACGCAGCAAAAGTTATTGCACAATAATGAAATTCGGCACAAAAGTTTGGTAGGCAAATACTAAGAGATAGTAAGACAAATATAATTGATATGGATGAGACAAAACAGACGAAGGACACGCTCACTTCCCATATAATCACAATTATAGTATGAGCACAATTATTAATATCTTCTAAGCTATCTAAGCAATCAAGTTGAAATACTGTAGCTGGTAATATTATTATGTGAGGAAAGTGGTTAGGAATGAAAAAAGGTAAAGTACTTAGTGACCGAGGTTCAAAGTACCCACATAAAGCAAATATTTTGCTACTCATCACTTGTAAAAGCGAAAAATTTTCACTTGAAATTTGGTATATCATAACATGATAAGCAAATAATCCTATTTTCGAAAGCCTTATCAGAATCAGCAACAACGCGTAGCCACGGAGGAATAAAACTTTTTAAACAAAGTTTTTCCTGCATTTCTTTTAGTGAAAGTATGACCTTTCGAAAAGCATTTTATTTCAAATCTCACATGATATTTTTTGCACCTTAGTTGCATTTATTTGGCAGCTCCCCCAATAACCCCACATCAGTTCAGGTAAAAATTCGCTGCCGGCAAAATATCCACAAGAGATACGCTGATGTTTTATCTTTCCTCCTAAAAAAAAAAATAAGTCGATCAAACATATTGACGAAGGTGCTCTTAACTCTGTGGTATTCATTTGAGGAACCCGTAAATCTGTTATGCTGCCAAATTCACCACACTGCCCTGATCCCCAAATTAAAATATATACTTTATTTTATCAGTTGGCTTCTCAGTATCTGTAAGTAAACCGAGTCCCCAATTTTTACCGAAGGCATTTTATTATTTTTTAAAAAGACTATCCTGCTTTGCAATGCATGTTGAAAATTTCTTCTTTTCGTTTTCTGACGGTATATTTTGCTAAAAGTAAAACATAATTTAGCAATTGTTTTAGAATTATTAGTAGTTTGTTTAGTTCAATTGGAGAAAAACTTTCGGCAGTTCCGACAGTAAATAAAATAATAGTATCGTTTCAAGACAAATCGGTTTAAATTTTTATTTTTTTTTTTGCTTTCGTCTGATTGATTGTTGTGGAAGCATTAAAACTATTTATTTTTCAAAGACTGAAAGCTTGATCTGGGGATCGCGACTCATGTGTCGAAAAACATTGGTTTTGTGTTAAAACCACCCACCCCGATAAACATTTTTCATGAATTAGCCCTAAAAATATTTGTATTCTTCAATTGCTTCTCTATTTTTAATGCTTCAGATATGCTGGCTGTAGTTTTTCTCAGACAAATAAAGAAGCAAGAGAATGCGTTTTTTTTTAGTAAACTGTAGCAGAAAAAAATTAAATTTAGCAACAATTTAGAATTTATACTAAATTTTTATTAGATATTTTAAAAAGAAAAGAATTAAATAATTTAGTCAACTGAAGTAGGAAAATGTGCAGACGCGCAGGAGCGTTTCAGGGAACACGCTATACAATTTTTTTTCTGAAAATCTTTACTTTTTATTTGTAATTACTTTATATTGTAAAGCTTACTTCTACTATCTATGGCTTTCAAACTGTTTACAAATACCGCTACTTCACATTAAAAGCTTTTCATGCCATCCTTTGCTATTACATGAAGCACTTTGATGTTCTTTGCTTCTCTCGTGCTCACAGAAAATGTCAAATGACAAATACAATACGCTTAACAAAGTACTGGAAAAGGAAATAGTGGAAAACACGTGTTTCATGTTTGGCATTTATACTTTTTACACACGCACTTCGGTTTGACACTCGGTCTCACTCCAATAAGAAATTGGGAGAGAGAGAGAGAGAGAGCAAAAAGCACATTTTGAGTTATCCTTGGTCGGAGATTTGAATAATTTAGCATTTGTGCGGCGCCATATAATCTCAAGTGATTGTAGTAGAATTAATTAAATAATAAGTTTTGATTGCCACTGTCAAAAATCAGTAATCCAGGGTCCGATTTTTCACAGTCGCCCACCATCGCCTAAATTCACTTAACTCCGCTCGCGTTTATAGTATTTCATTTTTGAAAACATTTTTCAACATGAAATTTGTGTGTGCTTGAATTTTCTATTAAATTTTCGAATTATTTGTGAGCAACGAGTGTCGAGCTAAACTTCGTATGTTTAAATTTAGCGTTCGCTACAGCCGAACGTGCAACCGAATCACTCACACCATGCCAAAAATAACACTCGCATTTGCCTGGGCAACATAATTTTGTAGATTTTCACAGAAATTTTTCAAATTTTCACTGATAATTTAAAATTTTACACAAATTTTCCCACAGGAAATTACGAAATCATCCGATTCACGTACGGAATTCATTGAAAAAATGCAAAAAACACATTAGTGCGTCAAGTGCCACAACGAATAATTTTGAAATCTGCATTGATTTGCTACGATTTTCATGATTTTATCCACTTTAACATATATATTTTCACACTTTTCGCCCAAAAATGCACTAGCACCAGCAGCAGGAGCAGATAAAATTTTGCTTTGGCCCACTAGCAGGCGTTGGTGGCTACGACGACCACTTACTTTTCGTGTCGATATTTCTCTTTAGACTAATGAAAGACATTTGCCGAATGGTTGGAAAACTTGTGTACTTTGTGTACGATGATGACGACGAGTGCGAGTGCGAGCAGAAATAATCGTGAGAACCGTATGTGTCTGTAAAGCTATGTATATCGGCAATGGCGATGGTGATGGTCGTCGTTTAGTTTCGTATGCTTCTTTATAGAGGTGGCGTTGGGTGACGTTGAGTGGTGTTGTAGAATCATTTGTTGCTGTTTTAGTGTGTGTGTTTGTAAACTCCACTGTTTACTGTGTGAGAATTTACGGAGTGTTCGAAGCGAGAATGTGTATAGAAATGTAAAGGTGTAGAATGTTGCATTTATATTTCTCAGATATGCCCAAGAGTCTACATACTTATATGTAGTACACTTCAGAAAGTTTTTGTTTTGATTGAATATATTTTCATTTTCTCAAAATCAAACATTTCTGAAGTGGACTGCATTAGGTCATTGGGCATATCTGGGTTAAGCTGCCATCGGCCATTGCTAGGACTCGGTACTTCGTAAACGTGTTTGGTTCTAACACTCAAAATAATCCCTTGAGGATGGCCTTGCTATCAAGGTGAATTTATACCAGGTGAAGTTACCAGCAACTCATTCTTCTTCTTTTTCTTTCGTGGTCAAAAAAACTTTTGATTGTTTGCTTACGTTTGTTCTCCATTTTTACATTCTCTTCACACCGCCATTATGGCCGCAACAACAAAAATGTGTTGTTATGATGTGTACGGCTGATTTTGACATTTAATGGTATCTGAGGCAACAGCAAAGATGTGTTGTTTTTGCCAAAGTGAAATTGTGGTAATCTTGCTATCACCTTATACATGATTTCACCATGCGTGGATCTATTTTGGTTTCTTGTCGATGCGATCATTTCGAGAGACACGAGCAATGAACACGAATAAAGTAATACCGAGAGAAAGTCGAAACGTTTGTTTTTTATGTATGTATGTATATATATTTAGAGTTCATTGAATGTGGGCTGAGTGTGCGTAAATAAAATACTTAAAATTCTTTTAATGTTTCCACATAAATATGAATGCACATGTGCTTGATAAATAATATGATTTTTGTTTATGAAGTATTTTTATAGCCATGTGCTCGTGAGTTCTTTACACTTGTCTGCTGCTTTGCTCGACTGTTTATGCATGTTACAAATTTCGGGTGTTCTATTTCCCTTTACAACTTTTCTTCTTCTTCGCGTTTTTCACAGTTTCTCTAGTTCAGTTTTCTCATGTTTTCCTGCATGTTTTTCCACATACATATTTTCATATTCTGTTTACATTTTAATACTGTTTTTTGTTATTCTCGCGTGGAAATTGCACTCTTTCCCTTAAAAATTTTTTGCTCTCTTACCCACGATTGGTTTATCGTTCAATGTTTATGTATCTTCTCGATCTCTCAATTTTGTCTATCTCTTTGTTTTCCCGAAAATTTCCGAAGAACGTTTCTCAATTTAAACCCCTTATTGGAAATATGAGAATTTATTTTACAAAAGAGCGCAAGTTGTTCTTTTACAAAAACACATTTAATTTTATTTATTCTTAACTTAAAATAATACACAAATACTCACGCGAAATCTCGGCACAATATCATACAAAAAGATTCTATTACGTATGTAATCATGTTCCAAGGTACATACAAAAATTTAGTGCGTGTAGATTAATTTTAATTAAAACAGTATAAACTTAAAATGTCTTTCATTAACTACACACAAAACCCCTGTCTCCTTCCCCTTCATTCGTTGTCTTTCTCACATTTCTCTACCGCTTCCGTTGATATTTGCTGAAGAAGAAGACGACACTGTGTGCATATAATGAAGCGTTGTCGGATATGTTTGCTTTTCAAGAGATTTCACAACAACAGCAAACCGGAAAATCCGCTTTGCAGCAACAACAACAAAACAGTAACATTTACGAGTGAGTATGCGGCGTGTGCATGCGTGCTTACATACATGTAAGCGACGTTCTTTCTTTTCTTTTATACACAGCTTAAGTGTATAAAATGAATTTTCTGCTGCAAGCTAAGCTAACATATCAAATAAACTAAAGAATTTACTCATACATACACACAGTGTAAGTCAGTGAGTGAGTGAATGAATGAATGAATGAATGAATGATGCAATGCAATGTTGCCAACGAATGCAAAGTTTACTTTTGTTTTTAAAATTTATTTAGTATGGCAGCAGCGACGTTTCCTTCCTGGTTATTTTCGTTGCGCTTGTGGCAAGGTAAGATAAATGACCCGCAGTTGGCAGCTAACAACAACACTTTTAGCAGCCACAAACAACAACTCAGTTCAAGATGCAATGAAAACAACGTAAACAAATTTTTAAAGAAGAGGAAGAAGAGAAATGCGTACGCAATATCGCAAACAGTGCGGCAACAATGCCGACTTTATAGTGTTTGTTGCTGTTGCTGCTGCAAGATAAATGTGAGTTAGTAAACTTTTTACACAATTGCACAATTGCAACATTTAACAGTAGAGCAACAACAGCAGCGGCAACAACAACAACTAAAACTATTAACAAGCCAAAAGCTGGTAGAAAATCATTTTAATGTACCCAAGAAAAAACAAGAGGAAAATCTGTGTTTAAGTTGAAGTAGATGGGAAAGGGAGAAGACTTTTAAATATTTCAAAAAACGTTTGAGAATGTATATGTGAGTCTATGTATATGTGAGTCAAAGTCTACAAGAAAGTGATAAAAGAAGCAAAGGCATCACACAATGAATCTTAAGGCTAAACAAATTTGCAATTAAAAATTTCATTTCATTTGCCACAAAATGCTAGAAGAATAACTGTTTTTTGTATCTTGCATTCAACACCACCACAACTACATATTTATGTAAGTACTTGCACAACACATTCACAGAAACATGCACACAAATACATACGATCGCGCTTTAAGGCTTTGCACTTCCACTTGCAACTTTTTTGGCTTTAGGCAATTCGGATTTATTTATGCTGCTGCTGAGTTTTGCTATTGTTGTTCTGCAGTTAGCAACAGCACAGCAGCAACAAAAACAAAAATAACGATAAACGATGCACATTATGTGCATTCACTTTGTTTATTGTTATTCATAAATTTATTTAAATAGTTTTATTTTAATTTTTGCTGCTGCTGCTTATTGTTGCTGTTGCTGTCTTATCGTCGTTGCTTCAGGGTTTTATATTATTGTGAAGCGAAGAGCATTTGCAAGCAACTAAAATGGAATGGTGGCTGCTGTTAAAAGAAGCTGATTTCTGCCGCTGCTGTTGCGGCTGCTGTAAGTTTTTAGAAAATCTTTATGTTTTCATTTGACTTTGAAGTATGGTTTGTTGTTGTTGCTGGTTGTTGCTTGCTATTATTTTAAATTTATATTTTTCAACGTTATTCACTTGAAATGATGTGCAGTCAATGCGAGTGAATGCCGCAACACGATTATATACTATGCCTCTTAACAACTTTGTCTAGAGTTGCCAACACTTAATACTTCTGTTATGGAACAATAACTCGTTGAGGGCATAGGGCAAGTTCCTCGCATTTATTCATGTGGTGCATGCTTTTCGGCGATAATTTTTCCCTTGGAATTTTGCCATTGTCAGCTAAGAACAATTTTTGTTTTCTATTTTTGAATTTTCGGCTGCACCGAGTATTGTACCCAGGCATTCTACGTGCCATTATTTACTTACTTACTTAGTTGCAGGCATCACAGCACTGCGAAAAAAGTATTGGCTAATGAATATGTTGGACCCACATTATTAAGCAGTAGAGCTTAAGTACTCACTGGGAACTACTATCTATTTTCTTAAGCGTTTTCGAGTTCCAAGCATTTTTTTGTCGTTTTGCTTTTAAAAAGTTTTCACCATTTGGTAACCCTTTTGCATTTCATACGCCGCGTACACATCCGCATCGGCTTTCATGCCTTTATGCTCAATTCATTGCTGCTTTTACTGCCGTTGTTGTTGCTCATTTTTGCATCTCTACGCACAACAATTTTTGCATTCCATTTCACACTTGCGCGCAAAATTTATGCGTTGCTTTAATGAAATTTATGAACTTACTCGAACCAACTCTCTCTAGTCGCCTGCTGCAGTTTATGATTGTTTTTCATCATTTGCGAAATGGCTACACTCACTCACACACACACACAAAACACATATTACTGCTATTGTTAGATACTTGCTCTAGCAACTGATAGCTTATAAATTGTGCACCACATTGATCTATGCTGATGTATTAGTAGCGCGGGAGAAATAGGATGGCGAACAATGAATGGAGAGGAGTGGGGTGGTCTATCACGTCTGTGAGTTTTGGTCAGCTTCACACTATTCCTCATATTTTTTTTGGCAAAGAACTATATTTCTCATTTTTTCATTCTTTCATTTTTCGCTTCCCATAACCTTTATTTGGCAGCAGTCGAGAAGCCAACGAGAAAAGTCAATGTGAAGAGCGTACATTAGCATCGTCAGTACCAACCACAACAACAGCAACAAACACGCCACTATTTTCATTAGAAGGTGCTGCCAGCCAGCAATGTCGTGCGCTTTGTTGCTTGCCAACAGCAGCAGCATGCATGAGATGCCATTGACCGCTCGTCGTGCCCATTGTTGCCATGCGTTCTTCTGTTTTTCGTTACTCATCGCTCTCGAAAACTAAATTAATGCATGTGTGCGCCTCAAATTCTGTTCCTCCCACTCTCATTAGGTTTTGTTGTCTGCGCACCAGCCGTGTTTTCATTTTTGTATACATTTTTGTTTTGCATGACTTTTTAGCATGAATTGTTATTTGTATATTGGCTTAAAAATTTATTCAAATTAGTTGAATGCATCTTACACTTGTCTGGCATCTAAAGCCGCACACAGCACAAAGAAACTCATCGCCCATTCATTTATTTAAGTATTCTTATATTGTGTGCGTTCTGCTTCTCAGTTTAATTGAAATGTACAAGGTCACGCATTTGGAGAATTCAGAATTCCAGTACAATTTCAAATTAAGGACGGGTTGTTTCTATCATATTTGAATGTGTAAATTTATGTCTATGTTAATGTATTGACCAGAAAACTACGAGCCTTGTAAGATATAAGATGGAAGATGAATTATCAGAACATATTTTATGTCAAATTCTTGAGGGAGACTGGATGAGGCACTCTAGACTAGATAGAGAAGAGGAGATGTACAATAGATATTATAGGATGCGGTACAACCACATAAACCTCTCTAATACAATACAATATAAGTTATAATAAAATTAGTATACGTAGCTTTGGGTTTCTAAATTGAAATAACTGATAGGAAAAAACTTTCAGGAACTTCTTCATTGATCCTTTATTTTGAACCAACACAGCGGAAGACCGTGGATGCATAAATTCAATACAGAAAACAAAAGTATTAGTAAAACACAAAATTTTTACGGGGACTGACAGATAATACTAGATAATACTGGAGATGAGAAAAATACAAGTTTTTAAATTCGCCAAAGTTTAGTGAAGCAGCAGTCTCAAAATTGAGCTTTGAGTAGCAAAAACTTTGTCATCGAATTTCTGAAATTTATAACCTCTTCACAAAATGATCGGAAAACACATGATCATTTCTTTTGATGTTGCGGTCTTTTGCGGGTCATATCCACCTCGTTTTGCCATCACTTTCGGGAACTCTACTTTTGGACACTTCTTCAGTGTTGACAATACAGAAAAGGACATGCATCAGGAGAAAACCAATCAGCAAAGGAACAACAAAAGCAACAAATATAAAACAATTTGATGAATTAGCTATCAGTAAGTGTGGATTTTGTAAGATCGTGCTATGAGGCAAATAATTGCAACATTCGGCGGCTGATATTCAGCACTACGGCTAGTAGGTACAACATGTAGTGTCGTAATAGCAACAGGCCTTGAGTTCATTCTAAAGCTAATATTTAACAATTTTTGCAGTTACCTGTCTTAAAATAAATACCATCCAGGTAGTTCTGAATATAAATGAAATATCACGGAGGTTGACCTATGTAATGTGTTTATTCTGAAACGATAATAACATTGGAAATCGATCGATTTGGTTGGCCGTGTACTACATTAATTGATCTAAATACTAAGCATGGAAATGTGATTTTAATTTCGTTCGATTTAAAAGTGTAGACCTGATTATCCATTTACAAGAATTTCACCTACAAACAATGAGAATTTTTATGCAAAATATGTGAAGGTACAATTTTAACGTTGTAAAATTATGTCGCTGAATGAAAGTTAAGCAAAAAGTAGTTACTTAAATTAATTTGGATTTTTGTAGCAATTTTCAAAATTCTGCATCTCACCTTTCTACTTATTTTGTATTTAGTTTTTGTTTTGACGTTTTTTCACAGGCAGCATGTTCATTTTGTGAAATATTTGAAGCAACTTGCTAAAGGAAATAATTTATGCTCCTCGTCGTTTCTCTACCTCCTCTTCGAACTTTACCTTTTTTCTGGGTATACCTACATTTTCCAAGCCCCAGCCGAAAATTCTGCAAATAAATCCCAAAAGAGAAGAGCTGCAATTCATTAAGAAAGCGCAAAAGTTTGTAGATAAAATAAAGTAATGGAGAAAAGCACCAACAACAACAGCACACAACACAAAGAAGAGAAAGAACAACAACAACTAAAATAAAATTGCGAATTAGAACAAATGAATGCAAAACAGCAAAGTAATTAAACGTAAGAAATAAAATGATGATGATATTGCCCCTAAGTACATATATACAACATACGCAATAAACGCACACACATACACACACATAAGCATATCTAGCGTATACCATATTTTCACAACACCACCGCAACAATAACGAAAACAGCGAGACAAGAGTAAGAAAGTGAAAAGCACAAAAACTCAACAGCTTACCACGCCCACCCACAAAAAACCGCAGCTGGTACAGTAAATTTTCATAAAGTACTGACAGAAAAAAACAACAAGAGGCGAAAGGAAAGGAAAATATTTTGAAAACCTCGCGACACGGCAATAAAAATTAAAGTTTGCCAAGAAAGCGTTCCCAAAAAAAGGGCGAACGCCGAAAAGGAAAAAGCAAAAAACACTCAAAGAGATAATAATTTTGGGCTGCAGCTTGGTGATATTTTGCCGATATTGATATCACTGTGTCGCGGCAGTTGCTTTCGCGCTGTTGCGGCAATTCGTTGGCTTCATTTAGGCGTTTGTTGTTCCGCCAACCTATCCCTTAATTGTGTGGTATGTCAGGTTTTTTATGATTGTTTTTTTGTTTTTCTTCTGTTGCCGCTGTTGTTGCTTCACTGACACCTTATTGCGAGGGGAGGAGGGGAGGTGGGGGTGGGGGGAGGCGAGGAAGACAGGAAAGTCATAAAAAATTAATCTTTAACTGCCGCTTAAAATAATTTGCACAGCGCGTCATAATTTGCACGAAAACGTTTTCATTTTAGTGTACAGGTTTCTTTAGCAGCAGTCACACACTCCCATTTGTTCCCTTCGTTAGGCATTTAAGCATAACCACAGAGCAGTTCAGCGCTCAAGTTTGTGTAAGTGACACGACACGACAGTCGCTGGCAAACGCATTAAAGATATTGCGTCTCCCTACAACTATGCGACGACCCCATGAACCTCATCAACTTAACTCACCCACCAAGCACTCAACCTTTTTGACATTTGCAGCTTTGTTGTTGCTGCAGCCTTCCGTGTGCGTATTTATCTTCACTGTCGTCATGCATACATCAATGAAGTAAAATGACTGCGGAACCGCAAAGTAATTATTGTCGCACAGGCGGCGTTGGCGGCGACAACCATGCAAAAAGAGGAGCATGCAAAAAAAAAAAAACGACAAGAAAAGACAAAAACCAAAAAAACAAACACTAAAGTATCATAAGCAAAGAGGAAGCGGATACGGAAACGCAATTGTTGTGGTAGTGCCATCATTCTCATCTTAATCGTCATTGTGCGCATCATTTGTTACCAGCTGGTGATGCTGATGCTACCGGCGACACCACAACAACATCCTTTTTTCTAGCTACGAATAGGTGGCAGGCACACAATATTACTCGGTCCTACTCGCAACATATTGTTGGTGGTATGTGAAGGAACGGTACGTACATATATAACTTTTATGTGATGAGAACAAAGCTTTTTATGTCTTTGGCTAAAACCGCACGCCATTCTTCAACGCCGTTGATCCAAAATTGTGGTGAAGTTTTATATTTGAAGCGGCAATGAATTTTTGGCAGCTCAATGCCATTTAAGGAATTTCAACAAAATTCTTCAATTTTGTTGAATTTTGTGCCAAAATCGTTAAAAAATTTAAAGAAGAAATCCTGTGAAATTGGTGTCACAATGGAAATACACAAGCGGTGAGACTCTGAGGTACACACACATACAAAAAGATACAGTGCTTATATGAAAAATTTGAAATTTGTATCATTTCCTCATTTTGCCAATCTCAATTTTTGAAGTATTGAATTTACTGCAGCGTGTGTTCTGTGGGATACCGAAATACCGAGTCTGACCGCTAATCTGATTCTATTTCTATTGTTTTCAATGTCCCTATGAACTGGAGGGTCATATTAAGCAGTAATTTACAGGATTCTCTCATTGTCAGAAGTTCAGCCAGCCGGGAACTCTCTAGAAGTTGAAGTGATTCGGGAATATTTGGGTTTTCTGAGCAGGGACCGAAAATAAAGATTATTTTTAAATTACTACATTAAAAAAACATAGAAAAAATTTGGTAGTAGATATATGTTTTAGGTAGTTTTCAACAGCTTTCCTTGCGCTCATTCAAAATATGGAATAACTTGAAATTGTAATATGTTTAAATTTTCATTTTTCAATAATAATTATAAAAATAAAAATATAAATCAACCGTAATTTTGGCCGGTATATATGGTATGTAGCTCTATCTCTAAGTGAGCTCCGACACGATTTCATTTTAATATACAGACAACTACTACTGTCTGCATAACGTACTTCATTATCATAAAATGAATATTACGTATACGCCGTGGTAGACTCATAATGTTGAATTTAACATTAATTAAATTTGTTTTTCTTTTTAAGTCAAACTTTTTTGCTTTGCTCCATAAAATCATGCTGCTGCAAATGTAGTCTAATTAATAGCTTCGCCCCTGCTTCACTTTCCGCTTTTTAGTCCCCCTGTGCTACTGCTCGGGCACTTTTCCATCCATGCCCTCTTATTTTCTTCTATTTTTACCTACAACAAAGTATAAACTCAACTATATAAAACTTCATACCATTCCAGACAAAAGCCGAACTGATAATTTGTAAATCTTCACTTCAATAGCTGCGACAATGGCAGCGTGAAAAAAGAAAAGAAATGAAAAGAATAAAAGAACAAAAAACTTAAGTAAAGTAAAGTTGTTGCCATCATCTTCACCAACGCCTTTAACATCGCCATCATCTTCATACATACACAGAGTCAACATTTGCCTATTTAAGGCATTGTGCAAAAACTTTGACTTGTCTTGACTTGAGAGTTGAATTCGAGTTGTGTTGAACTGAGTTGATGTGACTGACTGCGCGCAGTGCGAGACAAACAAAGATACACGGAGAGAGTGAGAGAGAGTGAGAATTGTGCAACAAAGCCTTCGTTAGTTTTGCTGCTGGACCGAAAGATATCAAAACTTTTTTTTTTAGCGTGCTTCCAAAGTTTCCTTTTGTTGTTGCTGCTGCTGCTGCCATTGCTTCATTTCTTTCGTAATTTCGGCACACAAACTTTAAAGGCATTTTGGCGTTTGCATTACGCACACTGCACACACATTCATTCACAGCATCACACATACACATAGAGCTGAAGAAACTTATGCAGCAGACACTCGCACTCACTCCACAGTAGCTCGCTGTACTTTTAATGTCTTTTTCACGCCAAGCTCCATGAAAAATGTGATGATGTCTGTCCATCACTCGTTATGCCTGAATATATCTGTCTGTCTATCCTGCTATGCCTGCTTCTTGGCTGTGCCTGCCGTCTGCCTCTACGTGCATCTTAATGTCCAAATCTTGAAAGTCTTTTGGTCAAGTAAGAGAAAACTTTAGTATTTGTTTTTTTTTCTTATATACATTTTTTTTTTTTTTGGTTTGGCATTTTCTAATGAAAAACGAAAAAGTTTTCCTCTGCTCAAGAGTTCTTCATTTTCCTTTGTTTAGTTGTAATTTCCCTTAGTTCGCACTTTCCTTTCCCTAAGCTGCTGTTGTTTTTTAAAGTGTGCGTCTTTTTTGTGGCTATTTGTACTTTCGCGTAGCACAAATACAAATTCACCTGAACAAAAGTAAGAGCAAAAAATAGCTAGGTACTTTCGTGTAGAAAGTTAGTGCTCTGCTTTTAGCTTTGCCGTTGTTTTTATAGCCATTGTTTTCCATTTGTACTGTGTGTTGTTTTATTTATATGTGGGTGTAAATGTGTACGTTGTCTTTAAGGGAAGCGCGCCATCGAACTAATTGAAAGCCTTTCACAAAGCTACAACGACATTACCAAGCAGCGGCAGGAGCACCGCATGAGCAAAACTTCAAACAGCGCGCTTCAATAACAAAGTAAAAAGTAATTCTCTTTTATTTTGTTTTTGTTGTTATTTCGGGTAGCATAAAAAAGTTTTATTTAAGCGAATTCCGCTTAATTCGCTTGTACGAATGAACGACAAATGCTGCACATTTGGGCTGAAACGGCGTCAGGGGAGCAACTGAAAACAACAACGTCGCACAGATTTTTTTGTTTCACGCCTCCTGTTAGTCAATAGATATGAAGTATCGCGTATTTGAAGAAGCAGACCTCGAAGCTTCAATAATTGCAGCGAGGAACAAAGTGATTTCTTTTGTTGTTGTCATTGTTTCACTGCTACTTGTGTGACTTGGCTCTTTCTTTTGATAAAATATAAGACGAAATATTTTTGGCAGCTATGGTATATTAAATAACCACAGTGGGAGGATTATCGTGGCAAAACTGGCTCGGCTATACTCGAAAAGACTTTCACTCGCCGTCAGGTTCCATTGCAGAGTTTTGGAGATTTGAGTGGTTGTAGCAATTTCAGTGTTGTTTTAGTTACAGCTGGTGAGCACAACTGATTTTTAGTCTGTTTGATATCATTTCATACAAAAGTTTTGGAGCAGATATTATAACGTTAGTAATATTTCATAAATTTGAACTTTAATTTAGAAACTTTGTAAAATTTGTCTCCAGTTCTATAGACAAATTTAATACCGCATTTACTAGAATTTAGTAGATTTCTAGCCGTGTACTTATCCTCTTTTGATGGTATGTTCTTTAAGATAATAATAATCGCTGAAAGATGAGAAATGTTAAAAATCCATACCTTTGAATCATATTTTTGCCTATAACTGTAGCTACTTTACTGTTTTAAAGCAACAAAAAACAGGCAATATTTTTTAAAACTGGCATCTAAAAATTGATCATTTGTGTCGCACAATGTAAGAAAGTTAAAACATGTGAGCCTAAAAATAACTCGAAGTAATGGAAAAATTTGGCCCATACAGAAAGTCAATACGGCCAATAAGCTATTTAGATCAGAACTAATGCACGTTCTGTTTTATTTCTCATTTGTAGCATATTATTGCATAATCACTGAAATTCTCATTTGCCTCACTGTGCAAAAACAATAATAAAAGAAATTATTTGTGCGAATTAAAATAAAGTCATATTTTTTTTTATTTTGTTACCTTGTGTAAAATCATGAGCAAATAAAAAAGTCTACTGAAAGCTGATTTGATTAAAAGTTTATTAAAATTTTAATAGTAATTTCTTGCTCTTGCTTCTTTCTAGCTTCATTACCTTCGCCAATGCCTAACTTATTAACTCGCGTGGAGTATCCATACCTAAGATAAAATATGATAAAAAGGAAACACAGTGCACTCGCGCTAACGTGAACTGATTAAACCACAAAGAAACGTTTGTGAAAATGTTCGCGTTGTTATTTCGGCTTATTTATGACTTTGAAAAGAGCATTAGCCATTTCATAGGCATAGATCAGCAGCGATTCAAACTTCATGCTAAAACTCGGAAATATTAAATATTGCCAACATAAACAAACATATTGAACTACTTGCTGTTCAAGTTACAGAGATTTATAATCTTGTTCACGCTTTAGTGAATGTAAAATAGAAAGTGTTCAAAATTAAGCAGTGTTCACGTTATCGCGTGTGCATTGTATAATTTAAGCTTAAAAATAATCAAGTGGCGGAGTATAAGTGCTTTTTACAGATATTTTCTGAAACTTCTAGCTGCTGTTTGCTTTGAGCGCTCTATGACCTGCTTCTCGAACGCTAATGTCTTTAAAAATAAAATAAAGAAGAAGATCTAATAAAAAACTTGTTCTAAAATTGGAATTTGCCGCCTTTTTTCTCTTTTTATTTTATAGGAATAGCGAAACAAATATTCGCTTTCGATTGCACGGAACGGTAAAGATAGGAAAAATTAAATTAATAGAGAACGGGAAAGTTGAGAAAAAGTTTTCGATTTTTTTAACCCACCAATGTATACTAAACTTAGGAGTGGCAGCAGCGACAACATTGCAGCATCTTCCTCTCACGATTAGATTGCCCTCAAGGGAATCTCGTTCATGGCTGCTTGTTTACAATGTGGCGCTTGTAAATGCACGTCTCCTGCTGCTACCAGCGCTGCCAGCAATTGCCACAACAACAATTTAAATTTAAAGTGTATTAATTTTGTTTGCTTCTACAATTTCCTTGCTCTGCAGCCGCGACACTGATGTAGCAGCAAGGGCTGCTGCTCGTGTATTTCCTCGTATTTACTTACGCCTTCTCTCTTTCTTTCATTCCTTTCTTCAGTCTGTAAATCCTGTTTCATTCGCAAAGCGGTTAATTGTGAAATTTCTTAAGCAGACATAGAAAATTTAAATATTCATGAATTTACTATCGTTTACGTTTTTTTTCTTGCTTCTTTGTTTTTTAGTTTTCGTTCATCACCAATGCCTGTTTCTTTATTCATTTATTTCCTAAGGCGCTTTCTACTCTCTCACTCCTCAGCTCTAGCCCCTTGCGCATGGTTTTTAACCAACAAATTGAACTTAGATCTCATTCAATTGCTGCTGCTGTTGTTGTACAGGAATATTTATACATACTTTTAATGTTATGTGGAGACACGGTAACCTTATTTTTTGTTTGTACTGCTTAGAAGGGAACGACGTACGATGCAGTGGCGGGAGGAGGCAGTCTTAAGTATTTTGCTTTCCATTTTTGTGAGTTTGGTTGTAGCCACTAGTTTATCTCAATACACCAACGACAAACACAAGAATAGCAACAAAAATATCAACAAAATTTAAAATCACATTTAAAAAGTAAACGAACAAACATACATACACACACATACACACAAAATTACGGATGCTGATACGAAGAGCACACAAAGTAGCGCAAAATTATACAAACACAACGAACCAAATTGTATTCACAAAATTGAAATTCATGCGTAACGCATTTCATTTCATTTCGTTTTGTTTTGTATTGTTTTAGTGAAATTAATTTGAATACAATTTATATGATGATACAGCAAGTAACTAGTGGGGGTGAGTGGCTACCACTTCATTGAAATTACGCTAATAAGGTCAGCCAGGGAATAGCGCAAGAAGTTAACGTAAGAAGGTACCTACTACGATTAAAATAAATTGTTAAATTTTGAATTAAAGTTGAAATTAATTTTCTTCGATTTCGATTTGGAATACTTAAGGAATGTTACCGATGAAATGTGCTCCTCGGTGGCACTTGTTGTCTTGCAGCTTATAATGATAATATAGCGAGATAAATATCAGTGAAACTACTACCGCTATCGAAGATCAGTTCTAGAGAAACAAAAATGATAAATTTGAAACCCACTGTGACTAATAAAACTTAGAGACAGAATATGAGAAAGCCAGTCTACGAAAGAAGAGCAAGGCGTTAGGTTAGTTTAGAGTGATTGCCCTAGTTTCTTAGGCCAATTAGGGCATTGTATCACCATATGGCCTGTTTTACTTTTGTGACATCCAGCAGCTTTAATAAACTTAAGTAAAATGCTGAAGGAGAATTTGCCTTAAGATACCAGTTTCCTTTTGACCATAGCGAGGCAATTTCAGAGAAGGTGTAAGGTCGTTTCTGTCCGTGTGTATTTAATGCTGTCTTGTGTTCGCAGTGTTTACTATGTGGTTTTGTATGCCTAATTTGTGAGTTGCCATAGGCATAAAGGGGTGATGATGCTGCGTCTAGTTTTTCTAGCTCATCTACTCAGCATTGCATTTACCTGGAGTGGCTCTTTGGCCTGGCATCCAGTGCAGGTCGACTTTAAAAGCACTAATATCTCATTAGGTGCCTACCTCCTTTAGAGTTAATAGATACAGAAACAAGTGATTTGTTTTTAGATTATCAGTGACAATATCACTGGCCGATAGAGTGCTACACTTTAGTCTGTCGGCTAATTCTTTATTCGCATATATCTCTGCTTGAAAATCACAGCAATAGTTCAGAAGATGAAAAGTTTTTCTATGTTTAGTTTATTCACTCTTTCAATCGAACTCCATGTTACTCATACGCCCCAATAACAAACGCATACCAAAAGTTCTTTTCCTAAAAGATAGTTCGACAAATTTATTACTTGTCAATTTAAAATAGCCCGCTCAGGTGTATGCGAGAATTGAGCAACAGAAGGATAAGTCAGCGCCGTGCAGCGGTCAAACTCACTTACTTATACTTGAATATTTTCAATTTGTATAAATAACACACAAACAAACTCACTCGAACTTCTCACCTCGACACAAGAACATTCATTTGTGAGCTGTTGAAGCATTACAGAAGATGTAGAGCAGCTTCTACTTCTGACAGTATCCGGCAAAATTATACATAACGCAGAAAATAACTAAGTTTGGAACATGGTTTTTGTTGCCCATACAACCTTATATCAATAGTACCGTTACCATAATATCAAAAGATACGCAGAATACAAATAAATGACGACTACCTAGAAAAACACAGATTTTTATTTCATTTTTATTACTGGGTTTAATGACCCATAGATAAATGTATGCACTAAAAAAAAATCATGTTCCAAACTTGGCCATTAGTAGTGCTGGATAGGAATTATCTAATGAATGTGAAAAATTCCCAAAAATTTTATTTGGTTGGTTCCTTGTTTCTGGAAAAGGTGTTTTTTTTATTAAGCGTTGTTAGATGAAGTTAATTTACAACTTTCTATTTGAAGAATTTTTTACTTAATGATTTATTTATGTTATCTTTAATGAAACATTTGAAAATTTAGCAAAACCGAACAAAAGACACGAACGAATCTTAAGTAACCAGCAAAAAGGGACAAAGGCAATTAAAACAACAACCAAGAAGTTTTAATTTAAAAATTAAGTTAAATTTTTAACGAAACGAAAGCTATCCTCTGCGATATGCATACTTTTGTCGAATAGTGTAGATATCTAAGTGTGTATGTATGTGAATGGGTGCAACTGGCTACTGAGTTACTATGTGAACTTTCCCCATCTGCGACTACCTAAGTATGTAAGGCACGATGAAAAAGCCAAAGCGCATAGAATGAAACGTAAATTTTTCCCTTTGCGTCATGAAAATTCTAACGATTTTTGGCAATGCTCTGCTGTTATTTTACTTTGTAAATTTGGTTTGGCAAGGATAACGATAACTACTATTGGAACGTTGTTGTTGTTGTTTAAAGTGGTCGATGGTGTTGGTGGTGTATAATGCTGATGATGCGAAGGTAGATGCGTTGCGTGTGGGCGAAGACGTAGTGAAACCACGCAGCAGTGTGATGAACGAGAGTCAAGTCTGGAATGTCGACGCGATGTGAAAAGATGGAAAATTCATTAGGTCGTTTGAGAAACAGAGAGAAAAACCTTGAAGTCAAAGTCAAGTCGATAAGTTTTCCATTTTTTCTTTAGGAATTTTCGTTTTGTTTTTTTACACTTTTATTTACTTTACTTTTACGTGGCATGCTAAGTTTCCGCTCAGTTCAACTGAGCACATAACAGAGCACAGACGATGATTTGTATATATGTTAGTAGAGTTTCTGCTAGTGCTCCTGTTGCTGTGAAGATGAATGTACATGCATAAGAAGCTTCAACTTGGTACGATATTTCCGTTTCGCAAACCAAACAAAATCCAACCAAGACTGTTACCTTTTGCTGTTGCTGTTGCTACAACGACTGCTGCCGTTGCTGCTTGAGTTAATCAAAAAGTTTACGTTTTAAGCACGCACCGGAATTTTCAAAACCATTTCACAAGCAGTGGGTAGCGGTGTAGCAGCAGCAGCAGCAGCAGAAACAGCAACAGTAGTAGCCATCGTAGTCATAGCGTAGAAGTTTAACAAACATTTTCATAAATTCATATCAGCATTTTGTATGGATGCAGATAAAATAAACGAACGAATGAGTAAGAAGTGAACTGTGGAAGTAGCAGCTACTGAATATTTTTCGAAAGTTAAATTCATAAAAAATTTATAAATGAAAATTTGAATTTTTTAGTTGAAACTGTTTGAAGTTCTAGGAGAAGATATGAAGACCTGGAGTACCTCTATATAGTATAGAGCTATGTAAATATGTCTGTACGTAGCAGCCTCTGCAAATATTTATACCTTATTTCTACCTGCTAGCATTCTCTTCTGCAGTTATGCACCCCCCCCCCCCCCCAAAATGTACGTACGAATAGTTGTAAGGAAGCAGAAGCATTTAATTTCGTAGAAGTTGCACAAAGAATATTTACATTTATTGAATATGTAAAATTCATTGATTTTTATTTTTTCTATTTTTTACCATGATGTTTAAAATTTATTCTGTACGTGTGCTTTAAGATTTTCATCTCATTTCCTGATAGTTATAACGGTTTCTGATATTTTTGCACAAATATCTATTTCTATAGATATTCGAAAGATTTCGTCAATCAATTCTATGGTCAGAAATAAAGTAGAGCACCAAAACATCAGTTATAAGCCGACAGTTGAACCTGAGCCCTTAACTTGAACATCCCAGGGTGACCCTAGTGAAGTTTCCTGTTAGTTTTGATCTTTGATCTGAAATCTTAAAGAGGTTAATACTTTGTCTTCATTTAGGTTACTCAGGTTTTCAGGGGACAACTTGTTGAGGAAGGAAATTATGTAAGGAAAGCCCTCATAGTAAGATATCCTAACATTATCTAAAAAGTATGCAACACCAATGGTACAAATGAACTGAAACGAGTTTGGTTCAACGTTATCCGTGACATGCAATCTCAATTGAGTTAGACACAATTGATTGTTTTTGCTTTTATTTAAAAATGTAAAAATATTAAGGTAAGCACCATGTGTCCCATAAAAATCTTTTATTAAAACCCATTTTTTGTTTCTATTAACTCACCTATGCTCAAATACTCAAGAACTAATCAGCACTCGTTAGAGTCAAAAAGTATGCTACATTAGAATTTTACGTGTTTCCGTACTTGTGTGAAAAATGCAACTAATTTTTGATTTTCTTACACACAACAACAAAAAGTATGCAGAGAATGTACAAAAAAATAACAATCACCATATGTGGCTGCTGGTTGGCTGTGTGAGGCTCTGAGTTGGCTGGCTGACGTATATTAGTGCCGTTTGAAGCGAAATGAGCCGTAACTCATAATAAGTTAACCATAGATGAGCCCTTTGCCTTTAGTCACTTCGTTCTTTTCCTTGTGTGTGTGTGTGCGAGAAGAAGAAGAAGAAAGTGCTCCGTTGGTGATGGCATCTTTAAGTGAGCCCAATGGAGTTGTTAAATTAATGTCATACCATAAGTTTCACATGAAATTCAATAACAAAAAAATAACAACAAAAAAAGTTGGAGAGAGTAGAAAAAACAGAGCATACTCAAGAATGAAACGAGACAAACAACACTCTGGAGAATGAAAGTAAGTGTTTTGGGGCAGCAGCAGCAATATCAGCAAATGAAGCAGCAGGAAGCAGCAGCACAGTTGAAAGTGAGAATTTTGAAATTTTTTAGTCTATGTATGTATATGTATGCACTGGCGGGTCCAGAGACTTGCAAATGGGAAGGGGGTTAATTTTTTAGTCCCATTAAATTTTGTTTAGATTCATGTCCAAATGTATGAGATTTTCCTCAGGGGAAGGGGAGAGGGAGCGGGAGCTGAACTCCAAAAACTCTTAGGTTACGCTAGTGAGTGTGCGAATTGAAATTCCACGTTAAAGAAACAACCAAATAGTTTAGCGGACATCTTTGGGTTAAAACAAAATAAGAAACTTAACAATTTAATTGAAGTGTTTTAAACAGATTTCAAGTGGAGCGGCTCTATCAATGAATACACTTATATCCAGAGATTCCACAAGGGGAGGGAAATTAGTTTTTCGTCTCTTTAAAATGTTTGCTTGATAATCAACGGTCTAAATCTTTGATATAAGCATCGATAAGGGGGTTTAGGGTTAAACCAGAATGCGCTAATAAATGCATATATATATCTAAACACCTCCTTGATTTTCTCTATGATATATTTGTTTTATTTTGACTTCTTTTGGGGTAAAAATTGCTTCGGCCACAAAAGTTTTTGGTCATTAAATTGTCTTTTGTAGTTTACAGGCAACAGCAAAATGAGCTTAAACTACTCAACTACTGAAGAGACTGTTGTTGCTCTGAACGCCGCTAAATGTAAGCAGCGGCTACGTCGTTTGCGAGTGTCCTTGAACATTCTGTGTTCTGCCTTGCGTATACGCACACGCACACATGTGGCTGACTTGCGTTATCTATGTGTGTGTGAATGCAAGACTCTTGGGGCAATTTAAAGTAAAAAGCCGAATAAAAACCCTTTTTGGCATTCAGCTTGTGATAAATGTGCCACCCTGGGCACGCTCAAAAAAAAACTTTCTACCTATAAAACAACAGCATATTTTAGTATGTCACCTTTTACAGATGCGTGTGAGAAAGTGTGCCATATTTTTTGACATTTTTCCCTCATTTTTGTTGTTATTTTTGCTGTTAAATTATTACATTTCCTTCGATTTGGTTTATTGCCGTCTTCGGCAATAAATTAGGAAACTTCCTCAATTTGTTTCCAATAAATTTCGTTATTACATCAAATAAAACCTAATTTGTGTTGCTGAGCTGAAGCCAGAATGCAAGGACAGCACACACACACACACACACAATAAAAGGACCAACGCAAGCAAAATATCATCAAGTAAGGAAGTAACCAAAAAAATACGAAGAAGAAACTGAAATTGAAAGCAGAAAGAAACAACAGAGAAAACGAAAAAAATTGACATAAAGCAAGTGAAATGAATCGTAGCAAAAACAATTCAATAAAAACGCTTTCAGCTTTCACCTCAACACACTCACATATTTCGACTGTACATTCACACACACTCAGAGTTCAATCCACAAATCAGTTCAGTAGTTCATAAACAACAACGAGTGCACAGTCAACCAAAAGGATTTCATTATTACTTACGCCTCCTGATATTGAGATCATAATGCTGCACACAAAATGAAAGCAGCAAGAAACGGAAAGCAGAAGATAAGAAAAATGTAGAAGTAGGGGAAGTAAAAGAACGAATTACTATCGCACAGTATCGAATTTTTGGAGCACTCGCGCGACATTTGCATAAATTGAAAATAAATAATTCCTTTTATGTATATATTTTCAGTTCTTTTGTTTGTTTTTTAGTTTCTTTAGTTGTCCTGTGCCATGCGACAAGTTGCAAAACGATTGTCAACTTAAGTTAATATACTCATAAATCTGATAAAAATTATAACGAGTAACCAGTATGCGGGTATATAGAGAAAAGATTGATAAATTGATTGACTGAATATGTGTGCCATCATTGGATTCATAATGGGAATGAAATAATGATTACTCAAGCGTTCTGCCAAATACCAGATATTGACATACAAAAGTATAATTCAGTGATTTCTTTCTAGAAAAATACATAAGTACATAAATAAAATTATGAATAAATAAAATTTAGCTTGATGCTTTTCCTGTAAAGAAATGAGAGAAGCTTTAGAGTGTAGATCATTTTTTGTTTTACAAAGTATGAGCTGAATAAGTAGGTTGGGTCTTCAAAACTATATCTCATTGCTGGGATCATTGTTGCACCTCTTCAGTCTGTAATGAGACCATGTCCGTTTCACCAGCCTCATTGAAAATAGCGCTTACACAATTCCGACTACCTCATCAGTCTGCAATGAGGCCACGCTCGTCTCACCAGATCTATTGAAGATGGTGTCCATAGCGCAGATGGCAGGAGGTATCGAGCTGTTCGGCTGGCAATTCAATGAAATAATTTTAAATTTAAAAACAAATGTGAAATTTAGTATATATGTAAGAACAAAAATGTTTGAAAAAAGCGTAAAATGTGGTGAGCTGTTTATATGAATACTTCTCTACCTATGTATATATAAAATATGTATTTATTAAACTGGTAATTAAATTTCGAATTGAATTAGGCTTATATTGACGTCCCCGCAAACTTTTAAAAGACAATGATTTAACTATATGCACCTGTAATTTCCAAGCCCATAACAGAAAACGTGCCTTTATCCAGCTGGCAGATGTCCTCGATAAATACCGAGCTGACATCATAGCAGCCCAGGAAATACAATGGACAAGACCGGGTTGCTTCAAAAGAGTATATTGTGGTATCTATTACAGCGCTGCCATGATCTGAGGCACGCATTTGGTGTTGGAAAGTGACTTCGCCATCTGGTTTATATGTTAGCGTCAATTCTTCAACATTGGTCATATTTATGACCACGCCCCAACAGATGAGTAACGTACTGACTTATGAGCACTACCACGGTATTAAAACAGTGATAGGCGACTTCAACGCTAAGGTGAGCAGAGATAAGCAGCATGCGGCTGCTTATTGAACTCAACGCTACCCGAAATTATTCGAATGAATGATTTGGACTGATAAATATGCACGCACCCATACTAATACACCCACGTTTTAGAGCGTTAGCGCCGATGGTCGGCGGTATTACAGACCATAAGTTTCATGTGCTGGGAAATACAAAAAACAAACAGGGGAAGAATAAAGGAAGCTTCCACTTGTCTTTGAACGCATATGAAAAGCATTTGCTGAGCTTCGCAAATACATACAAACACACGTATAAATACAAACATACTTACACATGAATCCTGACTTGCCTTCTATTATACATACATATGAACTAGATTCAAAAGGATACTTGAAATAACATGGCATTAGCTAAAACTCATTGTCAAAGTAGGTTAAGTTGTGTGACTATGCGACGATACGTTCTTTCAGTTGTCTCTGGTAGCCGTCGATGTTGTTGTTGTTGTTTTTGGTTCGAGGTTAAATGCGAAAATGTCACCTTTTGTGTGTGGCAGTCTCTGTGTATACATACACTGTGTATATGTGTATGCATGCGCGCTATAGTAAGTGAGTTTAGTTAAGTGAATACGTTCGTTTGACTCGGGAGTTGCTACGCGTGTGTGTGTGTATGTGTGTAGCAGTTGCTCTTTGAAATTTTCACTTGGACGAACTAAAGACGATTTACTTTAACGATTGTGTGAATAATGCGTTGGGAATCACAGCAACACACGCACACTCACACATACTTTCACACTACTTCTAACACACTTACACTACTAACACACTAACGGCATCGACTACAATAACAGCTTCGGAAGTAAAATCGTATTAAGTTAAAATGATATTATATTGAAGGCATTAACAATGGAAAAAGTCAATGGTGCTGTCAGTAAATCTGATTGCATATGTGTGTATCTCTGTGTGTGTGTGTACGAATTTGTGATTGAAACTCATTCATATGGTAGCAATGCCATTTACTTTAAAGGGTCGTCACCGATGCTGGTTAGTGCAGTATGGTGGGTGGGGAGATAGGCGCTTTTGGTGTAAGCTCATAAGTTCCCAAAGTGAAATAAAACAGTTTTGGTTTTTTTTTTCAATATGTTGTTTCTTTTTTGTATTTTATTAACAGATTTAAAAAAAATTGTAAATTATTTCTTTTATATTTTTTTCGTTTATTCCTTGATTTTTCTCATTTTATACAATATATAATTTTCTTTTCACTTTCAACTTCTTCATCTTCAACTTCAACATTTAACTTCGTTTTCTACTGCACCTTCGGCTTCTTTTTTTAATTATTCTATTTTTTAATATAAGTTTTGAGTTTTAGTTTTTGTTAATTGTTGCTGCCAAAAGTCACAAATGTTTTATGTTTCTCTTTGTTTGCATCTTAAATTTTGCTCTTGTGTGATTTTGGTTTTTTGTTTTTTTTTTATGCTAAATTCACTTTAAGTCTTACGAATATCGAGTTGTAAAATAATTTTCTGTTATTTTTTCATTTGTTTTTTTTTTCTGTAATTAACTTTTCAGTTTATGTATTATTATTTTCGAAATATCATTTCTTTTTCTTTGAAGCTTCCTGTTATTTGTTTAACGTCTAAACTTTTCTCACAATATAATTTTTTTTTACATAAAATGTTAAAGGTTTTCAAAATTCATCATTATTGTTTGTTTTTAGTTTTTTATTTCGTGTTCGTTTCTTTATTTTTTAAAAAAACACATTACAAAATTAATGCAAGAATCAATGCAACTTACAGACTTTTATTGTTTTTTGTTGTTATAATTTGTATTGTTGTTGTAAATTTAATTTAAAAAATGTGTCTAATTTTAATGAATATTTGAGATGAGATGTAGAAATGCTTTATTGATAAAATCTACTAATAATAACGTATAGGAAAATAACTCGTTATTGATGTTAATAAATGAAAATGCAATTTAAGTAAATTTTTCGTTGCAGCTTTTTATGCACCTAAAAGTTGAGTAGCAACAAAATGTAAATGAAACGAGGGTAGGGCAAAAGGGCAAGCATTCGCCATTTTGCCAGTTTCAAATAAATTTTTTCCACAGAAAAAAAAAACAAGAAACTGATATAACAGATAATGTTCAGACATGCTCTAACCTCTAGTAAGGTTTTTCATATTTGAGGAAAATTGGGCGGAAAATTTCGATGCTATATCCTGATTCTTCCTATCATATCTGAGATCTTTTCTATGCAGGTCCAATCCCCATACTTTTGGTATATGGGGGGCCTGTAAAAAGTTTTTTTATTTTGACTCGTACATATTTTCGACTCATTGTTTATCACGGGAAAAGAGAAACAAATTATTCAGACAGACACGATCTTATATGAAGCTATTATCCGATATATGACCATACTGGGTAAACGATCGCGAAACCTATCATAAGGTCTTCGAGAATAATATTCCGCATCAAAAAGTAGTTGGGATCAGTGAAAGTGACTAAACTAAATTTAACCTCTTTCAAGAAATTAATTGAAATGAATTGAAAGACAAAAACATTTTTTTTATGTAATGCTTATATAATCGGGGTGGAAAAAAACGAACAGTCTTTCAAGCAAATATTTCCTATCGAAATAGTTGGAAATAAAATAAATTTTCGAAAAATGGATTTTGAATATTTTTTCTCTCAGAGTTTGTAGCGCTTATCGTACGCTTTCTAACGATACCGCCTTTATAACTACGGGTGTAATATAAGTTGACTTGACTGCACAGAAGACATACGACGACAGCAACCATGAACCCGGCGAATCTTCATGGGCAGAAATACGCGTGGCAGCAGCACGTCGTTACCGTGATATAAGGCAGAACAGGTGGGTGAAGTCGATTTTTATATCACACAAATTCCTAGAAGGCATGGATGTCTCCGCTTATTTGACATCGATTCAATCGCGACGGCGACCCATTTGGATCTGAGAATGCAGAGCCTGTGTTTCTCAATTGTAACCGGTTGTCTCAAGAACGCGAACTTATTCGGCAAAAGAATTGCACCGTTGACACAAGGATGGAACAAAATTTCTAGTATAGCTGCTTCTTGGACGGTTAAGACGATAACACGAACAAGTCCGACGACCTCATAAGTCTAGTGGATAGTGTACTAGACTTCCATCCAGAAGGTTGCGATTTCGATTCCCGTCTTGGTCTGGTGGTTAATTCTCATAATTTTCTTATATTCACTATCGATATGAAGTGAATGAGAATTATAGGAATATGTACAAGTACACACCTTGGTTGGTAATGGCAAAACCACCGAGCTGATAAAAAATTGCCACAGCCATTCGGAATCGGCATTAAACTGTAGGTTCTACCATCGCCACTTTGGTCTAGTGGCAGAGTGCCAGACTCTTGTCTCTGGAGACCCTAGTTCGATTCTCGGCTTGGGTATGTTTCTTATCTATCTTTCATTCTCTCTTCCTTTCTTTCTTTCTTGGGGTTTTGGTACAATAAATCTTATAGGTCGCAGTGCCTGACTTTCGAGTCGTCCTCCCTTCAAATAATAATGGCTGTTTCTTGGATGGCTAAGACGGCAACACGAACAAGTCCATAAATAACGATGAACATTTTAGATTCAGAATCGTGAAGTAATACCTAGTCTTGGAAGAAGTCCTTTTTGGAAAAACTCCATCGTCCAACACAGCCACCAACTAACGATTGAGCTCATAATGATTTGACGAAATACCTAGCTTGAAGAGAGGTTTAAGATCAAGGGGGGTTAAACACAAAAAATATTTGCCAATGATTTTGGAAATAAAGAAAAAATAAAAATCAAATAAATTTTTGTTAATGATTTTAATTTTCGTTTTATTAGTTTTATTATTTTGTTTTTGTTTTCACTTAAATTCAGTCTACCCAATTTTTAGGCTTTAAGCGGCTACACTGGACAAATTTTTGTGTGTGTTTTTATACACTTAAAAATTGATGCATTATACTTAATTAGTTTTTTTTTTTGTAATTTTTATTGTTTGCTCCTGTTGAGCTACAATGATTTAATAAAAACATTAATTAATAATATTTATAAATAGTTTATGTACATATGCAAACATAATAAAAATTAAATTATATTTAATTTATTCAAAAATATAAAGATTGTTTGAAAACTCTTTGGCAATTTAACAATATTTAAAATTAATTTTTATTTCAATTTTAAGTATTTTCATTTACTTAACTCTTTTTTTTTTGCATGATCGTTTTTCTTTATACAAAATGAAATTTATTTAAATACTAATTAATGTTAACAGAGTCACGTTTTAATAGCAATAATCAATAAGTAAGATAAAAGGAGAGAGAGGGGAGAGCAGGAAGGAAGACATAAACTACTGCGCTGTCATATTTGTGTATAAAGTGAAAATAAAAAAACAATTCAGACTAATTTCTAAATATTTTTTTGCCGTGTTTTTAACATTTAGTTTTTAAACTGCGAGTGGAATACATTCCAAAGTAGGTACATATCCACACACATCCATATATACATATACACTCACAAAAATACAAATCGTTAAATATAGATTTAATTAAGCAAACAGACAGACAGCCCACATATATATTGGTATGCATGTTTACAATATATTGTATTTTATTATAGATTAGAGAAGTTTCATATATTTCTATCATATAAGTTAAAGAAATTTTTATTAACTTTTATTTTTTTTTTTTGTCACTTGATGTAATTATTAATTTTTGTTTTTTTTTTTTTTTTTGTGAGTGAGTTTTTTGCTTTAGTAATTTAAGTTAATAAATGCTTCGTCTTCTTCTATTCAACATCGATTTTTTTTTTCATTCATTACAAAAACTGGAATTTCCTCTTTTTCTATTTGGCATTTTCTGAATGATGTTTTGAATGATTAAAGACTTTTTATATATCTGTCATATGTTTTAATGCTTTTATGTTTTTATGTTTTTTTTTTTTGTTTTTTTGTAAATGTTTTTGAATTTTATCTCATATTAGAAAACAAAAAACAGAATATTCTTAGCTACATTTCGAGAAAAATTTAATAAGTATCAATTATTTAGCATTAATTTATTAACATTAGACTTGATGTTTCAGTTTCATTTTAGACTAATCATAAATACACTATATTTGTATATGTATGTAACTAGAGGGAAAGAGATAGAGTTAGAATGAGAGCTGTACATATGATGCCTCTTTTTTTTTGAAAATTTTTTTTTAACTACACTAATATTTACAAGTGAAAGATAAATTTCGCTTCATTTCCTAATTTTATGAAATTATTTATACTGTCTGGGAGGGCCAGAAGAAATTTTTCTTTTTTTTGTTGTATTTATTTGAAATGGAGAAAATGTTTAAAAGAAAAAAAAAAAATGTACAGAAGTTCCATAACTATATAGCTATTTTGAGGATTTTCTGCACAATTATGCAATTTTTGAATAAATCACAAAGAAAAATTAAACTATTAACATTTTTAAACAACGTATTTTCACACCTTTGGTACAAGTAAAAAAATACTAAGTAATTAGTATTGTGATTTTTGTAAACATTCAAAGTTTTTCAACTTTGAATCTGCATACCATGAAAATCACATTGCTCATACCACTGCAAAGTTGCTGTAAATTATAACTTAAATTTATTAGATTTTCTTTCTGATTTTTGAATATTTCATGCCCCACTTCCTGGTGCATTCACAGTTGCTGCACTACTTACCACTCAATGCCACGCTTCTGTCTCTTTTTTTTTCTTCTAAATTAATTTAACTTATTTTATATTAAAAATGTACAATTATTTTTTAAGCTTTTGCAATTATTTCTTTTTCTTCAAAGTCCACAATTATTTCCGGCATAATTTATCATCTACACAGTAGTGTCAGCATTTAATTGTCTTCATGTATGTGTCTGTGTGCTTGTGTGCGTGTGTCAGTTATTATAGTTTATATCATTTTCTTTCCAGTCATATACCTAGATTATGTATGTGGATGTTTTCAAACTATTCTTCTCCATCTCAAGCTACCAGGCCGCCCTAAGTTCCTGCACATTATCATTTTCTTATTTTCCTGCTCATTTAACATTTATCGCAATCGCAATCACAATTATTCAATAGCGGAAATCTACTTTTACGTAGAATGTGGTAGCAGTAGTGGGAGTGACTTCCCATGTGTGTATGCACGCTTGTGTGTGTGATTCAATGAGTATGTTTGTGTAAGGGTATCTGCGTGTGTTTGCTCTTATCTTTTCTTCACTGCAAATGCTGCTGCTTCTGCTTCTGTTTGTTAATTTCGAAATTTAATTTCATTTTTAATTACTGCACAAAAAACGAACGAAGAACGACAAAAAAACATTGCCGCAGTACACACAATGAATGAATGAATGTATGGGCGTTTTAAGGGCGTGGCGAATGCCAATGCCAAGTTGCAACTACTACAGTTAGTTTATCGCTTAATTTTTAAGTATTTTTCTTTTTAATCAGAATTTTTCACTCTACTTTCTTTCTGTTCCGTTTTTTTATGTTTTTTTTTTGTGTATGAAATTTTATCACACAGCTGCATCCTTCCTGCTTTTCTTCCTTACTTTGGGGTTTGTATGGATCTTGCTGCTTTTGGAGAAGACAAATGATGATAATAATGATGGGGGAAGAAGGAAAGCAATGCAATGCATAAAGTAATTCATTTGCGATAATCTAGTTGTATCCACAAGTGGCAACTGCTGCTATCTCTCAGAAAGCACTATGATGCAAAAGCAATTGTCTCCAGATAGATACTCGGATATATTTACTATACTCCACATAGACTACTACTACAACGACTTTCAAACACATGCACACATGTACACATATACATACACATAAATACACATGTCTTTATGTATATATGTATTTGTGCGGCTTTCACTTGCAGCATTGCCGTTGTTGCTGCATTTCACTGTGGTAATTACATTTAAATGAATATTAAAATTTTCACTTGACTTGAGCGCACAGTTTCACATTTGAAAGCTGAAGCGGCAGCAGCAGCATACCACAGCAATGCATAGTACGAAGAATTGGATAGAATATTGTATGAAGTAAGTTAACTACATACTTTACTCTCATATTCACACACATTCACACAAATAGATGGTACATATGTGTTTGGATGTGTATATGGAAGATTAAAATGATAATGGCATGTAAATTAAAACCTTTCATTTTTGAAGTTAAATGTCCAAAGTCAACTAGCAAAGTTTCACTTTTGAGTATATACGCATACATTACACATACATTCGCTCGCAACTATAGTCATTTATGTATATGTGAAAGAAAATATTCGTTTACAAGTTTAAATAAAATATCTCCTGATCTTTGCTTGCTGCTGTTACAAATGCTACTAAAAAAATGTTTCTTCATGCATGTACGTACATATGTATATGTGTATATTCACACACACATATGCAAATATATATGTTAGCTCGTTTGTTTGTGCACTTCAAATACAATATTCAATGCCATACATATATACATTGTAATTACCTTTTGAGTATGCAGCAGCACAAAGCCACACAGAGACAAAGCTCAATACCGAACCAAGCGATAGACAGAAAGACAGACGGTAGCTCAGCCTTGTACACATACATATCCTGGTTTATGTGTGCACATGTATTCTGTTAGTCCTGGCTACCACTCTGCGTGCTTCTTCTTCTTCTATTCGTCCACTGCAAATGCAATAACAACTGCAACAACAATACTGAATTGCAATTTCTATAAACTGACTCAGCCGTTGTTGTTGCTGTTGTAGTAGTTATTGCTGCTATTGTTGCCAATACACTTTTGGTATCACAAGCAACAGCAAATGCCAATTTAATCATTTGGGGAATGTTGTTGCTTATGTTTGTACATGTATTTATGCATTTCATTCAAGAAAGCATGCAACAGCATAGAGTACAACAGCAGCAATCACAACAACACAGCTAAGTGGACAACAACAACAGTCAATTATATTGTTATATCTTATTTAGCAAAATAAATGAAAACTCAAAACAAAAAGAAAAAAAAAGAAAATTATAATAAAAATTAATTTCACACTGGAAATAAAAGTAAAAATTGCGTCATTTCCAATTAAAGAATCGCATTCCATTCAAATTATCCTAAATTGATTAATTATGGTGCATGTGTATCTCATAAATATTGCAGGTCAATACTTCAGATTTTAACCAATAGTTTTGAAGCGTTTACTGACTGAGACCTTCTCGTAGAATTACTCTTGATTCCGCCTTTAGTTGAATGTATTTCTAATTAAAAAATTTTGCCTGGCACGCTTCTGGTTTCTTTCTTTTAACTTTACTCGTGCTTTCAACGTCGAAATTCTATGGGTGCATAGGTGTCTTTAATACCCCATAAGAAGCCCCACATAATTGTTTAATTCCATACAAATTTCTCCAGAGGAGAACTTTCAAATATAAAGTCAACTTTATTGGCAGTATTTGCTTTTCAGTACTTCAATTTATTTCGTCAACATAAGAAATTAGAAGCATACTTATAAGCATTCCATTGCAAATTTTAGTTCAATATTTGAATCGAAAACATTTTGTCTGTTTTCAATAAAAGCTCATTCTAATTTTTCTTACTAAAACAAAGAGAAAATCTCGCTAACTATTCTTTATTTATTTGCAATGTGTGAGCAGTAAATACCTATACAAATATACAAGCATATATGTGCATACACTAAAACATGTGCATTGTTATTGTGCATAAACTATTATTTAAATTGGTATTAAAGCCTAATTTCTAATAAAATGTTTAAATGCATAGCGAAACTATTTGAAGAAGAAATTGTTAAATGCATCGGGTAATACACAACAATTTTCTTCAAGTGTAATTGCTGGCTTAAGTAGCAGCTGGTAAATGTGAGGTACTTGCATCTAAAACTAAACAGTTTTCCACATGCATGTGTAAATACAATTGAAATGGCTTAGTATTTTCGAAATTGTTTGTTTGGCTGCCTGTGTGTGTATGTGAATGTGTTGTGTGCATGCGAGTTGATATTAAAACAACAAAAATTCTAAAGAATTTCTAAAATTGAAAACTTTTCTTACTTTATATTTAATTATCACAAAAAAAGGAGAACAAACCCAGCTATTTTTCTGTATGAGTGCGTATGTATGTGTGTGTGTGAAACTACATTTCACTAATCCTTACACTATAATACACATACACGTACACTGGCGGAACCAGAAATTTCCTAAAAGGGGCTTTTAATTTTTTTCTCCCCTAGAGTTTTTTTTCATTCATTGCCAACGATTGAAATTCACGAAAATGTTATTGGTTGGGGAGGGGGTAGGGCGAAGGGACCAACTAGTGTATACGTACAAAACAAAAACAAAACCTCGATACAAAAGAAAGTTCTAGAGAACTGAAAATTTCATTTAAATAAATTTTAATGCTTTTGATATTCAAAATTAAAGGTTTTCCTTTTATACACATAGACAAACTCACACATGCATATGCAAATATTGAAAAAAAAAAAAAACAAAGATGCAAGAGTATAAGACACACATTTGATGATAAAGGAATATCAGTTTATATCACATACACACACACATACATGTCCGCATACACTGGCTGAGGATGTATTCATGTGTTGGCAAGTGTGTGTGTGTTGAAAAGCGATGCTTGACTGAATTTTGTGCTGTTGCTGCTGCTTATCAGATTCGGAAATGATGCTTACTGTTGTTGTGGTTGTTTTGGCTGTTTATAGCTGCGCTCAAGCAATGATATGCAGTAGAGCAACGATGGCTGGCTGCTGTTTTCAATACTCAAACATGTTGCCGCTGATATCATAATGGTTGTTTTTTTTTTGTTCTGTGTGGCACACCCCCTTCATTCAGATGCTCTGCTACTGTATGGCTGGAACAGCAGTAGCTCCCTGTACCATTGTTAATTGTTCTAGAATTTACACACACTGAGGATTCGTATGACATTCTCGCTGGATTTATTCAACTTCTTCATTATTATTTTCCAAACTTGTGTGGTGTGTAGCTTTGTGCTGGTATGTGTGTATGTATAACATTTCTTAAGTTCTTCTTTGTGCTTTTTTTTTATTTTTCAGAGAGTTAAGACTTTAATGAAGCCGGCAGCTTTGGTTGCTCCTTCTGAGCTGATATTATTTTATCTTTTAACTGAAAGTTGTAAGAATTTTCTTGAAAGCTTTTGTCTTTTTGTCTTCGGCAATTGATGATGCTGCTTTATAGTAGCTATCTCGCCTATATGCATATGCTTGTATATTTTATTTGTTTAAGCGTTTCTTCACATGAGAATTTCCACATGTGTGAAGCAAAAATCTTCCTTTCCTTTGAATTTTATTATCAGAAAAAGTTGCTTTGTCTTTGGGAAATATTTTTAATTTGAGAAGAAAAAAAATTTTAAAATTTGTATTAAAATTTCTCAAAATTGGATAATCTGGAGAAGTCGGGGCAGAAACAGTCGGTTTCCAAGGTTGTAATGCTCAGATTAATTGGCAAATAACCATTCAGAAAGAATTAAGAAACAAATCTGCTATCAGCTAAATTTACAATAAGGCCTTCGAAAGATGTTTATCATAATCGAGTATGCATAGGAACCGCTAATATATATGCTGTGTATGTATGTATGTATGCTTATGTACTTCTTTGTCGGTCTTTCTGTGCATTTGTGTGCACATGTACATATGAACAATATATGCAAATAATAAGTGATAAATTTACGTTCAACTATTGTTCGCTCCTGCTTTTCAACAACAACCACATTTATTTGATAATGCTGCCGCTGCTGCTTTTGACAATCTACAACGCGAGCGTTAAACTTTATATTTTATATATACCATATATATCAGTGCAAATATACAGTTAAAATTAATTCTGCTATACCATCAACATAAATTTGCTTTTAAGCAACGTGTGATACCCTTTCCTTTCCTCCACGCACAGAGCATTATTGTCTTCACCATCATAGTCGTTGTCATCAGTATGTTGATCATGATGATGATTCGAAACGGCAATGTGCAGTAGTACGACAAGTAAAATAGTACAAGAAAAGGGGCTCAGTGGAGCTAAAATGAAAGAGGGTGGGGACTTGTGAATGAATGGTGCTAATGTATTGTTATTGTTGCTCAACACTTTCTTCAAACCGAAAGTTATACACTTCAATTTTACTTAAGCGAAGCAAAAGTTGTCAACGGAATTTATTTTAAGGAGAAATTCGCTACGCATTCATTTGCGATTAGGTTTTTGCCTACGTTTACGCTTACGTTTATTCTATACTCGTTTCCATTTTCCAAATTCCGACTGATTTTATTTTTTGTTTAGCTTATGTCAAAATTTTTATTTAATTCACTTACTGCCATTCACTCTTTTCCCTTATTGTTTCGGCAGCATCTACCTACAGCTTCATTCCCAATGTTTGTATTTTTGTGCTGGCTGTGTAAATAATACTACTTTGAAATATTTCTTATGTAAGTGATGCTGTTGCTATTATTTTCTTTCGTTTCAACTTCACCGCTCCCAGTTGAACTTAGGATGATCGTAGGAACGTATTGCTCCAGAGCTCTTGGATTTTGTACTCCTTTTTAACATAGTATGTCCTAAGGCATGGAGTATTCGTTTAAGCGTCCAAAAAAAAATAATTAAGAAGGACACGATTGCGAGCATGAGCTCACTTGCATTTCATTGAAAAACAAAACTCCAAAATAGTTGCTGCCAGAATTCATGACGTCATGGAGTAGGTGTCTAAAATGCCCATAAGCACGCAGCTACTTGTGGGTCAAGGTTCAAATCCCACAAAATTCTTCCTTTTTTCATTTCTTTTTAAATATTTGGCCTAAGTTTTTTTTTAATTATATATTTTTATTTTTTTTTTTATTTACTATTACTCTCTTGAATTGCCTTTTTCCAGGTTCGAACCTGTGGCCGAAAATCCGCATCATAAATGTTAGACAACAAGTAAATTTAATTTCATTGAATTTTGTTTATTTAACTTTTGCAATGCTTCTAGCACCAGCTTCTGTTTTTTAACTCTTTGAGGCACACGATTTTAATGAAAATAAAAAATGAGAAACTGTATATAAACTATATGACTATATGACTTATAAGTCATAATGACCAAGCATAAGAAACTAAGCAAAAGTTAGGACAGTTTTTACCCTACCTAACCCTAAAGAGTTAACTAGACAAGAAGAGTGAGATATACAAATTTGAACGACTCTATCAGGCTGTTTTTGTTTATCATTATCTCTAAAAATAGACCATAGGAAATTATGAAATTTTGTTACTGTATTGGAGTTTTTCTTTTATTGCTTCTTTTGGAGTAATAAAATCATTGCTCTTTTGAGGAGTGCTCACTTTTTGTGCAACTGGCTCCTACTATTCTGCTTTCACACATATGCATAGAACATACACAAGCATACACATATATACATACTACATACAAATGCTTTGTTGCTTCCACAACATTAATTTGGATGCTTTTTAGAGTAAAATATTGCTACAATGTCGTTTTTTGTTTGGATATGTCTGTATGTGTGTATATGTATACATACATATGTATGTGTAAGAATATATGTTTGCATGTGCTTTTGTTTGTATATATTATTGTTGTTGTCTGTTTGTCTGTCTGCCTGTCTCTATCGTTAACAAAATAATCGTAGTCGATTGTTGTTGATGAGATTTTAAAGATGTTGTCACACGAAAACAACCACTTTTCTATTTTTGACGTTACTCTTGGTGTTGTTGTTGTTGCCGCTACTGGTACTTCATGCATTTGTCATTGTTTAATTGAGTCCCAATTTTAATAGATTTTCTATGATGTTAACATCTCGTACAATTTAAAAAAAATTTATTGCATTTTTAACACATACTTTAAATTGCAGAGACCAATTTAATATTTTTCAAGATGTCAGCCGAACTTTTGATTGATTTTAAGGAATTTCGTATACTTTAACTTAAAATTTAAAACTTTGTAGCTTGCATAAAAATCGTGAAATGCATTAATTGTTAAATCGATCTATGCAGATAAAGAACAGATAAGAGATTGTAGACATCTCCCAAAACCTTGTTCGGTGGCGCTATTGGTGACTTCGGTTCAGGTGTAAAATTGAATTGATTGCATTAAAAATTCTAACCACACGTTACTTTTTTACTCGTTTAGATTGCATGACTTTTGACACCAGAAAATCGAAAAGAAATAAAATGTAAAATGGAAAAGCAAATGCAACACTTTTAATATTGTTGAACTTCAGCTTCACCTCCCTCCTTGTCAAATGCTTTTTTCTCCTCATTCTCAGATTTTTACGATTCAACGTTCAACCATTGTAATGATGCATTTGGCAAACAAAAAACTCAAAAAGTATAAATAAACTTCGTTTTTTTGGTACTGTACTCCCAATTGTTGGAAGCTTAAAGAAATTCGACAGTGATTACTAGAGAAGGTTTATGGATTGTTCTTGCATGTGTGAAGTGGTGTGTATGCGTGGATTTGCTAAAGATAGAATGCAGTTCATTTAATTTCATTTACAGGTGAGACAAACAGAACAAACAAAAAAAAACACAAGTGCTTTTTAAACATTTTTAAACATTCCCCTTCATCTTCTTTTATGGCACAATAAATAACCCATGGAGGGTCTAGACTGAGCTGTTCGCATTCATTCATGCTGTGTGAGTGATATTTGTACAGGAATGGAAGGGGCCTACAGTTTTATGCAGAATCCGAATGGTGGTGTGAAATGCTTTTCCTATGCAGTTTCTACTCTTGGTGGTTTGTCATTGCCAACCCAGAGGTGATGCCGTGTAAAAAAATTTGTATTTTTTATTTTTGATTCATAATCGTGCCGAGTATCGAATCCGGGCACTCTGCGTAACCGCTACGCCACGGTAACCTCAGTTGTATATAGAGTTCTATGGCAAGCAACTTTACAAAGTTTGATCCTGACACCCAGGTATCTTTTTCAACTTTGAAATCAAACATTGAATGTGAAGAGCAACAAAAATTTAACTTTTACTTAACCTTGTGTTGTTATTGTTGTTGAAAGTGAGCTAATTAGATCTATCGCGCCGTTTTGTTGCCACAAACTCAGTTAATTTATGGTATGTTTAAGCGTCTTGGTTATATACCGGTTACAACGACTTCATTTGGGTTAGAAATTTAAGTAGGTCATTGGTGTTGGTTTTCGATGGCTCACCAAGGTTGTTGAAGAGTGATCTTCCATAAGGCTGGGCATTCGCAGAGGAAATGAGTTACCGTTTCTTTTTGCCTCTAGTTATTTGCAGCTCCGGCAGAACGTATTTTGAGGGATGCACATTCTAGCTGCTTGCACTCCAATATACCAGAAGCTCGTGATGACTGCCGTGAGTCTTGATGCATCTCTACGATTTTTGTTGATAAGTTGCTCGGCTTTCCTCCAATCATATTGCGGCCATAATGCTCTGCTGATCTATAATTGGCTTTTTGGAGGTATGTTGATGTGATTTTACTCTTGACTGTAGCTAGTGGAGTAAGTACAACTTCAGCCAGGGATTCGCTCAGTAAAGACCCTTTTCGCGCCAGCTTGTCAGCTTTGATGTTTCGGTATCCAGGGACCCAGATCAAGGTAACGCTATATTGCCGCGCCATTGCTAAGAAGCTCTCTCTGCACTGGTTTACTAGATTTGGGGTTGTTTGCAGCCTAGCTATCCGATACGCCTCTCTTACATCTAACACTTCCGCCTGGAACACGGTAGCTAAATCGAGAAAACGATTAGATCTCTCAATATTCAACTTCTCTGAGAAGACACATGTTCCGACCCCACAGTCCATCTTGGAACCATCCTTCCGAGAGGGTAAGAGTACAGTGAAGTTCTTATTGAAAGACACCGTAGGTATGATGTAATCCATTTTGTTCGGTATTTCCGGTCCAAGCGGCAACAGCAGACTTCCATTGAATTCTCCCTAATTTTGTTACGGTGTAGTTCTTACTATAACCTAACGGTGTAGTTCTTACTATAACCTAACGTAGCAACTCAAGTTTTATTTAGCAAATACAGAAAACTTTGTAGGAAGGTGTAAAATCTAGTTATTGACATAAGGGTTAAGTTGAGCTTTGTTTTAACAGCAAAACACAAACAGCAATGTGTGTGCTACAGTATGAAAAAACGATAAAAGCCAGTGAAAATAAGATTGTGTTACACTGTGTGCTGATAGGGAATGAGTTTTTGTAGTTTCAAGGTAGTTTCCTTTTCGCCCTCCTTCTTTCTTGTTAGCACATTTTTTTATAATTATTTCTAAAGCATGTTGTAGTAGTTCTGCTTCTTTTTTTGCTCAACCTTACGCAAGCTTGAATCTTTACTGAGCCATGTTTGGGGTAGTAGCATGTGTAGCTGGATGTTGTTTGACGCGGCGACACACAAAAGCATGTGCCGCTGCATTAACTTCAAAGTTTTGCTGCTGCTGTGTGTGAAAGTAAAAAAGTGCGGCTAATTGTTATACAAGGCGAGTTCTTTCAGGCATGTGTATGTGTTTGTGTGTTTGGGTGTATGTGAGAAGACCCTTAGCGCAAAAGAAAACAGAAATTGTATGTGTGTATAGCCTTAAAGCGAAAAACTTCAAGCATCACAAAATTATAAAATGAAATGAAAAAATGTGAATTAAACGCTTCAGCGTACAAAACTATTCTTTTTTTTTTTTTTTGAAGCAGCAGCTATTGGCAGTCAAGCGTTGTTCTGCTGCTTAGTGTGTGTGCGCCACGTGACCATTAAATTGCTTAACGGCACGCGAAGGTTGCCAGGAAGTATATTTGGTTGGTTGAATGGTTGGATGGATGTTTGGTTTGCTTGAGTGGCTGACTGCGTCAATGGCTGCCTGTGCCTGCCTCTCAGGGAGCAGTCATCGTATATGTATGTAGCAGCAGCAGGTGCCTTTACTGTAGTAGCAATGGCACCAGTAGCAGCAGCAGTTGTGTGGCATAGCAATTTAAAACATGTAATTTCATTTTCTACTCGACGACAGTGTGTCAAGTTACATTTTTGGGGAAATTTTTAATCTATCTTTTTAGAAAGACTTTCTAGTCAGATCATGAATGCGTCAGAAGATGTTTTAACTAGCTTGCACAATATTTTGTGCTGATGGTGTCTATAACCTAATACTAAAATAACTAGCAGAACGGTCTAATTCCATTGAGGTGATTGATCGACTCTTCTCTCGTTAGTTCTACATATCTGATCATACCTAAAAAATTTAAATATATTTATCAATCCACAACTACTGTGCGTACGAACGGACTTGCTACAACTTCACTTCATTTTCCAGTCCTTTCCGAGTTTCCTTGAGATCAACTTGAGGCTTATTGTGCCGTATTATATTTATACGAATAAGTATATGTTTGTAATAGTTGCTATTGTTGTTTCTGCTGTTGTTGTAATCCAATTAATACGCTTTGCATAACGTCAAAGCATTTAAAATGCGTTACGCAAGTTTACCATTACGTTTAAGTTCTTGTTACGCGTTTGTGATTGCATTACACTAGAGAGAAAGAGAGAGTTACATACAGTAAATGTACGCGTATTTATGTACCTATGTGTGTATGTGTGTAGCTGAATATACATATTGCCTTAACGGTTTTTCTCTCCTGTTAGATGTATTTGAGATTGGAGGAGGGTGGTGCTGTGTGCGAGGGGGTCCACTTCTTTAGCGTCCCACTAAATTATTTTGGGCAGCTACTAGTACGGAAATCTCTCCTTCTTCTTATGGATGATGAGGATGATATTTTCTTTTTTTGTTATAGCTTCGTGTGTTTGTGTTTGTTTTCGCAAAATATTTTCCTACTTAAGCAACATACCTATTTACAAATACAATACAAATACACAAGAAATAAAAATAAAAAGAAAACTAATTTCGTAACTTATTTGAATAAAATAATTGCGAAAACGAACGTTAATTCAAATTAAAGTTCTACTTTGCTTCATCTTCCACTTCCTTGCTATGATGCAACGCTGGTGTCTATAGCCACGGGAAGTGAGCGACTGTTGTGGTTAGTTTAGTTAATGTTAAAACGTAAGGCAGTATACATATACATTTTTCATAAAATACCATGTCCATATACAAGTGTGTGTGTTTGGGTCTGTGTGGTTGTGTGTGTATGTACGCAAGTTAGTCAGCATAATTTGTTCGTTGTTCTAAAATAAAATTTACTTTTTTTCTTCAATTTCATTTTCGTGCTCGTCTTTTTCATCTTAGATTTTACGCATTAACGATTTTTGCTACGAATATTATTTAAATTTATAATAGAGGGCGCCTCAATTATCAGTAGCGGGGACCAGCAGCGTCACCGACAGCGGCAGTGGCACTTAACAATGATATAATCGTTGTTGTTGGTGATGGCTGAGCCCCTGAGGCCTCCTACAGCTATACAAGATGGCCATCGGCATCTGTGTACGCCATTGAAGCTCCGCCGGCAGTGGCAATGTTAAATGTGCTCAAACTATTATGCGGGTTCGTGGGATCATATGCCGCTGCTGTCGCTGCTTCATATGCCGCAGCAGCACTGGTAGTCATTAGCAGATTGCCGCTAATATCACCAGCGGATGTTGGTAGATTCAGAATTTGAAAAGTACCAGGTGGCGCTGGCACACCAATTAAGTTGGCATTCAACAATTGTTGCTGTTGCTGTTGCTGCTGCTGCTGTTTATTCCGATTTGGATCTTTAAGTATACTTTGCGGCTGTTTTGTTGTCGTCATTGACGTCGACATCATACTACCATTCGCTGTGCTATTTGTTGTTTGTGTTGAGGAAGTTGCGGATATATTTAACGGATGCAGATCATGCAGTATTTGTACACCACCGACACCACCCATATTTGCTGTTGTTGTGGTGTGATGCGTTACATCTGGTGGTATGCCAATAATACCGCGCATTATTCCGCGTCGCAGTGTACCACCACCACCGCCGCCAACACCGACAATGCCACCACCCCCAATTACAGCAGTGCCGCTAATAATGGAAGCTTGTGACATAGGCTGCAAGTGCGTCATGGGAAGTGGTGGCGTTGAGAAGTCCATTTGAGGAGCATAATCCTGAAAATAAAAAAAATAAAAATAAACTTAAACACGATTGCATATTTATATAAAATTGCAAGAAAATACATAGTTTGATTGTTTAATTTTTATTCTAAAGCCTACAAAATACCAAGGTAGGATTTTTGTCCTTCAATCCAACGTGTAACATATTGTTAAATTATACTTGATAGACTTGAAGTGTCGAAAACTGTTTTCCTGTTTTTGTCGAAGCTTTCTTTGCATAATTATTTCCACCACTTGGCTCTATCCGGATATGGTTCAAGTTTCTTAAATTTCATTATTCTAAATATTCATCATGATGAAGAATTCAATTTTTCTTCCAATTCATTCTTTTCTTTCGCTTTTTGGCATAAGCATTCTCACATTTATCTTTGTCCTTGGTGTAGCTTTAAAATGTTGTACCAAATTATACTGCATATTTCAAGGAGCAGTCACTCACTCACTTACTAATTCTACAATGAAATCACCCTTATTCAGAAAAATTTTTCCACTTATCTCTCAACATAACTTAGTAATAAATTTTGAAATGTTTTGCTTTTAAATGCAGTTATCTTATTTTTGACAAAAAAGAAATAAATATATACATCAGGAAAGTTACTTTATGCAGTGTGCTTGGTTCATAAAAATAAAATTTATTCATTGTTCCTTCATTCATTTATTCAAACATTCATTTCGTTCATTTCTTCGCTGGGGCATTCCGTTTGAAAAGAAAACTTTCTGCAACTTTAGCAAAACAGAATAGAAAAAAATTGTTTGTAAAGAATTTGGAACCTTTTGCCTGCTTTTCAAATATCCCAATGCTTATTTTCTATGAAAACGAAAAATCTTGTAAGAAAAATTTTGACAAGAGTAGCCGGTAACGTGGAGTGCGATACAATAACAAAGTCATTAAAAATGTACATGTTTCGAGTAGTGAGCAAAAAATCAGTGATAGTGGCAGCATCGGCAAAATGATACTTGGATTAACTTTCTATCACTCTCACATCTTTATATTTTATGAGTAAACTGCAACAAGATGGCATGAATTTAGTAGCAATGGAAAGAAAATGCAACGAACTTTCGATAAAGAAAAAAGCTGATAAGGAAGAATTTCACCCCAAAGTTTTGTATTTTTGTGGATACAAAATGTGTAAAGGATGAAAAATTGCATAAATATACAGAATAATGTTGATTCTAATGCCAGAGTTTGGAAAAAACGAATAAAAAAATTACTGCAAAGATACAAGTTACATCTGAGATATTCTCAATGTATGACTATGGCTATGAAAATGATGAATGAAGATGGCATTTGGCTAGAGTTCTTATCGTCGTCATCATTATTATTGTTGCGTATATGAGTGGGTTCTGCTGTTGCTGCACTTTTATTTCTTTCATTCTTTCTGCTGCTTTATGTCAATCTAAATCTGTAATGAAATCGGCAAAATAAAAGAAAATTTTCAAATCAATTCCATTCGTTTTTTTCTCAGACTCTTTTGCTTTTGTAAGAATGTGATTGCAAAACACAAATCGTTCGTCATTTGGTCTTTTGAGTCATCCTCGTTACTGGTGGTTGTAGCGAAGAGAAGGTGCAAGCCTAAAAAATTATACATTTTGTGACATGATTTCCAGTTGGAAAATAAGTTATTGATGACCACAGGCGAAAGTTGAAATCTTCGAATTCATTCTTCCTTTTCTAAATACTTTTCATTGGGCGCATACTCGGAAAGGACTTAGCGAACTTTTCTCTCATTTATTTTAAAATTTGACTTTTTTAATTGAAAATTTGTAATTTTTTTTGGGAGCCGAATTAAAGCTTGGTTATAGCCTGTTCCTGTCGGCTCATCCGCTAGTATACAAATTTTTCCCATTAAATTGTCGTGTTTTTTGCATTGACTATTATTTCATTTCATTTGTATTGTAATGTATTTTTTTAAGCACTTTGTTCTATGTATATGTGTGGCATTTAACTGAAATTGAGTTGTGCAACTCTGCAGCGCTATTGTAATTTTTACAATATTTTTGCTGCTATTTTTCTTAGATATCTGATGAAATATTTGTTTTTTTTTAGAATTTGTTGCCGGATGTGGGTTAATATTTCGCATAAATGTACGCAGTTCATAAATAATCGTCTGTCTTTCGTTTATTTTTCCTTTTATCTTCCCTTTGACCCTTCTTGGGGTCATCCCGCAATATCGCTGCTGTAATGTCGTGCCGTTATTGATGCAACGCCTTTCATTTGGGGATGCTGCTTGAGAATTCAGAGAGAGCTGTAAAGTCCCGAGCAAAAACAATCTTCAGTTTCATAAGAATGATGCACAAGCTCACAAAATGCAAAAGTTTTCCCATTAAACTGTCGGTTCATATAAATTTCACAAAAAAAAAAAGAAAAAAATAAGCTACGAAAACGAAACAAAGAAGTAGTTTGGAACAAAATGAAAACACAAGAAAAACTTTTGTGCAAAAGTTTCTTTGTTTTTCTTGTAGGTGTGTGTACATAGTTTAAACTACTACAAGCAACAACTACTATGTATAATAACATGAGCGGCATAAATATGTACATACATATATATATATAGAAAAAATAAACAAACAATCTTATGCTTATTTTTCGTATTCATTGTAAAGTATTTTACCGTGAAACTCCTAGCTAGAATGAGTTATGGATGATGGAGGGAAGCGAAGCGTGGCCGCGCGATGTGTAGGATTTATACGCAAGCACTCTTTTTAAGCGATCGATTGACTGAAGTTTGCAAATAGCAACATTCTCTTGTATGTAGTCGTAAAACTTTATTTAAATTTACATTTTCTGTCAAATTTATATTTGCATAGCAATTTGACATTGTGGCATCGAAATTGAAACAACATTTTCACATTCACTTTTCAAAATGTTTATGAATGGATCAAGTAAAAAATAGAAAAAAAGTAGCAAAAGAAGAAAAAAATGTGATGAATATTATGAAGCAAATACAAATGGTTACAAAAAATATGCTGAAGACACCGATGAGGATGATTATTAAAATATTTTACCAAAGTTTTTGAGTTTTATTTTTCTGAATGCAACAATTGCAAAAGAAAATTCTGTCAGAATAGACAGACAGATAGACAGTGAGTCAGAAAACTATGATTTCACAGGACAATCCATTGTATTCATTGTCATTGTGAGGACAATTTCTTAAATTGCATTTGACTTTTTGATATGATGAAAGGTCAGAAGGTTACATTTTTATAATAAAAATAACAACAAAAATAACAAAATATCGCATTTTGTTCAATAGCGCAACCAGAGATAAGATTTACTATTTTAACACAATGCAGGAAAAAATAACAAAGGAAATAGTTCTACAAAACTACTGATAAATAAGAAAAATAAACGTTAGGTTTAGTAAAAATATTTTTTACTTATCTAATTGTCAGACATAGTTTTCCCTTTGAGTTTTGGCCACTAAATTTTAAGATGACGTTGGATCTCCGAAAATAGATCATTTTGACACACCGATTTGAAATTTTAGATTTTTTGATATTTCATTAAAAATACTATTACACTGCTCGACACGGGTCATGACCACGAAGCCATTTTTTTTTTTATAGATTTTGATTTAATTTTGATGCGCTAATTATAAATCCGAAGTCAGAAAATGTCAGGATTTTTAGAAAAGTGGACACTCGAATAGTGCTAACTAATAATAAGGATTTATATTTCACAAAATCCGAAAACCGAAGGTCGGAATGTCAAGATCATTCTTCTTTTAAAGTTTTGACGTCATCTTCGAATTCATTTTTGATTAAAGAGTGGTCATCTTAGTATAGTATAATACTTTTTTAATGAAGTTTCTAAAATTGCGGAAATCTTTTCTTCGGCGATTTCGAATTCAGTTGCTCAAAATATATAGTGAAAACCTAGTTTAGTATTTTTTGTAATTTTTTTGGCTTATTCAAATTTAATGAATAACTATAGTTTTTAAACACATTTTAAAATCAACAGAAAATATAAACACCTACTCAATGGTGGAAATTTTCAGCATTAACACATATAAACAGTATTCGCATGCGTATATTTAGGTATGTATGTGGGCGTGGTGAAGTTTCGCACACCCATAGCAGAGCGAGTTGAAAGCCGACAGCCGTGGATTATAGACGTGGACGTAGTGATCGGTAGAGTTGTATTCAATTTAAAATCTAAACCTCTCTTTCTCAAAGTATTTTAATATCTTTTTTCGAACATTAACTTCTAATATTAAATTGTTCTTTACTATATTTATTAAACTATAATAAATACTTGAATTTAATTTGAATTGTTTCACTAAATAAAAGATCCCACATGTATGAACCTACTTGTAAGTATTTTTTAAGGCTTTTGTGGTAATAGTTTCCACTCACACTGCTTGAATTAAATTCTCTATGTTTTGCAACTTCTTTTCCTCTTGTGAGATCTTCTCTCAAACATACGTAGACACACACATGCACACACTCACAAAGATGAAAGCGTTTGTTTTCAACGTTTCATATATAAAATATTTACCTCTGCATATTGGTATTAGCTGGCACGAATGTATGTGGTGCGTATGGGCTTATTACAACAATTTTTCATCATTGGTTTTTGCGATAAAATTTATTTATGCATTTATTTTCATATTTATTTTTATATTTATAAGAAATTAAATTTTTTTTAAATTTGTTTGTTTCCTTTTTAAGTGCAGATATAAACTTTTCACATTTTCCTTTATACACACGTAAACGTCAGCAGCAAAAAAGGATAAACTATTGTTGTATGTCAATGCCTATATATAAAGAATGTGGATCTATAATGCCCCAAAAAGGAAAATATTTTATGTCGGTATTTTACTAATATTTTTAACTTATTCCTAACGATTTTCTTTGTACTGGTTGTTGATACTGTTATTAGAAATTATTATTGGTTTCTGTAGTAAATTCCACAGGCAATATTTAAAAAAACGTTTGTTTGACCTCAACAAGCATAGATAGGATACCTTCTTGATGGGAAAGAAGTTTATAAACGTTGAAGTTGAATTTTAATATGACAAAATATTGACTAAAGTAGATTGGTTGGAATGATAAAACCCACACGGCTCCTTAGCCAAAGATGCCACGAATAGAATAGCAATATTATAATCATAGATATAAATGAGATGGTGGTGCTCCACTAATGCCGTGGTTATACTACCATACTTGCGCGGTAAACATTTTCTTTAATATCTTAATTTGCTCGTATCGTGGTTATGATAAAAATTGTGTGTTTCTTGTGATAGCGATGAATTGAACAAAGAAATGGTAAATTCTTCTATTTCGAACATATATTAGTAACACAACAACAAAGTTTGTTAGCATAACTACGGCAAAGTAAAAATCACTTGCACTTACTTAAATCTTCGGTTAATAAAAAACTGTAATCGCAGTATGAGAAATATTCAGGAACTGCTTGACTACAATATTTTTATGGAAAAAGTTGGTAGATCTTGGACTTTTTTACTGAGAAAAATTCTAGTTTTAAAGCTTTTAAAATTGAACCCTGTAGATTTATGTATGCATATAGTATAAATGAAATAAAGTAAAACAAACATGAAATGAGGCGAAAATGAAACGAAAAGACGCAATGAAAAAACGAAAACACAACATCAAGAAAAGTGCGCGGCGGAAGCAGTTTTAATGATGGACGCACAAACACATATACAAGCACACACAATTCCGAGTCAATACAAATACAAAAACATTTATTTATATATGTACAATATGTGTGTGTATGTGTGAGTGTGTGTTTATTGTTGCTGAAAATTTTTTGTTTACTGCACGCTTCAGTGAAACTTAATTTATACTTTTTCCGCTGCTGTATGTTTTCTTTTCTTTTCATTTTTATTTGTTCTTCGGCATCAATATACAAACGCTGAAGGATAATAACACAACGACGACGACGATTACGACCACGACGACAGTGATAAAGACACAAAACTACACGCACATACATACATCCTGAACACTAAAGCCTTGCAGCAGTTTTTACTGATGCTGCTACATTATTTCTACTACTATGTTCTTTCATTGTCCACTGCCGTTGCTGTTGCTGCTGCTGATGATGATAATAATAATGTTGATGATGCTGGTTGAAGATGCTGCTGGTTGGTGAATGCTGTTAGTTTTACTCCATCAAAAATTACAGCACAATTAAAATCATTTCGTTGCTTCATTGAGTTTTGTTAGCTGAACATTCAATGATTTGAATTGTTGCTTCCGGTGACCATCAACAGCATCACCATTGTAATTATCGTCCGTCGTCATTGCCACTACAAACTTTTTGAGTTTACTTCTTTGTTTCTCCGCATTCTGCCAGCCACAATTTGTTGTAAAGTGTTTTTGAACTTTTACTACAACCGAAAGTTGATTAACGTATACAAAATCGTTGCAATTCACAAACTAATTTTTCTTTAACTAACTTTATCTACACTCAGAAAAAAACTAAACTTGAAAAATGAAGTGCTATATAGGTAGGAAGCGGCTAATAAAATATTTGCTAAAACCTCCACAGAATCTCACAAACTATGGCTAACGAGTCGGAATTGGATCCTCCCTCGCATTAATATGGCTCTGGACTGTAAAGTGAAAATTCCAAACTCTGGGAGTAACAGTCGCTTCTTTCAGCACCAATCCTTACAAATAATATTTGTTAATATTTACATACTTTTAGTTTTACAAACTTTTTTGCAAATGCGTCACCTATACACAAAGTAGACAAATTTAATTCGAGTGTGTGGAAGCAAAAAAAAATACTGCTTTTCATGTAGTTTTTCCAATTGATTGCTCAACTGCAAATTAAGTGGCATATGCTTTCGCTTCATTTGTATGTGTGTATGTAATGCACATAAGTACATTTACACATCCTAGTAAATGTACATATGTTCACTACGTAAAAAATGGTGTGCAATTTTACTTCATTCCACTTTTCTCTGACTGCATTTATTTTCCCCGTTCATTGTTTGCAAGCGTTTACCATTTTTTCACTCATTGCATTTTCATTGCACTGAAATTGCCACAGTTGAATTTTCAATGCAGTCAGCGGAATTTTAGTTGCCGTGCTGCATGTTGTTGCACTCACTCGATTACGTTCTGTATGCCTGTCTGTCTGTGCGTCCGTGCGTTCATGCCACATACAGTCCACACTCATTTGTCTGCACGATCCCGGATTGTTCAAAGTACATTGTGAAATGTTAAAATTGTTGGTCATTAAATATGTGAGCAAATAACTACCATTAACTTCAGCTGCGCTGCTGTGATGAACAAATCACAATATGTTCATATACAAAAAAAAGGAAGAAAATAAAACACTGAACCAGCACACACATATGAGCCTAACAAGTGCGAATGAGAAACAAAACAAAGAAATAATGGCGAAAAAAATCGGTATTTATGTAAGTGACAGTGAAGTCGAAAATCTCTGGACTAAGATTAGAAACCTCGCTCAAACAAAATCTGAACCGGAGAAAATCTGACCAGTTGGTCTTTCAGAGAACTGTTTCCTACATTAAGATGCAGCAAAAAAAAACTTAAGTCTCATCTGTAGCTTTGACATTTGCTTGGGAGAATTGAAACATGCGCAAGCAACTTTTAAATTGAAAAATTATTTTTCTCTTCACTTTCAGTATTTGTAAAAATGCCTACAAAAGTTTATAGAAACATTTAATTTCCGAAGAAGAGATTGCAAATGATTTGAATGTGATGTTCTCCCTAGAGGCTCGGCACACTGCAAGAGGCTCACTCTTGTAGGCAAATGGAGCACAACGATAGGATCCAAAGTATATTGCGCAAAACTTCCTAAAAATCGATTCATCGACGACAACGACAACGGATGGAGCATCGGGACATCACCACAGCTGAGAATTGACAATCGGCAAGTCAAATAGTGGCTTATCGGTAGCAACTGCTACAGTAGGCAGAGCTATAATAATAATGAAAGCAATGGCAAATATTACAACTACAACTACATAGCATCATCACAAGAGCAACAACATCAGCAAATGGTAACAAAATAACATCTACACATCAGCAAGAAGGGATCAACTATCAGCAGCGCAGTCACCACCAGCCCCCACCACATCACAGTCATCGCAACAATCGCTTTCATCATTATCCTCCTCATCGTTGCTTGGTAGAGGCGCAACGGAAGCAAAGTGAAAAATTGCACGACATTTGTTAGCAGCTGCACACGAATCAGCCGCACCTTCCGTTTTCCATGATGGTTGTTGTGCAACCCACAGCTACTATGGCCGCGACACTGCTCTGCATGCCACCGTGCAAAAGAGCAGTAATGCAAACCAAGTTACTACAACAATATATTTTATAGAACTAGCGACCAGAAACAGCAACGCCGACAAAATTTTAAATGGAAATGGGCAACGAAAAAACTATTAAATTAAAAAATTGAGAGCAACAGCAGCCTACAAAAATGTGGTCGAGTCTACGAACCGCGGACGAGACGAAATGATACAAAAAGCTACCAACAACACAAACGTGAAAGGAAAGAAAAAAGAAATGCAAAATAAAAACAAAAAGAAAAAAAATTGATGCTTTTTGAAAAAGTCAAAGTGCGGCAATGAAAACAAATTAAATCTCGTGTTCTATAGCAGCAGCAATAACAACAATAAAAATAAAAATGTGTTGTTGTACAACGCTGAATAATGGCGACCCATATGCAACTAAAAACCATATACGAGTATAAAAAAGAGCACCTCTTCTTTCTGTAAAAACTATTGCAGCCAAAAAGAATGCAAAAAAATATTTATTTAAAAAACAGAAGGCTTAAAAACTCACAAATTCGCATAGGTACGCGTTAGCGGGTGTTTGTAGTAGTAGCACACACATACACATGCTTTAAAGCTATATATGAGAACACAAATACAGTAGCGCGTAGAACCGAAATCAACATACTAAGTAGAGATTCCCAGTGTAGAAAAAAACTGTAACTGATGATATGGACTCGCATAAGGTTTTCCTCAACCAAAATATTGAGCAATCCATTTTGGCATCACTTCCATCCAGCAGCACTACTATGCTTTTTTGCACACGACTGTATAAAGTAGCAGCAGAGCTACCACTATTGCATATTTTCAGTTGACTATTAAATATTATGAAATTCCACATGGCTAAAAGAGGCTTTATTTCAATTTGGCCATATTTTTTAGCTCAAAGCAATATAATATGTGAGATTGAGTGTATGAATCTGAAGTGATTGTAGTTAGTAGTGGTAGCTAAATGTTTGTGTAGCTCTGGCTCTATGCACATACATGTGAGGATATTCATATATGTATATGTAAAAAAGGTTTATGTTTGTGTGCTTAAGCTTGTATACGGTGCGGTATATATAGTTTAATCCCAAGAGCACCAAAATTAATACAGTCAAGCAGTACTACAGGGCCATAAAGAACACAAATTAACAACAACAAAAACGACATGAAAATATGTAAATATGTAGCAGCAGGTAAAATGATATTGCATAAATCTATATACTATACTATATATGTATATGTACATTCATACCTAACATATATATTTTCTACTCTAAGCCAACAATTAACAGTAAAATATGTCATTGCAGCAAACAAACAGACGGAAAAAAAGAAACAAATGCCGTATTTTCATAGCTTATGTTATGAGAGGGGAAAAATTTAAAAATTATATGCACACATATATATAAATTCATACATATGCATATATGTACCTATGTAATTCTATATAATATTTGTTGGAAAAAGCACTGAAGCATAAGCCTTGACTTCATATTCAGATAACAAAGGGAAAAACACAATTTGACTCATATTTCCTACTCGTAGTTTCCATGTACTTATTCATAGATGCCCAATCGGAAACGCTATGCACATTGTTTTGAGGACACATTCTTGACTCAACCATATATTCTTCATTAGAAGAGTCATTCTACACAAAGGAACTACTGGAACAGACAACGACCACTGAAATATTAGCGGCTATGGAAAATGCACATACTGCTGATAGTGTACGATAAGACTTTGAGATTTCTGTGTACTCTTAAAATACGTTGCTCACATCACTAGTGGTTTGATCATGAACAACCAGACTTCCGACTGGGAAAAGTTTTATTTGCAGGATACAAAATAAAACTGTAAATATTGCAATCAGTTGAAAGGAAATGAAAATGATGCTGCATGCCTTTTTTTTGTTTGGTCTGCTCCCTAATTGGTAAAAAAAGGAGCTAAAAAAGAAGCAGATATTCATACTTAAACCGGTATCACAAACATACAAGCGATAATATGCCAGAGACATTATTTTTATTAAGCTAAGCCAGGAGGCGTAAACTGCAATTGAAAAGGTTTTGGTTGCCCCATTTACAATTAGACAGAGCACGAACCATGCATATCGAGGAAAATGCTTCTGCCGATTTTTGTGAGATTTGGTCAACACTTGACAAAAATTGCCTTGAGAGATGAGAGATAAGTTGTGGGAAATTCCCAAGTATTTGACATTGATGCTTTCAAAATAAATATGATTTTTTATTGTTTTAATTCAATGTCTTTTAATTGAATATGTATGAATATTAGTATATAAAAATTTTTATTTTATTAGCTTATCTCAAACACTTTCTGCTTGACCTCATCAATTATATGCGCTTCGAAGACCCCTAATTTAAGCCTAAAGTTTTTGTTGCTTGCTGTGTTCCCTTGACTACTTGGAGTTAAACTATAAAACCAGTAAAGCGTTTTTGACGATTGCAAAGACTGATAATGCTGCTGTTGTTGTTGTTGGGAGCATGCGGTAGTAGGAGCAACCAACGCTTAATTTTCCTGCTGCTGTTGTTATCCTCGTACTTGCTTACTATTGTGTGGATCCATTTCACATATTGTCATATATGTATGTATATACACACAAAAGCACACTCTCCCACACACATACACACACAGACATCTGCTGCTCTCTCGCTGATAAATTGAAGTGAAATCAGTTTTGGACAAAAGATTGACTTTCTTCTCTAGCGAATTTCAATTACTTATCGGTTGTTCATCTTCATCTTTTCAGTGGCTTGGCTACACATTCTGTTACACTTCAACGTACATATGTATTCGTGCTCTCTGTTACTCTCTTGGCGAAGATTTTGTAGCATTATACAATGAAACGAAAAAATAAATCAGTTATTGAGTGGAAAAATCTAAAATAAAAACGCGCGCGCCTTTCTAAAATATATACACACATACACACTTCTCAAAAAAGGAAAAAAAAGCATCAACAAGAAGCATTTTATGTGTGGACTCTGGCAAACAGACTGAAACAGCCAACGCAGTTATATAGCAGGCAAGGAGAGAGGCACGCAAGCCGGCAAGCAGCTTTAAATTGTTTTTTGTTTGTTTTTCTACATCTTTGTATGTATTTACGACTGTTTGTGTGTATGTCTGGGAAAACTTTGGGCATAAAGGAAATTAATCCATTAAAAGGCGAATTGCCGCTTTTCATTGATGAAAATGGGATTTTCATTTTTTAGGCATATTCCTACTCCTTAACCTCAGCTGCGTTTTATGAAGGAAAAAGAGAGTGAAACAGAAAGAAACCGATGAACTAAGCCAAGTTAAGTTGTCTGCTTTACGTTGAATTATTTTTGTTTCTCTATTTTTTTTTCTTGAAGTGTGTGTGTGGGTGTTGTTATTGCAGTGGCGGCTTTGTTATTCCAGTATATTTTTTTATAAAACTTTATACTTTGCTGCTATCGTTCTTGTCGTCGTCATCATCGCCCTTGCTGACAGCGGATATGAGTTTAATTTTTCGGCTTTCTATTTACTTGAAATCAACAACAACAACAACAAAAATAACCCAAGGAAGGAGTTCATAAACACACCCACTTGATAAGTTTGTTCTTCATCATCGTCGTTCTTACTTCTTCTTCTTCTGCTTCAATTGAAGTAATCAGTTTGCAACCGGTTGACGGTTACGCTATTTCCACAAAAACACACACACTCAATGTACAGTGGAATAAATTTAGAAATGCTCGGGGTAATCACAGTAACGTTTCTACACTCCTTTTATAAAAAAAAACCACTGTGCAAAATGGTGCTGCTTTAATGTGTAATACACAACTTTACCGTGTGGCATAAGTTTCCACTCTATGCTGTTGAAGAAATGTTACCGATTTAAGTTTGGGTTTTTAGTTGAGTTGTTATAAAGTGTTTTGTAGATATTTTAGGCTTTGTATCTCCTCTTAATTGAAACAGTTTTTAAAATAAAACAGTGTACAAACACATACAGACACAATGGAAAATCTACAGATGCTCCTGTTTTTACAAACCCTTTCCACCACTAACTCATTTCAGTTCAGTTGAGCTTATCTGCCTATCTGGTATCCATTGTGGAAAAAGTTTTTGTGGTGAAAATTCTTTAGATTATATGTGTGTATAGAATATAGTTTAACTTTCACTTCACGACGAGTATGTGCTGGTGGTTGTATGTTTGGGAGTGTGTGTGTGCGACTGAATGCATGTAAGACAAAACCATTGAACTAAGTCATTAATTACGCTCTTGTGTTTCAATAATTTCTTGATTAAATTATTTAAATCGAGAGCATTTAGCATATACATTCTACTTGCCGCCTTCCTATGCTTGCTGCTTGCTTGGTATACACACACTTACACTTACATATATGTATATGTACCATATTTGTAAGTATGTTTATATACTTGTTTATGTGTATTTAAACACTTGCTGCTTTGCATGTGTGTGAGTATGTGCTCGGTATTCGGTTGGACTTTACGTCATCTATTATAGCTTTAGATGGTGTTCTCTCATCTCTCTCTACATTGAACCGCATGGCAAGACATGCAAAGACACACACACGCTGAGAGCTGGAAACTTGTGCTGTCGAATCTTAACCAAAATCGAATTAAACTTTTGAACATGCTGACTTCTGTTCACTGCTGTCATATATTGATATGTGTTTATACGATTATATAACAATATCAGTTCAGATATATGTATTCGTATGCATCTATGCATATAAGTGTATGTGTTTATGTTCATTTGCGAGTGTATGTGACTGATTGTTTGACACAATTCCGAATAAATGATTACACATTCAGTTATTGATGTCTAATTAAAATATTAAAATGTTCAAATAACTTAAATGTCAAAATAAATAATAACTAACGAAAGTTAAGAGCATGTATGTATTTGCGTAGCAGCGGTTCTCAAACTTTTTGCAAATAATAATATGATTTAGTTACGAATGCTGTTAAAATTATAATTAAGATAAGCTTGACTGGGAATTAAAACTCAGGAGAGTGTAAAAGAATAGTTTGATTTGAACTGGAGGCATTTGTGAATGTATTCTTTAGTAATAGATTCCAATAGGTTAAAAAACAAAGAATAGGACCTCAAATTGTAATGTTTATAAGTTTTTATTGGGGATTTTCTTTATTCAATGGTGGTCGATATTTAACTAGCCACCTATTTAATATTTTATTATATACATAGCAATGAATGTTGATGGGGAGTTGGCACTCATTTACCATAAGTTATTCTCCATTTGTAAATATTATTTGCTAAATCACCGCCTTTTCTGCTCAAATCATAAATGATAATAATTGATCCTGCGCGTAACTTTAAGCAATTGTGGTCCACAGCATTTCCTAAGTCGTTCGAAAATATTTTAAAATTCCAATGTGCAACAGTGCATAATGAGTTTCAAATATTGACGGATAAAAACTTTTCTCTGCGTCCAAAAACATTCACTAATCCAACAAATTTGAATGATTTTAATTTGCATCAGCAAACAAAATATCAGCATTGGCACACATAAAAGTTTTCAAAATAGAACACAGAAAGCAGAAAAGTAGAAAAACAAAATCAAAAAATAGTCGCACGTTGTTGTAATTTTCAACAATGATTTTTATCAAATAATTCAATTTTTCATTCGACATGTACCAAAATAAAAAGTTGTAAAAAATAAATGTTCGTTTGAAATATAAAAATCCTAACATTAGGCAGCAGGGTTGACCAACTCAACCGAAATTGAATTTTCTCTCCTGCCACAGCGCACTCCCACCACCGTCCGTCGCTCCCTAAGCTCTACGCAATATAACAAAAGGTTGTTTTTTGCTGTGTGTTGCTGTTGTTGTCCCACAGGGATGAAGGATAAACAGCAACAGCAAAAAATGGGGGAAAAATATTATATGGCAAAAGTATTTCATTTATTTGTAAACACAAATGAAAAAATGCACACAACTACATATTTCCATGTGCATGTGTGTGTGTACAAAGTAGCAAAATAACTGGAATTTTGAACAGCAACAGCAAAATAATAATAACTTAACAAATCGTGTAAATGTAGAGAGGAAAAACGGAGCACCACACCACACCACACCACACAAAACATTCATAAATATTATTTTATTAACTTATTTATGATTGTATTGTTGTTGCAATGTAATTGTATGTGAGAATGTGTGTGAGAGTATAAATATACTCATACATGCATACACATATGTATGTGATTTTATAAGCCATAAAAGCATATTGCTAGATCTAGGAACCGCAATCACTCGTAGAGAAATCTATGCTTAGCCAAGTAGCCAAGCATCAAGTCTCAGAGTTGCCATTTACTCGTATGTTTAAAAAGCATGCCTCTTTGAAATTAAATTTTCAATGGAAAATATTTTTATACATATTTGTGTATGGATACCTTCAAATAATACGATGGATATGCAAAAAAGAGGAGGAGGCAGTAATATTGTGTAGACTCGCTGAATTAGTTATCGATCGTAAATTGCAACTGATATACAATTCGGTTTTATTTTCCAAGCTCAAAGTTAGATTTTTAAGAGCACGCAACTAAACATGTAGGTACTCGTGTATAGTGAATGAAAATCTGCATACACCACCGGAATTCTTTTTCAATAAACCTAAGAATCTAAAGAAAAATTAGGTTTGTAGTATTATAAAGTATGATTAGATATTTATTCACAAATAAAAAAAAAAATTTACTTCAAGAGCATAATAGCTCTTGAGGGGAACGCAAACTTAGTTGTCTCAATGCCACGACGGCTGCAAGAAGCTATTGACGCCCAAGAAGGACTCACTACCATAAATATTGAAAGCTTAATTTTCCCTTAGATTATATTGTTTTACAGAAATAGAAAATCATGTGCTGTGTACGTATACTTTAGTCTTTCACTGTATGTATACATAATCATGAAAATATATTATGGATCCACTTTGAGGCAGGCACAGATTCCATGTATACATAACTCTGAATGTACATACATTCATACTATGTAAGTATGTATGCATGAATGTTTGTCTTTGATGCTTAGCGGTATTAACGGCATTATATAATTTCAAATGACAGCAAATCTAAAACGTACAAAAGAAACAGGACTACATTCGACTGCCATAAAAAACGGACCTTTGAGGGATATGTATACAGGTAAAGTATAGAGAAGAAAGAAGACATAAAAACCCAAGCGCCGAGTAGATGAAGATGAATTCTTCTCCATCATCATCATCTACTACATTTCAATGTCATGCTATAGCAGGAGCAGCAACAATGTCACATACTTTTTGCGTGCAACATTTTGCTTCTTTTCTTTTTTTTTTGCAAAAAGGGTAATAAATCCGTAAATGGATTTTGCGTTGTGAATTTGCGGAATTTATATTGGGTTCTAACGAACGAACGAACAAGCGAGCGAGAGAAATGCGATGGGAAAATGTAGAAAGAGAAGAAATATAAAAACGACATAATATTCAATGTCAGGTTTATGGTATCTTGGACGACAGAACCCATTACACATTCACACACAGAACACAGACAGCCACATAGTCCCTTCAATTTGCAAAGAGAAAACATTGAAGTAACGAAATTCCTTGGGAATTACTCGGGACATTCCTGTTCAATCTTCTCGAACCGTTAGGTTTCCAGCCTTAGCGTGCGTATTATTTTTGGTTCGCACTTCTACTCTTTTCTCGTTGCCAGCCTTTTCTTTTGTTTTGAGCTTTAAAAACGATGGAAGACGAAGAAGAACATTGAAAAGGACAAAGTTCAACTGCTGTGGTTGTTCATCATCACATCACATTCATCGTGATCCTTTTCTCGAGTCGAGTATATGTGTGTGTGTGTAATTCTTTTGGTATGTTAATTGGCTTGATGGTAGTGTCCTGTTTTTACATTCTGTTTCGCAGATACCGACACTCACTTGTTTCTTGGAGCAGCAAGCATTATATTTAAGCAGTAATCTACAGGGATGGCATATGAAGCACTGTTGTAGCGAATGCAGCAGAAAAGCATGAAAAAATCACCAAACCCAATGTGCCTGTGCTTGGTATAGATATGCATGATCCTCTGCTCCTAGATTAGCACTTGGTTGTGAGAAGGTATTATTGAATAGTGTTGGAAAAAATAAAATTATTGATTAGGTATATAAAAAAAAAGTATTTTTTTTTTAATACTTTTCAACTTTTTGCGATTTTATGGTACCTATAGGTGTCACCCCAAATACAATACTTGGAATAGTTGCATTCAAGTAGGTTGAAAACAAGAATTCGTAGTGATACAAAAATTTGACAAGTAAAGGATAAAAGTTGCCAATCCAACTGTATAAATAGATCTGAATCCTTGCACATTTTCCATGTGGCACAGTGTGATCACACAAAATATGATAGTTTTAATTTAATTTTATCTTTGATCACCATAAATACTAAAAAACAGAAATATACTCGTATTTCTTTGTTTTCAAAACTATTACTCGTTGATTTTGCAATTGCAACTGAGAGATCAAACCGCGTACCAGAGTAATAAATTAAAGTATAAAAAGACATGTGGTAGTAGAATACACTGAGAGGAAAACATTAATAGTGGATAACGCAGTATTAAATAAGTTTTTGTTCGTAGTGCAACGAATAACTTTGTTCTAAGCAAACTCAGTTATTGCTTTCGATAGAACATTAGAAAGAATTAATAACAATATCATTTGTGATTAAGTTGTAATGGAGCGTATGTTTTTTGAATAAGGATGTGGATCTAAGGTTTTACTAAATAAATGAAATTCGATTAACCTGACCAATATATTAAGTGTTAGAAGGCCAGGAAGGAGATGCTACATTTTTATGAATATCGCTTTCACATTTTCATTAATTAAAAGAATTTCTTTTGTCAAATTTTTTTTCAAGTGTAAGTATGTATAACTAAAAAGGCCATAGGGTAAATGTAGCTTATTATCTCAGAGGAGACTTAAAACAATTGCGCTATTGTTGATTGTTCTCTATTGTTGTTGTTGCCAGTGTTAATGTTGCTTTAGTACAACTGTTGACACATGCAACATGATAGCATGAAATGCGTGACCGGGGGTTGTGAGCAGTAGGAGGATGCTCATCTGTCCTGAGCGGGAGAAATGAAAGAACTATTATATTTATGCTTAAAACCGGACATCTATGCCGCAATACACACACATAACCTCGTTTATATGCATACATATGCATGTACACATATAGCCATTCACATATGTATGTATGTGTGTACGCCTTAAAAGAAAGATAAAAGATCATCACCAACATGAATTGTCGCCAACTGCAGCATTTGTGTATGTGTTATTGTTGCTACTGGTTGGTTTTAAACGTTAGCATTTAACGTTGTTCAAAAACGCTTTTGTTAATCTCACAACCAAAGCTGACGCTGCTGTTGATTTTGTTGTTCTGTTGCTGCGGTTACTTGGGTATACAGAGGGACTAACAAACGTAGACGAAGTTGGTTAGGGAAAACAGATGAAAATAATCTTAATCTTCTCTTGATAATTTCCAATAAATGTAGTGCATTTGTTAAGGTGATAGATCCACCTTTCAAAACAAGTTTCTCGATTTTGACATTAACTGCATTAATTACTTTCGCATTACCATTTTGGAAACAACTGGAAATCCCACGGTAATAGTTCCGTGGAGTAAAATGCTTGGCGTGTGTTATCAGTGTATGTCCAGCTTCCAGGGGAATAAATGCTACAATTTTTGCCCTGGTAAAGTACCTTGTTTTAACGTATGGACTTGCTCTGCTACTTTGCTGCTGTTTGATTTCATAGCCGTACTTGGTTCTATAACTTTATCACCTGTTACGATCGTATTAAAGGTGATAGACCCTCCGTTTAAAAAATTTTAGAAGGTAGTATTGATTAAAGTGAACACGAGCCTTCCTTTGAGCTCAATTTAAAATTCGTGGAACAATCATAGTAATCAAACCTAGCTCGTCAACTGCCATTTCTTGGGTTAATCAATCTTCGTAATGGATCTTCACTAATATCAGCTTTCATCAGGACTACATTTCTATCGTCGGTCGAAGATTTGTGGCAACCTTCACGTCCTTTACAGAAAAATATCCCTTCTGGAATCTATGAAACAATTTCTCAAGCAGGCAAAAGGGATGCATTCACTACATTCGGGTTTTGGGATTCCTTGAAAGTTTCACTGGCTTGACGTCAAAATCCGTAGAGGATGACAAATTGAATCTATAATTTTGCTTTTTATCGTCCCGATTAGAACTAAGCGACCGTTGGTTAGTACCCTTGTATGCTGTAGTAACCTATTTTTGTTGTTGTCGTTATTTTTGCAATTCATCGTCCTTTGCAGCAGCGTGTTTTAGTTTAATATTTTAGCATATATATTTATACATTTATATGTACATATACACAAACAAATATGTATATATATTTTTGCGGTTTGTGCACTCGTAAGCTTTAAGCTGAGCTATGAAAGAGTGTGGCATCAACAATATCATCGTTGCATTGAATTCCAACAATAACACATTAGCCCTGTTCACAATTTGGTGCAAATGCAAGATATTTCTGCTATCGCAACAACAAATATATGCGATATGCAATAAAAATTTGCATTTGCAATGATGCAAGACCATTTGCACCAAATCGTGAATAGGGCTATTCTATTTGCAATAGAAGGAGGAGGAGCAGCAGCAGGATTGATATTGCAAATGCGCAATTCATTCATCATACAATTGTTTTCACAAGGACTTAGCAAGCAGGGAGCGAGGACGTAGAGAGAGCGGGTGTGGGCATGAGGGCGCATAAATGCATATTGGAAAAATGATTATGCTGCAAATGTGAGCAGCAACATAATCGCTATGTGTACGTCCAGCAGCATAATAAATTTTTTAAACATTAGAAGAGCACGATGCCGAGAGAGCCTAGCGTGCGACGAAAGTAATGTGAAAGCCAAGTAAAAAGTGAGCGGGATGAAGTGGCGTGCGTGGCAAAGCTATATTTGCATTCCAAGCGGAAATGGTAAAAACTAGCAGCATATGTGCTGTTAGAGTGCATGTGTCTGTGCAAATGTGAGTGTGTGTGTGTTCTTGTATGCATGCGTTTAATCCCCATTTCATAGACAATTGCCATTTGAGCTTGAGCTGGACGCTAGCGAAGTTTGGGAAATTTAATTATTTCAATTTGAAATGCTTAAGCTTTGCATACTTACTGGCGCGTACATGTGAGTGACTAACCCAACAAGCACACAAACACATTTCTGAAAATGAATATTTTATTAATTTCCGCCATTACTTTAGACTGTGGCGCTTACGGTACATTGCATGCCCTTACCTCTCGTCTTTCCTTCCCCACTAGTGAAATCAAAGTTCATATATTTATAGGTAGAGCTTAGCTCTCATGGGAATTTCGTTGCCTTCTGCGTTTATCTAGCGGAACTAGAAAAGTGTTCATTTCCAACAATGCAAATTAATATATTAGTTTAATGCAACAGCGAATGTCATGTCTCGTTCAGTGCCGGTGATGTGTGCAAAACAGCTCAGTTCTCCAAAGTTTAGGCTATCATGCAAGTGTATTTGGGTATAGCTATGTTAGTTGTCTGTAAGTATGTGTGCGTGCATTGTTCATGTTCAGCATCTTGAGGAAATTATGTTTGTGTTTGGTTCACCCTTTGCATTTCCGTCTATTTCTAACCCTTACCTTTACGCTTCTTTTAGTAGGAATTCTATTTGCGACGTTGCAACAAAATGTTTTTAAGTTTTTACTTCAACTTAATGTCAATAAATGTTATGTGTTGCTTTTGTGTCAGTTTCAAAACAACAGAAATAACAAATTATTTCTACAGCAACAAGAATGAAATGAAATGAAGACAGGGTTGATGTTGCAAGAAGAAACAGTATTGCATTTTGCAACGCATCTCTAAGCCATATGCATGAATGAATGCAAAAGTTTGTATGCTCACAATGAAAAGCATGAAGGTATAAGAATCTGAGACAGTGAAACAGAAATCGAGTGACAAAAGAAGAAGAGTAAGTTTTAATTAGGAGGTGAGGAAATGCGGAGTGAATGTAAGTGTTTTAGAAAGAAGAGTGGAAAGCGTATTTAACTTATAAACAAACAGGGGCATATGAATTAGAAGCTGCGAAAAATAAATTAAACAGAAATAAACAAATTGTACCGAAATTAAACTTTACTTGCATAAATGAGCTTAAAAAAGATTTTAAAAAATACATTAGGGTGCAAGGGTTAAAGATCAGGAATATGATTTTTATGCAGGAGAGAAACGGTGAGGGAGAAAGAGCTAGGAGCGATATAGCACTCCTTAGATGCTTTAAATGAGGTTGCGCTATAGAGCGCTCTTTTGACCCATTAAACGTCTTTACTACAGTAAACTGGAGTAGTACTCTCTTATCATCTTCAGAACTGTATGCTAGGAAGCAATGTGGTCTTTGGATAATATTAAACTGTTAAAAGCGCATACGAATATTTGAAGTTTTGGCTTTCATGTCAGTGCTAATTTCATTAGAAATGAATACGAAGTCGAAGCAAAAGCATTATTTTTCCCTTTCCAACGATTTTATTATGTAAATTATTTATAAAATATATATTTAGTTTGAGATATACTAGTATTGTTCATAAGATTTTTGCACAGTATCTTAGGAAAATGTGTTTTTCATTACTTTTTTTTTCTTTCTTTCGCGCAACTTTAACTTAAACTTTGAACTTTTTTGCAACTTTAAGTTTCATCTAGAACTATAACAACAACAAGCGTTAGATAAAGAAGAATTTTGCATAAATTAATATAAAACTGAAAATGGAAAACGAAGAAAAGAATTTAATTTATTTTGTAAAGTTTACTTTTTGTATGCTGCATAAAATTTAACTAATTGCGCGAAATAATCCCGACCATGATTAACAATAAACTACGATGGAAAACAATGATTTTGGTGGAGAAGAGTAGAGAGGGGTTGTGGGTTGATGGCAACAGCAGCAGCAATAGTAGGAGCAGCAACTGAACCAACACCAGCAGAAGTTTTGTTCAAGTTTATTTTTCCTTTTTTTATTATTTTTTTATTTTCTGAGCTTTTATTTTGCAAGATGATGAAAATGAGAAATTCATTCCCCTTCTTCTCTTACGTGCAGGCCGCTTTCTCTGACTCTCATTTTACGTCACGTTGAACTGCCACAAAATGAAAATGAGATTCTTTTTTTTTTTTGTGTTGCAAGAGAACAGTATGCAGCAATTTGAATTGCTTTTGAGTTCCTGCTGCAGCTGCACTGATGGATGCAAAAAGTTTGCATTTGAGGAAAAGACAAAATATGAGGAGTTGGTAGATTTCGAAGAGACTCTCCCTACGGGAACGAAATGGCCTCTATATGTATGCGTGCAATCTGTGAAAAATTATATAGAAAATGCACTGACGGCCTGGTCGCAAATGGACTGATCACCAATGTATATTCAACGCACATTTTCCTGATGCAAAGAAGATATATGGTGCATATAGTTAATATGTTTATATGCATAAACTTACCATTGGCGGATACGACAGATATCTATCGCTATTCATGTTATAATAAGAGCCATCTGGTGGTGGCGCTGGCGATGGGGACGGAATATAGACGCCTTTGTTAATAAGCATTTGATCGTCGCGTGCCCGATGATCCATTATATTATTTGTTGTATTGTTATTATGTCGTGGATGTGGCAAAGTTCTGGAATTAGCTGCAAGTACAAAACAAATGCGAAGCATAAATTAAAATAAATGAATTGAATCCATAAAATGTATACAAAAAAGTAAACGGTGTGAATAAAGAGTGAGTAAAAAGATGAGATGCATTAAGTGACATTGCTTCTGTTGCTATTGCGAGCATTTTTGTTGCTCCTGCATATATTCTCCTTCGCAAAAGAAGAAATGCGTTGGTATAGTTTTGCAGAGTTGAGCTAATGAAATGACAGAGCAACAACACAAATAAAAGGAAGTAACGAATTTCCGTTGGGTTTTAATTTCACCATCCAATAGCATTGATTACTACTGCTATCTGCAATGATGCTGGTGGTGATGCTGATGTTGCAGCATAGACACGCGCGCAATTGAATATAATTTTTTTTCCTTTGCAGAAATCGCAATTAAATTGTGAGCTAAGCGCGTATATACATATTTCCTGGTGTCTCCAGGAAATTTTTGTACATATTTACTAGAGCATTAAACAGAAGTGGGAAGGAAGAGGAAATATATAAAAATAGGCAAATACCGATAATAGTCGTAGCTCTGTGATTATTACGTGAACCGAGAAAGGACCCAGGTTCTATCTGTTTATATTCGATTCAAAATCGGAAAACCATCAGCTTCCATTCGATGAATGTAAAATTCTTAGTTCTGACCCACAATAATTATTTATACAAACATAGTACAATGCTGCGCATACTAATTTCTAGAAAACCACAGAGAGAATTCATATCTTTATTGTTTGTTACATTTTGAGTGTGTGTGCATATGTGTTTGTGAGCGTGCTCTGTATGAAAGTGTGCATAAGTCTTAGAGAGTTGAAGGCTGCAATTGTTGCGGTTGTAGCAGTAGCAGCAGCACAAGTTTGCAAATATAAACATGGCAAAGCAACAAATAAATAATAATAGGGAGCAAGTGTAACTAACATTCGGATATGTAAATATACACACACACACACACACTTAATGTCAAGTTGAGTAAGTACCAATGCAAATATTTAAAATTACACAATAAGTTTAATTGAAAATTATATCAGGAGCGTATGTTAGAATTAAGAGAAGTTACACTCTATCTATTTTATTCCATTTATCTCTTGTTTTATCAATTTAATTATGCCCATTTTGTAAAACTTGCAGGCAGTTGTAAAAATTTAAGTGGGAAGAGTTGAATTTATATAAGAATATATGCTACACATTCCATGAACTTGAAAGAAGTGGGTTGGAGTTTCGAGTATGAGATGTATTCAATATAGGAAACGATTGCCAGGTCATGCTAGATCACTTCTCCTACGCTCTCTAAAATGAGGAAAATGATAAATGTTTATAGGTAAAGGAGTGAAAGTATCTGACCGGGCCACTTTCTCATTTATAGAGACATATTACATAACCCCACGCTGGACTTCAAATAAATTTTTAGGCAAAAGCATTAACATCTTCAGTGCCAAGAGCGAGCTGCGCTGAAATTTATCAACTTTTTTGTTGTTTCCTACTAAACACAATCCAAATATCTCATTTCAAAGGAAAAAGAGTTGGTTACTAGTTACCAATGGTAGACATATGTGTACTTGTTAGCGCTGTAAAAAGTTATAGTTTTTTACTGAATTAAGTTTATAAATGAATATATTACAAAAGATAATAAAAACGAAATAACTTCTACTTAATTCTTAACCTCGATCATCTAATTGACCCGAAATGTTTAGTTTCTTTTCCTGATAACTTAAGAAATTGCTAATTTCTTCTTAATTAGTTTTTCTCTTTTTTCTGCAAATTTGGGTTCTAATAACTGTACTGAATTTAATCTCCTTTTTTCATCAAATGCACAAGGACTTTATAGCATTGGAAACAAAGTAAAATATTGTGCGCTGCAGTGTATCCAGGACTAATGTTTCATTCGTCGAATGATTTCCTTTATTCTCAGTTTTTGGCAAACATTATAAAGGATGACACTAGATTATTCGAAATAACATGTAAACAATATCTTTGTTTATCGTAAAACACAAAATAAATATATATTTTTTAAACAACAGAACTTTTATTGTCAATAGGACTCATTTATGAATCGCATTTTCACCGGAAGTGGAAATGACTTTCGCTTTGTTTTGACGGGTACAAAAAATACTATATTTACAACGCTTTAACTTTGAAAAATATTCTCCGATCTTTTCGAAATTGATCCTTGATTAATGTGTACTTTGCCAGCGAAGAGGTTAATCCAAAAGGGGCACATCGTGCCCAGTTTTTTGACACACGCAAAACTGCCATTGTCTTTCTTACGACCTCGATAGTCTAGAGGGTAGTGCATTAGACTTTCATCCGGGATGTTCGGGTTCGATTCTCGTCTTCGTCTGGTGGTTAATTGTCATAACTTTCTTATATTCACTATCAATATAAAAGTATATGAGAATTATAAGATAGTGTACAAGTACACACCTTGGTTGGCAATGGCAAAACCACCCACACTGCCACACCGCCGATCGGAATCGGCGTTAAACTGTAGGTCCAACTATGTGGTATCCCAATGGGCTGTTCAGGCCTAAGTGTGTCTCTCGACAGCCACTCCAACCTTACCTAACCTTCTTACTATGGTCTCTGAGTTGTATCGTTTCGTTTTGTATAGGAGGTATCACACCTACTTTCTTTAATCCATTTAACGCATTTTTCTTGCAGCATACCACTAGCAATCAAAGTTATCGTGCCAAATCCTAAATACTGTACAAATACAAATAATTTTGTAAATTTAACTATTGAAAATAATGAACTTACTTAATCCTCATATTTTATCCACAGAACTACATTGACAAATCACACTTTCATACAAATCCCATTACTGTACCATATGGTAAATAGTTCCTGAGATATCCCATAACAAAAATTCTAGTTTTATGTAAATTTGATAAGATTCTGAAAGTCACAAGGAAAAAATTCTCTTTTTTTAATTTTGTCACTTTTTAATTTTGCTTTTTGAAATTCTATTCTACTGTGCACGCTTTCTATTAATGATACCATTATAAATTGATGATCAACCTTGCTCTCTTTTCAATTTCAATTTGTATAGTCGACATTTGAAAACAAACTACAAAACTTGAAAAAAATTGTATCGTATTCATAATCTTAATCGGAAACAACTGGAAAAGGGTGCATTTTCTTAAAATGATTGACTTGCCCAAAACCAAACCCAATACCAAATCTACTTTTTTCTTTTCATTTTTGCGCTTTTCCTAGCCTCGCTTGGAAACGAGTTTTCGTAAACTTGGAAGCACATCCATGAAGTTTAATGTCACCGCTTTAAATTTTCTTACTTGCCAGCTTCCAAGAGATCACAAAGCCAGCGTTTTTAAAGTGCTTTTTTGGGCAGCGCTCAAAATTTTCGCGTTGGGAATATTGCTAATATAATAATAACTCGACCTCACACAGTCATACATTAATGCAAATACACTCTCAAACAACAAACTTAAAATTTATTGGCAACAATAACAACGACAACGAATGAAAAAATGAAACTAAGAGCAAAAGTAACGGAAAAACGAGAGTAACAATTGAACTTAATTGCTGAAATCTTAAATTTCAATCTAAACTGTGTACAGCAGCAGCAAAAAAAAAAAAACATTTATATTCTTTTCAATTTGTTGTTAATATCTCGACTTTGCTGCTGCAACATGAGAGTTTAGCATATGCTGCTGAATCATTATTATGTTGTTGTTCGAAATGCCATGAAATGGTGTCGCTGTTGAACTGAACTCGACTGCATCAGAATTATTAAATTTCAGTTTATAAAACTTTCATTTCCTTTTTTCCTCCATGATGCTATTGCAAATTTCATTGTTGTTATTGTTTTGCTGCTGTTGCTGTATTGTAGGTGGATTCACATTTCATATCGCGCAACATCATTAGCGGCGCAGCAAAAGACACAAACAAAGAACGGCAGCAGTAGGGTTACCCTATTCTATACAGATAGTTTAATACACCCCCACGGGGGGCTATGGTAATCGTACTAGCATACATTGCATTGAATGCCATTTCCTTCCGTTCACATGCACATACGCTACATGCGCAGGAGAAACACAAACGCAAACTTTTCCATTGTCACAGCTTGTGAAACAGCAGCACATTTATAGCTATGAAGTGAAATCGTACCTGAAATCGCTTACAGTAACTAATAATGCCAACGTGCTCCCTTATCTTTTATTTTATTTTAATTTCGTTGGCCACTTTTTATTTTGTGATTCCAACCAATTTTATCTTCTTTCTTGGCTTTTTTAAGAGAGAGAGTGGAGTGCTGAACGCTGTATTTGCATTGTGCATCGAGCATTTAGTTTTTTTTTTCTTTTTGCATTTTTATTTGAATCCAAGTCATTTTATTTTTTATTATTCTTTTTAAAACTACTAATGCTTTATTTTTATAGTTTGCATTCCATAGATTGCAGTTACAATAATAGCAAAACCATCATATGTTGCAACATTCGCCACATTATTACTTTGTTTGTATGTGTAACTGTTGCTTGGTTTGAGTTTGACGACGTCTATCGGTGGTAGTTGGCACAATGTGTTTTCCCTAACGGCCCAATTAATACTTTCGCTGAATATAATTAAAGTAGAAGCTAAACCAAAGCATAGTAGGAAACCTAACAAATAGTCGAAGAGGTTTGCAATGCGACTATTCTATATGGTCAGCGTCGCTTCACTTCTACTTCCTTCATCTCTCTTCTGGTGAATAAATGTACCATTTACAGGTGCAATTTTAAAATTCACTTGTGCGGTCAGAACCTGATTGCCCCCACTTTTTTCGAAATAACCTATAATTTGTTTTTTGGTTCTCCAAAATCACGCCTGAATCTGAATGTTACATATGAGAATTAACCAGACTAAGATGGGAATCGAACGCGAACCACTCGGGTGAAAGTTTAGTGCACTACCCTCTAGACAATCGAATCGAAGAAATACAGTAAAAATATTTTGAAATAATTAGACGGAATCACTCCGTCGGTAATAGTTGTGCCGCTACACTTTGTGTAGTCTATGGCAGCGGCAAAGGTGGATCTGTTCCCCTACCGTTAAATTATATGAAATAAACTTTACTGATGCATCCACACAGAAAGACAGCAAAGGTCTGTTAGATTATATAAGCGCCTATTTGGTTCTTCATAGAACATATTACATTTGTTGAGGTATACACTGGAACTTGGCGTTAGGCTTTTCCCCCATACCCCAGCTTAAGCAAAGGAACCAGAAAGGTTCGTAAGAACTTCTATGTTTCTTTACATTCTCTATAATAGCCATACCCCTGTGAAAACTCATTAAAGTTGAAATGCTTTGAGATTGACCTAAGAGCAGGTTACCAAAGATTGGGAGTTTTCCATAATAGGTGAAGTTTGGATGGAAAATATCCTGGAAATATCTTGGAAATTTTCAATGAATTCGACGTATATGGTGATATTTTAACGTGACCCCAATATCAGTACCATGTAATGCTATGTGCCTACGTTAAAATGTCTATAATGAATGTATCCTCTTTGTTGTTGCAACGAACTACAAATCATTAATATTAATATTGAATATAGTAAACTTCAATCAGCAACCAATACACACCCATCAACTCCTTTTAGTGATTCTCGTACAGTGTTTCTAATTCGTTTCCCAACCAATATAGAAAGTAACTTGTCATTAACAAAGTGCTTGACGTGTGGCGAGCAGGCATATATAAGTTTACATTCAAAGGTCCTTTGGGTGTTTACAACAAATGCCAAACAAAACGAGAAATTTGCACAAGCAGAGGGCAAAGCAAAATCGGCAACACACACACACATACAACTTTGAAGGTGGCACAAGTTTAAAAATATTTTACAATAAATTGGATTTTACGATTGATCTCACAGCTCAATTTCAAATACAGCGCAGATACTACAAACTACAAACAAAATCATTGTTGCTATGCTCTTGTTACTTTGGTCCTTTTCTATACAATTTAAGCGAACCCAAACCGAATGTATTGAACTGAGATGCTGTTGCTGGTTATTTCGTGTGACTGTTGCTCAACTGTGATTGTGATTGTTGCTTCCTTCAAATATTTCCAATCGACAAAAATTAAAGGAGAAAGAAGAAACAAAAATGTTGTTTCATACTAGGTACCAACAAAAGTGTATGTGATATAAGTAACGTTATAGTGAGACACGTGTGTGAATTCTAATGAAGTTAAATGAGTATGGGTCAAAAAAGCAAGACGACAGACTACGGAATACTTTCCACGTAAGGTGATTGTATGATTGCGACACGCAAAGGCATTTAAAGTGCATTTAACAAAGCACGCTCACGACAAAACAAAAAAAATAAAAATAAATAAATAAAAAATTACGACAGCATTGGGAATAGCGCGGTAGTTAGAGGACTAACATCATCATCGTCAACACCGCCACCGCGCCATCAAGCCTATCGGCGTATCTCCGAGTATAACGCCGCCGTTCCGCACGACAACAACAGCAGTGGAAGTAGGGTAAGCAGCAACATCAATTTGTATCGTTTCGTTTAATATTGTCGCAAGTCATTAATTTTCAATAAATTAAGAGACGAGGCGAAGCGAAGCGCCGTGGAGGTATCAAACAGGTAAAGAATCTTAAATTTTCAAAAGTGTGCGACGCGCAGCAGCACGCGGCAACATCAACAACGAGCAAGTACGTGAGAAAAGCAGTATCAGCAACAGTAATAGGTACTAACAACAACAGCATTGAAAATTCACATAAAATAATGTCAACAACATTCAATACAATTTTCATGCGACGATGCTGCAACGATGAAGCAAAACCGAAAATTGTCGATAATAACATTGAAATTTTATAATAAATAAAAGTTAAATAGCCCCACGTCTGCTGCCCTATTAAATTTTTGAGTTATGTTATGAATAATTAACTTTTTCTTCTGGGGCCCATATATTAATATGGGATGGTCTTGACAACTAAATATGCTAAAGAAAATTAGTAAATGATAATAATATAGTGAAGTTCCTCTAGTTCCAGGTTATTCCAGAATTCGAATTCGAATTTCGTTCATAGCAATACATTTTCTACATATTTTAATACTGAATTTGGCACTCAGATTGTGAATTTCCTTTTTGGAATTGATGAATTTTTAAGGACGTAAGATAAAGATTTAGTTATCAGATTTTAACATTTTTTTCATAATTTTAGGCAACACTCTCGCAAATTTACTTTACTGTGCGACAGAGAACTTAAATTTTACGAAAAGAAAAGCTTAATAAAAAAATCAGTCTTTCGTTTCTCCATTAAAAAAGGCTGTTTTATGTGTGTGCAAAGAAGGATAACGATAACGAATGCCGCAAATGTAATGCAATACAATCTGCTTGTCGTCTCGTATAGATACGTAAGTTTGGAGGGAGATGGAAAAGGGAAAAACGCCAGTACTAACAACAGCAGCGCAGTTGTTTGAGATTCAGCTGAAGAAGATCTCTGGTGTAAGTAAAAAGTTAGTAGTTGGGTGTTAGCCGTAAGTATGAGGAAAAAGCGTACGTGCGCTTCAGAGCTTAACCTTAGTGCCACTACCTACCTTTTTGCTACAGACCAAAAATATACGTAATACAAAAAATAAGTAGTAGTATGTATGTATGTATGTGTGTCTGTATATTTCCAAGTAAGTAAGATTTCTTTCGTTTACGTGCAAGTTGAAAAGTTCGCACAAATAAATCACAAGCATATCGAATTCCTCAAGTTATACGTTGTTGCTTCCATTACTACCGTTATTTGCGCTGTATCGCTGCTGTTACTGTTGCTTGTGTTTCGTTGTCTGTGTGTGAAAAGTATGAGTAGCACTGCCACGAGGAGCACTCGAGACTTTGCTTGATATGTTTTCTAAGCAACACGCTAATTTAATGAAGGAGAAAAGAAGAGGAGCGCAGAAACAAACTTCTCCTTTTTCAGCATTTCTTTGCGCGTTTGTTAACTAAATATAACTAAAAAGTAAATTGGGCAAAAATGCGTTAAGTGAGTTTCAGCGTGGCTCACAAAAAAGTATCAAAAAACTTGCGTATATAACGAAAGATATAAATATCGCGTCGTTGTGATACGCAGTAATGTTTAAAGAAGCGTGTACACATAATGCTATTGTTGTTGTTTTTGCTGATTTTGATACCCCCTTTTCTGAGAGCAGCATCAATTTGTCGCTGTCAGTTGCAAGTAGCAATGTTGTTGATATCTGCATATGCTTGTCATTGTTTGGTTGAAGTTTTTGCTCTTTTGTACACATACACAAATACATGAACATGGGGTACATGCAAGTGTGTAGGTGGTTCACGTTTCCTTCTTAACTTCATGTTTTCTGTTCTTGCCTGTTTGCGAGTAAAAAACTTTCTGTGTATCGAATTTTGCAACATTTTCGTCAAATGAAAATATACGATTTGAATTTCGCTAGTGTTTCGCTTAATTTTATTTATAGGAGGTGGAATTTCAACAGCAAAAGCATGTATTATTTTAGGCTTGTACTTGTGTATACTCAAGTTTAGGTATGTGTGCGTATGTGGCATTTGCAGTGACAGCCCCACATATATTCAACGATTTCCATATTGTCGAAAGGCAAAATTAATCGAGTTACACAACTAAATGGGCGGCATCGATATTTGAAGTAAAATGTGTCAACAATTTAAATGCAGTTTATTTTTTGAAAGCATTACTCATTTCACACACACAGGCACAGTCACAGACACAATCTTGCAGTAAATCTCTTTCACCTCTTTTTATTATTGAAATGTGTTTTGCTTTAATTAAATAGTTTTCATCAACTTTTGCTTTTTCTAGATATGATACTAGGATAGATAGAATACTGGTGAAGGTGAAAAACTTTGACTAAAAACTTTTGTTGCTGCATTTATATCCATACATCGCACTGTATACTTTTTATATAATCAAATTTGCACTATAAACTGACGAGCAGCGAGCGACTACTCGCAACATACGGTTCGGGTCCTAAAGGTAGCCCAGCGTCGAGTATCGCTAAAACAAACAATCAACGCTAAACTCCAAAGTTTTAAATGATGTTTAATTTGCTTAATTAATTGCAAGATTTTTTGTGTGTTGGTTTTGTTGAAACACACCCTCAACTTCTGAAAATTTCGACAAAACTTTCACTAACAAATAGTTAACTTTTATTTTACGGGCAGTGAAAACTAAGTAAAAAAGTAAAAAAAAAATGGAGAATAAGAGCGAGTGAGCAAAATTAATTTGAAATTAATTTGAGAAACTATGCAAAATATACGAGTGTCTGCTGTAGTTGCCGATGAGATGAGTTTTTCTTTTATTTTCGTAGTTTTTTGCTGAGGCACAGATACACACTTATGGTTATGTCCTGGTTAGCCAAATCGTTGTCAGCGATTTATCATCCTCGATGTCGCACAGAAATATCGCAATGCTAGTGATATGGTTAAAAAATATTAATCTTGGAGTCAATCAATATCCACTGTCTATGCAATGCACAAGCAAGAGACATATGGTTGTGTACGATTTTTACGAACGTGGCCAACGCAGATCGTTTTTGAATAAAAAACGAAAACTTTTCTAATGAAGTAAACAAGGATGTTATCACACATGTGAAGAGTGCAGAAGGGACTCTATTTTTTTTTTTTTTTTTTTAATTATGACTGTCTTGCATAAACTTAACGATATGTGTACTATTTCAAAAAATCTCGCATTTATATATCAACCGGAGTGGTGGCAAATAGTCAAATTTTTTTAACACCTTAGATTCTTTGGAAGACTTTTTAATGTTCTTCATTGTTATTTCCAATGAAATTAAAGCTAGTTTTTTCAAATTTTGTGTGTTTTGTTTCCATTATAAAAAAATGCCCATTTTGGCATTATTATTTAATATTATATATTTTAAAGCAATTACAGTCGTTGCTGCTGAAGTACATTTGTACTGATTTCCACATCAAATATTCTTCATACTAACCATAATAAGTTGACCGGATTTTATCGAATTTCCTGTATAAGTTTCCTTAGTACATCTTGGTGATAAAGTAATTCAACATCTCTAATCAATACGATATGAGGTGATATGTGGGGCGAAGAGATAAAGATTCTTCTGTCTGGCTCAATTTGAATATTTTTCATTAAATATTAAAAATCGGTACAACAGCGGTCTAAAAATGAAGTAAGATGTCGTGAGGATGCACAAAATGCACCTAACTATCTCAGAGTGTGCTGCTCTTTTACTTTTCATTAAAGAAGAAACGACTAATTCAGCGGTTTATATCCATGAGTGTTTTGAATTTATTTTCTAGAACAACGGCAACTAAATAAACACATAGATGACAAAAGTGGCAGGCATAGTGTATTGCTGAGACATCTATGTACATATTTGCATTAAAAACAAACTGAAAAAACAATCTGTTGGAGAAAATGAAAAAATAAAAATAAACTCTATTTGTTTGCAAAAAAAAAAAAAAAAAACGCTGTCCGAACATTTAGTTTATACTCTTTACTTTTTTACTATATAATTTTCAGTGGCAAGCCAAAATGCAAGCGACACTAAAATGTTGTTAAAAATAGCGATGAAACTAGCAAAATAATTATTATCCTTAAAACGCGATATTGTGTGGATCTTTGCCTCTCTGTATAAGCGTGTGTGTATGTGTGTATATGTGAAAAGCTAAAATGTTGACAGGTGAACATAACAAGCTAAAAAAAATAAAGGAAAATAGAAATAGAAAAAATGCATAGAGTACAGAACAAATATTGTCAGTAGACAAAAATATTCTTCACATACACATACATATGTACATGCAGTAATGCACTCATTCACACAGACACATATGTAACTCGCTGTAAAAATGAATTCGAAACTTACATAAAAGTTTGTATGTATGTGTTTGCACATGTTGCAAAACTGGCATTTCGTTTTTTCTTTATTTTGAGTCTCTCTTTTTTAAATAAATAAATAAAATTACAGCGAATCGAGTCAAAAGTTGCCCCATTTGCGGCGCTTAACAACGCCAAGTTGCAGAAGAAGCAAAAGAAGAAACAAAAAAAGAAGCAGAACCAACAGCTTGTAGTAGTTTTTTTTAGATGGATGTATTCCAATTTTGATTCCTTTAGAGAATACAGCAATAACAACACCAGTAACAACATATACAAGTAAATGCATACAAATCGTTGCTTGTCGCGTAGCGTAGCAATTGCAATGGCATTGCTGCTGCAATTCACATACACATTGCTGTCGTCGTCGTCATACTCGTTGCAGTTGCTTCTGCAGCTGCTTCCTTTCCTCTCGTCGTCCTTGTCGCATTTAACAAACGAGCGCTGGGAAATGTTTTCCACTTTAGTGTGCAATTTGTTTCATTTTATCCACACGTCACCAGCAACCAGTACACGAAACAAGCAGTAGCAGCAGCAATAACAGCAACAAGGACATGCGATGCCAAGGGACACACAAACAGCAGCAACATCTCATCAGAAGCCTCTCCCACTCTGTTCCTATCTCTCTTTGGAGCACCAGAGCAGTGCAGTGAGTGAATACTGTTGCGAAAAACCAACTTGCAACGACATCTTGTTGTCGTTACAACAAATAACAAAATATGTTGCCTGCGCTATTCATAGTGGCGGCAATGAAAAAAAAAAAAAAAATAAGCAAGAAGTTCTGAAAGACTACACATTGCCACATGTGTTGCAAGCTCATATCGTAGCTATTAACTTGCAACTACTAAATATGTGCAGAAAAATGGCGAAGTGTGTGGCAAAGTAGTGAGAATACAACATGCTGCTGCTTGTGTTGTTGCTATTGTTGTTGCTAAATGCAGCAAAGAAAAACATTGAATAAATATTAATGTAAAAAGGTTACGACACCGTCAACGACGAAAGGCCAAAGAAAAACTATTCAGTGAAACAGAAAAGTAGCAACAATTGATGACATACATACACACCTAAAAACACACATACTAACATACACAGTATATATATGTAAACATAGGCTATGGCAGATGTTTTGTTTTAGACGAACATGGTAGCAAACAAATTCACTTGCACAAATGTTGCATGCATGCCAAAATCAAGAGAATTTTTTCCCTTCAATACGTACACAGTATTGAAATTAACACTAGTTCTTTTCAAACTAAGTGTTGAAAAAAAATTTGGTATGAAAATATACAAAAAAATCCGCATTATGCATGAATATGTATTTAAACACAATTATAAAAAATGATAAGAATAAAAACCAATACAAAGAATTTATTTTATCTTCTGTACTTGCAAGAGCTTGCAGCAATACAATAGCAGCAGCATTTAAAACAGAGCAGTGGACAACGATGCAGCAAAGTGCATATATAAGGATAGATATTCCAATAAATAATAGTAACAACAACAAGTACTTGAGGGGATACCAGGGGAGAGGGAATGTTAGCCAACTACAACACATGCCTGAAATTATTCTTAATCATTTTCTGTTTATGCTCTGTTCGCAGAAAACAGTCAAATAAACATGTAGACATACATACAGACATGTACAAACAGACTGGGAGATACAGAGAATACAAAGGAAATTCACTGACTGACTGACTGGCAGTTGGAACAACTGACTGACATGCATACATCATAACATCATTTTTTCTTCTCCATCTTCATATATTATGTGTGCATTTTCTTTGCACAAATATTTTTCGTTTTCTTTTCTTTTCATAGAAAATTCACAACGGGAGTCATCGTCATCTTTCCATCTATTGCCCTAAGGGTGCCGTGCTGTTCCTTTTCCTTACGTCATACACACATATTCGTTTTTCTTCTACTGCTGTTTGCTTCATCATAAACTATAGCTAAATAAACAAAGAACTGAAAACTTAAAAAACGTGGAGGAAAAACAAAACACGAAAATATAAAAAACGTGCATTTGAAACAAGCATAGCAAAATTTACAATACAAACTTTGTTGTTGTGCCTTAGGCAACAACAACAGCAAGTTGTTAGAACGCACCCTAACCTTCTATAGCTGCTGAGTATGTATGGCAAACTTATGTGTAGCGCAGAAAGAGAGAGGGCAGCAGGAGTTCCTGTGACACACTTTGGCAGAAGCGCCATCATCAGCTGCAGCTTCAACATCATCAACCTCGTCATCATCATCATCATTATAAATAAACATTTTCGTGTCTTGACTTGGCTCGGTGGGGCAACCTGATGGGACACGTAGACGTATGAGCGACATTCAACTACCACATACATACTACTACTGCACTGTGACTATCTGGTATTTTAATGTAAGAAATTGGTATCAGCAACTACAACATCAATTTGAATGTTGAAGTAACAAACAACAGGAAAATCGTGTTCTCTTTTTTAATTTGGAATTGAATCTTCTATTTTGAATTTGTCTCCGCTTACAAAATTTTTTTCCCACATTTAATTTGTTTTGTCATCACCAGGAACCGGAAAAAAAGTCAAAATAAAATGGAAAATCTACAGTATTCATTGATTTTTCAAATATTTATTTATTTCTATCTTTTTCTCCCTCTTTTTCTCTCGATATAGTCAAAAGTACGAAAATCTGAAATTTGAAATTTCAAAATCAAAAATTGATAAAAAATTTTATTTTGCCTTTTTTTCCGCTCCCTGGTCAACACTATCATTATCACTGCTTCATAAGTATGATTATCCTGTTTATTTCTGTTGTTTAGAGTAATTTGGGTTCGCTGACCTAGGTCTAAAGAGTTTTTTCCTCCATCGCCGAACAACATCAAAATGTCATCGGGTACGCAGAAAAAAGTTTCGGGTGCGGTTTTCTGCAATATTTTTTTATATCAAAATTTCGCTTTTCTTATTATCTGAAGTGATACGACGTGAGAAAAGTAATTACAAATAACAATTTACAATTTTTTTTTTTTTTTGTCAAGTATCTTACATACTTTCGCAAAATTAACGAAATAAACAAAAAACAATATTGCATCAGGGATTTTCGCAAGGGGTAATGTGAGGCAAAAGGTAGGAGTTAACCACAAAATTTTGTTTTGTTAAATTTTTTACTATTTCTGATTTTTGCAATTGCATTACGAGTCTTTAGCATTCGGCTTCTTTTTTTTGTATTCCATTCCATATTTATAGCATGTTTTATTAATTCCCCAAATATTATTCCTGCTTCCTTGATCCTTTTTTATTTCATAAAAATATCTATAATTTAATATAAATTTAAATATAAATTTTTTTGTATAGATATTTGGACTTATGTAAATAAATTTATGGGTATGTATATTCAAATTTTTTTAAAACTTAAAGCGTTATACATATATTTAATTCATAGTACAGCGAAGAATACTTATACCAATTTCTAGATTTTAAGATGTTTTTTTTTGACACAAATTTCGTGTTGACGAGTATTAAGGTTAGTAGTAGAGGTTAGTTTCAGGTTAGCTTACGCAAGATTAATAGTTGGTGTCCTACTAACAATACAACTAAACCTTTCTTTCTTTTATATGAGAAAAATGTCACGGGACCATTTACGATTGCCCTCGAGAGAATCTGCGTTTACTAGATTAATTTAAAAACCAAACAGCCTAAAACATTTACATTCTCTATTTGCCTTCATAGAAAAATATATATGTATGTATCCATATAGATATGTGTATGCAGAAAAATGTCAACGACATCATTTTCACTATGTGTTTGCGTTCGAGCTAGAATAATTTTGTAGACATGTGTTTGCCTGTGTATTAATGCGTTATCTCTGAGTTCATTTTATGGTTATGCAATTTTCTTTCATTGATGTTCGTTTCTTATTAAGATATTTTCATTTTATGCAGAATAGTTTGCTCCTTTATTTTTATTTTTTTAACAAACATGTTTTATTTTTTCTGTTGTTGATTTTTTTACTAATGCTACTTATATACTGCATGTATGTATGCATGTTATTGCTACGTTTATGTACACATGCACATTTATATGTGTTTGTGCATGTGTGTATGTAGTAAAAAGTTAAAGTTTATAGTAACTAAGACATCCGAGGACATTTCATAATGACACATAGATAGCACTAGCGGATCTAAGGGGGATTTTGGGTTAAACCCCTTCCCTACCCCTCCCCCCTTACCGATGAAAATTTTGATATACACACATGTTGCCTATGAATAAAAAAAAACTTTTTAGGGGAGAAAAAAATTAAAACGCATCCCTCCCCCATAGGAAATCCCTGGATCCGCTAGTGATAGTATGAATATACAAAACAAAAACAATTTTATATTTTTGTGTGTCTTGTCTCTGTCGCCCACATTTATTTGTACTCGTTCGCTCGTTTGCTACTATGCTCGTTGGATTTTTTATTTTCATTTGTTGCATTGAAGTGGCAGCAGCAGCAGCAGCAACAGCAAAGAGCAGCAAGTGGTATCTACTACATACAATTTTTCGTTGTTGCTGAAACTCAAGTCCAATTAGAGGTAAGACATGTGCGCTCACCAGCAGTGTGAACATCAGCGAGTAAAAGGGAGCGTAGGTATAGCGTGCGGTAGACGGAAGACAAGGAGCTGACTGAATGCAAGTATGTTGAGTGTAGGTACTTTTTGAATTATAGTTAATAACGTTATTTTAAGTGTAATTCGTTTGTTTGCTAAAGAATAAAAATGAAAGCTAAAACAAGTAAAAGAAAAATGTAAGAAAAGTATACAGAAAAAAACTTTTGTGATAATGTAAGTAAAAAAGCAGGCAAGAAACGAGTATAAAAGAAAAAAAGGATGAGTTTATGTTAATGGCAATAACAACAATAATAATAGAATTTATTAAAATTGTTACAAACAAAAAAACTGAAGAAAATAATAAAAGACGTCCCTACTTCATTAGCGTGAGGGCGGTAAGCAGGCAGCTAGACATAAAGGCAAAGCAGCATTAGACCAACCAAATACAATTCACTTCACCCACTCAACCAACCATCGAGTAAGACAATAAGAAATCAAAATTTTCTGGTAGAACATCGAGGAACGTGCGCTGCTACTGCGGTTACACTGAACTGACCAATGCCCTGCAGTTTTTTATTGTTCGAAATCAAGTTGGAAAGTTGAGGAGAAGGCGAAGTGAGAACGAAAGATACAGCTCTGCTGAAAAAAGTCACTGCTCAATTACAATTAAGCGCAAAAATTGAATTATCCTTAGAGATGCGCTCGTGCGCGTGACATCTCTCAGTTGAAAATACCCGCACACATACCCACACACAGCTGAATATACTTTTGTAGGAGCAACGTAGAAGCAAGAAACAGAAGAAGGCGAAAGGCAAAACTTTGAGCATCAGTGCAATCGCGGCCAATGCAATCGCAAAATTAAATCAAGCATTCAATGACTTTGAAAAAAATAATGTTCTTTTTTCACAAGCGTTACTGCTTTCTCTGTTACTACTGCTGCTGCTTTGTGTGCAGTCAAGTCAAAAGCGCGGAAAATAAGCACAACAACAACAAGCTAACATAAAAAGGAAGCGAATAAAATAAATTAAAGACAAGTCAGAGGTTTTCGAGTTGGTCGGTCCAAAACGAAATCTACATGCTCTGCATCAAATATGTCACGCTTGTGGGTAATTTAAAATTGCTCTGGAAACGTGAACCGTTTTTGAGTAGTAATTGTTCGAGAAAACTTTTTCCTTCCCCATAAAGTATGAGTAGTGCGAAATCTAATATGTATTAGACCAGTTTAAAAAAAAAAATGATATGCATTCATTGCAAACATGCAGGGTGAACAAAACTGCACAATATGAAAAAAAAAAATAGTTGAAGTTGCTTTTATTGGAAAAATTTAATTAAGTTGAATAGTTTGTATAGCAGAATAATGAATATTGTTCGGGGAAACCATTTTTACCATTCGACAAACGAGGAATGTAGTAACGTATAAACCGCACCACTAGCGGATTCAAGGGGGGTCTCGGGGATAAAACCCTCCATACCTATGAAAATACCATACATTGTGATCATTGGTCATGAGTCACTAAAATATTGTAAAGCACAGAAAAAACTAAAGCACCCCTTCGGAAATATCTGGATCTGTTAGTAAAATGCACACACATAAAAACTTGGACACAGCGTCTTCTAGTTACAATGCTTGTGTGTTTATTAAAATTAGTACACAATCCCAATAAATAGAGTAATTTCGCTGATTTTTCAAATGCAGTCACAATATACAAACAAACGCATAAACACACACATATATACAAGCATGCATACACATTCACAATGGACAGCGAACTGAAATTAAGTTGAAAGTTGAAATTAGTATTGAGTTGAGATCAATGTATGTGCATGATAACAATAACCCGTAAATTTGGGCCAATAAACTATCGTAATAATTCTTTGTACTCATACACACAAACACACAAACACACATGTACTTATACGAAAGCAAATAAAAAATTGTATGCACAAAAGCCTCTCTCAATGAGCCATTGTTGTTGTCTCATATCTTCTGCTGTTTGCTGCCTTGGCAGGCCAAACGTAGTTCCACAAATATTCGATATATTTAGAAAATATTGCTTGCTGGATGCTCCTGCTGCTGTTGCTACACTCCAATTGGCAGTAGTTTTCCTATTGACCAATTGCAACTTTGCGTACAAAGAGCTAGATTTATTCACAGATCCATTCTGGGATGGCGTGAAAAAAGATAAAGTGTCAAAATTGCAATAGTTTGCTATTGATTTATACTGGCACAAAAGTTCAAAGTGAAAAGGTTTTATCGAAGATTACCTTTACGATGACTAACCATCTTGCTGATAGTGTAGGGGTCAAGAAAAGTCCGAAATTTTAGAACTGTTCCCAAGATAAGACTGGAAACTAACAGATAGACGCCTGAGACGGACTGAGGTGTAAATCGTATCGTGTCTTAAAATGAATATCGGACACATTCCAAATTTAAGGATCTCTGCACAAGTGATAATTTTTCTTTACTTTTGGGATCTAGTATGAATCATGGTTCAAATGCTTCTTATTTTTAGTTTTATATTACACTCACGTAATGAGATCTACTTGATTTTAGATTATTGCTTTTTCGTCTTTTGATTTCCCAAACATTTTCAAAGATTTTTTATTATACCCGAATTTAAATACCCAGAAGTATGTATAAATGTTTATAAGTGAGTGCAGTCATGTTGTCGTCATCATCATCGTCATAGTGATCATTATTATCATTCTTACACTTTTTTGTTTGTGTTTTTGTGAAAAAATGCAAAAATTTGTGTAACATATACAACTCTTTTACTACTACCTAAGTACTATGCTTGGTTAGCTCGCTACACATTCAGCAAGTATGCTGGACTGGTCTGACCGACTGTGTGACTGTCAGGCAGTGCACATGCATACTTACCCATATTATTTGGATATACAGCTGGCAAAGTGCCATCTTTTTGATATCGAGGAGGTGGCATATCCGTATTTTCGACCAGATATGTTGATGCGGCCTTCTTACGTGCCTCGTCCTGCAAAAATGAGAAGAGAGAGAAATTAAAACAAATACAAATAGCAAAAATTCAAATGATAACAAACAGGAAAATTAAATATCAGTAGAAAATATTTATATGCAGTATAAAATAGTAAAACATGAGACGAGTGAAAAAGAGGAGAAATCAAAATATGGTTTTTAAACATTTATACAAAAATTTTTTCGCATTTCTTGATTTGTGGCATTTCTGCTATTTTTTCGGGAGAGTGAAGTAAAAACAAAAAACAAACGGAAGTAAAACGTAAACAAAAAAGGAATGCTTTGCTGTACCACACAAAACTTTGCAATTTTTTGTTTTGCTTTTTAATTTTTTTCCATGCTGTTGTCTACTGCTGATTATGATGATTAATTATTAGAAAAATGTGGTAAAAATTAAGATGTAGTAGTGAGACGAAAGGGTGTAAATGTAGAAGGCATGGCAATAAAATTGACTGCATAATCTATGCACACAGCATGCTTCAAGTATCCTTTTCCAAAAAATATTTTAATTTTAAAATAATTTTTTTATTTTCTCTCAGTTTTTACTTCTTCCTTCTCCCATTTTTTAGCTTCATGGAGTATATGATTTCTTTTAATTTAGCTGTCAATTTGTGCAAAAACATAAACGAAATGAGTTGTTATCCTTTTACTTGTGAAAGGAAGGATTAGCACAAATGTCAATAATAAGGGTTCACTCGCTTGTTATTGTTGCTGAAGCTGCATCAGCAAAAGGGAAAAGATATTTTAGAGTTGGATATTTATGAGCATGTTTATGTAAAGAAAATAATTGAATATTATTGTACGCTTTAATTAAAAAAGTGTTTTGCTTTTCTTATGTTTCTACTTTGCATCCAGTAGTTTGTTGAGTACAAGCTTGGAAAATATGGCAGCAGAAAATATTAGGAAATCTAGATAAAAAATGAGGTTGCCAAATTAAATTCCCGAGAATTAGCTACCGATTTGAACCAAGCCCAAAAATCTCTAAAATTTCGGTACCTTCCCAAAGCATGTACATGTACCTCAGAATAGAAGCGAGTCGAAAAAGTGAGCTAAAAAATTCATGTAGAGTCTCATCGTTTCGTATTCTCGAATCAAATAGGTAAGCTGATTGTGCTGAGTTTGAAGTATATGGAATCGCGTATACTCTAATCGACCTGTGTTATCAAGTTCAAATTTTTATTGCTTTTGTTGGAGCTTTTTGATGTTTTTCATTAATTTAACAATTGCTTTTTTCACAAGCGAGTAACAGAGGTAGAGAGCTAAAGCAGTGTCTAACTTATAATTGTTAATTTCTTTCATACGTCACGTTATGCATTCATAGTTACATTAAAGTTTGCCAAACTTTTTAATTTCGTCCACTTTTTCATAATTTTGTCTTATGTTTCATTTTTATTAAAAATCATTAAACAGCAAAAGAAATTTAATTCAATTTTATTTAACATTTAGAAATCATAAGAACCAACTCAGCAGCAGTAGTAGCAGTAACAGCAGCAACATGAGCTGTTTGTTGTTTTGCTTGTGTCTTCGTGGACGCTATATCAAAGGATAATTAATGTGATATTTTTTTTTCTACTCAATTTTTTGTTTTCTTCATTTATTTTGTTGTTTTCTTCGTCTAAGAAGCAAAAGAAACTCCAACGTCCTTGTATGCTCTAACGCTCTGTTGTTCTTCTCCTTTGGATGCTGGTAGCGTCTGTCTGTCAACGTGCTGTCAGCAATTTTCACAAAGCAGCAGCCAGCAGTAGTAATTTGGGGTGTGAGTAGCAGTCGCAAAACGGAGTGTTACAAACAAATCGAAGCAAAAACAAGACAGCGCGCGAAGGCTGTAAAATACTTGAAGAACTCATAGAAAACCCATAGAAAAAAGCCTAAGCGGCAAACAAAAATAGACATTAATTGAAATTACGAGTAGCGCGCTTAAAGGGAATAGTAAAACAGTAACATTGCTTCAAGTATCATTGTGGCCGCTGTCAGCGCCAACACTCTAAGTAACTAAGGCTATAGCAAAAAGCTGAAGTCGAGTTATTCGGTACTATATTCGTATTGGCGCTTGTTTTTGCTTTGTTTTCGATTCCAGAAGAACTGAAAATAGAATAGAGTATAGAATAGAGCGACGACTGTAGCGTAACATGCCTGCCGCGTGGTGATTTATGCAGCTCGTTAAACAAACAACAATATATGCGGTTTTCCGCTTCTTTATACTTGAGTAGAAGGTTTTTCTTCTTCGACTACAGCTCCTGCTTCTGGTTAGACTTCGACTTCTTTTCAAAGATAGCAGCATAGGCGGCGATGAAAATAAACTTGAGCCAATTTACTTATACACATTTATACTTGCACACACTCACACACATTTTGTACACACAGACAAGTGAGTGCATGTTTATTTACGTATAATATTCGAGATTAAGATAATAAATGATTTTAATAATTTGAAACGATTTGTTAGTTCCGAATCATGTCGGATAAGCCGCCATGATTAATTACGAAGAGTAGCAGCGATGACGACGATGACGACGGCGGCGGCGAGCGGGAGCATCATCAACGGCATTGGAGATAGCGGTGATGGCGACGCGGAGTTGCTTTCAGGGCTTTCCGCAAAACATTTTATTGCATACATACATGTGTGTGTGCGTATGTGTTTTTTGTATTACTTCCGCTTAATGGTGACGGCGTTTCACTTCCGCCATTCGCTTCTTTTTCGGCTACCGCTGCTACTTCTACCACTTTTGATTACATCATTTCAACTTTGTTGCTCACTCGTCGCTCATTCATTCTTTCATATCAGTCATTTTGCCTCGAGTGGATTTTCCTGCGTTCTTAGCTTCCTTTTTTTTCTGTACCCTATATTCAAAATACACTGCCTTATTACTAACGCGATGAGTTATTGATGCCCAAAAACAGTAGGCGTGGCGTAGCATATTGTATGAGATTGTGAAAAATTTACCAATTATATTTATTTTAGATCATAATTGCTTTGCCTAACAATGAGCAAACACCTTTCACATTGTTCCTTTAACTGTGGACTTATGCTTAATGTAGGGTATCTCTTTTTCCCATTTCAAACACAGAGAATGTGCTCTGTTGTTGTTCCTCAGTTGGAATTTTAATCAAATTCATATTGGAATTAGATCAGCAGCAAAAGTAAGCAAGCAACAAAGTTGATGTTGATGTTGATGCTGACATTGATGATGATGGCGATGATAATGATGACATTTCCAACTGTGTGACTGTGCTTTACAATACCTACTGATTGTGCATGTGTGTATTGGCACACTTCACCAGCATATATTAATTGTAATAGCAATGCTCGTGCTTAATTCAGTTGCTATGAGCCACGACGCGCTTAGCGATGACAAATGAAACTTTCTCAGCGTTTTTCACAATTTTTTCACAAACTTTCTTCAAACACGTGAATATTTATATGAATGTGAATTTCTCGTTAAAATTTTCGGATTTCATTAGAGAGCCTTCCTTCACAAAATGTAATTGCTGCTGTTTGCTGTTGCTGCTGCTTAGCTGCTACCGCCACTGCTCGCACTACTACTGGGGACAAATATGCTTTCATAAATTATATGAGACTAAGTTGGCATTATCTGCTGATTTAAAAGGATTTTTATTTATGCATATTCTTATTCATTCACTCATTTTTTCTCTTTTCTCTTTCTTTTTCTGATTTGTCTTTTTTCTAATGCTTCTTTGGTCGCTCTTCTCCAGTTCAGTTTTATTCAGTATACATTTTTTTGTTTCCTCAATGACCCTGAATGCGTAATGCGAAATTAATTATGAAAATTCAATTTTTCTTTTCTCTGTTTTTTGAGAATGTAGTCAAGTATGAAATTGAAGTGAAATTTATACACAATATACGCGAAAGAAAAAGTGAAGATATTTTTAATGCAGTTTGCGTTTTTCTCGGGAAAGAAGTGAACTTTTATAGTAGAAAATATTTACTTTATTTAAAAAAGTATTTTAAGAAAGCTATTTTGCTTTTAATGAATTCGCCTTTAATTTACCTAAATCTTGGAATTAGGTATTTCACGTTCAAATTTAAAAACTGAAATCATTGCTTTAGTATATGATTATAATGTAGATCAAGATATTGGCCAAGGACCAATGCCCGATCCAAAAACAATAATTAAAAATGGCTATTCTATTGAAAATTGTTGGTATTGTATGAATTGAGTTTGTCATTTATATCGGTAGTGATCATTAGAATCGTTTTACGTAAAATAGTAACGCTTAATCGAGGTTTGAATCAGGAATTGATTGCTAACAATAAAATTTCATTTTTTAAAATTCTTGTTGGATTAATTTTTCATTAATTACTAAAAGATAGACACCTAGACACTTAAAATGTATACTTAATTATTGGTTTCTTATTGCCATCAACTTAAACAATTAACGTTTATTATTTAATGGGGTGATAGTGAGGAATATATGCAAGAAAGAGAAAGAAATATATACGATATACTCACAATATATTCTGGTTGGCTGCCTTCATTCGAATACGATTCGCTTTTCTCCGATACGCTGGATAATGTTTCACCGGTGACAGTGTCATTGTACGAGCTGGGTGCATACATTTCGATGGTGGCACTTTTGCCTGGTTGATTTGAAGTTTCAGCTATAATATGTGCATGTGATGACGAATACGGTGGCACGTACAACAAATATTGAAACATTGGATGGAAAAAAGATAATAGCAGAAGCAGATTGTAATTGGAAGCGGCGACGATGACGGTGACGACGACAACGATGAGCAAAAGTAGCAGGAGATGCGGGAATGCATTTGTATTGACGATGTGATACATTGAATGGTGAAAAGGTGAGGAATGGCGGTATAAATATGTGTGTAGAAATTAGAGTTGCAAATCAAATGCAAATATGTGTGAAAGATAAAAAATTGTAATAATAGTAGTAGTGGTAGTAGTAGAAGTAATAGTAGTGGTAGTAGGAAATGCCAAAGGCAACAACGCCGACATGAAATGAAGTTTATACATTTGATGCATTATTCATGCCAGCACCAGCGATGACGGGAGCACGATTGTTGATCATCATCATCATGATTGGGAATACATTTGCACCCGAAAAAAGGTAGTTTCGCCGGTCGTAAAAAAATACGAAAATAAACCAAAAAAAAAAATAAATAAATTACGGTAGTGAGTGAAATTCCAATACAGCGCGTTCAATTATTAACGCATGTTGCAATGCAACATCGTCATAGCCAGAGCAGTTGTTGTTGTTGTGGTTGCAGTTGACCATTGGTGTTTTGTAGCCACCATAGCGTATTTGAAACGAATATGAACAGACAAACGCACCCACAGGTGGATTACGGAACAATGACGGGAGTAGCGTTAATGGTGAAATGAAAAACAACATAAATAAAGTAAGGTTGAATGGTGGTGATGATGGTGGTTGGTGGTGGTTGAGGGCGGGCGGCAGTGTGTGTATGATAGTTACACATATATGCCAATTACAATGCCACACCATCATTGCAACGTTGATTCACCCAGCGCGCATATACATTCACACCAATGAACATCAACGAGAGAGCGCCGAACCACCAAGAATGGTACAACAATGTTTGAGTTCCGTTTGTAATTTGTCATTTCCATTTGTCATTGTTGTTGGTTTGATTTTTTTGATAGTTGTTGTTATTATTGCAGTATTTCATTTATTTTTTAATAAAATTGCAATATTTTATAAATTTTTTATGAGTGCAAAAAAATTTTAATGTTCGTTTCGTTGCGAAATTTGTAGCGTATGTCAAAAATAAGAAGAAATGTTGTGGCAGCAGTATCAGCAATGGCAGTTGTTGTTGTTGTTAATAATAATAATGCGTTGCAGCGATTAACAGTTGTTGTTTTTGTTGTTGTTTTTTGAGGTTGTTTATCAACCAAACCACCACAAGTTGATGATAGCGATGAATTGATTGCGCGTTGATTGGTGCCAGCAATTTGAGGTTGCCACATCACAAAAATCGTTGTTGCAGTTGTTGTTGATGTTGATAGCAGCGATGATGATATAAAAATGTTGAGAAGAGCAGAGCGGAAAAGCGAGAAAAAATAAAAGAGAGACGGAGAGAGAAACATGAGCAAATAGTTAAAATCGAAAATCAAATTAATTTTGGTAAGTTTTTATTTTATTGTTATGTTTTTTAGTCTTGTTTATTAAATGTGTCTATATATATGTGCGTACGTGTATGTGTGTATTAATGAGAGTGTGAGAGAATGTATGCATTAGTTTACATGTATTACACTGTATGTTATGTGTGCATCATGTGTGCGTATACATATTAGTAAGTATGTTTCATTCGCATCATAAATAACTAGATGTGACAAATGCATTTTGTGCATTTGCTTCTGTATAAATATTATTGTTTATTGTTGCTGCTGCCACACTATTGGTGTAATTGAAAGTACTGCAACAGGCAGCAACAACAACAACAAGGGCAGAATGCAAAATTTATATTAAAATAGATATCAGTAAATATCACAGACAACAATTATAATAAAAAATAAGAATAATAAGTAATAACAACAGCAATAATAAAAATTTATTTGTTTTTCTATTTTTTCAAATATTTGTATGGAAATTCGACAGGGTGTCGCATTAGAATTTCATTGCGAAAAGGCAAAATCCATTATGTAAATAATAATATAAATATTAATCCTGTTGACATTTCTTCCTTCTATTAAGTAAATTTTTGACATTGAGGCAACACCAAGAATATATAAATATGCAGCATGGTTTGAGAGACAGAAAGAGAAATATGTATTTGAATAAAGGACCTTCTTGAATTTCTTGTTTCATTGTTTGTAAATTCCTTTCGATTTATTTCTAGTTGCCAGTGGAATGGAATGGAACTTGTGGTGCATACATGGTTCTCAGTAACTATCTAAACTCCATAAATTTTGACATCTCTCCAATGCTTTTAAAACTTTTCACTCAGCGACATCTGTGGAGTTTTTCAGCATCCCAAAACTATTTATGTTTCCTTTATAAAACTTAAAATATATAAGTTTCAGAGTTTCTCAGGACAAAATAGTTATTCGTTTTTTGAGGAAAAAACTGTTACAGCACAAATTAGATTTTTATTATTACTCGTATTTATTATAATGCCGTACTAATTATTTTTACATCAACTCATAATTATTTTTTACTTTGCCGATAACTTTAGTTTGGTAAGAAATATACTTTTTTCTTTGGAGTGAAAACGAAACAACATAAGTAACAAGAGCAAAAATGATGTAACAATTCTTTCACCCATTTTTGCTCTTAACATGTTTTCTCGCTTTTGCTCTTAAGTAAAATTATTCCACTTTTTCTGAACTTATTTTTAGAAGTTGTACTGCATTTACTTATCATGTAAATAATAATTAGAAGCTTTTGAAGCGGATCTGTATGTTTCTCCCATTTTGTGGAAAGGACTTTCTCAGCCTAACAAATGGTGTAAGTGACCAAAGATATCGTATATCTGAAGATTGACAAGCATTATGTTCGTAAAAATGAATCATAATCCTTTTAAGTAATCCACAAATCCCGCTTTATAGGGTGATTTCGTTTAGGTTGTCTCCTATCACCAACTCTCGTGTTAGTCATCGTGAGATAAAATCGCTTTATGTAAACCTTTTTTTCAAGATAAATGATATTTAGATATAAACGTAAAAAATATTTCTTATAAAATAAAAGTTATTGGAAATATAAATAATTTTTTTTCTTCATAACTATTATTGAAGCAATTTTTATTTAAATTCCACCATCATCCAGATTTTGTAATAATAGTTATTTTAGGTCCCTGGAGTTTCTATTATAAATGACCTAGTTATATTTCAGATTTAATTTCAGAGGGTTCAATAATGTAAAGTTTTAAACTGGTTTCTGAAAGTGATAGTTATTTGTGTTTATTTTTAATTTCCCTAGTCGATTTCATTTTTTGTTAGTTTGAAATCTTTCTAGAGTTTTGCAAGTTCTTTCCTGCTCAAGTATTCCCAGAACTTTCAATGTGATTAAATATATAAATTCACATGCTATCAAGAACGAAGAAAGAGCCACAACGAATCGTTTCCAGTTGGATTGAAATTGCACTTGTCTCTTAACTTTGCTCTAGCTAAAATTCATAGAGTGAGCTTCGGTTTCTAAGTGTCGTCTTAGGACATCTAAACAAGACAGGTCAGAAGAATTGGTGAACAACATATGGCACACAAACAAAAACAAAAATACCAAATTTTAAGGGTTATATGTATATTTACTTGATTAGTTTTTCCTTTTCTAAAAATAATGAAAATCATTTCTGTTGCTACTGTCATTTTGTTTTTCCTGTTATAGAAACAAGTATAATTAAATTAATAAATATTTTCATTCAAACGACTGCCGCCCTTACAAGAGGAAACCTGCTTACTTAAAGTTTATATTCATATTTTCATAGAGAAGTGGTTTGGATTTGCAATTGGTACTCGAATGCAATTCTAGTTTTGACACATTTCATCATATCATATGTTCTAAATTCCTTAATGTAGATTATTGCTTCTGCAAAAATTTATAGCATCATAAAATATTACAATATTAAAAAATCCGGCCCCAGTAAAACATAAATTGCAGTAAAATTAAAAAAAATTATAAAAATTAAAAGCAAATAAATTATTTACAAGTGCTAACAATATGAATAATTAAACATAAATCAGCATGAATATCATGTTGAGCCTAAAATAAATGAGCTCACGGATTATTGGTTGTGTTGTTTTTGTTTTTACAATGAAACAAAAACGTCCGAATTTGTTTTAACATAATAATATTTTGGAAAAAAATAATAACAAAAAATTAAAATAAAAATATGAGTATAAAATATGCATACAACAAAACTACAAATTTAAAAAACTCCAAAAAAAAAAGAAAACTAAAAAATTACAAATCAAATACATGCAACATTTATCATATTCATTCCCATTCTTGTTGAATGTACAAAATATAAAATGTAGAAAATGAAAAATAAGCAAAAAAGGAATTTATGTGCATACATACAAACAAACATAATAACAAAAAATACCACTTACCTTAATTTGAATAATATTATACCTACACGCACACAAATACATATGTACATATGTACAAAAACAGAACCACACATATTTCAGGCTTACAACAATTGGCAAAAATTAGAAAGCTATTGTTAGAGGAAACCTTTCAATAAATGTAATTTGTGGCAAAAATATTTTCTTATTTTACCTCCAAGGCATACAAAATTTACAAACACAGGCACACATACATTCATACATACACACATAAAAGTAGACTCAGATTTGAATTTGTATTTGTATGTTCTTGTTTTTTTTTTCTGTCGAAGAAATAGTAAAGTAAATGCCAAAATATGCCTACTTTATAATAAAATAATGCGCATGTCGTTTATTTTTGTCATGCGACACATTCATACGGGGAACGGAGAGCACACAAACACACACGTGCACGCACATACAAAAGGGCAATAAGGCCAGAGGACGGTGGCAGTTTAGCACACAGACGCTTCTGCATGTGTGTGCCACACACAGTCAGACATTGCCATAAGAATGTTATTAAGAATCCATTTGTAGACATTTTTTCTGTAATCGTTTTGCATATGACAAACAAACAGCAATAGAAGAAATAATAAGCAAAGAAAAACCAAATGCATGGACACACATACGAAACGAAGACAACCTCTTCGGAGGAAAAAAGGGAAAGATTGTGTGCCGGAAAATTCTTGCAAAAAAACAAAAGCAAAATCATCACAGAATATGTTACTAATCCAAATGTGCTTTTTCGTGCCTGGTTGTAGTTGTTGTAGTTTGCCACACTTTCCAAGAACTTGGTATAAATATTTGAGAAAGTAGCAGCAGCCTCGGCGTCAGCCACGACAAATAAAACTGACAAGCAGCAACAAAAAGAAATAGCCAAAATTAAGTGAAGAAAGAGGCGAAGAAAAAAGAAACGGAAAACTTTGTAGACTGTCCAGCATGGAAGTAGCATAAAAGGAGCACACGACCACACACAGACACGTAAAGATAGAAGCAGCAGCAACCTAAAAACGGCATAGAACCTTAGCCAGAATATAAAAGGATGTGCACAAAAACAGGGGGCAGCCTTTGCTGCTCGCTCCAATAAACTAAAATGCTTAAACCTAGAATGGACGCTTGAGTTTGGCAGCGTGTGTAAAAAAAGTAAGTAGATAGAAGAAAAAGAGGCATAGTGGAAAAGAAAAGAAAAAAAACTGAAACCGTCATTATCATTCGGACGGTGCCCCATGAATAAAATATTAAATTTTCGAGAAATGAAAACGAGCTACGTCGAGCGGAAGCAATGACAGCAAATAGTGTGTATGTATGTGTCCCTGTCTCTGTGTTTGTGTCCCTATGTATGTATGTTTGTAGTAAATTTTGTTTTGCTGCTGTCGCTGTTAAAAAGTCACTTTAAGCTTTGATAGACCGACAGAATACTCGACTTCCATTTCCAGTTCGGCTACCCAAAATATATATAACACCACAGCACACCTTCAGCGCTTCAGGCGAGCGGTGGAAGAGGGAGAGTGATTCTTCAAGTCGACAAAGTTCACTACAAAGTAACAAAGAGAATGTAGAAATTCGAGTATTCTTGTCGCTGTTGTTGGTGCAGCTGTCATTATTGTTAGGCAAATTAGATTAACAACAGTAAGTTTTGTTGTTCAAGAGAGATTTCGTTTTGACAAATATTTATGCGGTTATTTTTATTTTCATATTCGTTTACTCTTTGCTCATACTACTCCAAATTTTGTTTGAACTAATGAACTTTTGTTAATTATCTATATATATATACATATATTGTTGGTGTGTCTTTCGAAACTTCCTACCCAAATATGTTTTAGGAATAATCGGGTGAGCTGAGTCGTTTTGGACTATGCAATTTCCAATGAATACTTTTTAAAATTTACTTTGAAATTTGTAATGTTTAAAGCTGATTTAGTGATGATTATGCGAATGTAGCTCTTTTGAATTTCCCGTTCCATATAAAAAGCTATCAGGATTAAATTCCCACATGCTTTTCTACTTGATGCTTGTTTCTGTAGCGACACACCCCGCTTCAATCTAAACCCCATTTAGACCAAACAGCAACGAGAAAATATTCTAGTCTATGGCATTTGAGGCGATGTTATGCGGTGCGGTGTGGCTCGAGAGGAGCGCGCCGTCATTCCAAAGCATAGCAATGAAGATTCTGGTTTGTTCTCATTTTGGGGTTTTCGTGATGCTGCTGCAATTTCTACTTCAATTTTTGCTATTTTCTTTTATTTTTCTGCGTGTTGATAATCATGGAAATAATAAAGAATGAAATGAAATTTTTATTCATTTCATTGCTGGTTCTTTTTTGCTAAATATATTTTGGATTTCCTTTTATTATTGCAATTGTCGAAAAATCCAAGAATAACAATGACTAGTGCTGCTAGACATTTCCGGATTTTCAAATGTGTGGCTGAAGCTGACTGGCTGATGGCGGTTGGTTGGTTGGATGGGGCTCCAACGGGCCGTCGGCTGCAGATGGGTGTGTGGTCATGGGATGGAGGGTTGGTGTTTGAGATAGTACCACAATATGACTAGTGATGGTTGGCTATGGCTGTGTTGTTGCAAATACTTTCATTGCTGCCCATGTTGCTAGTTGAAATGGATAAAGCAGTAGTTCACAAGAGATGATAGCTCGTTGTGCATACAGAATCAGAATGATTTTTATTCTTTTTATGTGTTACCACTTATTTTTTTCTATATATATATATATATATTTTTTTTTTTTGATAAATTTCAGAATTCAGAAATTTTCTTTAGTTCGTGCCAAACGATCTCTTTTAAGCACATGCAAGGAAATGTTGTGGAAAAAATTAGGTATAAAAAGTGGATAGAAATATGTAGTAAACAGAACCCCAGCCAATTTTATTTTTTTGTTACAAGTTGCTGCTACTGCTGTAGCTCCAGCCGCCGCTCCTTTCTCCGTGGCTGTCGACAAGCATCAGTGATTTCTTTGGCTGGGTAGTCCAAAATCTCATATTAATATTACTTTTATTTGCCGCTTGCACATGGTTAGACAGCAATGAGAGGTAGGGAACCGAAATGGGAGCGGCGAGCTATACTTTCAAAATTTCCTGAATTGTCATGGTGAAGCTGTTGAAATTTTTCGAAATGATTTAGTTTACAACTACATACTGAGCAAGCATTTTTGAGGTGGTATTAAAGTCCTTTGTAAATGGAAAATTTACCAGAAATTACTTTTCTAAAATTGCTGCAATTTTAAAAAATTGAGAAAATCTCCTGAATGTATAAAATAAATATCTTGGAAATGTACGTTAAAATTTCTTATTATAATTACAGAAGGAGCAGCAGCAGCATAAAATGCAGATTTGGCCAAAAGGCGGATTTGGATCGTGCTGCTTTCTGTTTCTGCCCGCCATGAAATTTTATTCGCCAACAATTGCATCAAATCAATTTCAACTCCCCAATTCTGTTTGCTCCACATACATACTTCATTTTCAGAGCATACCAGTGGTTGTGGCATTCAAAATAATCACGCCCATTTCTTTCAACAAAGAAATATATTCAACGTCAGTGGTAAACGTTTGAAAATTGTGAGAAAAACCGCATTTTGAACATTTGAACAGTCAGGCACACAAAGACGTCGGCGATGAGCATCGCCATCGTCAATATTATCATGATTGCTTTAGCTTATCGAATAAAAAGCAGCAAAAGCAGCACAAATGTTGGTAGTCGAAGTGACATTGGCTGGCAGCAACTGCCGCATGAATACGAAAGCATGAACTACTGCTGCTATTGCCGTTGACGCTTCAGTTGAAGTGAGTGACGGAGTCGGACTTGCTTTTTCAATATGATGGTGGTAGTTGATGCAGCAAAAGAAATGGGTGAAGTCGATGATTGCATGATGGCAGCAACAGCAGTAAATGATGAAATTATCGAGAGCAATAGCTGGAGCAACTACGAGAAGCAAAAGTTGAATGTGGTGCATGAGACTAAGAACTCCCACGAGTGCTGCATTTAAAGAGAGAAACAGTTGGACACAACAACAAATGGTAGATGGGCGTCGGTATATTTATAAAGGAACGGAAAGGCAGATAGACAGATAAACGGATATACATATGGACGGATAAATAGACAGACAACAGGAACAAATATAATTATATTTGCTGCCATATTGTATTGTAGGAGACAAAAAGGAGCGACGTCGGACAAAGAGATGCTGCAGGGAAGGGTTCGAGCAAGTTGACAGTGCAATTGTGCGCTGAAATTAAAAGAACGATGTCGTTGTGGAGGAAGAAGAATTGCTGAGGATAGACGGTGTGGAAAATGTTAGAACCAAGTGCAGCAAATGAAATAGGAAGAGTCAACGGATGTGTGCAGGCATCATTATTTGCTGTCATCATCATTATTGTTGGCAACTGTGCCATCTTCTTTCTTCTTAGTATTTCTTTATTTTTTCACATATACTTTTCATTTCTTTTTGTTGTTGTTATTGGTTACTGCTGCAGCTGCCACAGGAAATCTCTGCAAAATGCAGGAATCATCGTGCAATGAAAGGAAAGAAAGATTACGCTAAATATAACCGGAAGTTGCACTCGTTTGATTGAACTTTGGAAGCTGCAAGTTATGTGGTAAGACAACAGGAGAAATATGCACACTGATACAGAGCTGTAACTTGAAAACATGCTACAAATACACAAACAAACAAAAGGAAACTCTCACACATATGTCAAGTAGACCCCAACTGAATGCAATGATTTTTAAAAAAAGAAAAGAAACATTACTGCTTCCGTCTGTCAGCACACATCAAACTCTCTTTTCAATGTCCTTCTCGTGCCATCCCCTAAGCACTTTAGTCTAATGACATAACTTCCCCTTTCTCAAACGTTTAAATAAGCAAATCAGAAATTCGTTTCAGTGAAATTTTTCAATTGTCCATTATTAAGGATATGCATCCTTCTTTCCACTAGCAAATCATAGGGGAAGAGGGATTTGGGGACAACAGCCAACCCCGTCTCCACTTACCCAAAAAACCTCATACATTCTTATTGTTGGTCATAAATCAAAAACAAATTTTAAAGGAACAATAAAGTGAACTCCCTCTGCCCCTCTCAGGGAATGTTTGAATCCGTTAGTGCTTCTTCCATTGAGTGATGAATCACTTTTCTTTCATTTTTCAAGAGAAAGTTAGAAAAATAAAACATGAAAAGTAACAGAAAAGCATGAAAATTGGAATATTCTCCATTTATTCAATCAAGGATTCTGTTACTGCTGTGGCTGATGGACGCCCGAGCTCAAATATAATTCGTTTTTGTTACAAAATCAAAAGCGCATATCCATACCTTTGCACGTTAACTAAAGTGGTTTGCTCACCAATAACTTGCGTGCTAACGTAAACAGTTAAAATTCTTGCTTACTAGTCAGTCCATCCAATTGTCCACCCATGCACAATTGTTTGTCCCTACTTTTTTAGGCAGAAACAATAATGTAGTTTTTACATTAAAATCGGTACCTCCTAATCTAAAGCAGTAATTCCTTAAAAAGTTTTTGATACTTTTGACGGTTTCTAGGATTTTTTAAATTCTTGAACCGGTAGTCTTTCACTCTGTCATTAGCTTCCTAGCAATCAAGGCATATTTTATTATATTTAAATTGGCTAGTCAATCCAAAGTTTAGTCATCAGAGGATAGATCGCTACGGCTTGTTCCAAGATATGCTGGCGCCAAGTGTCTCGATTGCCACAAAAAAGCTTTATGTTGTGGAGGAAAAAAATATACAGGAAATACAAATTTCAGAAAACTTTTCTCTTGCGTTATTTACGTTATTTTTTCGTTGAGTAGAACATATTTGGCAACAGAAAGTTCTTCTCCAGATGGCAATGTCAATTGTAATTTACTTAATGCTTATTAAGCATTATAGTCAAAATTATCATTTAAAAAGTCACTATCGGCTTTAACAGCATTCAAGATTTCATTATTACGCTCACACTCTGAAAGTACTACGTCAACGATTCACTATCATCAAAATCAGTTTCACCGATTAGGGAAGATCAACATCTAATTCTTATATGCGGTCTTGGATGGGAACATACTCAATTGTATCCAGTTTTCTTTCTGATGTATTTGAAAGTTGGGTAAAATTAGGTTAGGTTAAGTAGTTGTCCAGGGACGCACTTAGGCCAAAACAGTCTATTGTGATACCACATGGTTGGATCTACAGTTTGACGCCAATTCCGAACGGCTGGATAAACTAAAGAAAAATTCAAAATTTCATGTAAATGTTAAACAAATTTTAATTTGAGTAAATGCAAATATTTTTTGAAATTGTTAAATTTACACAACGTGTGATAAGTTTACAGGAAGAAAACACTGTTCTATTCGTTAGAGACATAAAACTTACGCAAAAATATTTGGGGGGAACTGAGCTCTGCCAAGCGTAAGTCTGACTGAGGAGGTGGTAACTGAAAACCTATTCATATTCAATATCAGATTAATATATTTTTTTACAAATTTGCATCACTACGCTGACAACCCTTCATCTTTCATACGTTCAGCTGCTTCATCTATTACGGATGCGCCCAATTTCTTTAGGTAACAATTCAATCCTATTTTTATCGCACACAGACACAGCAAAGTACGTAAAGCTGGCTACTTTTTTGTTGTGATGGTTTTCTATACTACTTAGGTACTCAAAGTTAGGCGCTCGGTTGCTGGTGCGGTGTGCCTGATGCATGAAAAATGTGTTCCTTATTTTCAAACAAGTTAAACTTTTTTATTGCAAAAAAAAAAAATGTATAAATTCATATTTTTTTGCTATGCTTAAGAGGGGATATTCCAAATGTCCTGAGGGGCTGAAAGCAGCAAAATAAAAACCAAAAAAATTAGTAAAAGAAAAACTGCACACACTACACACAACAATTGAAAAATGAACATGAAAAAAGTCAAATTATCAAAAAAAAAATAAAATGAGAAGAACATAGCAAATTTGCACAAAAATATGTGCGACCGAAGAGAGTCACATTGGAGAAAAACTGACGGCCTGTGTATTTGTGTGTATATGTAACTGAGTATGTGTGCTTGTATTTGTGTGTGAGCTAACCGACCGCAAAAAGCTTCTTTGCAACGTCCGGTGTTTGAGCGATTTTTTCTTTCTTTCCTAATTTTTTGCCATCTCTTGAGTTTCTTTTTTTTTAGTTATTTTTTTATACTTTGTGAAAAAAGGACATTTTTAGAGATTCCTTATCGAAAAAAGTAAATGCTGTCGTCGTCGACAATGAACATTTTTACTCTCTATTCTTTTCTTATATGAGTAGAAGAAAACATGAAAATTTCATTTGCAATGACAGCGCCGACAAGATTCATATAGCAAATATGCGGAATGTCTTCCGTAACATACAGCGTCAGATACTAGAGAATATAGGATAGAGACAGATTGTGTGGGGAGGGGCAGCTATACAGAATTGAAGCAAGTAGGTAGAGCGTTCATACTATCATACTTGCTTCAGATTATTTATGGAGCATTGGGACGGATACAAATAAAAGTCCTCACCATTTTTCTACTGTTGCCTCGTACGAATTTCTAAAAATTTCAAATTTTCTTTATTTTACTTTTGTGTTTTCGTACATTTCAGTTCTTTTTTCTTCTTCTTGAAGAATGCATTCATTCCATTGCCCTTTGACTAGAATTTTTGTTTCTTCCTATTATTAACAAATAGTAAGTAGTAGGAAAAAAAAGTTTTGATTCTCTGAAGCAAAAAACGAAAAAGAAGAAAATAAAAAAATTCATGTAATGGAAATGGAAATTTCTTATTTATGTCCTGCGGCAGCACTTACGTACTTTCAAATGAACGCACCAAAAGCTAATATGGCATAATAGCAAATGCGGAGAACGAATGGAAAGAAAAGGAGTAGAAAGTTGAGGCAGCACAAACTACATTCTAAAAATAATATGCAAAACAAAAAAGATGTGCACAAGAAAAACGTAAGGACATCAAATTTGGTAATTTGTATCGTAATTTTGAGGAGCGTCCTCAATTGGTTTTAAAACAAAAGCGCCTTAAGGTATAGCTCGCAATGCACTCTTGAATTTAAAATCGAAGTTGCGTCATGACATTTACGAAAACTGAAGTAGATATCAAAATTATGAGGGGTCTGTCTGGTAGCCAATCAATACGAAGCCCCGATTATTGATGTATTTAGGCAGTAGGGTCAGCCAAATCCGAATTTCACCCATTTATTTTTTAAAATTAAGGAACTGAGTTTTGCGTATGTGAAAAGAGAATTTAAATAAAGATTTCATATTTTCGCTAAGTGTAAACAAGTAAAAAGGGTTCGCCTTTTTTATACACTTTGCATAAGTTTTAAGTAATGTAACCTTTTCCTTTATTTTTTTATTTTCAAAAAAACATAACTACTCAGAAAACAAGCATGCAAGCGAACATTTTTCACTCATAATCCGAAAAACTTTGAAAACCCAAAAAACTGCCGCTTCAACTTCAAACTTTAAATGCGAAAGTGTCAAAATTTAAAATCCACTTTCTTTGATGTTTGTTTGACTTAAAGTCGTAATCAAAAGTAATGAAAAGAGAAAGGAGAAAGTTTTCCTTTCTTGGCCCAATAAACAAATGTAGCATATGCCAGATAGAGGAATAGCAGCATACGCACACACACACACACGCACACACACACATTGCTACTTACTTAAACACATTTTGAAGTCAGCAAAAAGAAGCATACACACACATACATGCAAATGAATGCTCAAATACCTGGCAAAGTGAAAAGTAACCATTGCCGCCGCCACCAAGTTCAATTCCAATTCTTCGCGTTAAGTTTTATTTGACTCCTCGGTGGCGTTTTAGTGGCAGGCAGCCAGCAACAACAATAACAACAGCAACTACACCTTTTTTCAATTACACTAAAGTTTTCCATTGTTGTTGTTGCTACTCGTTGCTGCTCGCGTTTCTTTTTTTTTGCTGGCTGGTGAAGTGAAGGAGTAGGTGGAGATATAACAGTGTGTGTGCGTGTGTTTGTTATGTGTTCGAATGGCACCACAATCGAAAGGAGTGAATGAGCGAACAAATGAAATGCATGCCGCCGTATGTCAATTTGCCAAATCCATGAATATATATGTGCTACAGTAACAACAACCATAACAGCATAGTAATAAAGACGAGGATGAAGTGAAGGAGCAATCCCGCTATTCGAGTGCGTTTAGTGGTTCGACATTTTTGAGATGATGGCTGCTGCTGGGGTTACACAATAATTTACTTCAATGAATTTTCCAATCAAATATTTTCAGTTGTTTTCAATAGTAGCAGCAGCAGTTTCAGCATTATCATCAACATCATCATCAACATCATCCTAATACAGTTTGTTGAGTCGACAGTACCAGCAAAAATCTGGCAAATCTGATGAAGGTTTTTCAATGTGCGTGCCTAAGTTTTTTTTCCCGTAGAGAAAGAGAGCAGAAGGGGGGAAGGTAGAGGAGGTTTAACTGTTTGCAAAAAGTGGCAACATATTTGAAAAGTTTCCCAATCACTGGGGTGGCTATAAATATTACATTTTGATGTTCAAAAAACTAACGCACTCTCATATACACATACATGAACAAAGTCTGAGCGCGGCAGTTTTATTTTTGTTTTTTCTTTTTTCTTATATTTTTTTAGTTCAATGAAGTTGTAGTTTGAGCTGTAAATTGCTGGTGTGTTGTTGTACTAAGTTTATGTGCGTGAATGTGCCGGAAAAGAAAGTAATATTATAGTTAATACATATATATATGTATGTACATGTATGTTTTCACAAAAATCCAACAGACAAAAAACTACTGCACTTAATCCAGAAGAAGCTAAGCTCCAGTCAACTACACCGATTTCAAGTGAGTGACAGGAAGCAAGAAGGAAGGAAGTACCCAATATGTAAAAGAAACTGTATGCATACATATTTTGCATACACCAAAAAAAAAACGAAAATAAATTAAAGTAAATAAATTAGAAGAAAGCTGCACTACATTGACAACATTGGCAACAGCGATAATTAACAGAAATAGACATTTTCCTATATGCAAATATTGGGCAATTTGGAAAAGCTATAGCTACTAGCTATGACAGCAAAGCTCAGTTGAAATGAACACATATTTCTTTTATTTCTTTGAGTGTACCAGACGTATGTATGTATGTATGTAGGAAAAGGAAGTTGAAAGCAGCTATTGCCATGTCATGCGAAAGCTGATAGCTAACAAGTTAAGTGATATGTAAATTTTTGACTTGACTCCATAGCTCACTCATAAAAAAAAAAAACTAAACAAACTCACATACAACTACAAAACGAAGGGTATGCATGCATGTGTGTATGTATATATATGCATGTGTATTAAAGCGCCTCACGTAAAAATAGTTATTGCTACCTAATGCTAAGAATGAACCTTGATTTATTTATGAAGATTCCAAAATGTTTAGGCTTGTAACGACATAAAATTATTATCAATTTTAATTGCACAACCCTAGCCCGCTAATATATATACATATATACATACACGCCGATAATATATACATTAATATCTATGTTTATGTAAATTAATCATACAAATTATGTAATTAATGTATATACTCTGCGGTAATATGCTACCGACAACTCACATTTACAGAACGGAAATAATACGGCACAACAGGAGGAGCATTGGTATAAAAGGACATACTTTGCACAGAGGAAATCACTCAGGCTCAGACTTAGGCTCTGGCACAGGTTACTATCTTGATTCAAACCCCAATTGTTTTTAATTCCTATTTATTTGCGGCAGTTTATTTGACCTAATAACACAGAATGACAAATTTTCCCATACAACGGCCGATTTTTGGATTTTCAAAATAACCCAGCCCACGACACTTAGCTATAAGCTAAAATCTGCACAAAATGAATCAAGGTTCATTTTTAGTGGAAGGTAGCAATAAGTTTTTTTGTGTATACCTGAGGCGCTTTAATATGTATGCTTGATTGGTGTTAAAAACTATGAACGAAACAAATGAACTACGATTTAAATTTTGTGCTCATATATCGAGACGAGACCTTAATTCACCTCTTCTCGTCCTTATCCTTTGCATTGCAATTTCACACTGACGTCAACACTCTGCGTCAACGTCATCCATAAACAAATCATCGACGTTGTTGTCGTCGTCATCGTCATCGTCATCATCATCATTGTCAGCATAGTCAAATTTGTTGTGCAACATTGAGATTTTCATATTCGAAAAAAAAAAATGAAACTAAAAATGTGTGCCCAGCAAAATTTCGTGTGTGTGCAAGTAGAAAAGTTGTCTGCATGTATGTGTGTGTGTTTGTAATGCTAAAGTATTGCGCATACCAAACTTTTCCCTTTTCACTCATATATGTGTATATATATATATATATGAGCAAGTACTTTACAAACGTTTGACTTATGAGTTGATTAACTTTTGGCTTTTTTCTTATGAATTGCCTTTTGCTTTCCTCATTACACCACCAGCCCCTCAACAATGTCTACAATATTTCTGTAAAAAGTTTGTTCTACTGTGACTACATACTGTTGTTTTTGAAGCATACTTCATTGCCGCTCTGGCTCTGCTGCCAATATCTACATTGCTGCCGCTTTATTATTTCTAGGAATTGTAGGAACAACAACAGTAGCTAGTAGTATTGCCTTTTGATGCATGAAAGGCAGCAGGCATTGCTTACTTTCTGTCTCCCTCTCTCTCTCTCTCTCTCTTCGTACTTAAGTAAAGTCTAATAACTTTAGTTTTTGTTGTTGGTTGCTACTGCTACGTATATATTGCAATTTGCTCATATGTCATCACATTGACATTATCCATCATCTTTGTTTTTATTGTTGTAGTGTACATTTAATAATTTTCGGAATTAGTCAGTAATTGTCGCTTTTGTTGTTTTATTTATTGCTGCTGCCTGGTATTGGTATTGTCAGGGTTGGCAATTATTTTAATGAACCGTTAGAGCAAACATATTGAACCCATAATTGATGTTCTTGTATGTAGATGAGAAGGAGGCAGTTTTTTGAAAAGGTTTGTGGAATGAAAATGGTAGTATCTTGAGGGAATATTAAAATTAAAAGGATAAAGCTTCTTTAGTGGGTTTTATGTGATTGTGTGTGTGGTAGCAACAAAAACTTATATAGCCTAAGTTTAAAAACGCTCAACTGTCATAGACTTTAGAATTGAGTTAAACCAGGATGCAAATTTTAAATAAGAATTATTATAGTTTTGTTCTAGTGATATTTGAATATCCAGAACATAAGAAAGTTATTCTCTCTTAGAAAATGAGACAAAGATAAAGTGAGACCAAAAATGAACAACTCTTTCTTGCAAAAGAATTAATAAATGCTCGATTGAAGAAGAGTTTCTTGAAGATGATTAGCTCAAGAAATAAGCTTTTGAATGGATTTATTGTTCTTGATTTGATTTGTTCGAAACTTCATCATCTACCAAGAGGTGGAATGCAACAAACTCGTATATTAAATTCGATCGTTGTCAACGCCCTCTACAAATACAATAAAAGTAAAAAGTAAATAAAGAGACAGAAAGAGATAGATGAAAACATTTTTTTGTCCACTTTTAATTAAGTCTCTCTGTAAATAATACGTGCAAATGCTCTTTCCGTACACATTCGCACACACATATACAAGGTAGTCAGCAAGAATCAGCAGTTGTTGTTGTTGTTGGCGTCTTATTGCACAATCAGTGTGAAACATTCGACATAAATGTGTTTTCATTGTCAACGCCAAGAAGAAGAAGAAGAAGAAGAAATAAAAGCAGTAGTAGCAAAATACAAACCAACAGCAACCGCTACGACAGTAAAGAGAAGAAGCAAATAGAAATTGTAGCAAGGACATTTTTACTTTTACTATAACTTTGTCTCTACATAATACAGAAAGAAAGTTTTCTATTACATTCTTCCAGTTTGTCAAATAAAAGCGATTTTAATATGGCACAAGATACACTCATATTCACATATATATGCTCACACACACAAGTGCAAGCATATTTTACAGCATTCATACCCAGCGGTTTAATGCAAGTGTTGAAGTATTAAGCGCAAGTGCATCATGTTTTCATAATTAAACTGAAAATTGTTTCAGTCAAATTCAACGAAGCGCTACGTTAGTTGAGAGCAGCATCGAAGCCGAGTGGTTGCTTGAATGTGTGCAAGTTTTATATCATTTCATATATTATACATTATTTAATATACATACAGTATCTGAGAATATATCGGTCGTTTGCTGCAACACTCTCATAATCCAAAAAAAAAACAAAAAAACAAAAAATAAATTCGAGTTAACTATGCAGAACTAATTGTTATTTAATCATTTATCTTGCATTATAAAAAATCATAATCTTAAGAACTCTCCTCGTAAGAAGAGAATGTATCGTTATTGTGTTCTACCGAGTAGTAGTTGATTGAAATCTTTAAATGCGTTTTTCTCGAATACTTATTATTGTAACTTATGACAGTCTTGCAGCAAACGAGCGATATGTATATATTTTGCACTTAAAATAACATAAAAATAAAATGAACTGGCACAGCAATAAAAATAGAGATGCATGAATCGATACCGGAAATTTTCTATTCTCTTTCTTTCCTCTCTACAGCAAATACAGCAAACACGAAGCAATAAATGAAGGCTGATCAGAACTGCCTATCTTACGAACTTGTTATTACTCTTATTAAACTCTCGAAGCGCTCCAATGTTAAAATAATTATAAAATATCAAAAAAAAATATAGGTAGACCTCGCTTAACACGGTGGTAACGTTCTTGGAAAGTGCAGTGTTAAGCGATACAAGGTACCAGAGCAAAAAGGGGGACTACGCTCCAAGATCTTAAAAGACACCTAAAATTATTTTTTTTTAATTTAAAATTATAGTTATACATACATAATCCTCTAAGCTTGGGATGGTAGTAATTTGCCTACCCATTAAGTTTTTTCTTAAAGTTTGATCAGCTACATTTTGTGAAAAATGTATTGAGACGTGTTTAGTTATAATTTGTACGTTAAGTTTACTATTTTTGTCGAGATAAATTTACCATTTCAAATATGTTTACCATTTATATTTTTAATTTGCATACCCTCCCCCTTGGCCCTTTGTGCCAGGTAAAACCTAATGCTTTATATTACGAAATACTGTTTTAAAACTAGCGTATGTAGTTTTTAATTGTAGTTTTGATGAGTTATTAAATTTGCTGTATGAAAAATCGTACAGATTTTCAAAATGAGTTAAATGTTTCTTAAACGTTAGCAGTTCGATTTGCCACTGGGTATGCATTTACATGTATGTGTGTGTGTCTTTTTTTCTCTCTGGTGATACATAATCATTTCCGTATGTCAAGCAAACAAATATAAATAGGAAGATGAAAGAAAGAGTAAAGAAATGAGAAAATAATAAGTGTTGCTTTTTAGTATATTGTACATGACAGCGCAATACTGCATCTGCAATAGTACAACAACAGCAGCAACAACAAAGCAACTAATACCACCACATATATATGTATGTATACATATTATCAACAGCTGTTAAGGCTGCAAGAGAAACTCCATGCAACAACGAACGAGATGCAAGTTTCTTCCGGTTTGCCTCATATGCCGTTTCATTGCTGCTACCACCTTCAATTTCATTCAGTAGTTAAGCTTTTTTCAAATATAGTGAATTCATTAGATGCAAAGACCAATTATTGACCATTCTCCTTTTTCGGATTAGAAATAGAAAATCGTTTTAGCATGAACTTCGGCAATTCATTATTTAACTTTCTTCCTTTTAATTTACTCTTTGAAATTATATTTTTTTTAGAATGGTGAATGCTTTCTAGCTATACTTTGTAGAAAGCAAGTCATTTCAAAGAATTTTTAATAATTGTTTATTATGGGTGAAAAAATTTAATTATCCAATGCAGAGCCATGCAGATAAATAAACTTAAGAGAATGCAAAGAAGTATTTCAAACGATTTTAGCTACTTTTTGTAGGAAAAAACTGCATATGGCACATATTATTATAACAAACGACGATTCTAATATTTTATACCGATAATTTAAGCTATGGCAATTTCAATATTTCGCTTTTGTGCGAAGCGTTCTCCAGCAGCTGCTTTTATTTATTGTATTGCTACGAAAGGATCTATATTCAACAGATCTACCCTATATTTAATATATGCCACAATTTCAATAGATATGTAACTAAGTATTACGTTCTGCTGCCATACAATGTAAATTGTGAGCAAGCATAGCACTTTTTTTCTAATTTTTTGTCTTCTCAAAACTTGCACTTGTCCAGCTTTTGTTGCATAATAAATTTTCCTATACCTTGGTCCCTTCAAGCATTTTCCCTTCCTCCCTGAACATATATATCGTTCCAACCATTCATGCTAATATAATACGAAAGTAGCCACAAGAAAGTTATGTGCCGAATGTATTCAAGCATATGTGAACATTTGGTGGATGTGTGTATGTGTTTGTGTGTATATGGATGAAAAAGAAAAATTATGTTGCATATTTTGAAATGAGTTGACGATGACAATCACCTCTTCCTCCCCACTGCACTCAACTATCTTTTCTGCCGAGACATTTGATGATGAACTCTGTGCAGATGTTAAGCAGCAAAAGTTCGTCGTCGTCCACATGCACAAAACTTTCTCATAAGAAAAGCATCTATCTAAAGAGAGTTGAGGCAAGATGCCTTTGCAGTTTTTACTCTGTGACTTATCGTTGATACCATCGTGTGTGCGTGTGTCTGTGTTCGTATGTGGTCATGTTGTAGCAATCAAAGTGCGTGTGAGGAATTTAGCCTTTTGGCTATGTGTGTATTTGTGTTATCCCCCAACTTTTTTCACCTCCCCCCCCCCCCAAACCCCACCCTACTTCACTTTTTATCTTATATTTATTTACGACTGAAAATATTTCGAGAGAAATTACTGCGCATCTTCGCGCGTAGGTTTAAGAAAATGTATGCGGTAAAGAAAATTACCAACAGCAGTAGCTTCAAACTCGTAAAGTTATAAAACTGATGATGCTCCCGCTTTTGTTATAGTAAATTGAGTAACTTTCGTTTGCTTGCTTGGTTTGGCAATATGTTTGTATGTATGTAGGCACAACTACATGGCATACAATCATTGATGATGTCGGGCGCCTCGTATCGCTGCGGGTCATCGTCAAAAGAGTTTTGCCAACCAAAAACTTTAAGAGTGTAATCGTCGTCGCGAAGTTTGTAAGCAACATAAACACAAACAAACAACAGCAATAATATTAGCAGCTTACAGTTCCAGCGAATATTTTATATTTGTGGCAGCTTTTAAAAGCAGATATGAAAGGATATATGTGTATGTGTGTTTGTGCCTGTTTATAGCCTTAAATTCTTCATGCCTTTTTCTAGAAAATAGTTTTGAGTGCGCAAATATTTGATGCTCATTTTGGTTGTCCACATACACACTCAAACTTGAATTCACTCCACTTGTGTATGAGTGTGTGTGAAAATGTTTGGTAAAACTTGAAAAGTTTTACGAGATTATAAAATTTCCGAAATAAATCGCATACATTCGTGTACAACACACACATTCTTGTATATGTTAAGCTACCAAGCTAACCGTCCGTCTGTCCATCTGTTTATTCGTCCTGAGGACCAACCTAGTGTGCTAGCCATACACCCGATTTGTAGTTTGATGCGTTGTTGAATGTGAATGCGAATATAAATGTAATGCTAAAAGTCACTCAAGCAATGGCAAAAGTTTTTGATCCCTATTATATGCACACACACATAGATACACATACTTAAAACTATATCTAGGTATGTGAATGTATACATATATATAAATTTATATAGTATACAAGAGGCTCATATTCCTGCCATGCCAAGAATCAGTTTTATTGTTGCTACTCTTTATGGTTTTTGTTGTTACTGCTGCTGCTGTTTTTTTTTTTTTGGTGTTTTTCAGCATTTTGCGCCACTCAAAAAATAAAAAACAGGCAGTTAAATTTTCCCTCAAAAAAAAAAAGATAAGATATTGAACTAAAAATAAATGAAGTACATAAGTTTTATTTCAAAGATTAAGTTTGAGTGCGTGAACTATAAATACAACTACAGCTATTGTGGCACAATAGCCCATGGGGACCCTAGGCCGAACTTTTCGTATTCATTCCTGTTTTGCGATTAATATTTGTGTAGGAATGAGAGAAACCTATAGTTTTATGCCGAATCGGAACCCCGAAGTAACCAATTTAAATTATTTTAATATAAACACGACGTGTTAGAAAAAATTATTGATTATAAAACTGTAAATGGATTAAATTTTTATATGTCAGCCATTACACGCCGAATCAATGGAGAACTGGAAAAGTCGTCAACCTTTCGAAATTATTATTAAAAATGCAAGAAATCATGAAATAAAAACAATTTTAAATGAACATTAAACTTGAGTTCCAGTTTTGAAAAATAAAGAAAGATAACTAAAATTTGGGAGTCCAATTTCGAGATTTTCTTTTTCGTTTGTTTTCAAATGAATTAGTATCGAAAAGTTAATTATGTTTAACTTCGATAATGATGTTTAAGTGCTAAAACAACTTTCAAAACATGTTTAACTACATGCAATTGTTGTTATGAACTAAAGATGTTTAGAAATAAAACACAGAATAAAACACGAATAACGCAGGGGTGTATGTGAAAAGAAGCTTTAAGTACCCAAATAATGGAACCCTAAATTATAATTCGTTCCACTGAACATACGCCTTTGACATTTGACCATTTTGACGTTTTGTTATTTTTTTTTCAATATTCTCATATTAATAGAATAAAGAAAAAACCTAATGTTGAGAAAAAGTATAAATGGTCTCCGCGCGTTGAAAAAATTATTGTGGAATTCTCTGTATTTGAATTTTTTTAATTTTGTTGGAGATAAAAGCGTAGATTTTTCTAAAAAAGGACAAAAAACACCCATAAATGGAGGAGATAATGAGTTCAAATGTTTCAAAAATATGTTTGTTGGAAGATTTTACTGTAAGGTGCTGAACACATAAACATTCTCAGATGCAATAATAACCAAGATATCGTGTGTATTATTATACCATCATGTTCAGAAATGGGCAAACTTTAATATCGTATTTAGTAGTTTACGGACTTTACCACAGTGCTTATTACCATTTCAGCTATCCAGCAAGACTATTTTGATCCCGATCACATTTTTTATGTCGCGTAATGTAATCAATAATAGAATAGACAATTTTATTTTATTTGTATTCATTTTGAAAATAAAAATAACTAGTCGGTAAGGCCTCAGTAACTGGGGCTAGCTTTTTGCGGAAGAAATCTCTTTATGAAAAACAGATATCAAAAGAGAGCCAAACTACTCGTTGGTGTTTGTTTTGTTATTTGTGTATGCAGATAATTCGTTAGATAATTCTGAGAGATACCATTACTCATATCTTCTCTCTTTCTCTTATTTGTTATTTACTCCCGCTTAAGCAATGAGTTTTTCAACGATGAATACAATGCTTTGTTCAATGAGCGAATTTTAAAAACTTCCGACGCTAATATTTTGGAATTGGCTTAACCGATTTTAAATCTGTCTAATCTACTCGTCAAGCTCTTTAAATTGGTATAAAATATGATATCGTAGCACTTCTGGAACAAAATTGTAGTTACACTAATAAATGTATAGATTAATTTTAACAGAAAGAAACTGTCCAAATAAAAGCTTTTGCATAAACGAAAACAACGTTTAGTCGTGGCTTAGTGGTGTTTTATCAAAACATGTTCAGCGTTAAACATGTTTAAGGATATTGTCTGGTGTTCTAGTTTAAAAAAAATCGATTTGTTTTTTAATGTATTTCGAAACTACAATATATTGAGTGTATACTGTAAAAATTTTAGACGAAAACTCAAAATATTATCGAAGTTTTAGCCCAAAGTGGAGAGCGCTTCGTGGTTGCGCACTGTAAGTTGTTAAAACTTGTTAAAAAGCGTTTTTCACTAAACAATTTTTTTTTGATCGGCCTAGGGGCCTGAAGAAATCGATTGGGTTGCAATTTTAATATATTATTCTACACACCAATGGCTTTCGCAGTTAGTAATCATTAATCATTATTTTTTACCCCGACTTTTGAATTTCTTTTAAAAGTCTGCCATTTTGTTATTTTTGAATAAAAATGTTTAAATCTGCTATCTGCAAGTATGACAAGTCAACAAAACAATATTTTATTCCAATTTTTTGTCTCAGATGACTTCAAGTACCGTAATCGCCTGGGCCAGCCACACACCTTTTTCCCTTTTTTTTAGGTGTCTACTTTGGGCGTAAAAAACACTATAACATACATATAAAAAATTGGGATGATTGTATTTTATTTTGTTATAATAAAAAATTCCCGAAATAAGCTTAAAAATTAGGCCGGAACACCAGACTACAAAAGGTTGGTGAAGACATAGTATAAGTTTACTTTGCAACGATGCTGCATTAGCGGATTCAGCCATTTCCTGCGGCTTTAAATTTTTTCGTCCTTTAAAACTTTTCTTTTGATGCATGGCCATGGATCTAAATGTATAAGATTTCCATCGATAAGTTGGAATCCTTACTAGGATCCACTAGAGCGATGCCCTAAATCAAATTGTTTTACACAATTTTCTCACAAACAAATTTTAACTAAAATTTGTTTTATTTCATAGTTTAATTGTCGAGGAATATTGTTATTATGAGCCTCTGTGAATTAACAATAATTTCTGTTTGTAAAACTTCATAGTCCAACACAAAAAAAAAAATAATAAGGTTTAAAAATACTAAGGTTTTGAGGTTAAATTCTTATAGATCTCACAAAAAGAAAATAATAATAATAATTAATTATGTGTTACCGTGAAGAGAACTTGGGCAGCTAGTTTAAGATGAAAGCAAATTGTTGCGAACAAGAATACTTATTCCTTCTCTATCATATGACATTGTCAGAAGATATTTTCTAATATTTCAACATATCATTTTTTAGTTTATGCATTTCCCAGAAACACAACTAATTTGGCAACATTGGCCTGTTTTAATTCCTCCTCCATTTTATTGCTAATTGTGGCGTGCGGCTATTTCGCTTTATATGTACGAGCGAAAGTGTCAATTTGTTTTTTTTTTTTTTTTGTATTATTACTTTATATAAAATATTTTTTAATTTTCCAGATGTGTAATAACAGAATAAAAACACAATAAAGTAGCAAAACTTTTTCAGAAATTCATTTTAAATGGCACATAAAAAACAACAACATTTAACTATGAAAGAGGAGAGAGAGGGGACAAGGATGAAAGGGTCAACTGCAGTATGAAGCTATAAAAACTATGCGCATCATTTTGTAACAACAACGGCAAAGAGCAGTCAGTAAAAAAAATTAAAGCCAAACTAATAGTAACAATACAAGCAATTATAAAATATATACGGTAAATGCACGTATTTCTGACTTGGGTCCCAAACACCATCTCCCACCCTTCCAATCCAATAAGCCCTACAGCTTTGAAAATAACTTTAACAACAATTTGCAAAATATAATAAGAGAAAGAAATGTAATTTTAAAATAATTTCCACTTTCGAAAGTGTTGAAAGTATTTCAAAAACACGCATTGGTTTACAGTGACACGCATACAAACACATGCACACATACATACACCTTTTTATCGTAGTAACTGGAAATTGTCACTGGCTTGATGCAGAAGAAAAAGTAATCTATTGCACATGTACAAATGCGTGAATGTATGGGTGGTAATAAACGGTATCTGGCTCAATTAACTCTTAGTATTTTTTTTATTGTGAATACCTTAGGATCTGAACTGCACAGAACTACAGGAGAAATGGATTTCAATGAAGACCTTTTGCACTATCAAGTATCAGCGTCTGATAAGAAAGCAACTGATTCAATTCAACAACCTAGCAGCGCCTTCGAATCGCTCTCAATGTTGTGGAACTCAAATATAATCCTTGGGTGTCAAACTGAGAATTTTCGAAATCAATATAAAATACAATGGCTAATTAATAACGAAGTTGGGCACAACGCCTAAAAGCAAAAATGACGGTAGATAGGCCTTAGAATCAAGTAGTTAAGGTCGCGTAGAGTTGGAAGACCAGCAACAACATCGAGGTCATCAGCATTGACAGAAACAATATCACCCCTGTAAATCGTGGTTCGAGAAAAAACACCTAACAGCAGATAGAAGGGAATGGAGGGAGGTTATCATCGCTTTTTTACATTTCGTTGCAGTACAGCTATTGTTTTGCAGTCAGTTGGATGATTTCGAAAAAGATTTTTCGCTAAATAAATAAGCCCGAGCAAAGCTGGGAGTTTTGAACTATAATAATGTATAATATATACCTACATATGTACGTCAGTGGGGGCATAAATAGTTATTCAATTAAGCGCACAATCAACCTCTATAGTAGAAGTGGAGTTAAAGCTGCTGAATAAAAAGTTTTATCCCATCCACACACACACACACACAAATATGAATATCTGCAAACATTTTCACATACACTCACGCGTGTATATGTAAGTGGCATGAGTATATGTAAGTACATATATAATTTTCCAATGGCAAAATGTGAAAAGTTTTTAATTTTTGTTTCAACTTTGAAACTACAACAAGTTGGTGAATGAGAATGAGCGAATGTGCGTGTGAGTATGTATATCTGTGATTGTGTATAATATAAGGATATTTCCGATTTGTGTTTCAGTTGTTCTTCTTCTTCTTGCTGCTGTTGGTGGCAATTAAAGAATGCCACAAAAGCAATGCAGCAAATTTGTTGCAACATCCGTTGCCGCTACTTTGCCGCTACTTCTGCTGCTGCAATGAAATCTCTCTACAACATTTCATTACATAACATTTCATTGCAGCAATAAAACGAAAAGAAAAATTAAATATAACTATATCTACAATGCATAGCAGCAAAAAGCAGAAACTTTTCAATGACTTTTCCCGACGAAAATCTGAAATCTTTATTCTTCTTGCGATCCTTGCTCGCTTACACGCTCCCTGGCTGGATGTATATCAATCGCTCTCGGAAACTATGTATAGCAATCAAAATCATTCAATTGAATTTTGTGTTTTTTCGATTTTCATTTTCCTTTTTCTCTTTCTTTATTGAGGAAAATCACTTACTGGTTCAATGATTATTAACTCATAGAAAGAAGAAGTTAGCATGCCACCAGGCAGGAGACGGCGACAGCAACAGCTACTCATAACTACATACATACATACAACTGCTATTATGCTTTACACAGTATTATCAGCAACACATCATCAGTAACAGTAACAGCAGCAATGGCAGCGACATTTCGACCAATGCCGGATGTGCGCTTCATTTTGCAGGCATTACAAAATTTCCTTTATCTTTTTAGATAGGGATATGAAGCAGTAGTAATATATATGTATGTTGTGCATAATATCTGTTTATGTATGCGTGTGTAAATGCATTTATATGCTTTTTATATACTTGAGTTATCCTTAAAATTAATAAAGGACTCAAAATAAAAAGACAAATTCAAACTCAACTTGAAAAACGAAAAAATTAACAAACGAAATAAGAAACAATCAGCATTTAACATGTTCTGCTGCATATGGCCAAATATTTCTATCGAACGCATGTGTGTACTGTTTTATTGAAATCCTGCAATATTGCAAGAATTAGACAGTTGGATATTAAAGATAGGCACGAACGCACCAAGCTTCAAACTCCGCAATAACCACAGGCAATTACCAAAGCTTTTGGCAACAATGACAATTACAAACTCACTAGAAAAATTTCGTATGGACGTGTATTTTGCAAGTACTTTCGTCGAGGAATTTTACAGGACAGGCTTTGGAAATTTTTAATAATTTATCTTAGATTTTATTTGGAGATTTGGATTAGGCTGAGCTAATTTATTTTCAATGGGACCTGTACTTCAAATCTTAATCCTTGTCTCACTTCTGATTGCTCCAATATTTTTTCACTCTTTAATGCAGATTTGTATCTCATTAATATTTAAGAATTTTTCTCACTACTATAACCTAGCATAGTGGATAATAACAAAGATATATATCCCAATATCCCACGATCGTCAAGAATTTTTTTTCCTACTTGCCTATTTGCATGTAAAAAATGTGAGATTAAAAATTTATTCTTCATCGCATTTGGTTGAACACGCGTTAAGGATTTGTTATAGAGAAAAGCGGAAAAACAAGCAGCAGCAGCAGCAGCAGCAGCAGCAGCAGCAACAACAACTGCGTATAATAATGATAAGTACCTAATACTTGTTATAAAAGTTATTGTTATTGTTGTTGCTATTATTATTACACAACTTTACTAGAGTTGAGTTGATGTTGTTTAGCGTTTTCCTTACGCAACACTTAAATCTCATAAAAATACTCAAAAATTCAAACGAGTAGAAAAAGTAAACAACCAACAGCAGCAGCAACAGCAAAATGAAAAACAGTGGTGGCATTATCAGCGACTCTGAGTATTTAAAATGCAAATTAAAAGTTTCTTAATAAAGATACTCATCATCAGCGACATTTAACAGATATGCAAACAGGATACGCGCGGTGCTAGAAATCATTACCTAAATATTTCTAACAATTTTACATCATTTCATTTCGTAATGAACTCAAGTTACAAAAGTCTACGTGTAGGCGTAGAAATCGGGAGGGTTAACAAAGGAAACGTTGAGAACGGTAAGTGCGAACGGATACAGTGTAATTGCAATTGGTACTTGGGCTCTTTTTCATAATTTTAATAGACTCGGTATTAAATCCTCCAATTATGAATTAGTGTCTCTGCGTAAATACTTTATGAATGAATAATATTCGAATGGAAAAATGACGTAAATGAAATAAAATGACATTGTAAATTAATTATTCACTCTATTCTTAGATGGTAAGCATCAATTAGACGAAACATGTACTTAGGACTTCAAAACTGATGCCCATTTGAAATTTGGGTTATTTCAAGGAAATCAAAAGAAATGTATGATTGATTATGTGAATTTAAATCAGTGATGAACACACACATATTATAAAATATTGCAAATATCAAATATTGTCAAATATTGCAAAATAAAGTTACAACTGAACGCCCACGATCGAGAACCACACGAAGAAGCTTATAGTATACGTATGTCGACTTTGTCACGCAGCATTTTGTTGCCTATACACGCGTGTAATGGGAATTGAAAATGTGCCCATCGCTGATTTAAATGTGTTAACATCATTTCTCCTTGCAGGAAAAATACGTCTTATATACATATAACAACATAGGCCTAAGAAATTTTGGACTGATAGTATAATGTAAAATCGTTCACCCTTCAACTCGTTTTTTCCGATCCGATTTTTTTCGTTGGATGTTAGATAAATTCTGAGCTGAATCGAATCTCACGGATTAATAGTACTTGAGGTGTACTAAGAACATCAAGAACATAGATATAAAGTTCACAGTATCATCTTCAAAATAGGAGACCTGATCTAAATGAATACCATAGAGAACTTTGGATTTTTATAAGTCTCTGCTTAATGTTTAATCTGATCTTACGTTTGGAAAATTAGTAAAAAAAATCAATCTTTCGATGGAAATAACTTCAAATTGGCCAAAAAAAAAAGGAAGTTATTTTGGCACCAGAACTAAAAAAAAGAGTAGAGCCAATAAAAGAAGATGTTCTCTTCGCAACTATACAGTTGAAAGTCATACACAGAGCGGAAAAATGTAGTAGATCACCCCAGGGTAGTGTAGAGTTATATCTCCTGTGGCTCCCAGAATTGAACGAGCAAGCAAAAATGGTGTAAGAACAAAGCGAGATATAAGATTGAGAAATGTTATGGAAATAACTTTGAACAAGTTTAGCTCTTTGGCTATGAGTGGTTGTTTAATAATATGTCCGATCCAAAATATGGCTACAGTACAAATTATCCCGAAAATCTGGGTTTGTTTGTTTAAAGTGGTGGTTAGAGGCACGTACCTAATTAGTGCTTGTGCACCATTTTGATACCACATTCTCAGTTAATTGTTGGTGCAGGTGGTATTTTGTTGGCATAACAATAGATTTAGAAAGTTTCTTAATTCGCTTCTAATTCAGATAGTTCAATAAGGTTGCTGAAATATGGTTTTCACCCTGGTTCGTACTAAAGTCGGTCATTAGCATATAGTATCCTTTTCCTCCAGATATTTAAAGCTATTACATTTTGGCAGTTTGCATCTAAATAGACCAGGTTCTTATGTACAATTTGGGATAATTTCCTATAATTGTAGTTTAGCCATATTGCTCTTCTGTTTCATCTACAATCGGCTCCCACAAGATATTGTTTAAAAATTTAACTTTTCAGTGAGCTTAGTGGCATGAATGCTAGCCTGAGATTCCGCCAGGGGAAGGCCTTCCGGAAATGCTCGTCTGCTTTTTCGTTGCTTTCCATTTTTCTATGTCCGAGGACCGATATTAAAAGAATTTTGTGCTGTCGGGCAAGTTCGTAAGGCACTCCCTGGATTGTTTTACTAGATTAAGTGTTGTGATGGCAAAGCAAGGAAAAATTTAAGTAAAAATTGTATAGCTCTGAAAAGCTTAATTCTTTTCAAATTTAGTTTAAGAGAACTTTATTGAAAATTAATGATTAATGCCTTGGATTAGTTTTTATCTTAAAAATTTTAATTTATAGCTAAAGTCCTCCTGAGGAGCACACATGGGAAAAGACATTTATCAGACATTAAAATTTGAATTCAAAGCCGAAACAGCCAAGCATGTTGCAATTTACTGGGATAACAAAATACTGTGAGTATTTATATTTGAGTTTTTTTGCAGTCAGTGTTCTTGTATTTGAGAAAAAAAGAAGAAAAAAATAGGAAGGATTATTTTTCAATAGATTGAAGCCGCAGAAAAATGTCGAAAACCACAAAATGAAGGAAATGAGATAAAATTTGAAACACATTTCCCTATACATATACAAAAGCAGTAGGAAGCAAAGAACCAAAAAAAATTGTATTAGCAGCAGCAAAAATAATAAGGAATGAAAAACATTAAGGTATAGCCAAAAAAAAAGATGAAAAATCGCAAGACCCAAGAGAATATTGCCGGATTTTCCATCAACAACAAAAACTGACAAAACTTATTCATTTGCGGTAAGTACAAACTCTTACATACGTATATATTTCTCTGTACTTGCAAGTGTATGTGTGCGTGAGTGCTTCAGCACATGTGTAACACATGCATTACACACAAATGAATATGTTTGGTACATACATGCATATGTATTCCCATGAAAACGTATGCAACGCGTTTAATCTACAGTGAAGAAAAATGAAAGAAAATTTTCTTATCGTCGAACACAGCTTGTTTACACTCTACAGCAAAGCGTTAAAGCTTGTTTGGGTACGATCTAATGACAAACATCAGTCAGAGTGTTAGTTTTTTGGGTTATGAACAAAAATCTACAGTTCGGTGAGTTGCCAGGATTAACGTAGACCAACTTTATTAATTAGACAACGTTTTTCTAGTTAAAAAAAAAAACCCTGAAATTCAAACTTCTTTTGTCATTTCAAACGGCCATGAGTTTTGATTGACTGCCTTTGCTTTCAAACAAATCTATCATTGCTCCATCTTGAGAGCCAAATAAAGTTTAAACTAGTTTAAAATATGTATTGGGCTCTTTTTTGACTTCCTTACCCTTTTTTTTTTTTTTTTGATAATATGGATAATATGTAGCTAATGTAGGGTATAAGTAAAACTTTACACTTGTTACTAAATTTGATAAGAAAAGTAAAAATTTGTATGATGTTTGTTGTGATAGCAGGATATCTCTTCAGTTCTGCTATTCATCCGCTGCTTCAACAGCATACACAGGCATAATGCCAGCGCAGACAGACAGCTAACTTTATTAGGTAATATTCAAAAATACGTTCAAAAACAAAATGATTTTCAAATTTTTGAGCAGCAGAAGCAGCAGATTTCAGCAGCTTAAATTCAAACAAAAGTTTTAACGAGAACGACAAAAGCAAGTGAGAGCAAGTGTGTTGTATAAGAAAAGCGCATATTGAATGAGCAAAACAAAAAACAAATCACACACACACATAAACTTACAATCTAAAAAACGCTTAAGTATCGTAACATAAACTAAGGATTAAAAGCTGCTGCCACTACTTTTTCCCCTGCAGTTGCTGCTTTACTTTTTACAATCAGATTTCTTTTTGTTTTGCTCTACACTTTTCTTTTTTGATACATACATATACAAATACACATACATATACAACTTTCGTCTGCGGGAAAATAAAAAAATTTCAGTTTTTCGTCATCTTAAAAACCAGCACGAGAGAAAAGGAAGTAGCACAAGCAACGACAGCAACAATCGGTGGAATAGCAGCAGCAAACAGCAACACAAGAAGATTAAATTCTATATTATTATTAAAAAAAAAAGAAAAGTAGAAAATAACAAGTAGAAAAGAAAAACACACGAATTTATGCTACAACGATGACATAAGTGAAAAATTGTAATCCTCCCGCAAAAACATGATGGCTGAAGAAGAAGAGTATGGCACTAACAACAACAAACAAATACTAAAGATGACAAAAACAACAAATATGTATTCCCTCTGCTTCCAACGCCACCATCCATTAGTTGCCAGCCACATAATCGCTTTGCAGCAGGACCGAGAAGGCACGAGGCAGCGGGGAGCAAGAGTAAGGGAAAATACAACTTCTACTACTACTTTAACTATTACAATCTATCTACTATTGCTACTACTATTCTGGTACAATCCGGAGAGATTATTCAGCCACGTTACGTGTTGCAGCTGAAGCAGCAGCATACCACAATTCTATCCTAGTTTTCTCTCCTTACCCTCTTTCCCACACTCTTCCACTCACCACCCTAGACTGATTTGGATTCGGCTTTCGCTTGCTCCTTTGTTGATGTTAGTGGTAATGGTGAATATGGTTGTTGGTGTTTCCCTTAGTATGGTGTTATTATATTTTTAGTTTCAGATTTTCTTCATTTTCTACATAGAATATGTTTTTTTGTTTTCTCTCCGATTTTTTCTCAGGCTTTGCCTGCCTGTCGCTATTCGCTTGGCGTTGTGTCAACACCGTTTGTGGTCTCTACGTCGGAAAAAAGAAGAGCAAACGAAAAAATAAAGAAAAAAGTAAAACTATTTTTCTCCCTTCACAGTAAATATCAGCAAACAACAACAACCGAAATGGATGCTGTTAAGCGCAAAGACAAATGACAAACAGCCGCCAATGCTGCAGCAGCAACACCGTCAACAACAGCAGCTGTAGTATGAGTAGTGACAGTAGTTGCCAATCTACATTTTTCACGTTTTTTCTTCATTTTACAACTTGTTATTACCGCTGCACGTTTCCTATATTTTGTTTATGGCAGTATATAGAAATAGAAATAGTAGGCAGTAGCCTACTCATCAATATTAACTGCCAAAGCTTAAGAAAAACAAGTAAATACGAAATCAATAGATTATAATAATGTACACGTGTACAAAGTACGAAGCGTATTGAGTAGATTACTTATTATTAAAAAACGAAAGCAAAAAATATCCAAGATAAATAGAATAACAAAGCTATTCAAGTACGAATTACTTTGAATTCAAAATAAAGAAAAGAAGTAAACTTATTTATAGTTTTATTTCCAGCAAAAAAAGAACAAGTTAATAACTGATACAGTTCGAAAGATGATTCCTGTGATTTCTGTGAAAAAATTGTTATCAGATCCGATAGTGTTAATTGAGATAAATGTTGAATAAAGTGCATTTATTTTGGAGTCTGCTTCAAAATACAAAATTGAAGAAAGCTTAAAAATATTTGGCTTCTTATTCGAGTTTTAAAATGCTCTCATCCACCCCAAAGCAAAAGGTCCCTCTTTGGGCCGGATTATAATGAGCTTTGTAGCCCAAGTACTTTTTTCGGACTTTAATATAATGCAATATCCCGATACACTTATGTAAAGTAATGGCAAAAAGAGTTTCGTAATGTTATCTTGTTCAGTTTCAATTCAAAAAGAAAGAATGCTACATGCTTCAAAGAATACATAAATACATTTTTAGATATCCCTAAAGGTATGCTTTGTTTCTGTGTTTAAGAATTCTCAAAAACTTCCCTTTACGTAACTACATTATAGACGAATTTATTTAAATTTACTTAAGTAAAATCCACAAATATTACAATCATTACTTACCTTGAAAGTTGTGTGTGTTAAGTTTCCTCTAAGATGGATATGAATGCTGAGCTGAGGATTTGATATACGAATGTAACTATGCTATGCACTATTATTACACATAACTTATGAATTTCGTACACACGTACACACATGCAAATACGAGTAGAAAGAACAACAGAACAAAAATAAAAACTATAATCACTACGATTAACTATAAAATAATACGGTAGAACAAAATGAAAACGAAATAAGAGCAACACAAATGGAATAAAAATTAAACAAAAAACTGAAAAAAATCAAACCTTTTTTACGTCGTTGATGTACAAAAAACCATGCAACTAAAGCAGCATTCACCAACAAGAAGCCAAAAGCTGCCAGTGAGATGCCAATTATGACCAGATTTGGCATATTGGAATCTTCGTTTAATTCCGCTGGCAACATTTCAAGTCCTTTTTTTACGTTGTATGAGTTGTGTGTTTGTTTTTGTAGTTGTTGTTATTGTTCTCGTGTGTGTATGTTTTTGGGGATTTGGTTTGAGCGTTAATAGCAGAAGACATCGGCAGCAGCGGCAGCATCAGGATGCAGGATTAAAGGTAAACATACACACACACATACATGCAAACAATATAATATAAAGCGTATATCAACAAGAGGAATATGAAAAAGAAAAAAAGAAAAATATAAAAATGTAATAATTTGAAATTGGCAAAAAAAAAAAAAATTAAATGGAAATATATAATAAAAATAAAATTTTCCACAGATACGCAAGGCAGATAAATGAAAAAAGGAAGGAAGTATACATACACATGTACACATTCATACCTGTCTGTAGGTATTTGTGTGTGTATATGCAATTTGAAAAAGGAAGGTACCAAATTATTGCGACTGATAAAAATAAAAGAAAAATAATTCGATTATGTTCAAGCCCAATGTACTCTACACTCGCTTGAGCTTAAGGCGTGCCCACAAAAAAAATATAGTCCAAGTGAGCAACCCCAGATTCCATTCTCAACCAAACAAAAACCAAAAGTAGAAAAATAAATTTTGTATGCTTCTCTGAGGCGTGAGAAAAGGCTTTTTTAAAAAGAGAAACAGCAGTAAAGTTTTTCCTTACGTGCCACGCCTTCTTTTTTTTGCATGGCACAAAAAATCAAAGAACGTTTCTGCTTGAGTGTAGGGCATAAAAAGCGATGAATCTGTCACAAATCACGTCCTATTTTCGCAAATACCAAACAGTCGTGTAGTGCTACGATAAAACGACGTAACTGGCTCACTCACTCTCTTTCACGCGTGCTCGCTGCCTGACAGTTGAATTGACAACACGTAGAGCAAAGATTCATTCCATGAAGGAAAGGCATGAGGAGTGCAACAACAAATAATACAATTACCGGTATAAAAAATGAATTGCGGCAAAAACAAATATAGTAAAGCAAGGGAAACAAGGAAATATCAAAAAATAAAAAAATAAAAGAAACGTTAACGTAAAAATAAAAATTTAAATTAAAATGTAGATACTCGTAGTAGTACAAAGTATTTCCGCAGTCGCGAAGCTACATACACATACATATAAAACGTAATCAAAATTGCAAACGGAAGGGACGCAGTCAACCAAGTGTGTATTTGTACTTTGTGTGTTTGTTAGTGTCATTTCCATGTATGCAGATACATAGTTACCCTTCTGGTTATACAATATGTATTTAAACCGTACCTCGTTTCAGACGCTTCTGATTGCGCTTATGCAGACAGCAGCCAATGATGAACACATTCAGCAAAACCACCGTGACGCCAATTGAAGCACCTACCAGTAGCAACATGCCCGATGTACCGCTCAGCGGAGTTGAACTAGTAGTAGGCGGGCCGCCTAATGATGAAGCAGGTTGGGATGGTGGTGGTGCTTCTATTGGAAGTGATTGTCACACAAAGGCAACGACGATGTATTTCCAATTAGGCAAAATGCAGCATAAGAATAAAAGTTGAAAAGTGTTAAAGAGTACTAATGATTTGTGGTAAGGGCTGCGCTTCTTTCTCTCCACTAGCAGAAGAAGCACCAGCCATAGAAGGTGAATATACGCATAAATCAATGTCATTAGCAGCACAGAAGAAGGACTATGTAATTTAAATTTTCGCGCCGCCATACATTGGTCGTATCTGTGGAAGTCCTGCGTGCTTTTTTTTTGCGCAAAACTTTTTAATTGCCCTCAACTTACCTTTAGTATGAGCACGTTGCAAATCGGGCAAATATTTGCTTTGCCCGAGGTCATTATACGCCATCACAGAGAATAGGTAAAGTGTATTCATTCTCAGGCCAGTTATGGTGAGTTTGTGGCTATTCGGCAGGCCATCGATGTATTTGTATTGTTCACGATTCGCTTCTCTGTAGAGAATAAGGAAGGGCAAACAAGGACAATTAAATTAGTAATGCAGTAGTTGGTTGAACATGGAAGAACTCACCTGTATCTTACACGATACGAGGCCTTCAGGCCGCCGTCAAATCCCGGCGTCCATGCCACTGTTACGCTATCGTGCGTCACATTCAGGATATTGAAACTCAACGGGGTGTGTGGTTGTGAGGTGATATCAAGGCTCACCGATTCCATGGTCTGGCCTAGCTCATTCTTGGCAACACATTCATATGCGCCATAATCTGCTGGCGCCACTTTCTCAATAATCAATATGGATTCGTACGTGAGAGAGTCTATTTTTTTCTCTTCCACCTCGTACTTGTAAGTACGATTCACTTGTAGATCCTTACCATCTTGGCGCCAAATGAATTTCGGTTTGGGAGAAGATTGTGCGCGGCATGGAAGACGCCCACGTTCACCAGTGCCGCTGGCTGCACGTAACAGTGTGGGTGACTTGTCAATCTCCGGTGCGACTGTTTAGATTGGAATAAGGGAAAGTGGAAAGAAAGTCAAGTAAACTATATGAATCAACTCACAAATTTACTTTAAACACACGCACTTATAAACACACACACGGACGGGCACATCTATTCATATACTCACATTGACACATAAACTTAAAGCACTTACATTTGACAATCAAGAGAACATCACGATTTGTTGGGTTAGCAACACGATTATCAGCAATACAACGAAAGTTGCCAACATCTTCGCGTTGCGCATCCTTAATGTGCAGATATGAGGTGCCATTAGCAAATGTGCTCGATGTCTTTACTGTCATATCGTAGCCGACACGCACCCATTTGACATGCTCCTCGGTAAGCGGTTTACCTTCCACTGTGCACGACAGCATCGCATCCTCACCCGGATTTACGACAACATTTTCCGATACTGCTTTGATCGTTGTACCATCTGGAGATGAAGACAAGAGCGAGGATGAGGCGGCAATGTATGTATGTGGAAGAAAGAATATAAGTGAATGAGGTGAGGTGGCAGTTCACGCCCTAACCATACATTAAGCTACTTACATTCCACCACAATGGTTATGTTAAGACTGGTGGCACCTTGTGAATTGCTCGCTTCACAAGTGTAAATACCCGCGTCATTGCGATGCAATTTCGTAATATTCAAATTAGCGCTATCGGCAGAAATACGATGCTCGCCGTTATTGCTTGGCGGTATGGGCAAACCATCCTTGGTCCAGGTAAATGTAATTGACATTGGATTTGCATTGGCCGCGAGTGTCACCTGCAGTGATTCGCCCTCGACGCCGACAGCTGTCGATGATGGTGGTGGCACAAACTTCGGACGATCTACAGGGTTTAGGGTGGGGGAAGGGGAAGGGGAAAGCAGAACAGTTAGCTGGTTTTATTTACCTTGAATTTCTTCATTTCACATATCTATTTTATGTATTTGTGTGTTCACAAATCTTTTGCTCTACTTGACAGTTCCCAGTCCTACTTACATAGCACATCCAAGCTGATTGCTTCGTGGACGCTTCGCTGCAATGCTTCGTTGGCGCTTTGGCATGTGTAAACTACGCCGTTCATTTCCTGTGTAACGTTCAGTTTAAATTCCAACGTGGAGACTATACCACCCCATAGACCAGGCTTGGACGAGTTATTAATACCTACAACGAAAATGAATCGAAATGAAACGTTGTGAAAATGTCAACAAAAATATAGAAAAAATTCAGGGCTACATAGCTAGGGATATCGGAAGAGATGCATTGCAAGGAGGAGAGTGCTGCTGCTGTTGCAGTTGGAAAATAACCAAGCAAATGTTGGCGCATAGTCCTTTTGTGTGGTACATACACACACACACACTCATACAAACACAGAAAGAAAAAGCAGAAATCATGAATGCTGTGAAAGCAAACCGGAAATTTGCGGATGTGTTGATACACTCTCCTTCTTATTTGTTTTTGTTCTGCAATGCTCAAAAGCAGTAAAGTACTTTTCTTTTATTTTGCTTCGTTGACTTTACAGTTGAGTGGAGCAGTACTAGTAACGTCCTCCGAAGAAAGGTGCCCAACCTGTATTAATTTAGTTTTAAGAAACCGAGATAAAGTTTCCATTCTGTGGTTTATAGATGAATAGAGTGTTCTTTGAGGTGGAGTTTGGCAATTTAGGATAACTATGTCAAATTTCCTAGGACATTGTTTACTTGATTACCCAGAATACCTCAGCTTCTGGAAAAAAAAACCTGATGGATTTTTAATGATGAGTGCATTTCAACCAGTATTCACTTTACTTGAGCAATGAAATCGGAAGATGCCCCGGTTAGTTTTAAGATTGGCTGAATTCTGCGACTACATTGTTACATTAAAGGAGACACTTGACATTAAATAAGCATCAGTATTTCTCACAACTGGGCACCTTTCCATTCGGGTTTTCCCATACACACACATATCGGACTAAAGTAACAGCGGATTAATGTATTCGTCGGCAAAAGGGGGTGCCAGAAAAATTAAGGTAGTAGTTCAAGATACGCCTTAAATTTACGAAGAGTCTGAAAATGACTTGCCAATGGCGCCACAGGCATTTGAAATAACTTTTTTTTTTGTTCTTTGTGTCTTCATCATTTTGAGAAACCAAAGAACAATGACTTCAGAATTGTAACTACTTCTCTTTTTTTAAATAGTACATATCCTGTTGATTCGAAAAACATGAGCAAAATTTTGGGCACAATTCCAAAGGCAAACAAACAAACAAAAAAGAGATAAGTTTATTACTCACCTTCGATCGAAATGCCATCCTTCCACCAGGACAGCTTGGCTGGTGGATTACTTGAGCTGGAATCACAAATAATCGTTGCTTCCATGCCAGGTTTCAATTCTTCCGGTTCAATGCGAATTTTCACAGTTTCGGGTGCAACTAAAAACATGGCGAATAGTTCTAAGTTTATCTAAATTAAACTTTTTAAGTACTTACAATGCACACTAAGTGTGGTCGACTCGAAGAGCGGAATTTCTGTGGCGCTATTCGATGCCTCACAACGATATTGAGCTTGATTGTCAGTCACATTGGCCAGTATTGTTATTTCGGCTGAAACAGACTTATCGGCGGTACGTAAAACGGAAGGAATCTGTGAGAAGAATAAAAAAAACCTCAAGCATTATATTGTGTTACTAAGTATTAAAATAAGTGTGTGTGCAGGGGCGAAGGCAGGGTGGGGTTGCAGCGGATTTGAGGATATAAATCTCAACGGGTTATGAATTTACCACAAATACCGTTCATTCTTTTGAGATGTAACTTTGGGAAATTGATATTTAAGTGAAGATAAAGCCGTATATCATACCCTGATTTCCTCATTACGTGAAACCTGGGTCTGGGATTACACATACAAACCACATACATTTTTGAATATATCGCTGTAACCAATGACAGTACAGTTCTGCAGTTACGCTCAAAAACGTTGGTTGGTATCACCATGCTACAACAAGAATGGGAATGGGATTGAAAAACGGGGCGCATCACCTCAATTGTCAATTCCAATGATATTCTGCTGGGAAAATATAAGTAAGCTTGGATTAGCATCTGTGAAACCTTCCGTGTAACTACAATTTTTAATACTGCATATTTCTGGAATCAGGTGCAAAGACGTTGATTGGGAATAAATGCAGGAAAAAGGTGGCTGAGATTTGGAAAGAGACGTGGCACACGCACGTTACAGCTAAAGGTAGACAGCTTCGAGTCTCCACTGGCTGATTGGCAATAAATTGCAGCTACACATGGTTCGAAAACAAGTTATTGGTTAATAAAGCAGTGATTAAGCCTACTTGGACATATGGCATTTTGTTGTGGGCCACAACCAGCAACTCTAACATTGAAATTCTAGGAGGTTTCCAATCGACAGTCTTGATAATCATAACTGAAACTCAGTGGTATTGCAGAAAGTTTATTTGTAGAAATGGCCTCCATAAAAGAAGAAGTTTACCAGACACGCAAGCCTCCTGGCAAACAGATTAACAGGCGTGGGCCAAAAAAAATTGTTATGCATTCAACCACAAGATTTACAAAACCGATTTTCCACAACATATTTTTTTTATCATCATCTAACTATATATATAACTATATATAGTTAAATCACTTTGGTGATTTAGTGTTTGACTGGAGTATCAGTTCAGTGGGTTCAATTCCCAAGTAGAGAATAAAAAAAAATAAAATAATGGGACTTCTTTCTAACAGTTTATGAAGGCTTTGCAGAGAAAATGAGAGAAGATAAGCACATCTTAGAACAGTACTCCGCACTTATGTCTACTCAAAAGAGGCATGTAGACCTTCATACACCAGAATCAAAGGTAAAAATTTCCATCCCTTACTGAAATTTTGTGCTGTGTTCGCCCTTGCATGTGCAGCAAAAATAAACTGGCACAACGCAGGCCATAACTAAATTTGTTTACAATCTTTTGCTTTTCGGAATGTTGGCTAGAATGCTTATGGACTGGATAAACTTTGAGTTGAGTTTAAATTATGTGTCGGTGTTTAAGGATTACGAGCAAGTCTGTGTGCCCGTATTGCATTGCACTGTGTTGTGTGACATGTAAGTGCTTCTGGCGTTTTTGTGCAGGAGGCGTAACATCATCTTCTTTGAAACTATCTTATAATGAACTGACTAAGATACTCGATGGCAGCGGCAGTTTGCAGCAACATATTTGGAAGACACATGTGCAAATATGCATAAAAGTCTGCTGCTGCTGCTGCTTTTCTAAACTCTTTGACCGTCATTTACTTATGTGAGTTTTGCAAGGGGAAGAAAAGTTTTTCTGCGTTCTCAACCTTTCTCAGCTTCCTTTCTCTTCAATCCATATGTATCACTGGCATCTGTGCGTCAAACTAACTCTTGCGAAGTAGAAAATATTCCACGTCTCTCCTTCAAAACTCTGTTGCACTTGAGCTTCGCATTTGCATTACAATGGATGCAACTTGAAATCGTAGTAGTAACAGCCACATCAGCAGGCAGCAGTAGAAGAAGCAGCAACGGCAGTTGCCAAAGTGTTTGCCACTTGAATGCATATGTTGAGTGTTGAATACGAGTACATGACTGTGTAACTAACGACTGATTTTCCTTCAAAAACCAAAACCTTAATTACAGTTTTGTTTAGAGAAGTTGCTTTCAAACGTTGTTGCTGTTGCAGTTGTTTTTGTTGGCAATAGAATGAAAAGCACAAAATGTAAAACTGCACACAAATATCAAGGATATATGCGATATATGTATGTAAGGCGAGTACATTTGCAAACATTACCACAAATATCAACACTAAAACAGCGGCACACATATACAGCCACACACACACATGCACATAAATAGCATTCAATTTGAAAGTATTTGGCTTTTGTTTTTCTATGGTGATTTTACTGACTTTTTAACTTTCGTTACGATTTAGCTTGCAGCAAGTGGAATCCCCACCTCCATTGGTGTGGGTCATTGTAAACGATGCACTACCGAGCGCGCAGACTTTAAGCTCTGAAGTATACCTTGATTGTTTGTAGATGATGGCAGCTGGCATAGCATTGCAAATGTGTAAACAACAACAGCAACAAAGCGAGGACCACAACTGCTATAATTGTACAGCAAATGGACACGGACAAGCAGCGATCCATGGCTGACACCATGTAAACACGGATAATATTTTGCATATGTATCTTTGTATGTGTGTGCATCGCTGTAGATGCATGTGTGTATGTGTAGGTGCATGCATTTTTAATTTTGCTGATAAAAAATCATTTAATTTAGCTCAAGTGTCCGAACATCAGCTTCCAGCAACAGCAGTTAGCACCAGCTGCTGTTAGTAGAAGCGCCACTAAACTCACACACTTCTCCGCAGATACTGAATGGAACACAAATGTTATTGCTCTACAGATTGCAAGTATCTCTAACTCCTAAACATTCCTTTTCAAAAGTTCGCACTTGCACCTAAAGGCTAATTCGGATGAAAAATGTTTGTGTCGCGAGCAAACTTGGGCAGCTCATCCACCTAGCAAACACATGCAAACGTGCACCGTATGCAACCCTGCTACCTTCGTCGATGAAAGAAAATGGCGGTCATGACAACATGGCTCCAGCAACAACGGATAATTTGAGCTATCGAGCACGTTCACTTTCATGAAGCTGGTCGCTTGCATATGTGGTAGTAGTGTTTTCTGGTGCTTCTGGTCATTTGGTTAGCGGAATAAATTTGCATTTCATCAGCATCGCGCAAAGGCATCGCATCAGTATGAGCTTCAACATTGTTGTTGCTCCTGGGAACAGTTTTTAACTGAGTGACCAGCGGCATTGTAAAGTTTTCCATTTTTGTTTTACTGCATTTCATTGTTATGCGTTAAACTTCTACGTGCTTATTTACTAAATTTAAAAGGTATACACAAAAATGGGTGGAGCAGTTGCTTTAGAATTGTCTATCTCTCTGTCTGTCTGTCTGTCTGTCATTTGTGCTCGTAAATAATACTCAAAAATTTAATTGTCTTCACTGTCATTGCTGTTGTTGCTGCTATAGTTGCTAACGCAGCCACCGCCAAAACACACATACATACATTTTCTACAACTTTTACTTTGATTCTCTACACTCAGTGAAAAATCGTAATAAAAATAATTGTTTATAGCTGGATTAGATGGGAGTCTGAGACCACTTCGGATAAGACCAGATCATTTCACACCAAACGTGATTAGTCGCGGTGAGACCAGTCGATCTGTTATTTTAAAAAATATTTACTTTCCTCAAGCAAGCAAAGAACTTCCATGCATACGGGAAAATAAAGTGGTAGTTTTGTTAACTGAGAATTTTTGTTACAAACTCTTTTTTGTCGAGTGTGTGTGGTTTTCTTTTCATACTTACTCTTTTATCATTTTTATACCATGTCAGGGTGGCCAATGGATTTCCTCCCGATGAAACACAAAGCAATTTTTGCACAGAACCAGCTGGTATAATTTGTCCTTCCATATAGCCTGAAATTAATGGTGGTGATGGAGGATCTGAAAAAACCAAAATAAGAAAGAATGAAAATCATATGAAGAATGAATATGGAAAAAACGCAGACGTGAAATGAAGAGAGGCAAGGGAAAACACAGAAATATTATGAGCGCAAAAGTCTCGCACACACATACATAACTTAAATTGAATACACAATAAAAATGAGGCGTGAAGAAGGAGCAAATGGGAAACAATAGCAGCATTGGCTTGTCGCCATCCAACTAGGAACCTTTCCTCCCACACTTGGGGCATTCACTTAAATAGCAAAAAGCTGATTATGAGAACAGCGAAAATGGCGGCGACGACGACGATTCGGACGGACACACGGACAGACAGATGGGCAATAAAAATTAAAATTATTATTATGCTCTTCTGCTGCTTCGTTAGAATAGCAAGTTGGTAGTTGGTGTCTGGCTCAATTTCCTTCTTTTTTTTTTGCGCTAAAATTTTTATACTTAATTGGCGCACATAAAGTGAAAAACCCACAGCCTCCTCTCCCGCCCTCACATCTCTACCTTAAACAATAGATTTCAATGAAACCCTTTCTATTCCTTAGCCTCAGAGTGTTGTTGGCCACTGCTGTATCGTACGGTACCGTACCGTTCTTAATGTATAAAAATGTGCTTTGCCTAATTAAAGTAAATTTGATTTTGTGCTATTTCCATAGAAGGGGAATACTAGTAATACTCAGTAGTTGTTGGTATGTGTGTGTCCTTGAATTATGCGCCTGCATAATTCACAAAAATTATGCTGTATATCTACGCTGGAAGCAAACACACAAAAAAAGGGATCAAACCATAAAAGTTTCACTCGACCGATGCACGCTATCTCGCTCGCCTTCCCACCAGCCGTAGGAGCTTATTGTAAAGAAAAAACGTGAGAAAAGTGTGACTATTTAAAAAGGCAGATGTAGCGACTCAATGGTTTTCTGAAAAAGATTGGCGTAGCTTGACCAATTGTTGTGTGTTCAACGGCAGCAAGGAGCAAATTTCTGAAAGCATATAAAATTTCCGTTTTTCTTTCTGTTAGGTTTTTACGCAGTTTTTCAGAAAAATTTAATTAACGCTGTAGAAGCAAAAATATCCTTTTATCTCGTTTGCGTGGTTACGCAAAAAATACATCCATAAAAATATAAAAAACTAACAAAGAAATGGAGTGTAAAAAGAGTCAACTTAGACAATGCAAAATATGAAAATAAAGTATTGTGTAGATTTTTAATTTATTTTGTTGTTTGTATTTAAAGCACTCTAACCGTTATGCGAATGCCGCTAAAATAAGCAACTAAAATGAAAATCGTTAATATAAATATGAATATATTAAGTGCGGAAGACGCTCTAGCAAGTGAAACCACAAAATTGTTTGAGTTTTGATGAGAACTTGAGATAGCTTTAAATTCAGTAATGTTCAGCATTAAAATTAACATACAGAGAAGCCAAAACAACTTCATTATATATCGTAAATATGATACATTGCATTAAAACAAATACTATTAACAGCAGTAACTGCAGCAGCAGCTTTGCTTTCAATATTTTTCTTAGCGAGTTGATGTTGGTAGCTAATTTTGTGAAAACTTCCCAGAAGTGTTCAAACAAAGTGTCAACTTGGCCCAACGCTGTCCATTCCCCTTGATTTGCGACGCTACCGATGTGACATGACACGATGACACTTTGTCTGTTTCAGACACAAACAGAAATTTTATTTATTTTTCGCACAGGGCATTTGTTTTTCGGGTAGGGGTGATTATGACAACGAATTTTGCCGTTGTAGCTACCGGTGAAACAATAATAAAAGCAACAACAATAGAACGAACATCATCAACAGTAGTTGCCATTTGCGTATCAACCACACTCCAGCGTGATAACGATAACGCTACTGATGACGACGGCGACGTTGATGATGAGGAAGATGATAATTGAAACAAATTAAGAGCGACACGAAACAGGATAATTCAGTTTGCATCACTTCTAGTGTGTCAAGTATTTGATGGAGTCATAGCAACAGCGGCAGAATTGTATGCTGCATGAGACGCACAGTAATAAATACTTACATGCATATAAATATTCATATGAGCACATATGCCTAAAGGGTGGAAAGCGTAAGCTATGACGTTACTATTAAATGCAACAATTCAAAATGGTTTTCAATTTCACATGTGCACACACACACACACACATTTATACTCTTATGCACGGGGCACTTAGGCAAATATTGACACTTCCGTTGAAAATTGTGGAAATATTTGATAATGGAAATGACAGAATTGAATTTGAATTTTATGTTCCGAGTCTCAATTGGTGTTGGGAATGGTGATGATAAGGACGATAGCTGACGTTATCATAATGTCGCTGGCACTAGGTACTGTGTTCTATGCTGTGAGGGAGGGCAGGGGGAAATGTAGCGAGTCGGAAACGGAAAAGCAAAAAAGAGAAATGCATATGTAGGTGGTAAATTGTTTGTGGTGTCAGTGTTAATTAAAAACGGCGCTGGGGCAATATTACTTGATACAATCCACATAAGGGCAGTTCTGCAGGTATCGTGAGTAGCAGCGGAAATTTCACATTTTTCCACTTTTTTAAAGCATATCAAACATTAAAAACTCAGCGGCTTCTTAGTTGTACGCTAATTATTGTAAAGTGCGTTCGATTGGTCGCAATCAGAAGGCGCAATCGAGGCCCATTTGTGGCGAGTACATCTTCTGAATGGGTAGCTGTGAGTTTCTGATCAGCTGAGCTGTTGGTATTTCGACGCCATCAATTTTCTGCTCTATCGGCTGGTAGCCGATATTTTGTTTTGCTTCGGCGAATATAATATTTTAAACAATCGTGCTAAAGGAAAATTTATCTTTTTAACATTATTCAATTTATTTGTATTATATACTGTTTCGTTCATTGATATGGCGTGTACGGTTTAACCGATAAATTACGGCTGACAGGAAATAAAAAAGGCGGCGGCGCGAAGTTGGCTCTAAGCCGCATGGCGTAGTTTTCTGGCTTGTAGATAAACAAAAATATATGTGTAATGATGGCTGGAGAACTGATGGATCATGAGCAAAATATATACACTAAACAGTGGCGAATTAACACGGAACATGTTGCCAATATAATGCACCATCTGAATGCGGCCATTAATTCACTGCAGTTGTGTAGTGTACTCGACTTATAAAGTAATAAATGAATTCCACACGGTTGAATGATATAAAGAGGGCCTACCAAAAAATTTTAACATAGTTTTTTACTTCTTATTTTAGTTTTAGTGACAAATGAAGCCACAATAAATTATTTTCGTTCCGACAAAAGTGTTTGCTAGAAATGGATACTCAAGCAGAAATTTGTCTGCAAAATGAAAAGGGAAGCTGGCTTTTAATCGTACAAAGCTCAGAAAGTCCGAGATTTTACAGCAAAATTGCAGACAAACTTTGTAACAAAACTCCAGTATTGCATCATGGACGAGTTTTCGCCGCTTTCTGGCAACAACTTTTACGTAGGGATCAGCGGGGAAGTGTACTAGAAAAGTACAGTTAATGATTTTACATAAAGTGAATTATAATTATAATGAAAAAAACTTTCGCGTAATTTGATTCATGGCTTACTTGACTTTTTGATTTTTCTATGTTACAATTTTTTCGTGCGCACGCCTTAGCACTTTTATCGGCGCAAGTAGCAAATGTAACATTTCAGCAGCTCGCTTAAAACATATCACGTCAGCATTTCAATATTTTTTGTGTTCAAAATTATAGTTTTTCATTAGAGGTAGGCGTGGCTCTCATCCGATTTGACATATTTTCGAACTAGCCCCTGTTGGTTCAAAAAAGTAATTGCGCAAAATTTCAGTCCGATATTTTTAAATTTACAGAAGTTATCGTGGGAACGCAGAACTTTCTTACATCGAAAATAGCAATGCTCTAAAAAAATTTCCCAAAATCTTTGTTAGTTTTTGTTTAATATTTTTTGGAATGAACTATTGTGAAAAAGAAAAAAACTTCGTCGGAAGAGCAGTGTTTTTACGAAATGTATGGCAGTTGTTTTTTGTTTTTCTTATGTTTCAGAAAAAGTCAAAATCGTCATTCAAAGATCTCTTGGATATCTTTATAAGGACTGAAAACCAAAAATGTATTGTAACAACCCAACAAATGGAATTGCCCATATGGAAAGGGACGTGTGTGTGCTTGTATATGATTGTATGTTTGTATGTGTGACTAGATGTTTGTTGTCATTGATGTTGTTGTTTTTACAGTTAATCACTCCTACGTGCAAACCATTTTATCTTTGAGATTTTTCAATGTGTGCAGTTAAATTGTCGCTGCACACAAAGCATCAATGCCATTCAAACAAAAAACGGCTGAAAAAACGATTACGACATACGCGTGCTTTATTAAGCTATCTCTGTTTGCATTTTTCTTCTGTATACCCAATAGGAAATCAATTTGATGGTTACTACTAAGCGGCGTTCAAAAACTCAGGAAAATACTCCTTTGATTTTAACCAAAGCATTATTCCAATAGATGAGACCTGATTTCGCTACTCACTTAGGTGAAGTGGCTCCTAACAATAGATTTTTACCTTCCTCTCAACAAAACTTCGTGATAAAAAGTAAGAATTTCAGTGAACTGTAACCATTAACTTTAGAATCATGAAAATTTCAGCTCAAGAAAATAAGCAAGACGCAAGACAAGAATATCACTCCAAAACTTATCCTTCATGGCGGCTGTAGAACTATATTTCTGACTGGGCTCTTCTTGCATAACTTTGTTTGTGTATGTGTGTGCGAAGAAAACCACGTGTGACAGCCACACTTATTCATGCGGCAACTTTAAACTCGTTTGTCCAAATTGTTGTTTTTTATTGGTGCTGTCGTTGTTGCAACACAATTTGTCAACTTTGCAAAAACATTTTCTTCTAGAATATTGTATTGGATTCCTGGTGCTGTAAAGCTAGCGAATTTTTTAACACGCGTTCGTTCATTCAACCATTTCACTGTTTGTGTATCTGTCTGTCCATTTGTCCATTGGAGTCCATCATGCATTCCACCGCCACGACCAACATAACTACAACTCACGTGTATTTTGTCAATGCGAACTTTGCATTGCAACTACACACAGTTTTGTTGTATGTAACTATTGCAACATTTACATGTTCTTTCAGTATGCCATGCCTTCTTCTTCCACCTTCCACTATTGCACCACATATACATTCATACATGCACACATATTCCGTACACTCCATTTTGTTTGTTAGTTTCTTTCTGTGTGTGCGTGTGTTTGTTTGTGTGAACGCGCGCTTTAAATGCTTCATGTATGCTTCAGCCGCAATAGTTGTAACAATAACAACAACAACTGCAAAGCAACAGCATCACCCATGAATAACTACAATAACAACAGTAGCAGCAACAAAAGCTTTAAGTAAACATTTGCAACATGCTTGAGGCACAATTGTGTACGCACATACGATACTGGTATATGTAGTACCAAGTAAAAAAAAAGAAAAGAAGAAAATGAAAAAGCAGCAACAGCAGGATCGGCAGCAGCAGCAGCACTTGCTTCATTTTGTTGTTGATATAATTTTGAAAACGATTTTTCTTTTTTGTTGCTGTTACTGGTTGATGTTATTGCTGGCTGCTAGTGTGCGTTTTTTTTATAGAACTATGTTTTGGAATTGCAATTGCAATTGCGACCATACGAAGAAGCGAATGTCCTTTTGCTGCAACAACGAAAGGATACTCACACACATACACAGCATTATTTAGTAAAAGGAACTTCTCGCAGTCTCGCAAGTTTCGCCGCCGCCTTTTTAATACACATTGCAGCACATTGCAACTTTTCTATAATTTTCGCTGAGTTTGTTATTGTTATTTCTGTTACTACAACTGCTGCTGTTATTCGCGCTGCTACTTTTTCATGAACTCTCGAATGAGATTTTGAAAATGTTTACAAATAACTGTGACTTTAGTGTTTTAATATCAAAGTTGTTAGTTTTTCTTTTCTATTCGGGTTTGTTTTGTTTAGCTGCTTCTTGCTTTCACTTGCTCAGTTTTTGTGAAATGCAAGTTGGTAGCCCATTCTAACCTCTTGCCGTCCCTCTCATTCTTTTTGTACGTATAGCTTAAATTTATGTTGCTTTTAAAAAATTGATGCCAAGTTGTTTGGCGCACCAAAACCCTAAAACGTAATGGGAAAACAAAAAAATTTAATTTTTTTACGAGCGTGTACATATTTGTTCATGCCCCACAATATTGACACGAAAATTTATATTACGAGTACGAGTTATAAGTGTACAAATGAAAAACTATTAATTGCTTTTTGTGTACTTACTTCGAAAAAGGGAGAGAGAGAGGGAGAGAATGAGAGAAGCAGTGTTGCCAACTTAGTAGCAGGAAAACGTTAAATCTGCTGGGTTTTGAGATAAAAAACGGGAGGAAAAACCACTTGGTGGCTTAGCAAGTTTTTTAGTGGAATTTGCTTTTTAGATGTTACTTTTTTATTTTGAGCAGACACTCAGAGCAGACACCCAGAATTATCGGTTACTAATACTGAGAACAAAGTATGTATAATACCTCCAAATCTCAGATGTTACGGTATAAACACATTTGAGCTTAATAGATTTATCATCTGGTACAGCAGATGGAATAATTCAAAGAGTGGAGCGCTTTTTCATACGGCATAAATTTAAAATTTAAAAATTTTTCAATATGTATAAATATTTTGTTCGTGTTTGTATATTTTGTTTTTGCTGTGAGATAAAACAGATTCAGTGCAAGTATGAAGTGAGTTACACGACGAAAATGGATGACGCAATGAAAGCGAATAACGCAAAAAGTTGAGCAACTTTCAACTTTTTACGCTTTTTGCATATCATGACAGTTGATCAGCTGTTTGTTCATAGTTTTACTAGTCATATACATTCTGTCAAATAAGTACCCGGAAATTCTCATTTTAAATTTTCCCTCTGAGAATATTTCAAAAAAATTTTTTTCCCAGGTTGGCACAACTGTCAACCACTATTCTGTGAATTTTTATTGCTATGTGTCATTTAGTTTGGTTACGGCATCATTAAGAACAAGTCAACCTTTTGTGTGCGTTGCGATTTTTACTATGGATAAAAATATCGAAAAGAGTTTGTGTGAAATTTTGTGTTTCAAACGAAATTTCTTGTGCCAAAACGACATGTTTTGGGTATGCGGAAAGTCTCAGCGCGATTGGTGCCAAAAGATCTGAATTTTCTTCAAAAAGTGAATCGCAGTAAGGTGGCTGAAGACATGCTTGAACGCGTAAATTCCGATCCAACGTTCATCGAACGCATCATAACTGGTGACGAGACATGGGTTTTCGAGTACGACATGCAAACAAGTCAACAATCATCGGAATGGCGCGCCAAAAATGAGCCGAAACCGAAATCGCAACGCACACAAAAGGTTGACTTGTTCTTAATGACGCCGTAACCAAACTAAATGACACATAGCAATAAAAATTCACAGAATAGTGGTTGACAGTTGTGCCAACCTCGGAAAAAAAATTTGTTTAAATATTCTCAGAGGGAAAATTTAAAATGAGAATTTCCGGGTACTTATTTGATAGAATGTATAGTTAAAAGTCTAAAGTTAAAATTTATAAAAATACAAATAAAAAAAAGGTTCCATTTTCACGCATTAAATATATGTGAGCTTACACTAAGCATTTGCCTTAGTAACAAAAAAAAACTGTGCTAAATTAGTTAGAAACAATCGCGATACTGTAGTTGTTTTTTTTTTTAAATGGAATGAGAACTTTAATTAAACACACAAACAGAGCAAATTTCATTGTACTGTACTGGACACCTCTGTACCAAATTAGCTCAAATCGTTCCTGTCTACGTTCTTGTATGAGGTATTCTTATTTTCTAATATGAAAGAATAACTTTCTAAATTAAGTATCTTATTTTTCGTCTAGATATAGTTGCTACACCTTAACTTCCCTCATTCAATGAGCTATTCGAGGAGTCGCCCAAATATAATGATTTTGAAAAAAGGTTTGCAAGATCTCAACATAGGCACAATGCATTGGGTATTGAATACCCACTCACGAGACGAATAGCACTAGAAGTTTCGCCTACATTTCTGTATAATATTTGCAACATTTTCATGGAGAACTCAGACAAGGATTATGCCAGATTTTCGCAAAAATGCTTTTGAGTTAGGTGGAAGCAGTGCTAGCACTGTTGCTACTGTTGGCATTTTTCTTACTTTTATTTCTCTACAATAAGTACAAACGAAAGGAGCTCGTTACAAATTTTCTTCTGAAATTTTACAAGATTTCCTTGACACTGATTCACTATCACAACAGTAGCAACTACAGAGTTGGTGATACAAGTAAAAACAAAAATAAAACAACGTGCGTGTAAATCCATAAGAGAATGAGTGACATTTTCAGTTGCTGCCGCTCATAAAAAGAAGGAAAAAAGTAAAGGATTTCGCTGAATACGAAATTACGCGTTTTGCCCATAAATAATGCTTAATGCAAATGGCGGCAGGCGGGTTGGCGGATACGAGGTGCTTTGGGCGACAGTCGTGTTAGAGACGCAGTACGATGCTTATTCCCAAAGGTTGTTACCAGTCAAATTGGCTTTTTGCATGACAGTCAACAACAGCATAAGGGAAGAGAAGAGAAGACGATATGAAAGAACAAAAAGCATTGAGGGATGAAAATTGCATTTTACATTATATTCAATTTCCTTACATACCATATTTTGTTTTATTTGTTTCTTTTTGCTTTGTTGCTAAATCGAATTTGCTTTGCCTTAAGTGGCACTACTACCTGCTGATCCTGCTCCTGGAGTAATGTGCAAAGCATTATCTTTCTTCACTTACTGCAACACTCACTCGGACACACACACATACACTTTCTCTGCATGCACTAGCAGTTTCGTGCCGAACAGTATGAAAATTTTACTGTTGCTGCCACTCCACCCAGCAACAACATCAGCGCTACTTTGACATGGCTTGACTGTGTTAAAATATTTATCAACTCCCAGTACTTTTATTACAGAGACAACAGAGGTAGAGCAATAGATGCAAAGGCAAGCAGACAGCAAGCAAATTGGCGGGCAAACATATGCAGGGTTTTTGTTTTAATATAAACAATTTTAGGCGGTGGTGAGACGCTTTCAGTTGTTTCTTCATTTTTCTTTTTTATCAAAAGTAGTAGAAAAGTGAAGCGGAGCTGAGTCAGTTAGTAGTATAAAACTGTCAAAGTAACACCGTCGTCGTTCTTGTCGCTGTCGTTGTAGTTTTTGTCGACAATGAATGTGAATGCACGACGTACAATGACGTACGCAATTGAATTTGGTACGCATGGTATGTGACGTGCATGCGAAAGATTCACTTTGCTTCCTTCCAAAATTATACACATACATATACAAAAATATTGTACTACTACCACTAGCGGATCTAGAGCTTTCGTAAAAGGGGGGCGGAGGGGTTAATTTTTTCATCCCTTTAGATTTTATTTTGCCTTAAACAATGATCAATATGTAAGAGATTTTTATCGGTGAAGGAGGGGGGTTTTAACACCAAACCCCTCTCCCTGCCCCTTGGATCCACCAGTGAATAATACTACTATACAATACGCAAACACACACACACACACATACATACATACATTTATGTAGACTGCCACAGAACATCAAGCTTACAGGCAAATTGTAAATGACGTGCGTAGTGTACTGACGAAATACACAATAGCTGAGTGGCTCCCAGAGTTTAGATGAACTTTTAAGAGTTTTATTAAATTAGTATTTAATGTTGTCCAAAATGTAATAAAAGCGCTCAAAGTCAGGAGTTTATGAAAGGGGAAAAAAAGCCTTTAACCTTAGACCCGTGTATCTAGTAAAGCATGCCCATGCTTATTTTCAAGCTAAAAAAAATTTGTATTTCTGGTCTACAAACACCAATAAAAGTAATAATACTCTGAAAGCTGCGATTGATTAGAGCACAAAACCATAAAACATCGTCAATAAAGTGGCTGTGGTGGGGGGTGTGTCCCCGCAAACATAGGATTTGTTTATCGTGTATCAGGGCATAGCATGCCCATGGGTTTTTTTTAGTATATTTTATATATAACAATGAATTTTTCTTTTAACAGTTTTGGTTTTTTCATAACTTTAAAAATTTTTTTATTGGCGGCTGTCTGTATTCGATTTAGTTATATTCTTTGTATTTTCTTCTATCTATAGAGTATAAATTTCATATATTTAGTTCCTTACGAAATACATAGGAAGCGTACGTGTTTAGTTACTTTGCGCTTTATAGTGGTTTATTTCATTTGATTTCTGTTGAATTTTCTGTGCATTTGTTTGTTTGGGTTTAGTTCTGTGTTTTTTGATTATTTTTTTCAACAGCAATATGGAACGTCAAACGATAGATGGAAAAGTGTTGTTTTTAGCGAATAAGAAATCAGAACAAGGTGAACTATCGATGGAGGAAGAAAAGTATCTTGATGATCTTTCACACTTTAGATTCAGATAGCGACGATGAAACAGGAGCAAACAGTTTGCTCGGACAAGTCGTAATGTTGCTAATGCCAAATATAGATATGATTTGACAGATACTGAAAGCTCTGGCAGTGAAAGCGAAAATATTCCATAAGACGATGAATCTGATATTGATCCTGATCACAATCCATTGCCAGATCTTTGTGCTGAAGATGCTGAACAACATGCTAAACGAAAACAACATGGTGCATACGATACCCTAACAGTACCAGTACCTCTTAATCGTGAAGTGATGTACAATCCAAGAAAATCAAAGAAGTCAGCACATATTTGATAGACCTATCACTAAAATAAATATCTGTGAAAAATGCAATGAAATTAGTTGGCTTCGAAGTTTTGTAGTCTACAAACTTGCCTCAATGTCGACTTCTAGTAAGTTGTGTCTTTTGTTTTACAAGATATGAAAACAACCGTAGTTTGTGATTTGTGTGGAACCCCTGCGTGTCAAAGCCGGCACTGTATTTGTGTGTGTATTGATTGTTACAAATGAAATCCAGAGATACAAGCAGAGTTTGATAGCACTGTTTTGTTTGAAAGTGCTTCAAATAACTGATTGAACTAGTTTCATCTAAACCTTTAACATCAACTCAGACACCACTTAAACGACGACGAAGAGCATCACCAGTATAATTAAGCATTTTTGATTCATTTATAATTTTTATTACTCTCTTTCATTTTCATTAACTTCTTTCTGATACATAATTTTTTTCAAAATTTAGAATAAAATACACAAAAATGTACCATGTATCACATTTTTTAAACCAAAATATATTATCCATAAAGAGCAGTTTTGCTTTTGAATTATATTTTATCATTTATTTATACCTCAAACAACATTATTTTTTACCTAGATAGACAATAAAATCGGTTTACCTTTATGTAATTTTTAATTGATGGTAAAAACCTTCCAAAAAAATCACACCTACCATACAATTTATATGAAAAAAATCATGGGCATGCTATGCCCAGATACACGATAAACAAGGAGGTAGACCATACACGTGTCTAAAGTTAAGGGCCAAAGTTTTTAAATAGTTTGGTAGCTGATTTATTTAAAATAAATTAAAAATATGTTTGAAAGAGCAATTAAACTTAGTCGATGATAATGATGCCAATAGGAGCTTTGCATTTTATTCGGTTATTTTCAATACTACTTCAGTTTGAAGAAAATGCGGGGAAAAATTCATTTTTAAGAAAAAATAATTTCCTCATTAATTTAAAAAATTTGAATGTTCTTGGTAAATTCATTAATAAATTTCATTCATTTTTACAGATACACAAACTCATACACACAAATACAAGCGCAAGGAAGCACGAATACATTTGCGGAATTCTTTTATACCATATAAGAATTTTAAATGAAGAGTATTTCAAAAAGGATTTCAGAAAATACCTTTTAATATGCAACTTCGAACGAGTTCTATATAGTCATAAATAGGTTTTCCCCCATAAATTTTATTATGTTGCTAAAGTACTTATATATTTTTATATTTTTCTGTTTGCTGCTTCCAACGAAATGTCATTGCTACTGCTACTGCTCCTGTTGCTGTTGTTTTTCTGTTTTTTGCTTTGTATTCATATAACACAACTAAAGAGTATCATCATCCTTAATGAATTTCAGTTGGCAGTAATTATCGCTTTTACTTATTTAAAAAAAAATTAAATAAATAAATAAAAACAAAATAATAGCAACAACAACGAAAAGCTCAGTATTGCAGGCTGTTGACGACCTCGTTACAACGCTGTGGCTGCCGCTGTTTCAGTTACATTCATTCATCGTTGTTCGGTTCGCCTTTTGTTACGTGGAGCAACAATTTCAATGAATTCACAGCAGCAGCCTCCGCCATTCTGCATGCATTCAACTACTAACCATCAGCGGCCTTTATTCTACCGTGACCACCCTAAAGAGCGGCTTGTTACCCATACTAACTCCAACGCGTCGCGACGCGTGTAGCAACCCAATTTTATTTTTATACATATACATATTTTTATATTTTTGAGCTCTTTTATTTTATTTTATTTGGTTTTTTTTTGCCAGGCAGTCATTTAAAAGTGCTCAATTTACTTGTGAAGCGTTTAACCTTCAGCTGCATTGAAATTTAATTTTTTGTAAAAATTATTATTGTTGCTGCTTGTTATGTATTGCTCCTACTGTTGCGTTACTGCAGGAACAATTTTCATTTCACTTTTTAAATGCCATGTAATTCATACAGAAAAGAGCAACTGAGAATTTCAATACAAATAAAAAGAAGTTACCAAAGAAGGGGAAAAAGAAGAAGACGAGGCAGAAGAGATCGGTGACAGTAAAAAAAAAAAGAAAACGCTTCTTTTTTTAAAATACGCCACATTGATATCAAAAATAAATGAAAAATGTAAGAAAAAAAAACTGAAAAAGTCCCGGAGGTGCACACAACCCAGTGTGGGGCCTTAAGTTGTTAAATTATTTACAGCCACCAAAAAAGGATCACCAAAAACAAACGAACTTACAACAATAGCAATTGTTATGACAGTAGCGTACTTAAGCTTTTGTTAAAAGGGGAAAAGAATTATTCCCAATTTACTCATATTTAAAAAAAAGTTTGGGGAAAAGTAAACATATTTTTAAACTCGAATTAAAAAGTCTCAAAAATTGTAGAAATGCAAAATGTAGGTATAAAAAAACATAAAGCACAAAGTCCCTTCTTGAAATTATTGTGCTGAATTGTGAGGTTTTGAGTTAAATAATTTAAATAAAATGACCCTGTGCCAATATCAGGACTACTACTGAGATGCGCAAAGTTTGCCATTTTCTTCCTTTTGTTTTCTTGGGAATGCTTAAAGATAGTAATACGTAAAATTGTCAAACTACAAGTTTAGCTTCTGCTCTTTTATTATTCAACAGTCTTTTCACCCTTTTCCCCGTAAGCTTATTTGTTTATCTCTTTTCCTAACTGCTGGCGCTTTAAGCATCTGCCTCCCCCTCTCTTTTTAAGTAATGATAGCAAATTGATTAAATTTTAAGTAATTTAAATATTTTCGTATGAGTCATAAAGTTTTTTAGCTGAAGCTACATCATCTTCTGCCTCGTCTCAACTCCGCTCAACTCCCTCCCCTATCGCTTAAAATTGACTTCTAAATGGAAAATGAGCAAATTTGTTACACCTGTTATTGTATGGACTCCCCTCTGCCTCAGCACCATCATCATATCACTTTTATATTTGAGTTAGCTTCATTTATTAAGGACAAATTGTCTCTTAATCATATTTGCCAGGTTTATCATAAAGTGTTGCCATAATTGAATTTTCTGCTTCTTCTGCTGCTACCGTTTCTACTTCATGGTTTTTCTCATTGCAAATACGCAAGGCACACAAATTCACTCACACATAGAGGAAATACACACAAACACAACTAAATTGTTATGCTGCAGTCAGTCAACTATGGCGATGGCAATGTTGCTAGCGGAGTTAGAAAGAATTTCTCTCCGCCCTGTAGAAGAAGATTTTGATATGCGTTTTACGTGCTTGTGTTACTGCTGTTATTGTTGTTGTTGCATATTACCTTCTTCTTGTCCTTCTACTTACTTTAAAAAGATATAGTGTGTAAACTTATTAAAAAGTTTTGCAAAGAAAGTTTTTACTTTTTCTTTCTTTCATTCAATCTTGTTAGTTTTTATAAAGAAAACGAAAAGTTTAATGGCCGCACGCGCTTTCTCTCTTTCTCCCGCTATCTCTATCTCACTTTCTCTTGTTGTTCTGGTTACTGTTTTTATTACTGCTACAGTAATAGATTCCGAGAGTGTTAATATTGCAATTATTTTTTTTTTCTTCTACTTTTTTTTTGAGGAAAGTTTCAATTTTCATCATGGGAAAATCGAAGCGTGGCTTATTTGTGCAATTTAATTTTAGAAAAATTTCTTTTTGATTTTACTTGAAGATGAGATGACCTCGATAGTCTAGTGGATGGTGCACTAGACTTTCAACCAGAAGGTTGCGGGATCGATTCCCGTCTTGGTCTGGTGGTTAATTCTTATAAATTTCTTATATTTACTATCGATATGAAGTGGATGAGAATTATAAGAATGTGTATAAGTACACACCTTGGTGGGTAATGGCAAAACCACGGAGCTGATAAAAAATTGCCACACAGCCGTTCGTAAACGGCGTTAAACTGTAGGTCCCCTACCATCACCACTGTGGTCTAGAGGCAAAGTGCCAGACTCTTGTCTGTGGAGACCCGAGTTCGATTCTCGGCTTGGGTATGTTTCTTATCTATCTTTCTTTCTCTCTTGGGGCTTTGGTATAATAGATCTTATAGGTCACAGTGACAAAGAAGAATGGCAAAAAGTACATAAAACATTAGTTCCTTTCAATAATACTATTCAGTGAAAATAACTGTCTTTGTAATTCTCTTTTACTTTACAGTATTTTCACTTACTACCTTGATCAAAAATTTCCCGGAATAACCACCGTGTGGCGCTCCCATCGTTCCGATTTGAATTCTGTTTTGTTTTTGTTAAGTTGGTACATCTGTTGTTAATATTCTCTCTAAATCTTAGCGTCATAGCTTGACATTTGCAAAAGTTAGGTAGTCAAGAGTACATCTATCTCTGTGTGTGTTGGCGATTATTTACAATTTTAGAAATGGATTTAAATTTGCAACAACGAACTTGTATTAAATTTTGCGTAAAAAATGGAGTTAATGGTGCGCGAACATTGGAAATGCTGAAAAAGTGTTCCGGCAACGATTCGCTAAAGAAAACGGTCGTTTACCAGTGGCACGAGCGGTTCAAAAGTGGTCGGGAGTCAATGGAAGATGATGACATCGAAAACCGACGAAAACATTGAAAAAATAAAAGAAATTTTGGTCAATAACCGCAAATTAACCATCAGAAAGATAGCGGAGAACTTGAGCACTGCCTATGGATCCGTCCAAGACATTTTGGTTAATGATTTGGGTTTCCGTCGTGTAGCAGCAAAAGGCCACAATTTCATGCAAAAAAGAAACTGTGTTAACGTCGCAAAAGACATGATTTGCGAGGCTGAATTCGATCCCACACAAGCGCTGGCATTAGTGTGTTGCAGTTGATTTGGATTACTTTGAAGGGTACAATATAGATTTAGGTGAATAAACTTGTATTTTTAATTTTCTGAATAAATTCCGGGAACTTTTTGAGCGAGGTGGTATATAGATTGTTGAAATTAGATAACTATCAGAAAGATCACTGATGAAGAACCGTAACTGGTTCCGAAACGATAGTCTGATCTGCTAGTACTATGAACTTTTTGATATTCTTCTGGCATCATTGTTCATTCAATGCCTAATAATTTTAACAATTACATTTGTTTGTTTACTTTTCATTGCAATCTTTGGCTTACTCCACCAACGCGATGATGAGGACAATAAACTTTGTTTCCCACACTGAAACCTGCAGCAATTGCACGGTCTCCTGCTTGCAATATCGAAATGAAATAAAAAAAAGCTGCCAAATGGAACTAAGTGAATTTTCCATACTTGCTGTTGCTGAAGCGATAGATTCAGATCAAGTATTGTCAATTGTTTATGATAGTTTTTATCACTCTATTTATAATAGATGTGCTAAATAAATATTTTTGTTTTTTTTTTATCGTTGAAAATTTTAGCAATTGCATTACACACACATACGACGTGCATGACCATCATAGCGGCATGTTGCAAATGAACTGGGCTATGTTAGTGTGGCGTGATAAAAACATTGGATTTTCGTTAATAATTCAAAGTGAAAATTGTATTCTTTTTATTTTCAACACATTGTTTTCAAAACCATTTTCAGCTTTGCTTCAATTCTTTAGCTGCATCTATTTCAATACTAATGGCAACTCCTGCTGTAATTCATTGAAACTGTGAGGAGAACGAGGAAATGCCATTTCGAACACAGCAGTATCAGCATTTCCCATTCCTGCCTATTCGAACGCGTTTGTGCATAAATTCATCAATTTGGTGTTTTGTTTTTTATTTTGGTTGCCGTGATAATTGGGTGCTTGAAATATATATTTGCAACTCGTGCTTCTACCTTATTTCATAAATATCTTCATCAGCTTCACTCCTTGCTACCACGTTTTATTGTGCGTCATTGTGATGTCAACGGCATCAACAACAAAAACAACGAAAAAACCTCCCGCTTGGCTTTTAATTTTCCAAACGCCTCTGCAAATAGAAATCAGTAGGAGAGGAAGCGATAGTGCCGGTGGTACCATTGTCGATTTGGTTGTTATTGTTGTTGCCATCATTGTCTTCGTCGCTGATGCTGTCGATGTCGATTTTGAGCTCCTGCTGTGATGATTTGTTGTTGGTGCTGCTTTATTATTGTGTGTCTTTACTTTCAAAGCACAGAAAACATAAACAAACATTAAAAATAAAAGACAACAAATAGAAACTCTTTTCTGCCTACTGTATGTACGTAGCGCTAATTTCTCGCAGCTATATGCATACATATGTATGTAAGTGTTTGCGAGCGTGTAACTCCCCAGTTGAACTTCGGATCAACGCTTCAAACCAAGTACTTCTTATTGCTCCAGAGCTGCAGAGAGTATTCCTTCTTAACATCACATATCTTAGGAGATGAAGTACTCATTTTAATCTCCAAAAATAGTAATAAATGAGGCCACGATTGCTATCCTTCAAGCCTCACTTTATTTTATTTGATTGACGTGAGCACGAAAATGAGTGCAGAAGAAAAAAGTTCTCTATTTGAAAAGTTATCGATTCAAAGAGAAATTATGCAGCTGTGATTTAAAGTTGTTTTGTTGTTGCATGGATCAACTCGCTCCTTTCAGGAGCTATCTAAAACTGCGCAACTGGACCTTTTCGCATCCACCACTTTCATATATTCCACTTTCCCTTCCCCTCCCCCCTCTTTTTAATGCCTAATCAACGTTGGAACTTCATTAGTGTAAGCGTGCATATCTATATGTATTTTTATGCGGCTGTGTTTTATTCTTGATTTTTCCCTTTTTTATAAATGGCGCTATTCGCTATTAAACCCAGCATGAGGGCGACAATTTAACGGAAAATGTTGCCAGCATTATTACATTTGTAAGCGTCTTCTTCTTTCTTTTTTATTCTTCATTCTTCTTCCAACAATAGACATTTCTCTTTGACAGGCACAATTACAACGAGAACCAGCAGAAGAACATTGTCAAAGTCTACTCTCATTTTGTAATTATGTAACAAAAATTATGCGGGAATTATGACTTAATCGTAATGCTATAAAAAATTAGAAGAGAAGAGTGGATGATGACGATGATAATAATGCTAAAAATGACGATGATGGCATTGAAACAAAGAAATATAGAGGGTGGGTAGGTAGGTAGGTAGGTAGATTGACGAGTAAGCAGCTGGGTGGTTAGGTTGTTTTGAAAGCTACGAGTAGCTGGTATTAGGTACTTCTGGTTATGGTCTTTGGTAGAAGATAAACACGCTCTACGCTCTCTCTTTCTACCTCCATTCAAAGTTGATACACATAATCACTTTAATTAGTTATCTCGCTATCTAGCTGGTTGGTGGCTGAGTCGAGCTGAGTAGTGTATAGACAGAGCAAGAGCACATTGTACCTAAACGATGAGCAATTCACGCAACAATTTAACTTAATTATGCAGAAGTACTTCAACATTAAGTACGCACTATTAGAGAGAGATTCTCCAAATAAATCAGAGACAGAAAACAAACCAAACTGAGAGAAGAGAAAGTAGAAGCGAATTGAAAATTTGCGCAAGTCATAAAAGATTACTGTAATTTGGTTTCCTAGGCACATACTTAGCTAGTAAATATTTTAAAATAAATTTGCTTTGATTACTATTTTTCACATTTGACTTAATACTTTAATGAACAGCATCAACTAGAAAGCATATCAACAAGAGAACAACAAAAACTAAAAGGGTAAAATAAGAAATGTGGAATCGAAAAATCTATACTGAATTACATTATGTTTCAATATTTCAACTATTGTTATTTTAACAACTTGGGGGCAAGTAAAATAATCATTCACCCTTACCGTTTTTTGTTTTCCCCGCCTAACTTAAGAAAAGCAGATGTTGGACGAAAAGTAACTCAAGGGTCTGAATGTTTGATTCGGCTTCGGGTTCCTCATAACTTTCGAACTGCGCCGAATTCGACCTAGCATACAATTTCTGAAAGAATACATGGTTTTTCTAATTCAGAACATTCCACCGTCTTTCTTTCAAATTTATTAGAATTCATTGCATTTATTAAAAAATGCTCACACATTAATAAAATTCAACACCAATAACTAAAACAAGTCAATAAAAACTCAGTGCTACTATTCATGCTAAGTATAATTGGGGGTGGCATTACTCCTTTCCATATCCGACAAAGCAATAGTCAACTCTGGCAACGCTGCCGCCGTGACTGTATCTGTTGTTGGTTTCCTTTTTTAATAAAATTAAATGTGCAAAATTATATATTTTACATCCGTTTCCCGTTGAGTTTTCACTTTTTTGCTTCTCCATTGGGTTTTTTATTCACACACTCATATTTTATTTTATTTCATTTCATTTTTATTGCGACTTTTTCGTATTTTATTACCGGCAGTGATTTCAAAATAATTCAGCGAAAAACGTCAAACAATTGCGCGCGACGCAGAATAAATTTGACAAAATAAAAATGCTAAAAAAGGAGAAAAATAATGAAATGATGTGGGGAAAACACTGCAACGAGTAGGCAGCTTCACGTTTTGCATAACAACTGTTAAAAGCTGATGGAGTGAATACATTGCGGATCTTATGCCATCGCAATCAAATTTGAAGCGTTAAAACGCATTTTCGTTTTCGTGCGCTTAGGAATTGGTATCATTTGCGTTAGTTTAAGTTGTCATTGCCATTATTCATGCACCCAGAAGGAGCTTACAACAGCAATTGTAGCTGATGCGTTGTTATGTTGCTGTTGCTATTGCTATTGCATAAATACAATTTTGTTTATGTTGTCAACGCTCTGTTCTTGCTCGTTTCACTATCGCTGCTACCGTTGCTGTGTGCCACATCAAATAAGATAATAGCAAAAAAACAAAAACGAAGAAACGAAAGCAAAAAACGCTTAAAATGGAAAAGTTTTCACGAGAGAGCATGTGGGTGTGCGGGTATCTAATGCAATTTTTTGATAATACACGCGCGGCGCTTTCGTATCGTAGCATATTCTGCCACACAGATGGTGCCCCACCAAACATCATGCTACCCTCTCACCACATTGATGGTACAACTAGTAATAGCTAGAAAAACAAAAACACTAGCAGCATCTGCTTAATATTCACATCTACATCCGTATCCGCATCCGCTCTTTCTATAGCATCCAAAAGAAAAAACTTCGATCGATTAATAATGAAGCGATAGAGAATGAGTTCGCGCATCTCTTTCGATGCACAAAAATACCATCAGACTCAGCTGCGCCCTTGACAGCCAGCTCACAGCTAAGCGCAGGAGGTTGAGGTGCAAACTGCGAGAACAATACGTAAGTGGATGATGGAACTTCATAATAAAGTGATTTACACTTGCACCGCCACATTGTGCACGCGCGAATTTGAAGATGAAGCAGCGAGCTGAAGTGGTAGTGATTGAGTGTATCAAGGATTGTTGTTGCCAAGTTACGCTAACCCGCACTCACTAACAAAAATCGCCAAATAAAAATTTGTTTTGTACTGTGCGCAGATGCTTTTAATTAATCGCATGCAATGAACTTTTGAGCGCAACGCAAAATGTATTTGAAACCAGCCAGTCACCAGCTAGCACGACACTACGGAGATGTAGACATGATGGAGAGCTATCTACGTGTAGCTAAGATATATGCATGTACGGGCAAATACTATTCAAAAAAGTTTGTGAAATTAAGCGCAACAGAGTGGGGGAAATGATTGCAATGAATGAAATTGCAGCATAAATTATTTTAAAATCGTTTTCAATCTGAATTATTTACGACAAAAATCATTTTGCATATGCAAACACTTTGCCAGATATATTCGTTGCAATAATTATGTAATTGAAATGCTTGAACCCCTCTAAGGTCATACAAAAAATGTTCAATAAAATAAAGACATTTAATAAGCACTTACATAAAACATTCACAGTATGCGTTGATACAACATTCTCGGTCAGTTGCATATTAAGGCCATGACAAATAACAACCAGTGAGCGTTTATTTGGTTCCACAATCGAAGAAATGTTCGATACTGTAATCCAACCACCTGAAATGATACAAAATATTATGAAAACACGTACGACAATTGAACAGAAAAATGCAAAATAAGCAGCTGCAATGAATTAAACTATTTATGAGGCTACAGCCATCGAAATACAGCTTCAATTCCCCTAAGGAGAGTCATAGTAGAACGATTGCTGCTGCCTGCCACACAAATCAAAAGAAAACAACCAAAACAATAACAACCAGCGAATAAAAATTCATGGAACTTACCTTCGGGACTGACGCTGGTCTTCGATGTCGCATTGCGTATTTGGCGTCCACCGACCATCCATTTAATTTCAGCGGGTGGATTTGATGGCGCTGTGGAACAGGTGAGCGGTACCACATCGCCAACGCGTGCTTCTGTCGGGCCCGCCACAGAGACGTGAGTGGGAGCAACTGTCAGTTCGGTTGCAAAAATGAAATAACAGAAAAAATTCAACAGAACAAGTTGACGAAGATGAAGTAGTGCAAATTTCAGTTCAGTGAGAGTGTGTATAATGTCAATTCAAAAACCGCCGCCATCGTTATCATCAACATCATCATCATCATAAAGTAAATACAAGTGAAGCGTAGTTGGAATGATAAGAAGAACAAAAACAACCAAAATGAGATAGCATAAAATTAAGCATTTTTATTATTCATTAATATTTAAACAGTATAAAAGTGAACGAGCAAACACACGCATAAACTCACACATGCTCGTACACACAAGCAAGCAAACAAAGAAATAAACAAACATGAACGACAGGATGTGGTTAGTATAATGTAGGAAAAATTGTCTCTCGTACACAAATTCAGACTTATATGTATACAAACGTATATTTGGTACACATTTGTCTGCGGCTGTGTAGCTGTGTGTGTGTATGTGCATTTGTAAATTCAAGCGATGAATTTAATTTTTCTAATAACGTTCAAGCTGAAATAAATATGATGGAGTATAAGAAAAATATATACACATAGAGATGAAAGGAGAAGTTCGGGCGGGGGCGCAGAAAAATAGACTGAAATGAATGTGTGAAGCATTATGCTTTTTTAATATTTCAAACAGAGTAAACGAGCGATATCTGCCGCGCTGTGAGAAAAATGCGCGATACACAACAAAGTCAAAGTTGTCGTCTGTCATCAACGATGACGGAGAAGTGAGAAACAACAAGACGTACAAACACAACAACAAACAGCAGCATTTTTTGTATACACTCCATATTGGCTTGATGAATTTATTCATCATACGCCACGTATGCCGCACGACCAATAGCGTTAATACGCTACTGCTATACGATACAGTGCATATGTTTATAATGTCTGTACATATATGTGTGCGTGTATTGGTATGCATGCGGGAATATCTTACGAATGTTTCAAATAAATTTCATGCGTTGTTTTTTGTTTTCTGTTTCATTTGCAATTTTTTTTTGGTCTGATATTTTTCTCTTTCTTTTTTGTTTTGTTTTCTGTTACTGCTACATGGATTTCATGTTATTTTGTGCTTTATTCATTATACATAAATAATGTGTACGTTTATTTTGTTATTATTCTCGTGTTGATGATGTATGTGCGTGTAAATTTGTTGCTGATGTTTTGTAAATTTGTTCGTTTGTATGTGTATAGATTAAGATAAGCAAATATATACATATATATATATATATATATGAACGAGTGCTCGCTTCATCAAGTTTGAAAACAAACGGCAAATACCTTAAGTAAATTTCAAGATATCAATAGCTACAACTACAGTCATATTATTTTACAATAAAATAAAAACCGAAGGTTGAATTCGCGAATGAAGTCACTAATTTAGTATTCACTTAATCAAAGACCATGGCAGGCTAGAGAAAGGATTCAATCAGAAAAGTGTAACTGAAGGTTTAAAACAAGGATTAAAATTTCTGCCTGTTTGTAAAAAGGAAAGTCTATGTTGTAAAGACAAGTGGAAAAAGTGTTAATAGTAGGGATAACGCTTAAGAAGCAGCATGCAAATAGAATAGTAAAATTCGTGTTATCTTGAGTTTTAACGTCAAGATGTGTTAAAAGCTAATTTCAAATCTTACATTCAAAACCAACTAAAAGGGGATTTCACTCTCTGCGAATCAAAATTTTTCAACGACTAAACTTACATATCAGTGCGAATGTTGGTAGACAAATTAAAAATTAAGCATCATTTTGCAAGAAAAAACCAAAAATATGGAATGAAAACGACAAATTCTTGTCAAACATGTCGGCGCAATGCTGACGACGAACAACAGCAACAATAAAAACATGGCGAATGTTGTTTTTAGCCAGCAGAAGAGCGAGTCTTAATGGTTTTCATTGCATTCACTCGAGGAGTTTTCCTTAAATTTTGAATATTCTATGCAAAGTATGTCTATAGATTAAGTGTACGTTGGTGTGAGTAAATGTACGTGTATGTTTGCTTACATTAGCAAGGGAGTTTGTTACGCTTCTTCTTTTTTAATGATTCTTTCATTCAAATTTTATTTTTGCATTTCTTTTGCTTCTTCTCATTTCCCAAGAACTGCGAGTGAGTGTTGCCTTGTTTTCATTTCATCGTATGTACATATATGTTCGTTTGTGTATTTGTGTGTACTCTGAGAGCATTTTTCTTAACAAGCTTCAAACACTTAAAAAAAAAATTTGCAATTCTTGATTTGACAAAGGGAATGAGCTCTGCAAACTTTAGCAAGTAATTACGCGACTAGGGTGGGGTGAATTGATGCTAAAAATGAGGAGAGCTACTAAACTATAACTACATTCATACGTACATATATGAATATGTAGTGGATGTATGTGTGTTTGTGTCTCCTTGTTTGCATAAGTGTGAAATTATAAACGTTTAAGTGTGACTTGTTGACAGAAATCAACAACATGCAGGCACACAACCAACAGAAGCAAGTTAACGAAATACAATTAGTGCGAAAATGTTTCTCTTTTTGTTTTGTTGCTGTGTGATTTTCTTTGTACTGCTGCCAAGTATATTCTTGTTTCTAGATTCTAGATTTTGTATTCCATCTTCACTTTGCACATTCAACTTACATAGCACCGTCAAATCAACTTCCGCTTTGAGTGGTGTGTGCGACATCACATTGCTTGCCTCGCATCGGAAGCGGGCTTTATTGTCGCTGGCTTCCGCCGTAAATGTGTAAATGTTCTCCGACAAGCGTCCCGATGTTCTGAAATAATCAAACAAAACATTGAAAATAGATAAAGTTTTGTGAAAGCCTTCATTCCCCTTCACCAGTTTCATATCTCGTACCTGTATGCCATTCTAATTTGCGAGCCATTTTTGTACCATATCAGTTGTGCTGGTGGATTCCCACCACGACTACGACACACCAATTCCACAGTTTGACCACGTCGCAATGTTTCACCCTGTGTATAGCCTTCGATGTATGGTGGACCAGGGGGATCTGAAAAATTATAGATAAATAAGTTAAAAAATTAATTCCAAAATTTATCATTGACTATATCTATTTATTTATTTTTTTTATTTATTTGTAATATCTGTGATCACAAGGCATAACAGCATAAGTCAGTTTTCTTAATTTTACAGGAGAGCACTTCAAAGTTTCGAATTCTCGTAAATCACTAAACCGATATTCATAAAATTTTGACACAATATGAAATCGGATATGAAGATTTCAATTATGATAATAACTCGAATTCGACAAAACTCGAGTTGTGTTGTTATGGCTTGTGACCACAGATATATTTATAGTACATAAATTAATTATATAAATAAACTTAAATCATTAACGCAATTTTTGACCAATTTAATAGTAAGTGAGTCCGTTGGGATAAGCCGAAAAAAAGCCAAGACGGTACTTCTTCGCCTAATCGACGACGCGAATTTTCCTGTTAAATTAACTTAAAAAAAAAGAATTAATTTTGCTTTTAAGTACTGAAAAAATTAAGAATTAATAATTCTGAATAAATAATAAAGTGTTTAATAAAACACAATAATAAAACCAGAATTTTTTCAAATAGGGAGGAATTGCCATCGAGTTAAAAAAGGCGTCGTCGATTCGACAACGATGGACTTTAATGTATAAAAAATAAGAAGTGTCGTCTAGGGTTAATAACACTAGCTTACGCTAAAAATGTACCCACATTTGATGAGATATGACTTTGTTGCGGATTTTCATCAACTGAATTCGAAAATCAACGTTCAAATTTGTTTAATCTTTTAACTTCTTTACACTTTAGAAATCATATCCCTTTATAGAAATATCCGTAAATAAGCCAGATTCAAAAAAAGTCAGCTTTTCCTGTGGTCACAGAAAAATAAATCGATGAAAAACGTCTGGCTTCCTTTCATGTACGTAAAACTGAAACTTTTACGCGAAAAATAAATCTAAACGGAAGAAAGCCAAAAGAAGAGACACGAATTTAATGTTTTCTTTGCCCATTAGGACGTTCTCTCTTTCTGTCATGATGATCACTCCGCTTTTTCCGTTGGCTGCCTCGAGATCTCTCACAAAGCAAGAGCCACATATTCAAATAATATAAAAATACCACAAAAAAGATGAACAGAATGAATTGCAAGCGATTAAATTCAATAAATTGTAGAAAAATTAATATATTTAGAAAATGTGTGATTTGGATTTATTCATTCAATTACTCATAACTTTATCATTATTTTTCCGTGGCCATAAAATCATCTGGCCTATTTTCATTTATATTTTTTAAATCGCTTAACTATTTATATACATATATTATAATTCTGATTTTTAAGGTGTAAAAAAATCGAAAAAATTAAAAAATTACAATGTCTCAAAAACTAATCCATAAAAAATTGTAACCATCAAATGCACAAAAATTTCATTTTATAAACTTATGTAATTTTGAACTTATCTGTATGTGATCGTATGATGACACTTCGTAACAAATCGTCGGAATCCCTTCCCCCCCCCCCCCCTACCCCACATCATAAAGAAGTGCCTAGGTCATTCTACGTACTTATGTTATTTTGGTTTTAGCAATAGTTGACATAATGCTATTTGCTTTCGATTTTATCTCTGTATAATGAATGTTTGAACCCTCAAAACATATTGCCCGCTCCTGTTGAACTCGACTAAAACTAAAGTGTTTGTTAAAATGCATTCTCCATACTCATTCTGGAATTGGCTGTCCCTGTTAGCTTTTGATTTTGTTTTCCTGCTTTCTCTTCAATTAACTGCATTAATTTTCCATTTTCATATGCCTTGCAATACTTTCCGGTGTTTTCCTCTCTCTTTTTCCCGGTGCCAACACAAAATTTATTAAATTGGATTGTAACTTGTTTATATGCGAACATTTTTTATTGTTGCACCTTTGGACCACGAACCATCCATGTAGTGGTGTATGTATATATGTATGAGTGTAGCTACTTTATGAAAAATGCGCTCCCGCAAATTTAATTTAAAAATGCGGCGCGCGTGTAAATTCAATTGAAATAAATTTGAAACCGCCGCCGCCCTTTGTGGCTCCCGATATGGCTACGGTATATATAGTAGTTGCATATGTTGCCGTTGTACGCAGTTCTCTACTGCTTTAAAAACAAATTTAACCATAAACTGCTGCATAAATCTAGGGGTTGTCACACTAGTGCACACACTGTCTAAATACTTCTCTACCCTGCAGTTCAGTTTGGTGGAAGAAAAAAAAATGTATGAAATATTAAGCGTTTTTTTTCCAAGCAGTCTCTGAGCTACAAAAACAACGGCAAAAACACAACAGCATCAGGCGAAATCTCCATAATTGCGGCAATTTTGCGGTCTCATATTCATGTTGGCCTGTGTTTTAGCAACAGTTGCAGCAACATTACGTTGCTGTTGTCCCGCTGCCCATTGCAGACAAAATCTCTGCAACATTTTATTGATAATTAAAATTAAACAAAAATATTCATTACGCATTTTTTTCACCGTTGGTTTTTGTTGTATTTTTTTAAAAGCTTTGCATAATTTTTAACAACGTTTTTGTCCGGTATTTGCAAATATTTTCTCAATGTGCAAAAAATTCAAAAATTATTTTAAATCATTCTCCTTCCGTTTTTTTTCATGTGCTCATATTTTGGTCTGTTCGTTTTTTTCGAACTGTCTTTTTTTGTAGTAGCGGGCGTGAAAATTATTTTTCTCGCAAAAATGTGGCGTTTTACAGTGTCATTATGACGCACTCAGCAATGCAAACCATCACTTCAACTTAGTAGTACTACACTATTACACTGCATACACATACACACATAAACATAAACATTCACTGGCGCATATACAAATAAGTGTAATTGTAGTTTTTATGTTTAATTGTCGTGTGTCTGTGCATTTAAAGGGAGAAATAGAGGTGTCTGTATTAAAAACATGATCGCTCTAATTAAAATTGTAAAATATGTTGTTTATTCAATTGCACCGCAGCCAATTTAATGCGCTTAAATTTAATAATGAATTTGTTTGGTGTGAAAATATAAAATGTATTTGCGTAAATTTTAATTGAAAATCGTTTATGTATTTTAATCACAAATAGATATAAATGTGTTTACATATGAATACACATAAAGATAAAAATACACAAACGCGAATACGGATTGGTAATGATGAAAAGTCATCCAGAGAATTTTTTTAAATTTCATGAACCTAACAAATATTTCCAGTCCTTCAGAGTCCTCGCGAAGCAACAAAGACTTTCATGTGTCCGACAAATGTCAGCAAAACGTTAATTTTGAAGAGTGCTCTATAAAGTAGCTGAGCCACTGAGGACATTTTCTTCCAACATAATGTTTGTATGACCCGATGTTCCTGGCTATCAAGTCAAAAATTTCTCCAGACGAACATTTATTAATTGGTCTCTTTTGATATATTTAAATATTTGTTAGTTTTAAAATTATTTTGCTATTCGAAATGCATTTTATATGCTATACAATTCTGTGAGTGCAGCGGTATTCATTACAAACTTAATCGTTTTATTAGTTTCAAAGTTATTTAATGTAATTTAAAGTACCGCAAACAACTCGAGCCTCAGCTCTCATTACTGTGCCATAAATATATACATGCTAATAGCAAAAATAATTAAAATTCAATTGCAAAACTGCATATGAAGCGTGCTTTTAGGCGCTTTCAAGTTCATATGTGTAGGAATAAAAGAATTTTTGTGAGTTGAGTGAATGTTTTTGCAAATGAAATTAGTAGTGCGCAGCTTGCAAATACACAGCAAAATAATAATTTTGTTACAAATTTTTTAATAGTGCCACTAATTGCTTGCAATAGCGCAAATTTTGTTGCATGCTTGCAACTGCTGTAGTCAGTTGGGGTAGCGCCGTAATTTGCCTTTCGCCTTTAAACATTCAATGCTAATTTTATCGACGATGCAATGCTCAAAAACATTTGCACAGCTTCTGCTGTATGCACCTCTATGCAGAAGGTTTTTTTTTTTTTTTTTTTTTTTTTTTTTTTTTTTGTTTAACGAGGAGTAAAAGCATTAAAAGCCAAAAGTCAGTGCGGGACTTTCACCCGCCAAACATCTCCTCTCGTCCGACGGAAAGCTCCTCCCGGAACCACCGTTAGGTATTTCGTCGGGAGGCCGTCTGAGCATTTCTGCTCAATCGTCAGTAATTATTTTGGTCGGTCAAGTTTGTTACCGTCCACGCTGCATATATCTGTTACGCTCAATTAATCGAAGCGTTTTCATCACTTTGGCTGCTGCTGCTTGAACAGATTGCCACTTCTGAGGTGTATCGCACATATGGGGCACCATGTTCGTTGTTGTTGGGGCTTCGCCGAATGCTTCAGTGATTTCAGCTCTCTCCTTAGTGAAGCGGGGACAGTGTAAAATGACATGTCGAGCGTCTTCAATTTCGTAGGGGCAGTTAGGGCAAAACGGATCGTCCTCGTGTTTAAAGCGATGGAGATATTGCTTAAAACATCCATGCCCACTCAGTAGCTGCGTCAGATAGAAGTCGACTTCTCCATGCTTGCGGTCTACCCATCTATCGAGAAAAGGAATCAAGGAAAACGTCCATCTCCCCTTCTCAGATCTTTCCCACTTTTGCTGCCATTCATGCATACTGCGTCTTCTCTCATCTATTTTCGATGCTCCTGGACCCATTGTGTACATGCGCTGGAGTTCGCGCGCCAATAAATCTATTGGTAGCATACCCGCAATAACCAATATCGCGTCATCAGACACTGTACGAAAGCCGCTGGCCACTCGAAGTGCACTCAGACGATATGTCGCCCGGATGCCCGACATGTATGTGGCCTTATACGTTGCGTCAACCCAAATCGGAGCAGCGTAGAGAACGATGGAAGCTGTCACTGCTGCCAGCAACTTCCGTTTACTTGCGCGTGGTCCACCTATATTCGCCATAATACGTGATAGGGCTCCATTTACTTTTGCAGCTTTATCATTCACAGCAGTCAGATGATCCTTAAAGGACATTCGAGTGTCGATACGTACTCCAAGGTATCTGATATGCGGCTGGGAGATAATTTCATGGTCACCAACTTTGAACGTGAAGACCTCACGCACTTTTCGAGTGCTCAAAAGGACAGCTTCTGTTTTTTCGGCTGCTAGCTGCAGATCTGCGCTGTTCAGCCACCTCATGACCTCAGATGTTGCTTCATTACATAGCTCCTGGATTTTGTCGGTTGTTTTTGCGACTACTACCAGTGCAATGTCGTCCGCATAGCCCACCAGCTTGGTGCCTGCAGGAAGGCTAACCCTCAGTACTCCGTCATACATTGAATTCCATAATGTAGGTCCTAGCACCGAACCCTGTGGAACGCCTCGAGATACACTGTACTGCCTCACACCGTCATCTGTGTCGTACAGCAGCACTCTGTGTTTAAAGTAATTTGCAATGATTTTCACTAAGTATGTAGGTGTATGCATATTTGTGAGTGCATCTATAATCCTCGGCCAGCTTGCTGTGTTGAAGGCGTTCTTGACGTCAAGGGTTACTACCGCGCAGTACTTCTTGTCGCCCCACCTCCATCTTATTCCACTTGTTGCATCGCGCGCTATATCCATAACCGTTTTCACAGCGTCGACAGTCGATTTTCCTCGCCGGAACCCGAATTGCGCAACAGATAGGCCCTCATTACTTTCAAGAGTTTCTTGTAAACGGTTGACGATTATCCGCTCAAGCATCTTTCCCAGGGAATCGAGCATGCATAGTGGTCGGTACGCAGAAGGATGGTCTGGTTGCTTGCCTGGTTTGAGTAACAGGACAAGCCTTTGACGTTTCCATACTGCAGGAAATGCGCCCTTTTTGAGGCACGTTGTAAATAGTTTTGCGAAAGTTATTGGTTCCGCTCGGATTGCTGCTTTAAGAGCAATATTGGGTATACCATCTAACCCTGGTGTTTTGTTGTCTCCCATTTTTTTCAGTGTTTGATGAACTTCTTCTATGGTTACGGCTGGTACTTTGCCTATTTCCGTGGGCTGGTAATCTGGACTCTCTCCAGATGGTGGGAACAGTGTGGTAATCACATTTCCCAGGAGTACCGGATCTGATGGTTGTACTGGTCTGGGACCCCTAACCCTGCTCATGACAACCTTGTATGCTTTGCCCCATGGATCGATGTCGGCATTTTCCCGCAGGTTTTTGAAGCAATCATCCTTACTTGCTCGGATCACATTTTTTAGCCGACTACGGGCCATCTTATACTCAGTGTGCAGCTCATCCAAGATTGGGCGGTTTCGCGCACGTTGCATTCTCCTGCGCGCTCGATTGCAGCACCTCCTGCACTCGGCAATTTCTTCATTCCACCAATATACTGACTTTCTATTTGGCCTTTGAGTTCTTCTGGGCATAGCAGCATCGCACGCCTTACGAAGACGCCTAGTAATTTCTTCTGCCGTAATAGAGGTTTCGTTGTCAGTCATGTCGCCCTCCCCCCACACTTGCAGAAAAATGTCTTCATCAAAAAGTCGATGCTTCCAACCCCTTGTCTGTGCCATGGTTATAGGATGCCGCTTTGCTGTTTTAAGTTCAATGACGATGGCTCGGTGATCACTGTGCGTATAGAAGTTGGCAACACTCCAATTGATGTGATGCGCGATAGTGCTGTGTGCGAATGTCAGGTCTATGGCGGACCGCCTATCGCCAGCCTCGAATGTGTGCTGCCCGTCGTTTAGGAGTACAACGTCCAGTGTAGCCATACACTCCATGAGAACTCTACCCCTAGGGTTTGTGTTTCTGCTGCCCCATGCTGTTGACCAGGCATTAAAATCACCGGATATGATTGTTGGGTATCTCATTCTAGCCTCAGAGACCATTTCCATGACCATTTGCTCGAATTGGCCCAACTCCCAACTTGGAGGAGCGTAGCAGGAGAAAAAATACACACCTTCCACCTTAACCCATGTAAAGCCCGTATGTGCAATTACTGCACTACTCTGGTATGCTTTGCCAGTTGTGGTCCATATTGCAGTTTTGCTGGATGCGTCCGTTTTCCAATCACAGCTACTACTATTATGATGTTGTTCGCATATAAGAGCAAGATCAAAGTGTTGCTCGATAATCGTTTGCTGCAAGAGATCTTGTGCTGCGATACAGTGGTTTAGATTAAGCTGAACGACTTTCATCGTCCCACTTTCTTTACCGCCTTTTGGTGTTCGGGACAGGTGGAACTGCCAGCTGCATGGTTACCTTCGCATAGAACGCATTTGAGTGCATTTTTACAATTTGCTGCGTGATGACCTTCTTGACCGCATTTCCTACACTGGTTTCGGCGGTCAACTTCCTCTTTACAGTTATGCGCCACATGATTATAGCCCCAACACTTGTAACATTGTGTCGGCGAGACACAATCACGTATTCGGCAAGATACCCAACCTATTCGTATACGCTGCATTTTTAAAACCTTTGTGGCGTCCACCACTGGCAGACTGATATAAGCTGTTTGCGTACCTTGCTGCCCCATTCTTATGCCGCGGATCGATCCTACGTTCGGACGCTGGATACCACATTGGTCATGTATTGCGTCACAAATCTCTCCTGGGGTCGTAATCTCATCGAGATCTCTCAACTGGATCGTGATAGAGTGAGTTTTCGCTGAGACTTTGGCCGCCTCTCCTAGCACTCCCTCCACATCAGCTTGGAATTTCACCACGCTCTGTTCCGGCGCACGCTTAAGTTGCAGCAGCAGCTCATTTTTCACAGTCCTGCGCATGTATGTCACACTTTCGCCCAATGACTTCAGTGCATCATCACTCTATGCAGAAGGTGTGATAGCGTATATGCCTGCAAAAACTATTATGCGCATCAGTAAAATTATTACACGTGTTTCCGTTTGTACTTCCGCTATGGCGGAAATTACATACGAAAGACAAACAAAACTATGGAGGCCATCGTCGGTATGGCGGTGCGTATGTGTGTGTGAGTGTTTGTGAACGTTAATGCTATCACAAGCGCTAAGGGAAATCGTTAGTTATAATTAAATTTTCAGACAATATCATATAAAATTTATAATTAATTTGAAATCGCAAAACGATTTTGCATTGCGCACATGCCCACAAACGTATGTGCGTGTATGCGACATAATCGTGTTTGGAATGGCGGCAATTACTTCTGTTCTATACACGCAGTTCGCTTTGAATCTAATTCAATTTACTGTGACATAGAGAGATACAGACAGACAGACAGACAGTTAGCATACACGCGCCAAATGGGAATTGATAATTCAAATAGTTATAGTATGTGTGTGTTTGTCTCGCTGCTTTTAGGCAAATATCTACTTATGGGTAAAATATAATTATACATAGACATTAGGGTATTATTATTTAGACATACATAGGAGTGAAACCATTTTTTTTTTTGGACACACCCGGGAAAGTTAGTAAATAAAAATGTGGCCAAATCCAAAAAAAAAAAATTACCTAGTTACTAACGACAACAGATGCTAACTTCCCCGGGTAGTCCTGAGAAAAACAAAGTTTCACTCCATCCTTATATGCATGCATATGTGTATACGCCTAAGTAAATAGGTGTACAAATATTTGTGTCAAAGCGGAAATATTAAAGTTGTTTATCAGCATCAGCAGCAACAATTTCATTATGCCGAAATTAAATTTTCACGCGCACACTCACATTCAAACACGTATTTAGCACTGATTTTTGGACACTGTAGCTCAATAGATATAAATTTCGTGGTTGATCCAATCCCATAGCATATTCAAAATTGTTAGAAAACTCTAACATCCTTAGAAATTAACGATAGTTGCCACACATAAGGATGATATGATCGCAACTTTCACAAAAAACGCGTTAATTTGAATTTTGAAAGCATCGAGCTGTTAAAATTAATTAATATTATATATATCTACTAAATAGATTTTTTAATACAGATTTAACATTCTTATACCACAGTACAGCATTATAGAGACACGGGCGCGCAATCTCAGGTGGCTAAAAATCAATTTTGATTATGTTACTATACACATACATATGTATCTCGTTGTGTATTTTCATTGTATTTCAAAAAGCCTTTCACACTAAATTTGACTTGATTATTATTGAGTTTAGTTGTGTTTTGGGTCAGATTGCGGCAGTGACAACATTGGACACATTTCATACTGAAAAAGGCAATGACCAGGGCCAACACCACCAATACCAATACATACAGCAGCGACGACCACACAAGCATATGTTTGTGTACATGACGCGGCGTATGCATTAAACTGCCAGCAGTAGCTAAACCGCAGCAGTAGCAGCAAAAGCAGTTGGAGCCAGCAGCATCAGCAGAAGTTGGTAGCTTTTGTCATTCGTTGTAGCAATGCGTGACAGGATTATTATGACGATTATGGTATTTGCAGCGGTTTTATTTGTATTTGCATTTGTTTGTTTGTTTTCATAGTTGCTCTCCCCTTATATAGAAACAACTGCATGCTGCTACTGCAGATTCTGCTGCTGCTTTTGCTATCGCTCTCAGTTTTTGCAGATGCTGCTGTTATTGTTCGTAGTATAAATTTGCTGCACAGCAAAACAACAACAACAAAAAAAAAGAAAATGCTGCGCCGTAATTTTATTGAAATAAATGAAACCCAATTAAAAAGGATTAAATTCATTGACCAAATGGTGTCATGGTAAATATACATAAGCACATATGCACACATAAACGCATACATACATATGTATATACCTATGTATATACATTAATAAATATGTACGCTTTAATATATTTGTGAAGAAAAAATTAAATTTGAATTATTTTCTTTTTAAGTGAATAATTTGAATTCAGTTTAAGAAATTTTTGGTAAATTTTGCTTAGCTTGGCATTTATGTGTGCGAAAAGCCATACTCCCCCTGTATGGCTCTTCGTTTCTAATTTTTACAAAACTGCATCAAATTGAGTTCGTTTGCTTGCTTACTGCTGGAAAATGACTAAAGCAGAGTAATCATTCTAGCCCAGAATCTTAATCCGAGCTTAACTAGATCGCAGTCACATATCTATTGATCTTCAGAAGATGTCATAAGCTAATACTTTTTTGAGAGTATCTCTCTCCGCAAGCTTTTACAGTATAGTACTGAGGTTTGGGTTATATGGTTCAATAGTAAGGACTGCAGAACGGTAATTGGCGTGCTAACTGGCCATTGTGTGGTGGCAATGCACGCGTTTTAACTAAAACTAACCGATAATGCACGAGCAAGATGCGAGGGAAACTCTAAAGCATATTCTTTGTTCCTGTTCCGTGCTCGCTAGAACTCGATTAACGTACTCCACACTTTGAGGGTCTGAACGAGGTCACTAAACTGGGGGTGAACTGTCTTTTAAAATTTTCTAACCACTCTCGCATCTTAAATGATGTATACACTCACTAGATATACACTCGCTAAATAATTCCTAAGACTCCTATATGGTATCGCTAAGGACCTAAAGGTCTATGCTGAGATTTGGCATTTTCGGTTAGCAATACCATGCCGCAAAATGTGGAGTGAGATAGAAAAAGGGGGCATGGCGCCGCCCATATAATCTGAATAGTCTTCATTTGGTATCTCAGTAACTATTTGTACTACGGTATAAAGTTAAAAGTATATATACAATATAAAAAATACCAAATACTTACACAACACCGACAGCTGCACAGTGGAGCGCATTGGCATATCTGGTGCCAAAGCTTTATGCTTCGCCTGGCATGTGTACTCCGTGTAATCGTCATCCGAATTTGGCTTCAAACTCAAGCTGGAGGTGGTGGTGAAGCGCTTCGGTGTTGATTCCTCAACTTTGTCATCGCGTTTATCTGCAAAAAATAACAACAAAAGAATGAGTTTAGAACAATTGGAAAAACAACGTTAAACTCAATTATGTTGATTTTAAATTAAATTAAATGTTAATTTTACTTTGATAAAATTTTTATTTTTAATTTTTGAAAAACAAAAAACATTTTTGAAGTACGGGAGAAAAGCGACTGGCTCATTGAAATTCTGTGAATGCCTTTGAGGCACTGCATGCTGCATACCTATCAACAAGCGCACAAATACACACACACACACACACACACAGATTTATTCTAATGTAATTTCACACTTTGCTATGCGAACAAACCAAAATCGATGTAAAACATGAAATCTAAACCAGTTTCCTCTTACTCCTGCCTATGTGTATATGTATGTATATATATGCATTTGTATGTGTGTATACTGAAAGTCCCTTTTGGTAGGGCAAATGGACTCGGCGAGGCGAGTCGAAAGGGATAGAAGGAGTGAAGATTGCTGATAATGTACATTTCATATATTATACTTCATTACAACAACAACAGGAACAGAAATAATAATATCAGCAGCAGCAACAGCAGCGGCAACAAGGACTACAACAACATTATGAGCAAGTAACTTTACTAACATACGAGAGCACACTTCCACCCAAACATTTGTTGTAGACATACGAACACAATTACGCATATGCTTATACATATGTATGACGTGGAAATGATGGCGCAACTGTTGCAGACTCACGCACACATGCATACATAATCTCACACACATTCACACTCCCCCATGCACATATGATAAACATAAACAAACTCGTATATTAGAATTTACACACATATTTCTGAAGATGAAACGCACGCGGTTGTAATTTTTTGTTGTTTTTGCTTTTGTTTTGCTAAATAAATAAAAACGCTCAAACAAGTGAACGTGCCACATACGTAGCCATCAGCATTGGTGGGAAGCATTGGTACCAACAGCAGCCGCAGCAGCAGCAACAACAACACAACATCAGTGCTGCTGCAATTCCCCGAAGACATTTACCGGAATTTTTGTACTTAGTTACACACATACATATATACAGAAGCATATGCATATACATACATACATATTTATATTACTGTTGTTGTTGTTGCAGATTTTTTCCTTCGCATGTTTGATGAATTGTTGTGAATTTGCGAATGAATTTACGCGATTTACTGCAGGTGATTTTTGATAACGAGCAGCAAAATGGCAGCCCACTAACACACGCACACAACAGCATATTGTATTTATATTTACCCATGCATACATATATAATGTTTTGTAATTTGAGCTACCGCATTTGTGTTAGTTGGATTGCAAAATTTGAGTGATGAAGACTGTGCAGCTGTACGATGATGAAGAGCGATGAAATTTCGAATTGGAAAACATTATATGGATATGTAAACACATTTATACATTCACACACAGACACCCAACTGCAATGTTTCTGCCACCATTACGGAAGTGTAGTTTTTTCCGCTCAGAAAATTTGTAAATTAATTTTAAGTTCCTCGACATTTTGCGAAGCGGAAGTAGAGAAAAACGTGACGTTATGAATATGTCCCGTTTATATTTAGCATTTGTAATGGGCTCGATTTCAAATGTACAAAGAAACAAGCAATGATGAGAATTAATTAGTCCCAAAATTACTGGAAGCGAAAAAAAACCCCCGAACAACTCGATTGAAGGGGAAAGATTATTCTCAAGGTTTCAAATCCCTCTCCGAAACAGCTTTTTCGTAGACGTCGAAGATACTGTAATGACTTTTAACGCCTCAACACTGCACAGCGATGTCTTTCATGAAATCTATAAATAAATCTATTACTTTTCTTCTCTCAAGTTACAACGCAAATTTCCAAAATTGTTTAACTTGCCCAACAATACGACGCCAGAGGAATTGTTTGCTGACATATTTTTGTGGTAATCCAAAGCTTAACAAAATTTATTAATTGTCACACGAATTTTTATCAGCCATAACAACTTTTGAAAAACTCTCCAAAAATTTCCAATGATACCTTTTACCTTTTTCATGAGAGGATAAGGTTGTGTAGATATTAAACATTTGCCACGAATGGTATAAAGTGCCTTCATAAATAGTAGATATTTAAATTTGGTTTACGAGTATATACGATGTGTGGAAAATATCATGCTAAAATGTTTGATGTGATGCTGCCATGTCGATGTTTATGCCTGCCTGCTTTGTGGAAGCGCCTACCCCGTCTGTCTGCTAACACTTGGTAGAGTGTTGTTGCTCACTGTTGTTATTAGTAACGCAAATGTCCTCGAAAATCATCAAAAATGCCGGCAGCGGCTGCGTGGCTTCAAATTAAAATCAAAAGCTTCTGAAAATGGCAACTAAGCAACAACATGCGAGCACAAGCACATATACACATATAAATGTGTGTCTCACATCCTGCTTCAACCTCCCAGCTTCTATCAACCATCAACCATCAACATCATTCCATCGCACATTCCACCACAAAGAAATTTAATGCTAACTCCAATGAGAAAGCGATTTGAAAGCGTGATACAGACATAAGTATTCGTATGTATGTATAATTATGTATATGCGCGAGTATCTTCACATGTATACATGTTCATGTTTGTATATATGATTGAGTGTATGTGTGCGTCGTCCGAACGTCGTCCATGATGACGGTGCTTAAATGATAATTTTGTTATTGTTGTTGCTTGCTTGCTGCTTTTAGTGTATTTTATTTGAGAGAAATGATGCTCGTGCGGTTATTTCGCACGTTCCCTCCCTCTCACGCTATAAGCTTCCATAGATATTTCGTTTGTCATTTTTTGAACTCACTCCTTCACTCAACAGGACACACACGCATACACATACATATTTTCGTATAATGAAAAATGTAAAAAGGAGAAAAAATATATACATGTAAAATTTTTGGGTTGAAAAAGTGGAAGAAATGCTAATGTCAATACTGAATTGCTAAGCTAAGGCTATTTTGAATATCATAAACCTTTTGTGCAAGTGTGGGCATGTACATATGTATGTACATATATGTATGTATGTGGGAAGGTGGAGCATAAAATTTGGATAAGTGTTAGAGGTAGGTAGATTGAGCCCCTTTTTATCATCTACTTCTCATTTTTTACTTGTTTCTTTTTTCATTCTTCTTCAAAAATTATAATAATGATTGTTGTAATATGAAATGTGTCGCTGTGTGTTTGTGTTAAAGTGTGTATGTGTGTCACTCCACTATCATACCTACTTTACTTTTATGCTCTACTTTATGTTCATTTTTTTTTTTCATTTTGTTTGTCGTTACTTGTGGACGAAGCAGCAGCAGCAGCAATATTGCCACTAACGGGAACATTTTTCTGTCATTTACGGATAACGAAATCATTTTGACACAACTGGCGCGTTAAAAATGTTCAAAATGAGATCAGCTCGAGCAAAAAATGATGAATTATGATTATGACGCAACATGCAGAGATGATGGTGATGATGACAAGGATGGTTATGATGTTGGCAGCGTTGGTGGTGTTCGAGTTGCTGAGCAGGCAGGCATAGCCAACATTCATAGTAATAAAAACGACTGGCAGGAAACTTCAATTATGCTCGTAAATGATTCTAGAATAATTTCACCAAATGAGGGGAGTGGAGAAAAAAAAGGACCAAAACACACACACACACCCACAGACACAGAGCTTGTGGAAAATGTTCGTGTGCTCATCGTTGTCGTCGTCATGATGACTTGTTGAAAATGTTTGTATTGGTTTGTTTGTGTACAAAAGAGCAAACATTCTTTTTTCCTTTGTAATCAAATATTTTTCGATTTTTAAGGTAAAATCATAAATATTTGCATTACTTCCGATTAAATTCGATGATTTTCATATATCTATGAATATTTTCATCGATTTTTATGTCGTGCGAGAAATGTATGCTACATATTGGAATAACTTGAAGTGAGAGTTAAAGGAAAATAGATTTCCAATTCAATAGTTTCTAATTTGCGATTACATTAATTTCAAAACAATGATTTTTCATTATTTTTCATTTTTTTGATGTGCTATCGAATAAATGTTGCTTCCTATGTGGGTACCGTTTATTTGCCTGACGGTCACTTATATCCACTTCAAAGTTCCTAGAAAATAAAATGTGCATTGTTCATCGAGTCCATGACTGAAATACATATCCATCAATGTAAAATGGCCACTCTTGAGTTGGTTTATAACAGGCAATGTAATGGTACTAATGCAGGAAATTCAGCTATGGCCCAGTTGTCGTATGAAATATTTTCATTGCTCCTGTAATGCCTAACGATTCTAGGCTATGAGCACCTTTGCCTGCTGTATTTATGGCCAAAAACTTATTGCTGCATAGGGACAAATTTGGCAAATTTGAGTCCCAGGTGAGCTTATTATCAAGAATTACGCTTCCCCTTAAAATGAACCTGGATAGCTTCATTTAAACTAGTGGTTAACTTCCATTTGGAGGTGTGAAATTTTAGCGAATTTGTGGATTTTTCAAAACTTATAGTACTAGCGATCGCAATTTGTAGAAAATTAACTCAACACCATTTTCGTCACCATAATTCTCATAGTCAACTTCAAATTCACAACATAATCGATAGTACTTGACAACGATAATAGCTACGAAAGTCCTTTGCAGACAGCAGCAACTTTTTTGTGAGTGTAGAAGATTCCGTAACAACAGCACACAAAACTTGACTCGAGTCAACTCAACTTCAGTGACAGCAATTTGCGAGGAATGCTAGCTACTTAATAATTTTATATATAGTTTTTAGATACTCCTTTCATTTTCCGCTCTCCTCCACCAGAACAAAATACTACATTGTTGTATTTCTTTTTTTTTTTAAATTTTGTAACACTGAAATTTGAGGTTAACAATTTTTTTCGTTTACGTTTCCACATTTTCTGCCATCCCTATCCTCGTGTCATGTCGTGTCCACTTCAAATATTTTTCCAAAGTTGTGTTCAAGAATTTTTTTCTCTGATGTTGATGTTGCTGTTTCTGTTTTTGTTGTTGTTATGTGTTGCCTGTTGTCGTCCTTTGACGCAAATTTATCTCATTTATGTATAACTGCAATAGTTCAGATGTGCGTGTATGTGTTGGCGTCGGTGCGGCAGGTGTACAACGAAGGATTGTAACTTTGCACCGGAGACCAAAGAACTTTTCTGTGAAAGTATTTCGCTAAAGCCTGATAGCAAAAACAACAAAGGCAGCAGCAGCGAGTTTCTTCAAGTCGCGTGTCTCTTCCACTCTCGTAGACTCATACGGGACGCGATGTTTGACGGTGTTCAGCGAAGCGTTCGTCGTGGAGGTGTTCACTGCACGTAGTTAAAAGTTTTGAAATTGAATCAGTACAAAAAGAACAAGAAGAAAACAGAGTAGAAAAGGACGAAATAATACGAAATTTTAGACATGTTGTGCGAGTTGTTCTTGCTTGCTGTTGTTGCTGCTGTCATTATACGCAGAAGATGTTGTTGTGGAGAAATACCAAAAGTTTGAAGCAAAGTTTACGCTTCACACACACACACACACACACACACACACACACACATACAAACACATTCATACTGCTACGACGCTCATACGACTTGTAGTCCGCCATGTAGACGTTTTCGAATCGAGTTATATCATTTGGAAGCATTAAAGAGAATATTTTTAAAAGTAGCTTCCTCTTATCTTCTTCTTCTTCTTCTTGTTTCTCCTCCTCAGCTTTTTGTCTTGTTCTTTTTAATCTGCCTCCTTTACATCTTCACACTATAAAGTGCCTAATGATGTTTGTTGTTACTTTTTGTTGTTGTCATTGTTGTTCTTACTGTTGTTGCTGTAATTTTATTACGCACATGCTGTTACCATTTCACGCGATTATGCGACAAGCAACCAACCAACCTACAACAACAAACAGGTGAAACGTAAATGCCTTTGTGCCATTAGGTGATTTCATTATTATTGTTATTACTTTAGTTGTTGTGACTTTGATATGTATGTATGTGCGCATGTATATCTTTGTACATTAGTGTTTAATGAAATTTCTGAATTACATATGTAAAGAAAACACCAAAAAGCTGAGATCAGGGAGCCTCACAAATTACGAAATTTTTTCTGTATATAGTTGACATTAAAAATACTGTGCGGCGCATCTTTTTATGTGCAACTTAGGATAAATTGAAACATACCAAATTAATCTTGGCAATATTGCTGTAGAAACTTAACAAATTGTTTGTTGTTTGTATGTTTCTTAAAAGATTCGATTACAAATAATTTTTAACTAAAACTAAATTATGTCAGCGTCGACGTCCTTGATGTTCTTGTGTCGTTTCTAGTAAAATGATACATATAAATATGACCTCCGGCATGAAAGCTGATTGTTATCCTTAACATGTGACTTCCTTCATTCACGCGCGCTAACAGACACACAAACACATACACGTATATATGTGAGCATTAATTTATCCTTTCAACGCATGCATGCAAACAAACAGTGAAATCCGCTAAAGGTGAGTTTTATTGTGGTTGGTTGGATAAGAGTGTGGAGCGTGTTTTTTGTGTGTTACAGAAAAACCGCATTGAATTTCCGCACACGGTAAACGAAAGCTACCGCAATGCTGTTGCTACAGCAAAACAACGACAACAATAGCAACAGTAGCAGCAACAACTGCAAAACTGCAATAGCAACAGCAACAGCAGTCACAGCGAGCAACTCTCGGCAGCAACTAAGTCACTTATAATCCTGGCAAAAAGCTTTTTAAGAATTTTAAATCCGATCTCTTGCAATAGCGTTGGTGGAAGTTACACAAACATACGCTCTCACAATATACACATATGTATGTGTATATAACTGTAAGTACGTACATATGCGCGATTTTGTGTGCGAGTATGAGGTAAAATGCATTTCGCATAAGCGCTTTGTATGTACATACATTTGTGAATGTTAACCAAAATTAAATAGAAGCTCTACCGCCCCCTGCCCTTTCACGAGGCGGATATCCCTGCCGTTCCACTAAACATGTACACAGTTTCAACGGAGACATAAGCGGCAAACGGGAGTGCATTTGATAGTAGCAAGTAGATGAGAATGATGAGAGTGAGTTGAAGATCTGCAGAGGATCTACTATCGACACGTGCATATGTATGCATGAATGTGCAAATGTATGGATGTGGCACTTACCTGGCTTGTATTCAGCATTTCCGCGATACCAAACGATTTGTGCTGCTGGTTTTGCATTTGCCACTATGCACTTTAATTTTAAGTCCTGGTTTTCTCGAACTTCCACTTTTGAATTGTGTGTATATCCTTGTATCTCAATGGAAGCAGGTGGAGCTATAATGAAATGAGAGCAAAAGGAAAAAATAACATGAGTTGGAAAAGTGAATTATACAGTTTTTTCTGATTTTCCCCTGTTCTTATTAAATTAATTCGTGTGGAGATACACTTAAAAATACTAAAGGTATGCAGTAATGAAGCGTAGTTCAAATATTAGAGCAGCATAATAATTACTTCAATTTTAATACGAAAGCCAGTTAAAAGGATACAAAAATATAACTAGCCAGTTATACTTCACAGCCTCGTCTAGAAGCAGCTTCAGATGATTTTTACCTCAAGCAAGCGGAACTACTTTTTGAAGTAACCGCTTTTTACTTATATGTGGTTTAACGCCATACCGTTTTATTATGGGCAAAATTTTGAGGAAACAAATTCGGTCTTTATTTCCTGAAAACATTCCTTGATTTGTGGAAATCGTGTAAATCTAATTTTTCTAATAAATTTGGATAAAACTTTGTAGTATTGGTTCTAAATGATGAAAGAAACTAAATATCTTAAAAATTTTAAAATATTTTTGAAACACAATTATATAAACAAGTATACACAAGACCACAGTTTGGCTTGTCCAACCACAATAGAATTGAGAAATGCCATCTTGACGCCAAAGAAATTTTTTTATTTGTTTTTGAGGCAACTGCTGCTGTATTCTGGCGTCCATTAGAATAAGGCGAAAAAATAAGAAATCATTTAATATTTCTGTATTCTTGATGCATATCATCAACTCCAGCCACGCGAATACCTGGCCACTTGATGAAAAATACACAGACACAAAAACACAGGAATGCATTCACATATACACACATGCATACATACATATTTGCTTCCATTACACTTCAGATGCAAATGTTGCAACAAAATGTGTAGTATACAGTAGCTTGAAGTATTTGCATGCTGTTCAACATCTGTCATGTTGTTGTTTTCTCTGTGTACCATATATGTGTGTACGTGGTAGTCGTAAGAATGTCCGTGTATGTGTAAATAATTGTATGACTTTGGCAACAATTGCACTACACAACAAAAAATATATGCAAGGAAAAAATATTATGAAATTGAGACGAAAAGCGCGAATATTTTTTTTCTCATTTCAAGTTATCATTTGTTTGTGTTAACGTGCTGTGTGTGGCACACTCACACATATGTACACAAATTCACAAATATATACAATTGCTGGAGGAATAATTTTCCATTTTGGCGAAACAAGTAAAACTCCTTCAGGTGGCATTAAAATAATGCACGTGCACTTAACTTTATCCGAGAGAATTCTTTCTTTCTCGTTCTCATGCGCTATATTTGTATGTATGCATGTATCTGTACACACATACATATGAGATGGTGTGTGCAAATGCATATTTATTATTTTTTCTGTTTTCTTTTGCAACTCAACAATTTAAAAAGGCTTCAACAGCGTCGCTGAAGGCGCGTTTCAGAACATTGGAATATACATATGTACATATATACAACACATGTGTGTGTGTATTAAAAAGCATGTGCATATGTGTGTATATTTGTGGAAAATGCTTGCGGCTGTATTTATTTCAGCATTTTTGTTGAGGAAATCTCATCTAAGGACGACAAAGAAGAGTAGCAAACAAACAAACAACAAACAGCAACACAACTGCAGCATAACAAATGCTCAAATGAAGATATGCAAGCAACAACAACAACAAACGGGAGGAAGATGAGGGAAAGAATGGGTGCTGCGAGCATTGACGTTGCTTGCTAAGGACATTCAACCACATATTATGTATACACACAAGCAATATGCAACAAAATGCATACAATACATGCGTCAGTGTGTGTGTGTGTGTGTGTGTTAGTAATGACCCAATGGGAAAAGAAGAGCCCCAATGCATTACTTTAAGAACATTGGAGAACTTCAGTGTCAGTACTAAGCACTTCCTGTTTATAGGACACTTGTTTAGATTTTAACATTTCGTGCCATTGAAGGTAAACCGAGACATTAAGCTTCATAGAAGAGCGAAAAAACGCTTTAGGAAGTACATCAACTTACGTTTAATTTCATATTAACCTTATCAAAATTATAAAGTGCAAAAACCATCCATTGTTTTTTTTAGTCATTGATGTGCCTCCACTAAAGCTTATAAGATGCTTGATGTTAGCGCTTCAAATTTTCCCACTTTTTAGAGTAGCACTCAAAACGTTCCCTTTGGGAATTCACAACCGCTTATTGAATATGTTAAAGCATACATCAGCGCCATCTTTTCCACCATTTTCATTGCAATGTTTTTTTTTTTCTACTCATTGTTTTGAGTTTTGTTTGTTTTTGTACATTTGTGATTTATGCAGGTTTGCATTTTTGCCCTTGTTATTGCCAGTTATATAGCTGACTGATTGCTGGTTGGTAATACTGTTATGCACCCTCACACACACAGACATGCACGTATACTCCAATGAAAAGATGCATAGCCATCGTATTTTTGATATGCTCTTGGACTGTTGGCCTTCTCGCGTTGTAAAATTTAGGTTTATACTAAATATTTACGATATTGATGACTTTCTTCAAAAGCGCTCAGTTGCTCAGGAGTAATCGAAGCAGACACTTAAGACGGTACGTCCATATAAGCCAAAAAGCCGAGCTTGCCTAACAATTTATCTTCGAACTAAAAAATTATTTTCTTTCAAAGTTTTTAACTTGCATTACCCTGTTTTCTAACAGCTGCGATGCGATGTGGTATCGTAGTTCCTCTCCTCGGTTGATATCATAGAAATTTCAATAGTTTCCAATGTATGAGTATTTTTAAGAAGAGTAGTAACGTACATTTTTTCTGCTACTATGAAAGATTTTATATAGAACTTGAAAGCTGGCATTCCCTTTTTTACACGTTACATGGCACAATCTGCGTTCAGGCAATTTTGAATTAAACGCTGATCAATATAATTGGAGAAAACAAAATTTCGCTGGGCTTGCCTCATCAGCAAACCCTTGGCACGCCACTGTTTGGACCATGTATTTATCCGCATTTTTTCTTCAGGTAGAGTGTATTTACTGCACACTTATATGTGTGTGTGTGTTACTGCAACATTTCAACCATTCAACGAAACGTAGCAATTCGCTTACATTTTTTAGGCTTAGGCATAAGTAGTGAAAGCAATTTGCTCTTTGATTGTTTTATTGCTCTTTCATTATTAGATTCGCACATACATACATACATACATACACACACTCATACATTTTCTGGCTTATTTCATATTGCAATTGGCATCACTGTCACATTCACTTCGCTGGTTGACATCATTGGCTTTGAATTTTCATATATTTTAGCGGCAACCCAGTGACAGCAACAACAGAAACACGCAAATACTCACACTTGAAACTTTTGTTCTTCACTTTAACTCATTTCAATGCCACTTTTCTTGTTTCTTCTTTCTTTTTCCTTACTCCTCCGCTTGCTTCTTCAGCCCTTTTTTGGTTTCTATTGTTTTGTTGCAGCGCAATTTGACATTACTTTACAATGTTAGAAATTCCTAGATACGCTTCTCAACTTTACTTTATCTTTCACTCCCTTTCTTTTTTCCTTTCCTTTCTATTAATTTTTCTCTTCTTTCGTATTTTCCTAAATTTTTGCTGCCTCTGCATTATTTTAATACACACACACACACACACGCTAAGTGAGTCTCAAGGACGCAAAAGACTAGAGGCTGGCAACTGGCAATTGGCGGCAGCAATGATGGAAGTGAGTGGCAATGGCAACAGCAGCATGTTTCTTCGGCACGATTGGAAATCAAGTATGTAGAAATATGCTGTTTCTGTTTAATAGCAAAAGCTTTTGAAAGCAATCGGAGAAAGAAAGATTTTTGCTTTTAATGCATACGATATGAGTTCAATTTGCAGAATATGGCAAAGATTTACTTTGAATAGAATAGAATATAGGGTGACCGTGCCCGCATGCTGGCAATAATTAGAAATATATTTTCAGATGCTCAGTTATTTCATACGAACATTTAGAATATTTAGGTTTAGCATGTATTTTTTCCTACCTTAACATTTAAGTTAATAGTTGGAATGAGCAAAGGAAGTAAAAACATCGAGCACTTCCATATAGTTTCTATGGTAAGCTCAAAACTTGTTTGGGAAATTCACTCTACTACGAAACCTAAGGATCCCTCGGGAACTTCATTAAGAACTTCACTTCACTCACACTTCACCTTTACTTTCGTCGTTTATCGACTTTGTTTTGGTAATGAAATACAATAATTAAATAGTGCCTACGAAATTTAAAACTTGAGTTTCGAATATCTACTCGTTCAAAAATCTATTTTACATTTGTCAATTCAGGAGCATAGCATCTGGGCGTAAGCAACTTCGTGCTTTATTATATGATTCCAAGCACGCGAAAGCTGCTGCTGTTACTACTTGAAGTGAAAGCACTTTGACTTCATCAAAATCAACATCATATACACACACACACACTCACGCATTCATAACACAACACAAAAGGCACCAAAATCAACAACATCGGCATCATCGTTATCGTCACTGTTACAAACAATTCAAGCGTTGACAACGCTGAGTTTTAAGCCCCAAAGAACGAAAAATAAAAGAAAATATCAGCAGCAACAAAGTGACGATAAGCGAGTTGCGTTACTGAATTTTTGTTTTCATGATTATGCCACAATTTGTATGTGACACACTAGAGAAGAAACGCACATGACAGAGACACACACTCACACACACACACATACCAACGGGCGAAAATAAAAATATATTATAAGAAAATATTGATGCAGATTTTAAGGCGTATCAGCGGTAGCAGCTTTGCGTTGTCGTTGACGCACAAATCTCATGCGATTTAAATGAATGCGAACGCGTTGTACAATTTCACGGTAAATAGTGAGTGAGTGACGAAGAAGATTAAGAGGCAAGAAAACAAATTATCGCACATGCGACACATACGAATTCTCGCCCATATGTACAACAACAAGAGACACAGAGATAGAAATGAGAATCGAGAATCGGGTACAATTGAGAATAAATATTCGTGGCATGATGACGACGACCGCCCTGCTGCATAACAGTCACCTCTTTCAAACGTAGCGAGAGTGCCAGTGCTAGCAATATAATTATTCCTTTATTTCGGAGCTGCATCAACTGTGATGTTAACTAGTGTATCCAACGCCTTTTTAGGGATCTTCCTTAGATGTTCCTGTTGCTGCATGCATGCATATGATACACCCCGGAATGGCGGTTCATCAATTTATTGAGATGCACCAGACGACTTATAATGAAGCGCGCTTTGTAAATTAAAATATGCGCGGAGGTGATAACGCAACCATGACTATGTTGAAGTATGTTGCAAGATAAACAGCGCAATTTTCTGCCATGTTACCCTTCATGCACACAAGCCAGCGCAGAGATGTTATCACCCAAGACTGTGCACGGCATAAATTAAACAATGCGCATAACACCTCACTTCAGGTTTTCTACTTGCTCACCCCATCATCCAGTTCATTCACTGAATATTTTCCCTGTCCTTCCGACGAAGAGGTTGCTTTGCTGCAACAACAGCTACAGCAACAAACCCGAGTGCACATTTATAAATTATTAATGTTTCACTCCTCCGCTGCTACAAAGGACAATGGTCGTTGTGATAAGGCAACAACAGTAATAACAACAACACATTACTGAAAATTGCATGCAAACATGCAACATTTGTTTCACAAGCAATTCACAATCAGAAAAACAACAGCAACAACAACAAAATTAACAATGCAGGAATGATGCTGACGACGACAAAACGCTAACGAGTAGTTTGGCTTATTGTAGTTGTTGTTGCTGTTGTTGATGCTATTGCCGCTATAGCTCCCTACCAACAATATTTGAATAGTTCCAACATGAGTGTGCCTCATGCTTGAGAAATACTATTTGTTGCAGTCGTTGCTGCTATTGTTGCTGTAATTGTACGTTTTCATAACCCCAACTTGGTCATCAACAAAATTTGTAAAGTAACCAAATGTGAAAGCTAAGCACATGCATACATAAAATAGAGCAAGGTAACCAGCCAGCCTGTGCCTGTGCCTGAACCTGTGCCCGTGCGCAGGCATTGCACTCACTCAAATGCAACTTGGCAAACAATGAATGTGACACACTCGACAAAAGAAAGTTGGTTAAAATAACAAAACTTAATTGCTAGTTATTTTCAGCACGTAAAAAGTCAAAACTTCAGGCCAGGAATTTACCTAAATACCAAGTATTTTCATTATTTTTGCCCCTGGAGATGGTACCAGGAACCTTGAGGATTTTAGTCTACCAGAAGTACTCGCTCCGCTCCACAGCCGAAACCAAACCAACACGCGTTGCTACGTTTTTCATCAACACTCTACAATTGCTCAAATTTTCCTCCCAAGTGTAAAAACTTTCAGGAAATATTGCTCCAATATTAGTGCAGATATTTTACAGAAGACTCAGCCACTTACGACAGCAACGTATCTTGCCCAACAAAGAATCAAACGAACACATAAAATTTTCAAATGCAAGAATGAGCACGAGAGTGTGAAAGAACATATTTCTGATGACGATGTACCAGAAGTAAAATATAGAAACAAAATAACAACTAAATTGTGATAGTGTACAAGTGCAATTTGCAGCTATATCTTCTATGTATGAATGCAATATTGCAAGAAGAAAGAACGAAAGAAACTAACGTCTGAGGAAAGTGAGTGAACAGCGAACAGCAGCGAGTAGCAGCCAGCATTAGGAGCGAGCGCATCTCATGAAAACTTTATTTGCTGAAAATTCGAAAAGAATTGGCAATTTTCTTTATTTTATGCAAACTCGAGCAAGCGAACCATCGCGGGCGAAAGACATTCCTACCCATACTAGCAAAAGTACGAGACTGCGTCTATTTTTTTACTGTGGCTTTGCACCGTATGCATGCAGCACGAATTCAAGGTAAAGCAGACGAAGGGAACGAAGAGAGGAAGGCGGGGGCGCACATAACAATGGTATTAAATTTTTATTATGCCTTATTGTTCGCTTAAGCACCCAAGTTGCCTGCCGCTGCTGCTCTTTCCTCAGCTGTTGATGCTACTGCTTCGCCCCCAAAAGTATTTCTATTTTTTTGCTAGAAGCATGTATATTATTTCCAACATTGTTGTTGTACTATTTCTATCACTTCCTTTAAGCTGCCAGCGAAGAATTTTTAATATTGTGCTCCTTGCTACTCCGAATTTTTCCCCATTTTTTGCATTTTGTATTTTTGTCAGTTTTTTTTACGTTTTTAGAACTTTTTGTGGTTGTTGTTGTGTTTTTGCTTTTTCCATAACACAATATCCTTAGGGAGAATTTAATTTTATTTTATGCACACACATACATACAGACATACGAATTTGCTGCCTTCATGCTATAATAAATTACCGAATATTTTCTTTATCGTCTGGTTTTAGTTTGTGCTCGTCTTTTTTGTCGTTAACAATCGACGAACACCACTCGCGTGACTCGCTCATTCATTGTTGCTGAGTTTGGTCATTTTATGGTAAGCGCTTATTTCAGGAAATAACAACAACAAGAATAACAGGAGCAGCAGCAGCGATGACGAATAAAAAAGAATCAAATTTAAATCGCAGCAAATTACGAAAAATGAACAAAATCGAAAAAAGCAAAACGAAAAGGTCACCCAAAGGAAAAGTAAACAATTTCCTTTATATTTTGGATGTACCAAAGAAACCAAAATAAACATCTACATTGATGAGCCGTCGTCCTTGTCCTCTTCGTCGCGCTTTTTAAAATCGCGACCTATGAAGCGCAGCGTGCTTTTTTCCTACGGCAGCTGGCAGTTTACGTATTCGATTTCTCCCTAGAGCCGGTTCGAGTTAAGTTCAGCGTTCAGTTCAGTCAGTGAATTGCTTCGAGTCCTTTCCTTTTTATTGCATTATTATTATTGCTGCTGCTTTGAACATGCCAATTTCCTTCCAGCGCTCAAACATTTTCCACTTTCCACTTCATTCTTTACATTCCTTTGAAAAGCAACAGCAAAAGGAGAAAAATAAAAAGGCATTAGAAAATTAATGATCCGCGAATTCCGTATGGAGCCATGCTGCGTTGTTTGTGTGTGTGTGTGCGTGTGATGCAATTAAAATGTTTTCTGTATACAAACAAAAACAACACCAGGAGTATTGGCACAATGGCGCAACAAAAAAATATGTAGTAGAGAAAGTAGTTGAAGAAAAAGTAGTGGTAGAAAAAAAATGGAGTAGGGATGTTAAGAATTTTTCATTTTAACAAAACTTTTTCTAAGCGATTTCACTGAAAAGTGCATTCGTCATAAAAACAACAAAAACATGCACACATTTACACTCAGCAGTAATTTCTTCGCATACAAATACAGTAGTGAAGTACAACATATAACCTACGTTTGTACGTATGTATGTTCTTATAAACACTTGTATATTTTATAGCATACTTTTAGGTGGTGTACATTGCTTTTTGAAATTTTATATTCCACTCTCCAGTTGTCTCACACGAGAAGCATAGCCCAGGCTTAGTTCTTATTTCATATTTGTGTGCAAAATGTTTGTTGCTTTTTGGGTTAAAAGTAGCTTTAGGTGTATTTTTTGTTATTGTTGTTTATTAAACATGTACAAAAAGTAGGTTAACTTGAATTTGGTATTGTGCACCTAAATGTGGGCAACATACAATCCGTTATCACGAATATTGTTTTTTGTAAGCCTGACATATTTTCTCATGATTCTCATTAATTTCATAAAAACTCAATATGAAAATTAAACCATACTTTTCCTGCAGCTGCCTTTTAATTTTTGCTTTATATGGTGTTCCCAAATGCTGGCAACATATTAGGAAATAAAAAAAAGTTTTAGAAAATTTTCTACAGGTTTTCATTAAATTTTTGAAATTGGATTCCAAAATGAATTCCTTCTCTCCGTAAATTATATTTGCATTTGATTCATACCTTCAGCATATTTGATTTCCTGTTAAATCAAATTCTATCCCAAAATTCATTTTTTGTCGAAAATAAATTCAATAAAAGTTTTTAATAATGATTCTAATTTGCTCTCCTAAAAGTACACTGCAAATATTTATTTTCTTTTGAACATTTGGGATTGAAACTTGAAAAGCAAAAAAAGTACCTACGTAAAATTCAAAAATCGAAGTATATTTTGAGCATTAACTTTCATATTTAAATGAATGCAAGTGTCTTTTTTTTATTTGCAACATTGCCAGCGACAATTTTGTTTTCTGTTGTTGTTGACATTTTCTCGCATTGACAGGGTGTAATCAAAAATATAGTATTTTATTCATAAAAAAAGAAAAATAAAAAACGTTTGCACGCTGCAAACATTGCAATTTTTCGGGCTCTGCGCAGAAAAATGCGCGGGTATACTTCGTAGCAGGAACGCCACATTTGTCTGTATTCGTTTAAAAAAAGAAACAGAATAAAATGTAGAGTACACACACACACTCACACAGTTTGGCACGTTTTCAGCTTCCTCTTCCCCCTAGTTTTCCTCTTTTATCTGTTAATAATGGCCACAGGCAATTAATGCTATGCCCTGTTCCTGTTTCTGCTCGTATCCCTTCAATGTTTGTACTTCTGGTGCAACAACATTGCAAATTCTAGTAGCTGTGTTGAGCCAGGAAAAAGTTATCTACAACATGTTCGAAATGTTGCATCACAGATCTACACACAAGAACACATACAAGTATACGAGTATAGATGTATGTACATACACATTTACAAGCTTCCATCAACGCAAAATAAATGAACATGAAATTGGATTTGTTGACAAGGAAGCAGCGATGCATTTCTCTCCTCATCTATTACTCAATGTGTGCATGAATTTTTTATATTTTAGCAATGGAGCTAAAGTATAATACAATGCAAAAATGAATTTGCAATTGATACTAACGCCTGATTGTCAGCTAAATTGGAATAGCCTCACCTACCGGTTCAAATCAGACACCAATATTAGTATCGTGAAAATTCCCTCAACGAAATGTGAGTTTCTGCTTAACACGGTTTCTGTTTGAGTTGAATCCTGTGAATTCCGCACAACACAAACATTTTGCCTTGTACTTAATTTGTAGTAACAACTGTAACTTCATTTCAATCCTAGCGCGTATGCAATTCAAAGTGTCGAAAGAGATTGAAAGAATGCTCTCGTTTTTTTATAAGTAATTGGAAATATGATTTTAATCAATCAATTTGATTAAAAAATTTTAATATTTTTCATATAAACGATTAGATGAGATGTAAAGCTAACATCAGGAGGAACAGCATCGGTACTCCCTAAGGCATGGGGGCCTGGGGACAGAGGGCACAAGGTAAAGTCTGTAACAGTCTCATAAGTGCTTTGGTCCACTTTTGATCCTTACGCCCCTCCATCTCCTCGCGTCCTCTATGTGCTGCACCCTTGTTTTTATTCTAGTTAAAGCCAAATTTTTCAATTAAACAAAAGCCAGTCAGTTTTTTTTTATTATTCATTTCAGAGGCTGATAGTGAAAGCGATAAAACCTATTAGTCCAGAAAAAAGTGGTATCATTTTACTTAAGAGCAAAAGCGGAAATAGTACAGTTCAGAGCAAAAGTAAAACAAAATATATTAAGAGCAAAAACGGGTTAAGTTATTGTGCCGTTTTTGCTTTGAAAAACTTGTGTTCTCGTTTTTGCTCTTGTTCTCAGCTTATCATAATGATTGTGAGTAGAATTATAAGCAAAAATAAAAATTTAAATTGTTCTGAAATAATTATTTTGCAATTTTTTTTCTTGAAAAACTTATGTCGCTGCTAGTAAGCCAACCATCGGGCAGATCTTCACACTACACCAACTCCTGGAAAAGACCCAAGAAAAATTGAAACACACCCTCATCCGTTCATCAATTTTAAAGCTGAATTCGAAAACACGATTTGGTATATCTGCGAATCACATTAGACTCTGATCGACTCTTCCAGTCCAGTGAAAATTGAAATTGGTTTCTCCGCTTCATTTGACACCAAACGACGTTTCAGACTAGTAAGCAACTTCTTCAATCTTATACTTGATCAAATTATTTGAAATGTAAACATCGACGAAGAGTGTCATGCTGCTGGCATACGCTGATGATATTGAGATACTTGGGCTTAATGTGCGAGCAGTCAACGTAGCATATTCTCCAACCTGGAAAACGAGTATCGTCGCGTAGACTTAACAGTGAACAATGCGAAAACGACATACCTTATGCCAACCAACAAAAAATTACATCATCTTAGGCAAAATGTTACTGTTGATAATCTTCAAGGATTAATATAAATATTCATTCTCATAATTAGTATCCATGAATCGGAATTTTAGAAAAAAATTTTTCCAATCGAACTTATGTAATAATTACACAGGAGCACAAAAAGAAAGTTTCTGCATCGGGAACGTAAGCTATCATATTCCTCGTGTTTTTACTCGTATTCGATCGTTTTTTCCTCTTTGCACCACAGCGCCAAAGGATCTGGATTCGCCACCATGTTTACAGCTTGATGAAATCAATCAAATTATTGTTAAATATTCATACCCACACACATATTTTAATTGAAATATCTTAAAAATTCACCGAATTTTCAATAGTTTTTTTAGTTTTACTGAGAGTTTCTGACGTGATGGACCAAATCAGTCGATTCCTTTTTAACTGTTTATATGTAAATTTTTCTAAGAAAGTATTTCGTCGTTCAGCTGCAACAACGGGATTTGACATAAAATTATTACTATGAGTCGAATATCTCCCATGGCAACAGCAACAATATAAAAGAACAGAAGCATTTTAATGTGCAATACCTATAAAAAGACACCCAGGCTGAAATGGCAAATTTCTGGGCGGGTGGAAGGTGGAAGACAAAAAAAATATATATCTATCGCATCCTCTTCAGTTATATGTGTATATGTATGTTTCTTTCTAGTCCTTTTATAATTTTTTGTTTGTTCTGGTTGTTGCTTTTGTTGTCTCGCATAAGTTTCGTTATTGCTAAAGCTCATGGCATAATTAACTAAACAAACGTCATTAAGCATGTGTCTTGCTGTGTCTCGTGTTGTTGTGCGCCCCCTAAGGACCTTTTTGATCGATGCTACCGTTCGTTGGTAGACGACAACAACCCTCAGCTTGTATTTCATTGAAATCATTAGAATGTCCTACACACACACACTTACTCACACAGGCACTAACACATGCAGTCAAACAAATTGTGCAACTTGTTGTGTACAAGGAAAATCCGAAATATACATACATAAATACATACAACAGTGAAGTAAACAAGAAAGTAAGAAAGTATTTACCCTCATCTACTATCATTCTGTCTGTCTGCCAGTCCATAGGAACGAGGGAAACGGAAGGCGTCAAAGCAATTTGTGAAATTCGAGCAATTTGAGTTAAATAAAAAAAAAAAAAACAAGAAAGAAATGAAATTCCATTTCCAATCAATTCAATTAAAAGCATTTGCGATTTCGAATTCGATTACGTTGCAATGCATTGCGATGCGATGCGTTGCCCCAAATTGCTGCTCAAGTGTAAGTGAATGCGTTTGTATTGTGTTGTGCTGCTCTGACAACAACAATAGCAACAGCAAGAAGCAGAAGCACTACAACAGTCGCTACCAGTAGATTGTTGCACTCGGCATGTGCTCACCGAAGAAGCTCCCACAGCAATAGCTTGAAAAATTACAATGAAACACGTTTGAGAACACACAGTTTCAAGGATGCTCAAAAGGTTCAGTGCATCGCTGTGAATTTCATTTATTACACGAATTAATTGCATGCAATGATGTGTATGTTGTGTGTATACACACGTAGTTGACAATTGTTGCCTGCATACATACATGCAGGCAGGCAGGCAGGCAGGCAGGCAGGCAGAACAAAAACAATTGTAAGCTGCTTGCAGCAGCATTTCCAGTTGCATACACTGCCTACATAAAGTGTGACAAATCAAGTGTAAAAGCAACATAAAAGCAGCTTAAGTTGCATACAACGAGTACGTACAACAACTAAAGTCTTAATGCGACTTAGTAAATTTTAACTCATACACCTGCACTCGCGCACATAAATACGTCAATAAAAAAGCTTAGCTCTACTTCAACGTGCACGTATACTTACAAATCACAGTGAGCTTTGCGTTGGCGCGTATCGCTGAATTTAGACGCGCCGGTCCCACTTGACACTGATATTCCGCATCATCTGTGATGGATGCGTTTGAGATGCGCAGATTGTAGACACCCTGTTTACGATCACCCAGCACTGAGTAACGTGGGAAGCCCGGTATCACCGCCGAGAAGCCCAATGCAAAACCATCCTTCGTCCATTGCACCGCACCCGCTTGATTAGTGACCTCACAGCGCATCATCGCTTCCGCGCCTTCGAGCACTTGCAGATCATGGGGAGTGACACGAAACTTTTGCTGTTGCCCCAGGCAAAGTGCTGGTGCATGCAGCAGCAGGAGTAGTGTAAGAACTGCAAAGAAAACAATATAAATTAGTTGGCGAAAGTTTCAGAGGCTTACGTTTTCTCTTAAAAATAAAATTTCTGAAGAGACAGAAACTTCTCTACCAGGTTCTTCATACCTTAAACAAATAATAATGATCTTAATTGGTACTCATTTAATTTCGTAATCTCTTCCGTAAAGCAATTCCAGAATGATTATTGTATGGAGGAATGGGCACTTTCAGTTAACTTAATTAATTTTCACACCCTACACAGACTCAAACACAAACACCATCGATGACGAAAATTCTCAAATAAAAAACTGTCGCGTTAGTGTAAGATAAACGCATACACACACTTATACACACTCGCACATATCGAAGCGGACTCTTGCATTTCTATTCAAATCGTAACTCTCACCACTTCGCCTAATAGATTCCCTTACGTGATGATGGGATTCACTGGAAGAGAATTCAAGCTTCACTCAGAGGAAAAAGTGAACAGTACAAACTCTTGAAAAAACAGAGAAGTAGTCAAGCGCTGCAGCAACTGCAAGGGGCAGGAATAATAAAGCTAAACTGGGCGCTAGCATAAATGCGAGGTGGAAATCAAAATGAAAAAAGGAAACAGCGAATTGAAGCAAGCAAATAGCAACAGAACAAAAAAGGGAAGCAGAACAGAAACAGAACAAAAAAATAGTAAAGAGAAAAGAAGAACTTTGCCGAACAAAGCAAAAGTTTTTAATGAAAAGCAAACACATCACAAACAGTTCAAAAAACGCGCTCGCCTGTCCGAGCGAGCTTCCACGGTGACAACGCCGACGCACAAACGGACAGAGATGAACGGACATAGGGATGTACGAAGGAAGGTAGTCAGGCAGCAAGCAGCAGTAGCTTTTCGCTTGTATGGAGTTGAGCACAAAGCGTGCTCGCTGCTCAACGCCAGCAACACAAACAAAAAGCTGGTAGAAAAAAGAATTGGAAAATAAATTTAAACTGTTTTTAAGCGAAAACAAGCAAAGGAAAGCAAAAAAGTAAAGAAAAACGCCCGAAAAAATTTTGAGATGAATTACAAAAAGCAAATGGAAAAGAACTTTTAGCGTCAGCGCTAGCATTTGCGTTCCACTTTGTTCGCTGCTACCCGACCCCACATGTGGCTATGGTGATGCAGCAAGGGAGATTGCTTTAAGTGGGTACACTACCCCACTTCAACTATTGTTTAATTGTTGTTGTTACTGTTGGTGCTATCAAATTTCTGTGCCCGATAGCGTTAAACAAATTTTATTTTGAATTGAATTGTTCTTGTTGTCGTAATTATACACAATATTTTCGTTTTCATTGCCGCTTAATTCATCTGCTTCCCACATCTTCAAGCAGTGTAAATACTTAGCTTGACTTTGTAGTCCATTGTTGACTGCCAGCGATTATCAAAATTCTTGAACTTTGCTTATTCTAGTTTTCTTTTCTAAATGCTATAAATGTCAGAGATCAATAAAAACATTTGAAGTATTAAGGATGGAATTCTTCGATATCCATTCATTGTCAGACATTAGGACTGGAGGCTTTCATTCATCTTTGTGTTTTGTGATATCTAATATTAGAATCTGATTTCATAATCATGAGTCCAGTCTGTTGGAGGCGATTTTGTGATACCACAAAGCAAAGCTTGACTCAACCAAATCAAAAATCACGCATACCTACATTTATTACTAATAGTTTTGAAGTAGTAATCAGAAATAAATTTCATTACTAATATCACGAAATCATCTCAGTTCAAATTATACCTAAGAGTAGAGAGAAAAGAGATAACGTTAGTGAGACACAAAACAAAATGTTGCGCATAAATTTAACTTATATGAGAAGCTAATAAGTGGAGAGAATAAATAAATCACAATTTAAAATAAGAGAAAGTATTGAGCAAGTTATTCTACTCTAATAAAAGTGGGAACTAGTATCGCCATGCAATTGAGAAAAGAAAATTATTGAGGGAAAATCTCAAAAATTAGAAATTCGAGTACGAAAAACCTATTGCCATTCCACGAAGGTTTAATTCTGCTTTTATACTTAACTTCATAAACAAAAATAGACTTTATTTTATTTATTTATTTTTTTTTTTTTGGAAATTCTTAACGTCCATTTACAGACGCTGATGCTTTTCATTTCTCTTTATTGCTGCTTTTTTTATTGTGGTTGTTGTTGCAGGAACTAAAATACAAATTGTTATGTGCCAATTGCTTTGCTGTTTGCTTATGATTGTTAGTGATTGAAGGAAGCCGAGCCAAGTAGCCGACAAACTAAATCGATTGGAAATCTCATATGAATTTATCTTCATGCTAAAATTGTTATTGTTGTTGTTATAGTGCAGTCATTGCCATTGTTGCCTCTCGTCTATGTATATATTCGAGGTACTCGTCGTCGCACACTTGTCTATAATGTCAACTACGGTCTAGTTTAGTTCATGTACAGCGTTGCATACATATAGGAGTACAGCATTTTTATAAGTGTGTATGTATTCCAAAGTTGTGGACGCCAAAAATTCAACTGCAATATTGGGGCGTGTGCAAACCTTTGGCTAACATACATACACACACACACACAGTCACCTCTAGCCATCTACACACAGTGCTGCTACTGCTGCTATTAAGGCTAAGGGAAGCTTGCCAGCAATAATATTTTGCCTGCCATTTTTCTGATTCTCGTTTATTTAAGCTGGTTCATTTTTTCACTACTCTATTTTTATTTTTCGATTGTGCATAGCAATTTCCTTTTGCACGATTTACTTTTGGTCGTGGCAACCGACCACGTCATTTTCGACAAAGGGATGAACCCGGAAATGTCACGGCGACGTTGTCTATTGTTATGGCATTCAGTATGGAATAAACTGCAATGAAATCAATAAAATCCAGATACAGTGTAAAGCAGCAAATATAAATATCTATATATGCTCACGCCACACTCGTGATGAGGTTCGAGAATCTACCTATCAGTGTGTATGTAAATGCTGCTGTCAACGACAGTAGAAAACCACCATTAGTTGCTGCTAGTGGCTGCTAACGCTTCTGATTACAAAAAGAAACTTGATTTTGGGCGAAGATGGGAATTTTTGGAGCGAAAAAAATGTAAATTCACGCAAATTAATGACAAATGCCAGAGTAAACAAAAATGATCTGTGATTGTATGTATGTGTGTAACCGACATCTTGCTGAGTTCTGCTTCCTATGCCTATTGATAATCGCAAACCACCACCATGACGCAAACGTAAAAATACGAAGATCGCACGCTTGTGTTTCAAGCACAAATTATTTATAATGCGACAACAAGCAGCGAGCGACTTTAGCCGCATGTAAACATAGAATAAAAACAACAAATGAGTGGATAGAAAAATGTAGCAGCAGCAAAGAAAATTAGCCAAATCATGCGACAAAGCTGGGTGGGAAACAAGCCAACTTTTACAAAAAACCATTGAAACATGAGCAAAGGGCAACACAGTGTGGTCTACAGGGGGAGGTGTGGAATGGAGAGGGCCAATATAACAGAGTACCATCATGGTCATTCATAGAAGCCGCACGCTTACACGTTGTGCCTAATTGGCGTGTGAAAAGTAACGCCACCGCTATACTGCCATCGAGTGTGAATCGATACTCAAAATGTGGTTGAGCTAAAGTAGCACGCAAGTTCAAAGCTGTAGCATAGAAAATCAAACCATCACATATCATCGCGCATTGACAGTTGTAATAATGCACAAGGACAAATACTTAAGCAAATTTTTCATAAAAAAAAATACAAATTTTGTGTGAGTTTAATGTTTTAATGCTTACTGAAATCAACAAGAGCACAATCTCTTTTTGTTGAATCTCAAAGATTGAGAATTGAAACATCGAAATAGAAACAAAATCTCCTAATTTTTGCATTTTATTATAAATTTATACAGTTCGTTTTGTTTCGTTTGCAAGTTTTTTATTTTATCAATAGATACTAAGATACCGATTATTCACGTCGTGGTCGTAAACAAAAACTATTTCCGCATATGTGTGTCGATATATACGAATATAACAATCTATATCATCATGGCTATATGTGTGGCTGTGGCTACAGAGCTCTAACCCTTTTGCGTTTAAAAATCCTTTTTTGGCACATTTGAACTCATCGCTACGTGTAAGTGAATTATGAGGTGGAAGGGAAGGTGGTAAATGAAGGCAAATGAGTAGAATATGTATGTATGTATGTATGTATGTATGTGAGAGAGGGTCTCATCACTCCACGCAGTACGAAAAAATAGTGAACGAGTATTGAAGCCCAAATAAAAAGTGCGAATGCGATTTCGATTGCGATTTTGATTCGTTCTGGTAGGATTTTATTTCCCTTCCATTTTTTTTGGAAGCTTTAACTTTGGGCAATGCTTATTTTATTATTGTACAGATTTGTGTTGTTGTTTTTATATTGTATTCTATGCATATGTAGTTATTGGTATTCAAAGCCCTAGAACTCAACTGACTAAACTTTTCTTGTGTGTGTGTGGTGTAAAGATGGAAAATGTTTTTCCAACATTTACGAACAGGATTCAAAATGGGGGAAAAAAATCGGCAAAAGGGTCGACGTCGTCGTCGTCGTCAATGAAACAAAAATTCAGAATTAGGAATTTATTTTTATTTAAATTTGAAAACGTATTCGTAATGTTTTATTTATGTATGCATGTGTTTGCTTCGATTTATAAAAGTCAATAGCTACAAAGGAACAAACAAAAAAAAATCTGCCAGTTCACTTCAAATGCAGAGTCAGGCACTGTATTCCCCTCCCTCTCTCGTCTGCCTTCATTCAAATGAACGCTTAACAAATGAACGAGGTAAAAATTTACTCCATAGACGAGTAATAAAAGTAAACAGCTTTTTATGTTTCTCTCTTTCACTGTTAGCCCAAAATTATGCAGCAAAGTAAACGAAGGAAGGAAGCATGTTGATGTTAATGTATGAGGAGGAGTGGAAGATGACGGTGAAGGAGGATTTCAGTTGGGAGCGTGTGGAATTTTTAGCTTATCCAAAATTTGTGTAGCGTTGAAAATTGTATGTATTTGTGTGTGATAAACTCTGTTGATTATAAGCAGAACTAAATGAACATACGCTCACAAACAGCAGTAGTAGTAGAAATCCCATCATTACCTTATTTTACGATGCAATATTGCGATATTTTGTTTGCCTAAAATCATATACTAAAAGTGGAATTAACTGAGCATGGAGACAAACTTTAGCAGGCCTCTAAGTAAAAGAGATGCCAACAACTTTATAAGGCAAATGCGTGTATTTGCATGGGTGTTTTACTGTGATATGGCTACACATTTTAAAAATATAAAATAAAATAATTATAAGCTTTGCATTTCCGGTAATGACAAAAAATAGCTAAAAAAAAATCTAAAACTTTTATACCAAATACACTTAAAGAAAAATTAAGAAATTACGTAAACTAATGTTATAAAGGAAATAGTTTCGGTATGTCCCACACTTGGTTAGAGATTTCACTGGAATGTGTTTTTTTAATATGGTGGGTTCCAAACCCAATGCACTACCATTGATTTAAAATCAAAGAAAATCTGCCGCACACATTAGTCCGCTCACTGGCGGGTGTCAGATCACAATTTAGGGGGCGCCGCGATTCAATGCGTTTATAAGTGCGGAAGTCTATTGCTCGCTAGTATTTTATAACTGTAATGTTTTCTTTGCTGCTACAAACATGAATTATACGCAAATTCAAGAGGGCGCAAACAAAATATTGAACTTTGATTATGCGTAGACAGTTTCTAACTAACTCCCGCAACATTCTCTGACTTAATCTTAACCCATAGAACCAACAATTTCTGGTATGCCCGCTTGTTCATTTCCACATAATTCTGCATATTTTCTTAATATTTTCATAAAAGTTACATATGTTCTTTCACAGAGTGTACGCACTTGTATATATATACCTATATATAAATACACATGAACATAAATACATAACGCTGCATACCCTAAAATATGCCACAATATTACGAATATTCTGTGAAAATTACTGGCGAGCTACAGGGAAATTATCTGCAGCACCAGAGAAGATACCTACTGTGAGTTTTTTTTTGGTAAATCTCTTGCCACACCCTACCCACGCCTTAATCCACTACTTCTGCATGCCTCCCCCTCCCCTTACTCTCTTTGACAATACTACGACGTCTGTCTAAATAATTTAACCTCCATATCATGTTTTTCTCGCGTTACTTAACATACATTTACATATAGCCACATACACACACACAGAGACGCGCTCACTTGCTCTTGCTTCAACATTAGCCGCTGCTTGGTGTAAGCAGATAAGGATTAATAAATAATGATGGCTAAAAGGGAACTAAAATGGCAATGGCCAAAAAGGTGAATACACCAGCATGTTCATGTTGTTGTTGAAACGCACCAACATTTCAGCACACAGAATGGGTTAAACAGTTTATACTGTTGGCCAGATAGACACAATCTACATAGTGAAGAACACGGATGGGAGGAGAGAGAGATAGTGACAGAGACAGAGACAGAATAAAAAGTACACACTGCTGTCGAATAGATAAAACTTTTTTTATTAGTAGCGAAAAAAAGAAAAACACAACGAACAACTTGTAAAGTTGTTGTCGCTTATCACATGCAAATTAGCCTGCTACTGGTACCATTACCATATTCCAACATTCTCCCTACTTTTTCACTTGTATCCTTATAATTTCTAAACTTTTTTCAGAGATGTACTTTTGCTACCTTCTCCGATGCTTTAAGTGTGTACGAATGTGTTTTTTTGTTTTTTTTTTTGCTCGACTATTGCTGAGATTTTGAAGCAATATTTCCTCGTCGCTCAGCTACGAGAAAATGACAGCAGCTGTTAAAACAAGCAAGCAACAACTAGTAGAGGAACAGCAGCAGTAACAACAACAGCTGCTGTTGCTGCTGCTTCTACTGCTGCTAGTGTTTGCTGCTGCTACTGTTTGCATAATTTCTCAAAGACAGGTAAAAGTTTCCTGTGTGTAGCAATAATCGTCATCATCATCACCAAAATCTTCTCTCCGTCATCACGTTCGTCATCATCATCAACAGCAGCATCGTGTATCTGCTACTACCAGCGGCAGCAGCAGCATGCAATCTTTTATACGAAACTCTTGAAGTTTTCAAAAAATTTGTTGTAAATTATTTTATGAAAATTTATTACTTTATTTTCCTTTTTACTCATTTTGGTTTCATTTTGAACTGTTGGCACATTTGAGTAAATTTTCTGGTATTTAAAATAATTTTATAGATTTGGCTGTTAGTTGTTTTTGTAGTTTTTGTTGGCTCTGTTTAGTTTGCAGCAGTGTTGCCAGATTTCTCACTGTCATTGCTTTTGCTGATGATGACGCTGAATGTGGGTGAAAAAGTGTGAACAGGCGAAAAATGGTGTGGAGAAATATAGTTGACGAAGTCATTAAAAAACTTCAAACTAAGTTTTTACTTCCGAAAACCCTGAGGAATAATTCAAAGTAGTTAATTGTTCAAATCGCCAAAATCGAAACGAAACGCATAGTTTGGAAAAGAAGAAAGTGTAAAAAGATTTTTTTTCAAAGATGAAGCAAAGAAGTTTGTCAATTTTTCGCATGCTTCAGCAAATAATATAAGAATATGAACTACTACTCAAATATAAGATTCGAAATGAAAATGATAAATTTATAGACGACGAATGATTACCGAACATTCAAAATTAATGACATATTAAAAGCTAGTGAAAAGTATCCCAGAACTAATTAAGTTGTTGCCCTCATCAAGTTTATAGTCTAAATTTTGGTATGCAAGGTTCAGTATTGTCCCATTAAGGGCAACGAATAAAATTGAAAATGGTCTTCACTTGAACCTAAGGCATGTATACGATAAAAACTGGTCGACATTAACTTGTTATAAAAATTGTATTTTTTAAACAAAAACAGAAATTCATACATCAATTGAAAGGTTATAATAGTAACTTTAAGAAAAATAAAAACTTTATTTATTTGGTTGGTGCGTATGCGAAAGATCGCAACTTCGACTTAACTCCAACCATTAAACGTTGCACATCACTTCGGGACATTTGAGATGACACAGTAGTCCACTTTTTCTGCAGCTGTTTTTCATTTTTGACCACTTGCTTCATTTTTAGCAATTTTCTTTTCATTATAGCCCAATATTTTTCTATCGGCCGAAGTTCTGGGCAATTTGGGAGATTGACATCTTTTGGAGCAATTTGCAATTTTTTGGTTGATGGTACCAGTAGTGACAAAAACTGCACTCTTTATGCCGCATTGGCAAATTGCTTGCCAAACCAAATATTTCTTGGCAAACTTGTCCACTTTCTTTAGCTTAAATTTAAGCGCAACATCACCTCTCTTTTTTGAAGTGTAAAATAGTTGACCAGGAAGCTGATTAAAGTCTGCTTTGACAAACGTTTCGTCGTCCATGATCATACAATCTAAATTATGCACAATTTTGTCGTACAACTTTTGTGCTCTTGTTTTTGCTGTTGCATTTTTTTTGTCATTACGGTTTGGGGCTAGCGGAACTTTATACGTCCTAAGTCCTTTTACTCTGCGTACTTTTTGAACATATTCGGGTGACATATGGACTTTTTTAGCAGCATCTCTGATAGAAAGGCCTGGATTTCTTTGAAACAAGATTTTTACTTTCTTTGCTTTTTTCTCCGAGATGAAGCCCTTCTTTCACCCATTTCCAGTTTTTAAGCTCTAAAGTTACCGTAGATTTTGCAATTTTTAAACTTTTGGCAATGTCTTTATGTGACATATGTGGAAAATCTTGATTTCTGCGCACAATTATATCGCGCGTGCTCGATTTCGATGAACTCATTTTGCGTAATGTAAAAAAAACAGAAAAAATAATGATGCAGAAATGTAAAACGGAAAATTCTCTACGAATTAATAACAGTAACATTTGCTGTAACTATCATATTTGAATTAATACAACATGTTTACTATGACCAGTTTTTTTCGTATACATACCTTATTTAGTAGAGCGCTATCTGCCGCAAAGTATTCAAAATTTCGTTCTACTTTTTACCGCATGTATTCAAGAATGAAATGTATTTGAAATATGTATCTACAAAAGTATGTGCACATAATTTTACATTTAATATCAAAGTAAAAGTATCTTTTAGGTATTTACACAGGTAAATTACGATTTAAAATTCATTTTGGCTGCATTCAAAATATTTACATATTTGTTTATAGCAGGAAGGAAACTCATTTTCGCACAATTCTATCCTGCTTTACAAAAGAAAATATTAATAAACATGACAAAATATAATTAAATTCATCTAAATAACCTAACAATTTTATTGAAACAACAGCAAAATTTACTACAACTAACATTTTCTTGCATGACTTGAACATCTTCAAAAGTTGCAAAATTTTAATTAAATATTTTTCGAAAACACTCAAGTTGTTTGTATTTGAGTTGGTTCTTTGTGCCCTGTAATGACTGTTGCTGCTTTTTTGTTTTGTTTGGCTTCCATTTCTTTTCATTAACACATTTCAATTCATAATAAAATGAAAAATAAGAATTTATTGAAATGTACACGCTCGAAATTAGAACAGAACGAACTAGAAACGAAGAACGTAGATATAGGCAAATATTAAAAGAAATCAAAAAATAATTAAAGCAAAACAGAAAAAATTAGGAAAAGAACCAAAACAAAAGTGACCAAATTTGAAACAGGGAAAGATAAGTAAAAAATAATAATGAGAATTTTTTTGTTAGTTTATTTAGCTTAATTTTAATAATAATGAGGAAACAAAAACTGTGAAGCAAAAATAATTACTAAGAAAATATGTACGAGTAAAGTAGAAAAACAAAAAAACGGTTGTACTTGTTGTTGCTGTACAATAAGAACAACATCAACAGCAAACAACACATAGATTCATGTAACTTGAATTACTCCAGTGTGAGAAGACATACATGCATACACATAACCGAAAATATTACTAATATTTGTCTGCTTGTTGCTGAGAAAACTTGAATGTAGGCTTCGCCTAGTGCTGCTGCTGCTGCTATTTGCTCCATCCTCCAACTACCAGTTGCTGGATTTGTTGGCGGCAGCACTACCAACATTCACCGTGAGCTTTTAATAAACCGAAGACGAAAAGATGAAGCATTGCAGAACACATCCGCAGGTGCGGTGTGCAGATATTTGCGAACAAAAACAAAAAACGGCACCAAAACACCAATAACAATCTTAAAGGTGCTGCTGAAATTGCAATAAAAATAATAACAATGATACTGGCTGGTGGTAATGATGATGGTGGTGTCGGTTATAGTTTACTCGTAGATGGTGTTACTGTGATGACGATTAAGATGTATTAAGCGTATTCTCTTTATTTATGGGATACCACGGGAACTTTTATAAAAAGAAAAAGCAGCAAGCCACATACTATAAAAGAAAACAAGCCACAGTAAGTTGCTGCTGCTGTTATTCTGAATTTTGTAGTTGAAGCAGCAAAACTATACTAGCTATATACAATGAAACCATAAACGATAAGGCGCACACAAATAAGAGAGAAAGAGCGAGAGAGAGAGAGTGAGAATGGGAGGTAAACAACTGCAAAAACTTTTACGAATTTTCATCTCTTCAAAGAAAGGCATCTTTTTTGACCTCAGGTGCCTTAAGACCATTCCATTTTAAGTCATGGATACTATTCTATTCCTAACTCCAGTGAACCTTCTTACCACTTTGGTGACAACTTGATCAACTAGACCTTGATCTGAAGCTTTCGAGGGCCATTTCAGAATTCTTTCAGATTCACCCCTTTACTTGCCTTCATACCCATACCCTTCTTCGACAATCACTTTGTCACTTCCTTTTCTATGATACAGAAAGTGATTAAGAGTCGAAGTCAGCAGAAAGATGCAATGTATTTTTATACCCACTGGCCCACACTGGATTGAAAAATAGGCGGGAGGGATATTTGCCGAGCCTGATCACTTTCTAATCAAGGTGATGGATGTAATTGAAATTTAATACAACATTAGTACAACAATGTATTTATTTTCAACAACAGCCGATCTTCTATCACTAAACTCAAAGGTGGCTCTTAATAGTCGAATAAGTTAGCCAATTCTTTACACCTAGTTTAGATTCCATTAGGTTTATACAGAAAAAAACAAAGTTAACGAATTAGCTAGATTTGGCGATACGATGCCGCTTTCATGTTAAGCAGGTGTACCCCTGGCACTGGATGGGTACTCACTCATTATCTCGGAAATCCTTTAGCATTAACTAACTGCCAAAAAGACTCCTTAAATGTATAAGAAATAATTCCATCAAAGGTCCTTGAATCTTTCATGGCAGAGTGTCTGTGTATGATAAAAATAATTGCACTTCAAACTAAAATCAATTGATTATGCATTACAAAAGGTATACAATATTTCAATTGTAGCTGATTCAGTTATTTATTTTAGCCTTTCATCATATAACACACGCATGTTTGACTTCACGCACACACACAAGAAAAACTTTACAACATTGACTCGTGCAATGCACGGAAGCATCAGGTGGAATATGTCAACGCAGCCTCTTCATACAATGAAACTATGTTGCTTCATGCTTTACTTATATATGGAAGGAAAGGGAAACAAAAGTTTCTTAGTTTTGAAAAGTATTTGTCATAACAACAAATTTTATTGTTGTTTTTATTTCTGACGAAAGGAAGAAGACCAAGCAGAAGAGGAACTGGGAGCTGAGCAACTTTAGGGCCGCCGTCAAGGGAAAACAACAACAAACATGAACACGCACACAAGTAGAGAAAAAGTTGCGACATGAAAATGGCATTTTAATTGGTTTACCGCAAAGTTTTCGCTTAATTGGTGACATAAATAGTTACATTAATTAATTTGCGATGCGACTTCTTTTTTTGCTTTCTCCTTCCCTCTCCAAGCTAATATTTCTATGTGAAAAGGACTTTAGCAGTGGATACTCGTAACAAATTCACATTGAACATTGTTGTAGATTGTAATTTTGAGCATTATTGCCACGTTGAATATCTACAACTAAGTAAATGAAAAAAGCTGTAAGGGAAAGTCCGTTGAGCCTGTTATCACCAGCAGTGGGACAGCAGAAGCAAAACCAGCATCAACAACAACGATAGCAATTTCATAACACAAGTTTCTAAAAAAAATATTCTTGTTTTTCAACAGTAAATTGAACCCCAGAGGGCGCGGAAAAAGTACAGTGAAAAATTCAACTAGAGTTTTTGGAAAAACTGCATAAAATTTTCAAATAACAGCAGCATACTCACTGCATCATGCAACACTACTGCAACGACAGTGCAACGCTGAGTTGGTCCTTTCGCCATTTTCTTTCTTTTATTATACAATATTTTTGTAGGGAGCTCTTAGAAGTGAAGTTGCGTTAGTGGGAGCAAAAAACAGAAACCAACTAAAAGCACAAAAAAAAGTATGAAGTAAGCAAAAAATCGTACTGCTACTGCTACTACTTCAACGAGGTAAATACTTGTATATGGTATCGTCTTCAGGCATCGCTACCCCCGAGTCCTGCTGAAAGCTTCGGGGTGCGTACACTTTTCTAATTTAATGTTGCGTCGCGTTCACTTTCGCAAACCCAAAGTCGCATGCCATAAATTAAAGCGCGTTTTTTCAGATGCCGCGGCTGTGTGTTTTTTGCTGCTGTCGCTTTTACTTTTTGGAAGAATTTTTGAATTTTTAAAACTTTCTTCCACCTACGTATATGTATGAATATTTCTCTCTGTCGTTTGTTGTTGTTGTTGTCTTTTACTTTTTGTTAAAAATGATTTTCGTAAATGATAATAAATTTTGGTCGCTTTTCAAATTGTCTTCCTGCAAGCGCGTCGCGAGCTCTTTTTGCAACAGCAGCATCGTGGTGTTTACTTTGCAGTTGTTTTTGCTGTGACTTTTCTTTGCTATTGAAATTGATTTTGAGGTTGAGTGTGTGTGTGCTTTATAAGTAAGTAAATTTATATGTTCTTTAACATACTTTCGCATTTTCGTAGTTGCTGTTGTTTTTGTTCATGTTGTTGTAGGTGGCTGCCATACAAATACTCGTCGTAACAACATTGAAATTTTCTATTTTCTGGTTGGCAGATACACACACTCATACAAACTCACGTTTTTGCATAACTGCGCGCTGTGCATTTTTTTCGGTCGCACATTTCCGTCCAATTCAACTCCCCTCGGCAACCCCCGCCGTTCAACTTAAAGCCACGTTTTTTTTTAAGTTTTTGCGCTTGCCAAAAATAAAAAACTTCAAACAAAAATCCTTATAAAGTACATGAAAATGAATTTGTGAAGTTGTATACGAACGATGGAAGAGTTCTGAGTCTTTTGCTTCTTCTGCTGCTGCTTTTGTTGTCACTGATGCCTTGGCTGCTCCTACTGCTGCTGCTAATAAAATGCTACATCAGCGTTCACCAAAATGTTGCTGCTTTTGATATACTCCTCTTCTTCCACTTCCTCTCTTACATACTTATTTCAATGATTTTATGCCCGTTTTTATACCTCATCGTCATCATCATCAATGGTTGTCGCATGTGGAATTACTATATGCTGGGAGGGAGTACGTGAGGTGGAAGTTATTCCCCCATTCATTCACATAGCCACTTTAGTTTATATTATTTCTTAGCTTTCTCTTAGCAATGACCCATATCTATATTATATATTTCTGTATTCTGGTTGTTTCACTATCAGTTTTCATGTATTCTGTCGGTCTTACCCCCTCATTTACCCTCCTCCCCGTATCTCATTCCGTTAGATTTTACCACACAGCCTGTCACAGCATTTAGCCATTTTAGTTATTGGCATGAAATATGAAATTTATTCAAGTCACTTTGGTTTTATGCGAAGGAAATAACTTGAAAAACTTTTTGCTTGGCTTCTTCTTTTTCTATTTTTCATGTTCTTCCTTTCTGAAAATTATACGAAAATTTCTGTGCAAGCATGAAAGAAGGAAAAGGTCTAGCAATAGCAAATTCCATACAATATTATGCTAAACACACACGCACTTATCCATATCAAGAGAGGAACACACATCTATATGTATTAACAGTTACAAAGTCATGTTGCTTTTTCCATCGTGATTTCGTTTTCATTTATCTGTAGTTTTTTTTTGCTGATGTGTGTAGTTGAATGAGATTTGTGAAGCTAATTCTCTCGATTTTAAAGATAATATATCGGAAAGCTATCAATGAATGAAGCACCCTTAAATAAATTGATTGGATGACGTCGCCAATAACAAAAACTCCAATAACAAAAAAAACGACGTCGACATTTGCAAATTCATATGAAATTTAATGTTTAAGAGTTTATTGTTATTGGTATCTATTTGCAATTGTTTTAGGATGTAAAAGCACATTCAACCCTCCTCAACCCAACTACTTATTTCACTTCGAAGATACATTCATTAAAGTTATTATATTGCATTTTCATATCGGATGACACTGTACCAAACAAGTTTTTTCATATCATATGTTATTGCATACTTTTAGGTTTGCTTTCAATTTCTCTATATCAGCGATGACCTCGTACACATGCACGTACAATGGTCAACTGAGCTCTTTCACTATGGAAATATACACAGTGGCTACTCTTTGGCCAAAACTGAAGTTAGCTGTGCAGGGCCTATAATTAGGCGTTGCATATAAACGAACAGCGTTTAGGCATGTCCGTTTGTCCAGCCGTTTGTCCCTCTGTCCATAAGCACGATAACTTGAGTAAAAATTGGGCAATCTTTACCTAACGTGACATAAACATTTCTTATGATCAGACCGAGGTTAAATTCTGAAATGGGGCAAATTGCTCAAGTGGGTGTGGCACCTCTCTTACAAATTAAATTTTCAAATATATATATATCAAAGGAAATTTAAATAAGATTATCTAAATAGCCTTTAGAATAACTGTTGTGCAAATTAAAAGTATTGGACAATAGCCACGCCTATCTCCCATACAAGTGAAGTTAATATCAAAGAAAATATTGATACCAACACAACATAAAACGGTTAAGGGAGTCAAGTTAATAAGCTATCAAAATATTTCATCCAAGAAACTATGAAAATTGTTCCAGTGGGCGTGGCACCTCCATAAAAATTAAGTTCTCACAAGTGATATCAAAATAAATAGTGCGTCGTAGGTATGGACACTTTTTTATATTTATATATGCCTAAAAAATTTGAGCTAACTTTAAAATGTTTGGAAAAAGTAAAGTTCTGAAATGGGCAAAATCGATTAAGTGGGCGTGGTACCTCTTATAAGTGAAATTTTCAAAGACTAACATGGAAGGAAATTCGAAAACAAATTACTAATTGTTGTGTCAGCATCGGGCAATAACCACGCCTACCTGCGATATATGTTACATCTTCCACGAATAAAAATAGGAAATATTGGTACAAATCAACAAGGCTTGATATGGAGTTACCTGCCTTTAAACGCAAACAAGTGTGTTTTACTCTCGAACTGCGTAGCTAATTCATATATATTTGATATTTGATCGGATTGGATTATACTTGACAAAAACACATTTAGTTTGGGCATTTCATGGTCTTTGAACAAAGTTTTCGCATACTTTCCGAATATTTTCAATAACATATAAATATACTTATTTGTTTTAAATGACAGAATGCGAAGAATATCAAATTTGAAAAAAGTGCAGCAAAATGGTAAAAAAAACTAAAAGTGCTGCCAAGTTTTCATTATAAATTTAACGAGCAATGGTTTTTCTATTGAAAAATTGCATGATGTTGTGGATTTGATTCGAAAAATTAACTAACTTTCACTTTAGTTCATTTATCGTTTTTGTTATACGTGTACAATATTAACTAGATCTTTATCCGGAGATGAAAAAACCCGCACAAGTCGAATACACATATTTTTATACACCAAGTTGTATGTATGCATAACCTAAAATGGACCTATCTTTCAATGATTATAAAAAATGGTGTCTGATGTGAGTATATGAACCCAAAGCACTATGTGGCAACACTGGTAGCAAATTATTTAACATACTTGGTAAAATAATATAAAGTTGAAGGTTACAAAATATTTATGTAAACGATCCATAAGCATCAATTACAAAGAAAAAAGAAACAGAAGAAAAAGAATTGCTGCTGTAGTTAACTCGATAGCATCTAATCGCACTCCAAAGCGTTCAACAGAGAAATAAAGAGAATAAATAAGAATCGCTTTACCGCGTCACTTCATTTTCCCACAGCGCCGTCAAATGTCATAATCTCTAAAGAAGAAGAAGAAGAAATACGAAACAAAATAATAATTGAAATTCCGTTTTGTTTAATGCGATCGTAGACAAACTAAAATTATTGAAGCATTTGCTTGTATGCTTCACAGTTGTTGTTGCTATATTTTGTGTTTTGTCCCAGGGTCAAAAAATACTGAATAATTATACAGTAATCGTACTAAATTCGCTTGCCGCTTTGGTCTGGCTTAACTCCAACTTCAATAGCCGGTGGCCCGCATGTGTTGCACTTGCAGACAGACAGACAGACATTAAAAATTAGAAACCCAAAAAGTACGAAGACGCAGAAGAAGAAAACAAACCGGTTTACTAGTTATTGCGCGAAAGCAATTAAAATTGAGCAGCAACAATACAATACTAAATAAACGCCAACACCAAACATTATATACAACAAAAACAAAACCAGCAACAATATGAACCAATTTTAATTACACCAAAAGTTGGGAGGAAGAAGAAGAAGAAGAAGCATCAAAAGATATACTCATTTAACAATTTTATATTTTTTTTTTTTGGAAAGATTACGAATTATGTTGTCAGTGTAGAAGAATCTATTTTTGTCAAAGATTTTGTTGGTTTTTTGTTCCCTCTTTCGTAAAATTCACATGCAGCACACACATGATGCCGGATTTTGAAGCATACAATTACAATAAAAATAACAGCAACAAGCACCAACAGCAAAATGACAACAACGCCATACTAAAGTAATTCATCATTTTATTGTTGCTGGCGGCTGCTGCTGGCTGCACACATGCGCCTTACTGCAAGCAATTTTGTATATTTTTGGGCAATCTGTCTTGACTGAACTTTGGGCTTGAAGTGATGTGGAATGAAGAATGTCAGCTTACAATTTGCTTTCAATTGCTATTGCAAGCCAGCGTATTGTTGTTGTTCCTGCAGCAGCAGCAGCAGCAACAACAACAGTGGTGCGTGTTTGGGCTGATTGTGAGTTTTTAATTTGTCTGAGTCCATCGTCGTTCAGAATGTCTGTCTGTCTATCCCTTGTATTTTGTATGTCAATCAGCGAGAGTTTTTCGAGAATGCATTTTCTCATTTTTGTTTTCACAATTTATCTTTATCTTTTTACTTGCCTTATTTTGTTTTGTACTTAATTGGCGTCTTAATAAAGCTACAATCAGCTAGTTCGCCAGCCTGCCCGCCGCCTCAGTCTCAAAAACGCTTCGGCTTTGTTACTTTTTGTTTGCACTAAATTGCTGTGAGTGACGGTGTTGCTACAGTATATTACTTGCATGCCAGCATGCAACAGAATACACATATGTATGCAAAACAATGCATCAAATTACAGCAATTGCCGTCACACATGCCCAAATGTAGCGCACCACTCTTCTCTGTGTGTTTGTATGAGTGTGTGTGTGGGTAATACAAGTCACCCTTGACAACGTTGTATCCAAAGCACACACGACCCGAACGAGCGAACTTACATCTTGTTAAGATTTCAACTCAAAAGTAGCAACCAGCGGCTGCAAACGACCAGTGACGAGTTCAGATTTCACTTGATTCTTTTAAGTAATTTTCTTGTTTTTTGTCCCATATGCAGCAGTGCCAAACAAGTGCAGGATTCAATTTCGACAACACTACAGAAGCGTAAAGTTGAGTGTGGCTGTTTAAAATTTGTATAGACGTTTATCGTTTTGTTAGTACTTTAGTTTTATGATGTCTCCAAGTTTAGTATGGAAGTAAAACATTTAGGGTATTCACAAGGTGTCTTATTCAGCGTAGTATTCTCTTATTTGTCATAAATACGGCATTATAATTATACGGCATATAAAGGGTTTTCTATTAGGGACATAACAATTTCGTATCTTTATATGAACGCACTTTTAAACTTTTTTAATGAACTGTCAATGTCAAAAGGTTAGTTAAAGTCAACATTTTCATCATGGTTAAGTTCACGAACCAGCAACGTTTGGAAATTATTAAAAATTACTACCGAATTTTTGAGTCGGTGGTCGCCACTTTAAGAGTGCTTACTCCAATTTTCGGTCATGTTACCGTCAATGGAAAGCGATATCGTGTTATGTTGGAAGATTATTTGTGGCCAGAATTGGATGAACTTGACATCAACGATATGTGGTTTCAACAAGACGGTGCCACTAGCCACACAGCACGCCTCACAATCGATTTATTGAAAGGCAAATTCGGTGAACGCGTTATCTCGAGAAATGGTCCGGTGGAATGGCCGCCTCGTTCATGCGATCTAATGCCATTGGATGTCTTTTTATGGGGCTATATCAAGTCACTGGTCTATGCCAACAAGCCAGCAACTTTAGACGAGCTCAAAGACAATATCAAACGCGAAATTGCCAACGTTCCGCTCGAAATGTGTGCGAGTGCGAATTTCATTCAAAAAATGTAATGCTTGCACTACACCCACAATAAATTTGAACTCAATATCTCAAAAATTCTGTGTTTTATTAATAGATAAAATTGTTATGTCCTTAATGGAAAACTCTTTATTATTAAATTGTTCGATAGCTGAATACCCTAAATTGTTGAAAAAGCTTAAAGTTCTGGAAATAAAACAGTATTCTCTTTAAGTTTTCAAGTTATCATCAGCACTCTGATTGCAGCTCAAAATGAGCATTAGCCCATATCCATGGTCAAAAGCAAAAATCGCTTAATTCGATTTTAAATATAAACGATAATGTTCTTCTTTCTGTTCTGCATATGTACATAAAATCCCTGAATTTCTTTGTTTTATAAAACAAAAGTTATGTAAAAAGAAACATAATCGCCCTCGAGAGCGCCAATCAATTTCATTAACTTCAAATCATGTTTTCTCGCAATAAGTTTATCAGACTTAAGCGATAAGGCCTGTTGACCACGGATATGGTGCCACATCCAAGCATTGCAGCGGAGCCTGACTGATGACTTTGACTTTCGGTGCAAAATGTTTTAAGCATGAATAAACCGGGGAACAACTGGCAACTGCCTGTTCCTGTAAGCTTGCAAGTGCTTTGAACTTAAGATAATTGCACACTGATTTATATTTTTACTGATTTTCATGGATTGCCGCAGCCAATCGTAAACAGAAATATTAGTGGAGTGCATCTGGCAAAGTTCATACAATTTCCTAGTGGAGTGGACCAAATCAATGCGGCACTAGTATCAAACAAAACTATTTCCAAAGTTACATTTTAAAACAGAAAGGCTGATATCAGAGCAAATTCTAAATATATTGTATCATTAAAAAATGTATACCTATAATGGATCAAATCGGTTTCCATTTATTATAAAATTACTTATGTCATACATGGCAAAACAAAATTTTTTATATAATCTGCATTGTTTAAGCCTCTTGAATAGCTGATTTGTTTACAAAGCTGTTCATAATTAGTAGTTTCTACAAAGTCGACTGTGAAAAGAGACAAATTTGAAGTTAATACTTAAATTTAAGTTGGAGATTTGTTAGTATCAAGTTAAAAGCACCACTAAAAATATGCGCTAATAACTTAAATTATAACTTTGTGATTCTGCACGCATAGATATTATTTTTAATGTTAGCTTTGTAATCGCATATGGCTAATAGCTTATAAGTTTTATGAGCGTAGGGAAAAAGGCTCTAGCATAATTGGAATTTAATAACAATTTTATGATATTTTTATCATAAATATTAGAGACTTATTTCACACAAATGTTTTCACAAAACCGCACTTTATTTACTAAAAGAAACTATATAAGGAAAAGAAAAGGGTGCCTCAACTCTCTCACACACACACACTCGAACACCTAAATACAAGGCACGCAAACTACTTTGCATGTGCATGTGCAGCGTCATGAAACTTACATTCACCCGAATACATTAACCACAAAAGTCCAGGCCCAGCAGAGTCCACTCTGAATGTACGTATGTGTGTGTGTGTGTTTGCATGCGAAGCCGCAAAATCCCACGGATATAAAGATGCATAGAAGAAAAAACATAACAACAATGGCCACACTATATTCACATGTGGACACAAATATGTATACGTCAGTGGCGTAGCCATAAAAAAATCGGAAGGGAGAGGGGGGCTGCAACTTTTTTTTTTTTTTACGTGATACTTCTTTGGCCCCTTTTTGAAGTTTCTTTGGGGGTAAACTTTCAAGGATATACAACGGAAAGGGCAACGTAAATGGTGGTAACGGAAGTAACGGAAGCAGTAAAATTATTTTTCATTCGCAATTAACACAAGTATATGAGTGACATACAGATGGCGTACTCTCACATTCAAAGTCTTCCCTGCCCAATTTTACACATTTTTAAAAAATGTTTGCATCTTTTTTTTTTGAATAATATCCTTTTGCTATAACCCTCTAGACGGCCTTCACCAAAAGGGATGGAATTGCTACCATAACAGTTTCCTGTTGCTACATTTCATCATATCGTTTGGGGAATGTCCCAAGCTTTTAAAAAAATGCATCAATTATGAGCTATGATGCGTATTACAGAAATTAGCGACAGTCAAAGTCAAAACTTTGTGAAAAATAGAAAAATTAATTATTTTGATAAAAGTGAAAAAAAATAAAAAAAATAAATAAAATACTTCCCCTCATAGTATCCAGATAAAAAAAACTAGCTATGGAGAGCTAAGACTTTTTTTATATAAAATTTTTAATTACTTAATTCAAATTGATAAAAAGCTCATTCAAGAACAAATAATTTTAGGCGTTCAAGCTTTCTCACTTCATAAAACCACGCCCATTAGTTTTTTTTTTTAAGTTTTTAAATCAGTTTATGATTTTTACGCCAATATTAATCGATTCCGATTTTTTGTTATCAATCAAAAATTTGAGAACTAGAGGGTTAATTTTGAAAAATTTTGTTTTTGTTTGAAATGTCAAATTTGAGAAGAAATTGCTGACTAATGGTGAAAAAATAAAAAGTGCTGCCAAGTTTTACAAGCAAATTTGAAAAACAGCAGTCTCTGTTGAAAACTGGTACAATGTTTTGAAATTCAACATAAAAAATTTCCTAGCTTTAATTTTGGTTTTTGTTATACGTGCACAATAAGAAAAAGATCTTTATCCGGTGTTGAAAAACACCCGGCTGCTTATTATTGATAATATCTACAACGCGTACTTTGTGGTCCGTTCGCCAAGAACAAAAAGTTTTCTTTATCGGATTATTTTGAATGTTAGTAATACCAAAAAAAGACTCCTTACTTTTCCGAAGGGCAAAAACGGACGCATTTGTATTTCTAACCAAACTGTCGTTCGACTACTTTATAATAAAAACAAAATACGAAAATTGTTGAAAATCCCGTTCTTGACTAAAAATCCATGCTGCTCTGATACTCTAGCTAGCTAGCTCTCGAGGAGGTATTGATCGAGATATTATTAGTTTAATTTTTTTTTTATATTTTCAAATCCAAACATAATAACTCAAAATCTATACACAGTAGAGGCAGGACTTGTTCTGAATAAATTAACTTGACTACGCCACTGATACACATATGTAGATACCTAAATGTATGCGCCATTGTCATAGCATTTTTTTAATGAAAGTAACCTGAAGTTTAATCAAATATAAATGTATGATAGTTTTCTTAAAGTTTTCAAAAAAAATAAAAAAAAAAATCATGAAAAAGAAGTAAAATAATTAAAAATATATTACAATACGTCAAACGACGAACGACGATGACGACGACGCATCGTGCAACTTGATTCCTCAAATAACAACAAGTAAACAAACAAAAACAAGCAAATATTTAAATGTGTAGCTGAAGGTACAAACACAAAAGTAACAAATCAACATGCGCTTCTTTCTTCTCAGCATTTAAAACTCAACGAACCGTATCCAAGTCCAGCATTGATGTCAAATGAGACACACATGTATCTACTTAGGCAGCAGGCAGGCGATACGACGATGGGTGGCGGCACTTTGGAGGAAGAAATTACGATAAAGTAGAAGTGAGTTACAGTGTGCAACTAGAGGAATAAAAAAACTCTCTATATTTTTTCACTTTTAACACAATAAGTAATTCTTTTAATTAATAATAGCTAAATTGAAAGCAATATACATATATTTGTCAACTAATGAAGCAGGGTGTCATTGGTGATATCCCAAAAGGCATTAGTTTGAGTAAATCTATGTTTGCTTTAGTGGCTAAAGTTTATAATTGAATGCCATATGTCAATGTTGGTTTCAAAATAACTTTGTAAATTAGCAACAAGCTTCCAAGTGCAAGTTGAAAATAAATGCCAGTTTCAGTTTAAGCTGTTTTTGCTTTGAAAAATATATTTTCGGAATTTGTCGGAGCCTAACCAAGATATTTAACTTCATCGTTTGGAGGTAGTTGCTGATGCTATAAGGTGATAATGGGGCATGAATCTATTTTCAAAGTGAATGTTACTTGGGTAAACTTAGTCTGGGTTACTCTTATTTTCAATTTGCTTGGCCAGGATTCAATTTCCTTGCAGATACTCTGTAGCAATATCCTTTTTCCAACTTACTGCCATTACGACAGTATCATCGGCATAAGTTGCAGTTTTTGTTTTTTGTAATAATTGTAGATTAGCCAGCCTCAATTGGAAAGAGTTCTGTTCTTTAATTTTTAAATTTATGTTTGAAGTACCGTTCCTCAAGACATGACTTGAGAATTCTGAGAATGCAAGCGGCACAGATAATTTCAATTTATGGAGTAGACCAGAGTGGCATACCTTGTCAAACGCTCGCGATACATCTAAAACTGCACTTCATACGTTATTCTAAACAAGGAACCATATTCTTACTTCTGGGAGATCCTTTGTAGCTTGTACAGTGATCAGATCATAGCCTGGAGCCTATAATGTCTTCAATTTTTGTTTAAAAAGCTTGTGAGTTCATTAATTTTGCAAGCTGGTTTAGGTAAATCCTAGAGCTGTATAAGAATATAATCAGAGTAATGAGAGTATAACCCGCGATTGCAGTCACTGATTGATTATTCGTTTAGTAGGGTCTCTCTCTCGGAGTCAGAAAAATCCCATATTTTTTAAAAAAAAGTCATGGGAATGCAAATCTGATGACTTCAAAATCACTTAGAGTCACTTGAAGTAAGGAGTGAATACCTTTAATAGTTATATAGCTTGCTTTTCAGTCACATGTTGCGTAATTTTGAAGTGAATGCCCGATATTTGGTTTTTGCATAAAATACAATAATATATTAATAAACATAATACTTAATAGGAAAAATGTAATTTCGTGATATGGCTATGAAAAACGTTTGTCTAGAAAATTTACTCCCAAATCAACAGTCTTGTTTTGTAAATGAAAGAAATTCAAATATAACTGAGACTTTTGTTGCACACTGTTATTTCAGTTAAGAAAGCTGAAGTGGGAAAGTAGAGAACAGTGATGGATACAGAGGTCTTTTTAGTAGCATGTAGTTATATGTGTGTGCATATGCTTCAATAATGACTTAAGTGAAATTACTGAAGCGTGCCGCGCGCGTTAGTGCCACAAAAAAAGTTCACACGCTCTCTAGGAGGAGTATTTTAGTTCTATTTTCTTTATTTTCGTATTGTTTTCCTTCTTATTCACTTGCTACTACATACCTATATACATATACATATGTGTATCTTCATAAAAACATTATATACATATATAATTTCCCAGTGGCTTGGGTCAGGTCATTATTAATGTTAAGGCAGTGGCGAATACAGTACATTGCCTTCATATACACGCATACATATACACTGGTTGGTTTCCTCTGACACCTCAACCGCGCTCCCCCATTTACTACTACTAATTCCACTTAAGCGTTTAGTAATAATCGTAAAAATAATTATCCTGGCCGCATGCTTCATCGTTTTTCATTATATTTGAATACATACATGGATATATAAAAAAGGATATGGGCAACTAGGGGTGCAGGTGCAAATATTACTTAAAACTATTCAACAATGTGCATTCATATTGTAGCAACATATCCTCGAATAGCATACATTTTTGCACTGCAACTTTACTGTTGCGTTTCTTCTGCCGTGTCCCTTTTTACTATAGCTGATAAGCTTCTTCTGCCGCTGTTATTGGCTCTTCTCAAAGCGCACAAAACAATAATCACCGATTTTGCAACTAAAACGCCAAAACTGTTAAAAGTAAACCAAAATATCATGCACAATTAGTAGGGAAGATTGAGGTTGAAAACGTAAGGCTAAGAAGGACTTTTACATGTAGTGAGAACGATTGCTGATGCAGCTTGAGATATAAATAATAAGACAACAAAACAGCAACAGAAAATCATTTTAACGCTCTAAAGAGCAGCCGAATGAAATGACGAATATTTTGTGATGTTTGAGCTTTTGGCAGTGGCCACGAAGTAATTAATTTGAATGCGGTGTATGTTTGCAGCATATGTTGCATGACATAATGGCATGAGGAATTGCAGCAGCAGTAATGCTTGGCCCCAGACAGTTAACAATGTATTTTTGAAGTTATTGTTGTTTTGTTACTGGTGGTGAGCAGGTGACAAACAATGCAGACAGTAAAATGTAGCACCACTTAAAGGCAAGCGAACAGCAAAGAAAAGAAAGAAACAGACAACCTGGTAGGCAGATAGAGAAGAGTAGCAGTTGGAATATTCTGTACACTCAACAAAATTATATAATTTTAATGATAACATTATTTGCCAAACTGAAATTCTGTTAGTTGATATAATTTATGAATAATTCACTGGGGCTTCTATTCTTCAAAATTGATGGTGATCTGAGTACTACGCAAGAGTGAACAACACTTTATGCAGTCCTAGCTACTTTATTAGAAATTTTATAGTCTTGAGTGGATCGAAAGATCAAAACTCTTTAGCTGGGTTGTTATTGATATTATTTTTTTAATATTGCGCAGATACTCCGACGTATTACATCGGAATCTAAAATTGACTTTACTAACAGAGAGAAGATAAATTGGAAATATTAATAGTAAGCTGCGATAAAAAATTTTCTTCGAGTGCATATTCTTGAATTATAATTTTTGTGAAAAATTGGACAACATCTGCTTGTTTGTTGTTGCCAGCAATCAATTGCTTCCCAGTTACTTGTTGCTGCTGATTGTTGCATTATTAACTGTCGTTGCATCTGCTATGCATGCATGCATCTTATATGCTGCATGCTGGAACTGAAAAGCATTAAGCACGCGCTAAATCAAGCTATCGACAACTTTTACAGTAAAAACATTCACTTACCAAAGCACACACGTCTGTGCATTCTCATTCAAATACAAAGACACATGCGCAAAGATGCGCGAACAAAAATTGCACATTGCACGTGAGTCGCATTTAATCGAATTTTGTATTTTATGTGGAAACAGAGTCAGAAAGGAGATTAGCAAGGAAAGAGCGGTACAAAAGTTTGAATAAGAACTAGAGAAAGGGAGAACAGAGAGAGAGAAAGAAGTTGGGAATACAGTTGCATTGAATTTCAAATGGAAACGTTTGCTACTTGTTGTTTTATTCGGTTTTGTTTCTTCAATTAAATCTTTCTCTTAGTGGCTATAAAATTTTGTTACAGATTTCCTGGTTTACAAAAAAGAAAGAAACTACAACAGAAAGTGCTTATAAGATTAGCCATTGAGATTTTCTGCTGTTAGCCGCTACTGTTGCTGTTGTTGCCGTTGATTTTAAATCGTTCTTAATTCAATCAATGTACGCGCATAAAGCAACAGGTGAATCATTCCTGCTACCTTTATTCATGCACAAACACATATAAGCGACATACAATACTATTTAAATATCTTTATACATATACTTGTACTATATATGACCATAAAAAATCATTGTCTACATTTGTATGTTTTATGTAATTACATGCATCTATATGATTGTTGTTGCTGTGGCGTTTTGTTATCGCCACTATTATTATTGTAAATTAAGATACACTTTACAAGGTACAGTTAAAAAGGAACGGAGTAAAAATATTCATTACTCCATATAAACATACATATGTATTTATGCATACGCACAATTTTATGCATCGAACTTATAATCAACAAAATTAATGTGTGACTTGGGTATGGAATTTTTTTTTAACTTGGCTCAGGAACGGCTCAGAGACAAGATGCCAATTGGCACCGCTAGGCATTACTGGGTTTAGATAACAGCGAGATAAAAGTGAACGATGATAACGAGGATGAAAAAAATTACGAAAAAAGAGAATAATCAAAAAAAAAATTTAAAAAAAACTGTTTAAAGTTAAAAAATAAAAACTTTCAATTTTAATCATTTTGATGTCAATAAAAAACAATTGTGACGTAGCAGAGCGAAACGGACCACGGATTCGGACTCAGCGACTCCCATTACCCTAAGTGCGTTTGTCCCGTTTCTGCTCGTTTTCAAAAGCTTCCATTTGTAGAACAACTTTTTGATATTTCCATCTGAGTAGCACAAGTTGAGAGTTAAAGTTTTGTATAACCACGTATGGAATTCATTTAATGTAAAGGTTATTTTCTGAAATATTTAAATTCTGTTAGCTGACAACAGCACCCCTAAGTGACATTCAGGATTTTCTGAAAGTTACGAAGTCGCCACATTTTTCCCCCCTTATAGCCGCTATTGTTACCAATGATATTTTGATCTTCAAGCTATATCAATATTATTCTAAGTAGTGTTCGGTGATAAACCCCCGCCCCCTCTCCCCTTGTCGATGAAAACTTTTGATTGTACATTTTGATTAAAATTCAAAATGGGTGCTTTAGCACAAAAAATCCTGGTGCGCAGTATTTCCATAGATGGCGCTCCAGTATAAGAAAAATTTCAAATGCAAATTAAATTAACGTTGTTTTAAAATTAAAATATAAACATTTGTATGTAAGTATTCAAGTAAAAAATACATTCAAAGAAAAGTACTGCAACAGTAACTTAAATGCATAGCTATTGCCACCTGTCCCCTGTATGTCGATTCACTCTGATGCACAAAGGCCTGCATGCGTTTCTATGCTTATATTTTATGCATAATGTATTTTTTGTTGTTATTATACCAAAATCTAATTATGCTTCAAAATATTGCCACATCCTTTAATTATTAATTGCAATTTCCAAAAGTGATTTTAATTGAATTTTATTTATTTAAGCATTTCTATGTGTTGTATTGCTGCTACAAATTTTTATTAAATTTAGTCGAAAAAAGGTTTTTTTAAACGAAGCACCTTACGTTTCTTAGACTTTAGCTTTGGATATTTATTAAGTATGATTATTTTATAATTGTTTCATATATTCACTCATTAAGTTGGGTCGATTAAATTAAGTACTTGCAATTTTATATAGAGGTTCACTGATTTCTATATTAGCTCGCAACTTTAGATCGCTGACACATTCCAAAGAGTAATTGATGTGAGTGTATAGATGATAATGTCTACTTCTCATTTCTTTAAATATAGTTGCCGCGTTAATAACTAATAATTTTGTCTAAAATTCCATTTTGAATTTGTTCATGGCCACTAGGTTTTATCAATCATTTTCCATAGACTTTAATGCGGTTGTTATGAATCCAAAATTATTTTCCTAATTAAGTATTATTGAGAGTTATTGAGACAAATTGGATAACAGGGAACAATCGAAACTTAGGTTCGGCCTAAAAGTATGCTGTACTTTTTATCAAGTGTTTCGGTTTCGTTCTTCAACATTCATTCGGGTTTCGATTTCGTTCCGGTTTACGGTTTTGAAGGAAAGTGACCAAAATAACTTTTACAGTCAAATCTAGTGATCTTCTATGGTTCGCAAACGTTGTTTCACAACATTGAAATTAAGAAAACACGGCTGAATCTATAAATATACAAAATTAATGGCCATATTCCATCATATTTGCTTAACTCTTCATAGCAGAAAATTAATGATTATACATTTTTGACGAAAAAATTTGGCCGATGAGGATATATAAGTAAGAAATAAATTTTTTTATTTTTATAAAATAATTTGATAAAAAAGATTAGCCTAATTTTGGTCGATGCCGATCCCATAATTATTGGCCGATGCCGATTAATCGGTCGGACTCAAAATACTTACATCTGATACACATTTAATACATATATAATAAGAAATTTGGTTGATATTAAAATTATTTTTCGTTATTAAAAGGGACTGAAAAGTCAGAAATGATTAGTTCTTATCAATAAAATCGAGTCCACTACAACACTCCTTAAATTGCCTCTCGTAAGTGGCACAATGAATTTTAGGCCAGAAAACAACCTCACTGTGACCCGCATTGCAGAAACGAGTAAAACATGCCCATATGGATTGATCTTGACCTTGGCATGTTGTGTTGCAGTTGAAGAACAGTCAATAGACATGAAATTTGACGTTTATTACAATAAAACGAAAGTAAAGGAAAACAATGTATCTTGTGCTTTGTAGGTTGGAAAATCGTCAAACAATTATGCACAGTCAGTGGTGTCAAAAGTTCTGGATTAAATATATCCAACGAGCGACGCTGAAATCGGCTACAATCGTTGCCATATAAACAGGCGGCAAATTGTCAAATATAGGAAAAACAAATCTCCTAACCGATTTGAAGCGGTTCCATTATTTGAATCGGTTTAGGTTTCTAAAAATGAAACGGTTTCAGTCACGGTTTCGGTTTCGTTCCGTGCTTTCTTGTTATGTTATTAAGAGTTTAAAAAGTTTAAGAGGGTTAACCGATAGCCCGTTTGAGCAGCACCAAGAGTCAATCATATTCAGAGCAGTTTGGGCCTTTCTATAAACATACCCGACCGATTGGCCCGTGATTAAGCAGGCAACGTCATCGGCATAGCAGACACCACAACAGTGGAGAGAGTACGACCTCTTGGGGACATCCTCTAGTCAAGCCGCAAGTCACAGATTGACCACAAGCAGGTTTCTTTAACTGTTGTATGGAGTAAATCTTAGTTATTGAAACATACTATTATTGATATAATTTAAAGTTCAAATTGTCAGATATATAGCCAGTGTACCGAAATATTAATCTTCTAACTGAGCAATTCAAGCGATTTTCTTTTATAATCCATTCTGTTCTTTTTTAGTTCTCACACAGAATTACTAGAACCTTAGCTTCAGTAGTCAAAGATATCGGCACAATATTCCAGCAAATTGATAGTTAAATCTAATTTATTAAAAAACAAAATTATTTCAACCGATACATAAATACCTCAAAATAGCGTCTATCCAATATTTAAAAAAATTTAGTGAATTAAATTAACTTCAATACTTTATAGTAAAATCAAATCAATACAGCATTTTTCTGTTGTTTAAGTTATAACTAATAAGCAGAAGCTGGAGGTTTTGCAGCTTTAAATTTGTAAATTAATAAATATTAAAATTCATAATTAATTGGAATTCAAAGTTTCGGAATATAAAATTATAGGAAGCGATAAATAAAAGTGCCTACTTAAAAAAACAACACACAGTTTATTTATTTCATTTTGATAATAAAATTTTGATAATAAAATTTTTTTACATTTAAATTAATTTGCAGTCAAACAAAAAGTAAAAACAAAAAAGAATGAATGAATAAAATCTATAAATTTCATCTACAAATTTTATGAGAATTTTCTTTTGCATACTTTTTTGCTGATCTATGCGTGCGATTTTCCGTTTCCACTAGCTTCTTCTTTTTATTTTAATAAAACTGGATTTTAAATAGATGCTCGTGAACAGGGCACGTATCTATCAAAGTCAGGACAACAGTAGTCAGTCAAATACTGCACACACCCACATCAAATTTCAATACAATTTACGCACACAAACACACACACACACACACAATCGCATTTGGTTGCGGTGTTAGTGGTGCTGGTTGGTTGGTGGTAGTATCTATGCATGTGTATTGGTATTTGTGTGCTGGTATTTCGGCAGTAAACACAATGATGTTATTGATTCCGCATGAGCTGCCAATAAATTTGTGTGTATATTGAAGTAGCTGCTGCTTTTGCTGCTGCTGCTGTGGTTGCTGCTATGTTACTCCTGTTGAAAAATTATTTAAGTGCCTGCCTTTTCAACGTGTAAATGGACCGTACCGAGGCGTGGCACTTATACACACGCGGCAAGCACCACGCACACAAAAAGGTTTCCATCATATTCATGTGGTAGCGGCTATGAAGGTGAAAGCTTTGTAGCCAAATAAAAGTACGCTGGGGTTGATAGAAGCGGGCAGGAGGCAGTAGCTGTGATGCAATTTTTTCCAATTGATTACATCAGTTCACAGATTCTTTTCTTTATGTTTTCTTTTTAAAAATTCATAAATTCAAATATGAATAAGTAAATTGAAAAAAAAAAATAAATAAAAAACGCTTGCTGACATGCTTGAATGATGATGATGAGTTCATTGTCTCCCTCCCCGCTCCACTTCATTCTGCACTTCCTCTTGCTCTATTATTACAATATATTGCCAAAAAATTGGAAAAATTATTTAAATTCCCAATAGCAGAGCAATTTTAGTAACAAATTCAATTTTATATGGCGATAAGGAAAAGCAACAAACGTACATGGACCAATGCACCCACACAAGGAAAATATGTAATATCGGTTTCGTATAGCAGCACAATCATATCCTAACTGAAGAATAATGGCGCAACTCTTTCTCAGATTGCACCACGTAGGGCGTTATAACAGAATTCGACCCGAAAAGCATTGTGTATGGCGGATTCAAAAACGATTATAACATTCTCTGAACTATTAAAGCCATTTACTACAATCTAAACCTAAACTAACTTACCCTTTGCGTGTAGGGTATAACTATTCAAATTCCGAAGTAGCAATGTAATAAAAATGTAAAGTGGATAATTTAAAACTCACACTCGCCGCCCAAAATCGAAATCACTCTACCTTTTTTCCTTCTTTCAATGTGCGAGTATTTGAGTATTCAATTACTGGATGCCTGAATGCCGACGGGCAGCAGGAGGCTGCTGTGGGGCAGCGCACGCTGAGACCACAGAGAGAGAGAGAGCAAATTATAACCAGTTGAATGACTCAATAAACAGTTCAATGGATGCAAATGGATACTATGATGATGAGACAAAGTAGTAGAAAGGAACAAAGTAAATGAGGAAAAGAGATCGATGAATAAATGAGCAGAATGGCAGCAGTCGAAGTCAACTACAAGCAAATGCCAAAATGCCAGAAAATAACAATAAAAAATATCAGCAGAAAAAAGAAAAACTCTTACAAATTTATTTACCACTAGGACGACAAATTTTTATCGCTGTCATCATCATCATCAACATCATTGAAAACATCAACAGCAGCAAATCACCGCCACCGCCACCGCTGCTACTTACTAATGTGTGCGGTACACTAAAAGTAGGAGTGGCAGCGGCAAATAAATTAAATTCTAATGCAAATGTAAAACTGGACACACGCAATGTCTGTCTGTCTGCTTGCCTGCCTGTCTGTCTGCCTGCCTGCCTGAATTTGCTTGCTGTTGTGTGTAAGTAATCATAAACCACACATATATTTTTTCAAGCACATTCACACATACACAAATGTGGAAAATAAAGATACCTAAAATACAAATACAAATATTTTTATGGCCGTAAGGATGCTAACGTTTTTTGAAGTGCGAGTGCTTCATTGGTTTTTCGGTTGGTCCGTTTCGGTTCATTTCGTTTTTAGTTACTTCTGGCTGCTACGGATGCGGATGCAGACACACGAAAACGTATACAAAAAGAATCGGCAGAGGTAAAAACTCAAAAACAACCTAGAAAATCTGGTGGGTAAGGTAAGTTAGATTGAGGAGTATGAAAATGGATGGCATTTAAATTAGGCGTGTGTCTATGAGATGTAAGCTGCAGATACGCAACGCTCCTCACAATGTAAATAAATGTTTTTTTTTTTTGCATAACAGAAAACAACAAAATATAAAGAATTGAAAAAGAAAAGAAGGAACAAAGTACAGCAGAGGAAAACTAAAAGAAAGATGAACAAAATAAATAAAATAAAAATGCAAATAAGTGCGTGTGCCACAGATACTAAGTAAATACGGCTCCTATGTACATGTATATGCAAGTAGTACATAGAGCAAAACAAACACTCAGTAGAGAGAAGGAGGGGAGTCGAAGCTCACTCAATGCAAATATTAACACAAAAATAAGGGCAAAATTACAAATGTAACGTCGCAATACGCACAGCCAAAGAAAACTGAAATGGCAACAACAACAAGAACCAAATTGTGAAATTATTATACATGCACGCACACAGAAATGTTCGTAACTCGAAGAATCGAATTAGCATTATGCCAATTTGCACAAAGTAATACGCCTACAGCAGCAACAACAAAAACCAAAAGCCAAAAACAACAAACATAATTTTGTGTATTTATTTTAACAGCACTAGGTTTATTTTAAAACTTAGCAACCTAAATTTGTTGCAGTAAGCCTCCATATTCATAGGTATATGATATTTCGGAATGCACAGAATTTTCCTCTCAATTGCTCTTAAGCTCGCATCAGTAGACTGTGCCATTGATTTCAATTAAAGCAGTAAAAACTAAACTTATTTTTATAAATACCGGGGATTTTAAGTCTAATTTTAAGCAAATCACGGATCCCAGGATTGATATCCCTAAAATTTTTGCCTAAAAATCCAACTTTAAACGTTTGCAGTACATCTAACCAATATTAATGTGGTTTGCAGGATATGTCAAAGTCTTTCGAATGGAGTAAGTAATTTAATATTTCGTCTCAAAACTCCTTCCTCTTTGTTTGACAACATACAAACAATAAATCTCTGCCCTGTAATTTGAAGTAGCATATATTACTTATACTTTTTTATTTATTTTAATTTTTTATTTATTCATCTATCGATTAAAATCTCTCAGACAGTTTACATAAATTAGGAAATAGTTAATAAAACAGAAACAATTAATATTTTAATTATAAACTTAAATAGAGAGAAAAAAATTCAAAATAAATAAACAATAAAATATAAGTTTAACAAAATTCACAAAAGTACGAAGTGGAAGAGAAGAAGAGGGTATTTAACCGCTATGCATGAGATAAAAAACTCAAGCGTATCTGCAACGGTGTGTATGTGCTTGCATATGTATTTACGTTTTTATGTATATACAAATTGATCTCCTGCTGAGTTTTCTGCTTCGTCTTCTCTGACTTTTTCTGTCATAGCATGTGGCAATTGCATTGTGGCATTGCATTGAGCGTCGCGCACATGTGTCGCATAAATGTATACAACAAAATCAACAAGAACAGCATATCATAAAAATGTGCATATGGATGTAGCAAGTGTTTCAACATTTTCATTTTTGTATATTTTTCTTGATTTATTAATATTTATGTAGAAAAAGTGCATGAACGAATCAAAACTCATTTAGCTCTTGAAGGTTTTCCCGATTGTTTTTATTGTTCCACATGTGAATAAACGCTTCGTAAGCGTATTTTCACTGACGGCTCCAGAACAGAATTCGGTTCGGATTCTGGGGTCTTTATTGAAAATGATGGAGTGCACCTTCACTTCTCCCTTGGGTTGTATACTTCTGTTTTTCAAACAGAAATTTTTGCAATCATTAAGGCAATGTACCATGTTATTGATAGTGATTGGAGAGAAAGGAGTATTTGTGTATTTAGTGGCAGTCAGGCTGCGCTTAAATCTTTGCTTAATCCTCTAACTACGTCAAAACTGGTTATGCATTGTAAATCCAGGCTTGATTGTGTTGGAAAACACAATAGTCTGCTGTTGATATGGGTTCCTGGACATTCAGAAAATTTCAGGAAATGAATCGGCTGACCTTCTGGCCAGAAAGGGTTCGGAAACTGGTTTCCTGGGCCCAGAACCTGTATTCTCATTGTCGTCTACAGCCATCAAGACCACCATTAATGAGTGGGTCGACTTGACCCACAATCGTCAATGGGAGGACCTGAGGGGCTTTAGACAGACAAAGACCATGTTACCTGTTATCTCGAAGCGTCTAACAGACTTTCTGTTATCACTTAACATTTCTGTTGGGCCAAACATTTGCATATGATTGGCCTGGGAGCTAGTGCCTTCTGTGCTTCCTGTGGTTTGGAGGAAGAATGTGAAGAGACGGCGGACCACTTTCTTAGTGTCTGCTCCGCTATCTGCCTGATCAGAGTAAGCATATTTGGTACTGGAGTGTTGGGAGACGAACACCTGAGCTCTCTAACACCGCAGGATCTACTAAGATTTATTAATAAATCTGGTAGATTTAAAGAATAGCAAAAGAGAACACAGGATATAGTACAATGGACGTAAAACTTGTCTGAGTGCTGTATTCTTGAATACTTCTTTTGTCTGTTCCAACAAAAAAAAAATAATTAAACGCTACGTAAGCAAAAACCAAAAGCATTTATGAATCGAGAAGAAATGCAAAACACTCAGAATACTAATATTTCATCTCGGGATATCAGCTGTTGTTGTTCATTTGTTTCACAACGAGACCTGCACAGCTCCACAGCTCAATCATAATATATTTAGCACAGCTCTAAAAGAATGCAATCATTTTGAACCACAGTCATTGAAGTGATTAACGAAGAATGCAGTTTTCTTACTCCAGTCCTTTCATTTCATTTGAGACTTAACATTATAACACTGAGCGATGCCCTATAGCCATTTATTGAGAAATATTTTTTTGGAATCTGAAACGCTAACACAGTTCAAGTTTATTACACACATACATGTTTCAACACAACACCAAAAGATGCAAATTTTCAACATTAATATTATATATAAATAGATACAAATGAGTTTTAATATATTGTATTTTTTTAAAAAAATAGCAGACTACGTAGACACAGAATTGTGTTTTTGTTGACTCGTTGACTTTTAGTAGTAGCAATTGATGTTCGAAAATTATCCATGCTGAAAACCGTTAGTAAAAGGGGCAATCGAAAACAGTCTTTCCCCAGCTGAAGATGATAATTAGCAACTAAAAGCGATTTTCGGAAAAGTAAAAATTATAGTTCTCACTTATAGAGGAGAATTCAAAATATTAGCTCTCACCTTCCTGTTGGTTACTGATTTGGAAACCATCAAAGCCTAAAGTGGACAGCCCCCACACTAAATTCACAAGATTAAAAAAAAAATGTAAAAAGTCGAACAATTTTTGGAAAATTGAAAACATAAAATAATGACTTGAAATAGTTTAAATGAGTTCAGACTACAATAAATTAAATTTTGATTTCATGATCTTAATACTTCATTCCCAAAAAGAATTGGAATGGTTCTGGCATTTTTAGACTTAAACCTTTGATATTTGGTTTGTAGTTGATTCAAAATTATGTATAGATACTCCGCTAAAACTATATATTTTTTTTCACACTCTTCCAGAAGCAGTTGTTGACTTTGACATTAAAGCATCACTGTGTGTGCTACATACTTACACATATTCATGCATATAAATGTTGTATTGTCAGCTAAACTGTTACACCGGAAATGAATGTGTTTGTTGTCCTCTCGACGAAAAAAAAGATACTTCATTTTATGTTGTTGCACGCAAACAAATTTACACTTGCGAGTTTATATTTCTGCAAGCAAGCAATCAATGGAAAAAGCCACAAAATAAGCGAAAATGGAATGGTTGGGATGGGAAGAGAGCGACAGAGTAAAGGAAACCTTACAAGGACACAACGTACACAAATGACAAAACATACTTGCATAACATCAGCGCAGCATCAGCAGCAGCAACAGTAGTAGCAACATTTGTCACTCACATGAGCTAAACTGAAGTGTATGTTTTGTGTTGTCGTCAAAGTTATTGTCATCGCCGTCAGCAGCAACCAGCAGCAGAGCAGCGTGTTTATTTCGACAGTAATCAAGGATGATAATATGTCATCTTTGCAGCAAGAGCAGCAACAGAAAAGCACGGAGGCAAGCGCAAGTGAACATAAAAGCAGCTACACTCATACACACATTCACATGCACGCCAACACACTCGCACTCGCACATGCATGTGTATTGTATCAAATGACAACTTTTATGGCTGATTCTTTTAGAAGGAGCGAGCTGGTTTCTTGGCTTTTGTCTTTGCCATCTCTCACTTCAGTTGAATGGAGGAGAATCTTTTACAAGCATAGAGAGTTATATATTTACATGCAAGAAATATGTTTCTCCACACACATTCAGCATTCTTAATCTTTGTATACTTTTGTTCGCATAACAGTAAACTCAACTGTCAAACAATGATACTTACATATGTCAAAAAAGATATTTGGACAGGAAGCGAAAGAAAGAAATGTGGAAAAGCGAGCAAGTCAAGTCAGCCAGCGCAAGGAAGAGAACCCACAAAATTCAGAAGGCAACCAGCAACAGAAGAAAAGTACACAGTTTTAGTGTTTTATGTTGTTGTTGGTTGGCTTCTGCTTCCACTGCTGCTACTTCAATTTGGGTTGACATTGTCAATATTTTATCAAAGTGTATATACGTATGTGTGCGTGCAAATATATGTAACTTACTGCCAACGCCATTTTCTTCTTCACTCTTTTAACAACCAATTCTACTTCACTTGCTGCCGCTGCTGCTGTTGCTGCAACATGACATTTTGTGAGAATGACAATCAAAACTATTCAAATGTCAATGAGTGCGGCAACGAACGGCGGCAACATTTCAGTTCTAGGCATGTGTGTGTGTATGTATGTGTTAAGCTAAGAGCCTGACAAGTATGCTGGCAAACTTTTTATTTATTATTTCTTTTATCTCTTTTATTTTGCCTCCTCTTTTGAATAAGTTTTTTTAAATTTGTTGTTTTTGGATTAATTTTCTAACAACGCCACCGATAATGTTGTAGATCAGATTCGTTAGTGCTGGTTTAGTATTAAGACGCAACGATCTAAGAACAACAATTACGATTAGAAATTCGCTGGTAAATCGAATATAAAAGTTTAATTTTGTTGGCATTTTTACACATTTTTGATTTTTCCTACAATAAATTCAATTCTAATCGCAATCGCTAGTTTCGCACATGTACTTAAAAAGCTTTCAGAAACTGATATCAATTATCATTCAATTACTAAGCAAATGCGAGATATGAATGTATCATGTATACGAATCGATATTCCTAATAAATTGCCATTTTTGGCATTCGATTTTGCACTTGAGCATATCGCTCTCTCTGCTGTCGGTTGCTGCTGCAGTCTGCTGTGCCCAGTGCGAGTATCTGCCGCATGTCCAAAATTAGATTAAACAGACACGTAACTGAACGTAATGTTATAAAACGTTACTTTGCAACTGATTACGAGGCAGCTGCGGTAGCAACATATGTAGAAGCTGTGGCTGATGTTAAAGTGTGTTAATGTTGCTGTTGCTTTTGCTAGTACTGCCCACTTTTCATTTCACTTTCATTCTGTTTAGGAGCGTGAAAACATATGTCTGAGTGTGTATCTTCTACATATGTAGTATATCGTGCTTTCTAAATGTACAAATAAAAACAAAGCAAAAGGCAAACACCAACACACTTTAGAAATCAAAAGCGACAACAGCAACAATTACTGGCAAAGTATAGCAGCAACTTAAATTCATTGATTTGGTTTTTATAACTATTTATCTAAGCATATATATTTTTATATTTATTTATTTATTTTTGGGGCGTGTAGGCTGGCGAGACTATCAAATGTAGGTTCACGTATCGTTGTGTTTCCTCATGCCCCGCTGCTGCTGCTGTTAGCTCCAAATGCTTATTAGTTGCCAGTGTGTTACCTCTGTATGTTTTTTGGCAGCATATAAACTAGAAGTTTTGGAAAACACCTCGCAGTGTCGAATCCGATCCAAACCGGACTTGATACGACGACCACCTACACGTCCTCGATTATTGTTGCTGTTCACCGACAACATTTATCGTTGCGCGATTTCTGTAGCGCACACATGTGTGTGGGCTGTAATTTTGTTGTACAACAAACGGACCGATATAAAAACAGGCAAACAACTGAAGTTGCAAATGAGTGCGACATGAAATCATATGTTGGTTAAAATTCATTTTCGCTCTTTTTATTTAGTTTTTTTTTTTCGCAACTAGTTTTAATAAGTTTGGTCAACGAAATGAAAGCACAAAGAAACTTGGAGTTACTCTACTTGTATATAAATACATGTATGTAACTAAAACATAGTGGAAACACATACATAACAACAGTTTTAGTTTTAGTTTTAATTGGATATCAGTTGATTTAATGTTTAGCCAACACATTGTGGTACAGAAAATTATGAATGAGGTCAGATTTCTGAAGAAAAAAACGACTGAATGAATGAATAATGAAGTATATGAATGAGAAGAAAGGTAAAGGAGAATAGTAATGAATATTTGTATAAATAGCTTAACCCATACGGTTTTGCATACTTTTGCATGCTTTGGAAAGTAGTAGCAATCCTGTAGTAGGTTCGGTTAGGTTTAGAAGGGTGTTTGATCTGATTGATAGTTTTCGCTCGGAGAGCATTTACGGTATATTGTGAGTCTCTTCGTTTTGAGTTTTTGGAACATTATCACTAACTCAAATTCACAGGAACCAAACTAGTACCAGGTGGTACTCTTTATAAATTTCCGTAAATCCCTTATATTTACCCCGGATATATCTGCCAAGAGTAAATGTTGCATTAATTAAACTCCTTTCACACCACCGTAGTTTCAAGTTGCAATAAAAAAGTGTCTCATGATCCATCCAGTTACTACACGGGTTTATGGGTTGTCAGGAGACTATTTGCTTTGTTTTTGCTTAGCTGCATTCATAATGACCGAGCTGTGGCGCAGTCGTGTTACGCCGAACGCTGTTGAATACAGCTTCCATTGCATTGCGTTTCCGAACTCTGCCGGGCTAATTACCCTGCAGTATTGTTCCCTTTTTTATCTCTGTTTCACGGAACCCAGCATAATTTGAACTATTGTTTATATTCAAAGATCGTAAGGATTTTGTCTGCGAGGACAAAGCCACGGAATGGGCAATAAAACTCCTCCTTGTAGTAACAACTCCTACATATTTACAATTAAATTGCTCATCGAAACCACCACTACAATCTTGCTCAGAACCACAAGATTGAAGCTTGAGCACTAAACTTCCAAAATCCTTGAGCAGAAACATGCAAATAAAAGAAACTTTAGGATATTTTGCCTTAATATGGGTCCCTGTCCTCCCCCTCTGTCAGCCACATCTCAGTCCAAACCAGTTCTTGTGCAATTTGAAACTTTCAAACTTTAAGCATGAATGAATCTCTGCGGAATAAACAAAAACTTTTAGAGTTACAGGTACTTAAAGTTTTTCAATAAGAATATCATTAAAACAGCCAAATATGTCTCTCATTCATGCATAGCGCATAAATTGAAGTATCCCAGTCATCCACGAGAACAAAGAATCACTTACATTATTGACCACAGTCTTTCATGAAGCTTATATAGTTTGTGACTAAATGTGGGTAATAACTTTATAGTTTATGATCATCAGCAACATCATAAGCCAACACTATCAATAATAAAAACATCATCATCATTATCATCTTTAAAAACAACATCGACATCAACGTCATTACCATTTTCTTTGTCTTTTAGAGTCGACAACGTCGGTCGGCCCACAAGCAAAATTCGACACCATTAATACTGAAGATAACCAGACAACAATAATAACGACAGCAACAAACAACAATAGCCAACTACAAATAACAGCGACAGCAACAAGAAAATCGGTATGTAGTAGTATTTTTCTTAATACAAAAAAAAGAGTTTGGGGGCGTTGTATCACATTTGAATTGATTTTTTTGTTGTTCTTTTTTCTCGTTTTACCTTTTTTTGTGGTTCTGTTTTTTTTCTCTATATTTATATCGAAATTACAACAACAGTATACAATAAAAAGCGAAAATAAAAACGAATTACAAAACAAAACAATAAACTGAAGCGAACGAGTTCTAAACATGAGTTTTTGGAAAAGACCCGGCTAGAATAAGAATATATCTCAGAATATGTATATCTGCAGTGTAATAACCAAATCAACCGGCCAGGTGGTGCGGGGGTTATAAAAAAAAAAACAAATTTTTATGCGTTTACGTGAGGTACAAACTTTCCGTACACGCGTGCATCAGAAAATCAAAAACCGAAAAATAAATAAATAGATAAAAAATCGAATCGAGAGCGATTGCTGCGATTGTTGTAGAGCAACCAGACGAACATAGGCACGGACATGCATTCACACATACAAATGTATACACATATTCACATGCAGTAGCCAACAAAAAGATTTTTTCTTTTTCTAACTAAATTTAATTGCCGGAAGTTCACCGTTCACCGTGACTGACCGTATATTTGTAGCAACATTTGTAGCAATGTATGTGTGCATATCTACAGGTAACTGCGTGTGTGTGAGTATTTGTGTGCCTCCACAGTATTACGCTCCATACAAAGACCAATCAACATTTTCATACAACGAACAAGTCAAATGAAATTGTTAAGAGATTCAACTCATTTGTGGTGGTAATTCGAAATCGAGCTAAACATCTACACGAGCACATGCTTAGATATCTACATATGTAAGTATGTCTTAATTTGGCAGAGAAAACCAGTAAGTAAATTGAATACGATTATTTAGTTTCACTTAAATAAATTTTAAATATATGATTGTAATTAATAATATTGATTGACAGCATATCTGTTGCATTTATCAAATCAATATTATGCTAAACAGAAACAGAGTTAATAAAGTTAATTGAAAATATGAATTACTGGGTAATTACTAAATAAAAATTGCTATACATAAATTCAATTAAATTGTTTCTAATTATGTAAAGCAACTAAGAAATTAACTGAAAACAGACATCTACAACTATGTAGAAATATCAAAGTTCCAAACAGTATTAGGTGGCAAGCTTTGGTAGGGACATTCACAAATGAAATCCCGTTGATAACTAGCGAAATAAGTATTGCAAGCCGGATATGTTCAGCGTTAGAAGATAAAGTAAGCAAGTGAAGTAAAGTTTCTTTTAATTTTTGCCAAGCTGACAGTTGTACACTGATTTTGCATTAGCCGTAGAGTCCGAAATCTCTGCACTCAACAGACGGCAGAGAAGTGTGTGTCTGGGTATTACCTGTGCTATGAATACCAAACCAGTTGATGATGTCTACGTTTTGCCTGATTTACTCCCCATAGATTTATATATGTAAGTACTCAAAGGCAAGTAATGAAAGCGATTTATCGGAAATGTGTTTTTGTTTGATGATGTAGAGTTGTTCAAGATCAACGGCTGGCATCTCTTTGGCCCTTGACTTCTCAGACCTTAAGCAATATCTGAAAAATATCTCAAATGTATAGCTTTGCATAGTACAACTGACTACGACCATGCGCAAACATACTTCTTTATGAATTTATCAAGTATGAACATTGTTTGATTATCAAATCAGAACGAATTTTTTTTATTTTGGACTCTTAAGTGATCCAGGAGTTGTGGCAGAAGGGAGCAGGATGGTTTTAGATATTTAAGTTTCGTTAAAAAACCATTTATTGGATTCATTAATGCTTTCGACAGAGTTAACTTGAAAGAAACTGGATTTTTGTCGAATCGTAAATTTCAGTGCCTATCTTTGCCAGTAGTTAATAGCCACAGGGAAATCAAAAAGAAACTTCAACTGCATAAGTGAGGCCACAGTTATCAAAATAATGTTCACCGTTTTCTTCTTTCTAGCTAGTTCCAGTTCCAAGTGGAACATAAATACATCTACCCTAACCTAACATAAACATCTGACTGAAAATTATATTGGTAATGTAAAATTTCAATTTATTTAATGTATGTTGGTATTTCCAGTTCTTTCAATTGTACTTTCATTTTACGTTTACACATTTCTATGCATGCATACATATTAATACATATACTTTTTAGTTTCAATAACCTACCCTAATGAATATTATCTGCACCTGTAGCCACACAATGTAGCCACAGTTGAACTGTTGCACACATATATGTAAGTTTAACAAATATCCACATTTTCTCATACATAAGAAATGTCAAAAATGTTGTGCTATGCCACCAAATAAGTTTTATTTAAACAGAGTGACTTCAGTCCATTTTAATGCGCCCTCCACATTCTACGGCATCGTAGAATGTAGCGCTGCTACAAATGATTTTCCGAAGCGTCCCAACCGCAACACTTAAAAATGAACCACTTTATGCACTCACATAAAGTGCGACAAGTACACCAAGGGAAAAAATTCATTCGACCGCGATATAATTTTCACAATCAGTGCAGCAACGACAGCGGCAATGCCAACACCACCCTTTTTATATAGAAGAAACAGGAACGGGAATTGCAGCACTATTGCTGCACCATTTGTCACCACCACTTGTCAATTACAATTCGTAGACTGACCGACTCAATGGATATGGCATTAAAAGTTGAACTCACAGTCACTGACTGCAATGACTGACTGACTGACTCACATAAAAATTTTATCAGGAGGTATGAGTATTAAGCTCACACATACACATATTCATGTGTATGTTTGTGTAGGCTAATGTGTGCACTTTTCCAAGCGTAACGCCCGCACACATCAAATGACAAAAGACCAATTTGTGGTTTTTGTTTTTGGAAGGTAGTAGCATGTAAAGCCACTACAGTCACCGCCACCACCGTCACCGCTGCCACTTGCATGTTATCTCTTTACTTGACCACTAACTAAACTACAATACACTGGGTATCGTCCCCTGACCGCTTCCCTTCTTTTCTCTGGCCAAATGCAAAAGACGACAGATTTTGCAAAAATTAACATGATCTTTTATTTTAATTAAATTTGTACTTGTACGCCCAAATTTATTATATTTTTTAGTTATTTGAGAAATGAGAAATACCTCAATAGCTTGGCTTTTCAAAATATGGTAATAGCTCAAATTTAAAGCAATAAAATGAATCTCTATTCCTTAAATTTTGTTTAGTACTTATTTATGGTAATGTCTGACTTCATGGGGAATGAGCTGCTGCATAACGGTCCTGTTGCTTGGACCAGATTAAAAGTATTCCAGTACAGCACAGAGTACACATTCCTAGGGGGAAGGACATAAGCATAAAGCCAGTAGAATCATGTTTGTAATCACAACTGTTATGGAAATAATCTCACTAACATTTTGCTTTCACAATGAAAGAAAAATATCATGAAATGAATAAGATTATCACCTCAATCCAATAAATGATGCTATTGCAATTATTCAATGTAAAATATTTTATCAATAGTACAAATTATATAGAAAACTTGTGTATATTCTCCGTCTAGTGCATCGATAGTCAGTCTGGGGGCATTGCAAATCAATGCCAACATAAAACGGGACCAAGTGGACTCTATACCTTTTTTATTACAATGGCCACATAGACGCTCGAATGAATTTTGCAGAAGGAAATATTGAATTAATAGCAGCGATTCTATGCCATACCTCAACACAGCCAGCTTCCTTTTTATAATTTCCATAAAAAAAAGGAATAGGATATTCCAACGGATTTGCCCAAGTATTGAAATGTCCAACATCTTTTGTGGAAACACATAGGCATTTGTAATTACAATAATTTTTGACGACAACCGGCAATTTATAAAAATTTATGTTTTAGAGCAATTTTCAACATCTTAGTTATTTGATTTTTTAGTTTTCATTTAATATAAAGACAGGCAAATCAGACATACGTTTAAGAATCTACCACAATTCCTTAGTGATGGTTCTCATTGATATTTCAATATCCTATATATATCTGAAAATGTAACCGAATATTTTTTGTTGAAATTCTCAGATGGAGAGTTTTGGTAGAAAAAAGTTTATCTGAAGTCTGTAGCATTTAGCTTTAATTCAAGATATTTGCAATGCCCATTTATGTGGCATTTATTATTATCTTCTTTTTTTAAGATGTTCTCTTTAGACTTTTCCAAAAAAAAACACATTTCCTTTAACAGTTTTGCTTATTGCTTATTACAAAAGGCTTACCACTAAAAGCATATTCTTTATTATCTAATTTAAAATAGCCTTGATTATGTGATAGAAAAATTAAATCAATGGATTGAGCTATACATGCTTCGAGGCGAACTTAAAGATAACGAATGTAATAATGAAAGACAGATGAAGAATCCCCATATCCTTTTTTTTTTAAGAATTTGTCACTATTTCTTAGAGAATATTCTTGATGACGTGATTTGCGTAAAGTCACCAAAGTCGGAATAATTGCTTGCAATATTCCATTTTGCAAATTTACCCACAATTGTACTCGCTTCAATCCATCTACATATGTACATGTATGTGTATGAGTACAGGTGCAAAAATGCAATGTACCTCGAGCATTAATGAAGAAATTAACGCAAAAAATGTAAAAAAGAAAAAAAAGATACATACAAAAAGAGATGTTTTTTAGCTTAGCTGAGTTGAGCCGAGCTGAAATTGAGATTTCCGTTCGTTGGCAACACTTACCATAGCAGATAATTTGAAGATTTTTTATCCAATGTTGTTGTTGCTGTTGTGTTGAATGATGTTGCCGCTCTCGGTGTTGATGAGGATTATGATGATGATGTTGATGACTTTTTGTATGTTGTTGCAATTGCAATTGAAACTGCAAGCAATTTTTGTTGCTTCTACTGCTACTACTGCCATTCTGCAGCACTTGCTGTTTGTGCTGTGGTTGTTTTTGCTGGTGTTGTTGCTTTTGTATTCTTTCATTTAATTCCATTTTGGTTATAGTCGATTTTGTTGAAGTTTCTGTTTTTGTTTTGGTTGTTTCTGTTAGCAGCCAACGACGATGATGATTGAGATGTCGTTGTTGTTGCTGCTGCAGTTGATGATTATGATGATGTTGTTTCTGATTATGTTGCTGTTGATGAAATGTGCTAGGAGCGACATTCGTTAAGTTGCATTTCTTGCTGCAATTTTTGTTCCTGGAGTTGCTGCTTTTATTTTTGTTGTTGCTGCTGTGATGCTTTTGATTCATTTATTACGTTTTGTTGTCGCTTTTTTAATACCTACTTTTTTTGTTTGCAACTTTTTAATTCATTCGATGTTGTACTAAAGCTGGAGCGACTTTAATGATGTTGCTATGTGCTTATATAATGTTGCTGCCGAATAAAAATTATTGCTGTTGGCAAAATATTTTCGTAAATATTTTTTAATTTAAAAAAAATGTTGTTTATGATTTAATTTATTTTTACTTTTAAATTTTACGACAGAAACTCGCGTTTTGTATTATGCGAAGTAGATGCACATAGAAAGAGTGAACGAAGAGCGGGAGAAAAGTGCAGCAGACTAACGAGAGTGTATATTTTTGTAGCTTTTACGTTAAGGACAACGACTGAAATTGTTTGCTAAAGTTTCTTTGATTTTTTTTTTTGTACGCCTTTCGTTTTAATTTTTTCTTTATGTGTTGCACTTCATCATCGTTAAGACAATAACAACATTGTCGTCATATGCTACTGCTGCTACTACTCTTTCGTCTACTACTACTACAACAACAAGCTGTTATTGTTCTCATTGTTGTTTACTAATGATGAATTTTTGAAAGGCGGCATAGGCGTCAGCATTGGTAACGTCGACAGCGACAGCGGGAGAAGTGAGAGGAAAGAGTATAATTACAAAAGCAAAAACCTATACACACATACAAAAATATGCGGGCGGGCGGTCGTATGTGCGAATTTGAGAAGGACCAACACAATACAAGGATTTATTATTATTATAATTTTTTTCTTTTGTTGTTGTTGTTGTTGTAGGCTTTTGTTTTTATTTTATTGTCGTTATTCTTTGTCAGCTCTTCACTTATTTTCTAATGAAGATGTACGAAAATAAAATTTTCTGCTTGGTTCATACTCGCTTCGCCTTTTTTCTTCGAGTTGCCTTCGTTGTTGAAAGAGCAATAGCGAAAGGTGGGGGTACGCTACAAGTAGAGTAACTTACAGGGTCCTGCAAATCATTAACAGCAAAATGTAAAAACCACACGTTTCTTCTTCACCATATTGTGTTGTTGTGAATATTACCCATGCGAGGAGGGTGAAGGGGACAGGAACGCAGACGATTCACACACGCGTTATTGTTTTCATATGACAGATACAGGGGAAAGGGTAATAGATGGAAGGAATAGAATGCCCAATCAGCCTTCTAATTATGTAGAAGCATTTCGGGCTTCGATATTTTATTAAAAACACAAATTTTCACTGCTTCAACTTTTTACACCACTTCTTTTTATTTTGAAAACACTGCACACACGAACGGAAAGAGGGAGGTTGGTTACTGCACACTTATACGCGAAGTTGGCGAGCACGAGGCGTGCAACACAGCGCGGCGGCACAAAAAAAATGCGTTCTTCGTCGCGAAGTAGACGTTGACAACCAAATATGATTTTTATGGCGACACGTTAATACCGTCAGTGTTTATATTGCATAGGCGAAAATTTCCGAAAAACTAAAAGCGAACTGCGGCGTTCAATTCACAACCTAATTCCTATTCCTTTTCTCCTTCTTCCCGACTTTTGTTGCTGCTAGTACTTCTCACTCTCGCCGTCTTCTTCGGTATCGTCGTATTGCAGATGTCAAAAACGCACTGCAATTTTTCGCATTTAACCTCATGCAGAATTACACGCATACAACTTACAGCGCAATTTGCAAAGATGTTATCGAAATTTACTGTATATCTTTGGGAGCACTTTTTCTGGAGCAGGGCATTTTTTCTTGCTTACATGAAATTATGAAAAGTGGAAGAAGAAGAAGAAGAGGGAGCTTGCAGCACACCAACAATATTCCATTAGATTCACCAGCTTGAGCGTTTATTTTTTTATTACCATCTTATTACTTGTTTGTTGGTTGTGATAGATTCTTCTTATTTATTATTTCACAGTTTTTACAACTACTGGCTACAACAACAAGTGAACGCGTCGCATAATTTTTTTCACACACACGTTTTCTTGTAAGAACGCCAATTCATCGTCAACATCGAATCAGAGCTAAAACCGAACTAACGGCAATTTCCGCACAAGCAAGCAAGCAGCGAAAACTCGAAATTGCAGCAACAGAAACTTGAGCGACACACAAACAAATATACCTACACTGATAAAAGTGCGAGAGCATGCTCACAAACAAACACACGCACTCGTATTCAAAGTACGCACTCACTTACAAAAGACCATGGATACAAAAAGCTGAGAGTTTTGTTTCAACGAACGAACGGAAGCTGTGTTCATCAACCGAATGCCAAATGAAAGATAAAAGCACACGAGAGAGGACGTGCTTAATACACACATGCATTCCCTCATATGCTTCGGAATAAATAATTCTCTGTTTACTAACGCGTTTGCGCTCTCTAAATCAAACAATTTTGTATCTTTTGCGTATTTCTATATTACTCAGAGTCTGCAGGTGCAGCAGGCCCGAGTTGGTCTTTTCGAAAATACATAGAAACAATGAAATAATTATTTCGAAGTTCTTCATCATACTCTCTTAAATCCAATTTGAAACATATTCAGTCACTTGAAAATTTGTTCGCAGTTATGTTTTCGTTTTCGAACTTACACAAGAGAATTGTGTGTCTTCTTCCTTTTTTACATAAAATTCGAACTTGCGCATGCTCAGCGGAAGCTGTCAGTCAGCGGAAATGCATAGCAACTGTTTGTATGTCGTAGCGATATTTTCGAATTACGCTTATAAAAGAGGAGTTTTTCTTTTTTGTAAAGGTTCTATAAATACACTCTGTTCCATTGCGATAAGTTTACATATAATTTATTTATGTAATTTATATATGGACATGGGTTAAATATGGTATTTGTTTTATTACTATCTTTACTGAAGACTGCCTCTTTAGTTTTTTGATACAATCTTTTACATAAATATTCCTTTGCTCCAATTGCTTCAAGATTTTAGCTATGTGAACAATTTTATTATCTCGTTAACATACATACATATGTGCAGACTTGTGGAAGAGACAACAAGAAACAACAAGTTTAAGAAAAAAAAGTAAACAACTGAAGAAAACATTCGTTGAAAAAGTAATTTCAATGAATGATACAGAACTAAAAAAGTAAATGCATAATTAATTAAATTAAGCAACTACATTGTATACATCTGGAGCTATGTATATATGTATTTATGAAGAAAAGTTCTCAAAATAAATCATACTAAAACATAAGAGAGAAATCCTGCAATCCTTTGGAGCCAAATTGTCACATTAAATGTCAAAAATGTCGCGTATTCGTGAGAAGAAAATTCAAGCCTTGAATTTGAGAATACTGAGCTAAACAGAAGAAGAGCGTTAAAAATTATGATAGCGATAAATATCGAAAGAGAAAAAGAAAAAATTGCTGACATCAACTTTAAGAGAGTCTCAGTTATTTAGAAATAACGTTAATGCTAATTCAAGCAAGTCGTCTTCATTCACGTTGTTGCTGTTGCATTTTCGAAAATCTTGTATGCAATGTATGCTTGCAACATGTTGCATGTGGTTATGAGTTTCTGCGCCGGTGTGTGAGAGCACGTTGGCTACCGCTGCTTGTTTGCCACATGCTGTGATGATGATGCAAACAGCAGAAACGTTAAAATTAATGCAGGTTAAAGTGACATTTTTATTTAGTAAAACACATGTGTGTGTTTACGAGCAACATGCACATATACCCAAGCACTCTTGCACAAGCGTATGTGAATGTATGACGTTGTTGTTATTGTTGTTGCTGTTGTAAGTGAAGTTGCTTATACTTTTTAGTGTGTTTTTTCCGTTCAGATTGTTTTTGTTGTTGTTGTCGTTGTTTTGTGTGATATACATATTCTCCTAACGATGATTAAAAGTAATATAGTTTGTCATATATGAAATAGAAAAAATATATATAGTATGAAATGCATACCCATAGAAAAACACAAGCACATATATCTGACAAACACTTTCATAAGTAACTGCTGCTTGTCCTGCTCCTGTTTTGAGTTTTACTACTATTACTTCTTCATTTAATATTTATGGGAAACCTACTTTGTTACCATCATCATCATCATCTTACACACATACACACACACACAATATACTATATGTAATAACCGCCGACTGCCTGCGAATATTGGATACCTTTACTTTTGCTGTAGAACAACAAGCGTTTCAATTTCAGTTCCTCTCAATATTCGCAACTTCAGGGCTCATATTCATATTCATATTCTCATACTTGCTGCTGTAAGTATTTGCATTGCAATGCTGCTACCCGCTGCTGCTGATACAAGCTTTTAATATACATATGTATGCAATAAAAATTCTTCTATGTTTAGATATATTTACGTAATCGTACGTACCTTTGTCGCCCCTCATTCTCTAGCATACCCTCCACTTCACTTCACTACACTTTTCTATACGCTTCACTTTTCGCTGTGTTCCGCTTTGATCTACTCCACTCTCATCCCTTTCAGTAGAGTAAGTTGCAGTACTTTTTTCCAGTGGTGTCACATAATCAGGGGTGAAACTTTTCAACAGCGAAATCAATAGATTATAAACACAAAATATCAAAAAGGTATCGCAAGCGAGTGATGGTCTCCGGTTTATGTAGAATCAAAGTCCTAAAATCGAATTGTCATGATGTCAAAACGTCAAGAAGTCAAAGTCAAATATTCTAGGTTAAAACAATTAGTCAGTTTCCAATTAGAATGAGGGTTAAATAGGGAGTTCAATGTTGAAGAAGTCTGAACAAAGCCAGAAAAGAGAACAAATATACTCTTCTCTAAATCACCTCCATGGCGACACCTCTGTCGCTAGCTTAAGTTTATATTTATGTGAATGTGTGCATGTATTTATACCGCTCTCTACCCCATTTGCTTTGGCAGCAATTCATATATGTATACGGGAATTGAAATCCTTGTGCGCTGTCAAGCATGAATTTTATTAAATATGAATATGAGAGTTGAACGCATATACGAACATACATAAACACATATATATTTGTACATGTATATAGACAAGTATAAACAAGCACACTTGTTACTTGTATATTTCTGTTATACAGTTGCTGCCAACAAAATAGACTAAGATTTTCAGTTTTCTTTTTGTGCGAGTTTTCTTCAATATACTCAAAATTATAAGACACAATGCTAACATTATCCATTTCAATCAAAATATTAGTATTTACATACTTTAACTATTTTTATTGTCCACACTCAGTAGTGGTTTCTCTTTTTGGTAATGCAATGAATATTCATTCTGTTTTCTTTTTTATAAACAATCCAAATTTTCATCAAAAAATTTCAAAGATATTTTTTAATTATATTTTATTGTCCGTAACTGTATGTGTGCGTGTGCTGGTGGAACTTTGTTACATTCGTTCATTTTCTTGCAAATATTACGTTTCAGTTTGAATCGTATGTACCTATTCGTAAGTAAGTTTTGAAAATAAAGAGATGTGATAAAGATGAGGATAACAGCAACAACAACAAAAACAATGGAAATGCTGTAACCATAAAGATGGAAATGATATAAATAAAAAAATAATTCATAGAGTGCAAAATGAAAATGTAATAAACTCAAATGACAACAACAAAGTATATCCGTAAAGTAAGACGCACACGCAAACACAAACACACAGACACACCACATCGCACCACATGTATGTAAACTCAAAAATACACATTAGAATAGCTTAAGGTGTAAATTTCTTAGCTTTATCTCTTGTCACACTTTTATGCGTAAAGCCTTCCTCTTTCGTTCTTTGGTCTCCCACCATTGCTTAAATTTAAAGTCCCAGTGAACTACTCCCTTGCTATCATCGCAGCCGCTTTCTATCTCTCTCTCTCTCTCGCATCACATCCATCTATTTCACTCATCAACTTTCAACTTTTTTATTAAGTAATAAAATTAATTCATCATTATTGATAATGCATGAATAGTATACATTTTTATACACTAGGCGGGGTATGTGTGTCTGTATAAGTGTGTATGTATTAGTGTAACTTTTCTATACACATGTCGGTGTGTTGTGAATCTAGTAGTAGTTAGTTGTTTGTGTATTTTAGTGCGAATGTTTTTTGGCGATGTTTTGTTTTATTACTCATTTTAGTCTACATCTTCCGCTCCCTCTCTTCTTTTCAATTTTTTGGCCTTTATCATCTTCAATGGATTTTAGAAAATATTATAATCTACGTCGGTCTTAAAGGAAAGAGGCAAAATATTAAAGGATAAATAGTATTTTTAAAGTATTTCTTCTTCTTTTGAAGGTAACTATGTATATATATATATATATATATATATAGGGTAAAGTGGAGTACCTTTGACACATAATTTTCAAAGGCCTGTAATTCCAAAAATTATTGATAGATTTAAAAAGATGTAACTGTTTTTAAGACATTGATTTTTTTAGATCAAACCTCGAAAAAAAACTATATTTTCATAAAAACTGCATCACTACTTTTTCCAAAAACCCCATTTTGTCAAAAGTGCCCCGGGCGCAGGGCACATTTGACTTTACAAGGGGACATTTGACAAAAGTCGATAACTTTGCTACACGTCTATATATATGTATAAAAATTAAAATATGTGTTATATCTCGAAATAACACCGAAACCTCAGCAGAGATTGACACAAATTTGTACAATGATACATTATTATTTTATTACTATTATTTTATTTCCGTTCTGACTATTATTATTATTATTTGACCTTTATTTATCAAAATTTTTATTTGCAATTTCATAATGATGCATTATGTCTCTGGTCAAAAGATAGGAATAGTCTGAGTTCAAAATTACAAGTGGGTGTGGCACCTCCCATACAAACTTTTATTATTTTTTTTTTGGTATATATCGGGAACCATTTACGGTACAGTACTGAAATTTCGCGCAAGGACGTCGATTGACAATGTCATAATACAGGAAAAACGTGGATGGAATTAGAAAAGGGGTAAAACTCCAAAATTTAGTATGAAAGGCTTTAAATTTTAAGCCCCATATTTTTCGGAGGCTGATGTCACCGTTTCATGTTATTTCTAATATCTGAAATTGCTCTCTTCACTTTCTCATCGATTTGTCTTTTTAGCTACGTCCATATCTTAAAAAATGTATAAACAGAAAATATAACAATTCTATTGCAAATACGTAAATCTGCAATATAGGGAACAATTGATATATGTCAAATGTGCCCCTTTGGTAAAACTCAAATGTACCCCAAAAGCTATTATTGATCTGTTTCTTCTTTTTCAATTTATCTTGTTTTATTTTCACAAAACACACTTTTTTTTTTGTTAACATTAAAGAACAGTGCTTACAAATTTTGTTACTCTTTTTTAAAAAACAGTTACGATTAATTCACAAAACGCTTACATACTAGTTGTCGAAAATTACATCAGCGTTAGCTAATTTACAAAAAAAAAATACGTATTAATCCAAAAACAGTTAAAGTAGAATCTTCAAAGTTCATAACGTTTCTTTAAGTCAAATTAAGCTTTTTTCTGCATTTTAACTTTTTGGCTTTTAGGGCGTGGTCATACTGAACATGGCAAAGTCAAATGTGCCCCGGTGTCAAAGGTACCCCACTTTACCCTATGTATTATTATGTATTATTTTTCCATATTAAATTAAAGACAAACAAAGTTGCATTAAAATTCAATAAGAATATTTAACGGATAGATAGATTTCTGAACAGATTAATTCCCAGCATAAAAATTCAGATCACATTTTCAATGATATCCCCGTCTCTATACTATGGTTAAGTGGTTGTCCGTCTGGATGTACTTAGACTGAAAGACAGCACATTGTTGTGCCTCCCTTTAATAAGCTAGGTTACTCAAACTATTTCAACTAGCGTGACTAACAAACAGTCGTGGATTACAGTTCTGAATTTTGAGCCTTCCTGCTGCGTTAGCCTTTACAAACATGTCCAAAGGGGGAAGGTGTAGTAGGTGGGAAGGTAAACAAAAAGTTCGTAACTGAATTTAGCCTGAAACGAGTTAATTTTGAAGACATCAACGTTGTTTGAAAGTCTAGAATTCAGGTCTAGAAATATAGTTTGCCAATTCTAGCCGGACCACAAATATTGTACTCTTCTTTATATAAGTATTCAATTTAAGAGCCATTACATGTGTGTGCGTGTACGTGTGGTCACAATGAAGAGGACCACCATTTGATGTAGTGAAACTGTTTTTTGTTGTTTTGGTTTTGGGCTTCATTTTAGTTTATTCGAAATTTGTTTATTTTTGTTTGTTTAGGATTTTTCGTATTGAATACACATTTTCGAATAGGTTTATCACATGCGACAAAGTAGAGTAGAGAATACTTTGTTTTATAAAACGCGCTACGATCAACGACGAGCAGAGCATGAGGTTCAGTAATACATTTTTGGTTTCAAAAGCAAAAATAAAACCCAAAATCGAATGGGAAAAAATTGTAACGGAATGGATTCTCGTTGACACAAAACGTATCCATTTCTAACGGAAAATGTTGCAAGAGAGTATTTTGCATGTGTGTGTGTGTATGCTTGGTGTGGAAGGTCAATGGAAATCGTTTTGTAGACGCTTCACTTTATGTTGTGCTGAGTTTTCATTGTTGTTGTTATTATTATTATTGTTTGTGTTTGTGTTTGTATGAATGCATTTAATTTGTATGTGTGCATGTGAGTGAATGTGTGCAGATTGGCAATTGCCAACTAACGCCATTTTTGTTAGTGAAACTGTGCATTTCCGGTCATGATGGCAATAAGCAGTGTGCAAATGAATCTTTTTTTTTTTTTTTGAATATTCTACCAACATACAAAATGTGTGTGCGTGTGAGTGTGTTCAAGTATAAAAGCTCTCACTGCCATCAATTCTACTACAATTACTTTACTATTTTTGCTACTATTACTACTACTACTGGTACTCTTTCCCACTTCTACTACTGTGTGCATATGCACTTATTTCCATTTCTATATCTATGCATTTGCCTATCTATGTATCTATGCATCATAATGTTTGTATGTTTTTATGAGCGTGTGTGTAAAATTCCATTTATGCTAGTTTCAAAATTTGCTAAAAACCCAAAAATTCAAATATTAAACCAAATCTGAGTGCTTTTTAGGTTGTGTCAGATTTTTTTTCCTTCTGCTTCCTTTTTGCATTTTGCTTTGTTGTTGTTTTTGTATTTGTGTATAATATTATGTTTGTTGCGGCACATCGAGTGTCATAAATGTGAAATAAAATATTTGAGTGTGTATGTGTTTGCGTGTTGCTCCTAAAAGTGCGGCTGACTACAAACTCACATTTGTGCCGATGTTTTTGACGCAACTGCCCATTTTCAGAATTGATGACGTCCATGTCCATGCCCATGTCCACCATCCGTATCTTTCCAGCATAGTAAAAATCATCAAAATTTGCATCAAAAACTAAAATTGAATTTCAAACAAACAGCAACAAAATATAATGCATTTCATTAGAGTTTCGCGCTCGTTCCTAAATGGACAATAGAGAGCAGGCGGGAAAATAGCAGCATCCATTTGCACACATGTGTTGGTGTTGATGCCTTGCTTTTGAAAGAGCTACTCCTATGTTGTTTTTTTTTTAATATCTGTGCCTAAATTTTACTAATTTTTACCAAAAATCAGACACAGTAATGAAACATTTTTCACAATGCTCTACATACAGATATTCTATGTTAATTTTGGGTAAGTGCTTCATTCTGAAAATACACGTCCAAATTCATGAAAATTCAGTTGCATTGGGAAATTGTAAATTCAGAAAATGGAGTTTTCTTTCATTTTTAAGAATTAATATATTTCATTCCACTAGTACCCCATTTGCCTAAGAGATACAATTTGCTTATACTATAACGTATTAAATTTCAAACTGCTAGCATATGATGGGGGATGAGGATGACTTTCTCCTCAGCCAGAGGTAAATTTAAAGGCATTCTCTGCGGCATTATACCTAAAAATTTAAACTATGCATGTAAGTGTTTCCAATCCAAACCACATTGTATGTTTCCAGACAAGAAATTAAGCCATATATAAAGAGGTTTAGATAAGTAGGCGTGGCACCCCCTTTAAAATTTGAATGTCTTGTTCGATATGTCTCCAGAACAATTTGCAGTACAACATTGAAATTTGGTGCAAGGACGTTGGTTGACAAAATCATGTTTCGAGAAAATTGTGGGTGGGATTGGAAGAACTGGAGGGGCTCTTTTCATATAACCTGTAAGTTACTAAGATTCGGAGTGAAAGCATTATTTGTTAGTGGGTATGACACATGTCATGCATAATATAATATAATTCTCTTGTTAAAAATAGTCCAGGTTGGTTTGCTTGGTGCCAATATTGGTTGTATTGACATATATATACTTCAACTTCAAATAAGTTATAAAAAACTTGGATGGATCAATTTTGCCCATATTTAAGGCAGTTCAAAGATATTTATTTATTTATTTATTTCATTGAGTCAATGGAAATTATAAAAATTTCTTACAGACTAAAACAATTGTAACTTAGAATTAGTTAAAAATAAAAATAGATTTAAGACAAGCATAAGGATAGAATTCATTGAGTAGGTTTTTAAATGAAACTTAAGTAACCGAGAAATCTAAAACCAAGAAATTAGAAATAAAATAAAACCCAGTTAAGGCTCTAGAAATAGGGGCGAACAAGGCATAATTTGATCGTCGCAGCCCAACATAAATCTCTGGTTGGAATACTAAAATTGATCAGTTCTAGAAGAGCAGGACAATCAACAAAACCAACAATGATGTCAAAAACAAACATCAGAGACAAGATAGTTCTTCTGTTATTTGAACTAACTACAAGGAAATGAAGGATGTTCTGTAATGAGTAAGACTTTGCGAAGCACTAATGCACGGCAGTAGGGAGTAGATGGAAATGCGCCAAGTGCCAAGTTCTAAAGGAGCATCCATATAAGATAAAGGGCTCTAGGCAAAAGATCCGTATGTAAATCAGTCACCATAATAATAAATTTTTTCGCTTTGTGCTCTGTACTTTTTCATGCGATTTTATTCTTAAAATCGATTGAAATTTTGAAAATTGTAATTCAGAAATACATTTAATGCATATGAATCTTAGTATGTACACATTTTTTAAATTATATATTATGTGCAATTTGAAAAAACCTTTTTTCTATTGCCAGAGCGTGACTAGCATATTAAATATTAAAATATTTATCTATGCCGCATTAATTCTACCTTCAAAACTCGTCCATGTCCTGTGTGTATCCAAACATCTCATATGGAAAATAATAAATTGCTGACATTTTAATAACAAATAATTTGAAATTAAAAGCAGTAAACATAAATTAAGCACATGTCTTACATATTACTATGTTGCTGGTGCTGCTGCTGCTTTTCCAACTTTGACTTTATTGCTATCAATTTGCATAGTTTTAGCAGCAACACTTTTGCTGCTGGGCTGTAGCTGTTTTCCTGCTTACGTGACATTTGACTGATATACTCCCCCCTTTTTGGTTAAGTAATACGTACACACGCACATGCACACACACACATATATATACATATATATATATCTATATTTATGTAGTATATGTATTTATAAATAATTTTGAAAAGCATGAGACCAACCTGTGGCACTTATTACTACTCGTTTCGTCGTCGTCTCTGTATATGACATCAATTTATGGGGCGTTGGTCTCTTTAGAGCGCCAGCATTTGACATACAATTGCACATACTCGCACATAGACAGACAGCATATACTTAACAGCTGCTGATAAGAAATGTGTGTTGTTGTTGTTGCTGTTGCTGGTACTGCTGTTGCTTTTGCTTTTATAATTATTAGTATTATTGCTATTATTGATGATGAATTGTTACATTGATGCAGTGCACATTGTTGTATGTGACAACAACTGACGAAACGTTGTGAAACATTGTGAGCACATTGCTGCAGTAGCTGAAAGGAAAGCATTTTCATAATGAAAACTGAATATTAATAAAATTAATTGCATACCTTTATGTACAAATGGTACACAAGTGTAATTAAGGATTAAAGTTCATACTGCAAAATAACATGAAGCGTTCAATGTATAAGTATGAATGTATTTATTATTATTATTTGGAATCTAATAATCGAATCTCCCGAAGCATTCATCCAGATTAAGATTGTAACGACAAGGGCCCTAATCTCGATTTCAAATTCCTCAAATCGCCTTTTTTAGTTATTAAAAACTTTCTTTATATCGCTTAGCAGTTACCGTCTGACTTGTACTTTTGGGTTCCATACAATGGACTGCTGTTTGGTTTCTGGGTCATACTTATACGATTTTGCTAAAGATACTAGAACCTCTATTGTCTGGGCACACTTTCCTCCTTTTGAACTCACTTAAAATTCGTGAAATCAATCGAGCAGATTTCTTCATATACCCCAGAGGGTTTTCTTATATTCGTGAATTGATTTCTTAAATTAATCTTGGATTTTCGTCAGTTTTAGTCTTCTCCAGGGTTACATATGTTTCGTAGGGCATCATTCAAGAGGATTGCCTTTTACAGAAAAATGTCCAGTCTGGAATCTTTGAAGCCACTTGGAAATAGCCACAAGATTCGCTCCAAATGCTGCTGCTAAGTAGACGGATTTCAACGAGATTATCCCACAACAGTGCTTTTTGAAAAAAGCCTGCATGATTATTTTTTATTTTTTAAGCAGAGCTTTAACAAAAGATTTTCAAATCCGTGGTTTTTTAGTTTCTATTGCGAAATGCCCAAAACTTGGTCAACGAATTTTTCAGTAAAATTGTTATACTTTTGGTAGAACCAAATTTTCACAAAACTCTTCGTCAAGCCCCAAATAATACAATATTCTAACCCAATCGTACTTAGTTTTAATTTCTGATAAGGATTTCGGAACATATCGTGGCCGTTTAGGAGAAAGGCTATATTTCACATAATATTCAATACTTTTTCATTAAAAACAAAATAAATCTGAAGATTATTTTAAAATATGTAAGTTCTTGTCAATAGCACATAAATTTCAAAATATAATAACGGTAAAAAAAATCTAAAAAAATTACGTGATTTCCCCGATACCAAGCAGGAGTAACTCCTCCCCGGTAGCAAATTTTGGATTTTTCAAAGTTATTTATATATTTGGAATTCACTTGAAATTTAATTTTCAATAAGAGCAAAGCTCTTCAAGCTCTTAATATTCATAAAATTAAAACTTCATTACTTCAATATAAATAAAATTTTATCACAATTTTTGGAGAGATTTATTCTTATACAACTAAAAATTATTCAACAAAATTTCATAAATAATTCATTTATGTACATATTTGAAATATTTCTCTCTCTAGAATTTCAGTTATTAAATTGTTAAATAGATACCTCAGATTAAATTCAAAGAATAAACTTAAACTCACTCCACATTTCGTTTAAAAATGTATTAAAGATAATTTTAGAACTTCTTAATTTTCTTCTTCGTCTAAACCACTTCAAGACTTCCACTTCAATTGCTTTCTCCACTAGATATGTAGTTTCTTATGCATTTGAAGTTACAAGCCCCTCCTCCCTGACCCACTCGGTGGCTCCTTATCCCCCCTGCGAAGAGTGTCAAAGTATCAATTACTTTTACCACTTTTGCCAGTACTTTGGAGATTATCACCAAAACAACAATTAAAATACGGAAAAGGTATTTTTTAATAAACTCGTAGGTGGTAAATACACCTGCTGATTACACACAACGGATAGATAGCTAGAAAACATTGATGGGAAAGGGGAGTCAGCAAAGCAACAACATAACTAACAATAAAGAGATACTTTTGTGTGTAAATACTTAAATAAACACGGGTGCGCGATATAGAGAGCAAAAGTTCAAAACTTTTGTAATTACATAAAATTTTTGGAAAATAACTTTTAACTACCATGGCAGTAGTAGCAGTAACAATAGCAGGTAGGTACATACTTGTAGTAGTGGCATTACATACACACATAAATACACACATACCTATATATGTATGCGTGTACTTAGTAGAGTATTTGCGCATAGCCGAAAATCTCTATTTAACTGGGTATGTAGTTATGTTTTGAGAAAGAAAGATAGGCAAATATGTAGGGGGAGTAGGAACACAAAAGAAGCTGTTCACTGAAGGAAAGTGAAACATTTGATATAATTTTCACTTGAATTGCGTGGCTTCATCTCGACTACGCAACCAAGCAGACCCACCTTAAATTACAATTTAAATTCTTGAATTTGAACAATTAAAAATATTTTGAGGGAGTAGTAGTGGCAGGAGATCTGTTTTTGTATGGTGTGTGTGTATGTGTGTGTTCAAATGAGTTTGTTTATTTAAATGTTTATGAGGGTGAGTGTCCAGTGAAACCAACCAAAAACCCAAGTATAAATTAAAATAATTTTTAGATCATATTCGTATTCGAAATTCGTAGAAAATTTATTCAAGCAATGAACAACTCGCGGTTGGAGAGCAAAACAAACAAATATATTGTATCTAAATAAGTTTTGAATTACTGATTATCACTTTCGAAAATAAAAAGTACAAATGTACAAGAAGGAAATTTATTTCGGTCATGATTGAAAACAAAATGTGGTACGAAGAATAGCAGTTGGGGTCTTCTGTCACAGTTTAACTTTTGCTTTTTAGTTTTAGCTAGAATGTGACCTCAATTATGGTAAATATAAAACTGAATTTGCTACAGCATTTCAGGCTTTCAGAGCTATATGAGACGGCTGGGATCATATTTGAATAGTTTTTACGTCACTGATGCCATTTGAACTTAGGATGCCGAACATGCTGAAATGGTCTTCAGTATTTCTTTTTATTTTACCCCTTAATTTGCCACATGCACAACACTTGACGTACGCTGGTAATCCGTCATTAATTATAATTTTTATTAATATGATAATGCGCTCTTTTATCATCGGTTCAGAGCCTAAAGTCATTAAATAACATATTTGAAAAATAAAGTAATTTCAATTTTAAGACAATTTGTGCTCAAGGTTTGTTGAAAAATAAAGGTTTCTTAATAAAGATTGTAATTAATAAATAGAAAACTTAAAGTTTAAATGAGTTTTTGCCAAATCTTTACTTAGTGAGTTTTACCTCGAACCGACTTGTTTGTTTTTATTTTTACTATTTTTACTACTTCTTTGTTTAATATATTCATTCTCATTTCTAAGAATCTCCACTTCCGAGTCTCTAAAGTCTCAAATCGCTTTTAATTTACGCCTGCGTTGTCGTTTATGTGCTCATTACCCATACAGCGCACGCGAGGCGCGGCAATTAAATTAAAAATAATTAAAAATTATGAAAATGGACAACGACTAACGGTCTGCATTGTTGGTCGGTTAAAGTAAAGGCGTTACATTGCGTTCTGTTACGTTATGTTGCGTTGCGTTGCTTTGCTCTGCGACCAATGACCTTTTAGGTAGCCCAAGTCCAAAAAGTCTTTGTCTTTGTCATACGCTACCATTATCATGATGATGATGATGATAGTCATCATCATAGCTTGTGCAGTTAAATGACTTAATGAAAATTTATTTAGTTGCAATTTGAAGTTGCTGTCTGTGAGATACGTATACATAAATACGCGCATATGTATGTGTACGTGTGTGAACATGTAGCCCATGCATTTATACATTATTTCAAAAGTTTAATTGTAAATCAGCATAGCTGCAGCCTCTAAGTATTCATCTTCATCTTCGCATCGTCGCTTTGATGAACTGAATAACTGACACGAGACATCCAGCCATCTGTGTGTCCGCTTGCCCGTTCGATCGTCCGCCGACGATTCAAACATTAATTTATTCATTTAGTTTCTTCTTAAAATTAAAGTTGCTGTTGAACGGAAATATGACATTTCGACGTTTAACTTTGATGTTGACTGTCATCGTTCGTTGATTGAAAATGAACATGCACCAAATTGCAGTGCGGCGTCAAGTTCGCACATCACAGAAAAAGGAAAAAACTGCACAATTATTGCACAATTGCATTGCTGTTATGAATTATTGATTGGGATTAAATGTAACGCAATGAAAGATTTAGGTAAACAAATATAATCGTGATAAAAATCTATTTCTAGTGATAAATAAATTTTTTGGTTTTCAGAAAAGGTTCAAGTAAAATAATTTTTTCTCAAATCTCTTTAGCATATCTTAAGCCTTAATTCACTTTATTGTCGTTATAACATGGATTTTGGATGTGCACAAATGCGGAATGTGTACTTATGTATGAATGTGCATTGTGCCATACTTAAATTGGTTTTGCCATGCTGAGACACAATGTTGTCAAGCTCACACACACTCACATTGAGACGACACTCACGGGTATGCACTGTCATTGCCATTGTCATTGTAGCGCGGCTGCTGCTGTGGCTTCTGTATTTGTGCCTTGTTTGCTGCGTTGTATGCACTTGAGAGTTCAAGTTACAGTGATTATCATGCAATTTCCCGCCCTGCAGCAAACACAATAACAACATTTGACATTACGCGCTAGCTGTCATTGCTTCTGCGCTGGATGTCACTGTGACGTCTGCTAGATTTTCCTTATTTCTTCTTCTTTTACGTTTTTCCTTACTCTCATTCCATTGTTGATGATTAACAGTCTGGTGATGCGTTTGCCTGCCTCCCTTCTTAATGCTTCTTCAACGATGCTTTTTGTTTGTCACTCGCTTGGGTTGCTTGCTAGTTCGAAGGTGACATCACAACAAACGCAGCAGGTAGACAAACGGATGGGTAGATGAGTAGACAGCGGCAGGGACACCGGCACCGGCAACAGCTGCTGCGACAACAATTCCATAACCTCAAGTGGCTTAACCTTTGAGCAGGTTACCTCCTTTCATAGCTGTAGCTGGTAATACAAACATATTTACATACAAACAAATCATTTCTATTTAATGAAACCCAATTACAATGCAACCTCAAGATGACGCTTGAATTTGGTTTGCTGCCGCACACACATACACACATACAGTTTCTTCTTTCTAATGCTTTGCGTATCCATGCATACCTCATCTCTTCTTTTCACTTTACATTGCATTGAAATGCATATCCATCACATCTCGAACGTGTGATATTTTTACTCTGGTTAATTAACGCTTTTCAATTTAGATTTCAAGACTTCTTTGCTTCCCTTTTTGGGAAGTTTTCGGTTTTATAAACATGTAGATGGCATAGACTTTAACTTTAGACTCTTCTTTACCAATCATGCTCATCGTCATCGTCATCATCATCGTCATCATCGTCGTCATCATCGTTGTTGTCGTTGGCAAAACACACATAAAAGAATGTCACAGATATACATGAACTTGTCTGCATACATACATCAACCTTCATATGTGTCGCATCACGTACATTGCCAGGGTGCAGCTCCTCGTACTTGATATTTCCAATTGTTCTTGTTGGTATTCGTTTACTTTTCCCAGATATCTTTGCTGTTTCGAATTGAATTGTTATTTTCCTTTTGGAACTTCGTATTTGAATGTAAATAAGTTTCCATTCAATGATCATCACAGTGATAATTACCTTCACTTTTGTTCTCTGCGCGCTTATTGATGCATCTGTGACATGCAACTTTAGCCATGAATGAACTTTGTTTATTTGTGTCTTGCACGAAAACAATAATATAGAAGTGTTGTTAGAGTACAAACTAAAATGACTTTATCATCGAAGGGCATTTAAAATATTTCCCTGTTTCTTTTCATTTTACTTAATCTTCGGCAATAACAAACTTTCATTTTAATCAGATATTATAAATAATTATCTCATCTTGAGACTTGAGAGTTATTTATATAATTTAGAATTATATTTTATAATATAAAATTCGTTATGAATAAAGCAAAAAATGCATTAAGATTTATAATCAATTAACAGTAATACCATAAATTCACTATAAATCTGATACATTAATACGAAACTCAACTAATATGAAACAGATATAAACTTACTTAAATTATAGTTATGGAACTTAATTTACTTCCAATACTTTCAAGTTAAAGTTCATCTGAGTTTAGCATCAAATCAAATTTATTTATTTCTATTAAGCTTGAGTGAGCATAACTAGATATTTAAATTCGTATGAACTGAAAAGAAAACTTGACAACATTGCCATTAAATTCCAACATCGATTCGTGGCTGAGTCTCGTTTACAATGCGATAAATCGGTTTCATTATTTTCATTAGAGCTTCGAATGATGAGTACACGAATATTCTATGCAAATTGCAAAGTAAATATCTGCACAGTCTCAATAAAATAAAAACGGCAGCGTTGATACTTTGTTACATTTGTATTCAGATAGAAAGAACACAGCCACAGCGCAAATTGCCTAATGCGATACGAATACGCGAGGATGACAACGACAGTGAGAGCGACAGACGGCAACCGCCACAGTTACAGTTAACATCATCACCACCAGCAGCATAACCATCACAAATACCGGCATTGTCACCAGCACCACCATCATCATCATCATTATCGTCATCACCATCATCATCAATGTCACATCGCCCATTGGCAAAAATTCCGCATTATTTTCAAATGTACTCACAAAATAAGCTCAAAGGAAACAAGTAAATGTTGTTAGCTAAAAAGAACGGAAAAATATATAGAACATAGTGATACTGGTGTATATGTATGGCAGCAATAAGAACAACAACAACATCAACAACAAGAACCATAAAAAGACAACAAGAGTTAGAACTTTGGGAAAAAATTACAAAGAAAAAGCACAGAGTAACTCGCAGTAACTCAGAGCGAAGGACAACCCAAGTCATATTAAATTAAATTCAAAACACACAACATCCGAGCAACTAACACCTTTGTCCCCAACTCCCCTGTCCTCACACCACTTTCCGCTTCGGCGTTGTTCTGTTTTTGTGGTTGTTGCTGTTGCTGTTATTTCTGCCACTGCCACTTTTGCTGCCATCAATATTATTTCCATAAGTTTCATATTCGCAGTGATTGTGATCTAATTTTGAGATATACGAGAAAAAGCAAAGTAAAACGCAAAGTAGAAAGCAGAAATCTACAAAAACATCGAAAAAAAAAAACAAAAACGTTGTATTGATTTATTTTGTTGCGTTTCATCGTCATCGTCGTCTGCCTCCCAGAACAAAAAACAAAAACCAACAAAACACAATACAAAAATCCTTGCGAAAAGCACATGATAAAATATGTATGTATGTAAGTATGAGTGTGTGTGTGTGTGTGCACAACTTCCTTTGTCCGCATTTACACTCGAAAAAAGTTAAACAATAACAGCAAACAAACAAAAAAGCAAACGAACAATGCAACATCGCGAGCAAAACCGCCTTTTATATCCGCTTCCTTCTGCTTCTCCTCTGACTTTTTCATCTGCGTTTTTAGTGATATACTTGTGTGTTAGCTCGCTCACTTACCCGCTGCATACTCGCGGCCCCAAGTGTTGTTTGACTTCACTCCAGCTTCCAGTTTCAGTGTTGCAAAGTCGACGAGGTGAGCAGCAGCACCAAGCGCTGGAAAAGTATGAAAAACAACAACAACGAAAAAAAAACATTGCAAATCCGATTAAAGTTCGTTGAAAAGCAATTTTTCCAATCAAAAAACCACTTTGCTGCTTATTAAAAACTACTTTGAACTGTTCAAGTCGGTTAGTATAAATAAATCGCCGGTATACACCCGATAAAAATGAAATGCTTAACAAGCAAGTTAACGTGCAATCGCGCAGGAGCAGAAACAACAACAACTCAACAACTTTATAGAAATTATTTGTGAAATATTGATGTGTGTGAGAAGATGATGTAAAAGTTTCTCTTGGCAACGTCAGTAATCATAATTTGTGCTAAATATCATCATTAAAGGTAATGAATGACGACAAGATTAACAACTAGTTGCTACGCTACACAATCAATTCGAAATATGAGAATAATTCACTTTATTTCTTTTACATGATGCTATGAATGGGAAGGAGAAGGATTGGTAGTTTTCATCAAGGATGAAAAATCTTATACTCCGATAGATTCTAATTGGACAGCCAAGCTGGGGCTCGATTCATGCCTTAGCAAAAATAAAACGATCAGTCGTCAGATGTGTTCTTCTATTCTAGGCACACACTTCTGGATAAGAGAATGAGTTTGCAAGCTTTCTGAGAACTCTGGTGCTATAACTGCACGTGTGATATTCTACACCAATCGAGATTATATTGATGTTGTGTTATATCTATTTACAATCTCAATAAGATTCAAGGGTCTTGTTTCAGATCATGCCCAGTTTAATATCTGAATTAAAAATAATAATATATTTTTAGATGATTGGTTGTTGATATTAAATTCAATAGCCTGCACCTATGAATATTTTTGCATATGTCTAAAAAATCCGCAGAAAATGTTTCATCACATAATGCAAAATTAATTTGAGAACATACACATTTAGTCATGTGTACATAAGTGTATCGTAAAGTAGTGTATATTTTCATTATAGTAAGTGGCAATTGCTCTAATTTCCTTAAATTACTACAATTAAATTAATGATACTTTTGTGTATTGTTCCATAGATACTAAAAAAGAGTTGAAAAGAAATTATATCAGCTCTCTTTTTATTGTCAGCATGCATGATATGTATGTATGTATGTATGCTGTACACAATAACTAGTATACTATAGTGTCAGTGTTCGGTGGTCAGTTTGCTTTGAGCTAATAGAGAAAGTAATATTTCTAATTATACATACATATGTACAATACATACTTATGCATGTGGTCTTAGTGGTTGGACTTCTATGTGGAAGTCTAAATCTAAATTTTTCTTCTATAAAGAAGCATATTCTGTACAGCATATTGTGGAAACTACTAGAACACCTCATTCACTTCGCTCAGTGTATTACTACAGCTGATAATCAACATACTCCAAGATTACGAGGAATGCTTACAGTACGAATGGAGGAAGAGAAAAGAGGAAGAGAAGACGATACAAGTAACACTGAACATCCCTTTTGGGCCAATATCACTAACTAGCTACTGCCAACAGAGAGAACGTACAAAGAAAATGCGCATCTTTTTTTATCTCTTTGGAATCTCACATTGATGTCACTTAATAAGATCTTAGCTAATACGCGCACATACTTGTATGTATGCGTGGGGCCAGGGGCAAAGACCTGGTAATCCAGCTAAGTATCAGCTAACGGCTTCAAACAGCAGACGAGCCAACGAGCCATATAAAAGGAGAAAGCTACACACACTAACACACAAGCAAAGCAGAGCAGCATCTTAGACAACGACAAAGCTGGCGATGATGACGTTGAGGATAATGCCAATGAAGATGGTAAAAAATATTCATGTTGATGCTGGTATGGGCAATTTGCTTGTGCCAGTGCGACGAGGACCCAGAAATTTCTTAGTTTACTGCTGAAGTTGTAGCAAGTAGAAAGATGTGGGTGAGAATGTATGAAGTTGTGCTGCTTTATTGATTTGTTTGCTATTTTATTCGATTCTTAAAAACGAATTGTTCTACAAATAAAAATACATAAAAAGAAACAAGCAGAAGCAAAAAACGACAACAATGACGAGGGTCTCTCGCTTGTGGAATGTGAATGAATGAAGTGCAGAGCATGCGGGGGAGCTTATGTTTTATATGTTTTATTTCTGTTCATTTATGCCTTATTTCGACACTGATTGGGGCGGCACTGTGTACTAACTGAATAAACTATGTGACGAGGTATTGTTGCATTGTGTAAGCGCACGGTATGAGGACGTTGGGTTTAGGAAAGTAGCAACTGGTGCAAAACGAGCAGAAGGTGTAGTAAGGTAGCGCTGAGGACTCTAGCATGTCTTCATCCACCCTCCGCTGCCTCCTTCGTTTTCTGTTGTTGTTTTCATTGTTGCTGTTGTTGTATTCGTTATCGTTTTCATTGAAAAGCGAATAAACGAAACATAACTTGGAATTGAACTTAAAACGATATAAAAATAAACTCAGTCAAACTCTAAATGGTAGACTTAGATACCGTTTTTCAATGTTAAGTCGCATAAAATGTTCCCCTTCAACCCCAAGCCAAGCAATGCCGGTAAAGGCGAGAGTGCGACGCAAAGACTTACAAGGATTGTTTTGCTAGTGTTTGCTTTGTTATGTGCGTGTGTGTGCGCCTTTATTTCTTCGAGGACACAAATATCGCAAAAAAAATACACAACGTAAACAGAAATAAAAATACTGTAAATAAATAAACAAGCAAAAACGAAAAAAGAAAAAAGAAGAAGAAAAGTAATATAAACAACAACAAACCAAACCAGAAAAAAGAAAACATCAAAATTTCAAGCATCAAGACATAAAAATACAAAAAATTGGCAACAACAAAAAAAACTCAATTCTCGCTTGATTGCAGTCTATATTCCAAATTCAACTGTTCAATATCAAAATCAATGCTGAGGTTTTGGAGGAATTGGCGTCTGGCAGAAGTGGAAAGGTAAATTTCTTCGTGTTTGGTATAGAAAACAATAAATTTGACGATTTATTTATTTTTAAAAGAAGACATTTTTGCTAGGCATGGTCTCTAAGTTATCGTTGTGACGACTGATTTATAATAGAAAAACATAATTATTTTTTGCGCACAATACAGAAATTTTTTTTTTTCTGTAGAAATATTACATAAATAATCGTTGCGAAGTCTTTTGTCATTTAGCTGAAACCTATCCCAATGTCAAATTTTTGCAAAGACTTGGTGGTAGCTATTAAGTTATCAAATTTGAACCTGAAAACTAAAGAAAGATGGCGTTGCATTCTGCAAAGAAGGTTAGGTTAGTTTGTAATGGTTGTCTCGAAAACGAGGCTTATTTAAACTCACCACGTTTTGCAATAACTTCTGGTAAGAATAAACTCTGTTTTACAGAAATTGTACCCTATACCATTTAAAGATCTGTGAAAATCTGAGTGTTAGTTATTCCAGAATTTTTCAGAATCCTATTCTGTTGCTGAAAAGTACTGTGTACCTGGGAAATATTCTTATTAGTTGTGTAATTCAACAACTTGTACATAAACGGCAACATATTCTACTACAAGGTGGCTTAAGAATTTTGATGAAGACCTCAATGAACGAATTTTATAAAGAGTATCTCCAGACAACATAATTTTGCATTTAACGGTCCCATCAGAAACGCATAGTCTCAGCAGTATGCAATTCTCAGCAGTAAAGAATTCTAAAATAACTTCGCTTCAAATTACAATGCCCAGCATACAAACAGGGAATCCAAACTGGTGTCAGCAAATGGTTGTGGTCACTTACCCGCGAAAAAGTCTCGATTTTATTTAGTTTTGTGTTACAGACACTATTTAAAAGTGATACCCGTTCCAGATATTTCCTCTAATCATCCGCAGACACCAATCTGTATAAAAAATATCCGATTCACAACACAAGCCGGTCGTATCTTACCAAACTACTCATTGGCTTAAATACAGGAAATACATCAGCGCTAATACTCAATTGGACATGCCCCTGAAAAAGAAGGCCTCTCCAGTTTAATTACATTAGCCGTAAAAGACCACGGTGTTACTCAAAAAGCGGAATACCCACCTTGCCATGGCAACAACTTAAATCTCCATATCTCTCCAAAAATCTTTAAAACTCAAAAAAGAAGAGTCTTTTCGAATTAACTTCTTAATCTATCCCCAACAAAATCGTACGCGTAAAGCGTACCACCAAAAAATTAAATTAATTAAAGTAATTAAATTGGAGAACGAATAAAATTTGATAACCATCGAAAATCTGTGTATATGTACTCCCAATAATCCCATCATCAATTTTCAAATTCCATCATTCTCTATTAGAAATCCTTTATCATCCCTGTTATACGGAAAATATTTAGATGTAATATTTGTAATATCAAATGAATTAAGCCCCAAAGAAGCTACAGGTCCTAGTCTTCTTCTAAGAGAAAAGATGGTCAAGCTCGTGAGTTCCCAACATAGTATTCGATATGCTAACCAGTAGTCACACGACTATATCTACTTTCGCAGTCAGCACTGCTTTTCTTTCAACCCTCCCTAATCACATACAGGCCTCAAAATATCTTTATGTTCATCTAAACTCCCTGGAGAAATAGCTGGCTCAGTGGTGAATTGGAATAAATGAATCCAAATGCAAACATATTAGATTTACTATAAAGCAAGACTCACTTCCTCCACCCCTGATCAATAGAAAAATATTTACCCAGTGTTCTGCCACTAATGAACTCGGCAGATTTAAGCTGTAAAAGCTCAAATTAATATCCGCAATTCCTACTGGCTTATAAATAGGAAATCGAAACTCACCCTCGAGTATAAAGTTTTGTTGTAAGTACAAAGCGTTTGTAAAGCCAATTTGAACGTATGGTGTTCAACTCTGGAATACGAGGTTCCATCTAACATTGAAAAACTTCAACGAACTCAATCTTAAAACCTTTTTATAACATTAGAGTCCCTGATATATTAAAAATGATGCCATTATTCGTGTTAAACTGTTAAACTACACTGTTTCTAATCAGTGATGAAATATCCAAATTTCAAATTGTACCTAATTGACCAAAAAAGTTGTATCTAAATGAGCATGAATGTACCTAAAATAGTATACTTCATTCGTTCATCGTTTTTGTAAGAAATTGAATTTTCATTTAAAAGTTAACAATTAAAAAAGTAAATAAAACATGAAAACGATACTCGTTATATATCCTTGATTTATCTATATATCATTTATATTCCATAAAATAAATAAAATTGTTTGTATTGAAAATACAGCAGTTGGCTTCTTTACATCAAATTAGGTAAATTACGTTAAATTATTGCAGCACAAATACAGTGAGACTCGAAATTGATCACAAAAAAATAACATTTTAGGGCACGACAAATCGGAAACTAAGAAGAAAAGTTTTTAGTCATCCAGATGGAAACAAGTGGAATGAGAAAGGCCGCACATTGGTCATGAAAGTTCAAAAATTTACAAAAATTACTGTTTATAAAAGGAATCATACATAATACAAAAATAATTTTTGAAACCCGATAATGTCTATTAATAGGTTTAAAGTCATAAGAAGTTTGCATTTCATAACATTTTTGCTAAATTTCAAAAATCTTCTTATGATGTTGACCCTCTTTCGGCACCAATAAACTTTATTCGATTTAGAAAATTATTTTTGCAATATTTTCCCTTTTGTAAACAGCAATATCAGAACTGTGAGCTTTGAAGTCAAGCAATACAGTACAGGTAAGTTAAATTTAAGTAGTAGTATTACAAAATATTTTTTTTTTTTTTTGTAATTAATTATTAAATTTATTTTGGCCGATGGCAAATTGTACCTAAAATGTGCCAATTGTACCTAATGTACCTTGTAGTTCGAAAAAGTCGGAAAAAGGTACAATTGTACCTACTTGTTCATCACTGATACGCACTATACATATTTTGTCTTAATCTTAGTTTCCTATATCTGCAAAAGAAAGATTTAATAAATAAAAAAATTTATAGAAAAAGGCTCTGAGGCATAATTCTTTCGCAATTGTATTTATTAATTTGAAGTCTTGCTCTATAAACAGAATCTCAAAACTTTTATCAATACTTTAATGGCATATTTTCATTTTACGAGAAAAAGCACCACAATTTAAAGAAAAAACAATTTATTGTATTTTTATCAAGATTACAGAAACAAGTTTCATATTTGGTATGTTTTATTATAGAGAGGGTCGAAGTGGAGGCCACCAAATACTAACTAAATTAATTCCAATCCTGGGCAAATTGTTACATATTGTTAGTTTTAATTCAAATATTTTGTAAATTTAATTTGTTATTTCAAATGAATTTATATCATTTGAAATATTTTGTAAATATTAGAGAAGACTTAATTGCATTCACTAAATGCATTTGATATCAAATAAAATAATATTTTTAAGTGAATCTCTTTTAACCAGCACAAAGAATCAACTTTCTATTTACAAATATGCATAGCTACAAAAAGATCTGAATTGAATTTCGATAGTATTTTAATTATTGCAATATTATTCAAGAGAAAGAACGAGAAATTGTAATTAATGCATGATGCCAAATGATAAAATTGCTCATTATCTTTAAAAAGGAATTAAATTAACCGCATTCTCATATGTATGCATATGTGTGTGTGTTCAAATATACATGAATAAATAAGTATGTATAAGTCCATGTCTTTTTGTGTCTTCTTCTGCAAATGATTGAAAAATGCTTTTAATTTGCAATGCAGATTAAATCATGCTACATACATATACGGATTGATGTCATTGATACATACATAAGCATTTGCATGGATATATGATCCATATAAACAACAATAACAATGACATTCTCAATTATTACCAACATCACCACCATTATTATTGAAGCAAGCGTCATCGCCTTCATATCTTGTAGTTAAACAAAAATGTTATTGCTACCCGCATTTTTCAACCTTTTTCAATTTTAATATATAGATTTTGAACCGATGTTGTTGTTATTTCTGATATAAATAAGTTGAAATGTAAATATGTGTATATTCTCTGCAGCAAACGTGCCTCTTGCCACAGAGCCAATATTTATATATGTATGTTTATATATCCTTAAATCTTTTTGGTACAACATGAATTACCCAAACATTTCTCATCTCTGTTTCCCTTTCCCTCATCACCTTCTTCCCATCTTTCAGTTAAATATTGAAATATATGTGTATATTTAAAATATTTCGAATATGTTTTCAAGTGCTTTACTACTAAAAATTATTTCGATGGTGCGGGAGGCGCGCCAGCAAAAATGTTTAATTTATGGCTTCTTTTTTCGATTATATTAAACCAATGAATATGAAAAATCCACTTACGTCCAAAAATGGACAGACAAGCGCATGCAAAAGGGCGGTTATTTGACTTTAACGCAGGCAGGCACACACATATCCCAGTAAGAAAACAGATTGTCTACATATTTACTAGGTACTAGTTACATTATATAATTCTTTCGAATATATAGAGAAAATATTTATTGATAAACTACCCACAGTCATGGCCCAATTGACAATTAACAAAAACCAACTGTATGTATTCTACTTATTCTACACTGGGACATATCTACATACTATATGAATGTATATGTTGCGTTTAAGTGTTTGTTTATTAGTGTGTGCGAATAGGTTTTCCTTAGATTCTTTTAATACATTTTGAATAATCCAAAGGGTTTCATTCGTTCTACCATCACTTTCCAAGGTTTCAGGAAAATTTCTTATTTGTTTTTGTCGTGTTAGCTATTGTTGTTGCTGTATTGGCTTTTTGAATTTGTTATCTTCTTTAGCACTCAGCTCGCTCGCTCACTTTTGCTTTTACTACCAATGCCAAAGAATACTTTGCAGCAATTTTGGGGTTTTTTGTTTTGTTTTATTTTTGCTCTACGCACAGTTTTGGCACGCGTTTGATGCCCTTTTCCAACTCCAAATCATGCTCGGGCTCCCTCTCTCTGGAATTTCCAAAAGGTTAAAGGGTTAACAGGCCTATTGATGATACATTCGCCTGCTTATTTACAACCAGTGGCATTGGCATTTGCAACCAATGGCCGAAAATCAAATTCATAAATAAGTTTATGCACACACATACAAATGTACATGTGTGTGCATGTATGTTCGCTTGACAGCATATGTTTTGTTTGCTAGCCTATAAGCAGTTTTCATGTTTATGTATATATGTGTGTTTATGTGTTTGGCATAATATTTTTGTTGCAGCACTATCGTTTCCTACTCGGGCTCTCGTTAAAAGCCTATTTTAGTCAAGTTTAACACAAATTACTTATGGTCAGTGAAAATGGGATTATGATTAATATGGGTGGACTTTAGTGGTTATTGGTGGCTGCAAGGACCCTCGTCTCTTTTGTGGTTTCTGTGGCCAACGCCAATGTTCAAACTTTTAAACGAAATGGATTAAGCCATATACAAAATAACTTATGTATTCGATTTATGCGTATAAATATTTGATTAAAATGCAATTTTCAATTTCAAATTAGTTCAAATTGTTCTTAAACTAATTAAAACATATGCACCAATGTAGTTTGCGTAGTATGCAAAAATAATTCAATGTATTCTAAGAACTTTGTAGCGATCTATCCCAAATTATTTAGCAACCCAACACACATCCCGTTCCATTTTCGTACCGTTAAACGTTAAAGAATAACTGTATTGGGAAATTAGCCTGTTTCTGGGTATGTTTACGGTACAGAAAGGATGATTTTGAACATCAAATCCGGCTACAATCTGTAGAAGTCGAAGTATCAACGGGCTGTTTCAGTACCGTCACATCGTATTAAAAATCGAATAGAATCCGAGTCTTGCGAGCGTACACGCTTTACACACCTTTAGAAAAACTGAGGGTAAAAATAGAAGAAGTTGTCGGAGAGTGACCAAGCAGAGTAACATTGTAGACAGGCACCTATGTATATCATATTTAAAAAAATTAATGAATTCCCTACTTCTTGTACATTTTTCATGAATTGTTATTACTATATATTTCATAAATTAAATTAAACTTGAAAAGGGAAATTCGTTCGTCGTTGTTTTTAATCAAAAGATATAAGAAAATAAATAAGAAAAACAACAGTTTCACTTACATAATATAATAGCAAGGATTAATTGTAGTAGTTGAATGACAATTGACATATTGGCTTTCAGTAGCAGATACCCATTCAACGATGGCATAGGCATCGGCACTATAAAATTTCGATCCTCTTGTAAAATGATTTGGATGACGGTGCAGTTTCTTTATTTCACTACATTTTGCAGAATAAAAAAATAATTGCAATGCAGCGCGTTAAACTTTACAAGTTTTGTGGGTATACCAATGGATGTTGTATTGTATGAAGATAGTTTCAGATCTAATCCATGTTTGTTTTAAATATTACTCTGAACCATGTATGCTGTATGCATAAAGTACTACATACATATTTGCATATACGTATGTATTGAATTCTATTACATACATTCCTTTAGGTATGTTTATATGAATGTTGGAAAGCTTCTTCTACATACTTTGTTACTGTAAATTTTATTAATTTCATTATAAAATACTTTCTGATGCGCGCTCGCATAAAGGTGAACTTTATTGCAAGCTACAAGTGTAAAATCAGTTGAAGCATAGTTTTAAGCAACAGCAAAAACAATAACGTAGCATACAAACCATAATAGCAACATCAACATCAACAACAACCAAAAACAAAGCTTGTAACAATATTGAAATTCTTTCGCTAACTTTGTTATTTATTATGATTTTTTAGCGCGAGGGAAAGAGGATGAAAATAGGTGCAGGTACAGGCAGTGCCGGTGCTGATAGCAACGGAGATGGAAGCAAAAGGGGGGAGGGCAACTCTTGTGTCTTCCATGAATTTTTAGAATAGTTGAGGAAAGTTGCAGCTACGAAAGCAGTTGCCTTTGTTTCTTTTTGAGAACACCATTGCTGCTGCTTCTGTTAGTTCCATAGTGGCGTGTAGCTGACTGATTTCTAATATCACAAGAGGTTGGTTGATGATATTATGTGGGTGTGGAAAAAGAAGCAGGAATAGCAGAAAAGAAAGTGAAGCATTCATATCCTTGAGGAATCACAAACATATGGGGAAGAAATTGTCTATTTTTGTTAACGTTAAAAACAACTCAACAATATTGTTGCATATGCAACACCTTCACAAACACACACACACAGAGGCGGGTATACGCTTGAGGTGTGCATGCATATACATACATAAACACTCACATATGTGCTTGAATGGTGTGCGCTGCAGTTGTGCAATGTTGTCGTTGTTGTTGTAAGGATTTAATTAAATTTGATGTGTGTGAGAAGACGTTGTTAGACTGGTTCGTTCATTCGTTCGTTCGTTTGCTGCCTGTCGTTAAGTCTGATTTGAACGTGTTGCTTTTGCGGTGATTGTGTGCAAATGTAGGAGTATAAGTGGGTTGTGTGTGTGTATAATACGCGTGCTTGGTTGTGGTAGGCATGCTGCAAACAAAAAGAGTTGGTTGAAAAAAGGATTAAACATCTAAGTACCACAAAATTGCAAAAACACCACAAACTTTGCAAATGTGTTGCACAACAAGCGGTAGCGGCACAACGGCAACAACAGCAGCAACACCAACAAGGAATCAATTATGTACTCGAAAACATTCGCGGTTTTCTATTTTGTTTTGCTTTGAATGTTGCGCGCACATCTCCTCTTCTGCTTCTTCACAGAGAACGAAGAGGATGCACAAATGCGATTGTCACATTTTGCAACACCATGCTGCACACATAAATTCACACACATACATATATAGGTAGGAGCGAAAATTATTTTGAAAGATTTAAAAAGTTTCTTTGCGGTTTTTGAAAACGACAAGAACGTAAGAAATAGGCGGAAACATTTTTCTCCCTTTTTTTCTTGATTTGGAGTGTAGCTGCAACTTTAAGAAGCAACCAAAGTACGTAACTACTTAGTAAAATTGTTGCAAGTAATTACGCAACAGAAACGATGCAATCTAAGAAAGAAAACTATTAGTAAAATGTGTTGGAATAGAAAATCATTAGCTACATAATCAAAATAAACGTACGCCATTGAAATAACTTTACATTTCTTCATTTCGAAAATGAACAAATATAAGGAAGGAATGATGGATCATAGTGTGTCGAAAATATCCAATTCTCAAATGGACGTCAGAATGATGAAAAGCTCTGATCACTTGGAAGCTCACAACGTTCCTTCCATCCTTTCAATTCCTGAAATGGGGGAATTTTATAATTCTTTTTCGTATAACTTTTAAAAGGCCTTCTGAAGTTTGTTATTTTTTCCATTAGAATCAGAGCAGTGGCATAACTTTTCCATTACACGCCAGAAGTATTGTTCTTTGTCGCAGTTATTCCAGCTATTCAATCAATGGTAGTCATTTAAAAAATTTCACCCAAATGTCTAAAATATGTCTGCAATGTCTACAAATTAAAAATGATAGCAATTTCCTTGCATTTCATTCATATTTTCTTCTATTTTTTGGCAAATAAAACTGAACTGATCCACTTGAGTACTCGCATTTTACTTGCTAGTAATAAATAAACACTGGAGGTACTATAGCTTTCCATTAGGCACACAACAAAACCACATAGTGTTGCATGGCCAGGCCAGCAACGAGAATGTAATATAGAAAAATGAAAAATAAAATAAATATATTTAGCAACAACAATGTTTTAAAAAAAAAATAATAAACAACGACAGCAAAAGCAAGAGCAAGAACAACAACACTTTTCACAACAATAAATGTTCGAGTAAATGCAAAATGCTTGTCGTGGTGCTGCATCGCTGCAACATTTTGTGTACACTCTTGTCACTACAACAAAAATTGTATGGGATAGAGAAAGGGCATTTAGCTGTTGTTTTGCTTGTTATATTTTATTCTATGCTCAGGCCAAAACAAAAAAATAAATAAGGAAACAGAATGAAAAAGCAACGAAGCACGCCAAAGAAGGCAAAATTACACAGAGGCATAGAAACAATGCGAAATCTACGGGCAGGATATTAATTGCAACAACTGGCAAGTGCAAAAGGAGTAGCAGCAGCAGCTGGAGTATTTGCAGTAGCAACAATTACAGCATGCCTTGTGTTTGCTGCGCGTTTTCTTTTGCATGTAGAAGTCATCATTTTCTCTGTCGTCGTCGGATCCACCGTCGCCAACATTGCAACTGTATGCCGTGCGATGCTGCTGCATGCCTCCTGACGCGCATAAATCCTTTAGTGATTTTGTCGCGACTCATATATACAAACATACATACATACTAGCACAGCACACAAATGCCCACTTACATACATACATTCATATTCATATGGCAGCATACACATACATACATACATACACACACACACACACACAACTCGTAACGTAGGCAGCGTTTTAAATTTATGATGCAAGTCTTTCTGCGCTGCACATTTTCAGAGCACAACGGGCAACGAACTTCAGGTTTTGGGCAGCGGCAACTACGGCGCCATTGCTTTATTGTTGATGTTGTTGCTGGATTTTGCAGAGTGGTAACGCTCGGGCGCAAAAACGGAAGCTCACTTAAAAGTGCTTTAAAAATCGAGCGTCATTTTGTTTGTATTTTTCTATTTTCTGCTTCTTATTTTCATTTTTCTTATTCTGTTTTATTTTGTTTGTAATTTATGCACGCCACTCTAAGCGTAAAGCAACGGAAACATTTGTTTACCACGCGGGCGACACACAAACACAAGCATACACGGCAGCAGAGAGGACGAGTTGATCCGGTGCTGCCGGGCTACATGCACTCCATTAAACGCGACTTTAAAAGTCGCGCGCGAGTGCTCAAAGTAAACAAATGTGGTGGCTTCATCTCTCGCTTTATGCGAGTGTGTGTTTTGTAAAAATATGTAGTTATTTTATGCAAACACAATTAAGCAAGCGGAAACGGAAATGGGAATGCAAAATCCAAGCTCCCAAATTGCATCCATGCAGCAAGGCCAAAACAATTTTTCTTCAGCATTAAATTAAAGTAATCCATCAAATTATTGGCAGTCTCATTGTCTGAACTGCCTAAAGAGCAAATTCAAATATTGCTTAAGAATGACCTCACGTAGTGTATCAGATCTGGCCGTTGGTATATTTTCCAGATCTCAGTTTTCACTAAATTTATCTGATCCATACAAATTCGATTCACCAACAGTTTGAACCACGTAAATATTTACATGTGCTTGAGTATGTATTAGCAACTTTCCGCCCACTTTCTCTTCCAGTGTTAGAGAGCAAAATGAGAATTGTACGATTTCCCCAATTTATTTGTTGCTTTCACAATAATTTATGACTACAGCCTATTAACTTTTGCCACTCAAGTTTATCGTCATTTAAATAAAATTAAAATAGTACAAAAGTATAAAATAAAAATGCTAAACAGGACACGACTCGAGAACGGCAACGGCAGCAAGGATGTTGCCACTGCTGCTGATGGCATTTCTATTGCATTTGAATTGATACGGTGTGCGACGACGATGCGACGATGGCAAAGGAAGACGACAACGAAGAAGATAAATCGACCACTAGCAGCAGATGAATAGAGATACGCCTCTGCGAATTCTCGTTCATTCAAACTGATATTACAATGAAAGTGGTATGTAGAAGGAAGAGGAAACGGAAGAGAAATCGCAAGCGAGTATAATGGATTTGTCATTGTGTATTTCTTTAGTAGTTGTTGTTGTTGTTCTTGCACTGAGAGACACACAAATGTGTTTACGAAATATATAACAGGCCACACTTTCCTGCATATTCTGCGTCCATCTCCCAATTATTTGCATGCAACGGCGGCATAGGATTTGAAATGGACACGAGGATGTACAATAAGCATTTATTCGGTCGGAGTGTGTAGCGGGTAGATGCAAAAACGATTGTTGAAAACAATAAAATACATTAGTTGAGTATTTGGCATAGTACATACTAAATATTTGAAAAATCGAGAAGCAGCAGATGCAGCAGCAGCTAATGATGCAGTAGCAGCAAAAGCCACAGACCGAAATTTAAAACGTCTCTACTAATACTTTGCCCACTCCGGTGGAGGGCAACAAATACCGAAAACAAATGAAAGTTTTTCATAATTTATTGTTTCCAAAATATGTGCGATATGTCGGAAATTATATGAGAAAGGGAGGAGATTATGGACGTTTAAGGTTGCAAAGCTGTTGTTATTGTTGTTGTATTCTGTTAGTTTATGTTCACCAGTGCATGCAATTTTATTAGAATATAGAAACAATTTTCATCCCATAACATTCGAGGTTAACCACATTCTATCTATCATAATCTACCACAATCGAAATTTTCCTACGAATCGTGGCATTTTCAAGTCAGGCTTAACAGTTTTATTCGTAAGGCCGATTCGAAAACTATAAAATTTTATTTAATTTTTATTTGGAAAACTTTGGAAAAGAAGAAGGTGTCGAAATCACCTCCGGGGAAGTCGACTTAGTCAGATTTTCATTTTTATAAAATGAATTTAGCGAAAAATTTATCTTCTTCTACTCGTTCGAATTTAAGAAAAAAACTTTTTCGTATACGTTTCGTAATTCGTAATTTTTCTACGATGTGAGTGGGATGCGAAATATTCAATTATATGTACTCAAAATCGTATCTTTGCAGGAAGGTAATCATTTATGTATGAAGTAGTACTTTACCGATGGTGCTTAATTCAATTACAAATTGAACAATAATTTTCTATATACATAGAAAGTTAAATATACAAGGAATTCATTTGTTTTCCTTGCACGTCATTCCTTTTATAAATTTTCCTCATCAATGCGGAAATGTTATTTTTATACTTCGATACCCTACAACCGATGCTTGAAGTAAACTTTAATTTAGTAAAACCCTAAAAATTAATTGTTTCTTTACGTTGGCTCTTGTGATTTTAATATTTCGTTAGTATAAAGTGCCCTTGAGCAGAGAGTTCTTGAATATCATCTACACTACTTTATGCCCTATAGCTGTATAGACATTTCATTTATTTGTAGGTATACATGTGGCCAGTTTTATTGGTGTAGAGTTTTTGAAGCTTCAAACATGACTGGATTTAAAATTTTTATTCTTTCTACTTGTTTTCCTTCTGTGAAAAATCGCATTAGAGAGAGTAGAATTCCCGCACAAATTACGTACGAAAATGAGTAAAGTCTAGTGAAATATACAATGGACAATAAAAACAATACACAAATGTTGTTTCCATACGCACACTCATGTATACACAGACATTCATACAAACACATTATGCAAATAAATTTTAAGTTCGACATTTTTTGCCATTAATTTACATTCAACACAAATTATGTTTGACATTACGATGAAGAGAAAGAAGAAGTGAATGGACAACATCGAATCAAACACTAGCAACCATTTTACTACACCTCCTCCTCACAAGAACCTCCATCAACTGCCCTGTCACACTATTAAAATAGCAACGACCGCCACTTCACAACCCCAAATCCTAATTAACGACCTTTTTGGCTAATGGAAAAATACACTCATACTCATATATAAATGCGGGCCAATTCATAGAGCACAACAACAACAGCAGCAACCATCACTACCCATTTGAAAGCAGCATAAAATTTCGTGCAACAAATTTACGCGCGCAACAACAATGAAAGAAAAAAAACACTATCGCTCGCATAAAATCAGCCGAAAAGTACAAATCTTCAATTAACAAAACAACAACAGCAACAGGAATGAAAAAGACAACAATGAAAATGGAAATGATGATTCCATGTAGCTAATTTCAAATTAAAAAGGACATTTGGGATAAGGCAAAGACGAAGACTGAGTACAAGAAAATTGCAGCAGCAGTATGTAATAGCAGAAAATAAGCCTAAGCATTTTCAGCTTCATGAAACGGAAGTATACCCCATGTTAATTTTAATGTACACTTCACATCCGCATTCAAGCGCACGAGCACCCCATTGCAATGTACAAGAAATCTCGCAAGGTACCTACTTAAAAAGTAACAACACAAGTAAGTCTTTTTCAAAAATAAGAAGATACTATTTACAATAAAATACCCTCCCTGCCTTCTTACCACCTACTTACCTATTTACCGTCCAATATACCTCAAGCATAAAATAAAAAATTTAACCCAAACTACTACTATAGGAAGCACAGCTTGGGAGACCTTTCCACTTCTTCTTCATTTTCTTCTTCCAATCTTTGTGCTGTTCATTTTTCACATTTCACATTTGAAATGTTTCCCTTGAGATGGTTGACAGCATACACAATGCACAGTGTAGTTCAGTGTACCACCGAGCAATAAGCAGGTGAACGTACACTGCCTGCTCACCTAACTCGAAGTACTAACTACGTATTTGCAATATCAACTTTTTGGGCAGATATTCCTAAAGGTTATAAACAATTTAAGGTAAATATTGCAATTAAGATGTACATAGAATATACAGATGAGAATTTTTTACGTTTCTGTACTTTTTTTTTGCAGTTGCGCCATAAAAAAAAATAAAATTAAGTTTATATTTTAGCACGAATTCACAACAGCACAATTTTAGAGCGAAATAAGGATATTAAAAAGAAATTGAACATTAAATTTTTTCTCTTTACTTTTAAAAGACAATTAATTTTTGGGCTTTTGTTTACATCTTTACATTTGTCATAAAAATATTAGGAAGTTAGAAATGCTAATAGGAAAGGCATAGGACAGGATATTTAACGAATATCTAAATGATGGGAAAACGATTTTATAAGATACCAGTGAAGGAAAATTAATTGTGTCAATTCGGATGCGTCAACTTTGATGCAAATATACAGGGAGATTTTTCTTGTGGTACCCGATGTTAAACTGGAATAACAATGACAGCAACTGTCAAATCGTCATCTAAATTAACTTCAGTCCAGCACAATTTTTATCGTGGTATATTACACGCCAAAATAAAAAGCTGAAGTTGTCCAGTTTTATTTTCAAACAGAGCATACAGAACGAAATATCGTTCGAAAAAAGTGCCAACACCGAAGGCACCGCTCCTGACTTTTTCTTGTGGGATACTTATGCTTATGCCAATAGATCAGAGTCTCTTGAACAATTTAAGGCCAACATAAGCAACGAAATTGCCGGAATTTCACATGATACACGTGAAACACTTCAACAAGTCATGAAAAGTGCAGAAAAAACGGCGGATTTGTGTGCAGTTGCAAATGGTGGCCATTTGCCAGATATTGTTTTCAAGAAATAACAGAACGAATTACACTGGATCAAATTAAATAAAGGCAGAATGGAAAAAAATTAATTTGTGCTAAATTTATTTGGAAAAAACTTCCGGTACCACAAAAAAATCACCCAGTACTAACTATTGGTATAAATGATTGTAATGAAGTGACTTGATTTTTTCTTTGGCAGTTTTCAGCCTTAGAGGTTTGCCAGTGTCAGCCAAGAGTAGATGCCGGGTAGGCAAATTTTCTATATTTGATTTTTGATCGTGCCGAGTATTAAACACGGGCACCCTGCACTGATTACAGTAAAATCAAATAATAAATTTAGCAAGACAATGTTTCACACAATGTTCACCTTAGTAGAACTTTTCACTCCATGCGCCTGTAGCTTTTACCATAATTTAAAATTCCTTGCCATCTTTCCATCTTTTCCATCGCAAACTCGGAAGGTCTCATTCCAAAATAACTAAAAAATAAATTACACAATCCTACACATTTCATAAAAATTATTTAGACCTGCACTTGATTTGCCAAAAGGTACGAATTTTTTTAAGTTCGCGTGTACATATACATGTATGTATGTGTGTGTATTAAAACAAAAGCAAAGCACAACACAACACAAACACTCCACAATTGAGGAATTTCCGTTGCCGCCACCATCACAACAAACCGATCAAAAGGGGTTAAAAGTGTTAAAGTTTTTGAAACGAAAATAAAAGCCAGAATTGCGCAATTTTTTCCATTTACATTTGTGGATGTTGAAAAATCAACCTAAACAACAAATACGAGGCATATGCTTAAAACACTAATAATAACAACAAAAACAGCGACAACAAAAGTATAAAAAAGAACGCAATATCCAAAAACAAAAATTTTAGGAAACGCGAGGAAATACAAACTCCACACTCCACAAGCAATTGAAGCATCCTTCAGTTCGGCAATCAGTCCGCTAGTCAGGCAATCCACCAGTCAGCCAAGTTGGTTAGAGCACTGCAGTTATCGCGAAGGTCGGTGTCAGTCGGAGCTAGGGGTAGAGCAAGCGGAGAGCAGCAGCTGCCCTTATCAGTGTGAAGCAATCGAATTCGATTAGCAGCAAAAATTCAAGTGGACCACTTTTCATTGTTTGTGTGTTTCGTTATTTTCGCATTGGAATCGCTCCGCTTCGTTCGTTGAATGGTTCCACTCTAGCGTATTCATACCAATGTGCCAGTATCGGTGTTGAGTTGGCAGTGTAGAAGTATTTTCATGCGCATTGACGGAAGAAAAAAGGAAAGAGTATTTTTAGGACTAAGGAGGCAGTCCTTTTTATTATTATTATTATTATTTTTTATGATTTTTTCTCTTTTTATGGGTTTATGTATATATAGTGAATATATGTTTTTTAGCGAATGTTACGAAAGTGCGAATGTTTACGTTTTTCTTTCTTTTTTGCATAATGGAACTTGAGGGCTTTTAATTTTGTTGGTATTTCTTCTTTTTTTCATATTTTTGTGTAGCATTGTATGGTTCCTTTTCATATTTAGTACGAGAAAAAGCGTAAAAATTTAGGTAGCACAATACTTTGTTTATTTGCACATAAAATGGGTATATTCAAAGGTTAACATCAAGTATGTACTTAAACAGGGAGAGAGAAAAATGTTTTTGGGTATAATTGATTGCTGATGATGCTGAGTAAAGTAAAGCTGCAGTAGAATTTATTAAAAATAAATCAACACTATGTATTTGGGATTAACATAAGTTTAAGAGAGCGAGAAACAATCAAATATTATTTATAGTAATTTATGGAAAATATCAAATGAAAGCTTAAAAGAAATTCAAGTTCAATACAAATCAAATTCTGAGCCTCAGCTATAAATTAAATGGGCACCTAATATCTACTATGGTCACATGAATGGATTCGAAAAGCTCGATCTAGGCCATCCATGGGCTGTTATATGGGCTATATATGGCGATATGTATACACATATACAGCGCTTCTTCTTCCTTTATAGCACAACCAACCGAGATTTACGAGTACATTCATGTTGTGTGCGTTTTATTTGTACACGAATGGAAGCTTTGTGCACAGTGTAAAATCTAAATCGATTTTCCACTTGTACTTTCAGAAAGTCCTTAATGTTTCATGTTAAACCGTTTCGAGAATGTTTCTGTCTTCGATGAGACGGTAGAGCGTTTTCATTAAAAGTGCGTACGGATTTGGATATAATACAAATTTTTAAAAACAAAACTCTGGCAAGTAAATTTTTAAACAAAATTGCGCTTAAATTTTAAACCTTAAAGTATTTCACAAACTTCGTTTTCTATAAATAAATGATTAAATTTTGTTAAAATTTTGCTAGAGTTTATTAAAACATAAATATTAAAACAATTGACGTTATTCTTTTCTATTACTTGACATAGTTGCATGCAAAAAAAAGAAAAATAGAAGACGCACAATAAATTGATGCTGATGTCCTTCATGCGTGTACCAAATAGTTAAACTTCAGACGGACAAATTCATACTTGCTGCATTGAGAAGTGGCGAGACGAACCGAAATGAGTGCACGGAACGAGGGTGTACGTGTGCACGATTATTTATCGAAAATATGTATATAGTATTATCACACGACGAAGAGTTATGAGTTGATTGATTGCAAGCATGGCAGCAAGTCTGTCCGTCTATACATCTGCATATACATACATACATATTGGATTTCTGTCTGCATGCCTGAATGCTTTTCGCATATATGTACAAAGTGATGACAAACAATGTGTAGATAATAAGAGCGACTAGACTGGCATAACCGTCGACCTTTACTGTTGCTGCTGGTGGCGAGACTGCTGCTGCTGATTGATTCCAAAACTTGACTGTGATAAGGTTTGAACGACCGTGAGTTGCAAAAAAAAATTTCAAATATTTTTCAAATATGAATTTATATGACAGCAGATAGTGGAGACGAAAAGATTCAATCTAGTTTGTTTATGTATACATAACAGAATACTTTAGTTATGGGAGAAATTTAAATTAAAGAAATTTAAATCGCATTCAAAGGTGAAACTCCATAAACATGTAAATGAATTGGTCGAACTGAAGTTGAAATGTACTACCTTGTAAACAATAACTTCAAACACTTTAAATTATTCAATTCTATCTGAGGCATCTGAAAAGATGCATCTTTTCAGCTCTTAAGACCATTGATGAATATTGAACTGATACTCTACATTTTTCCACAAAGAAAAACGATGTTGTTGCTATTCTGTAGTTGTTATTGTCGCTCCTATGATGACGATGATGACATACACTAGACGCATCAAAAAGGATTGACGGTAAAAATCTAAAATGTAGGAGTAAAAACAGCAAGTGAGCTGAAATTATGGTCCACATCGCCCTGGATTCAAACGATGGCATTGGTGGCACCGCCTTTCGTTTGAAAAAATTTCTGTGTAATATTAGATTTTTTGAAGGTTTTTATTTGTACCTATTATTTTTTTCGTTCGCTACCAAATAAATACAATATAAATGCAAGGTGTGTATGTGAGCATACTTTTGGGCGCACACATACATACACTACATACTTGAAATTAAGAAGCTTGCTGCTTTTTTCTTCTATTTTTAACAGAATTCGTTCAAAGCTAAATTTTTTACATTTTTTTCTGTTTGTTAAAATGTAGGCACTCAAAATGTTTGTATTGCGTTCGTTCTCAGTTTCACTGTGTTTTTAAGTTTAACCTGGAAAAACGTTTATGGGCTAAAAGTTATGCGAGTTTTTAATTTGTAAAGTTTTCCGGTGCTGCTCGCTCCACTGCTGTTGCTTGCTCTTCTTTTTCATGTTCAAAAGTAATGAAATTTTTTTGCTGTTGTTAACAAATGCGTAGTAATTTTTCGTTGTTGTTATATTTAATCCCCATGCGTTATGCAAAAAAAGGTAAAGTTTTTCGATAAAAAATTTTTGTCTTGTAAACGAAATTTGTTTTAATACCTTTTTAAGAAAGTGATGCGTTTGAGGTTTACTCCTTTTTCTCTGCGGGGCCTTGGATGTGTGTGTGTGGGTGTATGTATGTAACATGTGTCTTGAGTGAGGAAAGTTAGCAACGCTTTACATCTTTTGCATAATCTTTTGCATATACCTGAAATAGGCTAACTAATCTACGATCGAAATCTTGTTTCAAAGGATCTTGGTCCCAATACGAAATACGAAGGTAACGGATTAGGACTAGTTCAAAGTAATTGCCATTCTCTAGATTCAAAGGTTCAAACAGAAATATTCCCTTTTTGTTGTTCATTTAGTTATTAAATTAGTGAAAGAACAACAAAATTGTTCTTACTGGGTTGCATACACGTACATTTGTGTGAGTGAATGTTTACCCATAAAATTTTGGTTATCTTGTTATTATTTTGTAGTTTTATAAAGTATAAAATAATTATATTGGTATCCTTAATCCTTTTTGTTAGCATACTGTTTTGCAAAGTTTTTTCCAAAGTCAATCAATAATTAAAAAGTATTAAATAAAGGACGGCTTGTTGAAACTTAAAAGTTAGCGAAACATTTTATTAAGATAGCAAACTTTTTTGCAAAAGTACATGGGATGTCGCCACTAAAATTATGAATTTGCTGAGAAAAAATAAAAATATGTCTTCGACTTCTGCAATTCCAAGTATATATGGACGTGCGGCATCAAACTTTCATTCTGTGTAATCGATTAAGCACCGATGAAAAGACTAATGCGTAAATAAATTCACTACTAAGAGTTATTAGAGACACATCTGAATTCACTGAATTCATTAATATCATTTCCACCCACTCTAAAAAATGTTGTTGTGAAACTTTAAAAGCTCCTTCATGTATTGATACCCCAGTAATTAACTTGAGGAAAAAAATTAATTTGTTCTATATTCTAAGGTAGTACTTGCAAAAAAAATACATTATTTTATCCATAAATAAGAGTCAATTTAGCGAACTTTTCATGGCATCATATGGCTTCAGTTCTACGCAAAAGTCTCACTCACACTCAAACTTTCATAAAAACACACACCAACATATTAGAGACCATTTATCTGGTGTTGAAAGTTCATAATCGAGCGGAATAGATTTATGCCGCAACGCTGCATTTTATTATCCTTTATTTTTTTCTTTTTTTTCAATTTCTATTTTAAATTTTTTTAATATAGTAGCACCGCTGCTTGAAAGGTTAAAACTAAAAATGCCAAAAAGTGTCATTTATCAGCGCCACCACCTTTCTGGTAGTAGGCAATTTTTGATTGCATCTGCTTGGAGCGGCAGCAACAGCAACAACACGGAGAATAATAGAAAACGAAACGACAATGGGGTGACAATGAAATATGGATATATGTAGCAAAAAAGCATGTATGTAGGTAGGAAAGTAAAAGGAGTAAAAGTGAAAAAATTGCAAGACATTCACTCGTTTTATGAGAAGGAAATAAAAACAGAATTTACTACCGAAAGCGCTCACACACGCTCATACACAACACATGAGTTTTTTTTTTAGATGTAATAATAAAAAAAAAATAAATATATAAAGAATGGAAATTAAATATAAAAAAGCCTTTATCAACAACAACAATATCAGCTATCATTTTGATTTCAAAAAATCTTTAAAACCTCATTCTGCTACTCGTATTTGCGTTAACCCAAATCTGTAGCATACGAAACCGGCGCTATTCTATTTGAAAGGTATAGACAGCCACTAACATAATGTAGTTTGGAACTAAACAATAAATGCACTCATTTGATTTTTCCGTTTGCAAATTAAAAATGAATAGCTTTAAAAAATGATTTTTCTCCGATTTAAAGTTTACGTGTATCTCTTTCTTGCTGTTGTTCGTTGTAATAGTTAAAATTTGTCTGATCCCTACACTTTCAAATACTTTTTATTATGTCCATTTCGTTTTAGAGTACGCAGCCTTATTTTGTAGACCATACCATATTGATCGCATTCAAAAAGTTTTTTTTCTCTGTGCTCATTTTTAGGATTACTCTCAATTCCAGTTTTTTGTACTTTTTATATTATCGTCGTATTCATAGGCTAAAGATGGAACCCCATAACTTGCGTTTTCATGCGACTGCGGTATTTGCGGTCTATGCGGACTATGAAAAGCAACTCCAATGCATGCGTTTTTCCGCGGCATATTCTATCAACTGATTTCTCTCAATGTTTTTGATTTGATCGAGCGATTTACTAAAATAAAAATGTATAAGATTTAGACTTTTTAACGAACCCTCTTCAATTTGTTTCGGTATATTGCGCTACTTAGGTTAGGTTAGGTTGGAGTGGCTGTCGAGAGACACACTTAGGCCTGAACGGCCCATTGTGATACCACATAGTTGGACCTACAGTTTAACGCCGATTCCGAACGGCGGTGTGGCAATTTTTTATCGGCTTGGTGGTTTTGCCATTACCAACCAATGTGTGTACTTGTACACTATCTTATAATTCTCATACACTTCATATTGATAGTGAATATAAGAAAGTTATGAAAATTAACCACCAGACGAAGACGGGAATCGAACCCGAACCTCCCAGATGAAAGTCTAGTGCACTATCCAATAGGCTATCGAGGTCGTCTATTGCGCTACTTACTTCTCTTTTTTTACTTTAATCAGTTCCCCATTATCCATTTAATAATTAACAACTCCTCCAGAATATATCTTCTTTCCTTTTATTGATTTTTTTCCGAATAAAATGTGAACAATTTTCTGCCAAAATTTTTTGCCGTCGCATTAAAAAGTTGAAATTTGCCCAACTTTTTGCGTTATAATGCGGCAATCGAGCACGTGCGGAAGACAATAGAGTTCACTGCATATAAAAGCATGTAGTTCCATTTAACTGTCAGCCGCATTCAAACGTAGCCGGATCCAAACTCAAGTTATGGAGTTCCACCTTAAGTACATAAATAAATAAATTAATAATTGAAAACGTTAAATGGCAACACTATCTGCTAAATGAATCGCAATTGTAAATGTGATGTGCGCCTAAAAAATATACATAATTGTGAGAGACACGCGCCAATGTTTATGCGCCTCCATGCACACTGCACTCGACACGAAGTAAAACAAACGAAAACACTCTCACTTTTATTGGGGCATGGACACGGGGATTGCAAAGAAAGCACACTACCCTACTTGGTGGGCAGGTAGGCAACCACAACCACAACCACATCATGTTAAATTCAAAAGTGTGTGCAAGACTCTTTCATGCAACATACGGCACACAAAATGAATTCAAGCGGCACTTTCGACTCGCCGCCATACCATCAACAAAGTCACCGTCACTATTGCCGCTGCCACAGACACCACCACTACCGCGTGACTTATTTACTTGTTGTTTAACGAGCATAATCAGGTGCTCAGTTCTACACTGCCACAATGGCAACAGTAACAGAACAATAAAAATGCCCAAGAAGAAAATGAACAACAGCAGCAACAAAAAACGCAAGAAACATGAATGTAAATGGATTTGCTCAAGTGTGCACAACAAAAGTGTCCGACCGAAAGTGATTTTTTGCCGTAGCTGAGGCCAGAGCCGAAGTTCGGCCATTCCTCTTAGCTCCGACCGAAGCAGAAGACCGAAAGACTCATAGCATACCATAACTCCAGCTGTTCTGATCATCTAAAATCAAAATTGAAAGAGCGTACCAGAGATTTGAAAATGATTTAGTTTTCGTAATTTTTTTGTTGCTATTTCGAATTAAAAGAAAAAAGCTGACAGAAATCACAATAATCCCAGTTCGGGCTAGAACTAAGCTCAATCGCATCATTAGTTTTGGAGGTAATATGGCAGCCATTTCGAAAAATGCAGTTTTGAGAAAAAAGTGTTTGAAAGTTCAAGCTCTACATCTATAATTTACGGTCGACTGTGAATTACAAAATTCCGCTCACACAAATATTCTAGAGATGTTAAAGAAACGACACCAGGTGACCTCCTTGAAAAGTGAACTGGCAATAATGGAAAATGTCGCATTCTCTAGCAATTATAAATCTGTGGTGCTTATAATCTTCAGTTTCAGCAAAAAAAACTTCGGCTACAACTTTGACCATTTCTACCGAAGCTAAATATTCGGTCGGACACTACACAACAGCAGACAAATAATAATGGTTATGTAGACGAAGATTTTAAAATGTAGTAAGAGGAAATGGAGGCGTGGGAAAAAGAGGAGGGTAAGAGAAAAAGAACAATTGAGTGAATTTAAGGTACTGCACCAAAACAACATGCACACATCCTAGTAAGCACGTGTGTGTGTGTGTGAAGAAACCAGTTTTTGAAAAGCAAAAATGAAAATGAAACGATGCGCGAAAACGAAAGTAAAAATGTTCGAAATCAGTGGGTGGCTGAGTCTTGCACCTCAAATGACAGCCACGACACAACATGAAAAGCAGAAATAATAAACGGCGCTTCATTCAATTTTAGTACCATTGTCGGAGTCAAAAGTGACAGATTGCGTGCATTGAGCAACCGGACAGAGGCAGGTAAGCACCGATGATTAAAACAGGCACACGTACAAATATATCCCGTTTTCTGCAGAAACATTTGCCAAAAGTTTTCAGATCGATAAAAGAAATGTGCTGAAGTAAGATAGGCAGCAAGGTTGCAGCGACCACAGAAGACCCAGAGACTTTCTCCACATCAATGCGCATACATACATATATTTTTGAACCAACCAAAAGTTCCTTAGTGTCCCACCCTACCAACATCCCTCGCTGCAGCGGAACTTTTTCATTTTGATTTTGTAAGCACAAAATTTCCTTTTTAAGACACTACATTTTCCTTGAACTCGCCAGCGTTTGCCTTTTCCACTTTGTGTGCGGGTGAGAAAAGTAATGTCGAATCGTCGTCGTTGACTTCTTCTCTTATTTGAACACACAAAAAACCTGGAAAACAATAAAAGATTTCATAGTTTTTCAATTTTAGATTTTGCAATCATTGATTTCCGGCGCGTACACCAACGCCATGTCCGTCCATCCGTCCGTCTGTATGTCTCTTGAAGTGAAGAAGAACACGAATGTGTCCAATTTGGTTCGCAAAAAAGTTTGAAAAGGAATTTGCAATTGCACAAGAATGAAATAAAAGTGAAAATAATTCTTCTTCTGGTACACGGATGTAGGCAAGTGGAAGATCGAGAAGCAACAGGGAAACTGAAGAAGTAGAAGAAATAGATTTTGATTTTGAGTGCAAATCTTTATTGCAGTCCTTTACCTGCATCCTCCCCCAACCCAACGTATTGCACAGCACAGTAAAAGTAAATTGTAATTGAAGTCTGAATTCTATGAAATTCACGCCACACTTGTAATGTTTTTTGTGCTTTCAGATTTTGTAAGCTTTGGTAAAGCCACGAAATGTTAATAATTTATTTGAAAATGGCCCGTTAAAATATAGCAAGGGTCAAACATTTTAATAAAATTGAAGATTTCAAAAGCTTTTGCTGGAGAATTTAAAATTTGGAGTTATGACGCTATATTTGTATTTGATTAAAGGAATATCTGAAATTTGGCAAGATTTTTTGGCCACTTTTTATGTTGCCACTTAAATTTTGAATCAATATCAAGAAAGTTTTTATAGGTTAGGTTAGGTTACAGTGGCTGTCGAGAGACACACTTAGGCCTGAACAGCCCATTGCGATACCACATAGTTGGACCTACAGTTTAACACCGATTCAGATGATTCTGATCGACGACGTGGCAATTTTTTTATCAGCTTGGTTATTGCTTTTGCCATTACCAACCAAGATGTTTACAGATGTACACTTTCTTATAATTCTCATATACTTCATATAGTGAATATAAGAGGGTTATGATAATTAACGACCAGACGAATACGGGAGTCGAACCCGAACCTCTCGGATGAAAGTCTAGGGCACTACCCACTAGACTATCGAGTTCGTCCTCGTTTTTATAGCTTATTAATTTGTCTCAATGTAAATATTTTTTTTACCTCAGAGCTTAGATAGTACCAAGTTTTATAGATGCATATGGTACATTGATTTTTCTAGTAAAGCTTAACTTAGCTTTATAAGTAGCTTTCCTAAAACTTTTGAACTCCCCAATTAAATTGTACCGCTTAATTTTTTTAGCTTTACTGTATATTAACCTTGAAATTCTAATGATTTTTAATTGTCTAATTATATGATACAGAAAATTTAAAATTTAATTTAATTTAAATTTAATTGAGATGCACAAATAACAAAAATTAATAAACTAATCAGAGAACGTTTCAAAAAATCAACTTTTGAGGGAAGTGAAGCTCAATCTTCAATTGCATTGCACAACATGCCGCAGTTTTAAAATGTAAATTCTAAAACAAGCAAACATTTAACAACCCAACAGACCATGCAAGCTTGTTAACATTTTATAGGAAGCTTACAAAAATGCTTACTTTTGTTTAAGTTTAGAAAAAGCATACGAAACTGTTGTGAAGAGCTTCAAAATAGTTGTAGAAAAAACGGAAGGGAACCTTTGGAAAAATATTGTTTAATGTATGAATTTATTACCAATGCAAGCGTTTTGTAAGCATGAAAAGGCTTATATAGTTACTTTTAATATGAGCTTACTGCAAGTCTATTGAACTATTGGGAATACTTGCAATTACAAACACATGCACATACTACATACATGCAGTTACTGCGCTGTCACATTTTATGCAAACACAATGTCATTAAAAAACCATCGATCATTACAATGCTGCCATTACGATTGCAGTTGCAGCACGTTTCAATGCACTATATGTATGAATGTATATGTATATTATGTATGTGTGTCGAACGGCACTTTGCTGCTGGATATCTATCACACATGCCCCGACGTGTCAATATTGGATGCAAAACCAAGTGCAAGTGCAACATTACTGCCGTGCCGCATTTCATTGCATTGCCATTGCTTGTTATTGTTGTTGTTGTTGTTTTGAAAAGTCGCACACAAAAATGTTTTGTTAATTATTTGCACATTTGGTCAAAAGCCTAACGCAATCCAATGAACTCAATTGATATGCAATTACCACATGTGTCGTGCCTATGAAACGCCGAGCGCCTTTGATGAAGAAGACAGAGGAGAAGGTAGAGGAAGTGATCGGCATGTCACACGAATGCCAAATTTCACACATGGACGAAGAGATGGACGGGCGGACAGTCAGACGTATGGACAATTGAATGACAATAATTCAAATTTGGAAAATACAAACATCACAAACCAAAGATGCAGGCTACTGCACACGGCAGTGCCACATGGCGTCAGTGTTCCATACAGTCAAACATCAAGCAGCAGTTATCATTTGAATTAAATGCCGTTGTTTTGTTTATACACGAGTATATATGTATGCCTCTCCGCTTATCCCTCATTTATCTGTTACACGTGCACCACCGAACGTTTAGTTTTGATACTCAATTATTGAAATTAAATTAACTACAAAAACAAATCATTCTCATACTTTACCACTAGCCCCACATATATTTGCAGTTGTGTTTCACGTTTTTCGGTAGTCAAAACTCTCATTTAATCCTATCAATTGCTATCAATGCCACCGCCACCACATTCATATGCACTTGCAACTTCCATTTTATTAAAATTGCAACATTTGCTACAATCATTGTCTATTTTCGAGTTTGTTTATTAATGATGTTAAATATCAAAATATTTTGATTATATTAAAATAATTTGTGTACAATAATTTGTCAACACAACATCATAATCAGCAATTTGTACGAGTATGAATTTAGTATCGTCATTGCCATACCATCACTAACTATTACCACCATAAACCCGTAAACCCCATTCGTTCTCATTATGGCCTATTAGCCTAATAAAGAAGCAACAGTAGAAGCAGCATCAGCAGCAGCAGCAATGGCAACAGCATTAGTGTCATCATCAATTACTGAGAAACGTATACATAATTGACACTAGGATGGATTTTAATAGGATTGTATCATGTCACTAAAATCCGTATATGCAAAAACAATAACGAGATAACATCATAATTTCACTGTTGTTAATATTTAAAGGAGATTAAATTAATAAAGAAACTAAGAAATACAAATTTCATCAGTTGTACATCAAAATGGTGGAAGAGGAAAGGGAACCATCGAGTGGGTCTAAGTTTAAAAAAAGTCAATTATTTTGCCTTCTTTCCGCTCCGTAGTTATTATAATCAGTATTAACCTCTTCGGTGTTCAAGATCACATTTTTTTCAAAATTTTTGCGTATTTTTTTAATTTTTGAATTTATTTCAGTTACTTTTATTAAATTCTAATGGAATTAAGAGAGAAAACATAAATCTTATTTAGAATCCTTATTTTACTAGAACTCGAGAAAAATATTCACAATAAATTAAAAAAATTAAATAATACGTAAAAACGTGAGTGTACATATGTGTACTTTTTCAGCGAAGAGGTTAAGTTTTTATAGCCCATATATAAGAAATGTTACGTTAAGTATCTATAATTAGATCTTTAGTTGCGGTGGTGTTTGTTGTGTAATAAGCCAAAGGGAAAGAAACAGTGGTGCTTGGCGGACCAATACCAAATCAAATTATATTTAGTTACATATGAGAATTATTAATTACAAGAATCATTCATTATTTGTTGCTAATCCTTGGAAGGGCTTCAAGGAATGTCAACCCTACAAATTTCGCCCTTACTAGCTTCACCAAGAACACAAAGTTAGCACTTCAAAAGAGCTCTTTGGGGTGGCGATTCATTGAAGGATCTTCTTCGCGCGTAGCTGGAAATTCTTCCCCTCGAATGACACAGCGATTAAATAGGGTTTCTCGACGAATCGTGAAACCAGTCTTTTGCTACACAACGAAAATGGGCAGTACAAACAAGTGGAAGAACATAAAAATAAATTTAAATAGTTTCGCAAATCTAGTGATTTACTCTTGTGATTACGATATAATATTCTCATTATTTTTGCCTTTGTACAATTTTGTAATCAAAAGTTTTTACGTTAAATTATTAAATTGTGTTATTATGTCTGTGGGTTTTATGTTTATCAATTGTAGACATCTTAAATTCAGAAGTTTAATTTCTTTCCTACTCCCCCTCGCCTCAGCTTATGGGAGCAAATCTTACTAGCATGCGGATTCTCATAAAGTGAAAGCAATTTGTTGAATTACCTGTTATACTATCTCTATGTCCTTCTAAATGTCCTTCAATTTCATGTAATTTTCATACATATACATACCTACAGATGTACAGCCTAACATTAGCTAAAGTATTAACAAAAACAAACAAAAAGATAAAAGCTTTAATGAAAGTGTTTTTGTTGAATTGTTGTTCTTTTTTGTTTTTGTAGTCATGCAACCTGCCTGTCCGTATGTGTGCAATTCAAGTAATGTACTTTGATCTATACAAGTTCTATAGTAAGCGCTCGCTGATCCGAATAATTGATTGCAGACCCGAATCCGGATAAAAAAATGCTTAGATTACTGGATAATACAATAAAATACATAATTTATTTAAAATAAATATATATTCAAATATGATTTGCTCAAGTTGCAAAACACTTTTTCCCATACAAAAATTAAACACAAAAGCAAGACAAAAATTCTTCAAAAGACTCTACCAAGAACAATATAGAAATAAAAACATAAGTAGCTAAACGTGAAACTGGTTGTCGAACATTGGAAAATTATATACAATTTTTTTAATTTTTGGTTAAAGTCAAGTCCAAAACCGACGTAAAATCTTTTGCACTATTTTTTTGTAAAATTTTTTATAATAATTACTAAGTAATTTAGAAGGTGCTCACCTCATTCGTTAATGTTGCTGTTTCCTTAAATCGTGTGATAAGCATTAGCATTAGCAGAAACACAACTTTTCCATTGAACAGTCGATGCCCCTATGGTGCAGGATAGCCTGGAGTACCCTGATGACTCTCATTTCTTCTGGTGATCCAGAGAACGTCGAACGAATTCGCCAGTCAAAGCTCATCGCCTCTGCATACCTCCGCTAACATGGGCTACCGCTGTCTGCTGAGAGGATACGATTGTTGCCTCTAGTGGGCACATACTGTGCATCAAAAGTTATTCTCCATTTAATTTCGATGCCATGTGCTACACAAATTAATTGAACCCCACTACGATTTTCTTAATTCTTTCATAATTTGGAATGGAAATATTTAAATAAAAAAAAAAACTGGTGTAGTGTTAAGTGTGCAGAATGCCCGGATTCGATGCTTGGCACGATCAAAAAAGGCCTTCCATGGGCTATTGTGACATAAAAGAAAACGAAAAAATAATAAAAACCAACTCATTAAAAATATCTTTTAATCTTCTTTTTTGAATGCAAAGTCGTTCTGAACTTGAATTTTGTCCGAGACTCAATTTAACCTTTTCACATAAGCCCAATGCCGCACTCCACTTTCGCTCGTACATTTTAATTGTACTCAACAGCGTTATCCCTGTCGCCATTTATTTTTAATTTTTGCTTGTTGTTTTTGTTGTAATAGTCCTTTCATATTTTTTCGCTTCATTCGCTTTTCTGTCTCTGTGTGTGTGTATGCAATTTGCAATTGTTGCTCAGAAAATCATTTCATGCAATTGAAGCACTTAATTTCTCCCAATTAATTAATTGATTTTGTAATGTTCGATGCGATGCTCGTCGATGAGTTTCATGGTGCTACAACGAGTGACAATCTCAGTTGTTCAGCTCTTGTTGTTGTCGGGCCTTGCATTGTTGCGTCAGCAATTTAATGTGCACGCTTTAGTTAATATCCTGGGAGCATAAATGAAATCAATTTTGCAAAATAAATAAGTATTAAAAGTTGTAAAAAAATTATAATAAAAGCAATATTTTTCTTAATTAACAACGCTGCAACTCCAAACAGCAACAAAACACGACTATGTATAAACGTTGAAAAAAGAAGAAACATGATTTTAAAGCAATGATGCGGCAGCAGCAGCAACAATCACAGCAGCAAACAATGTTGATCGTTACATTTGACCTTTAATTACAATGGTTCAGTACTTCTAGTAATAATAAACAGAGTTCTGAAAATATCTGAAGACTGAAACTTGAACACGTAGCTCATAACAATCATGTGTAACTAGTCATCCCCATTGAAGTTAATTATATGGTATGCATGTCTAGTAATTGAAGTTGATATCGAAATTAAATTGCTTTTATTTTTTATTTTTTTATTTTCATCTTTTTGTTTAATTTCCAACAGCAACATTTGATTTCTATACTTTATGCCAGCAAAAATTTATCACTAATTCGAATTGATTGACACATTTGCATATAAACAATTTGATATTACCACGTTTATCCGACGCCTTAGTCCGGTTTAATACAAATTACATCGCGTTGAAAAACGCCGATTTATACACACTTTTCTTTTTAGTTCTGTATAAAAATCTTGAATCCGCATTAAATGTACGCATAAACTCCCAAATGGGTTTAAATGAAAATGCAACCCCGTATTTTTTGTTGTGAGATTTAAATGTGTTCAAAACTTTAACCACCACGAATTTTTTTTTTTTTAACCAAAAAATGCGTAAGAATTGTGAAGACTGGTTGGCAACATGGGGAAAGAAAATTTGTTTGTTTTACCTTTGGAAAATCGAGTTATATTTAACATCGTAAGAAAAGGCTCAATCTTGAAAAAACATCATCAACAACCAGAGAAGCCCTTCTATACTAAATTTTGCCCCATCCGATCACAACAAAAACAAGGTTTTCGGTTTGAGAGACAAGCTTCTGACTTTGAAAAACAAGATTTTAACATTGTAAAGCTCAGCATCCAGCATCCACTTACTACTGACATCCGGGATGCTTTTGAGAAAAAATTCGTTTCAACCCATCCTAATGTATATATAAAATATGCATTTAAGTACATATATTAGAGTGGTTCGTTTTTTGAGTTATTTGATTCTACGAGAAAAATATTGCCAAACTAATTTTTGCCTATGTAAGTATTTTGGCCTGCTGAACTCGGAAATGAGCTCAAAAGTTCAAAAAAGATTATAATGGAATTGCGATTTGAGAAGTTTCACTAAAAAATACAATTATTTTCTCAATTAACACAATTCAAACATCCATTTCTCTAGGATTTTAGAGCAAATTTGCCATTTTGCAAATCAACCAAAATTCTATGGAAAAAAAATCACAAAAATTAAAGTGTGAAAACCAGTGCATAATTTGATTTTTATTTGGTGGAACTATCCAATCAGATGTAGCCAAAACTTTTACTGCATTTATGCCTATATTATAGTTCCACATGATGGTTATCTGTAATCAACAAGAACAAATTTTAAGTGGCTTAACACTTCCATATCGTGAGATTTCTGCAAGACTGTCACAAGTCAAAAAAACAAACTTTGTTAACCATTTTATTATTTTCAAAATAGTAACTAAATATTAAGACTTTTTCAAATTTTGTCTCTAAATTGAAGTATTTAGGAACACTTTGTAAGCGGTATCTATTGACGGTTGGAGGCGGACTTATTTCCGATGCCACTGACGAGCGCATGTTTGTTTGTATGACCGTCTATACAACTTAAACCGCTACATCAATCGCTTTCAAAACTGGGACAGGTATGCATTGAGTCATCGGGCAGATCATGGAAGTTATCCGAGATGTTTTGGAACTGCATATCTCGGTGGCAAAAGCAAGTAACAAAATGAAATTTTATGTCTTTGTGGTGGCAGAGTTTAACTGATTTTAGTCAAATCAGCGGGACATCTCCTTCATAAGCGAAATACTCAAAACGACATATATAAAAAACCAAAGTATGTGAGCTAACTAAATTCTGTCTGAGGACGGAATGTTAGTAGTAGTCAAGGGGTAAAGTTTGGTCTATTTTAAACAAATTTTTTTTTTGTTTTTTTTTCATTCTTTTTTCTATATGAGAAAAAAAATTTTTTTTTTCATATGCATATGTGATTACAAATATTTGTTTCAATATTTGTACTGCTTCTATCGATTTGATTGCTAGTTGCAGATGTAGGTATTCATCTCGTTGTCAATTTATTCCTCTTACAATTAGCGATCTAATCTCTAGGCTTGTTATAGTTTCACAAGTTGTATTTAAGTATTTTATCTAGTATCTAGTAACTGCGAGTAGGGAAAAAACAAAAAGTGGAAATTCTAGTGAGATAGTAAAAATCTACTTTGCATCAAGCACATGCACACAAAAGCATACAGCAGAGAATAAAAAAATCTACAAAAATATTATTACCAACATCCGCTCTCTAGCTTACAGCTAAAGCTGCAATATTATACTTGCGGGTATATAGGTATATCGTGCATACACACATGTATGTATGTATAAATTTTAGCCGCATCAAACATGTTGGCAAAACCACTTTTATTTTTAGCAACTCTCTAACCAACTAAATTACACTTCACTAAACAACAACTGTGAGTATGTAACCAGTTAAGTTAACTTAGAATACTGGTAGCAACAGCTTCCTTTAAGGTTCCTCCAGAAAGAAGGAAGTTACTAATAATAACAGCAACAACAAAATTACTTTGTGGTTTTTCATACCAAGCGGATGTGTCGGGCACATACAGAAGACCAAAAAAAGACATGGCCGATAGCTGAGGGAGCCAGGGTTGAGGGGAGGGCGTGTATAGGTGGAGCGAGTTGACTGAAGGAACAAACTGTGTGCACTAATAAAGAAAGTTGAAATGGAAGTGTATTGAATGAAAATACTAAAATTTTGATATGAAAAGATTTAGGGGCTTTGGTTTAAGACCAGGAGACACCGAAAGAGGTCATACAACTACCGCAATACATATACATATGTATGTATGAATACATTGTATGCAAATGAAACTTACCTGGAAAACTCTTTAAGCCTCCTCGAGTTGATAAAGGTTAAAATATTTAGTTAGTTTGGAAAAAAAAGCTTAAATCGAAATCGAAGATTTACATGCTTGGCACATGAGGCACATGTGGCTTGTGTCAGTGTAATTTTTTTTCCTTTTTGGGAGCTGGCAAAGAGATTAGATTGTTTGCTCTAAAGCTTACAAAAGGATTTTTATTTAAGTAGCGTCAATTCAAATTTTCAGTTACATGCTTCGATTGGCAATTGAAAATACATTTCAAGCATTCAACATTTGCACCACAAACACAAAAGTTTGCTGGCTGTTCGATGCTCGAATGTTAGGCTTAACAAGTTTGGAGGTAGAGTCTCCAACCTTCTTTCTTTCTTTTCGTTTACTTTACGCAAATACGTGAGGTAATTTCTAATATTTAAGTGTAAATTAAGTTAAAATGGAACGTGAAGGGGTTGCAACGCACGTACGTCACTTTTTTCTTCTAATTTTACTTCTTTGAATTATACATGAAATGCGAAAGTAAGTTGCAAACAACTGCGGCGCCAGCAGCAGCCAGCAGCCAATTTTGGAGCTTGGTGGCACTGGTGGCACTATAGGGAGCTTCAAATCAATGTAAGCTCACGACATACATACATGCATACGAATACATATGTACATGCAAATGCCATAAATACAAATATAAGAAGCTCAGGTGATGAGTTTCCTATTGTTATTATTATTATTTTTTATAATTTGCTAAAGTGGCTCATCCACACATTCACATCCACATCAAACCTATTTATGTACGAGTGCGTACAACAAAAAGGTTGAAATTATGAAACTATAATACCACAACCAGCCACTAACCACTCGTGGTCACCATATATACAATAAATATATATTTTTCCAGGAATATTTTATTGCAACCAAAGCGAACTTGAAATCCGAACACGAAAATAACAATAACAAACAACTACAACAACAAAAACCGAAATGGTTGATACCCTTTTGTTCAGCAATCAAGTGAAGTTAAGGTGGGAATTGTAAGTTTATTGGTCACACTTGGGCTCATTCATAATTTATGTGAGAATATAATCTGCTTAACTAAACACACACACAATCACAAATACTTACAAGCTAGCTGTAGATGTACATACATAACTTTACCTGCCTGTATTTATATGTATCTGGTATCTTATTTGAGACAGACAGAATTTTGCTGCATTTGCAACTAATGAATTGTGAGAATATTCTTCTTCTGTCAAGTGCGGGAAGCTGCCGTTGTTTGTTTGTTTATTTGTTATTGCATGTAAGAAAACTTGCAACTGCACCAATTTCTTGATTAGGAGCACAATTGTTGGGAATGCCAAATGGTAACAGAAGAAATAGAACCCCAATTTGCAAAAGTTCATAAGAAGTAGAAAGCTAAATTCAACTGTGATGGAGCAGTAATTGATGGTGGATAAGTATGGGGGAAAAGGAGTGTTTTTAGAAATACTCGAATTGCTTGCGTGTTAATATAAACTCCCTTAGCTGAATGCATGAATGTAAGTACACTGAAAAAATAAATTAGAGGAGAAATTAATTTTAATGGAGCCTGAACTGAAGTTAGCAATCAGTTAAATCTGTTGAAATTACATTAACAGAGCAGCGAGATTTTACGTGGAACTTTATTCGCAATATCTCCGAAGGTATCATAATAAATATAACTGTAATTTGTTGCACAGTGTATTAGTTGTATATATAAAAATTACAAAACGCACAACTGAAGGGTGCCTTCTATGGTGTAATGTGGGTTTGGTAGACAGCTCTTTTTATTTTATCACTTCCATAGCTATGAGACAGAACGTGAATTAGAGTCAATGCCAGTGCGTTTCTATACCGACGATTCCAAACTTAATAAAAGGGGAGGGGATAGGTATTCTCTAAGCGTTTAGAATTAAGCATTCAATGATATTGAATGCTCACTTAAGTGATATCACAACGGGTTCTTTCTTAAGCGTGTTCTAATGGGCAATCACCGAACCTAACCTAAGGGCGCCTCCCATATTGAAGCCGCCATAACTTAAATAAGTTTTGTTTAAATTTTTTCTTCGATTCTTAAACCATTGGAAAAGGCTTTTCAGTAGAGAGGAATATGAATTATATGAAAGATTCTAAGCCCACCGATAGATGGCACTTTTCTCTCAGTGTAAAAATTGTTCGCAAAACTGAAATGTTCTTCCTCATTACAACAACATTTTGAAGAAGATCACGTGAGCACATGCGGCTACTGTTGTAGCTGCGGCTGCATGCTTCTAATTGCCGCTTGTAAAAAATATTGAGCAACAAAAGGAGTTAACCAAACTCTTACTACTTTTTAATGAATCGAAATTTTCAGTTGAAAGCATTCATTAAATTTATTAAAAAAGAAAAGCAAAGGTTTTATTATAGACTCATCGTACCTACATTTATTTGAATAAATGGTAAAGTGAATTGAAGCTTCAAGTCATGTTTGTCTGAACTTTCAGCAGAAATTTTAATAATTGTGTATGACAAAAAGTAAAATAGAAGTAAATAGTAATAATAACAAAAAACTAAATATTGTAGTTGGTTCATTTTTTTATGATAGCCACAAAGAAGAACAACCCACGCTCTGTATATTTACCATACTCGTAAATATGAAATGTGAACATTAAAGCAAAAGACATACATACATATATAGTTACCAATATATATAGTTACCAGCAAAGAGAAACAATCACGTTTCCTGTTTCTCTCCTCCACCACAGAAGAAGATGGAAAAACATGTTTCTTCCACTGATCTACAGCTATTAACTAAAATGCTAGTGATTTCTCACTTGGGTTCATCACTTGGTGGTGTTGGTGTCTGTTGATTGTTGTTTACGAGTATTGGTAATACGGACTAACAACAACAACAACAGCATGCCGCCACAACCCACTCAAAAAATCCCAAAAGATCGCTCTCAACTAATTCACGTTTTCTACTTTATGCATACGAGTACATGCCGTTGGTGGGGGAAAACAGGAAGGCGCAAGGGGCTCCACAGTTTTTGCTTTTCTGTGCTTGTGTTTTTAGTCAGCAGCACCTAGCGAAAACTGGATTTCTTTATGTTTTTATGAATGAAAAACACATTAGAGAGTTTACTACGTATAGATACTTACTTAGTATGTACATATAAATATAAATTTAGCATGGAATAAACATCTTGAAGATACTCGCCGATAGCGACGATGCAATGAATTCAAAATCTAATGATGCAGGTGTAATGGCAGCATTGATACTGATGGCTGGTGGTGTTATCGTGAGTAGGATGGTGTGGGTTTACTTGGTTTTCTATGTATATAGCCGTATATATTTTCTTTGTTGAGAGAGTGACGCATGAAGATTTTTACGCAAAATTTATGCACAGTAAAAACATTTCATAATTTTTGTAAAAATATTAAACAATTTTCAACAACAGATCTGAAAATTTCAAAAGTGAGGCGAAAGAGAAAGGAAGCCAGATAATTAATAATATTATTTTTAATTCTTTAGTAGAGCAATTACTTTGAAGTCCGTTATCATAAACTAAACCTTTCTTCAAAATAAAACCATCCGCTATAAAAATGTACTTTAAAATTCCTAACGAACAAATCAAATCTTCATTTACTTTATTGATGAATGCATTACTACAAGTAATCAAATAATTCCTATTAGAATGTTTAGTGTAACTACAGGAAACTCGATTACTGATGCAAAGACTGGATCGAAATACAGCGGACTTTCATGGCAGTTGCTTCTGAGAAAAGAGGGTAAATACAAGCCTTATTTTTTTAACATTTATTTTTATTTAAAAAATATTTCAAAGAGGCCCCGGAGCAAAAGTTTGGAAAATGGAGGATTGAAGAAATACTCCGTAGGCGTTCTGCGGTGAGCATTAGAACACGGGCCATAAACTGTAACTTCAGCAGACATAAATATTTTTCGAATAATTATCCCTATCCCGGAATTAATAAAAGCATCAACACAGTAAATTAAGATGATAAGAAGTTACCAAAACAGAAAAATCGTTTTCGTGTCATTATTTCACTCAACAAAAGAAGGAAAAATTACTTTATGCATTTAAATCTTCCTTCTCTTCTACTCCAATTCATATGTATGCACTTTTGTAATGATCTGTAATTCATATTTCTTTTTTCCCATTCCCATCTACTAATTAAATCTCTTATAATAATAAATCCCCCAAGTTGATAAAGCCATGCATACGAATCAATAATTGTACTTTTTTCTCTATTAGTTTTTGGTATGAGATGAAGACACATAAAAAAGCCACAATATACAACAAACAAAAGAAGCCTCCTCCATAGCAGCATTAGAACAGAATTAAAGGCATTATTGAAATACCCCATGGGCCCAAAACAGTTTAACCGTAGAATGTAGACGAAAGAAACAACAAATATTACATAAGCTAGAAATGCCTACGCATTTCAAATGAAAATAGAAGAAAATATTATAATCATTGAAAAACGTTTATAACACTATCAGTTGCCATTCAAGGTTGCCCTATACAAATTCTTCGAAAGAAGAAGACCCCACAGCGCAGTGTGGTTGAAAAACGTGAACGTGAGTAAAGGAAGGAATGGATATAAACTCGTAAAGAATCGACAATATAAACAAGTAAGTAATCTGCGTCAAATAGAAATTTAACAAAGTCATAATAAAATCAGTAAAAACATCAACAAAATAATTCAATCATGTCCGAATGGGAGATACCCTAACTACGACCTGAATTCAGTAATGTTTTCAAAAATTCTAAAATTCTGACTCAATTCTGAAAAAACGGACACCAATTGAATAAAGAAATTATATTATATTTTGGTCGGTTGATCGTTGTACAATGCAACGCTCCCAAGCAATATGCCCTGCAATCTAGACTGTAGGATATACAAAAACTTAAAAAAATCCTTTGTCTTAAATTGTATATGACTGTTGGTTGCATGCAACGAATACTCCAGCAGAGAATTTGTGAATTTGTGTATATGTGTGAGTGTATTTCAACCGTCTTCTATGTGTATGTGCTCGCACATATGAGCCTAAGATAATTAGATTGAAACGACTTGGAGCAGCAGGTTACTAAAAAATTATGTCTACAAGTTTGAATGAAAACGAGTGCCTTGTGTATGTTCTGTTGTTTTTATTTATGAGTTTTTGTTGTTGTTTTTGCTTTCATCTTTTATTTTTAGTATTTGTTTGCAAAGGAATCAAATTTACTTTGTATACATGTGCATTAGATAAGGATAGAGGCGTGCTGGATTCTGTATTTACGGCATAAACGTGCATGGATACGTATATGCGGATATGTGAAAATTATCACATAATCTACTTGCTGGCGACAAATGCAATTGAAAAGGTCATGTCGCTACCTTTGAACTGTTTAGCGAGAAAGGAAGCTAGATTTTTATGCTAGTGATATAAATATGTAGTATTTATGTAGCTTATTTGTCAATTGTTTCTGTCAACGTGTGTGATTTTGCGATTTATCAATTTAATTTATCGTAAACACAAAATTTTAACTCATATTACAATTCTAGGAATTTCCAACAACATAAACAAAAAATGGCAATTGAAACAGTAACTCCACACAGAGATTTTTAACAGAATATTCAAAGTAATAAACTAAAATAAAAAGAAAAGGCGACCGAATGCCTCTGTTGCAAATTTATGTCCATTTGACATAATATTTTCGTCCGTGACAGAATTATAACACAATATCGCGGTGTCACTGTGGTTTGCAATGAAAGATTGAAGATCTTTCAAGTCGGCGCCCTTGCTCGTTCAATTCCGTGGGCATTTGCCGTTCCAAAGCATCCACTAGAATTGACGTAATTTAAAGAAAATAATTATACCACGAGGCTTAACCCTCTACTGCACGAATTATTAATCGAATGGAAAAATAAATTTGAGTTGTTATGATATACTTTGCTTGGTCGAAAGTAATGCAAATTTGGAAGAATTAATTTTAAAAAAATTCGTTTTTATGATTTTAACTGCTTAAAAAAAACAAATTCTTCAAAATCTAGTAAATAAATAGTTAATTTGTAACCAAAATTGGCTCCTGATTTATATTTAATATTTATGTCTTTTAATAATTTAAATTTTCAAAAACTAACTTAATATCATAGTGAAATTAATAAAGTGAAATAAATAGAAGTGACGTCCTCTTTTCTGTTTACTGACGTCTGCCATTATTCTCTTACTTCTCCCAAAACATTTGAATTTCAGAAGTAAATATTAAAAAGTATTAACCCATTGGTACCAGCACAATATATAAATAAAATAGAAAAATTTGAAAAGCCAGAAAAATTGTTAGACGTTGATAAACGAGATTGGGATAAATCCTTTGTGCATAATGTGCACCAAGGATTTATCCCAAAACTTAAAGTTTTTTTTGTTATGTATGCCATTCAAGTAAGAAATCTGCTTCTCCGAAATTTAAATAAAATTCTTTTAAAATCAGTAAAACTATTTAGAATATAAAGCAGACATTTTTGAACAAGATCATTTTAAAAGTATTTTATTTTGTTTATTTAAATACTTTATAGAACCACACACTACAAAATGTTTTGAGAGCTTTTATTTCAGAAATAAAGAAACGGTTTATTGGTTTTTTGATATTTTTATTTCATTTATTTATCTGTGTACAGCTAACGAAAATGGGTTAAGAGAGTTTTCACTCATAAACAAAATTATTTGTCAAAATTTATTGAGCGAATACTTGTCATAATTGTCAATTTCTGCTATCTGGCATACTGTATACTGTGCTTAATATGTACGCACTAATTTTTGCCAGCTTTTTCAATTGCCACTTTTTACAGAGTGAATATGCTGACAAATCAAGGTAGTTTTTCAGTCTCGTTAATAATTAGCTTATTGACAGCTAATATATTTTTGCCTTCTGACCTTTAAACAAAGGTTTATGTCATGAAAAAATGACAAAAAAATTGAAAGCCATTTATGCCTTCCTATTCAGCAGAAGGAGGATTCAGAAATAATTTTGTTTTTTCAACGATTGCAACGCTGGTTACAAGTTTCTTTGAGTTAAATAAAAGAAACAAAATAATTAAATAAAAATAAATGGTATCGCATTCCTTCAAAAATTAATTAGCCGAAACCCATAGTCTTTATTGCTGAAAATGAAAATGGAAAAAAATAAATTATACCTATGCTTCCGTCCCCTGTCGGGCAAAGGACCTCAACGAAACGGAACAATATATTTTTAAACTATGTTTTCTGTCATTTGGTTTAAATATCTACATATTTATGTACGAGTTTATGTGCTAGAGTGACCATATAAAATGTTGTCTATTATTTTTCCATCTTTTTGATGCTTTTATCTTTTATCGAAAGAAAAAATATTAATCTGAAATATATTTCTAGAAACATTTAAATCCATTTAGTTTCAACTTTTTTAATTAAATTCTAATCAAATGAAGACGTTTCCATTTGTGTTGCAGCACTTGAAGCCATCATCATCATCATGCTAAGGTGATCTTCTCCTCCTTGTTCTTCTTGCTCGTGTATCACCTGAAGAAAGAAAATCTGCCAAAGACATGTATTTAACTCATTAACGAAACGAGTTTATTTTTATCAGAAGAGCGCCAAAGTGACGACACTAAAAGTAACCGCGCTCGAATGCGCAATTGCATACACATAACTTCCTGTTTTGCAAGCCAGCAAGCAAGCAAGAAATACAACGAAGAAGAAGATTCTTCTGCCGCATCGTCATGATCGTCGTCGATCTCTTTGTCAAGCCAACACAAATCAAACATGCTGCTCATAAATGCAGATGCGTGTGCTGTAATAAGCAGCAGCACCAACGACAGGCTGGGCAAGCTAGTAAGAGTGCTGTAAACATCGCTGATCAACCTATCCATTGATGAGGCTGATGTTAGCCAACGGACGGACCCGAAATGCACCGGTTGTTGCATTTGCAGTGTTGCAATTGAAATCAGTTTTTCTTAAACTAAGCTGTTTCAGTTTACGAGACTCGATGTGCTTCAATCTTCATGCTACCATTTGGCATTACATGTTTGTCTATACTTGTATGTGGCTGCATGTATGCAATAAGCTAGCTAGCCAACGTTTATGGCTGCAACAAGTGCGAAAACTTTGCAAACGCACAGATGTGTTCAAACTGGTTTTGTGTATTGTACAGCTCTGCTTAAACCTTGAATTTTAGGTTTGTTCGGGTTGATATGGTTGGTTATTTAACCCTACACTTCTCTGAGTTTATTGGCGATAAAGAAGATTCGAAGCCCAAGAAATTAAATTTGAAACATACTCCTATAACCGACAGCCAATAGACGTCATTGTATCCAACGTTTTGAAAGCATTGCACAAATTTTTCTATTTCACAGAACCTAAAATTCAATAGCTTATCTCATGTAGTATATCTCATATTCGTTTTCAACCTAAACTAAAAATAGCACAATGGTTTAGTTTTATAGTTGCACTAACGCTCAATACTGAGTTATAGACTTGACACAAGTGTAGAATCATTCATTCAGTCAGTCACTTACTCATTCACTCAGCTGCTGCGATTGGAAATTATAAACAATAGAGTGATGGTCAAGCTGCATTTGCTGAGCAAAGCAAACTTGCTTTGCCAGTTTCGCTTTTCAAATTTGTTAACTTCACTACGACGACAGCAACACAAAACAAAAAAAACAATAGTTAAAGTCGCAAAAGGTGCGACTGCAATTAAACTTTGAGAGAGCACTGACCAAGCACCATAGCCCAGTCATGCCACGCCGCACCACACCAGTCCACTACACTTCATCTCACCTCACTTCTTCACTTCACTACGACACCACACACTCTACCACAACACATTCACTAATCATCTTCTGCACTTCATTCATAAAAGAACGACGTAGTCTCACTCACAAAGATTGTACTGATATCTTCTATATGCATAGAGAGCTTCGGTTAAAAATTAGGGCTTGAAGTTAGATTGCAGGCAGGAAAAGCAACAGCAACTTTAAATGCTAAGATTTTTAGAGTGAAAAGCGGAAAAAAACTTGATTTTCCTTTAGCAATTAGTATGTTTTGATTTCTTGCTGTTATTTTTTGTTGTTGTTCCCGCAATTGTTTTTTGTTCTTAATGATTTCATATATTGATAGCAATAGTTGCAGTCGTAGCAGTAGAGGTTGCTGTTGTCGCTGTTGTTGCAATTTTCAGAAACTTGTAATTAATAATAGTTTGAACGACCCATCGTAGACGTTTCCTTTTTTAAAAGAAATATATTTATACTTCCACACACACACACACATATATATATACTGTCAACAACAACAGCAACATCGTCATGTTGCAATTTATTCTTTACTTAGAAATCTTCATTGCATCACACACATTGGTATAGTATAGCAGAAGTTATAACTTGCAGCATATTATCATTGGCGTCAATGAAGTGTGCCGCAGTCTTTTGCTCTCCCGCTTGATTTCCCCCCAAAAACTTTTCTTATAGATATGGAACTTTTGAACAGGAAAAAAGCTTAATATCGAAATTTATATTTGCTTTTCGTCACCTTGGGATAAATTTCTTTCTCATAAAGCTCCAAGCACTGCTACTATAGAAGAAATCACAAGTTCGTGGTATTGAAAATGGAAAATGAGTACAAGCAACTAAGCCGAAAATTGTTATTTGTATGTATGTATGTATATCATTATTTTAATACCGATTTTCATTAATTTTTGTAGAAAAGATTCGTGATTGTTTTTTTCCGTATTTATTTTCATTTATTCATTTCCAACATAAATTTAATACAAAGTTTTTAATAAAGCCATTGCCGAACATTTCCCCAGAGCAGTAATCCGATTTTCAAGATGAATCTGCTTCTAAAGAAATTTTTGTGGAAACTCGTGCATTAAAAGTTTATGTTGAAAATAACAAAAATAAAATGACGTAAACAAGAACAAATAACAACAGCAAATATTAGAATAATAACAATAATAAAGGAATGAAATGAAAAGAAAAGAAAAAGTGTCAAAACAAGCAGTAATCACAGCACCAAAAGCACACATGGCATTTTCGCACAACCAAAATTATAGCAAGTGTAAATACATGCATACGAGTACATTTGTATATACAGGGTGACAATCGTAAAGTGACTCACACATTTCAGCAGTTATTTTCAAAAGGACGTACTTCCATTAAGTACAATTAAGTGTTAACATTGCTGAATATATAAGCATTCATTTGAACCCCACCTCATTCAATATAACCTCCTTTAGCCTGCACACATGCCTTCAATCGATCCGGAAATCGTAGGACTGTTCGCCGCAGGACTTCCTGATCAATTTCAGTCCAGGCTTTCTCTAATGAATTTGTCAGCGACTCCAGACTGTGGTGTTGAGATGCACAAGCCTTACTCTCTAAAATACTCCAAATAGAGTAGTCCATTGGATTCAAGTCTGGGGAGTATGGTGGCCATTCTTGAGATGTTATGAATCCAGAAAAATTGTCTTTTATCCATTTTTGCGTTAATTTTGCCATGTGGGAAGGTGCAGAATCTTGCTGGAAAGTCCAGTTTTCATTCCAAATGTATCTTGGGCCCAGGGAAGAACATGTTCATTTAAAATGCTCCGATAAACAACCTGGTCAATTTTAACACCCTCTTCAACGAATATTAGAGGGGTTCTGGCATTATCGGAAACTCCAGCCCATACCATAACGGAAGCTGGCTTTTGAACTCGGCCAACAGTCCTATTTTGTTGCGATGATGATGTTAGCCACATTCGGTCATTTTGCGCACTGAAATGTTGTTCAACCGTGAATATTTTTTCATCTGTAAACAAGATATTTTCAACATTTTTTAACACGGAGGAACGTAGCAACGCCTTGCTTCTTTGCAGTCGCAAATCTTTCTTTTTTTGTGTCAGATCTTGAGCTTTTCGGAGCTTGTACGGCTTAAGATTAAGCTTTGATTTTGCAATGATTCGCACTGTTTCACGGTTTACTCCCACTTCCTTAGCGATTTTTCTCATTGAGCGCCTTGGATTTCGCTTGATTCGTTTACGAATTTTTTCTGTTAAACCAGTAGTGGCAACTGTTGAAAATTTTCCCCGGTCTCTATCTCCAAAACCCCCAGTTTCATTATATCGAATAATAGCTCGGTCTACCGTACGACTTGACAAATTTAAAGCCTTTGCAATTTGACGGCTACTATAATTTGCCAAATGAAATTTCATAATTTCACGACGAATATTTTCCTTGTCCATTTTTATGGAAATTTCAAAATGTAATAACAAAAATTCAAATGAAATTAAAAGCAAAGCCAATGATGAATGAATTTGCTTTTTAAATTAAAGTAACGGTAAATGGCAAAGCTTGCTGCAGAGTATTAAACTTGCGTCACTTTACAATTGTCACCCTGTATGTATATGTTATGTATATATATGCTTGTGTGTTTGTATGTACATATATGTATACGTGTCTGTACCTGTAGCATACATTAAGGACGTAAAATATATTCATCGAATATTTCTACGTATTTTTGTTCCTTTTTATACTTTCACACTCAACATATGCGCCCCCCCCCCCCCTGCCCCTCACTTTGCCACAACATCTACAATTGCATGGTATACCCACTGACGCGGCCGCTGTCGTTCTTGTTTTTGCTTTTAAGCAGTTATTGCTACTGCTTAACTTAAGCCTCAAAAAGTATATTTTCTTTATATATTTACTCACACGTGTACCTACATACATACCAAATATGTACATACAAATTCCTACTTTCTCACAAACTGTGATTACATTTTGTTGTCTCAAACTGATTTTACTTTTAGTATCAAGAAAACGGCTACTGTTGCTGGCGCTGTCAGTGGCAGCGCTGTTGTTGTTGCTGCAGCTTCACCAATAAATTTCTTATGCATTAATTCGTGGGAATTAATTATTCCCAGGCCAGTATGTATGTGTAAATTGCGAGATGATTCCCAAGCTACTCCTAGTCATCGTCGCTGCAGTTGCTGTTGTTGTTGCGAACTGCGTCGGCAGTAACTTCGTGCACACATAATTATATTCATACTTGTATATGTGTGCATTGTGCGTATGTACAGCAATTGTATATTGCTGTATATTTATATCTGTGTATCTGAGGAGAGTGTTGCAGTTACTGCAGTAGTCATTGCTGCAGCACCACCAACAGCAGAAATTTGAGAAGAACCTCATCAGCTTTTTAGACTGTTCTACTGCTTTTGTTTTGTTTTTTATCGCTTAACTTAAATTACGATATGATTTGTTAATTATTTATTTTTCTTTGCATTTTCAAATTGTTTAATGTTGCCACTGCTGCTATTACTGCTGCTTTTGCTATTATTATTTTAATGAGTGAATAATGTGTTGTGGAGCAAAGCAAACAGCGAAAAAGGCCAATCGACTCAAGTGGAACCCCCCAACACAACTACAACATCAAACTCATCCACAATTTAAATCGAATTTTCCGCAGTTTTTTCTTTGCAGTTGTAAAACGCCTTCAATCAATTTAGGGTGAGAGAAACGAAACTCTTGTATAACAACACATGTTGAAATTGTAAATGCATTGCAGCAACTACAAGTAGCATATGACGTAGGAGCAGTGCCGTATACATGGGGTACTTCTGAGGATGTGGAAATATTGCGCTCCAGTTTGAATAACCCATTAAAAAAATGTTATGTTAGTTGCATATGCTCCTCTCGATAAACTTCTCTATACGCTATTGCGTTCTTCAAAGGGAACTGAAGAAAAAACTGAAAAAGTTAAAGCACCATATAATAGATTGTCATTAAAAAATGTCAAAAGAGCAACTGGAACAATCGAATTCAGGCATAATTGAGTAAAAGATTATTAAATTTCAAGATGAACTAGAAAGGGCGGATCAAAAGGGTTAAATATGGAATATACAGCTTATGTATTGTTTCGATCATTTTGTGTTTTGAAATTTGAAGAAGATAAATGAAAAATTAGCATGTAGCATATGTAATTGAAAGTTTTATTCAAATTTCTTGAATTTGTTATTTTAATTAAACACTTGACACTTTTTTGAGAAATTTTGATATTGGGCTTAATAGATGATGACGTTTAAGATAAAGTTTTGAAAAAATGAACATAAAGACTCAAAACTAAAAAAAAAAAATCTATTTCTCTTCCTACTGCTATCAAGAGTAGTGCTTCTAAATTAATTTGAGATCTCTCAAATCTAGCCTTGAAAATGAAGTCAAGCTTTCGTGATATCCTCACCTATTCGTCAAAAAATGAGATGGCGCTGCAAATAGAATCGCTTTAGTAGCAACCAAGTTTTTACGCTGCCAGTTTAACACCAAATGTAAGAGCGTAAGTATGTACTAGAAAACAAACTAGCTTTTAATTTGCGGCAGAGTTGAAAGTGAATACAATAAATCTTTTTAATTGCAGTTGGTATGGTGTATTCGACCCCTATGTGTTTACCTTTAACTGAGTAGGTAAACAAATATTTTGTATTGGTAATTTTGACACTTTTACTTTAACACCTAAGAATTGCCTCGAAGCGGATTCTAACGAACGAAAATTTACTTAATTTAGTAGAAATCCTATTTTGAAAAGCTTAAAGACATTCGCTTTTAAAATAAATTAAATATTGTCTGCGCGCTTTCCCATTACTTGTTTTCATTATAAGAAAAAGATGAGGCCTCAAGGTTTGAAGAATTCTTTTCGAAATTACTCCAACTTCAGCGAATGGTGATTAATGTTTACTGGACGATTGAAGAGGGTAATACTTACGTTGTGTAATTATTTGAAGAAATTTTGTATGGTATATTAGTAATCATTTTTCGTTTAGAAATTTGTAGCTTTATTTGTTTATTATAACATAAAAATGCTTTAAATATTGTACAAGCAAAAAATAAATCGCATGCCACATATTTATTTATAAATATTTGTATTTCCTTGTCGCATGTGAAATATCGAAGTGTAAACTATAAATATGTAAGTATGTGAGAATGTTTCAAAAGTCAGATGTGGAGTGCTAATATAAATTACAATTGTGAACTTTATAAATATGTAGTTATGATGTATGTTTTGTATTTATTTGCTTGTATTTACTGTAAGTATATATAAGTATGTGTGAATAAAGTAACTAAGTAATAACTTTATATAAAAAAGACTAATATTCGATGCTGTAAAAAATTCGTTAAAGATTCCTAGCTTGAAGTATGAATGAATGTATGTATGTGTGTAAATATATATACCTAAGTTTGGATGTACATTTGTATGTAAATGAGTTCTTATAAATAAATGAGCTTACTTATGTATGTATAAAAAAGTTATTATTACAAACTAATGAATCTTATCGTCTACAATATGAGTAAGCTAACTTAATCTAGAAAACCTGCTCTAACTTGGAGCTTGACGCCTGCGCGCATGATTGATGAGATTCGGTTTTGTGCTTCGCACTTGCAATAAACGTGATGTCTTCTTGCTACCCGAGAATGAGAATCACCACACTTCTTCTAAGCTTGTTTCTACATCTTTACGTTTGTTTTAGTAGCGTGTAAGCCTCAGGCAACCAGCGCCAACCAACCAACACTGAGCAGGTACTTATCACAGCCTTTAGGGGGGTAGACGCAGCAACAATGAAGCAAACTTCTGTTGCACTTCACCTTTCTGCGCCTTTCTTTCTTCCAGGTAAATCATCTATGTAGTTTGTTTTTTTTCATTTATTTACTTTTCGGAAAATTGATTTTAATTGATTTTTGATAATTCAAACGATTTGTAATCAGTCTAATTTAATGAAGCTCAGCACACCTTCACCACCTGTGCCTTTTCTGCTGCCTCTGCACTCCTCTGGCATTCAGCAGCTTCAATAGGCCTGAAATATTAATGACCTTCATTGTAACAACGAACGAATGCCATTCACATTCACACATACACTGGAGGTGTATAAGCAACACTTACCACAGGTGGATATGAGATATATTTGTCGCTCATATTAAAATAAGAACCATCTGGTGGTGGTGCAGGTGATGGAGATGAAATGTAACTGCCTTTGATGATCAGCGAAGAAGCAGGCGAAGGTGATGGTATGTATAAGCCATTTGAGATAAGCATATGATCGTCCTTTGAGCGTGTCGTCGTCAAGTCGTTGCTGTTTAGGAGGCCATTGCGATTGTTGCTATGTCGTTTCGGATTGGGTAAGGTGCGTGTAAAATCCGGATTGCACATATACGCGGGCGTGCACATTGAGCTCTCTTGGTATTTGGGTGGATAGGCGGTGGACTGGATAATATCAACATTTTCAACCAAATAAGTGGACGTGGCCTTTTTGTGCATGTCTGACGCCTGTAGAGCAGTAATTGGTAACTGCAATAAGTTGGTTTGATTGATGTTTTGAAAGATCGTTAGTAATTTAGGAAAGAAAGCATTATGAAAAGTAAGCAAATGTCGATATCTTACCTTATACACCGATTGATTGTCATCTTTAGAGTAAGCATCGTCGTTTGGGCTCTCGGTTTCCGTGGAGTTTTTATTTTGGCGGCGTATAACAAACCAAGCAACTAGGGCCGCGTTTAATATCAGTAAAACCATAGCAGCTGATGTAATGCCAATTATCATAAAGTTAGGCATCTCATCTTTCTCCGTGAACTCAGCTGAGTAGGGTTGAGAACCTGTTGCGATAAAAATCAAAAATTCTAAAACTTCAACTTCACTTCAATTGATAGAAATCTACCTCTAGTCATCGTTAATTTCATATCGGTCAAGAATTTGCTACCGCCCGCCTCATTCGCAGCCATCACCGAGAACACATAGGTCGCTCCCGGCTTCAAGCCTTCCAAAGTTGTATTCATGCGTCCCGGTTTAGCATCTACAAATTTGTACTTATCCTCACCATGCTGTTTATAACGCAGCCGATAGTAGACAGGCAGGCCACCATCGAAACCAGGAGTCCACACCAAAGCCACCTTGTCATCAGAAACATTTCCCACTCGCAGTTCTAGAGGTGTATCTGGACGCATGGGTTTCGAAAACTCTAAAGTCGAGCTTGCTTGCCCATGCGTATTGCGTGCCACACATTCATATTGTCCGTAATCATCCGCAGAAGTGTTTTCAATAACCAGCAAAGACTCATGGGTGAGAGGATCCACTCTACGTTCTACAGCTTTGAATTTGCTGCGACGTTGCATTTTAATATCTTTGCCATTGCGGCGCCAAATGAAGTTGGGCTGGGGCGCTGCATGAGCTCTGCATACGATACGGGCGCGATCACCCAAGCGTGCAGCAAACCGTGTGTATGCCGGTGTATGATCAATTTCGGGTGCAGCTAACGCGGAAAAGTGAGAAGAGGCAATAAAGTTAAAGCAATTCACAAGGAAAACGTAAACAAATTACATTGCACAATTAGCAGCATATTTCGCTGATCCGACGGTCCACGTTGATTGTCCGCCGCACATGTAAAGTTACCGACATCCGGTCGTTGTACATTTTTTATATGCAAATAAGAAGTTCCATTTTCAAAGATCACCGTAGTCCGCTCTGTCATATCATAACCGCTACGTGACCATTGAACATGCTCTGCTGCCAGCGGACGGGCATCAACGGAGCACTCAAGTACAGCATTTTCTCCGACAACAAAACTATTGCCATCCGAAATAGCAGAAACGGTGGGTGGGTCTGTGTAAAACAAATAAAAATTGGATCGATAATGTGTATCCAGGAATATGACAAATAAACAATTCAAATACGAGTGAGTGCTCGTTTACTCACATTCGACAACCACTTGTAACTCAATCATTGCCGTGCCTTGGGAATTCATAGCCTCACAAACGTAGCTGCCGACATCGTTCCGATTTAATTTGGTTATATTCAACAAGGCCCCCTCGGATACAATTCGTTGCCCGCTTGCAATGTTTGTTGTTATCGGCAGGCCATCCCTAGTCCATGTAAAGGACATAGACATCGGATTGGCATTTGCGTGCAGAGCTAGACGAAGCGGTTCACCTTCGATTCCAACAAATGTAGTCACTTGAGTCGCATCGAATTTGGGTGGATCTACATGTGAAGCAGCAAAGTTTTGTTTGTGAAAAGTCAAATACATATATGTAATCCCACCAATTCTCAAAACTCACAAAGTATATCTAAGCTGACAGTCTCGTGTACGCTGCGCTGCAACACTTCATTAATGCTTTGGCAGGTGTAAACAATACCATCCAAATCTTGCGTGATGTTTATATGCAATTCCAAAGTAGATACGGAACCTCCCCAAAGTCCTGGCTTGGTGGAGAGATTAACACCTTCAATGGGAATGCCATCCTTCCACCATGAAACTTTTGCCGGCGGATTGCTCGAGCTGGAATCACAAACAAGCTTAGCTCTAATGCCGGGCACGAGATTCTTAGGCAGCACACTTATTTTGACAGTCTCAGGAGGAACTAAATATGAAAGTCGAATTTACAAATCGCTTTTACAAATATGAAACAATTATGCACACAACTTACAATGAACATTCAAGGTTTTTGTAGCGAAGAGCGGTATCTCAATAGCAGGACTTTGTACCTCGCACTTATAAATTGCATTATTATCGGAAGCATTTACCAGAATCGACAATTCCGATGAAATCTTATTATCGGTTACTTTAGCAGCAGTATTGAGTTTCTTATCGTTCTTATACCAGTTCAACATTGGAGGTGGATTACCGCCCGCTGAAGAGCAATACAGCTTCTTAACTGAGCCGGAGGTAATAATATCACCGTCGTTGTAACCCGTCAACAAAGGAGTCGATGGTGGATCTGTAATCACAATAACTAATGAGTATCACTGCATCCGCTAAGTCTGATTTAGGAAGGCTTACATAAAACATTCACCGTATGTGAACTCACAACATTCTGCGTCAATTCTACATTGAGAGCATGGCAAACTGCGACAAAAGTACGACTGTGTGTGTCAATGTTTAGGGAGACATTCGAAGCACTAATCCAGCCACCTTCAACACTTCTCGATGTTTTGTAAGTGCTATTACCCAAAGGACGCCCATTCATAGACCAGCTAATACGAGCCGGTGGATTTGAAGGCGCTGTTAAGCATGTCAGCTGTACGGCTTCCCCAACCTTAGCTTCAGTAATTCCGCTAATGGCGACATCTTTCGGAGAAACTGCGAGATCCAAGATTGCTTAGTATAATTCTAACGTTCATTATCCTCAAAGTAGTAAACTTACATAAAACTGTTAAATTAAGCTCAGCTTTTAAAGCGGTATTCGATAGTATATTTTTGGCTTCGCACACCAAGTTAGCGCCATTGTCTATATCTTCCGCAACGAATTTATATACGTTCTCAGATAATCTGCCCGAAGTTCTAAATTCATTGCAATAGGGAGAGGTTGTAAATTTCAAAACTAGTTCAAAAATTTGAGAACTTGATAAAATACCTTTGTGGCGAAGATACAGCTAACCCATTCTTATACCACACCAACTGAGCCGGTGGATTACCACCACGACTGCGGCAAGCAATTTGCACTTTTTGGCCACGTCTCAATGATTCACCTTGGCTATACCCCTCAAAGAATGGAGGTCCAGGAGGATCTACAATTTAATTTTCAAATAACTTTGCTATCTTTTCTTATGCGCGGAGCGGATTTTGCACTTACATAAAACTGACAGTTGTATATTGGAACGCATGGGCACATCGGGAGGCAAAGCCTTGTGGCGTGCCTCACAAGAATACTCCTTGAAATCATCATCGGCGCGTGGTTGTATAGCAATGATGGACACAGTGCGAAAGCGTTTCACAGCAGTTTCATTTATTTCAACTCGCGGTAAAACTGCAATGCAACAACGAAATTTCTACATTCAAAAGTTCTACGCGCGTATTACTAAAACTTACCATTTGTTAATGGTGTATTTGCATTATACCAAACAATCTCGGCCGCTGGATTTGCATTCTCCGCCACACATTTCAATGTTAAATTTTGTTTTTCAATTACTTCAACCTTCGCGTTTTGCGCATAACCCTCAATTGTAATTGAGCTAGGAGCGGCAACGATACTCAGCTTTGCATTGGCGCGTATTGCGGGATTACCAGCAGCAGGCCCAACCTGACATTGATACTCGGCGTCATCCTCGAGTGATGCATTCTTAATTTGTAAGTTATAAATGCCATTTGCTGCATCGACTAGCACAGAGTAGCGGAGAAAACCATGTATAACCGCAGAGAATCCTAAAGCAAAGCCGTCCTTAGTCCATTGTACCTGACCAGAGCGATTTTCGACCTCGCAACGTAAGAGCGTGTCAGTGCCTTCCAGTATCTGAAGATCATGTGGGGTAACACGAAATTTCTGTACGTCGAGTGTTTGTGTTTGAACGCATTGAAGTACTGCAATGATATAAGTAAAGAATATTAAATTGGTGCTCTAAAAAAATTCAAAAACCGGAACCCTTAGGAGTCGTGAGCCCTTGTTGCATGAACCTTTAACAAAAGCTTATCAAATGATTATTGTACTAGATACTTTTGAATTGCAGAGGGATACAGAAATCAAATCTTTAGAATTTTAAAATGTCATGAAGAGAATTAAAGATGTCGTAAAATTTTATTATAAGTATATTAAAAATAGTAGTAGGAGTTAATCCCAGTTAGAGAAGAGAGCAACTTTCATTTTATTTTATTCTACTATTGCCGCTTCTTTAGCTTCTTTTGTATATGTTTTTCTCCATTTACTTTATTGAACTTCTTTTCCCACCCAATTCACCTAATTTTAACGCCCAATCAAACTCGAAAACGCAACCTACGCATCAATACATTGATTATACTTTATTTACAACTAAGCATATATGTATCATTTGCACATGTATATGTGTGTGTCTGAATGAGTAATTTGATGGTCGGTCTACCAAATATACAAGCTGATAATGCAGAGGAACAGAGGAACAGCAACACGTTTGTGCTTTTCAACGACAATGAAGCCGCTGCTAGAAAGAGCACACTGAATGACTGGCTGTCAGTCTGGCTGGTTCATTGGCTTGCTATCCCAAAGGCCTACAACCGATCGACCGACTCTACTCCTCTACCTACTCAAAAACGTAAAACTTTGTATCTCATTAGCATTAAAAACAACTTGGAGGCTTAAATGGGTTCAAGCGCAGAGACGCAAAAACGCAAACTGAACTGAAACCGAATCGAGCTAACGATACGCTAATAATTGTTTTTATTTTTTTTTTTTTTTGAGGCATCGATTAGATGGGTGAGAGAAAAGCAGCAGCAAAAAAATGAATAAAATAAAGTTAGGTACAAATTAACATACATACATAAATACATATAGGTGCACAAACACACACAAGCACACACATATACGATGATTCTCGACAAACAATAAACAAAGTTGCTTGCTTACTTGCAAGAAACACAACGCAGGAACAACAAAGTCATCAATGGATTAATTGATTATTGGCTTCAGTGTGTATGGACGGACATATGGATGGACAGACAGAAATAGAAACAGATATGTGAATACTTAGACAGACCAACGACGGTGATGACGACGACGCACTTAAATTTTAAATGAGTTTCGTTTCCGATGGGAAAATAAATTATTTAAATATCATAGTTTAGCATATGATTAGTACCAAAAGCTGTGCTTAAGTGGAAGAAGAAGAAGAAGCTGAGCAAAAGAAAGGCGCACATAAACTACAACAACAAAGAAAACGAAAGCGAGCAGCGGAGGAAGAAGTCATTTTGAAATTGGTTTAAATACTCGGCATTAAATATTAAAACACAGTGGAGTGAAAAAAGAAACGAAATTTAGAATTAAACGAAGTTGTGAGAGCAATCGAAATAAAAATTTTGGATGATTTTTCCCCGCATCAAAAATTTATGGAACTAACTAGGTACAAAGACATAAACTCGATCGAATTAATCTCATCAAAATTGATTAGCGACTTTAATTGGAATTTACTTTGACATTGACTTTTCTCTTCACCCAAAACAATTAACCTTAAATTAATTATGCCTTATATGAAATCAACACATAAAAAGGGCGTGGTTCAAGAAGTTATCATAAATAAATAAATTTGGCCTAAATCCACTGAACTCGTACGCATACTTAATAATGAACATGCACGTTTTTCGCAATGCTCTTATGAGCTTTTCCATTAGCAATTTCCATGGATAATTGCAGTCGAAATACACACATACATGTGGCAGTAAATACATACACACATACTTAGATATGTATGTACTACATATGCAAAGTGTCATCAAGCTTTTATTCCATCAACAGCAATAGTAGCACCAACGTCACCATCACCACCAAAAACAAACCAACCAACAAAATCCTCGAAGTGTGACAAACCAACAAAAATGAAGAAGACCAACAACAAAAACTAAAACAAGAACTTGAGAAAATACGCACAGCAACACACACAAACTGGTTTTCATTTCATTCATGATACTGATGCATGCATTCTGGCTGGATGGATGGATACACTGTTTGACAATACTACATTTGCAGAGAGAGTACACATGTGTAGAGAAAGGAAGGGGGAAAACAGAATCCATGAAAATAGTCTTTCTAAAGTGTTTGCGTCCATTTGTCCAACTACTTGTCTTGTGCGTGGTGGTGCTCGTTCATGCACCACTGTACATAGTCAGCATATTTATACATACTATCAGCAAGTAATGAAAAAGTAGAAAAGCAAAAATTACATGAAAGAAAGCATGAAAAAACGTTAACCAAAATAAGACCGCAAATGTCCGAAGATGATCCTTTTGCCTTAAACACATAGACGCATATACGCAACTCATATATAACTACATATAAATTCGTATGTATATCTGCATGTATATTAGAAGCCACAAATAAAGTGAATGACGTATGTACATGTACATATATGCACAAAAAAAAAAACAAAAAGTTCTTGACAAGGGAAGTAAAAAGCAAAGAAAACCTATATACGACAACATTGCCACTCCATACCACATACTCGTACATAGCACAATATAAGAGTAAATGTGCAATAAAAGGCAAGAACAACACGAAATGTATGCAGTATCCTAGTACTAAAAACTTGGAATATGCCAATTGCATGAAGTAAGTCAGCAAGCAGCAAGCGAACAAGCATATACCGGATGTCGCACTAATGGTCACTTTCAGTACATCATACATACACACACACAAACTCATATTGATGATTTTGATATGAGGCATTGGCAATGGACACAACTATACCTACTTATTTACGTATACTTCGTCTTCTCATATTCTATGGCCACTACTATGAGTTAATGACTTGTAGATACACTTACTAACTTGAAGCTTCTTTAGTATTTTGCTTTGCGTTTGCGACGTTTGCGTTACTTACGTTTCGTTGCAGCCGTGCTTGCCTTCATTAAAGAAACACACAAAAAAGAAAGAAGCAGCACCAATAGTTGATTGCTGCTGGCAGGACTTTTTCTTGCTACAATTTCATATGAAAAAAGACATATTTTGAACGTCGTAAAAGTAGCAGGAAAATAACAAACAGGCTTAAAAATGGCAGGCAGGCAGGCAGGCACACAAGCAGCAAAAGACGAGTTCTTTGCATTAACACACAGCTACTATGGCCTTTACTGCTCTTACAACTTTCCTTCGTTTTTTCCCTCACTATTCTCAACTCAATTTTTTGATATCGTTTGAATATTGCGTTTGTCATCCACAGAAGATTATCCCTTGCAGCGTCATATCGCAACGCAACGCAACCGATATAAATAAAGTAAAACCAAAAGAAAAATTTAAAAATGGAAAGGAAAACACTCCAAATTAAAGAGACTCAAGTCATAAGCAAATGAAATATACAGATATATACTTGTATACATATATATATACATTTATATATATATATGTTTGTACGCTTGTGTGAGGTATACCATATATATATATACATAAGTATATCGCAGGAAATCCGGCTAGAGGTAGTTTTATCTGCTTGAAGGACTCATTTGAGTTTGTTTGTATTAAAGCCGACATTAGATTAGAAATGCTACAATATAAAGGGACTAGACTTGACATTTTTTTGCATGAAACGAAGATTTCAATATTATTTTAAATAGCAAAGAATTGAAACAATTTAGATTAGAAATACAGTTATGCATAGGTAGAGAAATATTAATTATGGCTTTGCTTTGAAATGCTTTAAAAAATAATACTACTTCAAATCAATTCCTCCAATTTGAATATTATAATTACAATCATCTATAGCAAATTGCACGAGCCAGCCACATTCATCCTTTCCTCTATCCGTCACTCAAAAATGTTTATTGTGCATTTATTAAATTATTCAAATTTCATGGAAATTTCATCCGAACTAATGAACTAATTTACTAATTCATTTAATTTTTTTCTTGTCTTGTTTCGGATTTTTTGTGTATTTTTTGGTAGCATTAACATTAACATTAATTAATGTTACGTTATTTGTTTAGTAGTGCTGTTGGTGGTGGTGCTGGTGTGGAATATATGGCGATGACGATGTTCACAGTCGTCTGCATTATTTCAACTATGTCTTCAATTAGTTTAATTTCTCCTCAATACGAAGCAGGATGAAGAGACAGTGGGGGAGTGATGATAATTATGATGATGATAATGAACGCATGTGTGCTTTTTATGATTAAGAAATATCAGAAGTCAATCTTAAGGCGTATATAAATTTTTGACGAACTTTGCTCTTTCTTAAATTAACTTAATTTTGAATTGAATTTTTTAATGAAATATTATTTTCTTCTAGATTAGCAATTTAAATATATTTTTGTGTCTTCCACATACAAGAGTGGCTCGTTTTCCAACAAAGAAAAAATGCCAGGCAGAGTTGTTTGGCCCGCTCAATTCGAAAATAAAGTCGGAATTTCAGAAAGAAAAAAAATGGTCTTGATACTCCGACTTGAGGTTATCTAGTCTAGATTTTTATATGCTGATTACAAATCCGAAGAAAAATAAAAAAATTTGTTCTTGAAACCAAGTCTTGGTGCAGTGGCGTAACCAGATTTTGATTATTGAGAATAAGCATGGATGAAGAATTTTTCTACCATGTTACGATTTCATGAGATCTTAACTTGACAGAGCGATAAAGGTCGGTTTTCGGTCATTTTCTATCGCCTATAAAAACCATTTTCAAATATTTGAGAATTTTAATAATCTGATAAAAAATTCTAGAGAAATATGGTATTTCTTGATTTTAAACTCGGTGCAAAATGAGCGAAATATAGACTATACAAAATCCCAAATAAGATTCAAAGCATATACATAAACATAGAAAATATCTTCCTTTCAAAACTCTTAAATAAAATTTAATTTCACAGGCTCACTATGGGTTAAAGTTAGAGGTTCCATTAAATTTATTTGTTTATGTTTGTATGTTATTTTAATGCTAGTTTTCAAATATGTTAGTAAGTTTGATAGAAATATGAAATGTATAATTCTTTATCTACACAATCTAAACTATTTATTATATGGAGACTTAAGTTTGCATGAGTAATTAAAGCAAATGTGCCCTCATATTTGCTCTGTTATTCTTCATTTTTTTCTTTTTTTCATCATTTAATTAACTTCATTTAACGCGTTATAAAGTTCAAAATTCAAATAATTTTAAACTAAACGCTCTGTCAGTCTTGCATCATTCCAACACTTCCACACAAACATATGTGCTTACATTGATGTTTGATATTTAAGTGTGTGTATGTGTGCAAGTATTTATGATTGACCTTTTGATTTAATAGTTGAATGTATCAAATAGCGCGCAATCATCGTCGCCTTTAATGCTTTTTGAAATTGGCTTTAAGTTTGGTTTGGCATTTGTGCAATGCAAAAATTGCAAGACAAGTCCAAATATTGCAGAATTAATGCAAGATTGTAGATACAAATGCAGCAGCAAAAACAATAACACTTGGCGAAAAAAGCATCCGTCGCAAAGTACTAAAAAAAAAAAAAACAAAAACAAAAACGTTGAGGAAAATCGCATTACCAACGTGTTTTACTAGTTTCTTCTACTTGTAGTTTCTTTACGCAAGCGCAGAAGCTCAAACATTACTCAAACTCTGCACTGAATCGACTTTAATATTTTGAAGCAGCAATAACAGTAGCAACAACAACACCAAAGACTGCAACCGTACATATATATATATATATATATAACTGAGATACCAGGTGCGTATTAAATTGAATCAAGCTTAGAGCTTGGCCAACTTTGAAGCATGTATGTATGTGTGTATGTGTGTGTGTAATATAAATCTGTGTGTGCTTGTACCTACATAAATTTTAAATTTAAATTCAATGCAAAACGTTGTGATTCAATGTGCGATGCGATTCAATGCGATGTGATGCGATGCGATTCGATCAGATCAGAAATAATTGTCAATAGTAAAATGTATCTATAAGTAGACGAGTATGTTTTCAGTTTACTACAGCTTCAAACACAACCTACTACCTACGTAACTCCGTTCGTTCGTTCATACATCAGGCAAATAAACTGGCAGCCAGACAGACAGGCAAACCAGAGTTTCAGCTTTAGCTTTAACGTCTTAGCGTTCAGCTTCAGATACACTTCGATTCATTCATTCATTCATAAACTGAAGATTTGATTTAAGCTCAAGTGCGGCTCAAGCGTTCGTTCGATTGGGAAGCGTACTACGTAGGTTGCTCTAAAGTTGAGGCTGAAACTAAGAGATATGTATGTTTGTGTGTGTGTGCGTTTGTATGTTTCTTGTTCAACTGGTTTGCTGCTGTAACTAACCATGGTATCTGTATCTGTCTTTTAGTATGCATGTTGCCAACACTTGCGCGCATTTGGGCCTGATTTCATTTTTTTTCTTTCTTTCCTTTTATTTTGCCTTTTGTTTTTTGTTTTAATGTATCTATTTGTTGTTTTTGTTGTTACTACAGCAAAAACGCTATAATGATAGCTAGCAAGCCAACTTAAGTTTTAAAATTAAAGCTTGAATTTTTTAGTTTGTTCTCTTTGCTTATATCAATGGTTCGAGCTGATTAGTTTGGGGCCTTGTACGCATATTGCATAAATATGCGTGTGTTTGTGTGTGCGTGCTTCCATGTGAGAGTGTGTTAGAAAAGTTAATTAACTTGGCTAATGTGCGACTTGATTTAGGGTTCATCTCTTCATTTTCATATACAATACAAAGACTTTTTCCTTTAGTTTAGTTTCATTCTTTTTTTTTAATCATTTGTCGAAATTTTATTTCATGTTTTCGTAACTTTTCAATTTAAAGTACATTTAACTTTTAAGTGAGAGAGACGGTGAGTCTAAACGGTAAAGAATAAAACTTACAAAAAAATTTCAAAAGAATTCTGAACGACAACTCGAGCTGGCCAGCTTTGATTTTTTAGGTTGCATTTTTGCTCGCGGAGAATAAAGGACTTACCAAGGCCCGACTATGGAAAAATTCTCCTAACGCCATGGTCTGCCTCGAAAAGCAATAAAGTTAAAATTCATTGATTTTATTTCCACTGTTGTTGCATAATTTAGTCGGAGAGCCTATTAAAACTTTTTAAATACAAATAGAAATACTTTTAAATACATTTTTGGTTTTCTGAACAATGATTATAATTTTCTTACCGCAATCATAGGATTTGAGTAATTTTGTTAGGTGCACCTACTTTTCAACCCACTGTCTCACTTGAATACTTATTCCACATACTTCGAAGAACTATGTAAAATACTTTTTCTCTTTGAATTCTTCAAAATAAACTACCCTCAGTATTTTTGAGCCAACATTTTAGCCATCATATTTTTTTTTTTTTTTTTTGTAATAAATAAATGTACATATATGCATACAAACAAGTATATACATATACATATATGTACCTATATACATTCAAAGCGTCATTATAATTTCCCATCGTCTTTTTGCATAATATTGAGAATAAAAAAAAATGATATAAAAAAGAAACTACTTAATTGAAGAAAACCTTAATAAAAACAAAAACAACAACGAAAGCATAAGCCTTAAACTAAAAAAAACCGGCTACTCTTCTGCTGATGTGCATACAAACATACATACATACTCACACACAAAGAGACAGGGAGTTGGACAGACTGGCAGACAGACAGACATGCAGGCCAATACATTGACTTCTACTCTCGTACACATTTTTAGTGTAAAACTTAACTTGAAAACTCTGAAACTCTGCGAAATTTGTGTGCACCTGCTCGTATTTTGTTGCATGCTTTTTTATGGTGTTCAGTTGCTTTAGCGCTTGTTGTTGTTGCTAGTTGCTGTTTTGTTGCCAGCGTCTTTTTCATTGATGTTTTCATTTAATTTTTTTCTCTTCTGACTTTTTGGCTTGCATGAAGAACGTACATGAAGTAGGTACATAAGCATGAATTAAAAAGAAACTAAGTGCAGAGAGCAAAATCTCACAAAAAAGACGAAAAGGAAGAAACTAAAAATAAGCGCAGAATTTTTAGCGTTTGCAGATGGACAAAACAGAAGGAGCAACAGCAGCATTGGCAGCAACATCAACATTGGCAGCAGCAGCAGCAGCAGAAGTTTGATACCCTTACGCAGTGATTGTTTTTCTGGTTTATTTTTGGCGTTCTGTTTTTTTGTTTCGTTATTGTTGCTGTTGATGATTGGTAGGCAATGGATTTTTGTAGGTAAGTTGATACATATGACGACATTGATTGCTTCCTGTGTTTCTTGTACTGCTGGGCAGGCAGGCTGGCAGGCAAAACAACAACGTTGTCGAATAATGTTACAATTATCGCTTTGCTGTGCATATGAGCAAGTACACACAGGCCCATACATACTTGCTTCTCTTCTATTGTGAGCGTGTATGTCTTCTTTTTTTGTCTTGTGAGTGTATTTGTGATTTTATGAATGAATTTTATTATCTTTGTTTTGCTTTTTTGCTCTTTTTTGCACGAATGACATCGAATATGATCATCATTTAAAGGAAGTTGTAAATTAATTGACGTGAAGTAATTTGGTCATAAAGACGCTCAAGTCTCTTGGCCTTCGTTTTGCTAGCTATTGTTGTTGCATGTCAACACAACTGCACAAACGGTTCAATTAAGAGAAAAATCTTAAAGTCAGAAAATAATTTTGCTGTTTTATTTTACAAATATGTAGCAAGTTTTCTGAGTTTTTTACAAATACTCCTGTTAATTTTGCTTATTAAATAGCATTCACTTGATTACTGTATTACTGAAATTAGTTTGACACACATATCGTGCTGAAAAAAGTTGTTGCTACCTTCTCCGAAAAATAAACCGATAAACTATCGAGAGCTGGATCGTTTTGAAAAAACCTCCAAAAATAGTATTCTATATGGCCAAATTTTAGAAATAATAAAATTTCAAAAATTATTAGGTTTGGCGTCAAAAACTTCAGGTCATCCCGTCATCATTTTTGAATTCCTATTATTCGTAGGAATATGATAGCCTAATGAAATATTTTCCCATTCGAAAGTCGGTTTTTAAAGATTTTTTCAAAACAATCACACTCACAACAGCTTAAAGCTGGAATTGAAGTCATCATTAAACAAAGCAAGGTTTATCTTTACGAGAGGATAGCAGCAACCTTTTTTGAATGAGGCTTAAGGCACCTTAATATGAGCAAATAACATTCACATTTTGGAATTTGTGACCACAACTTATTATTAATTTTGAACGTGTAAGAAATAAATAAGTATCTAGCATGCTTCTGTAGGTGTTCGGGCTCTGGTGAAGACTGGTCGAGGTTATGCCTAAAACCGGGCATTCGGGTCCGGCTCGTTTTCAAAAATGGAGTATTTGGGCGAATCATCATAAATATATGGTTTTTAAGTATTTAAAACAAAATACCATTTTTGAAATTTTTTTTAATACATTTGAGTGTCTTTTTTACTGTCCTATTTCACTAGAGTAGCAATATTTATTTTTTTAATAAGCTCTTCCGAAATAACTTCATTTTCCCTACTTTCAATATTAATTGAATCTAACATGCTTCTGTAGGTGTTCGGGCTCTGGTGAAGACAGGTCGAGTTTATGCCTAAATGCTATCAAATTTGCCTATGAGGTGCTGAGAGACGAAAAACTCTCGACACTACAGAATCTAATTAGATCTATTATTAAATCGGGTAGACTTACGGTATAGCAAAGGAGAAAATTGGATGAAATACAGTGGACGTAAAAACATTTCCAGTGTTTTTTTTTTGGTCGGAAAAAGAGAGGAAATATGTTGTAATATATTTATTCTTTTGTTCTGACAAAAAAAAAATTTAATTATTTAATCTAATGCTATGTAAAAATCTAATAACTATGTGTTGCATACATACATAAATATATATGTACATAGAACTGACTACTCCCAGGAGTGTAGGGTCAATTGTGGCAAGACCACAATGTGTGCTACAACAATTATGCCTGCATAATTCTATATGTGCATGTTTAATTCTATATGTAAATGAGTGTGTGCGACTGCTTTTGCTCAATCGTTGGTTTATTCTTTCTTTTCGAACAAGAGTGACGCTGAAAAATAACCAAAAATTATATACAATCCACTTGCTGCAGTCGCTGGAATTGCAGAAGCTACCGCAGCGGCACCTCATTTGTCAATCAACGGTGAAATTTTTGCATTTATCATGTTGCATATGCTGCAAAGTCTGGCTCTAAATCAACAGTAACACCAATTACAACAACCACAGCAACGACGCTTGTTAACCGCACACTCGTATATTGCAGCGAGAACATTAAAAATTTCACTTAATATTCAAAAATAAGAAAATTTAAATTGTTACCTTAACTGCACACTTTACACATACACAGATGTATTCTCTTGCACACACGTACACACATGCGCACAAAACGCTGCAAATTTGTATCAGCAGCAGGCAGTTTGCGTTAAACGCTACTGTCAGCGAATTCTCAGCTTTTTGAATTGAACTGGTTGGAAATTGTTGTTGCAAACAGGAAAAGTCACTTTGTTGGCAAATTTTCATAAAACATTTCAATTTTTTTGTTGACTTTTTGCTTTTCTTTTCCAGTTTTTTATTCCAAATCTTGTGCTTTTTGTTTTTGAAAATTATTTTAGGCGGAAGTGATTTTGTAACGGAGACGGAGACGGAGAAGGAGAAGCAGCAGAGAAAGGCTTATATTACCCCATTATTGTTGGTTTTGTTTTTAGTCGTTAAACTAACAAAAAGTTGCAAATATAAACGGAAAGAGTTTAAACGACTTTTTCTGCTTTTACTTCTTTTTGTTGTTTGCTACTTGCTTTTTTGCGCTAAAAAGCAAGCAACTTTTTGGCTCACTCACATCTGAATGTGTTGCAAATGTGTCACAGCGCGCTCTAGCAACAACGAAAAACAACAATAGCATTGTACTAAGCTTGTGCTTCTTCTGCTTGATTAAACGCATAGCAATTTCTATTTGCTAGCTCAGTTTTCGAGACTATGAGGCTAATTATTGGATTAAAGCGTTAAAGCGCTTTTACACACACGCACACACACACATATATACCTGCGAATATATGCCTTAGGACAGTAAAATTGTAATTAAGCCATAATTCTGACAATGCCACACAAATGTAATAGCTAAAGCAAGTTTTCATTTACTGTCTTATATTCTTTTCAAGTGCGAATCAGAAACTAAGTAGCAAAAATATCTCCATTTAAGAAGAAGTACGGTAATACAAAGAAATGGAAGTATAACATAAAAATAAACGTTAAGTGACCTTTTTAATGATGGAAGTTTCAGGTGCTGCCGACCTCGACCAGCTTTTTCCTTCTCACTAACTTGTACCTAAATGCATACTGCCTTTAGCGTTCATTGTGCATTAAAAAAGCCAATCAAGTAAGGATAAATATCAGAACTGAGAAAAAAGCCTATGGTTTGGATCCGAAAATGCTGTTGGTCTAGAGCTGTTCTCCCGATCTAATGCCGCCACAGACCCAATTATGTCCACATATAATAATCTACCGATAAACCGGTCACTAATACTAAATATCTATGAAAAAAATTTAATTTTCAATCGTTTATAAATAAAAATTGTACCTATGAGAAGATGAGAATATAAAAAAACAGGCTATCCCTATCCAACCAATTCCATCATTGAAAAAGAGAGATTAATATAATTCTGATTGACGACGGTTTATTTGTATATTCTCATAGCTACTTTCTTTCAAAATGTTAGTGCGATTCCTCATATCTAGGTGTATATCAAAAGCACTAGCTAGATCCACAGATTTAGGAACAGGTGGTCTAATTTTATTTTGTTTTTTGTCGGAAAGGGCGGTGAGTGTTATCCTTGAAATCCCTTCTAGGATCCGCTAGTGTAATATCATTCCGTTATTTTATTAAGATAATTTTCTTGAAATAATTTTCTTCGGAAAATTTGTAGTTTTCAAGAAAATTTTTGCAGCATCAGCATAACAAAAGAACATATAAAATATAAAAAGAGAAGAAAATTTTTGCAGAATTTCATAAACTAAGAAGAAGAAAAAAGTAGATGAATTATGTCACATAAATCAAAAAGTATCATACAAAAGAAGCACACACTCACACATGCGAGTATGTATGTGTCTGTGGGAATGCCAAGCAGATTCTTCTTTTGCAACTTGCAAGAATTGCAGAAACGGCTAAGCAAAACAAAAATGCTTCGCGTAGATACAGTTTTGAATTGAATGCATGTATGCGAAATATCTATCGGATGTGCGGGTATATTGCTATTTCATATAAAGATTTGCAGTAATGTGAAAACTCAAAAATTAATTGAATTGCAGATATATGTATAGATACATGCACTAGCGGATCCAAGGGGGGTTTGGGGTTAAGACCCTCTTAGCGATGAAAATCTCATACATTTTGATAGTTTGCCGTGAATCAAAAAAAAACAAAACATTTGAAAGGGCAAAAAATGAAGCTCTCGCCCCCCTCCCCCTTATACAATCTCTGGATCCACTAGTGGATGCATGTATGTATATATGTGTATAAAGATACGTTTAGATGTTTTTATTAGTGTGAATGGATGGTGCTTGATGCCATCTTCACATACTTCATTACTAGCTTCAGTTTTTCTTCTTTTTTTTTTTTTTTTTAAATGTCAACAAAGCAGCAAAAGTCACAAGGAAAATGCTGAAACATAAATCGCTTCTCGTTTTTTTAAGCGGATCGTTTGTGTCCAAATGTCTTGAAGAATAATTTTACAGAAATATAATAAAAATGTCATGAACTTTTCTGCTGCTAGCTATTGTTGTAATAGTTTGCAACCTGTTGTTTTGTTGTTGTTGTTTCCATTGCTGTTACTGCTAATTTGTACATCTCTTGGGAGCCAAAAGTTTATACAAAAGCTAAAAACTTTAAGCGTTCAACGAGCGATTAAATGGACATGAAATGAGTTTGCTATGTAGATGGTGGAAAAGAAGAGTTATTGTTGCTGTCGATATCTCAGATATCTCATAGATATTGTGTGTACTTGTATGTATGTAGATAGACAGCTACTTGCAAGCTTGCATACATTTAACATATGACGTAATATACTAACAACTATACGTAAGTATAAGTAGGTATGGAAAAAAGCATCTGGAAGCCAAAAATTTACTTGACTAAATATTTTGCTATAAAAACTTAGTAAGCGGCTTACCCGTCAACAATGCAAATGTCAGAGTTATCCAAAAATGTTTAGTTGATGTTGTTGGTGTTGCTAAATGTTGAAACTGCATTTTGATATTGGTTGATTGGATTTCTGGTAAATGTTGGCAAACGTTGAACGATGAAGCAGTAATTGTTGTTGTTGTTATTTTTCTGATGAAATTCTTTGTGGCGAGTTTGTGTGTGTTAACGTGTTAGATTATTTATATTTAAAAACATTTTCAAACCGTTATTTTCTTCACTTGGTTTTAGAATTATTTCCTAATGGTTTGTGCTAATAAAATATTCAATAAGCGTACGCAAATACGCTACACAAAAATGTACTCGTTTTCTTTTTCACAGTGCATAGCTACAAAAATACACTGAGCTTACGCTTACAATATGCAAATGATGGAAAGACGTAGAGCATAAAACAAAAAGCGCTTTTCAAAATTCAATTCACTCAAAATCATAAAAAATAATTAAGAAAACGCTCTGCATATCGCTTTACATGCCCTTGGACGAGGACTGAGCGTTTACAAGAAATTAAAGCCGGCGTTTTTGTTTACGTTTTAATATATGGAGTATTTGCTATTCGTTGTTGTTGCAATTGATTTCAGTTCGACAAACTTTTTCCTTTGTTCCGTTCACACAAAAAAATCTACAACATATTCACTTCGTAGTCAAGTCACAACTGAGGCACAAACTCATGAAAATGCGCCAACGAACCCTAAACGCTCACAGATATACACACACACACACACAGAGGAGCGGGACAAAAAGTGGAGTTTTGAGTTTGAACTGTGTTTATATTTTATATGTACGAGTGCTGTGTGTGATGGCATGAAGTTGAAGCACTGCCACCAACACTACCACCAACAGTAGCACACCACACGAGGAGAAGCACTAATGCAGAGAGCACGCAGAGCCGCACAAATGAAACAAGTAGTGGAAGTTAGCAAGCAAGGCAAAAATGCGCGAGACGTGAGTTCGTCAGTTCGTATGCAGCGTAAGACTGAAGTTAGTTTTCGGGCATAGCTTGACTTAAAGTTAATAGCCGTATGGACGATAGCCAGACCCTGTAAGCAAGCAACACATCCACTATGCCATACAGCGATCCGCTCAGCCATTGCTTGGTATGATAGCATATAAATGAATGTGTGTGTATTTGAGCTCAGACAGGCTGCAGTGTGAAGACAACTCAAACTTACAAAAAGTCAGGTTTTAAGACTCAACTGAGAAGTTATAAAAATCGAAAATCTCATCAGACGTCAGACTAAATCTTAAAGAGTATGCATAAGAAATGAAATGAAATGAGAGGGAGAGATAATCTCAGAGAAAGAGAATGCTGCAGTTTCTAACAGACGTCAGCGGAATCTTATAATATTTTTGCTATAAGATAATTATTCGAAATTGAATACGAAAAGAGTAGAAAAATATAACCAACGCTGAATATGCTAAAAGAGTAAGGCGGCGTCGCGAGAAAGAGCAAACCACGAAAAGAGCAAAGCAGTTAACATATACAATGTATTGGCATAGGCGAATTGAGTTTGTTGGCCAAAGTTGTATCATTTATGTTCGAAACTTGAAATGTTCAACTGAAGTTGTTATTGTTGGATATGTATTGCTTACTCAGTTCGGACCAAATTATAAACGATTCGCAATTCAATTACCACTTGCACCAAACTCTGCTTCGGATGAATCCCGAACAGAACTAGTGACACTACCTTGACAGGGTCTGTTCCTGTCAAACTGGCGAAGCCATTATCGATGGGAAGTAACATGCTTTCTTAATCGCTCTCTGGGTGACGAGGTACCCGGGTACTCAATGCCGCCATTTGGAATCCCCAAAATTTACCTCGGTATATTAAAAAACAGACAAAAAGTTACTTAGTGAAGAATCCCAAATATTATTTTTATGTTTACGGGGAATGCCAAAATATACTTTGTAGTTCGCAGCACTATTGCAATGCTAGTCAAAAATGTGTATAGAGGTACCCGGGTGCCTTCATCACCCAAGTAAAGGTGTTTTGTTGTTTGCCACCCAGAGAACGGTTGACCACACAGAATGGATTTGTGGTACCAAAGTGGTATAAAATATGCTTAATAATTGGATATAATCTTTATATGTTTGTAGGCTATAAGACTTTTTTCATTCCAAGATTAATGTAACAAATAAATACAAGGTTCGGTTATAAGTGATGGCAATGGCTCACATAAACCGGCAAGATTCGTACTGTTACCATAACGGTCTAGAATCAATTTGAAGATACACGTAGTTAATGTAAAGTGGTTTAGTACCTACTAACTGGACCATTAGGAAAAAGAATGAATGTGCTTCCCAGCGCATTGGGCAATAGCAAAGTATGTGACCCACGGTGAACAAGAATATTGAAACCTTTATAAAATTTTGGTTCGGCTCCAACTGCTGTTTGAATTTCTGAAAAGCTTGAAAACTTTTGGGATAAATTTTTGATATTAGTGCTATGTAAAACGAATGCTATGGCACCTACATTAAATGTAAGAGCTATCAATATAGCCGTTGGTTATGTTTCCGGGTAACCAGTCTTATGGAGCCACAAGACTCTTCTTTCAAAAAGTACGATGGATTTGTACACGGTCTTTTCTATATAATTTTAAATAAATAAATTTTTTTTTTTGTCTAATCCCAGTTTTAAAAACCACACTTTTCATAAAAATGTCCATGGGTAATAGGTGGAGTATAGAATTAAGAGATTCGGTGAAGTAAGTAACGCCTGTGACGTCCATTGTAATAAGATGTTGAAGCGTCTCAAATATAAATGTCAACCCAAACTTGATCAGAACTTTAACATTATAACATTTTTTATTTTTATTTTTTTTTTGTTTTTTTGTGAAGTAAATCAGAAAACTAAGTTCAATTAAAAAATATCGTCCCTCATTAGCATATATGAGTATCAATGTATCTTAATTTGTGTATCTAAGAGGATTGCGTATGTATTGTGTACGTAGGTTAAAGTGCCTCACGAGCAAAATTTGTAGTTATTTTATGATGATTCCCAAAATATTTCGTCTTCAGCGTTTATCGTTTGTGAGCTGGACCGTTTTGAAAAATTCTTTTAGAATTTTGTATGGAATCATTTATCTGTAGTCTACTTTTGACAAAAGTAGCCCACACAGAAATCGATTCTTAGAGGTTTTCCCAAAACTACCCAGCTCACGAAAGTTAAACCTTGGTTCATTTTTAGAGGGGCACAACAAAACTTTTTCTTTTTTTTTTTTTTGATGCACTTTAATTTATATGTATCTATATGTATGTATCGGACAGTTAACCACCCGCATTGGATTCGAACAATAATATTTTAAATTCTGAAATGAGCACGCATTTGTTATTATTGCTGTTGCCAGTGGCGTAGCAACACTTCCCAAAAGCGAACCAAATATATTCTAGAGTGTATGGCTCGTTTTTGCGCTAGAATAATACTTGGTTCTCTTTTGCTCTAGCTAAATATATGATTCACTTTTGTTCTGAACGCGTCTTTGACGAAAACGAAAATTGCAATTTATTACGTAATGTTATTTTTGTTGATCAACAGTACAAATAAACAAACAAAGATCAGCTCCCCCAAAAAAATGTTTCTCTGGCTACGCCACTGGCTGTTGTTGTCATTGTTGTTGTTACTGTTGTAGGTGTTGATGTTAATATGTCGTTCTTGGTTGTAAGTTTTCGTTCTCGCATTTACAATTTTCATTTTAAATACATACCTACACAAATATACATATGTATATGTGTATATAAGTAGTTTTTTATATAATTTCTCATTATAAGATCTCACATGCATTGAGTTTGCAACTTGTTGTTTCAGCACGCACAAATTACACGAAACAAACTGAATGCAGCTGCATGACAAAGAAGAGCACGTACACCAGCAATAGCTACACCCAAAAACAACAATATAAACAATAACAATACTAAATAAATTATTGTATGTTTTGTATTCTAAATTTAAAGTCAATTGAATATAGAGAAATATGAATATATCCTTTCCCAAGTGCTTTCATCAGGTACTACGTGGTGTAGATTTGGAAGATTTGCAAGGTCAAATCCCATCAGTCTGCTTGTGTCGGCAAAATCCTTAAAGAAGTTTGTATTTAAGTGCTTCGAAAATAGAAATGAAATTAACGCAAATTACTCCGCTTTGAAACAACAGAGAATCCTTAGTAAACAGCCTTCATTTTACGCAATATTTCGTAAAAAGCATACCACTGAAGGTATAGCTTCCTTTCCACGCAATTTTTTATTTCCTTGTTGAAGATAGGACTCCAGCATTCACAGAGAATCTCAACTAGAAGAACATTGGATATGTATAGCATATACCATATGAGAGTCAAATAAAATAGAAACAGAGTTTCCCGTACTTTAATTTCGACCACTTTAGACCTTTACTTTTTCATCATATAATTGCACATAAAGATGTACATATATATAGGTATTTTTTTGTTTTGTGTGAGTTGCAAAGTGAATGTCGCAAGGTGTTTCTATGTACATATGTGTATGTGTGTTTGATACACTCATACACATAAGCAAACTTATAGCGTAGTTTTATAGAAAATCCATGGCTAAATTAAAGCTGAAAAGTCTATGAAAATCGTTGCAGCAAGTGGAATATTTAAATTTAATCATTCCCACGCGTCAAACAATAGTGGGAACTTTCTGGGTGAATCCGTCATTGTTAACATTTCAAAAACAACAATAACAACAGCAACATCCACCAAAAGGTTTGCTGTAAATTAGTTGTTGCGCTGTTGAAGCCAGTTGGTGTATGTGTGTCTATGTTTTTATGTCTGTATATCTGTGTGTATGAGAATTTCGGTATTTTAAAGATGTGTATTTTTCTGACAATGCGGCAGGCGCACTTGTTTGTACGAGTAACTACATATGTATCTATCTAGCTATCTATCTATATGTATGTTTGTACGTATGGAGACAGTCGCATCTTTTCTTGTATCTATGAGTTAAATTACTTTAAGCCCCATTTATTATGTGCACGGTAAAATGAAATTATTGCAAATCTAAAAAAGATTTTCCATTTCTTGTTTGCATTTAGTTATTTTCTTGTTTTTATTTTTCCGTTTCTTATTTTGTGTGTTTTGGTGTAGTTCTCTTTTTGATTCGTGGAAATTGTTGAGTCATTTACTTCATTCAAATTTTTTCCAACTTTATATAAATTAAGCGTACCTACAATAAAAAGAAGAATCATTTTAATTTGCAGATACACTTTTTATGAAGAATTATACACACACACACACACAAATACATAGATATGCACATTGTACGAGTTTGTATGTGATTTGGATGTGTGCATGTTGATTTCAATTGTGCATATGTAATAATAAAATTTTCATGAAGCAACTTTAATAGTGTATCAACAATGGTACAATGAATGTAAGTAAAAAATTATAAAGTTCCTCTACTTATTAAATAAAAACATGTTAATTTAAATAATAACAAAAGCAAATACAGAACCATACTTCATCCTTCATTTTGGTTTTTAGTCCGCATTGAGGTGTAGGCGCATAATCATAGCCAGAAGTAAAGTATACCTTGACTAAATTGCATTTTAATGCCACCTATTCCTTATTGCTTTAAACTGTAGTTTAGATAAAACATATTTTATTATTGGCTGCATTCTCTATCAGAAAAATACTTCCATTTTATTTTTACTAGCTTAGTTTACTAAGCAATCTGGATGTTAGTGCGTTGAAAGCATATTTAATAGCAGCCAAAAACATTGCATTCAACTACAAAAATCACATTTTGGGAGATATTTGCCCAGTTTTGCATTCTTATAAATTTAAAAAAAAACTAAAATTTGTTTTAATTAAATTGCACAAATCAATAACACCGTCCAACGACCAAAATAGCGCAAGATATAGAAAGTTTATTTAAGATTTTTGTATAAAAATACATTTTCATTTAATTTTATTTAAAGTTTAGAAGATATATATCGAAAATTGACAGCACAATCGTGTTCAGCATACTCGAATTAAATAGGAACAACTTTTCTAATTTCATGCGCTTTTTATTTTGATAAATTCCGTTGTGCAGTGTAAAATACGAAGCACACTGCTTCATTCATATTTTGTTCTTCACTTTGCAACGTGTACGGTTTGAGAGACACTGTATACTTCATTCATTTGTTCTCTTTCATTTGTCAAAACTCATAAAATAAAACAACTGTCAATTATTATGTTTGTCGTTATCACTAGATGGCACTATATAAATACAGAAAAATGCCAATAATGAAAATAATAAAATTTCGCTACGATTCTCGTTTCGCGACAATTGAAAAATTGTACAATAAAGAAAATAAAAATAATAAAAAAATTGGGAAACTTATTAATGAAAAGGAACGAGCTTGATTTTGATGCGCACTTACTGAAATCATTCGGAATATCAATGATGTGCGAAGATGGCAAGAATGATTTCAAAAATTTAACACGAATCAATATTGTTCAATTTAAATACATATTTAATTTGGTAGCAATAGACAAGCAATTGAATGTACGTACAAAATTTGTAATTCACATATCAAACTACAAAAAATACTGTTTGAAATGTGCTTAGAGCTATTTACAAAAGTTTGCAACCTCACAATTAAAAGGGAAATCTGCAAGCCAACATAATTGCTTCATTCTCAAATGATAGTGAAATCAATAGAAATTTCTATCCGTTTTTTCAACATTTCGATCACTTTTTCTGCTGATTTCACGAAGTCATAATATTTCATAACATGGATAAATTTTGCACTTATTCTATTGGGAAACTTCGTGGGAAACAGAATCAAACGCACGCCTAAAATCAATAAACTATTTCAGCTGAAATACATCAATATAAGGAAACCCCTGGTTTTCGGAATTGCCATCATCAACCATTTAAAATAAAATTCTGATCTTTGCGACAACTCTATGTGACAGTTGCCGCTGCTACGTAAAATTAAAAAATTTGGCAACTGTTGCATAGCAATTACTGAATTTATCTCAAGTCCGGCAAATTAAACTTATAATTTAGAAAATAATTTAAATAGTCCGCCCCCCCCCCGCCCCCATATTTCTATGTGACAGTTGCCGCTGCTACGTAAAATTAAAAAATTTGGCAACTGTTGCATAGCAATTACTGAATTTATCTCAAGTCCGGCAAATTAAACTTATAATTTAGAAAATAATTTAAATAGTCCGCCCCCCCCGCCCCCATATTTCTATGTGACAGTTGCCGCTGCTACGTAAAATTAAAAAATTTGGCAACTGTTGCATAGCAATTACTGAATTTATCTCAAGTCCGGCAAATTAAACTTATAATTTAGAAAATAATTTAAATAGTCCCCCCCCATATTTCAGAAAACAAATCGAATAAATATTCCAGAGAAATTTTGAAAAATGAAAACAAAAATCAAAGAAATTACTTGCTTTTAATATTCGCTCGATAATTTTTTCCATATGGCAATGCTGCACCGTAATACTTAACGTAGTCCATACAAGCTTATCAAAAATGCTATACTTTTCATACGTGTTAGCTAACGTTGTTTGATAAGCAACGTAGAGTGCAATGATAAAGGAATAAAAGAAAACGTATCAAACGTACTGTACGAAGAAGTACGAAAGGAAGAAAATCGTGAAAATAAAAAAAGTAGAAATAAGAAAGAAAATTTCGCGTTTATTGGAATTATTGAATGTGTTCAACAAACAAAATAAATTCGATATATGCGCAAAGTATTATTGAAATAGTATATGCTTATGTATTGGGAGTAACCTGCACAAAATAGTGGCAAGTGACTCAATTGTGTAGAGGAAAATGTGGAAAATTGTACGCTGCGCTTGGTTGGAAAAGTGAAAATATATAAAGATAGCAAACAAAAAGGGAAATAAGAAAAGAAAATACATGATCGAACTGAGTGCGAGAGTACTAGAGTTCGAGAAAAATAGATAGATAGAGTGAGAGAACGAGAGGAGAAGCCAAAAAAAAAAACCGAAAATGGTGAAGTAGCAGAGATGGCAGCAGAACAATTTGAACGTGCGCGTCGACTGCGAAATAAAGGAATCGGCATTTTAGTTCTTCTTTGGCCGCGGTGCGTTGTAGTTGTTTGTCGTTAGTTCTTTTTTGGTATTTGTCTGCGGTGCCCCTTAAAAATACATGCAATTAATAGAGAACAAGCATGAAAAATATTGGGAAGTGGTGAAGGAATAAATAATATAACTTAATTGGGTAATAATTCTACGAAAAATATTTGACGAGCAAATAAACTCAATAAAGATTAGTGAAAAAGTGCATGCAAAAACGAAATATTAAATAAACTAATTTCATTCAGTGAATTGTAATTGTTTCTAATTGAAAGCAACAACAACAACGAGGAGAGTAAAGAAGAGTGTGTAGCGCAATAGATGGAGAAAGAAAGAGGAAGAGAGGAAGCAAAACCGCAACACAAAAGAATAGCAATTGGGAGGGGGAAAAAGTGCACTTTGTAAAAGTTTGTGAAAAATCACAATGCAAATAAATAGCAGTGTAGTGCAATTTGTAGAAATTAACAAATGCAGCATATGTATATAGCACATAAACATAAGTACATATGTGAAAAATGTTTTTTTTTTGTCTTGTGCAGTATGTTGTAGAGAAAGAGAGAAGAGCAAATAAAAATAGTGCATTCATCAGTTGCTTACGTGCGTTTCTTTTTGTGTTTTTTGTTGTATGTACTTCATTTTTATTTCCTCTTTTTTTATAACTTTCGTGCGGTCATGCCCTCTGCTTCGTGTAAAAACTTCCCCTCCCTCTTCACTTACGTCTTATACTCTCATGTCTGTGTTTGAGTGAATGTGCATGATGAAGTTGCTGCAGCAATCGCAACAAAAAATAAGTTCAAACCAAACATCATAACAAAAAAAAAACGAAGTAATAAGAAATGAGAAAATGCACCATAAAAAAGCTGACGCAGCAGTGTGAATGTGTTGGATGAAAAGTATACGACGAGAATCAAATTTCCGAATTGCCGTTCCATGGTGAACAGAACCAGAACGGAACGTAAGAAATAGGGCAACTCTGGAATTCTCTAAATAAGATACCGCAGTAAATTTTTGCAAAAAGAATCTAAATTTGCATATTCTTGTTTAATTTGTTGATAACTTTCGGTACGTTTCGCCAAGCTGTGAGTTAAGTTAATCAGTTAAAATTGGAATTGAGAAATTCCGGTTTAATTTTGCTATTTCGTTGTTGCTTTTTTATGCTCACATGCTCAAGGTTGCTACCAGCTTCAATTTGTTATCGAGTAACTTCACCACCCCACCACCCACCAACTCAACCCCTAACACTTTGCTCTACTCATAGAATGTGAGTGATGATGCCATCAGTCGGAAAGCGTTTTGCTGCTCTCTGTGCTCTAATAAATTCTGTTAAATTGTTTCAATTTGCGTTTTTTATCAAAACAACAACAGAACTTGAGAAGAAAAAAATAAAACATTGCGATAAAATAAGCAAATAGTTAATCGCGCAACATTGAAACGAAAATTTAAAGAAAAAAACCGAAACTATTTTTAAAGCGAGAAAAATTAAAGAAAATGGTTGTGCGCTTTGTGCTTTGCATGCGGAAAATCGATATTTTTGGCTTTAACTTGGGCATTACTCATCGGCCTCGGCGTCGCTGTCGTCATCGGCATATCACATCACATCCATCCCGGCTGTATTAAAACAACAGAGCAACGCAAACACCACTTCAGCATGTGTCCAATTAAACTACACTACTACTACACTCGCAATGAAACTTCTCTCTCCATTCCCAAATGTTTATTGCTCCGTTTCATACGTATGCATTAAAATAGCAAAGCATAATTTTAGGTGTGTTTACCATGACAATGACCATAAATCGCGTCCTAGCTTAATAATACATAATGTTTATGTGCAGTTGTCATTTTACTTTTTCGTTTACACTTTTCACTTTTCTTTTCGTCTTCTGATAGCCGTCCGTCTTGACTGTTTGGCATAAACGGCACGATTCGTGCGTATTTGTGATTCTTGAATTAAAATTTACCTAATTAAAAAAATTGCTGTCATACGCCTTGGTATCATTGATTTAATTTGAAAACCAGGCATAAGCGTAACTGCAGCCTTTATTTTTACACAATTCTAATTTAAGACTACGCGCTCTACGCCTTGGTGGCCGCCGGCCATTCACATAGTACAATTGCAGGTGTTAATTCGGCATATCTTAAATTGCATACACATATTAATTCAGCATTATCTTGATCCCGTTATTTGTAATATAAATGAAATAAAACAAACACGGCGACAGGCAAAAACTCTACAACTCTAATAATTATGCCTATTTAAGGTTCAGGTTTATTTTAAGGTTCTAGCTCAACCCGTTTTTAAGATGTGTGTGATTAAACCTGGACAGTGTCCGGGGAGAAAGCCCGTCCAAGTACGAATTTATATCCTGTTTAATACGATTATGCGTTTCGAATGAATTCTGATTGTGTTTAAGAGTTTTAACATGCCTTTGGCGTGTATTCTGCTTTCTGGTCTGTTTTCGGAATGAAAACTGCTTAGACTTCCCTTGGAAAATATAGGCAAATATGGAAATGGAAACGATTCAATCAAGGCACTAGTAAACATGTTTTATGTACAAACATTAATTAATATCAACTTCTCTGTTTTAAAATAAATTTACATACATTTGCATTATGTTTTATATACGTAAGCTTTTGCGACTTGAAAGTTTTTACGAATAACTAATTGCCAAGTAAAGCGAGTTGAATTTGTAGATTTACATTTATAGATAGTTTCTTCTACTATTGAACCAATATATCTGCTAGTTCGTATGACCTCACTAGAGGGTGTAACAAAAAGAGTTGTTCATTTATTTTTTATATAGTTTAACTATTTTCTGTGGCATATGCCATAAATTAATAAAAATTAAATTATGAACAATATTTAACTCAATTTAAAATAACAAAAATGATTTAATTTAAAAAGCATTTCGCAATAGCTAAAGGGTATTTTTTTTTTTTTATAAAAAAGAAACAATTGATTTCGTCATCTGTATTGTTTGCTTGCATGCTTGTTGACGCTGTCTCCCCCGAAACACGACGACCCCTCTTGATTATTGTAGGTACTTTGTTGCTCATGAAGTCAATGCTATGCTTAAATACAACAGCAAGCAGCAGCTGCTGCTAGAATCTGGTTTCTCTATTGCTAATTTACAAGTTAATTCATAACAATCTATTCTAATTAATTGCTTAATAAATAAACAAAAACAAAAACAATGATGGCTACAAAATCGATTTAAAAATATAACTCGAATTAGATCATTACTATAAAATTACTTTAAAATGGGCGTGTGAGGGAGGTGTATGCATTCATGCATTTTTGAATAAAATCCAAACAAAAATAATGCAAAGTGAAAAGTATTTACTTGGAGAATTAAATCGGAATACAATATGTAAGAGCCGTGCTCTCAAAACATCGTTTTAAATAGTACTGTAATATCGTATAGAAAACTGACTAGAAACCCGAAAACTTTAATATACAGTAAAATCGCGATAATTCGTACCCCGTTAATTCGAAAATCTGAATAATTCGTAACAAATTGTTGGTCCCTTGAAAAAATCGCTTTAATTCGTAAAAATTCCATATATTTTGGTCCCCTTGCTAATTCGTATTTTTTTTTCAATTGGTTGTAGACAAATTTTATAATTCGTAATGCAAAGCAACGATGCGACTACATAACTGTAAATTCGGCATCGAAGGAACCGTTGCATCGTATTACTCATTAGTAGTCGTTGGATGCTTTCTCTTCCTTGCAAAATCAATTTTGCATATAGATGATCGCGTACTCTATGTTGCGTAAGAAAATATCGTCAAATTGAAACTAATTCTAATTTACAGTCACAAAAGCTTCCTTAATTAAATATTCTAAAAAAATAAATTATTTCACTTTTGGATTCACATTAAAATCAATAAAATGTACTTTTTTTCAAATCAATTTAATTTTTATAAATAAATGAATTATTTCCCATTTTTCTATTTACATCAAAATCAATAAACTTTTTTTTTTAAATAAATTTGATTTTGCTAATAAAATAATTTTTAAATGCATTCATTGGAAAAATCAGTTAATTTTCTTTAGTTAAGTATTTATATGGAATCTAACCGCTTTCAATTCAAATTAAAAAAAAAAACAATCGGTTAAATAGAAATAGAAATCTCGTTAAATCGAAAACCTCTGTAATTCGTAAAAAATTGCTGGTCCCTTGCGATTACGAATTATCGGTATTCCACTGTATTTTAAAGAGGACAATGTAATGCACCATTAACAGTGTGGCCAACTTTTGTTTTTCAAAATCCGCTAAAATTAAGAATAAAACGCATATTTTCTTAAGAAAAGCGTTAAATTTTTTTCCTTATAAAAGTGCGAGAAAATTCAAAACATTTAAACTTTTTCACTAATCTGATACTTCAAATCAATGAAAATTTCTTCGATTTTTCGAAGATATTTTAGATTGAAAAAACGCGTTGAGCGCTAAATCATTTCTTTTCCGCGTTTTAATTTTCAAAAAGCACTAAATTCAGCGGGAAAAGTGCTGAGTTGGCCACACTGACCATAAATGTTACGATTTTAAATATGGCAAATATTTCCCCTTTACAAGGTTAACATGAGTATTGTGTAATAGATGTGGCTGGAATAATTGGATACATCGATGCACATTCTGTGCCAGAGTCAAGCTTGATGATAAGTGAGAGACCATCTTTGGACGCTATTCTCTTGGCAGTAACAAGAGGGCATCTTGCCTGTAATCTTCTATTCAGTCGCCTAACGAAAGTAGAACGGAGGGCTTTTCTTGTTGTTGTATATTGTATATTAGACTATTAACGATTTCTGTTGAAGGGGAATAAAAACAGAAAAAACGGAGTCGTAAATTAACCGAAATTGACGAACTTTTCTTATCCGTCGAAACCGAGTTAAGGGGAAGTTGCCCAAAACTTTTCTTAACAATTCCCCACCCAATATTATGCTGCTTAAAGTCTTAAAAAAATGTTCGTAAAATATTATGTAAATGGTTCCAAATCGTTTAGGAAGGCAATCCGGCGGCATTCCTTTTTATCGAATTCTTTGACTCTTAGTAAATAGTAGTGAATATATGAGTATAAAAAATATAACAGTTTGTGAATGGGATTCAGATAAAAGGACTTAATCGATTTTCAAATTTATTTTTCTGTTCAATTGAATATCACCACTTATTTTTACGGTTTTTGGGCAACCAACCCCTTTAACCCGACACTCACATATTGGATATATCATTATGGAGTAAAAGGGGCGTACTAGAACATAACATTCATTACACTTACCGTTTCTGTACTGTATGCAACAGATTTCGTTTCTACGTACCGAATCCGTTTATGCTAGTATTTACTATATTTAATGTTTTTCTCAAATCTGGTAGAATCAGACACAATCAGTTACAAGATAAATATGTTGCAGGAAGTTGAGCAATCAGCAATCTACAGAAATTTAAAAATCAAGACTCATTCGTACCGTGTTTTTCAGTTACGCACTTTTTTCTGTTATTGTTTGTTATTTTTACGTTTTACTTTTTATCGTTTGCTTATCAGCAGCAATTGCTATACGCACTCGTCGCTTACAATACCTCGAATTCGAGTCATACATGTACATATATGTATGTATGTCGTGGTGGTTGTGCTAAGACACAACCTGCTGTATGAATTATGTACGCGGTGTTTGCCACTTATCAGCATATTTTCCATATAATTAAGATAACGCATGTTAGCCATAGTCTTTGCTGACATTGCTCTAGTAGTACCACTCTCATTGCCCCCTCCATCATTATTACATTCCCTCTCACTAGCTATTGATGATAACGTTCTACCACCTCAAAAATGGTAAAATGGAAATGAAGCTAAAAAAAACTTATGTAAACATTTCAATTCAGTTTTGTCATTTCGTCGTTGTGGTTTTGCCATTGATATTGACTTCCTTCTTCATTAGTAGCAATTTTTTGTTCTTTTTTGTTTTTTGTGTGTTTGAAGTGAAGTCGTTGCCGTTGTACGTGTCTATTTTCGGCGGCTTAAACCTTTAAGAAGCCTTTAAAATTGAATTTAACAGTTTTATTTCTTTGTATATTTGGTTACATAAAAGAAAAATATCGTCGCAGAAATCTAACAAAACCAAGTAACCAAAAACAAAATAGAAAAAAATTCCCACAAAATTAGTGTGTTGTGTGTGCTCACCGGAATATTTTTAAAGCTCATCATCATCATCAATAGCGCAGCAGCACATCATCAATTGAATAATCATCGAATTTCATTATATTCATTCTACAATACAATTCTCTATCTACGAAGAAAGAACATAATTCAATAACAACGATAATTGGCAAAAGCAGCAGCTAGCTAGCGAGCGAGCGGTTATAGTTAGCGGTGTTAATACCAATTCCTATTGGCACAAACAACAGCAACAACAAGAAAACGAATACCACTAAGAAACAACAACAAAAGACACTATTGTAGTGTTCTACTGACTACTATTTATTTTATTGTTATTGTTTTCTTAGGTGCTATTGACCATTTGGTGGCGGCAGCTTCAGTCGCTAACAAAAATAGTTTTGTTTCTTCCGGTGTCGTCTCCTCAGGTTCGCATAAGCTTTTTCGTTTTTTTTTGTTTTTTCGATAAACCGATGAAAAACCGGTAAATTCTTATATTTATGTATATTATTTACTCTCTTCGTATTACTGTCGTGATGTTTATTATTGTTGTTAGTAGTACTGCCAGCATTAGCACCAACCAACTACCACCATTCATCGTCAACCATCATCATGACCATGTGTTGTGGTTTTTTGTCTTCTGTTTTATTTACTGTGCGTCAGCTGCATGAAAAATGAAAAAGCTGTAGCTAGCTTGAAGAGGAAGTGTGGAGGGAAGAAAACGGTGGGGATTTGAACGAAATAAAGGTAGATTGGCAGATTAAAGTCGATGAAAATGTAAACACAAGTTTATTTTGAGCGCCGCATTACTTAATAATCATACACTGATTACGCATTTACGTAAGCATCTGCGTTCCTTTTTTGCGCTTACGTTTGCGTTCGTCACGTCATTTATACCATAAAAACGCGTTGCTGTGGCTCAAAAATTATAATTTGTTGAGTTATTTATGATATTGCATTGTTATTAGTTAGTGGCGCAAAAACTTAGGCGTTTATTCTAAATCCCAGCTTTCCTAAAAAAAGCTAAGACATATTTTCCAAAAGTTAATTTGATAGCATTGGCCATTGGAAAAAGATTGTTGAATATTCCCTTTCTGTGACTTTCACAGCGACCAGGTACCCAACAAAACGAAACTTTGTTATGGGCGGACAAGCACTGAATACTATCAAAATGATCTGTCATCAATTTCGGAGAAAAGTTCATGATGAGAGTGTGTTAAGAGCCGCCTGGCGCCACCGCTAGGGCGTCTGCGTAATCGACGGCTTTATAACACAGCTTATATAACTTAGTTTAGATATTAATGCACAAACTTTCCACATTACGATAAATTTAAACTTTTTCGCTCGGGATCGGATATGCGATAACTATTGGAAAACCTTAAATCAGTATGATTTGTATTTTGAAAAATCCGGAATGAAAGTTTATTGGTTTACGTGGCTGAAATTTAACTTGATGTTTACTTTATCGAAATGTTTCACACAAAAGCCATTTCAATAAAACTCATACTCACTTTGCTTGCTAAACATGATTCATCAAGTAATAGCATAACTGAAAGAAGAAATTTTGAAAATAAAAAAATAAAACAAGAGATTGTAATGAAAGTTAAAAATAGAAAAACAGTAAAGGGAATGAAAATGAGTTAAAACGTAAAAAAACGTTGTTTGTGAAAATGTTTTGAGCCCAACCTAGAAAAACGAAATTTTGTTTTTAATTGCAAACCGAGACAAACTTTTAGCTTAGGAAACAAAAAATAGTTGTTGGAAGCCAGATCTAATGAAAAAAGGTCGTGGTCAATCAATTCGAATCATCGGCGGATGCAGTTTTTAGCCGTCCCGAACGGTCTTCATTGAACAAGCTGGTACGGCCACGTTTAAACTTAGCCATTCTACGGTAAACTCCGTAAACTTCGTCTGATTCAGCTTTAATTTTTGATGGTGTATTGTTTGTTAAATTTAAAAATTCTATCAGAGCTATGAGTTTTATTGAAATGGCATCAAAATGGATTCCTCATCACAAAACTTTAAAATAGAAATGTATGTACAGCAATGTGTAATTAATGAATTAATTTTCAATATATTTTAAATTTAAGTGAAATTAGTCTTCTATTTATGACGCAATCTTATCCCGAAAACCTTGTTGCACTGCTATTTGAAGTAAATCGGTCAGATGATGATTTCCTTACAAACGTAATATCAATTCCATCAATATTCAAATCCCCGGCGAAGGCGACTTCCATATAAACGAATCATTTTAGTCGCTTTAATGCAGGTTCCGCCCAACGAATTTCTGAAAATTACACCGAAACGATAGAATGGTGGGAAAGACTCATATCTGAAGTAAATAAGCTTTCATGATGCTTGAAAATATGCAACGCTTTGTGTGTTTATAATGTAAAACAATTGCAATATAGCTAAAAGGATCAATGCCGTTACTTTGAGTTCTTAATTGATTCTGTATCTTCAATATTCATTGTTTTATTGCAAAACTTTCCACAAAATTTGCATAAAAAAAAATGTATATAAACTAAAACAAATATGCCTAAATGTATGCAAGAATTTTTGCTCAGTAAAGAATATGACGGAATCGTCTGTCTTGCTGTCTTGCTGATTTCAATTCATTAAGCATACAAATTAAAAAAGAATAAATAAATTATTAACAAAATGTAACGTAAGCAAACATGACACGCTCACACAAACGCTCGCTTCACTTGATTATTGAAATTGGCATATGTATGCCCCGCCGTTTGTATCTGACAGTTGACAGACGCCTAACTTAACTAATTAATGTTTGGTTTCCGTTTCCCCCCTCTATCTCTATTGCCTATTAAGCGTTGTCGTTCAAATACTTGTCGTTAGCAAATTGGTTAATTTAAAAAAGGTAAATAAGAAAATAAATTTAAAAAAAAAAACGAAAAACTAAATTAATGAATTCACGTGTGCTTTGGTTCCCTGCTCTTTAGATGTCTCTTTCTCTCTCTTTGAGTGCTCGGAAATTGAAAATAAACAGCAACAATTAAAATAAATAAATAAGAGACATTAAAATAAAATTTACTTGGAAAAATGTTGCAAATTAAACAAACTTCTTTAGTAAATAAGCAGAAATAAGCTTTAAGCAATCTACTTTAAGCATCTTAAAGATTGAAAAAAAATTTAGTAAGTCTCACGCCGCAGCACGCTAACACGTGAGTGTTCACACACATACGCACTTAGTGCTTCAAAAGTGTCTCCGTTTTCTGTGGTCGTGTATCCGTGAAGAAGCTGGTAAACTCTACTGCAATCACGGCGTCCTACAACGGCCAACATCACCAGCAATATCACCAGCAACACCGCTCCCAACAGCTGCATCATCAAAAACAACAGCAATTAAACAAACGCAAACGTATCTATGCGTCCACCAGTAGCGCCGCCAATATTATGATGGATCGTGAAAGTCTTAGCGAATGGGCTAAGGACAAACCATTGAGTATACTACAGCTTGATCCGGCAGATCGCGCGGTATTGCGCATTGCAGGTAAGTTAGTTTGCAACATTTTACTATACTACAGTATTCTACGTTGAAGGTTTCCCAGTTCATTACTGAGCTTTTTTCTAAAAAGAAATTATTTTTATGAAACAATGAAGCGAAGACTAAACACAAACTGAAAACTCTGGGTCGTCCAGCCAAGTCGGTGGGAATAAAATATTTCACGGAATTTTAAGTAGTAGATATAAAAAATATATTAGCAACAGTTTTTGTATTGATCTAATCATGTTTTTTTTACATGGTCGCCGATGATCCATTTCTCAAATTTAATTTCGAACACAAACAAAACAAATGCTAATTCGGAAATTAAATTTGGTGAGGCTATAAATTTTCTGGCTATAACTAGCTCAAGCACTGCAGATGGCTAGTGTCTTAAGAGATCAGGATCTGATGATCAGGTTCCAAAAATATATATTTTTTTTGAATATTTCGAGTACTAAAAAAATGATTTTTGAAATATATATTATGAGTGCTATATGAGTTTCATAATTGCGCGACAGCTGCACGATTCTTCAAACGCGTTTTTCTCGAAACATCCTTTTACAAACTGGAGGGTGCTCTAAGAAATACTTAATGGAATTTTTTCTACCTAGGCTCATTTTGTTCAGAAATATTTTTTTTATTGCTTAGTTTTGTCTTACAACCCTTAGAAGGGGCCATTTTAGGACGAAATTAGTTTTTTTTTTAATTAGAACTTTGGGTCCAAAGGTTCTTGTTTTTATTATTATAGTCTATCTTATAGAAAGTTATGTATATTTTTAGATTTTTTTTGTTTTGGAGCACCCGGAAGACTAGCCGCCGACTAAAAGTGCAACTTTTTTTGGGCGCCATCTACAGGAAAACTATTGAACCAAATTGAAAAAAACAACAATTTAAAGATAAATAATTAGATGTATTATAAAATAAAAAAGACTGCATGTCTATTTATCGTATGTCAAACCGAACTGTTTTAGTATACAGAAGAACTCTGCTAAGAGATGCATTGAGGAGGACTCTCTGGCAGAATTCGGGGAATCCTTAAATCGTTAAAATTGCAAGTTTCTTCTACAAATCGTAAATACGTATTTAGCTGCTACAACTATCGACATCAACACTTTTACTAATTTAGTTTTAATCCCATCCAACTTGTACTTATGTATTCCAAAAGTGGCATCAATAGCACTCAATGTGTTTTTTGTTTGTTACAACTGTAAAATTGTTACAGTTCATTGCTCTTTAGCAACAGCAGCAGCGAAATACAACAACTATCAACAATGTAGTTACAATCAGCACGGCAGTGTGTTCGAAGCAATTTTCTTATGTATTTTGTGTACAAAAATGTAGAAAAAGCTAAAATTGTTGCATTTTGCCTCCTACTTACTGTTGCTGTTACTTCTGCAGTTGTTTCTTATTTAGCAGCAATAACGGTGCAGTACAAATGCATACATACGAACAACAGCAGAAGCAGCAACCTCCACTACCGCTAGCAACCCACAGCCTACAATTGCATGGGTGCAATGACGAATATATAATAATAAAAAAAGAAACATAAAAAGACAAATTGAAAGTTGTTGAAGTTTATGTATACCCTACAGTGTGCAACCAAATTTACGCTAGTAACTTTTAGTGGTGCGCCCAATTTGTTGTCTATTCTTTCAGGGCCATTTTTTAAAAATGGATTGTTTGATGGTAAGGTATGGCAGTGATCTTGTGAATTGGCCAACTAATCTTTCTCCCTTGTAGACAAGTTTTGGCTCAGTACTGATTCGTTACCTGACCACTTTGCTTTGGCAAAGGCGAGGCAGAAACATAACTTCTTAGAAGGGTATTTGTGCTATAGCTTATGCCACTGAAGAGAAGCCGAAAACTGTACAGTTTTTAATTTAACAATTTAACATGAAAATGGTAAAATTGGAATGGCTTCGAACATTTCATTTTTACGGGAAAGAGTTCGCACTTTCACCTTCATTTTCGACCGAAATGCATATCTATACCATATACCTACCTGAAATATTTTCTATGAGTTAGTTTCACTACAATTAATGGTCTTTATTTTTCAATTTTAAAATTGTTTGCCAATTCTTATAAAAGCAATAAAAATATGATTTCTAGTAGTGTGGCGGGAATCAAATCCGGGAAATCTAAGGTTGCGCTAAGGCCGCTGAGACTGCTGTCATTTAACAATCTTGCATGTTCTTGTAATGGGAAATGGCGTTAATACATGCATATATCTACATACAGACAATTATAAATATTATTGTATGTATGTATGTACGAGAACACAAGTGTCTGCATGTATTTGGCATTGCTTCCATGTTCCATGTACGATACGATATAATCGTTTGTTACATATACATAGTCCCACATATTTATTATTTTCTGAAGTATGTACTCAAAGGCGGGGGATACACTGAAAAAAAAACAAATTTGTGCCAATAGCGGATATGATCTCGCAAAATTTGTAATCATTGTAGGCAGCTTTGCTGTTTGCAGTTACAGACACCGTTGCCATCGTCATCATTGTCAACATACACCCAGCCACATGGTCGTTACAGTCGTTGTTGTTGTCAGCATTTTTTCAGAATAATCACGCTTTGCATGGGAGCGAAAATCCAATTTATCGTCATCGGCAAACGACTTAATGGGTTTCTTTACAAAATAAGAATAGAAAGCAGCAATGCAAAAATTTTTGCATCAAATCAAGGATTTGATGAATTAGAAGATCAAAAAAATTTATAAAATTTAACTCGCAGTCTCTATGAAATCTAGCAGTTCCACTCAGCAGCAACAACAATTTTTATTTAGTTTGCGTGCAATTTGCGTGAGTGTTGCTTGTTCTGATTTCCGTTGCTGTTACTGTGTTGTTGTCATTGCGATTATTCAACGATTGCGTCAATTTTTAAAAATATGAAACCAGTTTTCAAATGCAAAGTTATTTTCGCTTTTCAAATGTAAATTGTAAGTATCTATAACTAATATGTAGATATGTAGGTGATATGTACGCAGTTAATTGCGAAACTAAAGCCGAGTCTTGGTTATCTGATTGCGCTGCAAATACCCAACAAAACTCAATTTGCAAAATTAGCAATTGCAACACCTCTTTAGATTGTAGCTAATAACAGCAAGCGGTACAAACAACAAACGCCCACTATCAAATGAAACAAATGTATCAAAAGCTCTCAAACTGGTATTACGAATATATTTTGTGTTTAACGCTAATCGCAAAATTTAATTAGCCCTGAACCTGTTCATTAACAACACTCGACTCGCTCACACTGAGCGGCAGTCAATAACACCCGCACATGACAATTGAAGGGTGGAGTAAAAAAGCTAATGGGAAATAAAACAAAACGCATTTCTGTAGAATTTTTAGAATCCTGTAACTTCATAATACGTGAAAAGCCAATCCTCCCGGTCTTTTTACTATCTATATGAGTATCCCGTTCTCCCTACACACATTATGTAAAACCTCAGTAGTCAAGTGATTCCAGATTCCGTGCTGGGCTACTTTTGCGAAAAAGTCTAGCAAATAAGGGTGTGGATTTTTACAGATATTCCTTTATGTGCTCAATTCATGCGATTGCGACTCTGACTGCAACTGCAACTGCGACTGTGATTGCGTGCAATTCAAATGTAGTGTTGAATTAATTGCTTAAGTCAGTGATAATCACAACTAAATAGTATATTCATCCAAGTACAATTGCAAACTTTATCGATAGTTTCACAATATTTAAGGTAGCTGCTGTTGCTTGCGACCACTTGAGCTATTCAAGTGATATGATGCGATATGATTTCACACTGTGATGATGAGGAAATTCTTATTTGCTGATGATGCCAACGCCCACTTGTTGCTGTACGGCTACGATGAAACCCATATTTAGAAAGCATTTCTTGCCGGAACACCTTCAATAGATAATAATAAATTTTTAATTTTGAGTTTATAATCGTATATTTTCAAAATGTTTTAAACATATGTAGTAATATGTAGTTCTTGAGTAAGTAGCTATCTGTGAAAATATCGTACGCTTCGTCAGTTTTTGTTTGTTGTTCACATATAAAAATATTTAGATTACCAAATTAACAAGAACCCCAAGAATATGAGAAATGAGTAGGTTGTAATAATGAAATTAGCTTGTTTGTAGTTGAATGTGCTTACAAACCATTTTTAGTTTTCGAAAAATTCAATTTCTATCTACTTTGGCAATGGTGATGATGACTGTGTATTGTATTTCTATTTATTTGCTGGTATTGGTAGTTGATGAAATTGACCATTTATGTCATTGAAAACTTGAAGAAAGATCGAAAGCATATTTAAAGAGAGAAAAAGTTTAGTTCTGACTCTGTGAGACACGCCCAAACAAAAACAAAAAAAAGTGGTTTATGATTATGCCAATCTTACAGATCATTGATTGATTTAGGTTTGTTGAATCATTTATAATTACTCTATTAAGTGGCATACCGATTATGCTTTAAATTTCTATTTGAGTATCTAAAAGTTTGTTTCTTATTTTAAATTTCTATTTAAATAATAATTCTTTTGTAGAATATTAAACCTTTTTGTGACAATAGCTGTATAACTTTTACCGCGTATACCCCCTTTGAAAAATGTTTGCAGGGGAAATAAATCCAAAAATTCAAAAAGAAGCAAAACTTTTACATATTCAGAATAATGTGAATTAAAGAGCTTAACAACATCAGCATACAATACAATTTTAGAGGGACGGATTACGGATGGAAATTTCATTTTCTTTCTTAAAATGCACTCTGACGATTTTTTCTTACAGCCGTCTTACAAATTTTACTAAGATTAGCAGCTTTCCAGCGGCGAAAAAATAAAGGTTAATACCAAAACATATTCTATCTAAATAAGTATTTTACAGTTGTACATCAATGCTTGAAAATTCTATATACGCGACAAAAGAAACTCTACTCATGTTACTCTGTGAATGAAACAATAAAACCAAATATTTTAATTAGTATTGAGTGATTTTTTTTTCCTGCATCGAAACTCATAAACGCTTAAATAAAATCAATTCCATTTCAATGAAACTATGTACACACTGAACAATCATCATCATATAAAAATCATTGAAAAAATTAAACTCAGTTATCAGTTCTCAATTAACAACATCATGTTATGTATCTCCATTGTCAGATAAACACTCACACTCACCCCCGCCGTCATCCACAACGGCATACACAACTTTGCTACGCTTCGCTTTGCATGATCAATAAAAATTTCATTAAGTACCTCAAGTTCACCAACTACCAAGATTGCCATAAGTAGTAGAAGTAGGCGGCAAAGTGATCGCGCTCTTATGCGTTTAATGCCCCTACTACCAAAACCTATAAGTAAATACGTAGTTCAATGTATTTTCGGCGATAATTAAAAAAAAATAGAAACAAAAAAATAACAAATTGCTTGTACATTTTTTTCTATTGAGCACAAAAAAAGAAGCAAATACACAAAAAAATTCCTTTATCAATAAATTGCTTGTTTGTTTTTTCTCGGCAGAAAAAAAAGCTTAGTTAATCTTTCAACAGTAGTGTTAAAAACGAAAAAATACCAAACTAAAAGTACAAACGAAATGAAACTAAACAGTAAATAATAAACAAATTACATGTTCTGAAAATAGGCAAACTTTTTTCAATTACGAAAAGTGCGAAAGCAAAAAACGAATAAAGTTTACTAGAAAATCAGAACTATTTCACTCATTGAGAACGAACAAATCAGGATTTCTTTGAATTTTTTTTTATTTGCGTATTTCATTTCATTACCAAAGATTTCTCTTCCTAGCCAGAAGGAATGTTTGTGGCACTTTGGTTAATATTTATTACTCAAGTTGTGTTCGAGACGGCCATAGTTAGATTGAGCGGCCGTTATGCGATCAAAACCAATATTCCCTGTACACAAGGTAGGCTGGATCAATGAAAGGTCGATGTATTTAATCAGTTTTATCAGCTTAATAAAAATGTAAATAAATCTTGGCCGATGATCACTCAAAAATGATCGTGGCATTTCATTTAAATTCTACTGTGCACTAACACTTTTTCACGACGTCTTATTTAATAGTTGCTATGTACATAGATACCGTTTCCGGATGTTTAAGCCCTAATTGCAAAAGTATCACTTTTTTTGATACATTTTTTATTCCTTCTGCTTTATTGATGAGCTATGTTCATATTTTAAAACATGATCTGCATACCTAAGCATCGATATCGATTGATTTTCTCAATGAATTTATTTATTTGAATGACGGAATGGCTTGAATTTCAATTACACACGTTCAACTTAAATAAGGCAAGGCAACAACTCAAAATCGAAACACGCATGCGTATTTTTCTTACTTTTCAGCTAAGCTGAGATTAATATCGCACGATCCTTAGATAATTTACTTTCGTTCGTCATTCGATTGAATAAACTTTCCAAATGATGGCGGCGTTCAAATAAATCTCTTCGCATACCTAATTTGAGTGATCTACGTTAAATTTATTTGCATCATTTGCTTGCATAGCAATTAAGCTAAGCTTGCCCTTCGTTCGTTTCGTTGCCTTTAGTTTCACTCAATATATCAATCTGTAATGAATATTTTGTAATTTGTCGTTTCGTTTAATTTCTTCCTATGGACTGTCATTGAGACACATCAAAGTTCCGCTTTATAGAAAGACCGAACCACGAACAATAAAAACATTTACTTGTAATTACAATTTGTGTTCATAATCAAATGTATTCAAATTGCCTTCAATCTTATTTGATTTTAGGCTTTTGGCTCTCTACATAGTGGTGTTGGTGTTGGTGTTGGTAAGCAAGGCGTTTAATAAAAGCCAAAATTAAACATTTTGTCACCAGCAGATAGCAGATGTTGTTGTATGTTGTTTTGAATTTGTATTTCGCGTTGCCTTGACAGACACCTACAACTTCGACTTCTTGTTGTTGTCCGGGGCCGGCTTAAAGTCACACAAAAACAAAGCAGCAAAAATAAAACAAAATATAATTACTACTTACTTTGGTAGCATATAAATGTCCCTCAATTTGTTTTTAGTTTTTAGGTTTGTCTGTATGTGTGAATGTATGTGAGTGTGTAAGCGTTGTTTTGCATGCTGTTTAAGTTTATTTTTGGTCTCATTTGTCGTGCTGCTTGTTAAATTGCTCGACTTCTTTCTTGGAAACCATGATATCATTGATGACTGGAATCTCAATTACTGTATTGCATTAGTCAATATAACATTTGGGATTTGTTTGCTTAGCTGTGTTTGCTGTTCGCTTGATTTTTTGATATTCTATTTCTTTGTCTAAACTCGTAAAATATTTTTTAAAAAAAAAAGTCATTCTAAATTGCTACATGACGTCACCTATACGACACGACGTCAACCTTCTTGAAACTCACTGTCATTGCTCAACTACAACATATAACATAGATATAACGAATATACAATATTAAATGCACGTGCTCCAATGGCAAAAAACAACAACAATAACAACATCTCATTTACGTGCATATATTTTGTTGTTAACATTTAATTGTTTCAACATTGCATACACGTACTTATCTTATTATTATTTAAATATTTCCAAATAAAAAATTTCCATTGTTTTGTTTTTTGATTGTTGCCAGAGTATTGTTGTTGCTTTTATTGTGCGAGTATTGTATGTTTACTTTGTTTATATGTTTCTTCTTGTTTTGCAATTGAAGTTAGTATAAAATGCCGAATTGATACATTTCCTACTTGGCTAGTACAATATTTTCATTAACAATAAAAATCTTTTTGTTTTCCGTTAATTTGTCTGTCAACATTGTCTAAAATAAACTACAGAAACAGCTGGCAATTATAATTCAGAAACTTAATTTTAAGCCAGACGATAATTAAACATATGTGTGTAGATAAGATTATTGAATGGTGGAAACGTTTTGGCCATGCCTATTGTAACAAGCCCTATGATTTATGTTTGATTAGAAATTTGCAATTTCTATAGGTGAACTATTTGGAAGGATCGTAGCGGTTGCAGGTACCCGAAATTCTAATTATTTAGGTTGTTTGACATTTCTTTGCTCTTCCTGGCCATATGTCCTAAACAAATCGTCCCCCTTAAGTTGGCATAATTCTTTTTTTCATCGTATAGTTGATTTAAAGATCCTGTATACAGGAAACTTAAGCAAAGTACCGAGCGTCCTCTGTATTGTCGATACTATAACTATATTGTATGTATGTAGGCCCCATAGTAGCTCACAGGCAGTCTGGGTCCCTGACTAAGCTTAGGGGTTTGGGCCAAGTTAGATAGCCTACTGTTTTTTAGAAAGTGATTCTTGACTTCCTGTGTAAAACCAATCACCCCGCATCGCCAGATAGAATTTACATCATATATTCATCGGCGTAGTAAGCCGTGAATTGAATTTTCACATTAAAATTTGTAAACAACAAAAAAAACTACTGCAATTCGCCAATCTTATTTGTATATTGTTTTTTCCCCGTAATTTGAAGTAGGTGCAGCATAAGGCTAAGCCGTTTATTATAGGTGCATTAAAATATTTGTGTTAATTGTTCTCGTATCGCCAAGTACCTTGAGATGCATGAGTCATTTTTAACATTTTTAGTTTTTTCATCTCTTCGTTTCATTTTTAAATCTTCCATCCAGTTTTTAATATTGTTCCGAGCATCATTGAAATCATGTCAAATGCATACATACCTATAAACAATCGTCTGCAACTCTTTCAAATGAGTACATACTGCTCGTGTAATATTTTTTGGTATTACTGCAGTTTTACTTGTGTATGTATGTTAGTTACCCACTTGAGGAAATGCCTTTAAGTAGTTAAGTGGGCCGATGACTGACTCTGCTGGGGGTAGTTAGTTGTAGTTGAACTAGTAGTAGCAAAGTTGGCTAGCTGGAAATAACTACATGTTGTATGTGTATGTGCACAAGAGATAGTTAGACAACAGCAGGCAGTTACTCAGCCGAAACGCAATGCAAATGAATGAAGGCGTCGCGACTACAAGGTAGAAAAGTATCGACATCAACAAAACTACTAGCAGACAATGCAAAGCATTCGGCAAAAAGTAGAGAGAGAAAAATAGTCAATTCAAGTGAAGTGTATTTAGAAATGTGTGTATATACGATATGAAGCACATGACAGATACAGCAGTTACGCCCGTTCTTACTATGATTCTACACCAACAGCAACATTCATCAGCGCAGATTCAACTTGACTCGTTGATGGTTGGTAACGCTGCTGATTTAATCGTTCCAATCACACTTTTTTTAAGCTTAAATTGAAATTTGAAATGCTGACGTTGGATGAAGTTATGAGTAATTTATAAGTTTTTTATTTGTTGCTGTTGCTGGAAACATCTACATAAATTTGACAAATTGACTCACTCATGGTACCTCCGTTGCGTTGTTAGTTACTTTCTTATTTGTTGTAAAAAAATTGTTGAATGAATTGCACTTGATGAGTCTTAATTTCACTTTACTGACATTTCTTAAGTTATTGTACATATGTGATATTTTTGCCTCTACTTGCACTTCTCTCTTTCTTCTTTTCCCTCTTCTTTATTGTCATCTTTGATTGCTTCATATTACGCCACATCAGTAAGTAATCGTCTTATTGTTTATGCACTAGCAACAACAACCATAACAAAATTGCCAGTTTTATTTACTTTTGTAGACCCCAAGCAGCAGCAGGAACGTCTGTCTCAGCGCGTCATCGTCTTCATTATTGACGTTGTGATAATGATCATCATCATCAAAGATCAGATTCAGACTTTGTGACAAAAATTTTTTGAGAGTAGGAAGTTGCAGAAAGTCTTAGCAACAACATTGTCGACGACTATCTCATTCATAGAGATAGAGAACTTAATGGTATGTGTGCGTGCAACATTTATATTTCTCTCATTATTTTCTACTGTTTTCTCATTTTATAAATTGAATGATCATTACATGAATATGAATTCCACATCCGCAACAAAACTTTAGGTCGCTCTCTCTTTCTCTTTCTATTTTTGTGTCGCTCTCTTGTATTTGTCTTCTTGTGTACGATTCAATCTACCTTCAATTTTAAGTTGGCAATATTGTGTTAACTTGTTGTACTGTGCGTCCCAACAGCAGCAAAATTTATATGGGTTCCTCTATTTTTGTTCAACGATAATTATTTCTTATTTTAGGTATTGTCTTGTAGGTATTTATTTGTAGAGGCACACACATACTACTCTTTTATTTTTCTACATTCCCCATCTTTTCTTGTGTTTGATGTGCCATTTGTTAATAATTCAGTTAACACAAATACCATATTTATTAAGTTCCTAAATTACTAAAAAGATATTTAAAAAAAAAAGAAATGAGAACAAATGGGAATGTAATTGTAGTGGGAAAGTAGGTGTATTATTTAATTTAATTATGAATGCTCACAACCCTAAGAAATGAATTATGAAGTTTATATGCATTGCTTAAACTATTTGAAGCAAAATAGCAAATGAACTACTAAGAAAAGGATCGGTCAATAACATCACTGATTTGATCATTGAGGGTAAACAGATGGAATAAAAGTTGTTGTTTGCATCAATGATCAATTGACTAAACAAGCCTAAAACCATTACAGACATTGAAAAAATTAGTGATTGGAATTAAATAATAGAAAACCTAAGCTTGTCCATAAGTAAATCTTGCTTCATTACTACAGAGAAACTTTGGGTTACAAAAAGGCTGAGCACTCAATTTAAACAATGTCTGGTCAAAAAACACGACAACTGCAGGCACTATGTAGTGTCAAAGCTCTGTATTAACTTGAAGTTCTCACGATTATTTCTGAAAGAGGGAACAGCATGATAGTATGGGTGGTGCCCGACTGTTTAGGCTAAGGTCTCATAACCTTACGGATCTTCAGTTCAGCTAGGTGTGCAAGTAGCCTGCAACTATTTCTTCCCCCATTCCAAAGTTGGAACAGATAAACATGCCCGTTCACCCGTTGTTTCATTAAGCGGGAAATGTTAAAGGCTTTCAAGAGTATGTTGCTGAATAACACTGTAGAACAGTAAATTTCAAATGATGGGGTTGGTAATTCCAACCTAAAAGGTTTTTCTTCATCATATCTGGGATTCCCGTTTACAAGGCTCAAATACCATCTTGATGCGACTATCTATGGGTAATTAATCATGAAGAGGGAAAAAGAAAAAAGAAATATACCAAGACTGCAAAATGCTTAAGTTTTTTTTTTTTTTTTTGCAATTATCTCAATCAAGCATTTTATATTAAAAACTATTTATTTTTTTTATTTTTAACTATTCAGTATAAATGATTAATTTTCCCGATTATCGCGAACTTTTGATTTTGTCGCTAACAGCTTGTAATAAGCTACAGAAAACTATTATGGTGGCAATTGTACCCGTTTAGGTGAAGATGATCTAGGTTCACACTTGGGAACTTGAAGATGAATCTGAATCTCGATATCTTTTACTCCATTTTTTGAAAATTAAAGCTCACATAAAAAACTATTTACTATCTTACAAATATAAATAAATCTTTTTCTCAGCAAACTCGGCCTTCTCTGCAACATGTTGCTTCGTTTGTATCTTTTTAACACTATCAACACTACCACAACAACATGGTTGGTAGGTTTTCTGTTAATTTAGTTTTTTGTTTTTCTCTTTATTTTTTATTTTTTTTTTTGTACTTTGTGTTTTGTTATTTTTGCTCGATTTCTTGTTTAAATTTTTATCTCAGTATAAAACCCAAACTCTCAACCCACACAGCTGCACAACAAACGTAATGGATTGCAAATGTATTGGTAAATTATACATATGCAACTGTGTGTTGTGTGCATGTGTACACGCTCATTAGTTAGGTGATTTTCTCCCGCAGCAGTTTCACAGCGAATTCCACCGAACATAAGTTTAGTCCAATTTGAACTACGATACCGAGCGGTAGTCATTTTTACTTCTTTATAAAATTTGTGTTTGTCTTTTGTGGAAATTAAAAAAAAAAAAATATTTTTCTATATTAATTTCTTATTGGAAAATTTTAATTTGAAAAAGAAATTTAATTAAATGAATTGAGTGTGAGAAACGAACGAACGGAAAGGTGTTTTTCCACAAGACGGTGTGTGTTTCAAAGTAAACTCCTCGATGAAAATTGCTTAACAGCACTTAAAATTCATTGCTTGGCAATAGGCAAATATTATGTGAACTGTGTGTGCTATGAACATCCTGTGGAATGCAAAACCAAAACTAAATACTAAAAATATTTGAAATATTTGCATCAAAGAAAACTCGAACTCAATGGCAAAAGCGTAGAATGTGAAGCACCACACAATAAAGAATTTTTATGCGATTTGTGTTATTTTTTCTGGGAGATTTTTTATGCTTTTTTTATCATTATTATTATTACAATATGTATTTGAATTGAGTTTAGTTGTGGAGTTTCATTCAATAACCAGTTTTGTTTTTTTTGTTTTTTTTTTTTTTATTGTCTTGTCTTACTGGCTTTTTCAGTCACTTACTAGAGACTGGGTCGAATATGCACGAGCACTGAGCGTAGCGAGTATTGGGACTCGATCGTCGTCGTTGTTGTTGTTATTGCTGTTGTTTGTGTAGTTGTTGTCGTCGTAGTCGACGTTTCGCATTTGTTTAGTCGTGATGGTCGCTCGATCGATCTCGGTCGTCGGTCGCCGTTCATTTGTATGTAGAAATATTTGGACTTGGACGGACACCTGAGATTCTACTAAATTTATATTTCCAAAAGCAGAGATTTTTTCGTGTCTTGTTGCTGGTTTTGCCTTTTCTTCTTCTCTTCCATGACTTGACTTCAACTTTATTTGTTCATTAGTTTTGTTTGTTGGTTGAAAACGTTGTAAAGTAAACCTGAACAAAAAAAAAAAATCAGCAAAAAGCTACAAATTAAAAAAAAAAACTGGTAGAAAGAATTTTATATGTGTGATTTATTCATCGTATGCGTTTCCTTCAATTCTTGGCTGTTGCGTTTTCTTGCTGTTTTCTACCTGTTTTTTGTATGCTTTGTTTTGTTTTTTCGTTTGCCTTTGCAACACTCAAAGAGACTTTCGTAAATTGTTGGCAAAGAAAACAAAAACTACAATAAAAAACCACAATAACGATGATGATGATGACGACAACGACCTATCTTTTGTGCTGCTAGTGCCAGTAGTGATGTTTCTTTTTTTTTTCTGTTTGTTACCTAAAGTGGGACCCTCCTCAGTATCAACACAATAGTAGTATTGGTGAAAACTCTACTACACGATGAAAGTGTGTGAACAAAAAGGAAAGCATGAATGAAAGCATGTAAAAAGACAACCAACGAGCATAAAAAACGTAAAACGATTAGGTATGCAAAAAATGTAAAAAAAAGAAAGAAAAAAAAAAAAACAAATAATCAGCGAAATAAAAGTGCATTAAAAATTTCACATAACTATGTACTTTTTGTCCGCAAGTGTTCATAGTTTATTTTTATACCTACATTCATACATACAAACAAACATGAATTTTGTTCGCTCTCATTGAGCCAAAGTGACTTTATTATTTGTGTTGTCGCCCATTTACCAACAAAAAGAAGAAATTAATAGTAAATTAAGTAAAAGTGCCAACGAGAGCAGCAACTAATAATAAAAGAAATAACTGAAAACAAAGCGAAATGATAGCCAGAAAATGTGGTGAACGATCGCTCGCCAACTGCTGCAAATACTACACTCCAATAAAAATATACGACAACGAACATTTTCATATCATATCTAATCAACAAAAGGCAAAGCAACAAAGCGACGTACATGAGCTGCCTGCCCGAGTTGTGTAAAGATATAATACAATCACTATCATCACTACCACTAACGCAATTGTAGTACACATGTGTGTGTGTGTGTGTTTGCGTCAAATTTTTATGTCGCTCGAATTTCAATCGTACATGGTTAAATTGTGTGTGCAATCATCATCAAAAACTTAAATGAGTTCAACTGGCCAATTGGCCGAAAACTGAAAATTGAGGTTCAACTTGATTTAATTCACCCAAAACAATAACAACAACAACAAAAATCAAAATGCCCAAAAAGAACTACATGCTACATACATACATGTAGATATAAATTGAAACGCTGATTTGTCAATCTGTTGGATTGAGATTTTTGAATATTATTTCGAAATTATCATCAACTGTTGCGAGCGCTCCCATATGTAGTTAGTTGTGCCTTCATATAGTGCGAGACTCTAAATTATGCCAGACACTTTTCCACTTTTTCCAGTCCCATCTCTAAACGATTTGTGTGCCCAAGTAAAAATGTTAAATAATTCATGGTTAGTTATTAGGATTGGCTGGTTTGCCATTGCCTCCTAGAGTAAAAATCGCATTACGAATACCTACTGTTTATAAAGTTGGCTCAAACTGATCTAAAACATAATCAGTCAACTCTCTAAAACGTTCTCCTCTCAAAGATACTACATAACAACAGATTGGATTAAGGGAATATGTAGTTCCCAAAAAAAAAAAATTAAAATGGCAAGATCCTTTATTTTGTCCATTACCATTTAGAGTCAAAAAATAAAAGAATTGCAAGAGATGTCCGAAGAAAGCTTGCAATTCGAATTTCGAAAGAGAAAAGTGGTTTGATATGAAAAATTTCCCATGCATGTGGTCTCAGCCAGTTTATGGCCAGAACTTCGGAAGTTTTCTCCACCTCTTCTTAGGAAGTGTCCTTTATTTATATTCTTATATTTTTAGTTGAAGACTTTTGCAAAAAAAGTTTTAAACTTTATTAGCTTCAAATGCTTATGAGCTATAAAATCTAGAGAAATGATGGACTGCATTGCATTTTTTGAGTTTATGGGGTGCGCGGCGGCACAGACATATACAAAAATGCCTTAACGACTTTTTTTCCTTCCTTTGTGTAGACAGAAATTCACAGATAGTTTTTATGTAGTTTTCGGTGGTGTTCTTGTTGGGAAGCTAGTAGGTATTTGCATATTTTGATCGTATAGCAGCAATGTCATAAAATAAAGCATACCGATCGCTGCTGCTCTTGTGAGCTTCAACAGAAAGAATGAAATGAAAAAATATATTGTTTATTTGTATGTGCATATGATGAAGTTGAATGAAATATAAACTGAACTGCAGCTGCTTTTTCAACACAAGATACACACAAATGTATGAGCTCGTATAAATACACATACGCCTCAAAATTGAAATTCTTCTGGTAATCCTCGTACTCGGCAAAGTGTATAGTATCTAGTAGATACAACGCTCTTCGCATGCCAATGAGAATGGGTGCGAGTAGTTTGGTTTGGGTGCCGGCCGGCCGGCCGGCGGTGTTTATGATGGTAATGATTGTCGCTACCCATGAAATTTTATTGAATCACTGCACGTTAATTCCTCAATACTTGGAACTCAGAGATAGAGGGAGAGAGTTTCTTTGTCTCTGCTCTTTCGGGGGCTGGCGGCTGGCATTAATCCAATTGGAACAATTTGTGCTCGCTGCCGCGTGCTTTTGTGGGCACGCGTTGTCGGCATAATTTCATACTCAAAATACTTAAAATATACCTACACGAAAATTATTATGCGGTTGCCGCAAAAAAGTAACAACGAAATTCCGATACGGAAGTGTTTTAATAGTTTAAAAATGTGTTTGTGGCCCCAAAAGACTTGAGTAACTCTGTTAACTTTGTGCGAGCGTCTTTGCTGCCACTTTTACTTAATTTCCTTTTACTATTACAGCAATTTTATTATCAATATTTTATGTATCCAAAACAAATTAAAAAGGAAGCTCTGCAATCATCACAAAGTGCCATTCTTTCCAAGTGAAAATATCAACAACAACAACAACAACAAAAAAGAAAAAATAATTGTGTACCTCTTCAACTGCCATTGAAACCAAAAATAATAGCATCAATAAAAAACCTAAAGTAAAAAGTAAAAGTGCTATAAAAAAAGAAACAAATTAACCCAAACGTTAACAATTTTGCATACGAATTTGAATTGAAATTTGCAGTCATCAATTTAATTTTATCCTCCGCACACTCCCCGAATTTGCTTATGTGTGTGTGCAATAAAAGTCGCGTGTGATATTTTGCCGCTGTGTGAGTGAGTGTGAGTGTTATTCGAATTCGAGATGACTTCACATTCATACTATAAAGATCGCTTGGGTTTCGATCCCAACGAAGTGCACCACGAATCGTCAACATCGTCGTCAAAGAAAGGTGGTGGGCGGCATCACGGCCATGGTCACAGCCACCATCAACAACAACATCATCACAATTATCAACACCATCAACATCAGCAGTCGTCGGCATCGACATCTGCGAGAATCTCTGTTTCGCCTGGCGGTGGTGCAGGCGGCGGCTATGGTGATTATGCTGACACTAGTCCAGCCAAAAAGGCAAAACATTCGTCGGCGCAGCAGCAACCTCAGGGTGGCTATGAGGATGCGTTAACACAATTCAAAGGTACCATGTCCGTTTGGGAGTATTTTATAGAAAATTGGGATATTATACGTAAGTCTTTCAGAAACCCTCAGCTCACGAAAAAGAGTGCGTTGATATGTTTCGAAGGAAATGGGGCAAAGAGATTGGCATATATACTTTATTTGTTCGTTTGTATGTTTTCGTTTTGTTATTATTATTAGTTGTTTCCCTTCTCGAGCTCCTTCCTTCAACATTCGCCTCCTCTTCTTCACTTTCCATTGATCGTTGATTTTCGTTCGTGTTCTGATGTATGGAAATATGTAACTTTTTATTTCTGTTATGCGAAAGCGTTATGCAAAGGCGTGATTGGCTTTTATTTTTGCTTTTTTCAACTCACAAAAAATCGCTTTCCGACGCTTCCGACGTGCTCAGCTTAGTAAAATTTGCGATTGAAATTTATTCGCTTTTGCATGACTTCTCTCTTACACAATCACAACTAATTATGAAATTAAAAATTAAATATGTATGAAAATAAGTATGACTTATGAAAATTAAAAGTGAATAATCAGGAAGTTAAAATATATTTTGTTTTCAAATGCTTAGAATTTGATTTCATAATGTCAATAAACTTTTGTGGCCTTTGAAGTTTCCTCTGCAAAATTCTTCTCTTATACTTAAACGGCAGAGTTTATATTTGTCATAGACGAATATTTTAGTTCATTGAGATTCAAAATTTAGAGTAATAAAAAGAATTTGCGAGTTTCCTTAGTTGCATCTAATTTCTACCGCTACTGAGTTTCATAATCCAAATGAAAAAAAAGTTTCTTCAACCGGAAACTTAAAATTTGATAACTTCTTTTGTAGACACAGGTTCGAATATCAAAAATTTGCTGGTCATAAGATATTTTCTCTTTGAGTATAGCTATTTGATTATTTGGATCTGGTTTATTCTTTTAATTATTTGCTTTAGCTGTCGCATAGTTTCCTCTTCATTTTAGCAAAATCGAAAGTCTCCCAACTACTATATTATATGGTATATTATTGGCCCTAAATCTCTGAATTTACACAACAATCGAAACATTCCTGCATATTTAGTTTGAGATAAATAAAATTTTTAAATTTATGTACGAACATTAAACAAATAGACAAGCAATCTTCGAAGACATCTGCTGATAATGAACAGAACATCTGTCGCTTATCTCTTTTGCATGAATAAAAAATTATGATAATAAATTTATGAAATGTATGCTAATAATTGTATATAAATATTTAAAACTTAATTAATCGCATAATTATGTTCATCTACACTGCGCATGTGTAACTTGATTTTTCGAGCTCCAATTTTTAGGTATAAATTTGCATACTGTTTTCCTCGTCGACTGTTTCAAGTCACGAACGTGAATCAGTTTATCTAGAATCGATTATTAAATAAATTTCTAAGAATTTTAAGTAATAAAGTCATTGGTATAAATATTTTTGAAACTCAATTACAAGATTTCTTCGCGATTTTTATTCTATGATTTGATGTGTTATAGAGACGCCTGCGCGCGTTTCCTCTTAAGTTAGCTTGACTCAAGTTTATTTTTGAAGTTTGCTTATTCAAAGAATTTAACATAAATTATTTTCCGTTAAATTTTGTTTTTTATTTTGCTTCTAACTAATTTGCATTTTAATTAAATGAAGAAGACACATTGAATTCGTTTTAGAGTTTAGTTTGTGTTCGTTCTGTTTTCTTTACTCGCTTATAAATAAACAAATTTTTATTTTTATAACATGAGCACGCAATCAGTGCCACAATCGCATACAGCAACGTCCTTCAATAAATTTAAAGAAATAAATAGTAGTTATATTTTTAATTTAATTTATTATCAAAATTTTTTATTAACGAATTTTATTTAATAATCAAAGTAATCCAAGTCAAAATTGTGAATCGATCGCACACACACAGAAAAAAAAATAAAAAAAAAACAAAATAAATAACGTATCTAAATAAAAACACATTGAAAGACGTTAACGCTGACTCCATAATAATAATAATAATAATAATAAATTCGAGCGTGACATCATCACGCGCTCACTTACTTTTCGATCGTTGATCGTTTTGCTAGATCGTTTGCGTTTCGTTTCATTCTTCATTCTTTAACATTCTCTCCACTCAACAATTCATTCACTGGCCGTTTGAGCCAACGAACGATCGACTGACCAGCGAACTAGCCAATTTATTCGTTCATCTGTCCAGTGTGGCAGTAGTTGGCAGACGGACATGTAGTCCAGTTCAACAAAAAAGCCAATTATCAGCAACGTAGGCTAAGGCTGGCTGGTAAAACAAAGTCATCGAAATCACACAAAACAAATACGGGAGCGCCACCATCGCCGTTAAGATACTTTGACTCCTAATTCAAGATGCAAACCTAAAGCCACTTAATGTTTACATACATACATATATATATACCTATATATATATATATATAGAGAGCAAAATATCTTCTTGTAATTAGATTAAACATTTTACATTAGGTCTAAGATGTACACTTATTTGTGTGCACATGTATGTGTGTGCGTGTGCTTGTGTATTCGTATGCATATGCAATTTGTCATTGACTCTAGGTGTATGTGTCTATAGTAATTGTATAAGATTTGAAACAGAGTTTGCAAAATAAGTAACAAACAGCAACAAATGAAAAATCGCATCAGAAATATGTGTAGAGTTCAAGTTCTTACGATAATAAACAACAAAACACAAACAATTTCAAGTGTCTGATGGCGCTGTTAATCATTGTAAATAGTCACTTTTAGAGTGAGCTGCAAAATGAAAAAAGAAATAATAATCAACGTATATTTATATATTTTTATTAGCAACTATTACTTATCGCACTTTTTATATTCATTTTGTTGATGTTTTCCATTTACGTTTTAAAATTTACTCGTACTTTTTATCAAAATTTCAAATATAAGTTCGTATTTGATATTACTGTAGGGGAGAATAGGGCTAAGATAGTCAAGTAAAACATTTTTGGCATTTCTAGCGCCCAAACTTAAATAGTACTATATATATATAGTAAAAAATAAAGAAAATCGCATTTTGATTTGATTTTAATGATTGAAACATGCTTTTTCAGAGTTATTTTGACCAAATTAGACTTTAATCGGAATTTGTTTCCATTGGTATCACATCATCATCATCGCTACTCTTAGAACTCTGAATAATTGTTCATGGACGTCCACGGCCGCGTCCTGATGGCGTTGGACGAGTGCCGATACTGCACCCTGGTGCTTCTTCGTCGTCCACACGACTACCACCATCCTTAATATCTCTTATAAACACACTGACGCTCAACAAATGGCCCCGCAGAAACCTCAAATTCTTTAGCAAACCTTTTACTACTGTCTTAGCCCCACTCTCCCCTATACATAGTTATTTATATGCATAACATTTTCAATCTGAGAAACTTTCACTGCTAAATTGGAATATTTTTCGTGTAACGACCTTCACTTATACTGATAAAAAAATACTACATGGGCAGTATCAGTGGCGGATCTAGAATCTTCAATGAGAAAGGCTGATTATCGATTTCTTACTCTAATTTTTTCATCTCTCTTTATACTATAGACTTACCTAGAAGACGATTGTATTTGCGATTTTTTCTACGATATTTTGGATTATTTCAGACTCAAGAGCCAAAGTTGTTTTTTCAATGAATTTTCGATGCTGATTCTGTTATTTTTATTCTCCTGCGAAATCGTCAGCAAGTTGTTTTTTACGAGTATTCGCACTTGTTTGCTATACAATTATATCATTCAACTTCAAAATATTTTTTCCGATGTGTTTGTTTACGTTGAAATATGAACAATAGCCAGATTCGGATTCAGTATAAAAATTCAATGGGAAAATATTTATTGATGCACCTTCCCTTAAATACATACATACATAAATTCAAAGTCCACTACATATTTTAAAATAAATGCCCTGAACTAAATGACTACCCTAGAGAGCTTGGAGTTCTTTTTCTGTCCTAAGATCCTTAGTATAATTAGATTTTACATTTTGAGAATTTATTTGAGAACAGAAAAATCCAAAACAAAATTTTATCTTCCGAATAGTAAAAATAAAAACGACAGAGTATAAAAAAGGGGAACCACAAAAGAGATAAGAGAGTTCGATTGGTAACCCAGGGAGAAGAGTCAGCTAACTCCGCCTATCTCCTAAAGTCACAAACATTTACTTATATGTATGTAAACTCAACAAATTACAACTTTTTTTGTGTATAATCGCGCTTATCTTAACAGCGTCAGTATATTTTTCGCTTTCATTCCAAATTTTTTTTAGATAATCGCAAATTAAATTTTACTTTTCCAAAATATAATATAAAGTAGAGTTCTTATGAATTTCTTGTTTTTCCGAAGTATTGTGATTTAATGTTAAAAAATTTAGTCATTTTTGGGCTTTTGTCTTAAAAATTTAGAAAATTAAAACTAATAGAGGAATAGAATTTTATCACACAATATTTAGAACAAGGTCCAGGTTTTGTTAAAAAAAAAAACATTTTATGCATTAAGTTTAGAGCTAAAATTAAGAAACAAATATTCAACGAAATAAAATTAAAAATTTTGTTAAGCCTAAATTACAATAGCGCGTCGTCAGGTTCAATATTAAAAATTGACACTGCCAACGCGCTATTGTAATTTAGGCTTTATTACTATCCGTAAAAAGGAAATTAGTGAATTTTTGAAAATAAAGTAATATTAATAATTTATCTACATCCCTTGGATTCGTCACTATCCTGTATTCAGTTAAAGTGTTGGCCTTGTTTACTGTAGAAATCCAGTTAACCGAAAAAGTATCGGAAACGTGAAAAAACCTCATCAGCTTGCATAACATTCTCAATTTGAATATTTGCAATTCGCTTCACATTCACGTGAGTTAAACTCTCATTTCTCTATCAGAAAATTAATTCAGTGGCTTGATAAAAAGTTGGCAGGTTGTTTGTTATCGTCAGTTGGTTTTCTCTGGTTAAAACTTTTAAAACTTCTAGCACAGAGGAAAATTAATTGCTCTTGCTGTAAAAACTTTAAAAAATTACTTAACCTCGATAGTACAAAGACAGAAAACTTCCTTATAGCTTTGCTTGAAGTAATGAACTTTGTAGGTGGTAGTTACATACTATTCCCCCATTCCCATTCGTTAAGAGCAACACTTCGAAGGCTTTTCGAAAATTTGCTTTGGAATCAGGGAATCTTTTGTATCTTACGAGTACATTTTTGGTAGTTAGCTACCGTATTTTTTTTCATCCCAAGATCGGGATTAAGTTCATATTGTACCCATATAACAAAAACAATTAGCTCAATTGTTAAGATCTTTGAATGTAAAAGCATGGTAAGTGTTGCTACGGCAATGACTTTATCTGACTACTTTACAAGTTGGAGTGTCTTATGCCGCAAGTCTATTGCAAAAAGATCTAGTAGTGCATTCAAGATGTCAATTACATCAATTTTGTTTTTGTCATTTTATACTATAATTTTAAAATTATCTTTTTTAGCCAACGAATTCATAAAAAGTTTCCGTTATAAGTTAACACTATTTTAGAAAATTTAAGTTTAACTAATTTTGGATGCTAATATATTTAACAGGTTAATCGAAACCGGTTGTTTTGTCCCCTATTCCCTTTGAAATCGGTTTATTTGCCTTCAAGGCAAACCCAGTCTCATGTTGAGTTTAATATTCTTTCCAGTAATATGTATAACTTTAATAACTATTCTATTATTCAGAAAAATAACTATTTTATTATTATTATTAATGTTTATTTTCTTTTCCTTTGTTCAACTTTAAACAAAAAATTTCAACTCAAATCGCAGAAATTTTCTACTTTTGTTTACCTTTTTTTTTTTTTTGGTAATTTGATTCTTCCTTAGGTGTTTCTCCAAATGTTTTCTTCTTTTTTTTTGCAATATTTAAAACTTTTTTTCATTGTTAATAATTGCTGTGTTTCACTCGGTTTTTTTCTGTTGTTATCTTAAAAGTTTTCTTTTCTCACTCTTTCACTTTATGTTTCCAATGTATTTCTGTATGTAAATGTATTAGAGTGGGTCGTTAAAAGCATAGTGCAAAGGTTTTCCCGTGTAGACGACCTCGATAGTCTAGTGGGTAGTGCACTAGACTTTCATCCGGGAGATTTGGGTTCGATTCCCGTCTTCGTCTGGTGGTTAATTTTCATAACCTTCTTATATGTACTATTAATATGAAGTGTATGAGAGTTATAAGAAAGTGTACAAGTTCACACCTTGGTTGGTATTGGCAAAACCACCGAGCTGATAAGAAATTGCTCCACCGCTGTTCAGGCCTAAGTGTGTCTCTCGACAGCCACTCCAACCTAACCTAACCTTTCCCCGTGTATTTTGGGCTGCTGAATTCGAAAATTACGTCGAAATTCCATTGATGATCTTAACACTTCGATTTGAGGTTTTCGAGCTACGGGTCATTGTTAAGAAAATTCTGACTTTGAACTCGAAATCAACATATCGAAATCAGCGGGTTGAAATTTCATGAAATTCGAAAAGCTCAAGTCGAAATGTTTTTATTATTATTATTATTGTTGGGGAACGCACTGCCACTTTTTTGTTATAAGCTCAGGGTACTGTCGTAACGAATGCATCGCAGATTCCTTGTCTTCTCTGCAAAACCTGCATGACAGTTTTGTAAGATGATTTTTCAATCTACAATGTCCTGTAATGATTCTTAGATTATTTTTCGCCATGTTCATGCATTCCTTTAGTGATGAGCAAAACAGTTATTTTTCAATGATGGTGACAGAAGTGATACTGATAAATGTCGAATTATATTTTTCTCACTCTCTATAGAACGAATGTGAAAAGGAACGAGATGAAAATAATTGTCAACTGGTTAAAAACTGCAGTCACTAGGAGCCGTTTTTGGAACCCATTAGTAGTAGTAGAGATCAGTGATTTCTCGGTCACTGTGATTAACTCACCTATAACGATCTTACTGTTGTGAGAATAGTGAGAAGGTTCCTTTTCCTATCTGGCAGAATAATTCTGGTCCCATGAAAGAAAGTGGTGGTCCTTTCTTTGCTGGCTTACAAGTAACTTAAATTCTTTCGACTCCAATATGCCCCGAAATCCATAGAATCCAAAACCGATTACTAATCAGAGTAAGAGTGTCAGAGGTAATTTTTTTCCAATTCATCGGTCCAAATACAAAGGAAAAAAAACTCTTTTTACTAACATTATTCCTCACAGATTCAAACAGCTCAAGCAAGCAATCCACTCTAATGTACTATACATATGTGAGTATCTGTATATTGTAAAGTTATGCTCAATTAATCAGCAGTTAACTTCACGTTCAACGATACGGTTCGTTCTAACCGTGTCTGTTTTGTAGTTTTTTGATTTTTTTTGTTTTTTTTTGTTAACAGTTTGTTTTACTAAATGACGAAACATTCGACGAAAATAATGATGATTCAAGTCTCGAAAAGTTTAAATTAAGTATTGAACTTAGAGAGTGTACGAATTTTTTCGTAGTGTGCTTCTTCGCTTTTTATTTGCGCAATTTCCAATTTTAACATTCTGCTAAATTGTGGTTAACAAAACAAAAATATTGTACGCTTATGACGTTATGCATCTGAAATTAGTAACTGAAGTTGTGTTTACTCGATCCCTTTGTACTTTGCAACTGAAATACTGAATATGCTTTCTGCACAATAGATAGGGAAGACCGCAACAACAACAGAAAAGTTCAAAACTGTTTTATTTGCAGTTATGATGTGAGCATTGGATAAAGTTAGTATTAGTTGAATTTATGAATGTAGTTCTAATGAAAAATGTGTTTATTTTTTAAAATGATGCAATGAAATGTGTACATTGACGCAAAATGGGAAACCTTCGAACAACAATAATAATATTCTTAGTATTTAAGTTTGATTTTTTATTTAGATTTATCATTAACATTGTTGCATTTGTATTTATTAACGTGAATAGTTAAGCCATTTGAAATATGTTTAATTAATATTGTATTTGAATCCAAACAAAATAAATTCAATTGCTTAATCACTTCAGAGCAAAATTTGTTCATTTATGAGTTGAGTAGAGACCGGCGAAGCGACGTTTTTAAAACTGCGGAATGAAGTGCTTATAAATTAAACAAACAATATAAAACATAAGGGTTCATTTATTTTCTTTCTTAAAAATATTTGCATATGTATAAATAATAATAATGTACAAATTAAATAAAAAGTAACACAGATTTAATTGTATGTGTGTTAGAAAAGAGATAGTGGCTGTTCACACGGCCGCATGTCCTTCAGACAGGCGTTCATGCTTGCGCCCGTGTGAACAGCCACATAAACATTTGTTTAACTCTTTCATACCCAAAGTCGCGTATATGCAACATTCACTTTTATGTGTTTAACAAATTTTACTATTAACGCTTTTTGTATTCGGTTCTGTTAGGTATTCTTCACGTTTGCTGATTGCCAAACATTTCAATTTTCTTGCTTAAGTCCTTTTTTTGTAATGTTTTGTCTTTCAAGCCCAGCAAAAAACCTAAGTGTAAAAATTTTTAGTAAAATCTTTTGCACTATTTTCTTTATAAAAGATAAGAAAATATGAAAATCAAAAAATTGGGGGAATCAAATTATGCAGTGGTTGTCTATAGCTCCATAGCAAATTTTTTTTAACCTATAAAAAGGACAAACAAATAAATATGGAATCATGAAATTAAGTGTTATGATTGTGGGAGACCTACGTAACCATAATTTCAAAACAAAAAGTTTCTATCAAGCCCCATTAAAATTCGACCGTTAAAGGGTTAAGATCCTCTAAGTTATATATAAATTTATTGTATATATTTTTAGGAAAGGAAATAATTAAACCCTTATTACTTATATTGTTTATTTAATTTTTTAGCACTTTTTGCACTTTTAAAAACTTATTTAAGCACCTAAAAATCCGGTCTCTAGTGATGAGTAATAATGTAAACATTATCAGGGGAAATTGTTTTTTTAAATTTGTCATACTGATTTTCACAATAAATTTTTTTTCAAATTTAACTCAATGCAACTCCATAATGAGCCATCATATTGCTTGCATGGTCACTATTCAATGATACCCAAATGAGGCGCTCTCTGTTGTTAGGAGTTAGGTTTATTATAAGCTGCAGTCGGTCCCAAATTAGCTTTAAGGTAATTTCCTAAGCGAAAAACTCAAGGAGCGTTGCTCTGCTGTCAAAGCGTATGTAAATATTGTGGTTTTTACACTACCTTATGCAGAAATTAATGGCATATACCTCAGATTGGAAAACAGAGATCCCAGTGCCCACTTGCATGCACAAAATTTCTTAGTTTATTCCCGTAAACCTCTGCAAAAACTCTCTTCAGGTTTTTTAGAGTCATCCGCATAATATACATGATAGTCGCTTTTACCTGTTATACCCAGTTATTCCTAATTCATAGTTATATACATGTTCTTCAGGCGATCATGTGCACTAGAGGGTTAAGTATAGCTTTTGGATCTTTTTTTTGCTCATCATTTCTAAAATTGTGAATAGTTTTAAAAAGAATTTCATCTACAAATTTATAAAGAATAACACTGTGCAACAGGTAAAAACCAGATGTAGGGTCGTTGATTACCAATCTAAAGTCAGTTTTTGCGTAGCTGCTCGTTAAATTTTTTTGACGCCAAAGGAAGGTCTATGGTGTGAAAGTTAAAAATATTCAAACTTTCATAACGAATAACTTTTTTTCAAATATTAAGCATGCAATATTTAAAATAATTATTACTTTTCTTTTGAACACATGGAAAGTTGTAAAAAAAAGTTACTTCAGATTCAAGATCAGCGAGTCCAAATTAGTCTTAAACACTTTTCAAATCTCCTCTGGGTTGTAAGAGTTGGTTTTTGTTGCACAGTGTAATAATATGGTTAATTGTAAGATATCAAAAGTAGAATTCGATCAATTTGTGTATCTAGACAGGAATTTTTTAGTGATGTGCAAAAGCTTTCCTAGTGGGGCCTAACTTATTTTTATTACAGAAATTCATTTCAAAATTTTTTACCCGAGTTGTATCAAATAAGACTAGAAAGCCAAGTAACGGATTACTATCAAAACCAAGGTTCAGTTTTTCCATCTGAAGCAATACTGCTTTCTTCATGGTAATTTAAATTTATTGAAGATAACATTTCAAATGGATTAATTATTTTATTTTGATTACTTTTGCATGCAAAATTTGTGCATGTTTCCAAATCATTATTTTTCGAATTATACTAATGCTATTCTTTTCAATCTCTTAATTTTTAACTTAAATACAGATGAACGCGATGCTATTCAGAAGAAGACGTTCACAAAATGGGTTAACAAACACTTGAAAAAGGTAAGAGCTAAAAATGTAGCATACAAGCAAATAGACTTAAATTTTAATCTGCTTGTGGTGGTAGAGCGTCTCTCTTCCTTTGTCTATGGCTAAATCCAAATATCTAACTATTAAGTAGTTATACAAAAAAGCACTAAAAGAAAGGTGAATGCATTAGCTTTTCTTTCAAGTGTAAATATGTGTTAGTATTATTTTACAGCAACAACTCTACATATAGCATTCCTTTTTTTATTTCGTTGTAAAACAATTCGATGATGCAGCATTGGAAATATGCGAAGGTATACTACCAAAGTCGTTAATTAATTTTTATATTATCTAAAAAATTTAAAAATTTGTTTACTTAATTTTTCTTTACACTTTTTGTTCAAACAAACAAGCAAAAATTTACGTGGCACAACTCGTTGCCACCCACTAACAAAAACAAACAAAACTTAATTTTTTCTTATTTTGTATTATTTTACATTTTTCTGTTGACATTCGCATTGATAATTCCACAGAAATATAAATAAAAAACATGAAAAATAATTCAAATTCCAGACTTACACAATGCTACATGTTTGTGTTTACACAAATGGATCCCCATGTTGCCCCCAGTCTGTAAGTTAGGGGCAGTAGCCCGATGAATGCTTGTTTTTATTGTTGTTGTTCATAACATTATGCTAAATGCAATTTTCATAAATTTCCTTTTCATTTGCTTTTATAATTTTGATATTTCTAAGTAAAAATTTATTTTATTCTTTATTTTATTGGTTAATTTAACTAATCCTTTTGGGTTTATTTGTACGGATATAATCTTAAATTCAAAAATGTAACTTCAAATCTAGTAGAATTAATTATAAAAGTATACCTTTGATTCATTCTTTTTTATAAGAAAAATATTCAACTCCTTCAATCAAATCACAAAGACTAAAATAAAGGAGATTCATTCAGAAATTGTAATTTGTTTAAAAACGAAGCTATCATTATTTAAATAGATTCGATTTTAAGTTAACATTTAAGAATAGTTGCACTTAAGAAAAAACTAAAACCCAAACTCAATACCAGCGCCGTTTTAGCACTTTCGGGGTCCCCGAGGCAAAAATATTCCGGGGCTCTACAATTTTCTTCACTTCATTCACTGTTCGATTAGCTTGGTTTTGTGTGTGCATTCCATCTTTCTGAGTCTCGCATTGTAGATTTACCACAAATACTCGATTGGATTGAGAATCGGCTAATTAGCAAGCCAATCCAAAATGGTTACCTCGCTGTCAGCGAAGAACATTTCCACAATCTTGGATGAATGGCATGTGTCAAATTTCGTTATCGTTGAGAGTTCAGGCAGTATTCGATCTTGCAAAACTTTTATGTCATTTTCGCGGTTCTTCATCCCAGTTATAGTTACGAATGATCCAGCCCCAAAACATTTGTTTCTTAAGGTGTTTGTATGACTTGAATGTGAGCTGTTGAAAATTGCTCATTATCGGACTAACGAACAAAGTGGTGACGCATGCCTTGAACAAAGACAGCTGGGAAATCCTTTAGGATTGACCTGGCATTTTTCGGGACTTTAATCAAATTGGGGATTTGTTGTCCATCTGACACGCGAGATGTTTATTCTTCCGATTCGTTATTGATTTTATTTTTAAATGAACTAAAACTATCTTTAATATACACAACGGTGTAAATTCGCCTGAAAGAGTCAACCATACTTGCAAATAAAGAATTTCCCTCAAATTGTTTATCAATAAATATTGATACCACTAAAGTTTAAATAAGTTAAAAAACCATTCTGTTTTGTTTTGTTTTTCTTTTCTATTCTTCCTTGCAAATTTATTTGCGAATTTTTTAATTTTTTCCTTGCTCTGAGGTGGTAGCCTCACCCGCCTCCAGACTAAGTTGGCTTTGCTCCAAATAAACAAAAAAATAAACTTCGGTTTGTTTTATGATGATTCTCCAAATATTTCGGCTCCAGCGATTACAGTTCATGAGCTGTGCCGTTTTGAAATTTGGCTTGGATTTTGAATGAAAATTTTTTTCATATCATCGTGCAGGAAGCTCGGTCAAGGCTCTTCATGTGCTTTTTTTTATTCCATAAAAGAAGAAGATTGTACAAGCCAAATTTTTGCTAACCTAACTTTAAAATTCACTTGCTTACATTATTTAGTTTTCGTGATTTACTTTTACTTTAGTTATGGCTCTAGTTATTTGCATGTATATTTTTACTTTTACTTTATCCTCCTCTTGCCCGCTGTTTTTTACAATTTTACTTTAAATGTTTTTTTTTTAAACAATAGGCAAATCGTCGCGTTGAGGATCTTTTTGAAGATTTACGAGATGGCCACAATTTACTTTCACTTTTGGAGGTGCTTTCTGGCGAACACCTGGTAAGCCACACTCACAATATTTTTTTCACTTCGTTCATTGAGAGACTCAATTTAATTAAAATCCATTTCTTATTTTTATGTTTTCTTTGCATTTTTCGTAGCCGCGAGAAAAAGGTAAAATGCGTTTCCACATGCTGCAGAATGGACAAATGGCGCTAGATTTTCTTCGCTATAAGAAGATCAAATTGGTCAACATTAGAGCGGAGGATATTGTTGATGGCAATCCAAAACTGACCTTAGGTTTGATCTGGACAATTATATTGCATTTCCAGGTAAGTGAATCCTACTCATATAGAAACTAAAAGCAAATTGGAGAAGCAGCCATTTTTGACATTGTGAGTGAGTGTATGAGAAAAGTAAAAGTGTTTTTTTTTTATTGTTGGCAATCATAGTTTGAAGGATTTTTAGCTTCAGCAATTGTGTGCTACGGCCAGCGTCATCATCGAGTACACTCCAAGTGATGACGCCTACTTTGCAAACAAAAACAAAACTATCAATGCTAAAAACACCTACTTCTATTTTTCTACAGCTGTTTTGTTATTGAAAATAGCTTAACAACACAACACAGCAACACCAATAATAATAACACTTCTCCGTCTCTTCGATACATTTACACTCGTTTGTATGTGTTCATATTGAAAAGTGGATAAAATTGCGTAATAAGGTTAACCCGTTTTTGGGCAAGTGCCTGTGCTCTGCCCCAACCCAATAAAGGTTTCCACAAACACGCAGTTAAACTGTTTTAAATTTTTAATCGATTTGTATTTTTTTTTTTTTTTGTACATACAAAAGTCAAATGCGGGCTGCCTTAGTTATGATAACTTGCAACGAGTAGGAGAGCACTAAATACAGCCCACTCACATACAACACACACACACAACATCACAGTGAAACCTCGTTTAAAGTAACTAGCACTCATACCTGGCTTAAGCTTATGTTTCGCGTTTCATTGCGGGTTTTTAGCAAATTACTTTAAATTTTGTTCGTTCGCTTTTTTTTTTTTTTTTGTGGCTGTTGTCATCGATCGCTGAACATGTCTCCAAATACGGTAGGTTGTTGCTGACATACATAAATTCGCATATTGCCGCCTACACACACACACAACAATAAGTTAACAGCCAGATCGATCGATTCGATCGCCTCGGCTTACATAAACTTCAACGACAAAAATGAGAGACAAAAAATCAAAATTTACTAAAACTTGTATATCTGAAATTAAAATAAAAAGGAAAATCTTGAATAATATTCAACTGACAAAGTTACAATTAAGTGTAAAATGTTAAAGCAACAATTACCACAGACGATGTGAAGATCACTTGATCGATCACCACTTGTAATACTTAATCACACACACACACACACTCTTATGTACATCATATACATATGTGATCTTGAGTTATTTACACACACATTAAATCACTTGATAAAGAAGTGAGGGAAAACAATTGAACTGTTGTTATGGCTGCTATTGTTGTTACTGTATGTCTGTCTGTCTGTCTTTTATTCAATTTTATGTATTGCTCTTGGTTTTTGCATTGAACCAACAGTAATATCAAGGATATGCAATTCAAAATATACATACATATATACATACACAAATTATAATATATATGGATTCATGTTTACGTCTCTGTAGAATTGCGGGTGATATTCGATGAAGTCACCATTTAAAAATCGAGTTTAAATTGCTGTGACCATCTGTTTTTCATTTATTGTCATTAGTGTCGTTATTGTTCGAATTCCATTTCAAATTAATGCAAATTTATGAAATAATGTTCATAAAAGGATCGAGTCATTTCTTCTCTGACTTAAAGCAAACACAGATTTCTTTGGGAATTAATAAATTACTGTACTTTGTTATATTTTCTTTAATGTTGAATTTAAGTTCAACAACTTTTCCGGCTACTACTTTCGGTATTGGCATGTAGTATCAGTTGTTTTTCTTCGAAATTTGCTCAACAATCAGTTCCTAATAGAAGCGTACATGTACAGGCGATATGTGTAGAATATTTATTGATTTAAAATGTAGAATTTTTATTATCGCACATAAAAATATATTAGCAATAAATGTCGTTATTTGCTGATATTATTTGTTTAATATTATTGCGCTACAAATGAAATGGAAACATTTGCAACTATATATTTTTTTCAGTAACAGTGAAGTAAATAAAGAATTTGTAGATAAAATAAAATCGTTTTTAAAGTATATAAAATTCTAAACGCACCTAATACAGAAATTTCTAGTGATGTTGCTAAAATAAGAATCAGCTCAGGAACTTAATTGGCACTGCCTCAATAAAGCTTTTGCTATCCACACGCCAGTTGGTAAGGGCAAGTACAGACAGGTCTCGTGTACCGTTTCTTTCCAAAGGAGATTAGTTCTGCTGAATCTTTATACACTTGGCATTGCAGTGTCAGCGTAATGGTTTCATATTCTTCAATACACGTCGTCCACGCATATTAGACCATAGGTGATGCAAAGTATCTTCCTCTCGAATGCTGACACAAGTTATTTCGTTTTCTCGTTCTCTGCTAAACTCAGTCAGTGAGACTCTTTTCCAGGTTTGAGATTGCTGCGGTAACTATTCGTGGTTTTTTTGTTCTTACTTTTTTTTAAATAAAAACTAATAAAAGCGATGAAAATGTAATAAGAATGGTATGCCTAGATTCGTTGCTATTGATATGCACAGGACTATATCTGTCGATATTTTAATATACAATTATTATCATTAGCTGCCATATAAACTGGACACTGAACAAATTGGATACCTAAGTATCGAATATACTCCGTTATCGAGAGGCTATTTGCTGGGCTCAGTCTGATTGATCTTCGGTACGAGGTTGAAACATGTGTAAACCATATTCAAAAGAAGGCATTATTTACCTTTGAAGTGCATAAGTAAACTTGACAGAAATTATTATAAATGCACTCAAGCATTAAAATTCGTTTCGCATTCATAAGTAGTGGCAAACTTTTTCTTTGTTAATTGCTGTCATACTTTTTGTGTTGTCGTATCATTATTTGATTCTCACACTGGAACAAGTTCAAGTGGAAGTAGGCTTTTTGTCCATAAATAAACCTAAAAATAATAATAACATAATTTTGCGTTGGAATATTTCTGCGTCATTTTGATATTTATAAAACATTGTTGACCAAAAAGCTCTTGCTTTTTTGTTGTTGCTCATGTATGTACTATAATTCCCACGTAACTCCATGTTGTACTTCAGCAGCATAAATTCTACTACCTAAAAATCAAGAAGTCATTTTGTGTGTATGTATGTTTCTGTTTATCTCCGTGTATGTGTGCGAGGTATTTCGCCTTCAACTCGCGCTGCTTAAAAATACATATACATATATTTTCAACTTATGCATGTATGTTGAATAAAATAAATAAAATTACAGCAAGAACAGAAAAATCTGTTTTTGTATGACATCACTTTTTATTATTTTTTTGATTTTCTTTTTGCTAAAGTCGTAGAACGGAGCGAAAGATATTAAAGCGCTTAAGAATTCAACAAATCAAAGAACAGAAACAAAGCGCGAAATTCAATTCAACTCGTAACAAAACGAAAGAGTTAAGAAACCAACTTGTTGTTTCTGCGCTGTCGTTGTCGCTGCTCAAGTGAATTTGTTTGCTATTTCATTTATTTTTTTTTCATATCGAAAATGCACTTATTCGTCTAATTTATGACATTGATGATGACGAGAGAGATTGAAATAATTTATATAAATAAAAGTTTATTGTGGTATCGATTGCGTGTGGGTTGCAATTTTTTTTTTTTTTCGCTACTATGAATAAAAACCTGAACTATAAAAAACAACAGCAACAATAGCAACTAAAAGAAAAAAAACATTTACACTTTTCATTAAGAAATATTTCTGAAACAAGTCATTAGCATACCACGCAAATAGATACTAGTTCGATTGCCATATGCAAATTGGGAATAGAAAACTGCTTGAAATAAACTTTAAGACTCTCGTTCTTCGAGAATGGACTTCAAGTCATGAGCAGTAAATGCCTTATCTTGTCCTGGTTAAGTGAAGACCCCATTCAGCCCTAATCAACAGGCTCAAATATTTTTTTCGTATGTGAGTTATGCAAAACAAGTAATGACCTTGAATTCTCGGTAGCGCTATAAAATCCTTTATATATTTTTCTAATCATCATTAAAAAATAAATAAAACAGATTAACCTCTATAAAAGTATCGTAATTGTTGACACTCACATACAAATTACCCAAATACAATAAATTCTATAGATCTCAATATTAGAATATTTAAAATAACATGTCACCAACAATTACTGTTGATCTGCAATTTGTTGTTGATTGCAAGCAAACAAATAGCACAAACTAAAGTCATAAAAAGCGCAAATGTCTCGCATTGAGAATCTACTGCTGACAGCTGCTGCTGTGCTCTGCTCTGCTCTGCTATGATGTGTTGATTGACTTTTGTTGTCGCTGTCTGTCTTGCATTACGAATACGCAAAAATTTGTAGCAGTGTAACTTTTGTTGTCGTTGTTGTTCCATTTAAGGTGCATTTCTAACATGTTAATTAGCTGGCATTTTTTGCTTTGCTAACTATAGTATGCAGTAGTTGTCAATAGCAAATATGTAAACAAAATTTACTTCGAATGTACGCTACATTCAGCGTTAAAAGATTTCATGCAAAATTGCTATAGTTTTGCAGTCTTTCATACATAAATACATACGTACATATTTGTAGATATTCAAGTCCTACCTACATAGTACTTCCAACTTATATCTACACCAATATGGCATATTTTGCCTTTTCGCTTTTCGTTTTTATATTTTCTTCTTGGCTTCAAATCCATTCCAGTTCTAACAGTTGCTGACATTTATACATATGTAGTAGTTATTAATGCTAATATTACGTAAATGCTGGCAGTAACAGCAGTAACATTTTTCTTTAATATGCATACCTACAAACATGGGTTTGTGAGAATTGAACTTAAAGTTCGGACAGTACAGTGGAACATTTAACACAAATATCTGCACAAAATACTTAGTATTTCTATAATATAAACCAAAGTAGCGCCATAGCTCTTGTGGTTTTCAGATCTAGATACATGATTCTGTTAAAAACTAATACTTAGTTTCGCTCAACTTCAAAGTTCAAGCTTCAAGTGCAATTATACTTAGAGAAATAGGACTCTGAATTACCAAAAACTATGGCCATAGAAGAATTTTATCACATGTATCGACTACTAACATAGAAATTCACGAAGAGCACATTCGACACATTTTCCCACCAACAGCAGATTAGGGAAGAAATCGCGAGGAAGCAAGCTTTGTGATAAAAATCTCCACTGACGGATTCAAAATGAATTTCTGGATCGGTGCGAGAACACCTTAATATTTCCAACTCAATTCGACATCTAGACGAATTCAGTGTTTTCCATTCTGAACTTATGCCAATAAGCGAAGCTTGCAAGTTTTAACCAAACTTCATGGTAAGGCTTAGGTAGCTATTTTCATAGCTGGGTTCCAGGACAGTGATTGCAATGAAAGGACTTATGAATTAGGAAAACGAGAACCATATCTGCACATTGCTCGGCCTCAGAACGAGACGTTGTCTTACTTTCACTACTGTTGCGTGGCTCTTGCCAAGACCGGACAGAACATATTAACACTTTACCCAGACCCCATAAATTGGGAGATTTCTTCAATATATAATTCTATAAAGCGAAAGGAATATATACTTTTAATATCTTTTCCTGAATCCCAATGCCGAAAACCAACTTTGCCCCACTGTAATGTAATTTTTCTTTGCAGTTATTACACAAGATTTTGGGGTCTTTAAGGCGCTGCTGAACCAGCTATGATTTCAGCAGCGAAGCAAAGGGAAAGTTGGGAATAAAGTAACGATAAAACTAACTGAAACTAACTAGCACAAATAACAACAACAACTGCTTCAAATATTTTGTTCTAAACTTCTGTTAGAAATTAGAAAATGAATTTGAAAATCTAAAGCGAGCTGCAAATGAAATTCACATGAGCCCAAGAAGAATATTGTTTAAGGTCGCTCTGTCTGCATGATGGTAGGGTTTACTTTGATTACTTTACCTCACAAAAATAATGGCGTGTTTCTTGGCATTTTATCTTTATGCGTGTAGTGTTTTGTAGCAGAGAAGTTTCCACATATACATACATAGTAATGTAATTTCGACTATAAATTCTACTGAAATTGCGTTGGAAACATTTCAATGTTACTGCGCTGCTAACAGCCTAAACGCGTTGGCGATGTTGCTTGATGTTCTTCAACATACAAGTACATAATTACCTTCACACACATACACAAAAGTCGCCTGTATGTGCTGCACAAAAGAAGTAACGGTTCATAACAGTTTATACCAGGGTTGCTGCTACTTATCTCCGAATGGTAGCTGCAGTCACGATGAAGTCCTGAATAAATGTCCTGTTCATTATTCGTCTATAACTCGGATCTACTAGTTAAGATTGTTTTTTCAAGTAGACGTGGCAATGGAGTATTCTTAATGCAGTGTATGTAGATACCACACGAGCTGAAACACATCGGTGATTTTTCTAAATTTTTATGTTTTTATTTTTCGTTGACGTTAAGAATCAGGTGGAAATCAACAATCCGTAACCGGCAATTCATTGAGCCCATTCCACCTCTCATACAACGAACGTTTCAAACATCATCACGCAGGCAGCAACAAACAATTTTTGTTGCCATTATTACGGAGCAAAATTTACTAACAACACTGCCTCTGTTACATACTGTCAGCGATATTCTTGTTGTTATTGTTGTTGGTGTTGGTGCCTGCAACTAATTTCAGTTTGTTTTAATTTGGTTTTGGCATTGCTGCTGTTGCTGGCATAAGCCGCCAACGCCAGTTGTTACTATTTTCATTTAATTCTTATTGTTGTTGTTGTTGTTGCTGCTGTTATTGTTGGCTGGCTATGAACGCCGCTCGAACGCAGCTCGCTTTTGCTATTTTTTATTTTTGTTTCTGCTTTGTTTTTTTGCTCACTGCTAGCTTATTACCATGGCTTTAACACTTCTACATCACTGTTTTTTCTTCTTTTGTTGTTGTTAGTTTTTGTAAAACGCAAACAATAACAACAATTGGCAGAGAAATACCACTGCGCAGCTGAGCTTAATACAGAAAAGCCGAGAATGTATGAATGATGAGGGGAGAGAATGAAAAGTAAATTGTGATATCTGATGATGAGGTGAAGTACGGTGTGGGCTAAGCACACATACCTACACGCACACACACACACGCAGACACATCAGCACTCATACAGACATGTACCCTGGCTTCGATACACCTGGCAGCAGCAGCGGAGACTTTAAGCGAATCTAGTTGACGATCGTTGTTGTTAGTCGTTGTCGAGACACCGTCAATTTTGGTGGAAATAAAATAAAGTGTTAATACGCGTTGTTTCTTCATTTTGTGTATTTTTTTATAATTTTTTTTTTGTGTACAAAAAAATTGTTTTACGAAAACTTAACTGTTTGTTGATTTTATGGGATTAGAACTTTCGAAAAATTTAAGGCTGTGCGTTTCCTTGCATGCAAAAACCTACAAAACATAAACATAGCTTTCAATGAAAGCGAAAAGGACTTCCTCTTTCACTTCGTTCAAAATAATAATTATGAAAACAATTATATTCGAAATCAAGTCTTCTTTACTTTTTCCCCTCCTAGTTTTACACACACCCATTTCGTAAAGGCGTGTATGGATCGCCTTGTTTTATTGTGATTGTTGTTGTTTTCGGAAGTAGCATTCATAATTTTTGATCGACACATTTTGTTGCTTGTACGCTTGTACTGAACTCTGGTTGCTGTTGTTGTTAGTGCTTTTTTACTGGTGCCTTCAGCTGTTGCTTTTGCTTTGGCTAATGATGATGTCAGAGTTTTGTTGTTGTATGCCTTTTTTGTAAATGCGTCGTCGTCGTCATCATCGTCACTGCTGACTGCCGCCAAACGATTTAACTACTTTTGAAATGCATTACAGCTAAACAAGAAAACAAAAATCTAATGACAATAAAGTGCAATATAATTTGTGTGCAAAATGAACGCCAATTCATAACGAGCAAGCAAAAATAAAAAGCAAAACGTGAAAATAAAAAACACGAGTGAGATTTATTACAATTGAAAAATGCCGTTCAATTGATTTGAAAGAAAAAAAAAGTATTGAAAAATCTTTACATCTTCACATACTTACGAGCACTAGTTTTATTTCTAAAAGCTAATAACTGCATATATTGTAGCCCGAGAGTTGTATGTAGACACATTATTTCTCAAAGACTGCGTGCTTGTTCGGGTTTTGTGATAGAATCCTCATCCTAGAATATATAATTGTAATTAATCGAAACATACATATAAGCGCACAGTACGCAAAATGCTAAAATTCATTCAAATTTTTTTAGCAATTTAATTTGTAGACGCTCAGAAATCAGAACCGTTTTTCAATTCAGATAGTTCAGATTTCCGATTTGTAGGTTTCTGGACACATATAAAAATCAATTCAAAAACGAATATATGGACTTATTAAAATAGCTTTATTCCAATTTATAAATAGTGAAATAAATAATATTCCGTACTTAACCGTAATGGTCAGTAGCAACTGTCTAATTGCTTGAGTTTTTTGAAACTAACACCGTTACGAAAACAGAAAGGATTAACATGCACTTGTCTCTCCACAAAATTTTATTATTGGCTAGCGGCTAGCCGATTACTATCGGCAACTATCCTTTTCCAATTCGGAATCTTCAGCTAACTCTTCAAACACATCCTCATTCCATGCTTCAATTTGATCTGCACGCATGCACGTTTTTGGATCAATTTTATATGGAACTTGTGGAGTTTCTTGAATAACTTCGACATAATATATCGAAATGATAATGTTCTTATTTCAGCGAATTCGATGCTTTAAAAAAGTAGATTCTAATTTCTGAGCATCTACTGTTCATTCAATTCCCGAGTCATAACTCACGGTCAAATAAACACAAACTCGCTATATGGAAATGGGGTAAGGCTTAGCTTTTACAAACTTTTACATCCGTGCTTATGCACGAGTGAGTCCGAGTCTGAGCAGCAGAACTTCAAGTATTTGGTGCACTGTGCAACGAAGCTTCTAGCAATTATCTTTAAATTTTTGCTAATGTTTATACTTTTATTTCACCGCTGAACATAAACATATATATGTATCTATCTATTTTTAATTGGAATATCTAAGTCTCTGAATGCAAAGAAACGAATGCATTTCAGAGATACAAACGCCTGCGCGCTTTCTAATTGTTTTCTTAATAGTAAATTCCTGCATACATTTTTTCGATTAATGAAAAATTATAACTAGAAAAGAAACTCTTAATTAGAATTCTGTACATCTGTTGCTTTCGGTTTGTTTGCTTCTATTCATTCGCATCATAATATCTTGTAAATGTATCTGCGGACTCTATTCGTTACCATATTGCAATTAGCATTTGTTTTGAGCTTTAAATTGATTTTTTTACAACGCTTTGTGTGGGTGTTGTTCGAATTTTTTCAACACTAATATTTATACAAATTTGGCAAAATGACATAAAAAAACGAAATTATAAAACTGGAATTAAAATGTTTAACATATTGGGCTTTCAATTGTGTTCTAGCGATAAATCTAGTTATTTAGTGTTTCATAATTTCATTGTGTATGGAAAAATATTTAAACGATGAAGTAATTTTGCTTAAATACAAAGAACAAAACAAAAAAAGCTAACAACTACAACATACGGCAAGCTGAAAACAAAAAAGCCGCTTAAATGCAACTGAAAACCAACAACTATAGCAACAGCAACGATAGCAAAATATTCGTGAAGCGTATCGCTTACTATACAAGTAGTTACGCTCATGAACAGTTGATGAAGACGCTGAATATGGATCAGTCCGGTCAGTCGATCATCACAATCAGTGCCAGAGTGTCGTGAGCTTATTCCCGAAACTAAGAAAAAATTTCATTCATTAAGCAAAAAACGAAACAAAATAAAAAGAATTCGCTGATCCAGTTGATCGCGATCACAGTTTTCCCTCATTATTTTCGTAATAAAAAATACATAATTATTAAGCAATTTCAATATCAATGCAAAGATAAAGTTAACAATAATTTCTATTATCGTTTTGCTTTATTTTGTGAGTTTTCTGTGTTTGTATGTTATAAGTGTCGATGACCGAATTCTGTTGAGCGTAATACCTAACGAAATATTTTGGAGCATTAAATTTTAGTATCTCTAACTTTTGTATATCGTACAACAAAAATTACAAGAATGGAATTTTAAGTTGTTTATCATGTTGGTTAATCACAACAAACATTTTGATATATGCAAAGTGGAGAGCACCTGGCTATTAGTTTATTAGTGTGCACTTGCACTTGAACTTGGTCTTGAATCAACACAAAACTTTAGTGATTATTTGTATTAGGCGCGCACTTAACTTCACCTCATAATTTCTGAGCATTTCATTATTCGGTAGTCAAACAGATCGTATACAGTCTCCTTTAAAGTATCCCTTGACTTTAAATCTTTTTCAAGTGCCCACAAAATGTTCTACTTTAGATTTTGTATATTGGTTACACAACAATGGCGATGGTATAAATGCAACGTATTTGTAAAACCGTGGGTCTGACCCTGCGTCTTCTGCTGCAGTATATCATCTGTGGTAAAAAGGAATAACAGCTTAAGTTTAATTTCATCTCAATTTAATGAAACTGTAACAATTTCAAATCAAAAACCATTTTTAAATTATATATGACCTCAAGAATTATTTAAAAATTCGCACGAGTTTAATATTTATTTATTTTCCATCTTAAGTCGAGTTAGGCTGTTTCCCCTTTTAACCACAAATATTAAGTAAGGTTTAGAAAAGCGACAGCGAGGCTTGCTAATTCGATTCCTGTCTTGGTCTGGTGGTTAATTCTCGTAACCTTTTTATATTCACTGTCGATATGAAGTGGATGAGAATTATAAGAAATATTATAGGGATAACAAATTGCCACATCGCAGTTAGAAACCGGCGTTAAACAGTTGGCCCAACTATGTGGTATCAGAATGGGACATTCGGGCTTAAGCGTGTCCCTGGACATCCACTTAACGTAACCTAACCCATGATATATGAAAAGTTGGTAGACGGATGGTCTGGAATACGGAAAAAAATAAGCCAAATTCTAACAATTTTTGTGCCTTGACGTTTGGACAACATAGAAAAGATATATATACAAGCTTTTTGTTAGTTAGACGATTTTCGTATCCAATCTTTTGTGTTGTTCTACTCAAAACGTTTTTTTCTTTTCTGCTTTGTTTTTGCTTAGAATTTTTGCCTATTGTTCGTGGTAGATTTGCGTGTGCGCGCAGGCGCTTTTAATTACACCGCGTACATGAACTTAAATAATACCAGCATTAAAGGCATTCATTTAAATTATTTTTGCAAAGCAAAAAATCCAAACCAAAGTCAAGGAAACGCAAAATAATCATTTGGGTACCTTACTACACCCTGCTGCTCTCCCCGAACTCATGCACAGCGCACAGCCACACTTGTGCAAATAGAACGACAAACAAAGCATCCGGTTGGGTTGGGAGCAGCGTAATTAAACATTAAACATAAAAGAAAGATAGAAAAAGAATTTAACTTGAACCAAAAATTAAACAGAGTTTATTTGTATCTGTGTCTATGCAGCAAAAGCTTCCTTCATCACGCTACCACCACCAGCTTACAACATTATTCACGATTAAGTGGCGTGTAGTAAAGTGTGGCGAAACAGCCGAAGCGGCCGCGAAAGTCGTTCGCGTATCGCAAAAGAGGAAAAGTAGAAAAAGCTAAAATTGTTCCAAAAAAATTAAAAACACAAAAATATAGAAATAAAGAAAACGAACTAAAAGTGTAAAGTAAAGAAAACGAAACAAACGAAAATTATTAAAATTGTCGACGAAGAAGTGAAAAAAGAAGAATACGAAATAGAAGTCAGTTTTCACGTCGAATCACACAAAGGAAATTTCAAATCAAAAACCGCTTGTGTATCTTTCGAGAGATACCAGGTGAGAAGGCTTCGCATTAGCGATTTCATTGCTATAGCGCATGTATAAAATTGATGACGAGTTGTGTCCAAGTGGTGGGCGTGTTTTTTTTAAAGCAACTTCTGAGCAAAGTCAACAAAGCCACAACGAAAGCGAACGCGAAATGCATTCCTCATCCACTTCGTCTCAGCATCTAAAGCGTACACAACAATTGGTGCGCACTGGTGGACGCGCTGCTACAACCACTAGTAGAGACTTGATTCCCTCCTCCTCTCTGCGTGGTCCAGCCATAACAACGAACATTGATAATAATAATATACGTTATCAGCATGAAATCAAGCGTGAAAAAACCATTGAGGCGGTCATTACCGATTATCCGGGAGTGGCACCAGTCTCCGCAGTGCCGCACGAACGTACCACATTTGATCGTTCCATAGTGCTGCGTAAAAGTCTACGTAATGGTAACGAGCATAATGGAGCTGGACCTGGAGACGCTGTAACACCCGCAGAAGCACTCCGTGAAATGCATTCATCGTATCAGCAAGTGACACGCAACAAACGCGTTTCCACTGAAGTGCTCGGCTCAAGTTTGGAAAGTACAAAAACATCACAGCGTGCTCCCAATGGACATCGTCGTATTACAACACATATTGTACGCAAAGTAACCACATTAAGCCGTGCCGAGGAGCAACAGCAGCCAGCTGAAGAGCTGTTGCCGCAACCGCAGCCTGCAAAAATATTACGAAGCACCGAATTGGAATATAGTCGTACTCAACCAGTACCAGCGTTGCCGCCTGCTATTGAAACATCAACATCGACGACGACGAAGCAAACCAAGGTAAACTAGCAATCTGGCATTGGAGACCAGCCGCCGCCTAACCCCAAGCTCACTTTCGCTGGTGCAAAGCAATTCAAAGCAAAAAAAACGCGTCAATTTAAATTTGTCACAGCTCGTTTAATTGTGATTTTATAGTCATTATGAGCAGTGAATATGTTTCTTTCTTTTATACTTGAGGGAAATTAACATTGGTTGGGTATTTTTGGTTAGTTGTCATTGCAAATTCGCAACTTTCTCGACCGCGACCATTGAAAGAAAATCTTTGTTACTCTTGCAAATTTTGTCTTTTATTTGCATGATGGATGGCTATTAAACTAGGCTTAAGAAATATTTTCGATTTAAAAGAAATGCTGACAGTTGAATACACTCACACTGCTCTGCTCCATTTAACATATTTGTGTATATTGTGTATTCAATATTAAATGTGTTCTCTCTTTGCTATCTAGATCTCCGATATTGTTGTTGGAAAAGAGGACAACGTATCTGCACGAGAAGCACTCTTGCGTTGGGCTCGTCGCTCTACTGCTCGGTATCCAGGAGTTCGTGTTAACGATTTTACATCATCGTGGCGTGATGGTCTGGCATTCTCAGCGCTTGTGCACCGTAATCGACCGGACTTGCTTGACTGGCGAAAAGCAAGAACCGATCGACCAAGGGAGCGGCTGGAAAATGCATTCCACATTGTCGAGAAAGAATATGGCGTTACACGTTTACTTGATCCCGAAGGTACGGTTATGTCAATCAATATCTCTCCAATATGAGTCTAATTTATTGCTTTGTTTTTCGTAGATGTTGACACCAATGAACCCGATGAGAAGTCCTTGATAACGTATATTTCTTCGTTGTATGATGTATTCCCTGAACCACCATCGATCCATCCACTCTTTGATATGGAATCACAACGACGCGTGCATGAGTATCGTGATTTGGCGCAGCAATTCATCTATTGGTGTCGTGAAAAGACCGCGTATCTGCAGGAACGTTCGTTCCCACCAACGCTCATCGAAATGAAGCGATTGCTCAGCGACTTACATCGTTTCCGTAATGAAGAAGTAAGCGCGCGTAAACGCGAGAAAACGAAACTGGTGCAAATTTACAAAGAGCTCGAACGTTATTTCGAGAGCATTGGTGAAGTGGATGTGGAACCAGAATTGCGACCTGATGCCATCGAAAAAGCATGGTATCGCATGCAAACTGCACTGTCCGATCGAGAACTGGTACTTCAACAGGAAATTGAACGTCTCGAACGTTTACAGCGTTTGGCCGATAAGGTTCAACGTGAAATCAAACATGTTGACTTAAAGCTTACCGATTTAGAGACACGAATCAGCGAAGAAGCACGTCGAATTGATCGCTTGCATCCAGTTGATGCCAAGAATATTGTCGAATCGCTGGAAACAGAAATTCGCCATTTGGAAGAACCCATACAAGATATGAATCAGGATTGTCATGTGCTCAACGAGGGTCGCTATCCACATGTTAGTGATCTGCACAAAAAGGTGCAGAAGTTGCATCAACGCTGGGCTCAATTGCGCACCACATTCCACACGAGCCTTGTGCAGAAGTTGTCCGGTCTGAAGTATCCTGTCCATGAGACGACAGTAACGCGCCAAACACGTATGGTTGTTGAATCCCGTCAAATCGATACAAATCCACATTTTCGCGATCTGCAGGAGCACATTGAGTGGTGTCAAAATAAATTGGTAACTATTCAAAGCACAAAATACAATAATTCCCGAAATTTCGCTTACATATATTTTCTTAATCTCTAAAGAAACAGCTACTTGCCGCTGATTATGGCTCAGATCTGCCTTCAGTAAAGGATGAGCTCGATCGTCAACAACACGAACACAAGATCATAGATCAATTCCATTCGAAAATTCTAAATGATGAGCGTCAACAAACGAAATTCTCTGGTGATGAGCTTGCGCTATACCAACAGCGTCTTCATCAACTGCAAAAAGTTTACGCTGAGTTGCTTAGCACCTCAACAAAGCGTCTCTCTGACTTGGACTCTTTGCAGCACTTCTTGGCGCAAGCCTCGGCAGAGCTGCAATGGTTAAACGAAAAAGAGCAAATCGAGATAACACGTGATTGGGCCGACAAGAATTTGGATTTGCCTTCAGTGCACAGATACTACGAGGTGAGTTCGATGGTTAATTACAAGATGATGGCTTTTACTCGTATATCTATGGGTTCGATAGAAATATCAAGCTCATTTAAGCTAGTTTGTTTATTTAAAAGAAAATATGTGCTTACTTTTAATTGCAAGCGTGCATTTGGTAATGGAGACGAGGTAAGATTATAAAATTGGACGCAATCTATGCAAGTAAATCTGTATTTTATAAAATTCTGTATCTGTCCGTTTGGTTTGCATTTAAACTTTCACTGTGTAATACATGTAGGTGAAGAAAAAATGCTGCTCTGGCCTTTTTTACTGTGGAAAATATTTAAAATTCAAAATCTTCGGACCAAATGCAGCTTCAAGCTTATTTAATAAACTTACTCACTGAAACCTAATACATTTGAATCCTATTTAATTATTATATTTTTCGTAGAACTTAATGTCGGAATTAGAGAAACGTGAATTACACTTTGCTACGATCCTCGACCGCGGTGAGGCACTGCTCAATCAACAACATCCCGCTTCAAAATGCGTTGAGGCACATTTGACCGTTTTGCAGCAACAATGGGCATGGCTATTACAACTGACCCTGTGCCTGGAGGTGCACTTGAAACACGCCACCGAATATCATCAATTCTTTGCCGAAATCAAAGATGCCGAACAGTGGCTGAGCAAACGTGACGAAATACTCAACAGCAAGTATTCACAATCAGACTTTGGACTGGATCAAGGTGAAGCGCTGTTACGTGGAATGCAGGATTTACGGGAAGAGCTAAATGCATTCAGCGAAACAGTTGCCAATCTGCAGCATCGTGCACAAACAATTGTACCATTGAATAAGCGACGCCAGCCAGTTAATCGGCAATGCCCAGTACAAGCGATATGCGCTTATAAGCAACAAGTGCAAGTGCAAATAGAAAAGGGTGAGACATGCACACTGCTTGATAATTCAGGGCGTGTTAAGTGGCGAGTACGCACCGCTAAGGGTCAAGAAGGTTCCATTCCCGGTGCTTGTCTATTAATGCCACCACCCGATCAGGAGGCGATCGATGCTGCTGAGCGCTTGAAACGTTTGTTTGATCGCACTATTAGCTTGTGGCAGAAGAAACATTTACGCTTGCGCCAAAATATGATTTTCGCAACGATACGTGTGGTAAAGGGTTGGGACTTCGATCAATTCTTGGCCATGGGCCCCGAACAACGTACTGCCATAAGGCGTGCACTGAATGATGATGCCGATAAACTATTAAGCGAAGGTGATCCAAATGATCCGCAATTGAGACGCCTACGCCGTGAAATGGACGAAGTAAATCGTTTGTTTGATGAGTTTGAAAAGCGCGCAAGAGCTGAAGGTAAGTACTCAGACAGCAGAGAATAACGTTAGAATGGTGGGCGTTGATGTTCTTGAGTTATTTAATTGAATGCTTGTACAGCGATTCAATTACGCTAGCGCCACTTGAGTAACTTATGGCACAGGGGTTAAGAGAATGCTAAATTGGTTTGGCAGCGAAATATCTATTAAATTAATTCTCGTGTGAGACAATTTTTAATACCCTCGAATTAATTAATTAATAATTAAGAATTTTGTGTAAACATCGTGCGTCGTCTGTCTGTCATAATTGCGCCAAGTGCGTCCGTTTTTTGGTTCTCAATTTGAAGTTAGTATTAAAACTGTTTTGGATCGTAGAACATCGTCTCAAATTAGTTTTTCTTAAAGCTGCATGAAAATGAAAAAAATCTTTTTAAATCGTAAAACTCGTGGTAAATTTTTCAATTATTCATATAAACATCTGTTGCATTCCATCAACTTTCAGAGGAAAGTAAACAGGCCAGTCGCATCTTCACCGAAGAATGCATCACCATCAAGGGTAAACTTGAGGATATGGCACGTGAATTAGATCAAATCATTTTGGCGCCTCTGCCACGAGATCTGGACTCGCTCGAACATGTTTTGGAGATACATGCAGACTATGAACGTCGCCTGCAATTACTCGATCCAGAATTGAAGCATTTGCAAGAAACCTTCCGCACAATTGCTCTCAAGACACCAGTGCTCAAGAAGAGTCTCGATAATCTTATGGAATTGTGGAAGGAGTTGAATACACAAAGTAATCTGCATAAGGATCGTTTGAAATTGCTTGAAGCTTCTTTGGCTGGTCTGGAAGACAACGAACATGTTATATCGGAAATTGAAAATGAGCTTGCCAAACATCAAGATTTACCCTCAACGCCTGAAGGCCTGCAAAAGGTATTTAAACAGTTGACACACATGCAAGATTTGATAACACAACAACAGCCACAAATGGATAAAATGAATGACGCTGCGGACCAGCTGGGCCGCATGGGCGTGCCTACCAAAGTGCTGGGTGATTTGAAACGTTTGCATACAAATGTCGAACGTTTGAACACACGCTGGAGCACCGTTTGCAACCAACTTGCAGATAGGTAAGGAAAAAGCACCTGCCACCTGCGAGCAACAGGTTTTCCTTTTTTTTCACACTTAACCGCACTTAATTTCCACACTAAATTTTAATATGCTTCATTGATTTATGGCAAACATTGCCTTAGCTCACTACTCATATTGTCATCATCATTATAAACACCATTTGCCCTTTCCATTTACAGAATGCGCTCATGTGAGACAGCAATTGGCCTAATGAAGAATCTCCAATCAAGCGTGCAAGTTGAAGAAACATGGGTAGATGGCACTACAGACAGACTATCGGCCATGCCTACGGCAACATCAGCCTTCGAATTAGATGTGAGTACAAATGTTGCATATGTAAATAATATTATTTGTTTTATTTCTTTTAATTTAATTACCTACATTTTTAAATTATGTGACACTATCTTACTCCCCTCTCTCTTCTTAACGAATTACGATATTTAATTGAATAATTTCTGTTATTTTTCACGCCCCTTCTAACTTAATTTTGAACAAGTATCTATAGTTTAGTGTTGTTAAGGAGAAGAAAATCGTTTTCAAGAAAAAAGAAAAATTTTTACCAAAACCATAATTTGAATTTACATAAGTAGTTTCCTTGATATGTTTAATAAAGAATTGCAGCCACTTGGGGGCTAAGGCTGAAATATAGTGTCAACATCGGTCAATGTTGAAGAGCATCAATAATGATCACGCAATCACTTTTGATCTGCTCAAGAGGAAAACACAAAGTATATATTGAACGCTCCTTTCTGTTAGTGTAGTATCTTGAAAAGTAGTAGTTTTGGTTTTTTGTGCATTTTACTACCCTTTTGGTGTTGGAAATCGAACCATGCCTCCTATGTTCTCCTTTTCGTATATACTTATTACTTTCAATGTGTAAACAATGTCCTACTGTTCCTAAATGTCATAATCTTCCCATGTTTATTATTGTATTATCCGTAATCCGTGTAATGTTCCAATGTCCTTTTTGTAAAAGTATTACCCTACATTTGAATGTATGTATACGTAGAGTTGCCTTAGTGGTTGGAAAGTATCATACATGGGTATTAATTTAGAATATAAAGTAGAAATTGCCTATCGAAGCGATTGAGCAAATCAATGTATTATGTCGTAAATGTATTCGTAAGTTTTTTGGGATGTTCTCATAAAAAATGGTGGCAGGAAAAAAGAAAAGTTAATTGGTTTTCAATTATTAAATTATTTGACTACAAATGCGCAGAATGCTCGCTAGAGTGCACCAACACACACATGTACACATAAATATACCTACACATACACGCATCTCTTTACTACAGATGTTCAGTTTATAAGTATTTTTATTAATTTTATATTGTTTAATTAATTTTGGAAGTAGTTTTTTATTATTTTGTGTTTTTAGCGTATTTTCTTTCTTTCGTTTATTTAGTTTTATATTTTAGTTTAATCTTTAGTTTAAAATTTGCAAAACTAATAATAAATAAATATTTGTAGTAGCGTGAAAACTAATTGTATTTTGTCATATTTTTTTGTATTTTCACACCAAAAATCACAAAACAAAAACAAATAAACACACACACAAACAAACAAACAAAAAATGATACAAAATACAAAAAATCTGTTGCACCAACAATAAATTAAAAAAATTCTATAAAAAACAAAAAATCATCTAACAAATGCAACAATATGCAGAAATTACTCGGAGCTGCAATCGAACGAAAACCAAAAATCGAAAACGTCAACTTGGCTGGAGGAAGGCTCATTCGCGAAGCTAAGGTAATTGTTTGCTATGAATGTATGGTACGTTTGAATGAGTATGATGTCCACTTCCGGTAAATAGTGAACCAATCATCTTCGAAAATGAGATGAGTAGCATAGAAAATGGCAATGTACGATTTATAACGAAGATTTCCAGAGGACTCAGTCCGTTAGACCATTGTACTTTGCCTATTCCCCCTCACCATTCATTTTCAATTATCCAGCAGGCTAGGTATATCCAAAATGGAAAACGATTTCCGTTTGGAAAGCCGTCGCTCTTGGGTCCAGGTACCAATCAGAACCCATTCCAATTATTGTTTTGACTTGACAACAACTTTTCTAGATTATTTTCAAAATTTTCAAAGATGAATTAATAATTAGTAAAACACCGTTATTTTCACAAAATTGTAACTGTAAATCGAAGGATATATGTATCTGTGTGAATGTTGAATATGTTATACACATGAGTATATATATTTATTGCTTTTTTAAAACAAAACCGTTAATCACGTTAATCACAAAATAGAAACACTTTTTTATTTATAAGAACAACCTTATGTTCGATTAATTTGGTAAAAAATTAGTAAACTAAAAAATTTTGATTAAGAAAACAATAAACTACACAAACCACTACTATTTTCGCGGTGTTTGGGGCGTAATTAACTTTTAGGAAATTGCGAAAGAAAAATCTAATTTAAACAACAAACAACTCGAAAATATGATTTTAATACATAATCAACACTATCAACAATAAAATACTTAATATTGATTAATAAAAAGCACTAAATATAGCAGACCAATACAAACAATAGTCGAACTAGCATAATATTTCTAAATTAAACAAAAACTATAAATAAATTTTAATAATAACTTTTGAATAAAACAATTACTAACATTTAACTCGAAATTAACCCAACCTCAATCAACTCAACCAACCAAACCTAACCAACACGATAACAACAAAAACAACCACATCATCATCGGCATTGTCGTTTTCGTCAATGCTGCTGCTGCGCAACCAGATTTACGATGGTAAATGCATACGCTTCATCGATTGGTTACTGGAGGCGCGTCCATCATTTTCACCACCACGACGTGATTTGCGTCCAGCAGATAGCGATCCCGGTGCCACACAGTATTACAGCCAACGTTTGGACACACTCAATACGAAATACGACAGATTACTGGAACAATTGTCACAGAGGCTAAAGACAGCAATTGAAGTAAATGGAAGCGATGGCTTGGTAAGTCTTTAATAAATTCAAATGATGTTTGAGATGCGATTTATGGTTGATTAAAAACTACCAGATTTTGAGCACATAAACTTAAATTAATTATATTAATTTAAATTCATGTTTATCCATCAAATTCATACCGTGTGTAAGTTGATTATTTGAAATGACATCACCAACTTACACTTCACCTGAATTTATTCCGTACAACACCCTGTAATTATTTATATATATATGTATAGATTTTGAAATATGTATGTTGTGGTACTTAAAGCTCGCCTTGTTAGGCTTATTTTCTGCTACTGCGGCTGGCGCTGTTTCGCATCTAATTTACAGCAAGTTCATAACTGAAATTTTGCCACACATTGAGATCAGCGATTGATCAACGTAGAATGTGTGGGATGTATGTGTGGCAAGCCAAGTCAGTAGTAGTAGCGCCGCCGTCATCCATAACCACTGCCAACAAGAAAAAAAAAAACAAGGTGTGAAATACACATATGTAGCTACCTTGCAAATTCTTTGCCAGCAATAGAAACTGGAACTAAGAAACTTGATTCTCATTGTTTTGTTTTTAACTTCTTTCTAACTTTTGTGTTTCGCTTTCGATTTTCTAAGAATGCGTCTATAAAAAAAACTGACGAATTATTCGTGGCAATGGCGTCAAGTCTATGAGGAAATCAATTGCGTATTGCTTTAAGAATTCTATAAAAAATAGTTGAAAGCTTTTTATTTAATTAACCTCCATAAATGCATTCAATTGCTGGCAACAATAACACTTTGCTGAATGCTCATGTTTTGCTTTTGCTGTTATTGATGCTCTTATTAGTTTATGACATCATATCAGCCACACAATGATGATATACCATCAATTACCTGTCGACAGAACATAACAACAGAAAAGAAGCATATCACAGAAAGAAAAAACGCAAATTTCAATGTAGTTATTTAATTAAAAATTATTTTTCTATGCGCAAATATTATTCAAATAAAAGTTAAATCTTCTACTTTTGTGTTGTCATTGTTATTGTGTACATGAATTTCTGTCTACTGAAGTTGCTTTTGCTTCTGTTTCGCTGTAGCTGATGTTATTATTATTTCTGTTGTCGTTACTGAATCTGTGCTGTCATCGTTGCCCAAAATTTTGGTGCTTCGTTAATTGAATCGAATTTAATACTTTCGCAGAAGCAATTCCACATACAGACGCACGTAAAGACGGAGCTCTCATAAAATATTTCACTTACCTACTCTTAAAGCCACCATATGTTGGGGTGACCAATTTAATTATTAATTAAAGAATGTTTATTGGGATATATTTATGTACCCAAAATTGGTTTTTATTGAGTTTTTCTTCTCTTATTTTTTCATTAATTTAAATACCACCGATATGTTGAGTCAAGCCTGGTCATAGCTTTTCTCAACTATTCAAATTAAAACAACAACAGGGATCTAACGGTTTAAGGCAAAGAAGCGGCGCCGTGCAAAAACGCTTTCTGTTTTTGGTTTTCTTATAGCCCACTAGTACACCAACAACAGAGGCAGGAAAGACAAGAAGTTAATTAATTCACCAAAAATGATTGTATCGTAAATTTTGAATTTGATCTAATTTTTGTTTCTTTTAAAAAGTTAAAATCTTAAAAGAAGTGTCATAAAATTTTTGCTTAATGTTAACTTTAATGTATTATATAATACAATTCTCATAAACACGTTCTTCTCTACTTTTACTATCGTGTGGCTAACTAATTAAAAATTCGATTAAATTTTAAACTAGTTTTCTATATACTTTTGTGTATATGTATTTTTTGTAAGTAAAGTACCTAAATTGGTAACAAAATAAAATGAAATCTGTGTATCACACAAAATTTGAGTTGAAACTCTGTGAATTAATTTGCAAATCAAAAAATTTACATAATTGATTTGAACATGAGCTTGAATATGTTTCCTTCTGCAGTTTCTCTGCTTTATAATTTAGTTAGAGTTAAATAAAATTGTTTTGAATACAATAGATAACCGGTCTTGGCCACTTCAATAAAGCTTTGTCGGCCTATTAGACCATAAATTTTGCGAAGTATCTTTTTCTTGAATGCTTTGAAACACCTTTCAACATTGGTAGGCATTGTTCACGTCCCAGCTCTATTACGGTGGGAAGGATGAGATATTTATTTGTTCTGGATTTTAGGTGCGAGATCTCTGTCGTCTTCTGGACGCAACCATTGTCAAGAGTGGAATTTTGTCCATGACTCTTTATCAGTTTACACAAGGTATTTCGTTCTGTCCCTCGCAGGAATACCAACATTGCTTGACTAGTGATCCCTAATCGTCCTGTCGCAAGCAGCTTTATAACAGACGAAATGATGGTCGTCCCTAATCGTCCTGTCGCAAGCAGCTTTATAACAGACGAAATGGTGGGCGTCGAATGTTTTTCTCAGGTATTTTCAAAGATTTCACACAATACTCTCGATAGAACGTTGTACGCGATAAGGAATTGTGGGATTACTTTTCTTGTTCATAGGGCAAAATAAATAACTATTTCAGTCAGACGTTTCTTATTATTCAACTTATTATTCAAAATAATTCATTGCTTTTTTTCATTCTTTAACTTTTAATTGAAGGAAGTCAATTTTGAAGTAAACAATTTTTTTTTATCGTCGAAAAACAACCCATACTATAAAATTTATGAGTCTTGAAACAAGAAACAAATGAAATATGTACAGAGTCAATTTTAATATTCGCAAGTAAGTTATTTGAAGCAACAAACAACAAAAAGTGACATCACACAAACGTTCGTCGTTCATTTGAGAGTTGTGCGGTTGAAGGTCTCTGATGGGGTCTTATAAGCCTGCTTAGAATAAAATGAAGCCATTTACCAAAAAATAGCAACAGCAAAAACTAGTTTAACAGAAACCAAAAATACCAACACAATGTGTATAAAGTATCAGATTTGTTGGTATGTTGTTTCCCCAAAACAAAAACCAAAATTTGCTGGACTTCCGCATGCTGCCTGCTTGTTGTTTTCTGCTGGAGCTTTGGTGATGATGTTTTTGTTTATAAGACATATGAAAGAAAAAAATAAATAGCAAAATGCACACAGAAAACAATAGCTGAAACTACAACAACAACATAGCACAACCGGCAAAACTCTGCTCTCTCATTTAAATTAATACGAAGAAGCAAGAAAATATATTATGAATTCACGAGAGTACATGGGTTTGTGAGCTTTATTCACTCCACTTATTCTCCGTCTCTCTTTCGCTGTGAGACTGCAATTGTATGGTGGAGCACTAAAAGCTCCACACACACACACACACACTTTCTCACTGACACTCGCGCTCTCTGTATCCATTATGCTACGTTCTAAGGCTGAAACAACCTTACCCCTCATGTATTCAACAAAATATTTCAGAATTTAGTTTAATAAGCGACGTGGTTGTGTAACGACGTTATTTTCAAAAAATATAATAATAGTATAAAATTATTTTAATTTTGATGTTGTGAAGTGTGCCGATGTCTCTATCGTTTCTCAAAAATATTCAATAATCTTTTATTGCTTTTTCGTCAAAAAAAAAGTGTTAAATAAGTTTGCAGTGTAATCGAAGCAAAGCAAAAAGAAAACAAAATTGCTCGAAAAAGTGGGTTTTGTTTGCTTGATTTAATCATTTCATTTCAAATGAATTTAAAAAAAAAATTGTGTCAATATGCCTCGTCACAGAAATCCCTCCTCAACCAAACCAAATATACTTATATTAAGAAATATGCCGCATATTGTCATTTTTTGTTTTTCATTAGTTTTGCCGTTGACGAAATTATTTATTATGTCATTATTTAGATTACTTCTGTTTTGCGATGAATATAGTTTATATGTTCTAACCAAAACTGTTAAGCAAAAAAAAAAAAAAAAAAAAAAAATGTGGCTCGAAAAATGATAATTTTGAATTCAAGTAAAAAAAAGAGTAAAACCTACATCACTTTCAACATACTTGTGAAGTTGCTTCTTCGCTCGTGTGCTGCTCGCTCGTCTTCCAGAGTTACTTCTTTATCCACTCACACTCACACATATACTTCGCAGCTAAAGTGAATGTGCAAATGTAAAAATTTTTAAAATAAAAATATTGGCATTGTGCTTTTTTGTATTTTTATAATTGTACTTTTCTGATTCTCAAAACTTATCGCTAACCACAATTTAAAGTTATTTCAAGGGCTAAAAAAGCACAGAGAAAAAAAAGTAGCGAAAACTACGGCGACTAGAAGGGAATAACTTTATGCCAATATGGCAAAAATTTAGTTATAGGTTATATTCTGCTTTAACATACATTTCAAACGTTTCATTTGAAATGCATAACTTTATTCTTACTTTTTCAAGTGCTGCTGGGCAAACTCATGGATGTAGTAATTTAGAAAGTTAAAACAACTATCAGGATCTCTAGAGCGCACATATGGTATGAGGCATTTTCCTTTTAGTTGCTGCTATTTTTACAAATATTTCAATTTTGTCAAGAAGTTGAGTGCAAAATTAAATGAAAGTACTCAATGCAATTTGAACAAATTTATATAAATATTCGAATATCCGGCTGAAAAAAAATCTTCCCTTATTAGAGAGTCTCCTCCATGTTTAACTGTATGCATTGTGTAGGTCCACATTATACTAGTTTTCGCTTTTTTGAGTTTCTTAATTGCAATTTGGATTCGTAGGACCAAATAATCTCAAAATCAACCCATTTCTTTATATTTGTAGGATGAAGTTTAGGCATTTCATCGCTTAGTAGCGAGGTGTCCGCGAATGTGTTGATTACATTTGAAATTGTCCGACATTTTTCTTTGTTTTCATCAAAGTTAGTTTACAGTTTCTTTTCTTTTAATTTTTAATTCTTTCATTGACTAAACATTTTCTTTTGTATACCTGCACCAAGTATATGTATGTACTTGTAAATGAGTGACGAGAAAATGAAAATAAATCACGAATTCTCTGGAGGGGTGTACTCACATGCACTATAAAAGTAAATGTAAGCACTTCTCGTTGTTGTTGTTTTCATTGTGCATTTTAACGTCATCTTGTCGCCGTCACTCTAGTGATCTGCTGGTGCCGTTGCCACCACTTTCTCATTTTCCCCATATTTCTTTCCTAGTTTTTTTTTGTTCTGCTATTAATAGTTGCCCAATTCTTGTTGTTTTTTTCTTCTTTTTTTGGTTTGTAGTTGATTTGAACTTTTGCATTCATGCATAGCCGTGCTCTTGGATTTTTCTTCTCATTATTTTACTTATAAAAGCATCTAAAACTATTCACAGATACTAGCATGCATGCATTTTATTGCTATTATCGTCTTTTGCTGTTTCTTCCTTTTGACTTGACTGCGGCGCCTCAAGCAAATTAGTCACATTTTTTATGGTATAAAGGCGTCGCCAATATATGAGCGAGTATATATGTATATGCTCAGCTGAAAACTCAGAGCCAGAGCCTCAGACCCCATATTATTTTGTTTTCATTTTCATTAGACCTTCTTATTTAGCTTCTTTTTGCTTATTGCTCTGTAGCTAAATTTAAAAATATTTCGTTAATTTCTTTCATTTGTTTTCATATTTTTTGTGTGCGTTTTTTATATTTTATTCACATGTTTTTATTTAAAATATTTTTTTATTTCATTTAAATATGGTGACATCATTTCTGTGCTTGCGATTATTTGTGTTTGCGTTTTTTTTTTTTTTTTAATTTTTGTTATTATTTCTTTTATTGTTGTACTTGTTATTTTAATTATTAAGTTGTGACCTTAAACATTGGAATTCATGAAAAATTGAAACAAAACTGAATTTCACACAATAGAAAATGAATGAAGACATTGTTTCTTTAGAGTAGTCGTAGTAATTTTGCACAATTATAAGCGGAAGCAAAGGTTGCTCTCACTTCGTTTTGCTGCTCTCGCTCTCTACCTTTCTTTTTCTGTACACTTTCCCTTATGCTTGGTTGTGCAGTTGCAGCAATTGGAATCCATTATTGCACAAACAGATAGAGAAGCATATTGCTCTTATTTAACCCTTAGCGATTATTTTCATTGATAAATTTCGCATATGGCATCACTAAAATCGCTAAATATATTCATGGTAAAAACAAAAAACCTGAGCTTACTTTTTGTTCACTGAAATATGCCGGTTTTTTATATTACGTATGTTATCATTCATTTATACTCGTACGGGTACGCGCATGGAGCTATTTATAGACATTACAACTTAATGAACTAACAAAAAACACTATAAACAAATTAAATAAAAAGTTAAAGTATTCTGAAAAGAAAAGCAATCCATCTGTAAGTTTCTGTTTTGTGTTTTTGAATTGAAGTACGTGTACGTAATTCCGCTTAATTGATTTTAAAAATATGATTGCGTCATGTTACTAATTTAGTAGCTAGCGGAATACGGAGCGTATGCGCAACCTAACTCGCACACATATTGTTGAGCTGAGATTTAAGATTTTTTTATTTGCATATTTTTCAAGTTCTCCTTGCATTTTAAATGTAGTAATGGGAAAGTTGTAGTTTTGATTAGTATTGTGATAGTTGTGATGTAATCTTTTATGTGATCTAGAAACGTAACCTAGGGAAGCTTGCCTTATTCATTTTCCCCCATAAGTTTGATTTAACTACATAAGTATACATAGAAGTTTCAACTTCCACACTACGTATTGAAAGTCTTAGGCATTCCCTGATTTATTACGACGGCAGCCAAAACAAGAAAACTTACCTATTATTTTAATGATAGTTTATAGTATTTGTTTAAATCGCATATTACCACAGGTTTCTCAAATTAGTTATCGAAACTTTGTACTCCATACAATTTATCCATCGATAGATTTTTATTTTTGTGTTGTTGTACGATACACAAACAAATATTTTTTTTATTAACGTTTACTATTGACAATACAGTAAAATGTCAATTTGTTATTTCGAAATAAACACTCTCTTATCAGTTCGAAGCACGTTATCAGTTCACATAAATAGATTAAAATATTCTCTTGAAAGTGTAGAAATTATAAGCAAAACATTTGACACATACATATAAATCAATTACTGCTAAATTTTTGTGACGAGGCTTAAATATCTGTTCATAATCACAAAATCACAATCAATTCTTATCCTTTTTTTTTTTTTTGTTTAAAAATAGTACAACGAAAGCAAAAATTTTATTAAACATAAGTTCATTCAGTAGAATTCATAAAGAATGTTACTATTATGTTGAATATCGAATTAAAATTTTGCAAAAACTATAATTAAGATATCTCATAAATAAGTTCAAAGAACTTGTTAAAAAGTTGCAAGAAAATGGCGGAAGGAAGTGAATATGGTTTCGCATTTGAATTTCAGGTAAACACCACAAAAAAAAAACCCATAATTAAATCGCATTTCAATATATTTATATTATAAATATGCACATATGCATGCATGAAAATACTATGGAATTAAAATGTATTTTTGTTCTATTAGCAATATGCTGAAAGTCTCCAAAAACCGCTCAAGACATTTAGAGTAGATTTCAGCGCAGGCAATGTTCCAACTGGCGAAGGACACACTGCACGCGATGAAGATCTTTACACCACCACATATAGCACAACACAGTAAGTATTAAATCATTTGTTACTTTTATAATCTGACAGTTTTTAACTTAACTGATATGATTGCGATCACTTAAACTCCTTCTCTCGCTCACCCAAATCAGATTCAGCTCAACCAAGACAACGAAAACCTCTTCAAAGAGTGTATACGACAGCACAGATTATGCGCAGGCTGGTGGCGCGAATGCCACCACTGATTCTGCAAAACCATCTCAAATACAATTCAATGAGATACGTAGTCTGAAACGTGTACAGCAAGTTAGCGAAAGCGTCGGGACTGAACCAACCAGTATCAAACACTTGTTAGATATTGCAGGTATACGTGATCCGCGCACCGGTCGCGTCCTAACGATTGGCGAAGCAATACATATGCGGTTGCTGGATGTGCGTACAGGTGAAATGCTAATCGGCGATGATCGTATTCCGCTGGAGGAGGCGGCACAACAAGGTTTAATCGATGTAAAATTGGTGCGCCAATTATTGCAACCTGGTGCTGGTAAAGATGCCAGTGGACGTCAACTTTCATTGTTGGAAGTAATTCAACGAGAGATCAATGATGCAGAATCTGGCTACGAAACCGCTGAGAAACGTATTAAGGTAACAATCGAAGACAGTGTAGAAAGAGAAAGTGATGAGAGTCCTAAAAATATTGCCGATGCCATTTCTGCTGGGAGTGTTGATACAAAAACGGGTCTATACCGCATTAAGTCTGGTAAAACTATTAGCTTGGCTGAGGCGTATGAGCGTGGCTATCTGATTCGGCATGAGTCGGTTACAATCAAATCGAATGCGCTCTGCTTGAGTGATGCGATTGCGCATGGACTCGTTGATACGTCAGGCTGGATAGCCGATCGCAATTCCGGTGACAAATTTAGACTTGACTCGGCAATTGCAAATCAGTTGATTGATCCGAATTCGCGAGAGGTGGTCGATGCAAAGAACGATGTTAAAATAACGCTGAACGATGCGCTCCAGTCGGGTATTTTGAATCCGAAAACGGGTCGTTACATAAATGAAGTGACGCGCGAAAAGTTGGCATTTATCGAGGCTAAAAATCGCCAACTGATTGTTAAACCTTACACGTTAAAAGACATTTGTGACTTAAATCTTTTGGACAAAAATGCGAAAATTACTAGTCCAATGCGTCGAGAAAAATTAAGCATAATGGAAGCTATTGAATCGGGTTTGCTGGACGGTAATAGCCTTAAATGTGTGACTAAACGAAAGGGAGAGCTGGTGACACTGCAGGAGGCTATTGCCGATGGTATTGTTCTGCCAGCTGAATCGAAATATAGGGACATTATGACAGGTGAGGTAATCACGATACCCGAGGCCGTCGAACGTGGTCTAATTAGTTCAGTATCTCAAAAATCTATATTTGACATTGATGGTTTTAAGGATTTGCGCAGCAATGATTTTGTTAGTTTTAATGTGGCCTTGTCGCGTGATATTTTGCGCAGGAAGAGTACAGGCTTTGCCTTAGAAACAGGAAGGGATACATATGTGCCTCTAGAAGTAGCAGTTAAGGAGGGCTTGGTGCGCCAAGAAGTCTATGAAATGTTTAATAAAGGTATTGGTGTGCACAATGCCAGCGGCAATGAATTAACTGTGTTCGATTTGTGTTATCACAATCTGATTGACCCTAAGACTGGGTATTTACTTGATCCAAAGACTGGAGAAAATGTGCCTCTTGATTTAGCTATTGAACGCAAATTTATTACACCTGAAGGTGCTTTATTGTTAAGTAGTCTTTTAAATATTACATTGACAACTGAAACCGTTACTCGAACTATTAACCGCTACGTAACAATAAGAGCAGGCTCCCAAGAACCTGCCTCTACCGTGCTTCTCACATTTACAGAAGCTGTGCGTCAAGGTTTTATCGACGAAGAGCGCCAACTTTTCAAAGACCCCAATACTGGCAATGTATACTCGGTGCAGCAAGCTTTAAGCTACGGACTTTTAGCACCCGACACGAACGAGAGCAGCGTTCCAGAGCTGACAAATCGTAAAAAGACCAAATCGACAATTACAATAGTGACTAAACAGATAATTCCAGAATCCGAACCGATCAAACTAAATACGCAAAACTATGTTGAAAAATCCGTGGAGATCCCCATTGCTCAAGAAGTTATTAAACCACCAGGTAGATTTGTTTCCGATTTTACCAATACAGTTAGTGAACGACAGATCATTGAACTACCTCCGGGTAGTTGGCGTCTCAAGGATGCAATCGAGCAAGGCATATTCAGTCCAGATACTGGGGTGTTCCATATTCAGAGTACTGATCGTTTGGTTTGCTTTGAGGAATGCATTGACAAGAATATAATCAATCGCTTATCTGTCTCAGTCATTGACCCAAACACGGGGGATAAAATTTCAGTTACCTCTGCTCTTGAAAGAAGTATTATCGATAGCTTCGGTAATTATACGAACAAGCAGAAACAAGTGCTTAGCATGCGTGCAGCCATCACCGATGGCAAGATTATCTTGGAAAATGTACCCGCCACAAAGACATCTAAGCAACGAACTATTTTACGCATTAGCAGGTTATATAATATGCCTGATGTTGTTGAAGTTTCCTCTCCGCTAAAGGATTCTGCTCCCAAGTTTATCGAGGTTAAAACGTGCCAACGCGAAGTGGCATCACCGGAACCATTGCAAATTGCACCAGGTGCCATTTACGATCCATCAACCTCTTTAGTTATTTTTACACAAACTGGTCAAACAGAAAATATCTTTAATGCAGCGCGTCAGGGATTAGTGGATGAGAACTTAATAAAAATTATCGACCCTACAACTAAGCAAAAAATATCAGTAGGTGATGCAATAGCTAGAAAGATTTATGATCCACATAAAGAAACCATTCTTACAGACGCTGGTTACCCAGTAGATATAATAACAGCTACCAAATTGGGCTTGTTGAGCGTTATTGGTGCACCGTTAGTCGCCGCCGAAGGCGCTCTACGCACTTTACGCTTCGTCACCGATCCACGCACAGGCGAACAAATTCCCGTGGAAGTCGCATACGAACGAGGAATAGTTTCAAGAGATCAAATGTCGAATAACAGATCATTTGAAAATGATCATTCAGAAGACACGGTTGTAGTATTGCAAAAAATGCGCAAAATAATTTTGAAACCTAAGGATGCGTTGCAAAAGGGAATTATCGATGCAGAGACACGTGATATACTAGAAGACAAGCGTAACTTTATCAACGACAACAATGAAGTGGTTACAATAGCAGAAGCATTAAATCGTGGTCAGATTGACGGCAGAAGAGGCAAAGTTATGGATCCTCAACGAAACAGAACTTTAAACATTCGTCAAGCTGTGGACGAGAAAATCATTGATCCCGAAGAGACAAACTATATCCTTATACCTTTGGCAAAGAGTTTGTCGATTCCAAAAATAATGGAACAAGGTCTCATCGATACAAACTCCCAGCGGATTGTGCATCCAGAGAGTGGGTATCCGCTGAGTATTAGAGAAGCTATAGTATGTGAAGTATTGGACCCCTATTCCAAATTAAAGAAGCCTCTCAATTGCACCCTTGAGGAAGCCATTGAGAAAGGCATTGTTGACGAGGATAATTGCACCTTCAAAGTTGGTGATAAAAATCTTAATTTGTTGCAAGCTATTGAGGCAAAAATCTTTGATTTGAATTATGATAAGAAAACGTCATCTGTCGATATTCCACCTGTTGGTATGATATTCCCTGTGGCAGTAGAAAAAGGTTTGGTAAACCCGAGCAAAAAAGAAATAACACATCCAGAAACAAAAAAGAAAATGTCGCTGAAGAGAGCAATCGATAACAATTTTATAATGTCCATTCCTTATCCTCCGAAAGTAGATGCAATTGAACTAGAAAAAGCATTAGACGCTAACCTAATTGATGTTGTGAACCAGACTATGACACATCCCAAGACCGGTGAAGTTATGGGATTAAGGCATGCTATGGAAATCGGAGTTCTGATTGTTAAACCAATGTCCGAATTTGTGATTACACAAAAACCTTTGTCCCGTACAGAAGTAATGGAAACAATTACAGCTGTTCATACAGTAACAACCAAAACAATTGAGTTAATGCAAGGATACGTGTTGATTTCAAATAATGAGGTGCAGAATATTAATACTGGTGAGGTATGCACAATCGATGAAGCGAAAGAAATGGGCATATTACGTGAAGAATTAACCACCAAAGAAATGCGAACTACTGCTGAAAAAGAGGACAACGAAGATAAACCAAATACTGGTGTGATACGCGAAGAGCCAAAACAAACTAATGAAAAGACCGTTGTAGTTAAAGAACATACACAAACTGTGGTAGTCACCTCTGATACTAAGTCCCAAGAAATGCAAGTTAAAAGTACAACGGAGTCGTCAACCAAACCAATCGACACTGCTAAAACAACCTATGTCGTCACAGAACAAAGAATGCAAGAAAATCCAACTAAAGAAAGTAAACATGAGAAGCCGTCATCGTCTACTTTGGCCAATGTAAAAGAAGCGGCAAAAATGGGTGCTTTGGGTGTCATTGCAGCGCCTATTTTGGCAGGTGGTGCAATTGTAAGTGGAATTAAGAGTTTAGTGAAATCATCAAAAGAAGAACCAGAAACCGTACAGACCAAACAATTGACTGAGACTACGACAATGATTGTGGAAGAGTCTCAAATTACTTCTCCTCAAGACCCAACGGCTCAAAAGCTGGTCCAAAAAGATCCAGTACCACAAGAAAAAACACCTACACCTGCTCCTCGAGAACAGATTCCATTACAAAAAACACCTTCTGCACAAATCGTGGACAATTTGGTAAAAGATAATGAGAACTTTATTAGTACTACAACGGCTAACTTTATTGCCAATGAACAACAACGAGAACAACCGGAACCAGTTAAAAGGCAAACCATTACAGAGGAAAGGATTATTGAACCACAGACCACAGAAGGGATTGATTCACATAAAACAACCACCACGATTACTACAGTTACAACGACGACAGAAACCACAAATGCAACTTCCATTCTAGAGGAAAACGATCCTCACGTAAGCTCTTCTACAGAAAAACCAAAAGAGGAAGAGGTGCCCTCACCGAACATTCGAGAATCAAAGGTAACGACAGTCACTTCAGAAGAAATAATCACACCTCACGATGAAGATTCAAATATTCCTTCAGAACGTCAAAACCCAAACATTGTTAAAGATGATAAACCAATCCCCGTAATCTTTGAGGAGCCTGTAGTAAGCTCTATTAAACCTATTAAGGAGGAACAAGTATATGTACATGTTTCTGAGGCAAAGAAACCAGAAATATCTACGGTTAGTACTAGTATTGTCGAGCAACCTGCCACAGACATAGTTACTAAGACCATTACAGTGACAACAACTACAACTGAAGAAACACGAGACGAAATGGCACCTATAACAGTGCCAGAAATAGAACAGAAACCAATCGATAATGTGCTTAATATTCAGCCAGTTGAGGATAGAAAGCCTAAAATCACAAATGAAAGAGATATAACTACTGCTGAACCTGTTGTTAGCGAACAACATATAAAAGTTACCGAAATCATTCAAGAGCCTACAACTGGCGTCATTGAAGATACTGTAACTACCACTATTACAACTAATACTGTTGTTACCACTACTGAACCCGTAACAAGTGTATCACAAACTATAGAGAAAACCACTGATGAGCTTTCTGTAGAGATTGAAACGCCGATCAAGCAAATTCCTGAACTGGAAACTCTTGGTAAAAAACCGGATAATGACGAAGCCAAGAAAGTTATTGATTTTATTAATAATGAAAAGAATGCCCAACCAACCTCAAGCAGTATAATCCAAAATGTTAAAGACGCTGCTAAATTGGGAGCTTTGGCTATTGTAGGAGCACCCGTTTTGGCAGGTAAAGCACTTGTCGATGCGCTTAACAGTGGCAAGGAAGTGACTGATAAGAGAACCGAAGCTACATCCGACTCCATGACCACAACTATTACTACAGTTACCACTACAACAACAAAAACTTCAGAGACCCCTCCAGATGATGATACATTCGAAACCACACAGCCAATTACAATTGAAGAAATTCCCAACCGCAATGTTCCACTGACGCTAGCAATTGGTGATGCGATTTCACAGAATTTGATAAGGCCTGAAGAATGCAAGATTGTGGTTGATGGTGAAGAGCAACCTGAAAGTGTAGATAGATTACTGAAAGACAAACAGCTTAGTCCACTTGATGAAGTGAAAGTCTTAGATGATAAATTAGTTGTATTACAACGAGTTACATACTTAATTGATATAGACGACGAACTCACACCAGAAAAGTTAAGTGAACTCAATATGTATGATATTGGAAATCAGTATTTCATCGACCCGGCAACTGGACAGAAAATCTCCTTCCAAACTCTTGTTTTCGACATGAATATATTCAATCCGGATAGCATTTTAGTGAAAAACTTTAGCACTGGCAAATATGAGACGCTCACAGCTGCTCTAGAACGTCCACTTCTTGATAGACATAATGGGCATATGGTAGATCCGAAGACAGGCAAAAAGATTCCCTTCTTTGAGTGTGTAGCGCGTAATTGGATAATTCGTACCAATCCTGAAGAGGAGAAACCGGCAGCTATTGAGAATGTAATTGACCCCGTAACTGGCAAAGTAGTACTTGACGATGGCCGAGTCTGTTCCATTGTTGATGCTCTTAACAATGGTAAACTTGACATTCAGTCAATATCAGTTCGTGACCCCGTAAGCGGTGAGGTAATTCCACTGCGTATGGCAATTGAGTTGGGAGTTGTAGATATGCAGACAGGCACTGTCATAGACATACAAACATTAAAGGAAATACCAATGGAAGATGCCTTCAAGTTAGGGTTTCTTGTGCCTGGTGCACGTAGACCAATTTCCCTTGAAGCTGCAGTTCGTAAAGGTCTCTACGATCCGGAGACTGGCAAGTTATATGATTCAGAATCACAAAATCAAGTTGATGTTCAAAAATCGATTGAAATCGGTCTTGTTGATCCTAAGATTTCCTTAATTGTTGACACTGTAACAAAGAAAGAAGTTAAATTAGATTGCGCTATTGAAGATGAATTGGTTTTGGCGGAGACGGGACAAATCAGGGACAATAAGAATAAAATACTTGTGCCTTTCGATGTCGGTGTAGAGAAGAGATTAGTAAAGACCGACAGTGTGACGTGGAGCTTACCCGAAGTCTTGCAAAGAGAATACTATTCACCTAGTACTGGCAAAGTACTAAATCCAGCAACTGGTGAGGAAATTCTCTTGCAACAAGCCATTGAGTTAGGTTTCGTAGAACTGGATAGTTGTTTGGTAATGGATGACGAGAAGCGCATAATTGTGCCAGGGAAAACAGCTGCCAGAGAAGGCCTTCTCGATACAGTAAAAGGCACATTAAGCCATCCGAACATTACGCTCGATCAAGCTTTTGTTAAAGGTTATTTGATAAGCACAAAGAAACCTTTATCACTTGTTGACTGTTTATTACGTGGCTTATATGACGCTGAAACTTCAAAGTTTACAATTGACGATAAGAGAGTAGACTTAAAGTCAGCAATTGCACTGAAATTGATAAACCCAGACGAATTAGTAATTCTGGACCCTAAAACTGAATCGATCATTTCTATAACTGAGGCTATTTCAAAGGGATATCTCGATCCTGTTGGCGGCTATGTTATTAATCCTTATGCGGCAACAAAATTGTCCTTGAACGAAGCTTTAGAGAATCGAATTCTTATTCCACCTAAGCGTAAACGCAGCTTGCCAGATGCAGTTTATCGTGGGCTTTACGACCCGAAAACAGGTCAGTTCAGTAATACAGTCACACGTGAGAAACTCTCAACTGAACGTGCTATTCGTAGAGGAATACTCGATCCTGATTCGACCATTGTCAATATTGCTGGTCAGGTGATTCCATTTGAGATGGCTGTCGAAACCGGCGTAGTTGACAGTCAACAGGGTACCGTAAGAGACGAACATGACACCCCAATAGACTTTAAAGAAGCATTCGATCGTGGTGTACTCATGGAAGCCAAGAAGCCACTGCGCCTTATGGAGGCTGTCGTTAAAAATATATACGACGAAGTTGATGGTCACTTTATCGATCCAAAGACAGGTCTAAAATTATCATTTGCACAAGCGCTTGACGTTGATTTGCTCGACGAAGATAGCGTACAAATTAGAGACTTTAAGACAGGGCTGTATAAAAATCTTAACTTGGCACATGCTAAAGAGACGGGTGTCATCGATGGTCACAATGCCAAGTTAGTGTACAACAACCAGAAAATCACTATAAAACATGCTTTCGATATAGGTATTTTGCTGGATGCGCATGCACCAATCAGTATTCAAAGAGCTATTCATCAAGGACTCTTCGATGACAAGAGCGGAAAGCTCACTGATACAAAGACAGGACGTAAAATTACATTACTTGAAGGTATGCGTAGCTTTATCATTAACCCGCAATTGCCTTGTTACTTTGACGAATATACAGAGCAAATGCACAGCTTGAGTGAAACTTGCCGTAATGGTATTATTAATAGACGCGAAGGCGTGTTCAAAGAACCAGGTAGCAATACTTTTGTTTCACTTGGCGAAGCTTTAAGTTTAGGACTCATTGTCGATATTGAAAATGCAGGATTCGGCTTATATGAGCTTTTGGCTATGGGCTTCTACGATGTCCACACATGCAAAGTTATACACCCGGTGACTGGTAGAAAGTTGAATTTGAATGAGGCATGCCTGGAAGATGTTGTGAGTATGTCATCCAGTTTAGTAAAGAACAGTGAAACAGGGAAATATACACGTCTCGCGAATGCCATCTCTGAGAAAGTCATTGATGACTCGAACGGTTGCTATAATTTAGGTAATCAAAAACTTGATTTGCAAGAGGCGCGCCGAAGAGGATTGATTGTTTCTAATCGTAGGTTACTAAGCTTAGAAATGGTTATGCGTATGCAGCTCTTCCGTGCTGAAACTGGAAAATTCTGTGATCCCATCACAGGTGAATATTGCGATTTAATCGAAGCAATTCATAGTGGTTTCATTGACCCCGCGACAACCGTTTTCAAGAATCAAGTTAACGGTAACGAAATCCCACTGAACGAAGCTATCGAAAACGGTGATATTGACGTTAGCAAGGGACGCGTGCTCGATCCCAAATCAAAGTCGTCATACAACTATGATGTGTCACTGAAGCGCGGTATATTAGTCACTGTTACAAGACCACTCACTGAACGTAACGAGATTATTAAACGTCGCGATAGTGTTGAACTACTCGGACAGACACCAGTTAGTATAGTGATTAGCAAGCCTAGAGAAATGTCGCTGGAAGAAGCTATTCGATATAATATAATTGAACCGAAAACGGCATTGGTACGTGATTTCCAAACATTTAAATTTGTCCCATTCGAAGTTGCACAACAAAATGGTGCAATCGACTTAAGTAAGCGAACTTTAGTTGATCCCAAAGCATTGTACTTTGTGTTCGACCCCACACTTGTTGTCTACGTCCGCGAACCCATTACTTTTGATCAAGCTGCCGAGAGTAAAAGTCTAGATTTGCTAACCGGAATGCTTACGTACAAAATGCCGACCCCGATTGTGGATGAGTCGTCGGTCAAGCATAAAAAAGAAGACGATAGCGCAAATGATTCATTGGAAACGCCAGCGGATGCCATAAAGGTGTATACACTAAAAGACGCTGCCACCTTGGGTGTCATTGATCCCGATTCGGCTTTGGTGAAAGATTTAGCCAAATCGAAACTCGTACGTTTACCGGAAGCTTTTCGCAAGGGTCTTATGGATGCAAACAAAGCAAATGTACTAAACACCAAAACATCGAAACTATGCAGTCTGCAAGAAGCATATGAAATTGGTCTGCTTGTCACACCCAAACGTTCATTCGGTCTATTGGAAGCCATCCAATTCAATTTATATAATCCAACAAATGGTTATATTGTGGATCCTTTCCAAATGAATCCCGACATTATTAATCGTAAGAAATTCACATTAGCCGAAGCAATAGCTAGCGGCTTGGTAGACCCATCGTCGACTGTGGTACGCGATCCAACTTCAGGTTTAATTGTGCCACTTGCTGCTGCTATTAGCAGTGGTCTGATTGATGCCAATGAAGGGCGTCTGATTGACAACGCCAACAGTAAGAATAGTATGGATTTAGTGAAGGCCGCTGAAAAGGGCCTTTTATTGCCGGCTGAACAAAGGGTAAGTGTTAACTCTGCTGCTGATGTTACAATGCCACTGCGTTTTTATTCACTAGCTCTATAAAACTATATATGCTTTTCTATCTCTATGTATTTCAACCTTTATTTCTACCGAAATTTTGTCAGTTAATAATGAATTTTTGATTTTAAAGTTCTTTGAAAATGAACATTTTGTTCATCTAAATATTTAGTTTTCGACAAATTTATCAGGAGCTTAAAATTCTAGTTGGCATGTTTACTTACATACATAGTAAGCTCATTATTTAAATGCTAAGCATTCTAAGTAAATACTTTTCGTAATACTTCTTTCTTCATTTAACTAACTTTATTAAGCTTTTATTTTTGCTGTTTTTCGTAAGAGGTTCTCTCTCTCTCTCTCTCTCTTATTTGCATTTGCAGAGCATGGCATTGAATTGTGCTCCATTTTTTGCATTATCGAAAAGAATGAAACGTTTTTGTACACATTACATCGCGCAAATCAGTCAATATCAATCAACACTCATATCAAACCACTACTACACCTGTAAACATCCAACAAGCAACCACAAACAATACTTCCATACATATATCGTACAAACACATATGCAGAAGTCATCAATATTTTCATTCATGGAGGCGTATCACACATTCTCAACGTTAATGTCCTCGGCATCCAAAATCTCTAAAAGAGTTGAAAAAAGATCATTGAATCATATTACTTATGTCCTTCTTTTCCTTCATACACATACACCACATGAAACCTATCCGTATTACCCGAACACAATCACATCCGTGCAGTATCATAAGAACTCTTTCAAACGTCATATTTATCTAGGTCTTTGATCACGACAATGATTGGATTAGTTGAACTACTAAAATTCAATATATGATAATTCAATAAAATAATTAAAAAAAACTTTGATCTTTTGATCTGATCACGTGATCTAGACTACCACATCTACTTTCCAATTTTCATTTCACTCAAATTTTCATAGTTTTACTTTCTGCTTGCTTTCATTATCCATTATAGCTCTCGATTTTTTGAAATAAATAGTCGGGAGTTCTACAGTTTTATCATATAATTGTGTTATATACACAATATAATATAAAAATAGGGTAAATATTTTTCAATATACTGGCAAGAAAATTTCGAACGGGAGTCGATAATTGGATTATTTTAGAATTAATTTTTGAAATTATTTTTAAGTTGGACTGAGGTAATTTTTTTCCCCCCCACAATTTTCTCTATTATAATTTGTTGTTATTATTTTTATTTTCTCAATGAATCTTCTACTTTTCAGCGTTTTGTTTTCAGATTCATAATTTTGAATAAAAAAAGAAAAAAAAAATGCTTACACTAACAAATAATAGTTTGCCTAACGTAAAACTTATGCTTTTTGGTAATCGCTTGTAGTAGTTTTTAGATTTGATTATTTGTAGTTTTTTTAATTAATATTATTTAATGTTATTTATGTTTCTTTATTTTTTGTTGCTAGTATTGCTTGCTTATTTTTCTCACTTTTTGCTTCAAATGGGAAAGTACTGACGCGCTTTTAAACAAATTTTTGCTGCAAATGAATGAAATATATATTTTGTGTTTATTTCTCTTCTCTTTAAAATATACAAAAAGATATAAATTAATTTGGAAAAATAAAATATTGAAAGAAAATCCTGTTTTACCCTCACATCCTCCCGCCCATGCAAATATGCAAATATTTCTGCTTCACAATCCACAAATACTCAAACTTCAAAAGCATTTCTTTAATCATCATTCGCTTTCTGTAATCTTAAAAATAGCAAGCTGTATTCGAAAAGTTCAATATGTGCGAGGAGCATGTGAATGATTTGCTCAAATGGGTTACCACTATCGAACAAAAAATCTCGACTGTTGGTGGTCCTAAGGAGAAGATCGATGAAATACGTAATCAAATTAATGCGCTCAAAGTATGTTGTCCATTTACTAATTAGTAACTAGTTGAAAATCTTCTTACCTGTGTTTATCTTTTGTTTCACAGCAAATCAAAGATGAAATCGAGGGGCAACAGCGCCCAGTTGCCACTTGTTTGGAGCAGATTCGTCAAATTGTTTTGACTGGCGGTGATGTACTCTCAGCACCTGAAGTCACTACTCTGGAAAATGCAGGACGTGAATTACGTTCACGAGTGGATCGTGTTAACGATCGTACCGTTCGCCTTTTGCGCCGTTTAGAAGCTGGACGCGATGAATTGACTAAACTTCGCAGTGAGTTGGATACTTTCTCTGATTGGTTGCAATCCGCCAGGCGCACTCTTGAAGACAAAGAACGTTCACTATCTAATTTGACACGTCTGCCATCCCAGGCGGATTCAATCCGTGAATTTGTCAGTGAAGTTATTGGCCATCAAGCTGATTTACGTTTTATAACCATGGCTGCCCAAAAATTCGTTGACGAAAGCAAGGAATTCTTATCAATTCTGAATGACTTTAGAACTTCACTGCCCGAACGTTTACCTCATGTTGAACCATTATCTAGCGCAGAAAGCCCTATACGTCAGGAGGTTTCATTAGTGTCCGCGCAATATAAAGATCTCATGCATCGTGTGAATGCGCTGCAAGATCGCGTATCTGGATTGGGCGGTCGTCAACGAGAATACCAAGATGCGTTAGATAAAGCAAATGAATGGTTACGTAGCGCTCAACCACGCGTCGCTCGTTTGCTCTCAGAACCTATTGCAGCCGATTCAAAGGCCGTACAAGATCAAATGAATGCAGCAAAAGCATTGCACAATGAACTTTTGTCGAATGGCCGTCTAGTTGATAATGCTCAGCAAGCTTTGGATAGCCTATTACGTTCATTAGGCGGTCAACTCAGCCCAATGGAAATTAATCAATTAGAGGTGCCTATTTCTGAACTCAAAGACAAATATCAGAAGATGCTCGATTCACTTGGTGAACACTGCAAAACGTTGGATAAAACCTTGGTACAATCCCAGGGCGTGCAAGATGCTCTGGACAGTCTTGTCGGTTGGGTAAATCAAGCCGATGATAAGTTTAAGCTACAACTTCGGCCTGCCTCGCTCATAAAGGAACGCTTACAGGAACAGATTCGGGAACACAAAGCTTTGCTTGCCGATTTACAGTCACATCAAGCCAGTATCGATAGTGTGCAGTCTTCAGCGAAACATTTAATGAATACCGCATCGAATGCACGCATTGCTAAGAAGATTGAGTCCAACTTGAATGATGTCACCGGCAAATTTGAAAAACTATACGAAAAAGTTAACAAGCGTGGAGAATTCCTGGATGATACCTACAACCGCTTATGCAAATATCTCGATGACATCAGCAATGTTGAGCAAGATTTGAACAGCATACAAGATGCATTGGATAGTCGCGATACAAGCTTGTTATCTGCTGAGGAGCTATCTCGTCGCATGATAGATTTATCACGACAGAAAGAACATGTTGCTCCACAGTTTGAAGACTGTGTTCGCAACGGCAAGGATCTAATCGGTTTGCGCGACGTCACTGATACCAGCGCATTACGCGATCGCATCAAGGCACTCGAAACCCAGTGGCGCAACATCAATATTACTTTGGATGAGAAGGCTAAACTCTCGAAACAAAAAGCCGAACACCAGATAGCCTATGAAGGGCTCAAGGATCAAGTTTTGTCGTGGTTGGCAAGTATGGATGCACGCATTAATGGCTTGGCTCCAGTTGCCGTCGATTTGGATAAGATTCGCCAACAGAATGATGAACTGAAGCCCATTTGCAAAGATTACCGTGATTATGGTCCGACAATCGACAAAATCAATGATATCGGAGCACAGTATGATGCATTAATTCGTCCGGAAAGTCCTGGTCGTAAACGTTCTACATACAGTCCTGTAAAACGTGTTAGTCCATTGCGTCGCATGTCTGGAGATGCCAGAAGCCCAAGTCCCACCAAAGGAGGTATACTGTCGCCACTATCACCTGGTTCCAGTGGATTTGGTAGCCGCAGATCCTCTCAAGATGGTTTCCAGATTTCTGAGCTATCTCCAGTACAACAGCAACTTAGCGAAATCAATAATCGTTATGGGCTAATTGGTGTGCGTTTAAATGATCGTCAGAATGAATTGGACAATATGAACGACGAGGTGCGTAAACAATATGAAAACCTAAAAAATCTGTCATCTTTCCTGGAGCGCATTCAACGTCAAGTACCAAAAGAGTCCGTGTCAAATAAAGAAGAGGCAGACCGTTGCATAAAGCAGGCACGTAAAGTACTTGAAGATATGTATGAAAAACAAAGTCTTCTGGACACAACAAAGGCACAAATTAAGGATATATTGCGTCGTAAGTCTGACGTACCCGGCGCTGAACAGTTACGCATCGAAAATGACAACATTGTTGAAAAATGGAAGAATTTAAATGACATTTGCAAGAATCGCATTGAATTTTCGGAAAAGTTGCGAGATTTCTTAGACACTCATAACAACTTAAAGAACTGGTTAGATAGTAAAGAGCGTATGTTTGCTGTCCTTGGACCTATTTCTTCAGATCCTCGTATGGTTCAGAGTCAAGTTCAACAAGTCCAAGTACTACGAGAGGAGTTCCGTACTCAACAACCGCAGCTGAAGCACTTCCAAGAAATTGGACATGATGTGTTGGATCATTTGAAGGACTCCCCCGATGCTCAATCTGTAGAGAAAAAGCTAAACGATGTCATGAGCAAGTGGGATGATCTTGTTGGCCGTCTTGATGATCGTGCTAATAGTTTAGGTGGAGCTGCTGACAGCAGCAAAGAGTTTGATGCTGCTGTCAACAGATTGCGTGAAGCTCTCCAAAATATTAGCGATAATCTGGACTCGTTGCCTTCAGATGGTGATCACCAAGAAAACTTACGAAAAATCGAAAATTTGGAAAGACAGTTGGAAGGTCAGCGTCCTTTATTAGCCGATGCTGAGCAATCAGCAGCTGCGCTGTGTAATATTTTGGGCGATCCCGCATCACGTGCAGACGTTAATTCCCGTGTAGCCGCTCTCGAAAAGCAGTATCAAGCTCTGCAAAAGAAACTGGATACAAAGAAGGCTGAAACCGAAGCTTCACTACGTGATGGACGTCATTTTGCTGAAAACTGCTCTAAAACTCTTGGTTGGCTCTCAGGAGAGCTGTCAAATCTCTCCGATCGCTTACTAGTTTCTGCACATAAACCAACATTACAGCATCAAATTGATACGCATGAACCCATATATCGCGAAGTAATGACCCGTGAGCATGAGATTATTATGCTAATAAACAAAGGTAAAGACTTGACCGACCGCCAGCAAGATCGGACCGTAAAACGTGATTTGGAGCGCATTCAACAACAATGGGAAAAACTTCGTCGCGAAGCTGTTGATAGACATACTCGCCTGCAAACATGCATGGAACACTGTAAAAAATATTCACAAACTTCCGAGACGTTCCTTTCTTGGCTGCGTACCGCTGAAGAAAAACTAGCTGATCTAACACCTGGGGTACTATCAAAATCGAAATTGGAAGCTCGGCTCAGAGACCTGCAAACATTCCGCAGTGAAGTCTGGAAGCATTCTGGTGAATTTGAAAATACTAAAGGTTTGGGCGAAACTTTCCTCAGTAGTTGTGATGTGGACAAGGAGCCAATCAAAGCAGAACTTCAAGATATTCGTGATCGTTGGGAACGACTTAACAATGATCTTATCGCTCGTGCACAAGAAATTGAAAATTGTTCGCGTCGTTTGGGAGACTTTAACGATGAACTCAGAAATCTGGATCACGCAGTGGGACGTTGTGAAGACCGTCTTGCTGCGCATGATGCTTTGGGTGGAGCTGCGAAGGACCCAAAACTATTGGAACGCGTTAAGGCTATACGTGAAGAACTGACAATTTTGGGCAAGCCACTTCAATCGTTGAAAGGAATGGCAAAGGACATAACCGCAGAAGCTCGTTCAGCTGGTGGTGATGCAGATCATTTGGCTAATGAAGTTGATGGTATTTCTGATCGTATCGGAGATTTGCAAAGCCGTTTGGATGATCGATGTGGCGAATTACAGTCTGCAGCTACTGCTGTATCTCAATTCAATGAACAAATCAAAATTTTGGGCATTGATCTCAATGATCTTGAGCATGAAATCGAAAATTTGTCACCACCAGGGCGAGAAATCAAGATTGTGCAAATACAATTGGATGATCTGTCCAAAGTACAAAATAAACTTGATCGTATGGTTGGTCGCTTAGAAGATGCTGAACGTGCAGCCGATGCTCTGGTTGATTCTGGTTTCTCGCCTGATACTTCGCAGACACGCGATCAAATTTCCGGTTTGCGCAAAACCCTTGGGCGCTTGGATAACCGTGTACGCGATCACGATGATAACCTTCAGAATGTACTCAAAGCATTGCACCAATTTTATGACATACAGTCTCAAGCAATGGATGATATTCAATATGTGAGCGATGAATTTAGGCGCATGAAACCTGTAAGCTCTGAACTAGATCAAATTCGAAGACAGCAAGAAGACTTCCGTAACTTCAGAGAAAGCAAAGTGGAACCTCTCGCCCAGAGCGTGGATAAAGTTAACATTACTGGGCGTGATTTAGTGCGTTCTGCTGCAAGCGGAGTCTCAACAGCAGTCATTGAAAAAGATCTTGAAAAACTTAATGATCGCTGGAATGATCTCAAAGAACGTATGAATGAACGCGATCGTCGTCTTGATGTGGCTCTTTTGCAATCTGGTAAGTTTCAAGAAGCTTTGGCTGGTCTCTCCAAATGGTTGTCCGACACAGAAGAAATGGTGGCCAACCAGAAACCACCCAGCTCTGATTATAAGGTTGTGAAGGCCCAACTACAGGAGCAGAAATTCTTGAAGAAAATGCTATTGGATAGACAGAATTCAATGTCTTCGTTGTCAACATTAGGTAAGGAAGTAGCAAACCACTGCGAACCCGCTGAACGTGTCTCCATTGAAAAACAACTAAACGATCTAATGAAGCGATTCGATGCTCTTACCGATGGTGCAGAACAACGTGAACATGATTTGGAAGAAGCTATGGAGGTTGCTAAACGTTTCCATGATAAAATCACCCCACTTGAACTGTGGTTAGACAATGCTGAACGTGCTGTGAAGAATATGGAACTCATTCCAACTGACGAAGAAAAAATTCAGCAACGTATTCGTGAGCATGATCGTCTACATGATGAGATTCTATCGAAAAAACCGGACTTCACTGATTTGGCCGATGTTGCTGCACAATTGATGCATTTGGTTAGCGATGAGGAAGCTGTGAATCTTGGTGAAAATGTTCGTACAATTACTGATCGGTACACCAATTTGGTGGACGCAAGCGACAATATTGGTGCACTTCTGGCTGAGTCTCGTCAAGGTCTTCGACATTTAGTACTGACATACCAGGAACTTGTAGCCTGGATGGAAAGCATGGAAAACGAACTGAAACGGTTCAAATCTGTGCCAGTTCATTCGGAAAAACTGTTGGAACAAATGGATCATCTGCTTGAACTGAACGAAAATATTGCCAATCATGCTCCTAATGTAGAAGCTACAGTCGACTCTGGTTCCGAGTTAATGAAGCATATTTCGAATGACGAGGCTATCCAATTAAAAGATAAACTTGATTCATTGCAGCGACGTTATGGCGAGCTTGCCAATCGTGGTGGAGACTTATTGAAGAGTGCTCAAAATGCACTGCCATTAGTGCAACAGTTCCATGAAGCTCATAATCGCTTAGTAGAGTGGATGCAAGGAGCTGAAGGAGCTCTAGCCACAAGTGAACCACGCCAATCCGATATTTTGCGTCTAGAATCTGAACTGGCTGAAATGCGCCCCGTACTCGATACTGTGAATCTAATTGGACCCCAATTATGCCAAATTTCACCCGGTGAAGGGGCTTCTACGATCGAAAGTATTGTGACACGAGACAATCGACGCTTCGATGCAATTGTAGAACAAATTCAACGTAAAGCTGAACGTTTGCACTTGAGTAATCAACGTGCTAAAGAAGTTACCAACGACATTGACGAGCTGTTGGAATGGTTCCGCGATATGGATGCAACACTGCGCGAAGCAGATCTGCCCGCCATTGAGCCCAAACTTGTGCGTGCCCAACTGCAAGAACATCGCTCCATTAACGATGACGTCTCCAGCCAAAAGGGACGTGTACGCGATGTTACTGCTACTTCGAAAAAGGTACTTCGTGAGTCACCACAAAGTGAGAACACTGCCACCTTACGTGAAAAGTTAGACGATCTCAAGGAAATCGTAGAGACTGTTGCGCAATTGTGCAGTGAACGTTTGAGTATTTTAGAGCAAGCATTGCCCCTGTCCGAGCACTTTGCCGATTCTCATATTGGCTTGACTGGCTGGTTGGATGAAATGGAGCAACAGATATCGCGCTTGAGTATGCCAGCACTGCGTCCCGATCAAATAACTTCGCAACAAGACAAAAATGAGCGACTGTTGCAATCAATTGCCGAGCACAAACCTCTGTTGGATAAACTGAATAAGACTGGTGAGGCTTTAGGCGCGCTAGTGGCTGAAGATGACAGCGCAAAGATTAATGAAATTCTTGATTCCGACAATGCACGTTATGCAGCTTTACGTTTGGAATTACGAGAACGTCAACAAGCACTTGAAAACGCTCTCCAAGAATCAAGTCAATTCTCTGATAAGCTCGAAGGTATGCTCAGAGCTTTAGCCAATACCGTTGATCAAGTGAATCAACTGGATCCACTTTCGGCGCTACCACAAAAGATTCGCGAGCAAATCGAAGATAATGCTGCCATCATGGATGATTTGGACAAACGCACTGATGCATTATCTGCTGTGCAACGTGCCGCCAATGATGTGATTGCCAAAGCAGGCAATAAATCCGATCCAGCTGTTCGTGACATCAAGAGCAAATTAGAAAGACTCAACAATCTTTGGAACGATGTACAAAAGGCAACTAAAAAACGCGGCAGCTCACTGGATGACATCCTAAATGTAGCTGAACCTTTCTGGAAGCAATTAAATAGTGTCATGAAGACGCTTAAGGATCTGGAGGAGACATTATCATCGCAAGAGCCTCCAGCAGCACAACCACAAGAAATTCAGAAACAACAAGTTGCACTACAAGAGATTCGCCATGAAATCGATCAAACGAAACCAGAAGTTGAACAGGTCAGACGCCATGGCAGCAATTTGATGAATATGTGCGGGGAACCTGATAAGCCAGAAGTTAAGAAGCACATTGAAGACTTAGACAATGCCTGGGACAATATCACAGCATTGTACGCAAAACGTGAAGAGAACTTAATTGATGCCATGGAGAAGGCAATGGAGTTCCATGAGACACTACAGAATCTACTCAAATTCCTCACAAGGGCTGAAGATAAGTTTGGGCACTTAGGTCCCATCGGCTCGGACATTGATGCAGTAAAGAAACAAATCGAACAATTGAAATCATTCAAAGATGAAGTCGATCCACATATGGTCGAAGTAGAGGCATTAAACAGGTGAATTTATTGTTGCATAGAATATGTATAACTAATTATTATCTTTATCGTCTTATTTTAAATGATTGGTACTTTGTGTAAACATCCAAATCGATCGAATTTCGGTTCGTTTTCCATTGGCAGAGGTCTAGAAAGGCAAGAATGAAACGGATTTGCTTTAATTGTTTAAGTTTCGTTTGTTAAATAAATTGCATTTGAATTCAAAAATAAGAGCGATTTAGCTTAGCATATTTATTGCATGCTTGCCTCACTTTTAAGCGCTTTAATCGGAATTTAATTTTTGGTTTTCTTAAGTTCCGGCATTGATATTGTGTATCATAGATTTAAGTTATGTCTTCCTTCCAAAGAATAAATTACAGTTGAGCATGTTGTTTGGTTTCAATTCAAACATGTTGTCACCAATGTATTGAATTAAATTTTCTGACCGATTGGTTGGTAATTTTTCCTTGAATTGAATGTTAATTAGCACGATTCCCCCAGTTATTATGATTAAACTGACAAAACTTTATTCGCTTACGAACTTATAGACAAGCCGTTGAATTAACGGAACGCACTTCACCCGAACAAGCTGCATCAATTCGTGAACCCCTTGCTGTGGTCAATCGCAGATGGGAAACGCTGTTGCGTGGTATGGTAGAACGTCAAAAACAATTGGAACATGCACTTTTGCATCTTGGTCAGTTCCAACATGCACTCAACGAGCTGCTTGTTTGGATTAACAAAACTGATAGCACTTTGGATCAATTGAAACCAGTAAGTTGGATGTTTTTCTTTTACAAATTCTTAGTTGACTCGATATGAATAGACAAAATATTTTTTTCCTTAATTAATTTCAGATTCCTGGTGATCCACAATTACTCGAAGTTGAGTTAGCTAAACTGAAGGTATTGGCCAATGACATCCAAGCACATCAGAACTCTGTTGATACATTGAACGATGCTGGACGTCAACTAATCGAATCAGAAAAGGGCACCTTGGAAGCATCCACTACACAAGAAAAACTTCGCAAGCTAAATGATGAATGGAAGACATTGCTACGAAAGGCTTCAGATCGCCAGCATGAATTGGAAGAATCTTTGCGTGAAGCGCATGGCTTTATTGCCGAAGTGCAAGACATTCTTGGATGGTTGGGTGATGTTGATGCCGTTATTGGCGCTAGCAAACCCGTTGGAGGTCTACCCGAAACGGCTACAGAACAACTTGAACGTTTTATGGAAGTGTACAATGAGCTCGAAGAAAATCGTCCAAAGGTCGAAACTATACAAGCGCAGGGCCAAGAATATATTAGACGCCAGAATCAAATGAAGGTATCGTCCAGTAATTTGCAGCACACGTTGCGTACCTTGAAGCAACGCTGGGATGCTGTTGTGTCTCGAGCCTCCGATAAAAAGATTAAACTGGAGATTGCTCTTAAAGAAGCCACCGAGTTCCACGACACTCTACAGGCATTTGTTGAATGGCTTACGCAAGCTGAGAAGCAGTTAGCTAATGCACAGCCAGTTTCACGTGTACTAGAAACAATTCAATCGCAAATGGAAGAACACAAAGTATTACAGAAGGACGTCAGCACTCACCGTGAAGCCATGTTGCTATTGGACAAGAAGGGAACACATTTAAAATACTTCAGCCAGAAGCAAGATGTTATCCTCATTAAAAATCTGCTTGTGTCAGTTCAACATCGTTGGGAACGTGTTGTTAGTAAAGCAGCTGAGCGTACACGCGCTCTCGATCATGGCTACAAAGAGGCGCGTGAATTTAACGATGCCTGGAACAACATGATGCAATATTTACAAGAAACCGAAACCGTGCTAGATCAAATCATCGATGAAGCTACCTCATCTAAAGAACCGCAGAAAATAAAAAAATACATTACGAAATTGAAAGAAACACATCGCCAGCTGGCTGCCAAACAAACGCTTTACGATACTACTATGCGTTCAGGTAAGAATCTCATGGAACGTGCTCCCAAGGGTGATGAACCTGTGCTCGGCAAAATGTTAGTAGAGCTCAAGGAACAATGGACACGCGTCTGGTCCAAGAGCATCGAACGTCAACGTAAACTAGAAGAAGCTTTACTGCTCTCTGGTCAATTCTCCGATGCGCTGGGTGAGTTGCTGGACTGGCTGAAGAAGGCCAAAAATCGTTTGAATGAAGACGGCCCCGTACATGGTGATCTGGAAACGGTGCAAGGTTTGTGCGAGCATCACAAACACATTGAACATGATTTGCAAAAGCGTGCTGCACAAATGAACGGTGTACTAAAAACGGGGCGTGATCTTGAACGTTCGGGCAACAATCCCGATGTAGGACGTCAACTTGATGAGTTGCAATCCATTTGGGATGAAGTTAAGAGCGCTACCGCAAAACGCGGCGAACGACTACAGTACGCACTTAAGGATGCTGAAAAACTTAATGGTAGCATACAGTCACTTTTCGATTGGTTGGATCACGCTGAACATAAGTTGCGCTATGCCAAGAATGCTCCTGATGATGAGAAGGTATCGCGCGAAATGATGGATATGCATATGGACTTTATGAGTGACTTGAGCACACGTGAACGACAAAAGAAAGAAACGTTTTCATTTGCTGAGGAGATCATCATAAAGGCGTATCCGGATGCAATACCGATCATTAAAAATTGGCTAACAATCATACAGCAACGTTGGGATGAAGTTTCGCAGTGGGCACTCAATCGGGAAGCGAAACTGGGACAACACTTGCAATCACTTAAAGATTTGGATGATACCATCGAAGAGTTATTAGCATGGCTGAGCGGATTAGAGGCGACTTTGTTGAGTAAGTGGTCAAAATACATTGCACAAATCGAAGTATACATTTCTTCTCTCTTATATACAGACTTAGAACGCGAATCGTTGCCAGACGAAATCCCACCATTAGAAAAGCTCATCGAAGATCACAAAGAATTTATGGAGAATACTGCGCGACGTCAAACTGAAGTCGATCGTGCGTGCAAGCCCAAACAATTACCACCGGGAGCACGAAAAATGTCTCGTAATGCAAAGACACCAGTGTAAGTATATTACGAAAATATGACGAGACGAGACATCTTTAGCTTCTAAATATGGAAAGAAATGCACGATTTTATAAGGGAAATAAAACTGCGAAGTTTCTTCAATTTTTTGTTCTGTTTTCTTTATCTGCTGTTTTTCATTTATTTATTTCTTATATATTATTATTTACATTTTCTTTGTTTATTTATTTCTTTTTTATTTCATTTCTTTTTGATATTGAAAACTTTATTAAAAACACTTGTTGTATACCTTGATACCTTCGATACTTCACTGCCCTGTGTAGTCGTGGCTCAAGTCATGATCTACGTGAACAATCTCCCGATGGTACATTAAGACGACAAAGGTTCGTTTCACAACAACTACAAAAACAAAATACAAATACAATTTTTGCATTAATTAAAAACTGCTTTACTTATATTCTCATAAAACCAAAATATACTCACATGTTCATAACGAAATAACCAAAAGAAGAAACAGGAAAAAAAATTTACTGAAATATATTGAAGCCAATTTAAAACTAAAATTTCATATATAAGTAATATTAGCTTAATGAGCTTGTTTGGAGTTGGGCTTAAAATACAAATATTCCATTCTTTTACATATTAAAAATAGTTTACTAATCTATAACGTAACTTTATTTGAACCTTGTAAAATTAAGTTGGTTTTTGAAGAACCTTGTAAATCCACAAATTTGTTTGAACAATTTAGTGTTCTAACTGACTTATTTACAATATTTCATACGGTCTCGAACTTTCGAGAACATTAATTTGCTGATACTTAATCTATTTAAACTCCACAAAAATAATAATTACTTTATTGAAATTTTCCACGTTCTTCATTGACTGAAGTGACTCTTTGCAACAGTAACACATATTTGTACATGTTAGTCGTTGAAGCATCAAATGCGCCGTGTAACCATTAACTTCATTAAAATTGCTTCTACATTCTTGTACGTTATTATATATGTTATTTTACGAAGCCTTATAATTCATTTGTGATTATTTTATATTTTTTCCCAACAGCTTCAAAGGATCACGCGATCAAGGTCTTAATGCCCGGAAATCAAGGTGAACTAAATTTTGTTGTTTTCTTATTAAATTTGTATTTGTTGTATCATGATGGAATTATTTAGGTGCTTGTAGTAGTGTTGATATTTTTTGTGCCAAAAAGTATTTATCCTATTCCTTATCAAAACTGAGAGAAAACCCATGAGATATGTACTTTCAGCACATAACAATAAATATCAACTCTAAACTGAACCAAAGGGGTCTCAAAATAATGTAGTCAAAAGGCGTTTTTCTTTATTAGCTCTGAGCAGAGCATGAGTTGTCAAAAACGTGATCAAGTTTCTTTTTAACTCTGAGCACTCAGAGCAAACGTTGTGTTACTTTTTGTGTTCAGAGCGCACTCAGAGCGTGCTCTACGTGCTCAGAAGAAATTGACTGTGCCGACACAGCACGATTGAAAAAAGAACATATTTTGACAGAACACACAAAAATTTGAAATGGCGGAAAAGGGCTCAGAATAATTAATTTATCCAAAATAAACTTAATTATAAACGGCTGTTATCTGAGAGTTCGTGCTCTATGTGTTTTAAAATTGAATCAGAATTGTCAGCGTACACGATATGCTCGTGCTCTGAGTTAAAAAAGAAAAATATTAATTAACTAATATTATTATGCATTCGAATGCTCATTTTCCCTCTGCTCTAACAATCAACTATTAAGTTTAAATAATTAATTCCATCATGCCAAAAATGTTCCTTTTTGCATCTTGTTATTATTTTTCTTGTCTCATTGAAATTAAATAATTGCACGGTAAATTTGTCTGCTCTATTTGATCGCAAATTCATTCAGTGTTTATGCTCCAAAGATATGCATATTTATATTGTATGTTTGTGTATGTGAAATCATTTGTTATTGTGGTTTTCTTATTGCTTTTTGTTTTTTCTGTTTGTTTCTTTGTTTTTTATACATGCTTTATGTTCCATTTTACAAACTCAAATTGGTATTTTCAACAACAACAACAATATAGTCGTATTACTCCAAGTCGGGATACACCCGATCGTGATCGCTTGCCACATTATGGTCCACGATTCTCGCCAAGGTAAGGAAAAGAGAGAAATGGAGTTAAAGTTTATTGAAAGAGCGAATTGCTTGTGTGCTCTCGCAACTTGTGTTTTTATGTTTTCGTTATAGATTTTTAATGCTCTACAAAAAATGCAATATAGTTGTGTACTTTCTACTCCCTTTGATGTAATTTTTCAATCTTAAATTCTTACAGCTCTGTTGCTCCCGAATTGGAGTTCCGTTCACCACGGGCAAAACTCTTATGGGATAAATGGCGTCATGTATGGATGCTCTCGTGGGAGCGTCAACGTCGTCTGCACGAGCATTTAATGTATTTGAAGGATGTAGAACGCGTGCGCAACTTTAGCTGGGATGACTGGAGAAAGAGAGTAAGTAATAAGACCTTCACTTTCATACTCTTGCTAATTTACCATTGCGCGCGGTCTCTTCTTTCGTTCACAGTTCCTTAAATACATGAATCATAAAAAATCGCGGCTAACCGATTTATTCCGTAAAATGGATAAGGATAATAATGGCCTTATACCTCGCGGTGAATTTATCGATGGCATTTTAAATACCAGTGAGTAATTAAAAAATTGTGAAATTGATTAAAGATTAACAATATATTCTTCTTACTGCTAGAATTCGATACTTCGCGCATGGAAATGGGCGCTGTTGCCGATTTATTCGATAGAAACGGCGAGGGGCTCATCGATTGGCAAGAATTCATTGCTGCGTTGCGCCCGGATTGGCAAGAGCGGAAACCTGCAAATGACAATGATAAAATTCACGATGAAGTTAAACGTCTTGTGATGCTTTGTACATGTCGTCAGAAATTCCGTGTCTTCCAAGTTGGTGAAGGAAAATATCGAGTAAGAAAACATAATTTAAGAAATGGCGATTGTCTAAGAATTGCTAATACTTGTAAAAATTATTAAATCTTTTAGTTTGGTGATTCACAAAAATTACGCTTGGTGCGTATTCTTCGCAGTACCGTTATGGTTCGTGTGGGCGGCGGTTGGGTCGCACTCGATGAATTCCTCCAAAAGAACGATCCTTGTCGCGGTAAGCTCTTCAATATTCGAATATGTTATTTATCTCTTGTATTACTTGCAATTACATACATACACTCATACATCCATTTATTTACTCATACTACCATAGTTTTAACTGTTGAATACACATTTTGAAAATTCATTTAGAGTTTAGCTTTTGTCATTATAATCAACCATCATTGTTATAATCATTATTACCATATATATTTAATACATACAAATAATCATATCGTAAACGCATTCATACATACTTAAATATAATGAAAGTTGTATCTCCATAACACAACATAAATTTTATTTATTAAAAACCGAAAAATAAAACTTTAAACAAAACGGAAATGGTCATTTAACAAACAAAAAATGTCTTTGTGTCTAAACATATCTTTCTTTGTCTAGATACAAAAAGTTATAATCATTGAAAAATAACATTTCTATTGACAATCAAAAAATAACATTTACTTTTGGGATTTTCTCCAAACTACAAACTCAACCATATAGTAATATTCGTATATATGTACATATGTTGTACCTCACATTTTAATACGCCCGCGCGATAGATAATATGTAGTAGAATATTATTAATCAAAAGTCTGAACAATTTGTTTAGGCTTTTCAGTCGTAAAGCTCTTCCCCGCAGGCATACTTACTTTTAATAATTATCATCGCTTTCAACTTGGATACTTAATTTGATTGCATACTCTCATTTTATGAATTTATTGAACTACAACTTAAAACCATAAGTCAGCGATTTCGTTAATCCATCAGTAATTGAGATTATATTCATCAGCTTATTTTACTACTGCGCCTCCTTTTCCTCCTTATACTCGTAGACATACATGTGAAAATTCGCATCACTATTGTATAAAATATTAAAAACCCCATGTATTTAGTTGTATCTTTTTTGTACTCATACTCTCGTATTAATCTAACGCATGCTTTTCTTCTTAATATATTTTTTATAATTATGTATTTTGGAACGTTTTTGTTATGTTTTTATCTATTATGTAGCTTTAAGTTTATATTTTTCTTACAATTGCTTTTGGGTTGTCAAAACTATAATATTGCTGCCATACTCGATATTGATACGCCCGCCATGTCATTGCTACAACATTTTTGCAAAACATATTTACTATGCTGCCAAACTTTTCTTTTACTTTAATATTTATTTATTTATTTTTCCTTTTTTTGTTTCCCTTTTTTCGTTTTCTTTGTTTTTATGGCTATAAATGCTACAACCTGAATATATAAAAAACCGAAAATCAATCCACCTTTTTAAAAATAATCAACGCGCTGCCCGCTCTCGTCACTACGCAAAATTGTTCGCAAATTGTTCGTTTTCAATGCAAATATAAAATATCTCAATTTAATATTTACCAAAAACAAAAAAAAAAAAATAACGCTTGCGATGTTCTTCTCGTTATTCTTGTTAAATCTAACCATATATAAAAAAATACGTGTAATTTTTTAATTATTGCTATTTGCTGCGCATATGTTTGTGTACATTATTGCTACCGGCTTCGTTCCTTACGCAAAAACTGAGTAGCCAAGGGGCGTACTAACATTGAGTTACGTGAACAATTTATATTGGCCGATGGAGTATCGCAAAGCATGGCTGCATTCACACCACGTCGCTCCACACCAAATGCCGCACAAAATGGCAACTTGCCGCCATACATGAGTGGGCAAGGTCCAATCATTAAGGTAAATACAAACAAAAATCTTAAAACTATATCCAAGAAAACCGAAACCAGAATTTTGTTGCATATGGACGCAACTTGAACACACATAATACATATCTATTATTAAGAATTTTGCAATTCGCCACTCTTAGTAATCTTTCATTGTCATTAAAATTATTAGCTTTACATTAACTATCGTCATTTCTTTCATTTCCATTCCCTCAAATATCGTTCTCAACTTTTGAACTTCCTTTTCCATATTCCTTTTTGCTGTTTTTTTTTTTTAATTTTTCCTTCATGTTTTATAATTTTATATCAATATTTTTTCTTCCTTCTTTATCATTATTGTTTGCTTCTATATCTTTTAGCAGCTTCACACTTCCTTTTACTTCTCATACACTCGGTCGCCCAAAAACTTTTATAAACAACATTAATTCTTCTAAATTGTGATTACATATTATTAAATTTTGTCTTCCAATTATCTAATTGTATCTAATTTAATACAAATTTTAAAAATATTTCTTTACCCTTTTTACCCCTACATAACTCCCTCTTTACTATTATTCTATTATTTTTTTCCTTCTATTTACTACTTCCCTGTTATTTATTGTCCCCATAAACTTTTCAACTCAATTCCTTCATCTCTTTCTCTTATTTCATTCGTTACTTTTTTATATCATTAATCCCAGCTTCTTTTCCCATTCCTAATTGGTCGAAATTGAAAATAATCTCTTTTATCAAGGTAAGTGTTTTGGGAATGATAATCCTGCGTCTTATTACATTGAGTGTGGCATTTTATTCTTTTTTTTACTTTTTGATTTTTTTTTGCTGCTAATAAGCGACAATGTTCCTCGTATTTATATTGTTTTTTAAGCATGTATTTCTTCTTTTTTTTTGTAAAATTTATATATCCTTTATATTTTTCGTTTTTATAATTTTAAAAGCTCATATAATCTCAAAGCGGTTAAAAATGCTTCCTTGCAAGGATACAAATGTTCGTCCTTTTCTTTCGTTAGTAAAACAATTTTTGTAAGAATAAAATAAGTCCAAAATCGATTTACAGAGTTCTCAAGTTACAAAGTTGGGTTTGAAGTGAATAAAGTTTAATGAAAAATGCAAGCATATCAAGTTTCTTAAATGATCATAAACCGTTTTTTGCTAAGGAATCATAGAATAGTATTTCTTCTTTTAATGATTAATAAGCTTCATTGTAAAATCCTGAAAATATCTCAACTTAGCTGATGAGCATTTAGCCGAATTAATGCCCATTTTCGAGCGCATACGTGCACAAGAACAAGTTCCATGTGCCTTTCCTATACATATGGGCGCTGGGGGTACCGTATTTGTGCGTTGTAATAATAGTCGTTCAGTACCATTGAGTCCACATGTGCTACATTGTCATCCCACAACACATTGGGTAAGTTTAAAAAAAAAAAAAAAAAATGAAAATTATACATATATGTATGTATATTTATAGGGAGGTGGTAAATGCAGTATTAGAATTTTCACATCCTTCTCAACATTCTGTTTTTGCATTAAATTGAAACAAAACTCATATATATATATAATTTCTTATAAACTCATTTATAGGTACGCGAAAGATCGGTGCGCTCGATTCCAATGTCGCGTCCATCGCGCTCTTCATTATCTGCATCAACGCCAGATTCACTCAGTGATAACGAAGGCAGTCATGGCGGTCCATCAGGACGTTATACACCGCGCAAAGTGACATACACAAGCACAAGAACTGGTCTAACACCGGGAGGTTCACGCACCGGTTCCAAGCCCAACTCACGACCACTAAGTAGGCAAGGTTCCAAACCGCCATCGCGTCATGGCTCAAATCTGTCATTAGATAGCACAGGTGAGTGAAGGAAAAGTTATTTTTTTAAAATTATTTATTGATTTGTTTTGTGCTGCTATTGCAGATGAAACCACTCCTTCGCGCATTCCACAACGCAAACCCTCAGCAGCAACAAGTACACATTCAGCTAGTGGCGGCACTACACCACGGCCGGCACGTCTTTCTGTGGCATCAACCTCGTCAACAACACGAACAAATGGCGCCGGTACAACAATTACACGAAAAACCGCATCCGGTTCAGCCAGTCCAGCGCCCACAAGGTAAGAAGAGTTAAATAATTTGATTTCAATAATCACACTAGATTTAAATAATATGTTGCGAGTACCTAAGATAGCCAGTCCTGAAATGAAAAGGTGACCAAATATTGCCAATGCTTGGATTGGCATTAAAACCACTTGTTTTTCATTTTGGAAGCTGATTAATTCAAAAAATATACTCAGCGTCGTTAAACAAACCCGAAATTTTGGAAGGTTAATTAAGACTTTCCTATCATCATCACTCCATAAATCAAGCTTCATAATATTTGCTAAATTTATTTTTAATTTAATTAATTTAAATTTTTCTTTTTTATACTTTTCAAAAAAAAATTGCATCATCAACTCCCAACTACCACATTTACAAATTGGCACATTATGCTTTGATTAAATTAATTATTATTAATTAAAAAACCAACAACGACAACAAACAAACATCAACCAATTTAACCAATTCAAAACTAAACCATACTAACTACATCATTAAAAAATTTAAAAAAAAAAAAAAAAAATAAAGCAACGGAGGCATGAGTAGATCATCCAGCATACCAGCACTAACCGGCTTCGGCTTCAAGTATAGGTAACAATATGAATGTTGAAACTCAAAATAAATATCGACATATAACTATTTTTAGTTTTTAAACAAGATAACACACAATTTAAGTTATTGCTGTCATTAGATCATCTACCAATCTATCTATCTAACTCTCTATTTATGCCTTTACTATCTACACCAACCAATTATGTACAGCTTGCTACTTTTCAGACACATTTATTTATACGTATACATATATGGGAAAATAATTATATAACTCATTTTAATTTTACATTTATAACTTATTTTATACAAAAAAGCCGTCCATCGCGGATTCCTGTTAAAGTGTCCTCATTCGATAAATCAGCTAATACCTCGCCCACAAGCTCCTCAACTACGCATAGTGTTAATCCAAACAGTATGGGGTAAATTTCTTCATAGAGTCGCAAAAAATATGTATTTTAAAGTTAAAAGAAGCATATCAATCAGTTAACAAAAAATATATAAATAAATATCATGCTTCAACGTTTAATTTGTGTCTCATTTGCAACACAGAGTAATTATTATTTCCTTTTATTAAATATTTTATGAGTTTTGTTCCGATTTTTAAAGCTAATTTTGTTTTATTTTGGTAAAATGCACTAATTATGTTTGATTGTTAAGCGCTTTTGTGTTTTCCTTTTTTCTTAACGTTATGTTTTATACTTGGGATGCTCAGATGCAAAGTGTGTCCAGTTTTACATATAAATTAAAAAGTACGCTTTCATTTCTCATCGGCTATAGTTTTGGTTGTATTGAAGAAAGGCATTTTTTTCGGCTTATCTGTCATATACTAGGTTGAGTGGACAAAACCAAAAAACTCGACACTATAGTCTCAGTTGTAATGACTACATAGAAAGCTTTATTGTTGTGCCAGTGAGTTGGCGTTTATCTATCGAGAGCTGGTTTGCCAAAGATTTTAAATTTAGGGTCTAGTCCTTTCTAGAGCTAGGCATTATACAGACTACACAGTCTTGGCGCATGGAGCCAATCGTCCAATATTCCGTAGATAATGCTTTTGTGCTATCTTCACCTTGTAGGAAGGTAAGAGCCATTCCGTTTTGAAGACAGTATATTGGAGCCACATCATTCTAAATTTGGCGCACTTAGTTAAGGAAAGGCTTCTGATGTTGGACTGTTGCCGAAAATGTGAGAAATTTACACCCTAAACATTTTTGCGGGAAACTAAAACGTATTCCGACTTAGGGTTAATAAAATTTATTTTCATAATCTGACAAGGCTTCTCTTACACTCCTTCCTGGAACATAATAGTTAAGTCCGCCAAATGAAAGAAACTTGATAAATTTATGCATTTTACCCTTCAGTGTATAGAATAGTGAAATCATAGTCCCTTTCTAGAAACCCATTGATGCAATCGTTCTTCGTTGCGGTTGTAATTCTAAAATTTGAATTTTCAAAAGTTTTGAAATAATACAAAATAGTATAATCGGTCCAAGAATTTCTGTTAACGCATTGTTTATATGCAATCCAACAGCCCGACTCTCAGAGCCTAACTACGCTGGTAGCCACTGAAGCTTTGAAGTAAAGGTCAATAGGCATAAGATACAGTATGTACATCGTTAAAAGCAGCGATTCAAGATCGTTTTGCAACGGTGCCACCTATACCTTTGTTGATAAATGCAAAAGCTATTGTTCTTAGTATGTCCACATTTATGGCTTGATGCACTTTAAATATAAGCTTTTCTTTCCCCGTTCCAAATGGATACTTTTTTCCTCGAATACTTCAATTTGAGCAATTTTTGCTTATTTATTTATTTATTTACTTTAATATGTAAGTTTATTTAAACATTTGTTTTGTCATTGATGCCTTCGATGTTTATAATTTGTCTTATGTAATGTTTCTGCTTTTATTTTTCGCATATACATATAAACTAATAGCCGTTTTTTCTTTTCACTTAATGCAGAAGAAATATAAGTGGCAGTTCAACACCATCTGGAATGCAAACACCACGCAAAAGTTCTGCTGAGCCAACATTCAGTTCAACAATGCGTAGCCGAACATCACGAGGCACTACACCCGTCGAGAAACGTGAGCCATTTAGACTCTGAGGAGTAACAAATACTATCACAACAACATCAACTTCATGATGAAATTATAACATAATGATAATCCCAACCAACAATTCAGTAAATTAGAAAACTGTTTCTGTCCAAATAAATAGCATATACCTGTAACATGTAAAATAATCTCTGCTTACATTTTCAAGTAAATGTAAACAATCTAAAAAGTACATATATCCCCCTTTCCCTGTCATACCCTCCGTGTCTACAACTAACAAAAACTCAGAAAAGTTGTTTAAAACGAAAAAAAAAAAACATCGTTGGAGTTAAACCAACAAAACCAGAACATCCTAATTAGGGTGTCTAAAATAAAACAGTGTCTACATATACGAAAAGTATGTATATTAAAAAAGACAAAAATATTAACTACTTCTATTATCACACTACTACTACTACTACTACATCTACAACAACTACTACTTTGACTAAGTAAAACGGAACATAATTCGTAGTTGAAATTTTTGCAATTAACACTCTTACGTCCTATGTAAATAAAATAATAAATTTGAAGGAAATTTGAAGAAAAACAAATTAAAACACTCCAAGTGCGCTTTAAGGCAAAAACTTTAAATATATTAAAATTAAAACACACAAACACAAATAAATGAAAGAAAAATCATTCGAATTATTTATTCTGTTGCGAGTGCATTTGAAATCGCCAGTTTAAATGTGTTCGCCACAGAATGAAGCGATACAAAAAAATATTCCCAATAAGATAAAAAACAAAACTTTACTTTTTTTGTTAAACTAAGGAATTATTTAAATAATTAAATATACTAAAAGTCATTATTATAAGTTAATCTTAATGTTTAAGAACTTATTAACTTTTTTTTTTGTTTTTTATAAAATATATAAATACTGTATATTAATATTACTAAATTATTATGTTATTAATTAAAACAAAAAAATATAATAAATCATTGAATTTTTTATTTAAATTTTTATAAACTCAAAGTAACTGAAATAAAACTTAAATTAATAACAAAAATAAATGAAAACAATGTTTGTTTGTTTGACTCTATTCGTACTAAGTGGCTGGATTAAGGTCGTTATTCTATACAAAATAACATTTATTTCGGACTAGTTTTCTAATGTGTATTTTATCATTCATCAATTTACTTTATTAAAACATACCTTGCGTGTTTTGTTTGTTTTTGATTATTACACAAAAAACTGCGTAAAGTTTATACTGACATTAAGTCACAACTTGCAACACAAAAATAAAAAAAAACATTCCCCAAAAATGCAGTTATAGCATTACTTTTGACAAGCACCAAAAAGATGCAGATAAGCTGCGTGGATGCATCAAGAATAATTTTTTCCAACCCTTGTTTTGGCAAAGGTTTTTACTTCGATTTCTAAAAGGCGAAGTTCTACAGAGCAATTCTGTGTTTACAGTTTTTTTAGATTAGTAATGTTAAGGAATTTGTTTGTTTGTTTGATATTTTTGTCCTAGAACTACGTTTAAAATCAGGGCTTTGGAGCGGAGCACAGAGCTGTAGAGCTCAATATTTGGACCAGAGCTTGAGATGAAGCGGGAGCAATGAAAATTTAACCGCTCCGCTGCTCCGATTCCTAATTTTTCCAACTATTGTTTGTTTACAATTCATTGTTTTTAAACTCTTTATTTCCATTGCAGTAATGAAAATGGTAATTGCCAGTAATAGTTTTGGTAACAGTAATCATCATCAAAGTAATTCAGTTCTTTACATCTTTACAAAGATACCTGAAATGTACAATTTTAATTACCAGGTATGGCGGTTAATAATTCTTAATTTTTTACATAAATAAATTTTTAACAATATTATTTGGCATTTTTCCAGATTGTGCAACGCATTAGATTTACGAATAGTAGAAAAGATATAAAACTCAGTTTAAAAAGAAAGTTTTCTCTTATTAGGACTAAATTTTGCAATTTTATTAATAATATTATGAAGATTTTTTATGAAAACCACATGCATCCCTATGCTTCACTCCCACTCATTATCTCCCTTTATACTCTTTTCAAAAGTTTAACCGCTTCTAATTTGTTTGATCTATTACTTGAAGTTTGGGAAGTAAGCGAAAAAAATCTATATATTTATTACTGTAACTACAGTTATGCTACACTATTATATTACATGCCAATTTAAAGTGCTTGACGAGTAGATTAGCCAAAAATTATCGGATTTAAAATCGGTTAAGCTAATTCCAAAATATTAGCGTCGGAAGTTTTTTAAAATACGCTCATTGACAAAGCATTAAATTCATCGTTGTAAAAATCATTGCTTAAGCGGGAGTAAATAATAAATGAGAGAGCGAGAAGATTAAAGTAACGCCATCTCTGAGCATACACTAGGGATGCCAACACTTTTTTTCTATCTCCCCGATAGCCCTCAAGAAATTCCCCGCACCAGTAAAATTTTATATTATAACAGCGACGCACGCTTGAAATTGATCAAGGATAATGTTATTTTAATGCGCTCCGGAACCCGTAGGTAAATAGTAAGGTCTTCTGACTCCGAAATTCTTTTGAAACATAGGTGGTTTCATCTCAAGGCAACCCATACTTAAAATCGATTGAGCTCAAATGAGTCCGGTGTACCGAGTTACTCGGCGTTCAATTTAATAGATAACCACTCAAAGGAAAATCAATTTTCTATCTTTCTTTTGACCTAAATAAAAAATTTTTCCTCCAAACTGGTTTCAATTTTGAAAGAAAAAGGTGGCATTTTGAATTTTTAAGATTTTTTTTTTCATTTTTCGAAAGATAATTCTATAAAAATTTCCAAATGCAATAGGTGATTAATTACATGGATCCAAAACAGGGACTGTTTGACCAAAATATATAAATTCTACCGCCCTCCAACTACGCGAATTTCTTAAATACAAAAATACAAAAAGTATTCTACAGACTTTATCAACTAAAAGCTGGACGGTTTCAAATTCACCGCAAAACATAGCTCATTCCCCGATTCCCCGTACTAAGTAAAATTCCCCACAAATCGGGGAATTCCCCGCAAGTTGGCATCGCTGGCATAGACAAAATATTAGCGTCGGAAGTTTTTTAAAATACGCTCATTGACAAAGCATTAAATTCATCGTTGTAAAAATCATTGCTTAAGCGGGAGTAAATAATAAATGAGAGAGCGAGAAGATTAAAGTAACGCCATCTCTGAGCATACACTAGGGATGCCAACACTTTTTTTCTATCTCCCCGATAGCCCTCAAGAAATTCCCCGCACCAGTAAAATTTTATATTATAACAGCGACGCACGCTTGAAATTGATCAAGGATAATGTTATTTTAATGCGCTCCGGAACCCGTAGGTAAATAGTAAGGTCTTCTGACTCCGAAATTCTTTTGAAACATAGGTGGTTTCATCTCAAGGCAACCCATACTTAAAATCGATTGAGCTCAAATGAGTCCGGTGTACCGAGTTACTCGGCGTTCAATTTAATAGATAACCACTCAAAGGAAAATCAATTTTCTATCTTTCTTTTGACCTAAATAAAAAATTTTTCCTCCAAACTGGTTTCAATTTTGAAAGAAAAAGGTGGCATTTTGAATTTTTAAGATTTTTTTTTTCATTTTTCGAAAGATAATTCTATAAAAATTTCCAAATGCAATAGGTGATTAATTACATGGATCCAAAACAGGGACTGTTTGACCAAAATATATAAATTCTACCGCCCTCCAACTACGCGAATTTCTTAAATACAAAAATACAAAAAGTATTCTACAGACTTTATCAACTAAAAGCTGGACGGTTTCAAATTCACCGCAAAACATAGCTCATTCCCCGATTCCCCGTACTAAGTAAAATTCCCCACAAATCGGGGAATTCCCCGCAAGTTGGCATCGCTGGCATAGACAAATAACAAAACAAACACCAACGAGTAGTTTTGTTCTCTTTTTGTTATTTGGTTTCTTCATAAAGAGAATGTTGGTTCTGTTTTTTTTAGTTTGTTTATTTGTTTATCCTCAAAAAAAAAAAAAAAAATAGCCTCGGTTACCGGGGCCTTATGGACTAGTATTTATTTAATGTTATTGTTTCAAAACGAGCATAAATTAACAAAATAAAAACAACTAGTCGGTAAGGCCCCAGTTACTGGGGCTGGTTTTTTGGAGGAGAAATCCCTTTATGAAAAACAAATATCAAAAGAGAACCAAACTACTCGTTGGTGTTTGTTTTGTTAGAGCGATGTTATGCAGACGATCAAATGATCGCCGATCACGTCACTTTTTACGCTCTGCTTTTGATTTTTCAACTCTGCCCAAAGTATGTTATGCAGACAGTCATTTGATCGCCGATCAATAATACATTTTTTTATTGTTTTAGTACTTTTTTGCTACTATTTAATTTAAACTTCGTAGTAATTTTTCTTTTTTTGTTTTTGTGCAAAATTTGTGAAGTTGATAAATTTCTTGATAACAAAAAATTAAAAATATTTATAAATTAGCTTTTGTTAACTTTTTGCAAAATTTTATGGGTAAACGAGAATGTAAAGAATGACGAGTGTTGCTATTAAGCAGTTCCATACCCTTTTTGCATACATGTTCAACAAAAGTGTAATATTTTGGTCCTAAAAGACAATTATTCTGAATAATTTCTCAAAGGCAACACTGGTTTGATCTCATGATTTGGCATCGACAGCCAAATCTTTTGGTGATCGTGCCGATCAAATTTTACTCTCTTGCTATCTCTCTCAATTTTTCACTTTATATTGAAGCAACAACAACTCGTGCCCATGATGTGATCCTGATGCAGATAATTCTGAGAGACACCTTTACTCATGCCTTCTCTCTTTTTTTTATTTAATATTTACTCCCGCTTAAGCAATGAGTTTTTCAACGATGATTGTAATGCTTTGTTCAGTGAGCGAAACTCAAAACTACTAATTGCTCATATGCTAGCCCTGGCAACCTGGCCCTGACAAAGTTTGGGCAATACAAAAAATGCAGCAAAAAACATGTATTAAAGAAATGACCATATGAATATGACAATAAAACAAATAAATCAAATTATAGTATTTTACATTAATTTCGTTTGTGGGGGTAGTTCGACTCTCACTTGCCCAATAGTATCCACATTCTTACTTAGCGTAATAACTTTCATCTTCTTTCTTGCTATGGTTCCACACACATGCCGCTCCAAACATTTTATTTGTGTGAAAGGTACCACGCTCACGTGCCCAATTTGCCTTACTGCATTTAGCCCAATAACTACTTACAATATACCTTGACATACAAATTATCATTATCTTCCTTAATATGGTTCCCTAGATATACCGCTTCAAGAAGATTTTTTGCAGAGTCTTATTAACAATTGTCAACAAATTCTCTTTTAAACTCTCTAAATGGTTCCTTAGATATCCCATAATAAAAATTCAGGTTACATGGACGACGCTACGCCTTTTTTTCCAATCCCACTATGTAGCATGGCATTTGCAACCAACGACCTAATTTCAGTGCTGTATTGTAAGTAGTTTAGATATACTGGAAAAACCATTAGGGTTGTATAGAAGGTGCCATACCCACAATTTTGAACTTTGAGGAGCCATAACTCAACCATTTATTTTCAGATCAAAACAAACAGCATATTAGTGGTAACAGCAAACGTTTGCATGAAAATTTAATATTTTCCAAATGTTCTTATCACTACATAAAATATTCTTTACAGCCTAACATAAACAAAAGCGTTTAAAAATTGAAAATTTTGTACGATGTTGAGCGAGGATGAAGAATAACCCAAGAAAAATTGAACGATATTTATAGCTTTATATTGTGCCTTATTATGGATCGACCGATTATTGCCGGAGAGGAAGATTTTTTAAGGCAAAATGTAGAGCAATATGCCAAAAAAAAACAATAAAAAATCAAAATTATGTTTAAATGATTATTCAAAAATTATAGTTCTTCTCGTGTTGAACTTTACTGATTTTACCTAGTAAGACGTAGTAAGAAGGCATGGTAATAACATACCAGCTGGTTTTCTATTAAGCTGCGGACGAAGATCATATACAATTTTGCAAATTTTTTATTTTTAAATCTATTCAATATTAATTTTTGCAATTAACGGTGTTTATTGTTAACATAGTCAATAGTTCAAATTAATTGTTTAATGCAATTATACACAAAATTTAGCAAATTATAGCAACGAATGTGAAGGTGCCTCCGAAAATTGTTCATTTATGGCGTACACTCTAGCGTCTCTTAGAATTGTTTGAAAAAAAGTATACCTATATATTGCTTTGTAAAGTATATGATTGTAGTTTGTAGATATACCTAAAAAATCAATTTTTTTATCATAAAAAATTTAAAAATTCACGATTTGAAAAAAAAAAATTATTTTTGCAATAAATTTTAGACATTTTTTGTTTATAACTTTTTTTAAATAACCTTTAATTTAAAAATATATATTAATACTTAAAGGATTTTTTGAGTTTTGCTGCCAGTTTCAAAAATATGGTTTTGAGAAAAACGCGTTTGAAAGTTCAAGAATGGGTGACAGCTATCCCACCGCTTGCCTTCAAAAAAACAAAAAAAAATTTCGATTTTTTTGACTCACTGATAATATTTAAAAAAAACTTTCTTGAAAATATAAAACCACAGGCCGAATTCAAAAATTAAAAAAAAAAAACTGCTAACTGCGAACAAAACAAATTTAATTTTTAGTTTCTTTAACAGGGAAATGCAGAATTGGATCACAATGAATGATACCATACACAAATGAAGAGGAAGGGCGGTAAAAATAACTCAAAACATTGCGAAATCTAAGCTCACAGATTTGTTAAGTGCCAAATATGGAAATTTACAGGAACACAAATTTTGTGTTAACACCGATCAGTGATGCTAACTGTACAGTATGTTACTCTATTTTACAGTAATCTGATGGAATTTTAAACTCTGTACAGTAACACAGTAATTCGTTTAAAATACATAGTAATTTCAAAAAGCGGTCAGTAAGTAGGATACAGTGTTATTCAAATTTGTGAGCATAATTTATTAATTATTAGTTTTTTTTTTATAAATGGTGATGCATCTTTTGAAATAAACTTTGGAATGTCATTTATCAAAGTAATAATTTATCAATACATTTTTAGAATATTTAGGTTCTTTCGATTTTTTCTAAACAAATTTAAGAACCCCTAAACAAATTTGCAACCTCAGTATTTTGAGGTTAAAAATTTGCAACCATTCCCTTTTTTCGTTTTTTTCCAGCGTATAATTTTTGGGTGAAAACCGGTAATGTAATTTTAATATTTTTGTCAACATCACTAACACCGATTTCAACTGTACCTTGGCCCACTATTCTTGGTTAGTCACTTTCAACAACTACACACTAGGACACCACTATATGTTGAAGGCTTGCAAAATGCAGTTAATTCATTTTTGCCCAAAAGTGCACCATACACATATACATCTGTGAGGTTAACCATCGTTACATCAAGGTCTTTTAAAACAATTTTTATTTTTAAAGCATCGCAATGACTTGTGAATACATTTAATGTTTTTTTATGATTGAGACATTTTGAAGTATACATACTTTTAAGTATTCATTTCAAAATCGAAGAAGAAGAAGAAGAAAAAGAAAAGGGAGAATATTTACAAAATTCCAAATTTAAAATAAATGAAAAAGAAAAATATAAAAAAAAAACAATGGCTGATTGTCTGCGTATTATTGGCTTCATTATTGCATATTATATACTAATAAATTTTATTCTTTCGGTGTTAATTGGAATTTATATGTTTCTTATATATAATTCAGATAGCGATGATAAGATAATACAAGAACTAAAAGGTAAGTATGTGATGTCTAGGGACGATGTGCAAGTGCCATATGCTAAAATAATATACATAGCATTTTTCCATTAGCTCTGATGGTACATCGCTGGGAGCGTATAATACGTTTCATACTCGATATATTGGCATGTGGTTTTACAATACTTATGCTTAAAGGATTTCATCAGGTATACTGTCTTCTTATTATGTTTTTAATTTTCACAAGCCATATTTGATATTTATTTTTAACATACAGGATGAACCTATCCTGATAATGATATGGATACAATTCATGTTAGTGTATCTGGTGATCACCATATTTATATCATTTATCATCTTAGTGATTGATCCAAGAGTATGGATATTGCAAATTTGTTACATAATGGTATCTACGGGTAAGAACCGAATCGATCTGATTGTTGTATGTGGAAAGTAAATTGAATTTCTTCTTTTTTATTACAGCCACGTGGCTTTGCTGTATATACATTATCTATGAAAATTATAAAGAAGCTAGGAAGAATTCGAAATAAAATTGTGTGTATGTGATTGCACTATCAAAGTTAGGTTTGATTATAAATACTTGAGACCTTATAGGTCTTTTAAACATGCCCTGAAGGCATGAACAAATATCCATTTTTCATACCCAACCATATCTTGTCGTTTTTTGTCTATGCGTTTGCAAAAAGAGTCGACAGCACACTGATTTTCAAACTTCCTTAAAAGAATTCATATTTTTCTTTCTTCCTTAAGTAAAGTTAACAAAATTCTTGACAGGATACTAGCTGGATAAAATAAATATTGGTGAGTATCTGTGTCTGTGAATCTTTAAAACATATTGTTTTGAGCCGATTGATCCTGGCAGCCAGAGCTTATAACTATTAGTAATAAATAAAATGTAAATCAAGTTTTTAAGCATTCAAGAAGTTATTCAAATGTTAATTCAGAAGACATTCAACTCTTTTCCACTTCGTAAAACCACGTTTGCAGAATCACAAAAATACAGATTTTATTCTTACCATTATTTTGGCAAATTTAATACCTTAATTTGTAAATTTTTTTTATAAATTTTTTCCGAATTTGGAAATCCAAAATGTCAAAAAAAAATTGTAATAGATCTTAAATTTTCTGTTTTTTACAACGCATTTCAACGAAATGATAAATTTGCCCGAAATTAATTATCGTGTGTCCGCACTATTATATAATTGTTGAAATGAGGGAATTATACAACAAATCACTAATGAGAAACAGTAGCGGTTTCGAAACTGCTAGTTCTATGACTTTTTGGTATTCTTCTGGCATTATTGTTCATTTATTTTTGTCAAAGTCACAACTATTCCGTTTCAAAATCCCAGACGATTTCTCATCAGTGATCTTTGTAAAGGTTTTTATTAATATTTTTATTAATAACACCCTATGAGCTACTAATATCTGGAAATGTAAATGAGAAATACAAGATTTATTTTCAATTATCTGCACTGAATTGAACTGTTAAATGAAACTATTGCTTATTTTGTTGTTGTAATTTTCATTGCAGCTAGAAACATAACCGTGCTGTTATGGATTGACTAATTGTAGTACATAATAATTTGATTTTAATTGAGGGACTCTGGTTTGAAGTAAGTAAGCCATATGGGCGAATGTAGGTGTGAAAAGCTTGCACTTATTGATGAGTCATAATTGATAATATTGAATGCACTCAAAGTTCCCTTTAGGGTCTATCAGGGAGTAGATAAGAGGATAGGCATGCTTCTATACCAGCGTCGGTCAAAGAGTAGCACGCAAGCACAAAAACATATAAAATTTCTCTCGTATAAGGCTATAAACCATGGTTTTCGAAAAGAAATTTAAAAAATTTATTTAAATAAGAAATAAGTTATTTATTTATTTATTTAATATTATTAATTACAACAATGAATTATCATAACTAATAAAAGGAAAGAGTACTAGCGACCAGGGCTTTCGACTCGAAGAAATAAGTTAATAATGTACCGTAGCAGTAAAATTTCAAAAATTTCATTTCTGAATTTTATGAGTACAACTCAAGTTGGCAACGCTATTACACTGTTGATCAAATAAAAAGAGATCGTTGACAAATGATTGAATTGAATATTAGATTTTTTTAATATCGTAGGCGGAAGTTGTATATTTCTTAGGAATATTTTTCGGTCTGATGATATATATTTTTTTATTTAAATGAATGAAAAATTGAACAATCGTATTCATTTGAAGGCAGAAAATTGCTAAAAGTATTTTTCGCGATCACAAAAAATGCAACCATGTAAAACTGGAAACTAAGAAAAAAGAAAACCACCTTAAAATGTTAACATTTTAGCAACTAAATACAAGTGAAACTTATTAAAAATTTAATGTGATTTATTGCAAATGAGTTGTATGTTGTTCTGATGCAGCCAAATCAAATCAATTGTGCATATAAGTAAGATTTATCGTCGGTAGAAAAACGGGATCAAATCAATTGATCCTCAATCAATTATTCGTTTGTTCGATGCAAATTTCTACTGCATGAGGGAAAAGGAAATAAAAGTATGAGTCGCGATGACAATTTGTGGTGGTTTCACGGAAAACTTTCTCGTGAAAATGCCGAGGAGCTGATCAAGCAGGGTGAGTAGAAAGTATATCCTTTTTATTTCATAGAAGAATCTAGGCAGACGTTTGTACTTTGCAGAGGGAAAAGAAGATGGTACATTTTTGATACGCGAGAGCAGCACAGCAGTGGGAGATTTTGTTTTGACATTATTGTATCAGGTTCGTTACATGCTTGTGGCACCTACTGAGCAGGTTTATATACATTCTATCAATTTATTTTCTTTTTCCATTTCACAGAATGAGGTGTGCCATTATCAAGTACGGCGGCACGGTGAAGATGCATTTTTCTCAATTGATGATAAAGTTAAAATACTACATGGACTGGATACACTAGTGGAAGTAAGTCTTAATATAAATTTGCGCTATATCACATTGCTTCTTCATTTCTGCACTACAATCAATAGTTCTACCAACAAGCGCCCAATGGCCTGGTGACAAAGTTAACGAAACGTATCAAAAAAGATCTGCCACCTAATGATTCACGCAGCCATGGTGTAACCAATTTACTACATCGCGCAACAAAAGAAAACAACCTCACAATTGTTTCAGAGCTGCTGAAATGCGGATATCGCAATGTGGACGCCAAGAATCAGGATGGACAAACTGCGGTACATTTAGCAGCACTGTATTGTGATGAGACAATATTGAAAGTGTTATTAAATGCAGGTGTTAATGTTAATTGCATGGATGCATCAGGCAATATGCCATTGCATGTAAGTTGAATATGTTTTTTTTACAAGAAACAACTCTCAAATATAATAACATTTATAGTATGCTTGTCGAAGTAAGTCAGCATCATTCATCCGTATTTTGATTGATGCGCATGCGAACGTACAAGGGCGTAATATTCAGAACGGTTATGTCCCACTGCATGAAGCCGCTAAATATGGTAATTTAGAAGCGGTTAAGGAGCTATTGCATACTCATGCGCCACTATTGCCACGCACTAATTTCGGTGAATTCCCCATTGACTTGGCTAAAGAGGAAAAACGTGCAGACGTTACTGAATTTCTGAATAATTATAAAACACCAGCAGCCAGCACTTTCGAAAATCAATGGTATCATGGTACATTGAAACGCGAAGAGGCAGTGGAAGCGCTTATGATATTTGCAGCTAATATGGAAAAATCACAAAATGAAGGAGCGACAACGAATGAACCAGAAGTGGCAGCCTCGGTTACGGACACTACTGGTGAAATGAATGATGAATTAGAAACAACTAGCGAAGTAATTAATGTGAACAAAACCAAAGAAGTAGATACTTCTGGTTGTTTTCTGGTACGTTATTCTGAGCGAAAAACCTTGGGATCGGGATATGTGCTAACAATGCTGTGGGATAAAAATGTGAAGCATTTTATTATTTCTCAATCGGTAAGATAATCAAGATTTAATTTCACCCAACCTAAAGAGTAAGAAGAGTATGAGATTTTAATTAATTATAGTAAATAGTTTTCTAAAAACCTAAAATTTGGTTATGGCGATATAATTCCTAGGAATCGAGCCAAATTAGTCTCTACGCCTTTCTACTAGCAGAAAGCCCACGGAGCAACTCTAAATAAAAAAAAAAACCTAAAATTAAATATTTCACTTCACATGTACTTATTCTTTTTCCAACAAATTAAAGACAACTTATTTGTATATTGATGATGGACCATATCTTCCTTCGCTGGAGCATTTGGTTGAGCATTTTATGCGTTTCTCTGATGGTCTGCCTGTAAGTCTTAAGCATCCAGTGCAGCCAAAACCCAAACCACCATTGCCTTTATTTTCAACAATGCCAAGAGTGAATCAGCAAAAAAAATCTGGAACAGCTGTAGCCCCAACGCACAACGACAGTGAACCATCCAAGGAAGAACTGTTTCGCAAGCATTCTTTGGATGAACAACAACACAACAAAATTACAGTCGAAAAGTACTCCCACACATTGACCAGTTCAAAAAAGAAACATAAAGAAAAGCTTAGCAGTCCCAAAAAATCTATGCTAATTGATGGTATCAATAGTCTGCGCAAGAATAAATTTAAATCGAAGGACAATCGAACTATAAGCTGTGATGAAGAGAAGAGCAAATCGCAAATGAATCAGGAGGAGTTGAAGAAAGCTGAACCATTACTCAAGAACTTGTCATTTTCAACAAATTTTACAAATTTGACGTTGTGTGGCGGTGAAGCAACACCACATAATAAAAACACTGCATCAGAAGTGAACAATACTGATATGCCATCGGCATTTGTGACGGCCGCTGATGGCTTTTATAATGTGCCAAAAAATAATGCAGCTATTGCAACGAATGCAGATGCGATATTTCGAAGTTGCAGTACAGATAGTCAGAAAAGTAATCCATCACCAATCGAAATTGAAAGCAAGACTGAAGCTGAGGTTGATTATTTTACAAAAAGTGATGTTGCCATTGAAAAGGAGCGTATGACGGCAATGATGACGTTGAACCCAACTGAGGAATTTTTAAATTGGTAAATATATTTTTTAAAACTTCACGTTTATGCAAATTTAATTTCTTTTTGTCATCCCATAGTCCTCCACCAAAATTTGCAACGAATGCAAATGGTTACGTATCAACTGTGGATGTACGCATCTTTTTCGATCAAAAACATATTGGAGCTAATGATGGCTTTTGTAAAGAGGCGCTCGAAGCATCTGCTGCGGAATTACGTGAGTTTTCCAATCATCCTGAACGGTTGGACTCGCTAATTTCGAATGCTTCAAATGAAAGCGATATTATGCGGTATTTCAATCGTCAAAATAGTTCTGCATCAACAATTACTCAATGTTCGGAAGCGGGTGCTATTGGTGCTCCACAACTAAATTATTTCATTCCACGACATCATCTCGAATTGGACACCATCATTGGTGAGGGTGAATTTGGATCGGTGTACAAAGGTTACCTAATACGAATCAATAGCGACGTAACAGGGGTTGAAGATCGTTGCGAAGTGGCCATTAAAACGCTGCGCGATGAGCATTGCCGCTCAAATAAACAAGAGTTTTTACGTGAGGCTTCAGTGATGATACGCCTAAAGCATCATTGCATTGTACAGCTGATTGGTATTTCCAAGGGTCAAACTCTGATGATGGTGCAGGAGATTGTATCACTCGGTTCGATGCTGCATTTTATATTAGAGCATAGGGATAGCATAACTCCCAATCATGAACTTAAATTGTGGGCATCGCAAATAGCATGCGGTCAGTTTAATTAATTGATATCGATTTTAGTCATTTTTGTCAATATAAACATTTTTTATCCATACAGGAATGCAATACTTGGAGTCGCACCACTTCGTGCACCGAGATTTAGCTGCACGCAATATTCTTCTCGCCTCTCGAAATCAAGCAAAAATAAGTGACTTTGGATTGTCGCGGGCGCTCGGCTCTGGCAATGATTGCTATCAAGCCAGCCAAGGCGGTAAATGGCCAATAAAATGGTTAGTTATCTTTTAATACAAAATCATGGATTTATTACTTTTAAATTCATTCTTCTTCCGCCATTTCTAAGGTATGCTCCAGAAAGTTTCAACAATGGTCTTTTCTCTCATGCCAGTGACGTTTGGTCTTTTGGCGTAACATTATGGGAGATGTTCTCTCTCGGTGAACCACCATATGGCGATATCCGCGGCATTGAAGCCATACAGCTAATCGAGAGTGGTCAACGGTTGCCACAACCACAACTTTGTCCCGATCACGTTTATGAAATCATGAAAAATTGCTGGAATTATAAGCCCAAGGATCGTCCAACATTTCGTTATTTGACTGATTTCTTTGCAAAGAATCCAGATTATCAAAATATAATGGAGCTGGTAAAAACTGAACATATCAGTTGAGAAAGGAAGATAAAAACAAAAGTTAAGTATTGTTGAGTTACATTTGTATCCACTGAGCGAGGGTTTTGCTAATCTTAGTAGATACAGATGAGAAAACATGTGTGCCTTGTATTAAATTTAAGTTTAAATTGTTAAATTGTAACATCATTCTTTATTTTACTTTTATACAATAATTTTACTTGTCGTTTTTTGTCGATCTGTCCAATAAATATCTGTGTCGTGTCTAATACTACAACAAACGATTCTCCGTAGTTTAGTGAAAGAATATTACTTTATTTAGATAAGTCAATGCTATATATGTATATATAAAAATAAAATATAATCAAAAATATATTGAAACGTACATCAACGTATAATGTTAATATATGGCATAAGTAAAATATATACATATTCAAACACATTGTAATCATTGATTAATAACTAAGCATTGTAGGTATAAAAAAGTAGGCTTTGAATGCGAAAAACAGAAAAAATAACTATCAATGTAAAAATAATGCTCATAAACCATTGATGGCTTGTTTTACATTGTCTGTTGATACCAACTTAAGTGCACTTATGATTCCATTCAAATTTTTCTCGTTATAAGGTTGATTCTGGAGACTGGACACAACTGGCATTCGCTCGCTGCTCGGCATTACAATCGAAATGTCGGTCATCAGGCCCTGAAAGTAGTGAATTAGTAGGATTAGATTAGCACAGTTTAAAAACTTGCAACAAGCACGTACTTTCTCAACTTGTACACTTAAAACAATTTTATGCTGTTTATCGTCCGTTTTCAAGAACAATTCCTTTTCGACGCTGAAATTGGGTGTCTTTCCAATAACCCAATCCCATGATCTAAACTCATTGCGTATTTCGCTAATGCCTGGAAACCATTTTTCTGTTGGATTAATCAATTGAAAGCCGCGTTGTTTCATTGTTTGCATATTGCCGCCATCTTCTAATTTAGTAGCCGCAGTGCGCAAGAATTCATAGCCAACAGCTGAAAGCAGTTGTGGCACATTGACACTGCGATTAACATCGCACAAATTGCGAATGGGTGAACGCACTGAGGCCGTGGCCTTGCTGATGTAATTGGCCTTCAGCACGAACAATAGAGGAAGAAAAAAACGGTACAAAAATGGAAACCACGTATAGACAAATGTAATTCATACTGATCCGTATATTCGCAATACACATGAGTTTACGTACCTCTTCTTTGGCCAAAGATTCTCCTAAATGTAATTTATTTGCGCTTGTCAACAGAGTGCAATGATGATAAGCATTTGGATGGCCAAGCTTCGCAGCAGTTCCAGAAATCTGTAAGATTAGCAAAAAAAAATTAAGTTTATAGGTCAATCAACAGTGGAGATATGTGTAGATGATAACGCGATTTGCTGTCGCACAAAATATTTTTTAATTTTTAAATTTGAGAAAATAAAAATAGAATCAATCTTCATACGACATATCGTCACCTTAGTAATGGAATGATGTATATGCATAACTATAATTTTAAGATAATCGCATTAACAAATTTTGTTTCTTAACCATTATAGGTAAATATTTTTAGTTTTACACAAAAAAAAAAGTGTCACAATCAAATATTTTTAAGAAATGAAAAAAAGTCGTAGATAAAATAGACCAAGAGGAGCCTAATGGTGCTATCGTTGAAAATTGTGTATAAATGTTATGCATCATTTCATTACTAAGGTGACGATATATATGAGACGACGAATTTGATAAGATAACAAGCGCGTCAATATGTGTTTTGGCTGGCGAAGCAATATATGGGGGATTTCATCTCAAGGGGACCCACCCAAGCATGCACAAACCTATTGGGTAGTAGTTATTTACAATTTTGGTCAAACAGACGCTGTTTCAGATCCACATAATTAATCACCTATTGCATTTAAAAAATTTTGTCCAACATTTTTACCAAGAAGAAAAAAAATCTAAAATTTGTTTGATTTTTTTCAAAGTCAAAAATAGTTTTGACTTTTTTTTGAGGTCCAAAAGATATTTGAGATTTGTTTAGCTATCAAAATGAACATCGAATAACTCGAAACACAGGGAATGGTAATCGATTTTAAAAGTGGGCTCACTTGAGATGAAATCTCCCATATAGAAATATATACACACAAATAATTCTAATATAGAACGAACATCGTAAAGCTCACAATTTTAGTATTTTTTAGCATATATAAGAGTGAGAAACAAAAATATGCTAATTCCATTTATAAATATTTCACTTCAAATATAATTAAATTTTATAGTAGAAGACTTTAGATTCATACTGCCATACCTATTTTTTATGACAATAGTCTGAAAAATTAGTGTCTTTTTATTTATGAAGAATATTTTAAATATCAGAAAAATAACAAAAATGTATTTGAGTTGAACAAAAGTATATCGCAGTCATTTCTTTTTAAACCAAAAGAATTAAAGAGTTTTAATCCAGAAAAGGCAATTAAAAAAATAATAATAAAAAACAAAGCTTAGCATTTTCCAATAGCTCGAGAAAAACCGAATCGGTGGAAAATATCATTCAAGAAAAACCAATTTAAAGTTTTAGTTTGCTATCATAGCTAGAGGAATAATAGCTGTACTTAGCATAAACTTCTCATTTGGCATAGCATTTGGAAATCATTAACTTTTTCAGTTTGTGCTGTTTAAACCCGTTTTTAATGTTTATTTTGAAATGCAATTAGTATAGTACATATATTTTTTTCCATATTGCACGTTTATCAAACTTTTTGCAAATGTCTTATATCACTGTCAAGGTCAAGGTCCTCTAAAATATTTCAATGTCTCGAAAAGTTCGCCACTATTTTACCACAAGAACTGATTTTCTACCTTCTTTCCATTGATGACAATATCATCGCGTTCATTGATTTCCGATTTAATAGCCCACTCACGGAATAATGCACGCGTCAATATATTTAAGTTATATTTGCGGTTGTAACGAGCACGCGGTGTAAAAAAGGTACAATTCAAATTGCCACGATCGTGATAAACAGCGCCACCTCCACTATTACGTCTTGCCAGTGTTATACCGTTATCTACCAGCTTCGACACATTCGCTTCAATGAAAGGATTTTGATGACGTCCAACAACAACGCAGGGATCGTTTGCCCAAAGGAACAGCACATGATGATAGCTAAAGTCAAAGTTCCTATAGAGCCAATCCTCCAATGCTAGATTTGTAAAAATATCGTACGATTGTGAAATAAATACAGATTTCTTGATTTCAGCATCTGGTATTATTGGCGCACCAGTTGTTGTTGTTTGTTTCCGGGTTGTTTGCGTAGTAGTAGTTGTTTCTGTTATAGCGTTGTCATTGTTGGTGAAGTTGTTGCCGTCGTCATTTGTCGATGCGAACCAACGTTGTTGAGTAGCTAAGGCGGCACCATTGAGGCGACATTTACAAAGTGGTTGTAAACGGTTAATGGCTGCTGCAGCGACGTTGCTGCTGCGCCCAATCGCTGCGAACATTATCATTTTTTGTTCTTTACTTTCAATACGCAGATGTCAGCTGATTGAACAGACTTTTTTCTCTTTGTTATATACTTGTGTTTTTGTGCAGTGCAGGCAGCTACGCGATGAATATTCCGAGAGTTAAGAGGGTAGGTAGATAGGTTGAAAATAGGTTGAGTGCAGGGGTAGTATTCGTTATTACTTTTGTTGCTGGTGCTGATGAACTTGTAATTTTTGTCTAGTTAGTTTTTGATAAAATCACACTTTCAAAACTCAATAATTACTTTTTTTTTAACAATTTTTCAAAGTCATTTCATTACTTTCGATTACATATGAATGACTAGGGTTTATTATTTTCTTCTATTTTTTGTTTTATTTTTTTTTTTTTTTTTGGTAAAATGAACACGAGAAAGAAAATTGTCTAAATAGAAAATTTTAATCGATAGAATAAAGCGGATATATAGGAGGGACGGGGCAGCGGTTTGTGATCTCAATGTAACTACAAGGTCGTAGTCACAGTCGTGTTGTTGTTAAGGGGTAGAATTTGTTTAATTTCTTTGCGCAAATGTTTATTATTTCTGTCGTATCGAAAATTTATTTTCGTATTCACGATATAGACAAGTATGTTAATATTATATGTATCTTTTATAGTTTGTGGTTATTTTTACTTTGAAAGTTTTTTCTTTTGTTTTTCGTTTCGCTATTGTTTTTCACGTGGATGTGGACTTTAGCACTGCTGCCAAATTTTGCACGTTGTTTTATACGATTTGTTATTGACAACTGCCGCTGTGTCCGCTGCTGTAACTGAAATCAAATATTCGTGGAGAGCAATGGTCTGGTGCAGCCACTTCCAGGTCTGATGTAGTCCGCTGACTCGTAAACGAAGCCCCAAACAATCCTTGCTCCAATTCTTATTCATTCCTCTAAAACCCATCCAAGGTTTGTAAAATTTTCGAATTGTGCCTTTTCTTTATGCAAGCATATACTCGAATATTTTCACCATTAACACGACTTTTACAAAATTTTGCTGTAATTGCACTTATCTTTTGGGATTTATATTCTTATATTCTTATTTTCTTCTTTTTTTTTTTGTTCAACTTATAATTTTCCTACAAATACGAGGCTTTCGACCCGACCAACGACATTCGACAGCGATTGCTTCTTTATTTGCGAGCAAGCAACAGTACAAATTTGACATGGTTGTAAATTCTGGTCCGTCGTATGAAAGCATTTAAAATTATACAGTAGATATTCAATACAGTAATCAAGAATATGAAAAAAGCATTTGGCTATGAATTGATCTTAACAAAAATTGTGGGGCTTCTGAACTGATTCCACCTGATTAAATCCGCCTTAGTAATTTCAAATCTACAAATGCGTGGGTTAGTTATGTGTCTCAATACTTTGTTCGAAGAACAAACGGTGAATTTTGAAAGTCACATATAAGTAACAAGAAGAAAAGATATCACATAAAATTTGTCAGGAAATTAAATGTGAAGAAGCCTGAGCTAAACTCTATAACACGCGTTTTAGGCTTGTTCGCGTTTCTCGTGTAAGCGCGTTCTACGTTCTGTGAGAAAAAAGTTGACAGTAGTTTAACTTTCAACGCGTTGTGCGCTCTTCGACGTCAAGCCATGGATTTTGTTCCATACAAACAAACTGATTCAACTTTTTTCGACTTACACGAGAAAAGCTTTAAACGTCGAAGCAGGTGAAATGCGTGTTACAGAGCTTGGCTTTTAGGGATACCATAATGGTATAAACACAACCAAAGCAGCCCTCTATCTCTAGCGTCAAGAATATTTAGAAGAAAAACTAAAGCAGTTGGATTTGATTTTTGTTTTTAAAATTAATTTTGTTTTTTTTTTTCACAAAAAAGCCAAGTGCTGCCAAGTTCTAATACGAAAATATATATAAGGGAGTATGGGGGATGTTGGCACACGAGGTAAGTTTTAGTATAAAAACATAATAATATAGTGTAGTTGCCTGTTGGTTTTTTGCTACTTTACCTATTTCTGCAACACCAGAACTGATTTTTGTGGTTTTTCCATCTGTCATACACCCACTAACAATTACTGAAGAAAAATCTCCGAAAAGATTTTTTATGAACTTATGGTGTATTTTATACTCTACCGACTGGACTATTTGTGCTGAACAAATTTGGTTTTATTATAAAAAATGGTTTTTGCATTGATGTTAATAAAATGTTATAGTTCGTAAATTATGACTTTTCTATATATGCTTAAAATTTTTGTAATAAAATTCTCCATGAAAAAGAACAGCTAACTTTTTGCCACCCATATAATTATTTTGAGATATAGGGCTTTAAACTTGAAATTTGCTAAAAAAAAAACCAAAAAAGTGATTTTTTTTTAGCTATTCTCGATCATAACGGCCATATTACTGGTACTATTGTCATGCATTATACCTTAAAATTTTTGTCTGACTCTCCTCCACAACATACATACATATATTTTTAAATTCATTACCTATGTATGTGCTCTCAACAGTTCATATTTTTGAATTTTGGCCATTTTCATTGATAATTGGGGGCAATCGAAAAAATCATTAGGGAAACCATTTTATTACAAACGGAACAATTCCTTCCCCCTGCGTACGCTCCATCAATGGATGAGAGCTTTAATGCCGAATCCGAGTAGTGAAGTGGAAGACTTTTCTTGGACAATTTTAGCTGAATGTTCTGCTGTTATCAATCAAGAGGTGGCTTTAGTGTAGATTATTTTCTGTATATTTTCACCTAAGCGGGTTATCCAAGCCATGCATTCTCTGCAGTAGTCTACGTACACACCACTCACACAACGGCGACCGCATATTTTTCTGCAGATAACGATATGCATTCTCTACTAATAATTTCTTTTCATTTAAATCTGCTATCCGCTACAAAATATTAGCATCAAGGTTGCGTAATCAATCTATCGCAAAAAAATAAACAGATTCTTATTAATCACTCAAATTTATGGTTTAAAATTTAAATGTTTATCGAAAATAATATTAAGATGTCAATCAACTAAGAAGAACTAATGAAATTTAAATTTATGCAGGTCCACCACGGTTGATGTATTCCATTTCAATGGGATCTATTGGTTTTCGCCAGTAACGGGGTGGCAGCTCCCAGTCCTCAATAGCACCAGACTGCGCAGACTGCAATAAACAGAAAATTTATTTATTTTACGTATATACTTTACATAAGTAATTATTGAATTAATGCGATCAATAAAATATGCAATAAATAATTAGTAGAGTTAGTGGGTTTTACTTTGGTATTGGATGCAGCAGGAGAACTCGCCTGATTTGAAGATGCTGGCCCACCAGCGCTAACACCGCTGCCGGAAGGTGCATTGCCACCTTTGCGAAATTTAATAAGAGGTATACGTTTGCCAGAGGCAAACTTCGTCAATGTGCGAAAAACCATAATTTTTGATTTAATTTCAAAAATAACTCAAATCGTATACGCATATATTCCTTTTTTTCCGTGTTCAATTATAAAAAACTTATATGACGTTTCAAAAGCAGCTGAACTGATTGACACTGACAAAGAGAAAGTGGCTGGCAACGCTAACTGCACAGCTGTTTCTAACTGCAATGTTGTATTAAAGTGCACTACCAAATTCTTTTTAGTAGATTCCTGACTTTTTTTCTTTTTGCTAGAACTACTACTATCAAATTTTCTGTCAAACTGTTTAACAGCATTAAGCTATGAACGGAATCGCAACGTATTTCGTGGTGTAAAAGTGTTTTCACCATAAAAACGGCAAGTCGATTTAAAATCGTCCGCGTGAATCGTCGACCGCCGCAATTTTGTTCCATTTCATGGGGTTATGAGCGTAGGTTGTTGCAGAAACTTAGCAAGTAAAACCTGTGGATGTACTCCGTACATCTTAAAGGGAATGTATACCATGATGATAAGCGCAATCCTCACCTATGGTGCAGTAGCCTGGTCGCAAAGAGTTAAACTAGTCACAATAAGGCATACCCTCATTAAAGTCCAAAAGCTGTACTGTGTTTGCATCGCAGGAGCTATGAAAATATGTCGCAAGGTAGCCATGAAGCAGAGCTGTAGAAGAATGCAATCAATTTAATTGCAATACCTTGAAGTCACAGTTAATAAACAAAAATTCATGATTGCAATCACTGAATAACAAATACAGTTGGAAGTCTTTTTTGGAGTCGCCGATTGGTTATTCATTTAGAAAAGTCTTTTTTTAGAGTCACACTGCAAATATTATGACTCCAAAATCATGACTGCTTTGAAGTCACTTGGACTAAAATGCAATCATTTGGAGTCAATAGCATTTTGAAGTCGATTAGATTCAGTTGAAGCCATTTGGAGTCAATTGGAAATTTGAAGTCAATTGGAGATTTGAAGTCACTTGAAGTCTATTGGAGTCACTTGAAGTCAATTGGAATCAAATGGAATGTGAAGTCAATTTTAATATATGTGTTATTTTATTGTCTAAACAAATAGCGATTTTTATTATGGTAGGTCTAGTAATCCAAACCATAAAAAGCACTTTGAAAGATGAGGAATGAAAGAGCAGGTCATCCTACTCGGCACTCCTTCCTTAGCTAAGGCAAACAAAGCTACTAATTGGAAAGTTCGATCGTTCCTCTCAAGACATTGCAAAATTTGGGGGAGCATAAGAAAAACCTAGGGATAAGTGAGGGCAACACTTGAAGATTCTGCAAAAATAACAAGGAAACATCAGAACACATCCTAATGCACTGCGAAGCACTCACTGTGCAGTAACTTGCAATTCTCCATTGTATATATGCAATTGAAGCTATGCGTTCCCTCACAAATAAACGCATCTTTTCTTTATCGACTTTATATCTGTATATGTATGTATTTCTTTTTATAATTCAACAATTTATCCCAATTTTTATTACATAATTTATTAATGGTTTTTATTTAACAAAAATGTGAACACAATTTTTGTTTTCGTATATAAAAACGTAATTTGTTAAAAAAAAAAAACATAGAAAATTAAAAAGCATTCCTTCTAATGTTTTTTTATACTTTGTTACAATCTGTTTCAAATACACCAGCCAGCTATTTATTTCTATTCTAAAATCAGTTTATTTCATTTTAAAATATTTATGTATTTTTACATTGTCAACGAAAAGAAATATGAAAGGTTAATTATGAATACAGTTTGGGAAAAGACAGAAATCATAAAAAATCTACACACTTATAAATACGAAAAACAGTTCTGTTGTTATTGTAATTATTGCATATATGTATGTATGGTAGTACAACAACAGTGGTCGTTTATCGTTTTCACTTATTCCTTTTTGGTAATGAAAATTTTATATTTAAATTGATTTGATTTTTTTTTAGCTCCGTGCAGTAGACGTACTGCATTTTACTAGTTGTATATTTGTTAAATAGTTTTATTTAAATTTAAGCGCTTCCCATCTCAGATAATATCAAAATTTATCTTCTATTAACTATTTTGCTTTTAGTATTTCAAGTGTTATTTCATTTTGAGACGTATGCATAAAAACAATATTGAAATTTATGATGTATTTTTAAATGTATATGTGGCGTATTTTGTGTGAAAAGGAGGACTGGAGATATGAGAATTATTAAACTCTCTCAATAATTAACATTTATATTTAATGATCGGCTGCGCATGCGCCTAGATAAAGATTTCCTGTTTAACAACAGAAAAAATGTTACTCAAATTTATAACAAAACATTCAACTATTGACCGAGGCTGCTGATGATGCCACTGCTGGTGGCGTTTGTTGCTCACTGCCAGCTGTGGTAGTGACAGTTGTGGTGGCGGTACAGTTGTTGTTATCACCATTGGAACTACTTTCTACACAGCCACTGCCATTGCAACTGCCGTTGGTAAGTTGTTGTGGTTTTTCAACATTTTCAGTCTTCTCTTCATTTATTGCAGAAGCGCCGCCAGCGGCTAATTTTTTCAATGTTTCTGTAGTTTCATTAACTTCATTGGTTGTTTTCAAATGCTTTTCGATTTCAGTTCTCACCTTAGCAATATCCTTTTGGCTATAAAAAGAAAAAATAATTTTAAATAGTGGCAATAGAAATCAACGAACAAGTTGAAAATACCAGAACCTTCCTATTAGCTAACTATACAACAGTTAGGCTAAAGTGACTCCAAAAAGTGAGAAACTTTTGATAAACATAAACTAGTCAATATCAGACTAGAATAAAAACCTGCCAAAAACAAAAGAATGTGCGGTACCGTTTTTGACATGAAGAAATTTGTTTTTCATACAAATTTCAAATTTTTCTTTTAATCTGAACCAAATATGTGGTAAATTCATTTCCTTATGTAAAACTACAAAATATAGAATATATGTGCAGCAGCCATGATTTTTCTCAAGTAATCGATCGCGCCACATCGGCTAACCCAAACCTACAAATATTTTTTCCCATAGAATCTCATTAGCAAATAGTACTTTCAGACCCAACCTTAGTACCGTACTATAAATGGTTCTCGAGATATCCCATAATGACAGTTAAACTTATACGGGAGGTGTCTTACCTTTATACATACTTATTTTATTTAGTTTCTATGTACATACCTTATTTGCACAAACAAAATGCCATTAATTGTATTCAACATGTCCAGAACGGAGCCCATAGTTGGCGGTTGAATGTGTATAGGTGGAAGACCTGTCGTTAGTTTGCCATTTGAATATATATCATTCATTTTACGCTGTAGAAGTACAGCTTGTTGTGTGAGCAAGCGAAGGCACTCGGCAGATTCGCGTGTCTTTTCGTGCGTTTCTCCCAACTGAATTAAAAAATAACAAAAATAAACATTACGGTTTAAAGAAAGAAATTTGAGATTTAAAAGCAACGTACTTGTGATTTATAAATGGCATAGGTTTCCTTTTCGTTGTTCAATGCAGAACGGAAATCACCCATGCAGGATTGTGTTCTGGCCACCAGATGATAGCTGACAGCCACATGCATTGACTTATTGCCAAAATATTTTAGATTCAGCTGTAGCGCATGTTCAATAAAACGAAGTGAGAGCTCATATTCACCAACAGCGTGCAAAATTAAACTGATGTTGCTCTAAAATTAAATAAAACAAACTAAGCTTTCGTTGCTATCGAACAAACTACATGTATTACTTACATCAATGAGCGCTACTTCGGGATGATCTTCGCCACAAATCAGTACCAGCAGGTAGCGAGCACGATACAGCAGCTTTAAGGATGTGCTTATTTGCCCATTGGCGAAGCAGTACAGCGACAAGTGTGTCTATGAAGTGTAAATTAAAAAAAAATCTTCTTGGGACTACGAGAAGCAAGCGCAAACAACTTACATATTCCAGAATGGTACACGGGTGATCGATACCATTGACACGTTCACTCATGATAACAGAACGTTGCTGTATAGCCAAAGCTTCCTGGGGATCACCCAGCAGATAGCTAAGACGTGCCAACATGCGCAGACATGAACCGTTCTCTGAATGCATTGCGCCAAATACATTATTCAGTAAATTTAAGGCTTCGCTTATGAGCTCATAGCCCTCCTTGAAAAGACCCTGCTGTATCTTCGATTGGCCTGTGGTATAGAAATTGTAGGCATCCGATGCACGCGGGCTTATATGCTTTACAATGGGGAAGACATTGAGAATGTCATCATCGTTGAATGTAGGTTTATTGCGAGACTCGAAATTGTATTCGCGAAGTAGCACTTGAATGCCCACCTTCAGACAGAAGGCTCGCAAAACGCTAATGCGTTGCAAACCATAAACTTCGATAGCACCCTCAATTGAATCGCATGAAAGATCAAAGTCCCAGTATGACTTGATTTCCTTTTTGATTTGCTGCCACATTGATTTTGATGTCATGAGCGCCCAGTCATTGTTTTCGCCATTGTTATTGGGGGTTTTGTTGCTTTTACCACCACCACTACCAGCACCACCATTCTTGTTCTTATTCTTGCTACGTTTATTCGACTTGTGTGCATCGGTTGACTGCGACACAACTTGAACCGGACCCGAAGTGAGGAAGCAATTTAGGAAATGACTAATGCCGGATGCCAAATGCATAGCATCTGTATTCTGCATATAAATATAGTAAATATGTTTTGTGGCACGTACAATTAACTCTAACACGGCGATGCGACGCAGATACTCCATTCGTGGCACCTGCGACAACAAAGTTATAACTTTTCCTAGATACCTAAATAGATTATTTTTAATATTATCTTTGGCAAAAAGTCATGATAGCATAACAGCAGCAATGATAACTTACCTCACATTGATGCCGTGACTATGCAATGCCTCGGTAATGCTGGTACCATCCATTGGCGGTGATGTGTGTCCCATGTGCTCTTTAATGAATGCAGGTATCTGTTTTGAGACTAGAAATTCAGCGGCATCCTGAACCAATTTTTTCTGTTTTGTGAGCGAATTTGGGCCTTCAGCATCATCGACATGACGAATGCCTGGTGAGAAAACGTCCGGATTAAAGCGAAAATCGAATTCTTTTTCTTTCAGAGAACCGACAGATGCACACGCACGCTTAACCACTTCCGCAGCTTGTTTCTCATCGGCGGTGGCTACATTAGTTTGAGCCTCCTTGATTGCATCGTAAGCGTGTACCATTGCTTCAGCTCGTTTTTGTTCGTTTTCTGTTGGCTGCGACGTCTCATTACCCACAGCTTGGTTTTTTCCATTTGAGCTGCCAACTTTCTCATTTGCTTCTTGTTCGCTTTTCTCAGTGATGGCATCGACAGCACCCCCTTCTTCTGATGCCTTATTTTTACTCGCATTCAGTTGCTGCAAGTGCTGAGCTGCATTGCGTATGAAACTTACATAACGATCTTCGATGAACGCTTCCAAAAGCTCCTGTCGTAAGCACGAAAGTTTGTGCTTGTGCTCGATAGGGAAACCCATGGCCTTCAGCTCTGTACTTAATTCGACGTCGTCCAATTTAAGGAAATTAACATCGGGTGGGAATGTGCGCAGCAAATCCAAAATGTAATGGCGTCCATCATTACCGATTATACCTTTGCATTCGACGGACGAGCACAGCTCGATTTCTTCGTCGCGCTCGTTGAATACGGAATGCGGTAGAATCTTTAGATGCTTTCCCGCCTTGCGTAACAGCTCCAAATATTTTGGATGGCTAAGAACAGTCTTGCCAAAGTCAATGGAGCCATAGACAACCGATTGCTCCTGTTCACGTTCCAAAATACCAGGAATAATTGACTGCGCTGTAACACGAAAGCCACGGTAGTCCACAACAACGGTGCCCAATGTGTAGAGACCCTCCACATCCACAGCACTATACACACGCACACCATGCAAGTCATTGCGTGGAGCTACGAATGCGGCGACATCGCCACCTAACTCTTTGTAATGGTCACGCACATCAAAGCCCAGTGAAAAAAAGATGTTGTTCCAAATGAACATTTGCATTTTTGAATCTTCGCCGGGATTAATGGCGAGCACATTTCCATCGATGACAGCCATAGCTCCACGTGTGGCTGCAATGACGAAATCACCATGCACCTTAAAAATGGCACGTTCGCGCAAGAGACGTTCAGGTAATGTCTTGCGCGGAAGCTCACGTGTCGTTTGTAGTTCCTCGTTCCAGTCACGAGTTTGACCAGGAATATGTTCTTCATAGCTGTATCCGGTGGGTGAAAATATACCAGAAATATTATTGTATTATAACAGAGCACAAAGCGTGTATAATACTTACCCCAATTTGGAAGAAAATGCATCTTCAGCACGTATAGCATCTATAGTATGCTCCAGTTGTGGTGCTGACCATTGATACACCTGATAAGGTGTTGCCACGCGCTCGAATGCATGCCGCAGAGTACGTTTCTTTTGCATCTGCTGGAAGGCACGCTTGAATGAGGGTGAAATTTGCGACAAAAGTTCGATTAACGAATGACTCAAATGGCTGGGATTGTCTGGTCTCGGATTGAACAATTCATCCGTCGACTGATTAATGTAGAAACCTTTGGGGCATGCAGAAATGTGAAAACGTTTATCCTCCATTGTAATCACATACAAATACATGAGGTCACCATGTAATTTTCGAGGTCCAGGTGGTGGATTCCATGCCGATGTTGTGAGAACCTTTAAAGCCTGTGGGCCCTTTGAATTTTTTATACCTGGTTGCAGAGGCATTAGAGGCGCTTCTTTCGCGCCCGGCATTGTGTATTCTGGTGGTGTACAATCAACCGAATCGGGGCGTGATTTTTTCTTCTCCAGCAAATCACCTTGTGTTATGGTGTGTAGAAAAGTTAACGAATTACATTCAACCCCATTATACGCATCAGCTGGATCCATGCTTTTGAGCAAGTCACGTACATGACGTACATGAATTCGTGCTTCACGCATGGTATAAGGCTCCTCCACCACTTTAATAGTTGAACCATGCTTCAGACCCTCAACTGTTTTCAGTTCGGCAAAATTATCCAAAGTAACACCATCTAATTGAAGTGAAAAGCAAGTACGATGACAGGTATCCTCGCGATCCATTAATAACTGATGAATTTCTTGCACAAGTTCCATGCTCGATAACTGTACGGAGAGTATTTCAGCACCAGGACTTTGGATATGCACTGTAATACCACTGTCATGAAGTGCTTCCAAATCGATATCCTCTTCTGAAGATTCTTCGCCATCAGCGGCTTCTTTTCTAATAACAACACCAGATTTTTGATCAATTTTGCTTGCTTCGTTCTCGTCTTCATTGGGATCGACTTCTGTGACTTCGACCTCGACATTTTTGTTAACGCTATCGGCCTTTGGAAGTGCGTCGTCTTTTGCTGGCTTATTGGTATTTTCAGTTATATTAGCGTTAGCATCAGCAAAGGAAATGTTAGTTTGTTTCTTGTCATCCACATGGCCATTGGTTAGTTCTAAGTTAGTTTTAATTTGAGCACCATCCTTGGGAGTTTTAGCTGAAAAGAAATGATCAGATTTTAGTTTTTATTGGCATGTTCTTAAAAAAGTACGTCAATTCTGATGCGCAGAACCCCCACAATTCCGATATGACGACCCAAAAAAAAAAAAAAAAAAAACGATTTAAACCAATGTCGAAACTATAAAAATATCTTTCTTCAAAAGAAGTCACAACAATCAGATTCAGCCGCATTTAAACAAAGTTAATTGTGAAACAGCGAAAGCAGCATAACCTAGTCATTCCTTTGTCGACCACATTAACACTACTCCAAAAAAGAAGTGTCGACTATGTCGACAACCACTTCATGTCTCCTACCAAGCGCTGATAAATATATTTATATATTAATATTATGAAGATAAAAAAATTGTGGAGAACCTTAAAAACTAACAAATGAGCTGTTGCGTGCAAAAGTGGTGTAAGTCAGTTTTTTTATTATTTAGATTTTCACCTTCAGGCAATAATAAATTAATAATTTTGGCCTCATTTAGTTTCCTACAAAAAAGGTGTACAACTAGGTTGAACATATGTACTATAAAGCTGCCTGTACATCGGGAAAATAAATTTTATTAGAGCTCTATTTGGAACAGCACTTCTACAAAACCAATGTATTTTCAAAAATCTGATTTTGACTTACACTACTTTTGCACGCAAAGGCTCAAATATCACTTAATATCAAACTCACGTGATTTATATTAATGTGTGTATTTATGGATAAGCTACTCATATTCTACATGATTTTTGGTAACTAAACCGGTCGAGAGAGTTTAACTAAATATTCCCATTTAGATATATGTATCTATGGTAAAAACGGAATAACAGCTTAAGTTTAATTTCTGTGTTTCAAAAGACTCTATGCTCAAATCATAGACTATTTTTGAACGATATTTAATTCTAAAAATTATTTAATAATTCGAACCAGTTTAACATTTATAATCAAAAATATATGATAACATATTTTTCATCTTAAGTCGAGTTAGGCTGTTTTCCATTTTTACTTCAGATATGTAGATGATGAATGAACGTTACAAAAACGCAACGAGCAAACGAACAAAAAAAAAATTTGGAAGTAAAATAAAAAAAAAAAAAATAATTTAGATTCCTAAATGCAATTACAAGTATATATTCGTTTTGAATAGTCTCCATCGATTCAAATTCGATACATTACTCCACATACACTCACCCATTTTACAGCAGCATTCGGTAATAAAATGCAAAAGAATTGAAAACAGAATTTGTGAAGAAATCATCGAAATTTGTAGCATATGTGCCGATTTTGATTATTATAATTCCGAAAATTACGCATAAAATATATAAAATAAATGTCTATATTCGCAATTTAGAAACTATTTTGATACTGGATCACAAAAACAAAAAAAAAAATAAGTAATTTAAAAAAAGAAAACTTGGAAATGACAAATTGCTCAAGGCAATTGAAGAAAATGTTCATTACAGCTCCATAGAAATCTGTAGATACAGGGAATAGAGGGGGACGAGTGCCAACGGAGAGCACGTGCGTAATTGTAGGTTAAAAAAATCACCGCTTGCCCCCAACACATTGCATTCATGCAGTCAATGCCCCATGCTATTCTAGTTCTATGCGACAGAAGCACATGTGCATGGGGTACCACTGCGCTGCCCCAACGGCAGCCAGCCACATTAAAAAGTGAAACACCGCCATCGCGTACATAGAAGTATGAAAAAAATTACGTAACTGACTGTTATGTGATTTGTATATTTCACTTTTCACTTTTAAGAATTGTTTAAATATTAACTACTAAAATCGATAAGCTGAATAGATTCTTTGCTTTTGCATTGATGCATAAAAACAGGTAGAACAGCGACGGTGATGATGGCCATTAAGCACAAAGTACTATGTATATACAAGTAGGGCTATGGTGGACACAAACCTTTCCTCGAATCGGAACGCAAGGCAGCGTTATTGCCGGCAATACCACCAGCATTTTCTTCAGCGGCGACAGTACCATCAGTAGCTGCTGCCCCCTCTGTTTTATCCTTACTTTTTATTGTCTCGTTTTCCAGAGCCATGCCTGCTGCTGTTGTTTCTGGTGCACTTTCACGTTGTTACACAACTACTCGCTGCGACGGCGGTCGGTGTTGTAAGTGATTTTAAATTAAATTCTTATCGTTTTTTCGCTCGTTGACAGCTGGAAAATTGGTTTCTTTGGTTTTTTGTTTGCTACTTGTAATGGTTTGCGCTATTATTTTAATATTCCACAAAGCATTTATTTTAGAATTTAAGAGCAAAATTAGCACAATTTTTTATAATTTCAACGACTTTATCAATTGATTTAACACAATCACGAACGACAGCAACGTAACGAAGAAGAACACCCAAAGAATTCACCCGACAAGACCGATTCATATGGAACAACTGATAATCGAACAAATGATGAAAGTAAAAATCAGACGCAGGGTGGAATTTTTGGTACATTTGCTTAAGTCACCCTATGTGCTATTTTCAATTGCTTGATACATGAACAGCTGATGATGAAGGAACGATACTAAATCAAGAAACGACATTAATTGTAGTTTTCTGCTAAAGTTGTAATTATTAACGAAATAAATTTAGAAGACTTATTATTGATTTAATTTTCCATAAAAATGTCACTCATAAAAAATCTAATTACGGAAAAGACGCCGCCACCGAAGAAGGAAGAAGAAGGGCAGAAGCCTCGTCCAATTATAAAATCAGCTACTGATTTGCAAAGGCTTAAACTTGAGAAGCTGATGAAAAATCCAGAAAAACCCATTATGATTCCAGAACCTAGAAAGGAAAAAGATTACATGCAATCGGTACCATCCTTTGTGCGAAATGTAATGGGCTCTAGTGCTGGAGCAGGTTCCGGCGAATTCCATGTATATCGCCATTTACGGCGAAAAGAATATGCTCGACAAAAAACCATACAAGCTAAAAGCACAAGGGAGCAAATGGATGACGATTACCAACGTAAGATAGAGGGGAATCAACGTGCAGCTGAAGATAAAACAGCTAAAAAGCGTGCCAAGCGTTTGAAAAAGAAACAACGTGCCGCTAAACGTCCAAAGGCTAATCAATCAAAGGAGCAAACGGGAGCAGAAAAAAATGAATCCGAAGAAAGCGAAGATGAAGAAGACAAGCGAAGTCATGTGGATGCACAAACAGTAGAAAAAGAGGAAATGGACTCCCAAGAACACATCAAAGATAATAAGGAGGAAAAAACAGTAAATATGTGTGATGATGATCATAAAAAAATACAAAATTCATTGGAAGCAATGGAAACCGAATCAAAAAGTACTGAAGAAATTATCGGAGGTGCACAAGAATCAACTGAAAGTGAAAATGGCCATGAAGACACGCAAAAGGTAACCGATTCGAAATAAAGCTACAAGATTCAAAATGAAACTAAAACTTTTTGTAGAACAACGCCTGCAATTCATTTGTTCATAAACAATCATAAATTTAAGTAAAACATCCACTTTTTAGTGTAATTGCTTTAAGTATTTAAATTTTATTTAATTTCCATTTCATGTTGGTCATTCGCATTGTTAATAAATGTTCACAATTGAAATGTTAAATCATAAAAATATTATTTATTTTATATCAACATTTCGAAATTTAGTAAACTAAACCACCTTCCACACGTTTCATAATCTGAGATGTAGGCGGAAAAAGATCAATAATTCTTTTTCTGGCATCAGCCGACGATACATACATGTAAGTATATAACTTGCATGCCTTTATATTATTATTATTAAGTACTTTAAAGTGATGTTCACTACATTAATGAATTTTAAGCTATTTTGGGTAAAATATATATTCTTGAATTTAGCGGTGAAAATTTTATGCAAGCATTTTGATTTTTTTTTTGTTATTAAAATGTAAGGTGCGATCAATAAATATATATATATATTTTTTTTTTTTGCTGAATACACTGGACAACAATTTGCCCACAATTTAATTTGTATAATAATGGAATAAACTCATTCAATAGTGACTGTTCAGTTTTCTCGGTTAATTCCACAAAATCGAAGTCGACCGGGTTTAATTTACGATTTACGGCAATTTTTAACTTAAAGCCAATCATTTTATGTCTTAAAGACGTATAATTTATTTAATTATATCTTAAAGCTAATATGTTTGTCTCAACCGAGTCTCTAGTTAACAAAGTTTTCAAAAACATTATAGCAGAAAATGTGAGGATAGTATTAAAAATCACATAGAAACACTCTAGCTGAATAAAATTTATGAGACTTACATAGTGATGAATAAATTTATTGTGTTGAGTCTAGTTGTATATTTTTGCCTACATTCTGAGTAGTGCATACATTAATAACACATACTCTATTCATATACTTATATCTTTAAGGCCTTGCAGCATTTACTTCATAAAGTTTCCCAAATTACAATAAACCTATTTAAACATTTAAACAGTTAATGGGCTTAGGTACCACAGAGAGAATTATATTTGAATTTTTTGGCAAGGTGATACAATTTTATCAAAATAAGTCGCCGTATATCTATTTATTGAGTGTTGCAAGGTATTTCATGAATTTTTTCAACAAAAAATATTGACTACTGGGGACTATACGGCAGTTGTGCCATACCTTTTTTTCGTCACTCTTTGCGGAGAGAACGATAAATGAAGAACTGTTTATCTGAAATTAAAAAAAAAAAAAACCATGAAACATGTTTTAGTTTTCATCACCACGCTCTTAGTGAACGAAGGATTTTGTGAAATTTACATTTTTTGTCTTTTGACTGCTGTAACTTTGGCTTTAGTGCTCAGATCTCTATGAAGATTAATTCATTTTCAAGAGAATGCAATTGTTTAGCAATGCTAATAATAATAATATGAAAAGTGTTAATGCCCGCCCTGTCGCTTCTCAAATAGATAAAATAAACTGATTATGGTATTTAGACCCATTAAGCTTTCCACTTTTCATTTGTACTAAAATTAAAAATAATATATGTACCGTTAAAGACAAAATAGCTCTTCCAAGTAAAAAAAAAACAGAGAAACAATTTAATTTTTTCTTCGTGATTTAAATTCTTATCTCCATATTCATTTTTGATTTTGATTACTTTTCAAACAAAATACAATATAAATGTATAATTTAAAATATATGAAAATTTTTTACAAAAGCTATCTCTTTTAGCAGATTCCTCATACTTTCCTTTTGTTCGTAAATAAATCAAAAATAAAAAAACTCCATTGAGAAAAAATCAAAAAAATAACATGAAAAATTAAAATTTAATAAAATACTTTTGTCTGTTCTTTAGTTTTCACTTTACTTAACTTTTCCGACATCAAGAAACCATCTTGAGTAATCACTAATTTCACATAGTTATTTTTTATTGTTAATTTATAATTATATAATAGATATTTTCTTCAGTTATTCGAAAAAGAAGAGAATCTACTTCTATTTTTGTTTTTCTTAAATTTCTTTTTAATGTAACATTTTCTGTTTTGTGTGTTTCTTTTGACAAGAGATTGAGCAGGAAAGTTTACATTTTTGTTTTACATTTACTCTAATAAAATTCGAGTTGCAAGTTGAAAGAATCTATATCGAGTACGAAATTAATCGATCGAACGAATTAAGACACAATGATTTTTTTTTTAAGGATTATTTTAAAATAATTTAAATTTAAAATAAATCTATAATCTACATACATTTGTATTTCATTACATATTTGATGATGAAGATATAAAAATCAAAAACCAAAATTTGTGAAAAACTGATGTTTTGACGTTGTTGTTGATTTTTTTGGTGACTGGCTGTTCCTACCTGGCGAAAGCAGATAGCGGCAACTGCATGTGGATTTTATTGAGTGCATTTAGCGAAGAGCATTAAAGCATTTTCTTGATGGCAAGTAGATATTTTTTAGACAGATATCTAATTGTATACATAAAAATACATATATATATACATATATATATATATATATATATACATACATATATATATATATGTATGTATTGTATTTATAAATGAAAATAGTTTTTGTTCTGGTTTTTGTAACGCATTTTGCTTTATAATTGTTGTTCTTTTTTTGCATGTGCTAAATGCCAGTTGTTTATTAATTTTGTTTGTTTTACGCCTAAATTTATACTTAAATTCTGCAAATCGCTTCTTCTCGCCTTTAAATCGTAAAATAAGTAAATTAGATTATCATTATAATTAAAGTTTCTGCTTCATTAAATTATAATTAATAAATATATATATATATAGTATATTGTATTCCAAGTGTGTTGTAATTGAAGTATATTGTAGTTTCTTTTTGTTTTATTATTTTTAACATATTTTTTTGTTGTGGTTTGTTGATTGGTTTCCTTTTGTTGACCGTTTTAACTAAATCAAATTAACGACATTCCCAAACTTTCACCGTTTGATCCACACTACCAGATATGACAAATGGATGCGTTTTATGGAAATCTATAGAAAAAAAGTAAAATTGAAGAATGTAAGTATGCAAGACGGAGGGTGCACATAAGGAGAAACACCTACCAACTGAAGTGCAGAAGTGTTGATGAGCGTATAGCGTTTTCATGCATCGTTTATTGCGTAAATCCCAAACACGTATAGTTTTATCATCACTGGCCGATATTAGATATTTGCCACCCGGATGGAATGATAAACCTCGAACCCAATTATCATGACCAGTGAGTGTGAATAAACAAAGACCAACGCTTACATCCCACACCTATATAAATCAGTAGCAATTAAAGAGCATTTGTTAGAAAAATATTAGCGCTTGTACTCTTTCAATACATACGCGTATAGTTTTATCTCTTGAGCCAGATGCTAGGAATGGACCCTGATGATGTCCTTTCTTGTTGTCAGCACCAGCAGCTTCGTTAATAGCTGATGCAGCAGCCTCGGGTGCCCAGGCAATGCATTCAACTGTGTGATCATGATCGCGCAATTCAACCTTTCATCAGCAAACAACAAAATGTTAATCCAAAATAAAAAATATGTTTGTATAAGTTCTACATACTTTACAGTCTTTTGAGTTAGTCAACCAAACACGAATCGAATGATCATTTGAGCATGATGCAAAAATGCTGCCATCAATGTGAACGCGTACCATGCGAACCCATTCTCTATGTCCAGTGTAGGTTTTAACGCAATAACTTTGTAACGCAATGAAAACAAAAAATTCAAGTATTTGACATAAAACATTCTTCACATATTATATTTACCCAGTGGCAACCTCCCACATTTTAATGGTCTTATCTCGAGAAGCTGAGAGTACATAATCTCCAGCCGGCACAAATGCCACAGACGATACGTTATGATCGTGTCCGTGCATTGTTTTTACACATTCGTAGGTCTGCTGAAAGTCCCACAATTTAATTGATAAATCAGCGCTGCAAGAGGCTAAAACAAAAAAACCAATTTAATTTAAAACAAATATTTCTTGAATGATTATCTACTATAAGACTAAAATTGCATATTGGGCATACCTAAAAGTTTTCCTTGCGCATCAAATGCGATATCCTGTACTGAGTCTGTGTGCCCTTTGAGACTGCGTTCATATTCGCCAGTTTCGAAATCCCAAATCTTAATAGTAGCATCTTCTGAAGCTGAGACCATAAGCCCAAATATTGGATGAAATACAACCTGAAGAGAAAGAGGGAAAAACATAATTAATGCCAAATGTGCAAATTATCAAGTGTCTTTCATTATTTACTCTCGTTATGCTTGCACGATGCCCTGACAATGAGAACTTTTCTGGTGGTCTGGGTATCCATTCGCCTGGGCTGCGTTTGGCTTTTGTTGGTGCCCCCTCGATAACCTCTTTTTCGGCTTCAGACAGTTTAGCCTCTAGTTCCATAACTTTCTTTTGCAAACGAATAACTGATGTCCATTTTTTTTCTAACAAACCCCCGAATTTCTTTTCGGTTTCTGTACTGAGATCAGCTTCCTTACGGAATGCTTCTAAAGAGTCTGAGTATCCATTGCTGCCCAAATAATCGGCAATCGCTTGGTTACTAAAATATACAAAAGTACAAGTTCATGCATGTATGTTCGTCGTATTGAAAACTTACAGCTCCTCGCGTTGCCGTTGAGACAACACCATTTTCATGCTGTTCTCAATCAAAACAGACTCAAGCTTGAAATCCTTAGCAAGTGTTAACCAAATTCAAAATGTGATTATAGGGGATAAATATTTATGTAATTGTGAAAGAGTAAACGAGGGCTTCTACCTGTTACTAGATACTTGCTGGAAAGTGCTCAGCACTAACGTAAAGTAAATACTGAAAGAAAATAAGAGAAAAATCAGAAATCATTATTATTATAGTGCTCTCAGAAAGATAAATTTTTATATTTTTGATAGCAAATGAAAGAGAAATAATGGCTTCACAAACACCTAGATCCAAATTTGAAGCATCCACGAACACGAACGTTTGTTTTCTTGATTTTTTTAAATTTCTATTGAGGACAAGGAAAAACATTAACAAAGTACCAAACGAACAATAACAATTGAAGAAAATTACATTATTTTGAATTCTATTCTGCAATCGAAAATTTGCATTACAAAACTATCTTGAACGAAAGTTGTTAGCAGGAGTGCTCAAGTCAGTAAGCCATCACTCGTGGGCTTGTATTCGTGTACCACCGCGGATCATTTCTACGACCACGGCATGATAGATGCGTCTTTTGGTCCCACTTAAAAGTATTACTCTCTACATTTTTTCTTATATTCGTATATTTATTCAGAAATGTACAAAAAGAAAATTGAGCAAAACAACATAGATATTATTTGCACCACGAAGCCAACAACAACCAAAATATAGTTCGTACCCAAGAATGATAAAAATAAAGATTACGACTTGCACTCTGTTTGCATTTTTTTGTGGCAATCAGCTGATATGGTTGTGACGTCACACCAGAAGAAAAAATGTATTTTCCTTTGAAAATACTCAGCTCAGATTTAATAATATTAATTGTTTAAAATTAAGTTGTTGTGGTAAATTGTTGTTATTGTAATCACAACAAAAAAAAAAAAAATACTGTGTTTTGTGGAGTGAAAACTTTTTATTTTATTAATTTAAATAATATTAATATATTTAAAATGAAGTATGCTGGGTATAATTGCGATAATTGTAATGCCAATAAGGCATCCAATATTAGTTTCTTCCAATTTCCGTCAGATGTAGCAGTGCTGGAGAAGTGGATTAGTTTTCGCCGGCGCGACAACAGCTTCAATACAAAAACTGCCCACATTTGCATGGAACATTTCAGCGCTGATGACTTCGAAAAAAGTTTAAGTATAAAATGGGTGAATACCGTGTAATTAATTACACAGTGCGACAGTAAAAAATACCCGGGAAGTGATACTATTTTTCTTGTAGGTCTTGGTCTTGTCGAGTAAATCAAGAGTCTGTATGTGAAATTATCCAAACGCCCCCAAAAACTTGATTTACCGTTTAAAAAACCGGTTTTGCGTATATTTGCGCACTTATAAGCCTGTAACTTAGTCAACTTTATCAACAGATTTTCAGTTTCTTACCGGTTTTAGAAGAAAGAAACTTAGACCTTTCGAATGATATATATTTTATTTAAAAAAACTTGAGGGGTATTTGGAAAATTTCACATACAGACTCTTGTTTTACTCGACAAGACCTACAAGAAAAATAGTATCACTTCCCATCCCAGGTATTTCTACTTCACTAAATTTTGTAACACTGTTATCAGTTTTTTTTTTTTTTTAAAATAATTAATGTATTTAATTAAATTAAATGGGTGAATGCACAGAAATCATTAGTAACATGTCTCATAAATATTTTCACACAATATCTAAATCCATAAAATGGTAATTATTATTATTTACTAAACACAATGGAAGAGGCACCACCTACAGCAAACACAGCCAAAACAACAAAAGCAAACTCTCTTCTCTCTCTGTCGCTTGTCAAATTAGAAATAGATTTAAAATTGGCTACAGCCACAATTGTGGTCGGTGGTCATGTGGTCGTGTCGTCGCTAAAATAATCGTTTCCACAAGAACATGTTGTTTTTATAATTTGAGAGATGTAGTCGTGTAGCTGCCGTCGTCAATGTGTATGGTGCATATAAATTCTGGTGTGACGTACATGCGCACAACGAAACAAAATTCGCGCAGCTGAGGGGCGTAATCATAATTTCTATCATTTTTGGTTCGTACCCAAATTCTCACAAAAACACAAGAGCAGAAGATGAAATAAAAAATATGGTGAAAAATACGAAGCATATAATAATTAACCCCCCGCTCCGTGGTTTTGGAGTAGTATTAAATATAACAAATATAAGATATTTTTTTAAGTCAATTTTTGATTTCAATGAAGGCTCGATTGCATTCCTTTATTTTCTCAAGTTGTGTGATAGAATGAGTCATCGTTAATTACACACATATGCGAAAGCCTATGCTTGTTGGAAAAAGGAGCAAAAACAGCAGCATAAAATACTGCTACTAGAGCAAATATTCAAATGGATTGTAATTAATGAATATGAGGGGTTAATGGAGAGAAAGAGACAGGGAAAAAGATAATTTACATGGCTGCTTGTTTGCATTCAGCACACGCTATGCTGAACTTGAATAAATAATAAACTGCAGCAACATGAAAATAACAACAAGAAAAGGAAAATTCAAAACTAAACTGAAGACAAGCACACAAATACAGGCGGCAGTAGCAGCAAAGAGCAACCGAACCGCTAGCCAACAGGAATTCATCACGAGTATGCGCAATGAAATCTTAGAGGGAGATATTACCACCAATGAAAAAACTATTGTACGGGCTCAACTTCATTAAAACATAGTAGAAGCAAATATTGGAAAAGGTCACGAATTTTAAATTGGAATGCGAGAATTTCATTTGAGGAGTGGTTTGAGTGAAGTAGTGACAGTAGTCGAAGTAGGTGATGGTGTATATACTGTGCGGTCTGAAATTATGAAGTCCTTAACCCTTTGACGCCGCATTTCAATAAGACTTGATAGAAACATTTTGTACTGAAATCATGGTTATTTAGGTCTTCTAAATTTCATACTTTTATATATAAATATTTCTTTGCCCCTTGAGAATAGCTATAATTTCCATATTCTATTATCTTCTATAAACATATTTGATAAAAAAATGCTTTCTTAGTAATAATTTGAGCACTTTTTTGTGCAAAAGATTTTACGAAAAACGTAAAGAATACCAACAGAACTGAGTAAATATAGCATTAGTAGTAAAATTTGTTAAACATCTATTTTATGCCACATCAAAGTGATTTTTGCTTATACGCAATATTGGCTATGAAACATTTAAACACAGATCTACAAAATATATTTATCAACTTTAGCTCTAACTGCATGCATGAGGATATGCTCCAGCGTCTTATTTTCTTTCTTGCAGAAATGACAGCTACTGTCTTGTCCTATGCTTAGATTTTTTATATATTCCCTCAGTTTGCAATACCCTGAAAGGAAACCCTAAATAATTCTGAGGTAGGTTTTACTTAGCTCGAGGCATTGGGGTTATAATTTTCAATTAGTAACTTTGATTGAATAACCTTAAGAATTTGAATCCAGTTAGTTATCTTAGTTTTTCTTTAATGATATGAGCCCCTATATCCTAGTTAAGTAGTAGTCATTTTAATTCCCATGTATTTCTGTGTGTCGAGGAACCCAGAATATAGTGGACCTTGTGTGTCTTACCTAATTCATTCAGCTGCTCTAGATATTTCCAGACTATCTGTGAAAATGTCCATCCGATGTGTCAAAAGTGAACTATTTATATCATAATTTAGTGGATTTTTTATTTGGAATTATTGATCAAGTCTTAGCTAACTAAAATCACCTTTTGAAGATAACTCCTTGCTCTTCTTTGCTCTCTCCTATAACGTAAGTTGAATGTAGGAATAATAGATTGACTACAATGCTTAACGTTATTTGGAATTAGCACAGCGTCAAAAATTACATATATTCTCACTTGCTCCGCAGTTACTACTACCACACGACGACTCAAGTTCTTTTTTATGGTTTGTTTATATGGTTTGGTGTCAGCCAACATAATGAGTAAAAGAATGAATGATTATATTAATTATTCTTCCACAAAACAACAAAAACATAAGCAAAGAATGTTGTTGTTTATTAAATTTCATGTTAACACGCACTATTCTAGGCCGATGCTACCGAAATTCTTCTGTCATCGCACTTATGAAAAACAATAATTTCAATTTTATGAAGTTGTAAGCAGCTTTATTTTTAATCGACACAAATCATTTTGGAAGCTATAAATAAGTTAAAATGTCACGAGCTATTGTAATAAACCTTAATCCATGGAGAAGAGAAATCTTCTTTCCATTTCACTTATTTTTAGTTTTTTTTGCTGAAAACAATTAAATTTAATAACATAAATGATGAATTTCAATTTCTTATTTAACTTGATTATTGATTTTTGAAACACTACAAGTGAGGAGTTCGAGTTCAATTCAATTAAATTTTTCTCATCTCGAGAGTGGAAAATTAAGCAAAAACAAAGAAAACAAAACAACGCTGAATTAAAAAATCATGACGTTTCCGAATTATTTTTGGTTGATTACCAATTTTCAAGCAGCGGCGTTCACTATTGTATACAACATTCAACGCGAATATTGCACAAATATATACTATTCACACTGCGATGTGTTTGAATGAAACTGGTATAAACGAGTTCAAATCTTACATTATGCTTAGGTGTCATTTGTTTTCGATATTAAAAAAGTGGTATCTATCCAGCCAACAATAAAACATCACCTCACAAAGCGTTGACAATAAAATTTAAGAGCATAAAGCAGCGGCACGAAAGAGCGTAGAGTATTTGAAAATTCCACTATATCAAATGAGTCATTAAAGCGCTAAAGCGCCCAACAGACTAACTGAGATAGAGATAGAAACACAAACTTGAATTCGGTTGCTCAAGTCTTCAAGAAAAAAAAATTGTTTGCTTCCACTTCCTAAAAATTAATATGGATTATTTTATGATAGTTCCGAAAATATTTCGACTGTAGCGGTAAGCTATCATCATCTGCATTATTTTGAAAACCCCTTTTTGTTAGGCTACTTAAAAAATTATTAGATGTTGTATCAAAATATTAATATTTATATTATGTTAATTTTCAATAATCTTATATATGTACATATAAATAATTATTATAACAACACATCGTTCATTTATGATGCCCACAATACTTAGCCCTATTCAAACAAAGAGAGAGGTAGAAAAAATAGGTAGTAAGAAAGAGATAGAAACTCGCCTTGGCGTTCATGCTTGCGCCAATGTAAATATGCACATATAAAATACAGTTTTAGAGATTTTTTTTATATAATCCAATTTTCATAAAATAAACCAAAGTTCACTTTTGGGAAGGGTAGGAATTTTTTTTTTTTTTTTTTTTGTGAGACACCTTAACGTATGTATATACATATATGTATGTACATGCATAGGTAGTCAGGTGAGCAAAGTACATATTATCATTATCGTCACAATATGCATTGTTCATTTATACTCATTGATCAGATGAAATATCAGCTGAGCTGTTGTGCATATACATATGAAGCCAAAGTACAATATTTTTAGAAATACTTAGTGAAGCAATCTCAACAGAAAATAAAAAATAAAAACACAATTCCCTGTAATGGAATCGAAAATTTTTCCAATTCCATTACCTAGGAATTTCAAAATTTTAATTACCGATTACAATTCCTTGCAATGGAATTGGAACTTTTATCAATTCCATTACCAAGGAATTGAAAACATTAAAGTACAAGGAATTGTAATTGGAATTGTAATGTAATTGAATTTACCCAGCTCTGGTTGGTAATGGCAAAACCACCGAGCAGATAAAAAAAATTGCCACAGCCGTTCGGAGTCGGCGTTAAACTGTAGGTCCCTTACCATCGCCACTGTAATCTAGTGGCAGAGTGCCAGACTCTTCTCTCTGGAGACCCGAGTTCGATTCTCGGCTTGGGTATGTTTCTTATCTATCTTTCTTTCTCTCTTCCTTTCTTTCTTTCTTGGAGCTTTGGTATCTTTGGGATCTTATACGTCGCAAGGCCTGACTTTCGAGTCGTCCTTTCTTCAAATAATAATAAGATTGCGCAATATGCCTAAACCTGCCGCGACAAAACTAAAGAACATAATCTTTTTCGCTTACTGTTAAAATCAATTGTTAAAAATTAACAACAACCATCTTCAAACTAGAAACCCATTTTTTTGGAAAATAAAAAGCAGGTTTTAAAAACAATTGGAAGCGTATATAAGTTGCTGGTTATCACTCACCGTTCGACAATTTACAGAAAATATTCTAAGTGGATTTAATAAAATTAAATCAGTGACATGTATTGTCAAAAAATGTTGTATTCGCTATTGCGTTAATTCCCGAGCTATAAGCCGTTTTCGCTTTTCTCATTCATAAGAGGTTTAATGGACCGTCTGATGTGCAAAGATATTCTCCAGAATGTTGTGTTACATTATACGGAAGAAGAGCTGCTGTTAAAGCAGGTATACCAGAACGATGTGTTAAAGAGTGGTTTGTTCTTAATAAAATCTGTATTTTATAGAGGCCCGCCATTCACCAAACCTCAATCTCAAAAAATCTATAGGAAATTGTAGATCGGAAAATTCAGCTCGCAAACGGCAAAAATAAGGATTCCATTTTCTACCTATCGGAAATTTCATAGAGAAATATTTCTGCGGATGTTTTGAGCAATTTTATTGAGTTCATGCCACGAAAATGTGCACCAGCTCTGAAAAATAATGGATACGCTAAAAAATAGTGGAGATATCGAACTTTTCTATTAATATATTTCATATGTGATTTTGTTTTGTGGCATCAATTTTATGCATTTTGTTATTTTTGAGTCAATATTTTTATTTTATTTGAAAAATAATATTAAATTTTCTGTGTTTTATTACAATGAGTGTATATTCTTTCTACATTAAAAAAATCATGTTTTACTGAGCAAAATGCAATCAAGGAAGAATTCGTGCTTAGTTTTGCCCGACACTGTATATATTATTATATACATAATTATATATTATTTCAAGCATGGTATTTGATTTGAAAATAGTCTATATGCTATAGTTTCTACAATATTTCTATTCAAATCTGTCAAACTCGGCTGACAAAAAAATAAACTTGAGCTGTTATTCCTTTTCACCACAGATATATGTAGATTCATGTTCGAAAAAAAGGTATGTGTTTCATATCAAATATACATATATAAAGGTTAAATGTTATGAGTTTCCGATGTTTTCAACAGTATTGCCATTAATCTATGAATTAAGTAACAGATTCTACAGCTTATCATTTCAATGCTGTGCATACATACAAAAGCAAAAATAGTGGGAGTAAATGCGTAGATAGTTTTTCTTCCATATACAATAATATTCTAAAAATAATACAAAATCAATATCCAAACAATTCCTTGTACAAACACTAACAACACGATGACGTTGCTTTAATATATCAGCAGGAACATAAACCACCACAAAAAATCAAGAATTATATGCGCATGATTCAAAAGTTGAAAATTCCTATATGAGCCGTTAACTACAGAAGTGGTGTAAATCAAAACCAGACTTTGGGAAATACATTGGTTTTGTAGAAGTGCAGCAAAAAATAGGGTACTTATGAAATTTATTTTCCCGATGCACCGGCAGCTTTTTAAGCCACATGTTCACCTAGACTTAGACCCCTTTTGTTGGAAACTAAATGAGGTTAAAATTATTGCCTGAAGGCAGAAATTCAAATAATTAAGAACACTGACTAACACTACTTTAACGAACGAGTAGCAGAACATTGTCTTTTAAGTATACATACACACATGCGAAAAGGTTAAACATTGGGGAGTGGAGAGATATGCCCACACTTGTATGACTTGTCCCGCATTACCCTGAAGAATATGCCCATCTTTTTGAATAACCTTTATGGGGCCATTAATTTCAACATCAGTCGTTTCGTTCTAAGCGGTTGAAAGTGGTACCATTTGAGGTACAATGATGCTACAATCTGTGGCAGCCATTTCAATAAGCGATACTTGTATTAAACCAGATTTTAAAATTAAAATGTTGAAAGATATCAGTGATTCCTGTTTTTGTATTAGAAAGCATATGGAAGTCTTGAATAAGGTTAATCGCTGAAATATGTGAAATTATTGTTTCAGAGAGAGAACCAGAAAATGTTGCATGTCGACAATGATGGTAATCAAAACAAAAAAGTCAAGAGATATATTATTTATTACTTATTATTTTATTCCTCCTTGGATGCCTGTTTTATTTACTTGAACTTTAATGAAAAAAGAATTCAACAAAAAATGCGCGACATTGCCACACAAATTATTTTTTGTTTTTACTTATTTTATATTATAATTATTTTCGTTGCTGTAGATGCATAAATAAAAAAACAGCCATCACAGTTTACTCGTGCGCTAGTATTAGTCCAACAAGCATTAAACCTTGCACTTGAGGTTATTTGCGTGTTGTAGCTGTGCGTTTAATATGTATCTTTAAATTATTTTGTTTAATTTGTTTTATAAATTTTCGAAACATTTTAAAGTGATTTTGCATGACTTATGTATTTTAATTTTCAAAAATAGATTCACAAAAACACCCACGTAAAAAGGGAATTCAAAAAAAAAAAATAAAATAAAAACGAAATAAAACAAGAATAACAACAACTTTATTTGATGTTGTTGGTAAATTATGTAAGAATACCCATCATCACCGCACAAAGCACAAACCGAAAACAAAGAAGATTATGTAAATGTGGGAAAAGATGTTATATATTTATCAAAGTATAATGAAAATATCTACCAATTAAACCAAATCGCATTTTCGTATCTCACAACTACGTCTTTATCTCGTCTTACGTGCTATAATTTTTCTTCAATGCAATAAATTTTTGTTTTTTTCTATTTTCTTTCACACGGTAATTCTCCCCTCAATGAAACATTTTGTTTCTTTGCTTATTTAGTATACATGTATTTTCGTGGTTTCAACTTTTATTTACTTTTTACACAAATATTTTTTGTTGACGACGAAAATTATGTCTTTGTCATTTTTACAACTTATTCATACAAGCGGGGAGAATAAATACATTGAATGACACGCGTCGCACTGCACCGAACTACAAACACCGTACAACCGTAAATCACGCGAACGATAGCTACATGAACGTTGTCCAACCAATACTAAAGTGAGAATTCGACGGATTCGAATTGCTCAACTTCACCACGGTAAATGAAAGTGACTCAGATTTCCCCTCCAATCACTCCCACCACCCACAAATAGTTATGGTAAATACTCTTAGTGAGTTTTGTCAATTGATAACAGGGTTGTGACGAAATTGAACAGTAGACAAATTTTTCGTTCTGTGCATCCACGTCCATCCACGTGTAGTAGATCGTAGATCAAGAGTGATCTGCCAAATCTATATACATTTTGTAAATAAAAATTTTTTTTTTAGAAATATTTTAAGGAGCAAATAAATCGAAATTGGTGAAGCAATTTTTGCATTTTTTTGAAATTTATTTCTTCTTGATAATAGTATGTATTTTCATTAATCTTATTTGTAAAAAGTTATCGACGATGGAACAATAGAACACGGAAAAATCGGACAAACATCTGTTTGTATAAAAACAGACTCACATAAATAACAATAATATTATGAAGAATAAAAAGGTAATTCTGATTTTTTTCTTAACTCTAGAGTACTAATGTTAGTCGATTCGACTAATATTGTTTATATTTTGTACCACATATAAATAAAATAACAGTATATAAAACTTTTGTTGAGGATTGATGTCTAAAAATCGAAAAAGTCAGTGTTAAATACATGTTAGTCGGTTCGACTAAGAATTAGTATTTACGTATAAAAAATAGCATTAGTACTCTAGGGTTAAAGTTTTATATTGCTAAGTGGCAAAAGTAAGTTTCCAAAAATTGCAATAGCCAAAATAGGCACCTTTTCGCAAACAATTTAAGTGAATTGGCCTTCTATAATGAAAACAAGATTTTAGGGTATTTTTCCCCAAGCTATTATTCACCAAATTCATTTATTCTTTTATTACTTTAAGAGACTTTTGACCATAGTCAAAAATTGGTCAAAAATAGCGTTACGTAATATATGAACGGCCCCTAAACAACACTTTACCTGTTGAGTTAGCAATGAAATAAAAATCGAACTATGAAATATGAACAATTAGATTTCAGTTTCATAGTCTCTAATAATGATAAAATTTCTCTTAAAAAGTTTAGAACAGACTTTTCTGTCTTGTCTGATTTTTTGCTTGCATGCATAAAATGTACACATACATTGTTGAAATAATTTCTTGTGGCACACCAGTATCTTCCACAACATTACCAATATTTATTTTTCTACTAATTTTTATCAAAATCACTAAAATTAACAAGACACACTTCTTGTTGTCGTTTAGATTTTTGACAGCTTTTTTTCAGCAACTGAAAATTCTTGCATGTAAAAATTTTGTCTAATAGAAACTTGCAACTATTTTTTGACGTGAACACTTTACTAGTAGAAATTTGCAACAATTTTTCGTACGTTAACAGATTTTTTATTAGTTAAAAGTAGTAACAATCTGTACTATTTTCCTGTACGTGAACAAACCTATTGTTTACAATATATGGTAGTTTGAAGTATGAATATATAGCAACTTATGTTGTAGACACTACGAATTTTTGTGCTCTAAACAAGTTCAAGCTATTAGAACAATATATGCATATCTTCACACTTCTTTCTGATTAGTCGAACTGCATTCTACCACATTTCGGGGAAAAATATTCTGTATGAAAATAGTAAAACAAGAATTCCCAACTTCAAAAAACTAGTTTACATGAAGTGGGAGAAGAGAACAAGCCGTTCAACAATCTGCTCTTAAAGCAGGAAGTAAAATAGAAACTTATACAATACACCAATGGGGGCAAAGTAAGAAAATTATGACCGATTTTGCACAAAAATAAGCAGCGGCTGAGAAGAAACTTTTAATTTAAGATGAATTGTAACAGCTGTTAAATATTTTGTATAAATTTCAATTGAATTTTATTTAAAGAAACAAAAAGATACGGGACCACAAAAAGAAGAAAAATCAATATGCAGATAAAAAAAAAAAAAAGAATGCGTCATATGTGTCATCACCAGTCCTATGAGACTATGACTATTAACTTAATTTTTGCAGGACAACGTCAACATCTTCCCACCTCGTACTTTCAAAGTAGTTTTAGAATTTTGATTTTTTTTTAATAATTAAATTCGTACAGGAATCCAATTAGCAAAACAACAACAATGCACACAAAGTTTTGACAATCGACACAACAGTAAAACAAAATAGACAAAAAAAAAAACTGTTACGAACGGCCATCTTGGAAGAGAGCACGTACAAAGGGGAACGATGAAATGAAAAAAACAAAAGCAGCGCAGCTAGGCCAGCGGAGCACTAAAAAAAAGTAGCAGGAACAGCAAAAATTGGCTTGTCCAAAATATGATGCCTTAAACATTCAAACATTTCGAGTACACTTTAATATCAATGTAGTGGACAAATCCTAATATTATTTCCACTTACAAATTACACAATTTTTAATTATTAAAAAAATAAAAACATACACGGCATCTAATTCACAAACTTTTGAAGTCTTCTTCGCACCAGTTTTCTTAGCCAAAAAAAACTTTCCTGATTTTGCAATTATTTACTGTAAACACACAATATCTTTACTTACATTGCTTGTAAATAATTTGTTACCAAAAAATTACTTAAGTTTTCACAAATTTACGCACAAAAACTTTGCTAAATCACACACGAAAAATCTGACTTCTTTTTGAATCGATTTTTCTTAAGTTTCTTTTTTCTTTCAACTCGAACCGATTGTTTTCGAAAATTTGGCAGTACTTTTATTGTTTCTGCCTGCCATCTGCATACTCGAACCTTAACTAAAAAACAGGTATGTTATTTTTAACATAATTGCGACATTCCATTACATTATGGGTTTACTAACAATTTTATTATCAGGCCTATTATAAATTCCGAACGGACTCTCGTCGTAAACTGAATACACGTCACGAATACGGGAGAAATGCTATCATTTATTCCGACGTTTTCGTAGTTAACATTGCCAACTATCGGAACTTACATAGTTCGAATTAGTGTTGCCGATTATTAAAGTAAAATTCTGATGTTTTCTGTTTAAATCGTTGGCAACTATAGAACTATAATCAAATTTGTTTGAAAATTTATTTAAATTAATTATATTATAGTTATTATTGCGGCAACAGCATTGTTAGTTAAAAGAGAAAGTTGCCGCCAAGGGGTTTTTGCAATATTTTTAATTTGGACAATCAAGAGTGAGTTACGTGAAAGAAATTAAAAACATCGAGTTAATCTTTTTTTTAAGTTTTATAAAACTCTTCCGCCTCAACAAGGACGCGTTCAAATATGTACTGGATGTGGTACAGGACAGAGTTGGACCAAGCCATAAGTCTGGAGTAACAGCACTAAGTCATGTAGTTGGTACTTTGCGAGGACCAAGAAGTTAGAATGGAGCAGTCGACAGTCTGGCCATAATGGAGGAAAAATTATGTTCGCATTGGATTACGCTGATAATGACGAATGAGGAAAAAAGAGAGGCGTTGTAAAGTGCATCGATGGGACACATATCAAAATAATTCCTCCTGCAGAAGAGAAATTTCTAAATTATAACCAAAAAGGCTATTATAGCATCAACTCAATGCTGGTAAATATAGAAAAATATGAAAAGTACGCTAGGCTTTCATCAAATATAATTTCAGATATGCGATAGTAAAATGCAAATCAAATTCGTTGATGCACGTAGAGAAACGAATTAAATTTAACAGTTCATAATTCAATTGTTTATCCAATTTAAATTTTTGATCGCTTTAATTTTTCCATAACAGAATTGTGACATATCGGCTTGAGTCCTAGCAAAAGTTTCGTTAGCCCTGTTAAGCCTACGAAGACTTGTGGTGATTTCACCCATCTTTTTCTTACTGGTTCTCTGAAATTCAGTGGTTGCTTCAGAAAATGATTGCTGCATGATAAATTGTTTCTGCAGCAGAGCTTGAGTAGTGGTGTCATCTTTATGACTGGTGGTGCTTCTTTGAGAGGTTATTGTTGTTGTAAACTCAAAGTTTAGATAAACTGGGAAAATATTTTGAATTTTTGTTAAAATATTTGCTTTTTTAAATCAAAAAATTTTTTTTGTTGAAATATGTATTGAAATTAATAGCGTTTCTTAGAGTTATACCAATTTTGAAGCTAATAAGTAGTTTTTAATCAAATTCAATATGAAATATATTTTTAAAAACTTTTATTATTATTATTTATTTAGAGAATATTCGCATCTACGACATGATACGCATTTTACATGCGCAAATTATTACTATATAACAACATATTTAGTAAAATTATTAACAACAAATTGCTTAATATAAAGTAAATGACAAATAAAATGATGGATTTAATAACAAATTAAGCTTAAAATTAAAGAGAGTTAAAAGTGGTCTAAAGGAAAGAAACAAATGAAGAAATAAAGTAATTAAAAGAAGAAAAAAGAGAGAGAGAGAGAAATAGACTAGGAAAACTGTTGAAGAACTAAATGCTTAAAGTTTTTGAAATTAGAATTTGAATTACTTTTTTGTGATAATTTAAAGTTATTAGTTTAAGACTGCTTTCTTAACCCATTCAGGACGAGCGGGATCCAAAGTAGATAGGTCAAGAAAGTAACCCGCTAGGCATTACTATAAGTATAAGTTTAAAAATATGTGGAACCAACGATGTTAAAAATCTTTCTGGAAGGCGTACAGGCTTATCTGGATTAAGCGGGTTAACAATTTTCATTCCCTTTACATTTTTTTTTTTTTTTGAACTAGCCAACGATCAAATGTATGATATTTTTATCAGTGAGGAAGGAGAGAAGTTAGGGGGATGGTTATTGGGGTATTTAACCTCAAATTCTCTCCCCTTCCCTACGCCCTACAGTAGTGCGTTTGATCGATTTAGACGTGATAAATTCAAAGTCGAATATAAGTTTTATTTTTATTGTTAGGTATTAACAGATCTCCACTGATCTTAAAAAAATTATTTTCTAGTTACCTAATCGCTATTTACATTATCTAATTAGGAGTCAAACTGCGTGTATGTCATTATTCATATTGAAACCAATATGCATTTTTAATGAAAGCAATTTGAAAAAAAACGGAAATTTTTTAGTTAGTAACTAGTAACTAATACTTAGTGTGCTGAATAAAATTTCAAAAATTTGTCCAGCTATGTACTTCAAAATAAAATAAAAATTACACTATTCAACAAAATGAAAAAATTGCAATACCCATCTCCAAAATTGACAGTACTTAATCCGAATCTGAAGATTTGTCGTAGCAACTGCCTTTTTGAAAAGATATAGATGCTCTACATTCCATTTCGAAAAAATGGTAGTTTTGATAAAAATTGCGGCCCAAGTCCGAAAAATCAAAAAATTGGCTATATCTCTAAAACCTGAGTTGCTACGACAAAACTCATGATGGGTAAAAAACAGTGTTGCATAGTGTTATTAAAGTATCTTTTATAATGTTGCTGTTTTAAATTTTTAAGTTATAAGGTTTTTTATAGTGCCCGACTGAAACCGACTTTTTCGGCCGAAACCGAAACTGAATTTTGGACATTTTTCTAATATTCGGTCAAAACCGAAACTGAAATTTTTTAAAATGTATGTATATATGATAAAAACAACACACAAATCATTTTAATTTTTTAATTAAAACTAAACAATTCATGCACATACTTATATATGTATATAATATAACACTGACACACATAAAATAAGAAAAATACATTTACTTATTTTAATAAAAAAGAAAATACATGTTAAAGGCACTAAAATAATTACATTTTGTGGTATAGGTACTAATGAAATTCACATTTTTATTTTGATATTCAAAATTGAATAACTTTATGTTATACCATATGCTAAAAATAATTTCACAGCCCCTTGCGCACTGAAACTCAATTTACAGTAAAATTTATAAAGCCGAAGCCGTATTTTTGGCCGAAACCGAATATTCGGTGGGACACTAGTTTTTTATTGCCCAAAAAATTAATGTACTGTAAATTTTTTAGAAAATCTAAATACGAGTATATTTTTGTAACGTCATGAAATTTAAATTTTTGAAATAGGTGTAATATCTACTTTTATAATTCGAAGAGGTTTGGCTTCGCACAAATTTGCACGGCACTTTTTTCCACTTTTCCGAAAAAACTATGTACCAAAATATTACTACTTACACTGATAACACAGTGCAACAACAATTTTATGCGCGAGATTTTCCAACGATTTATAATAATTTGATCGCTGATCACGACTGCGTACTCATTTTCTCTCCATCACATCCAGTTCTCCCATAGTATGTACCTGAAGTCGGAAAAATGGGGTCTTCAGGGTCTATTAAGAAATTTCTTTATTTTAACAAATACGAATTTGATGTCTGAAGCAAAGTTGATTGGTCCAAGAACATAGGAATGACCTACGAGGTACACATTTGCCAGAATAGTGCGAAAACCGAATCATGTTTAAGTTCTCTAAAATGGTCTTCATTTTCATAGAATTAACTTTTAGTTATTTATGGCCAGAAATTTTCAGTTAATTACGAGTTTGTAGACAGCAATTTTGAAAAATGTGAAAAATGGCACTTTTCTTAGCATTAGATTCGATAAGAGAACTCAAACATGATTTTTTTGCATTGATGTATTGATAAAAATTGTTCATCTATGCTTGGCTACAATGGTGAAGAATAAAAAAACAAATTGGTAACAAGTTGGTAACCCTACTCTATGCAGGAGGCAAGAGTAGAACAGTTTCTGAAGTTAAATAATACTTACTGGCACCGCACGTGTTTGGAAAAATCCGAAAATTTCGTCTATGACTTTGATTCGTTTGTAGGACCATTGAACATAAATGAATTAGAAAATTATTCTTGCATTTTGTTTCTCTTTTATTAGGAGTAATAAAAATGATATGAACATTGAAACAACTTTGGCTAAAAAATTGATCAAAAACAAAAGTGCTTGGCCATTTATTCTCAAAAAAACTTTCGCCCATCACTGTATACCAATAATTTACGCAATATGGGCGTGATTAATGGTCAAAATAGCCATAATTGTTTACACTTATGTAAAATAGGACTAAAACAATGATTGGCATTGATTGAATTTAACACGTTTAGCTTGTATGAAACGCTCCATGTAAAATTGCACAGTCCCATACGTAAGATTACACCGTTTTACAGTTCTTTTGCTTTTAATATATTCACATCTATCGCCCAGCCACACCCTCTTCCTCAAATTTTGATACGCTCATGATCAAGCTCATGTTTGAGAATTGGTTCGGTATGGAACAATTGAGTCTCCATATGAAATTTTATTACTTTAGCTCGATATGATATTGGAAGATATTGGATTTTTGTGAAAATGCCACGCCAACTTTGAAATATGGTCACATTTTATAGCCTACAAATAGACACATATACAAATGCATCTCTACACAAAACTTGATTAAGATCGGACAAACGGTGTATGATTAGATCAGGAAAATACATGGAATTAGACACTAATTTTATGTATGTGTGTACATGTATTTATGCATACATATAGAAATTTTATATATGTTTTTCTTAAATATCAAAATTACATTTTGCATCTAAATAAACCTCAAATTAAAAATAATTTCCATACGTCATCGATCCGACTTATATGCACACTCAATTTTTCGATCCGAATTACAAGCAATCAGTTTTGTTTTTTAAAATCCACTAAAATGAAGGAAAAAAACCCGTATTTTTATTAAAAAAGCGCTAAATGGAATTTTTGTGTGTTTTTCGTGGTTGACAAGCCTTAAACTAAAAACCCGTTAATTCGTATTTTTCTTATTTTAACCTCATTAACTCTGGGATTGTATATCCCAATAATGTTCGAAAACTTAAGTGAAATGGGAAATACGGTTTCGATTTTATTTGAGTTTTGCTGGCTGTCAATGAGTGGATTGTATACATGCAGTGTCATCATTGGCTTTGCTATAATTCCCGGTTACAAAGGTTATAGCAGACATTATCCCCCATTGGAAAACTTAAGGATAACTGTAAGGATTTAGAGTCCTGGACATATTATTTTTTTAAATTATTTTAATATTTGCATAAAACATTGAGATAAAACCAGATTTTGAGGAAAAACTCGGGGGGAAAGGGTTAAATCGAAATCTCGTTAAATCGAAAACCTCTGTAATTCGTAAAAAAATTGCTGCTCCCTTGCGATTAAAAAGAAAATTAATTAAATACATGTATTTTTAAGATAATGGAAAAAGAGTATTTTATACACTTTGATCACAAAAAAAAATACAGAGTAACAATTTATAACTATCACATATCGATGTCGAAGTCTATATTCTCTTCATTACTATCAGCTTCTTCTGGCCGTAACTAACACACTCTTTAGCACTTAATTTAGAGGTGAAAAAAAAGTTATTTTTTTTTTTTGTAGTTAACAACTTTGAAAGAGGAAGAAATGTGCTTTAATTTTTGATTAAAACATTTTTTTCATAAATCTGAAATCCTTATTTTTACCGCTCAAAGTTTCCCTTGCGAAAATTGATCCGAATTACCTACACTTACGTTACATTGCTTTCGAACTCAAAATTTCTCAATGTGTAAAAACTTTATATCGTACCATAAATAAATTTAATTTCTTATCAATCATATTCACAGTCAGTCAGTGTATCGACAGTACAGCACTTCACACAGTCAGCCAGTAAGTCCGAACTAACTTGCAACGTGGGTTGCGATTAACAAAAGTTATATTAGTTTGTGAGGTGTTCTCAACGAAAACAGACGAGAACAAATATAATAGAATCGAACCAATGAATTGTGATTTGTATTACTAAAAGTGGAGCAGCTGTTTAAATTTTAAAATCAGTGCGTTATCAAAACCAAAACAATAAAGTACGAATTACTCATGATTCATGTTCATGCTCATGTTCGTACTCATAAGATCGTTAATGTGAGTTAGATTTTTGCATCATTTGTTTTGTAAAATGCAATAGTATTTTACCCATTCTTGGAAGTGTAGATAAAAATGTAATTTTTTAAATGAGTGAAACGGAAATACAGAAGATGAATATACGACGTGTTATGGAACATCATGGAATGTCAATTGCTTTGTTAAATACAAAAACAAAATATTGGCAAAATTTCTCTATTTATCACAATTTAATTGCTAATAATTGATAATAAAATAAGATTTTTATCTGAGAAATAATCAATCGATACGCTTGTGATAACGGTAGAAGTATAGCACGAATGTCATGATCATTCTCTCTTTCTACGCTTCACTCTCAATCTCTACATTGAGTTCTTTTGTTGTATTTTTGCTTAAATCGCTATAGTTAAATAATAGCAAATTTTAAAATATATTTTGTCATAACTGTGGCAAATATGCTCACGTCCTTGAATCATTAAAACAAAGGTGATCTATGGTAAGAATATATACTAACTTTTGAGAATTAGCTTCAGTTAGTGTCGATGAGTGTATATTCTGTTTTAGCTTTGTCACTAATACAATGGTGTACAATTCTTTATAAACATGAAAAATTTGTAGAGTAAATTGTTTTTCGAGTGTCTCAAGTACCGCGCATAAACTTAATATTGCGTTTAGCCAATACAAATGGTGGTTGGTCGGAAATTTATTAAAATCAGAGATTGTTTAATCGTTATCATCGAAAACGGCAGGGTGTGTAGTTGAAATAAATTTGAAGAAATAAATAAATTAAAGTTGGTTTTTGTGGCCAGCAACCTCAAATTTATCCATGTTCAAATATTGTCTTCTTTGTTGTTACGGTAAATGATTGCACGAATTTCGTATCCTCGATCGTTATCGAAAAAATTAAAGTTGATCAGGATGCCTTAAAATCTAACGTTGGGTATGTTGATCAATATGAATAAACGAAAGTTTGGTAAAGAACGCTTTCAACTCAGGCACGAAGAGAATAAAAATGTGTCCTTTAGTTGTAGTTCGAGTTCATATTACAGGCTCATCCGGTATAAATAATGGTGTTTTTCCTAATTTGGGTGTAACCTTCGGGTTCTATGGGGTTGACTTTGTACACAAAAACTGGATCTACACATTTTCGCAAATAACCCAACTTGTAAGAATGGTGACATAAAAATTGTGAATATAAACATAAAAAATAAAATGATGAAATTTATAACCATAAATATAGCTTCAAATTGGTATCAAAAGAAACCAATTAATAACAAAATGAAACAAAAATTCATACAAATGACGAAGGAAATGACGTGAAAATGTGCTGGAATTGATACAATTTTTCATATCAGGTTATAATAACGCAATAACAGATAGATATAAATATAATTAATAAGAGTGAGGAAGAAAATAATACCAATTAATATTGAATTGGATGTGGAACGGAGTAAATCAGAGCAACAAAGATAAATAACAAAAGTTGATAAATAATAAATCGTGTAATTTTAATTAATGCCGTAAATCGAAAAAAAAACGTGCAACTGATAACAATAATGTGTACCAGAATGCTTCAGACATGTGTGAGAAAAATAAGTAAAAGTAAATAAATTACTCACATTAGAAGGCAAATCAATATATATTGACATATGATTTTCATATTGAAAGAAGCAAAAACTGCATACAGCCAACCAATTCTTAAAAATGATTGCTAAATATTGCGCCTACCTAATTTCAAATAACAACAAAAATCAGTAATAAATACTAGCTAAAGGAGCATAATAAATACACAATCCGAAAATAAACTGAAATAAACTCAAGTGCTGCTTTCCCCTCAGCGGATACTCAAAGATAAGAGCGTAGCGCGTATTATTATCGATGATAATGACTATTGCTGCTGATTTATTTAACTTGTGTGCTTAACGGTGGCGGACGATAAGTTATAAATTTCTCAATCAAACTAATTTTTGTTTCTTTATTTACAAACGCAATTAAGATAAATAATTGTTCGATTAATTGAAATTATCCAAAATTCCAATACATGCTAAATTAACAACAACAATAAATTTTACATTTGCAACTTGCAAAGACGACATCAGAGGACATTAATTAAGAAGGTGTTAACAACATTATTCACAAAAGCGGAATACACTTAAATGATATCAGTTTTCAGAAAAAAAAATATTTATAGCTCATTTCCTTGTATAAAACTGGTAAAAGTTAAATAAATTCTTTAAATTTCTTTATGTACATGTGCACATGCAATACTGCGAAAAAATTTAAATTTAAAATTTTTTGTTTTTATAAATCTTTTAGCTTTTTACCCATGTATTTGTAATGTGAAAAGATGTTTTTAATTTTATTACGAATGAAAAAACACTGGAAGCCACCTTATACTGTTGTGCGAGCTAATTTGCTTGCGTTGTTTTTGCTGGCTAGCATTGTCTCAGTGGTTCAATCTCAAGCTACTACCTCCAGTGGAGAGGAACAAGTAAATAACGGTAAGTTATTACTCCATATTCTTTAAATCTTTTAAAATTTGTAATCCTATCCGTGGCTAAATTCTGTGATAAAAAGTAATAACAATTTAAGTGTATTTTTCTTTTGTCAGGCGAGTTCGATAGTATAAAATATAACTTTTAACGAGAATACGGGAAAATTTCAGAAGATTCTATGTTGAAATTATTTAAAAAATCATATCAAGTTTTTGCAAAAAATGGGCTTAAAAAGTAAATTTGAACGAAGTAATGATTTAACAGGTTTAAATCCTCCGATAATGTAAAATCATATTTTTATAAATTTACTATTGCTACTATTATGGGCAAACGTACCATTGAGGACCTAGGCAAAGTGAAAAGCCTTTATTAATCAATTCTTACTCATAGAGTATTCGGACTCAAGGGTTTGCCCTTTTTGTAGGATATTTAGAGGTAGGAAAAAAAACTGAACTAAACTGAGAACAAGAAGCTGTTACCTATGCCATTTTATGCACTGAATCCTGAATTTCTAGACGGTTGAAACCTTATAGGCCTGTATTATTTTTAATTTATGCAATAAGTATATTTTTTTCATTCGAAAAGCTCATGCATATTATATATCTAAGATAAAAAATTTTCAAGACTTTCGGGTAAAAAAAACTGCAATTTTTATGTTTTTAGATGAATTGGGGATAAATATTGAACCTTCACCATACAGTATAAAATTTACATTAAACGATACAGAAAACTTTGAACTCATGTATGTGACTTGTAAAAATGAAAATGAAAATCCAAATTGGTTAGTATTTTATTTATTCAATAATAATAGTCAAGAAAACAATTATAAAATATAATAATTATAGCGAAAACCTTAATCCTTGTTCTACTTACTTGGCAACGCTCACTATCAAGAATTTAACAGACGAAACAACATTTGATAAATCTATTGAAGCAGTAGAAACTACATACAATGGTAAGTAATTGCAGTAGTAATTATAATTTATTTTATTTTATTTGCCTTTTAGAGCCCACTGTGAATATAACCAATGTCGAAACAAATGCTGAAGATATTAAGATAGTTTGGGAAGCTACTGATAGAAGTTGTATAGGCTCATTCACAATTGATGTGAAAGCTATTGATAAAGATTTTGAAAAGAGTTTTAAAAATATGGAAAGTGAATACCACATAATAGGATTGAAACCATGCCAAGAATATACAATTCAATTAAAAACATTCAACATTGCAGAAGAATTGATTTCAACGTTAACAACTATAAATTCAACAGAATATGCAGGTAAGTTAGTTAGTTGTTGCACAATGAAAGCATTTGGAATCACATATTTGTTTTTTCTTTATACGAAGAACCGGGAAATGTGACTGTCACAATTGAGGAATATGAAAATGCACAAATGTTGGTGACTTGGGATCAACCAGACTTCAAAACTTGTATTAAATATTATTATTTGAAATGGTTTATAGAAGACTGCTCGAGTAATAGTATCGATTTGAGGGTCGAAAGCGATTCAGGTGAAACTATTGAACCAAATAATCCAGCTACTCCAGAAGAAGGTAGCTATCATACACTTGCAGAAATATAACATTTGTATCATTTTTCGTACTTTACTTTAGGTGTCTGTGAATGGCATGCCAATGTAACAGATAAATATGCTAAGCAGTATATCATAAACAATCTACAAGGTTGTGAAATGTATGGTTTCGAGATTTATATAAATAATGATATAGATCTAAAAAGTGAGCAGCAATCTTTTGTATCACCAGAACAAGGTATAAATATTGTAGCTACAATACTTACATTATTTCAACATTTACATAATTTATAAATATATCATAGTTCCTGGTTCGGTAGCGCTTGAACCATTGAACATAAATTCCACTAACATAACATTAAATTGGAGCCCACCGAAAGCACATGGCAGGTGTGTGAAACACTATCAGCTTATGGTGAAAGGGCCTTTAAAGAGATCTGCAGAGGAGCAACAAATATTTGAAAACCAAACCTCGGATACAAATTTCTTATTTGATGAACTTGATCCTTGCGGTAGATACAATTGCTCGATCGTGGCGATATCACTCAATGGAACTGCGGGTGAATCGTCTAGCTTCTTATTTGATACAATTGAAGCAAGTGCGTCTTAATTAACTTTGAGTTTTCTAAATGAAAATAATACTTTTTTGCTCTTAAATGTATTTCTAGTTCCCACAGCAGTGCTCAATAGCAAAGTTGATATTGGACCACACACACTCAACATTTCGTGGGAACCGCCAGCATTTGCCGATTTATGCGTCTCTGAATACCGTCTTTCAGGATGGAAGGATCAAAATGTTCTCGACCCTATTTTCGATAAAACGACAAGCGAAACAAACATTCAATTTGAAAATTTATTCTCATGCCAATCATATACAATTCAAATTATTCCAGTCGTTGGAGCAAGCAATACCATAGATGGTGAGCTGAGACACATAGAGGCTGAAACGTCTGCGATCGCTCCAAAAAAGCCAAATAATTTACAAATCACTGGACTCTATCCCCATAGTTTGGAGTTGAGTGCTAACGACGATGATGTAAATAATAATTGTGACATAATATTTGCGCGTTTTATTTGTGAATTGTCTGCTAAACAACCGCTTGATGTCCCATACAAGGTAATAACTAATGCATAATACAATACCTGTGTATTGTGTATTATGTTTATTAAATATTGTACATCTTAATAATTATGAATTCGTTGAGCTGTTGAAAAACGCTCTACACGATTTAGTATGTGTACATAATATTTTATTATTTATAGTCAGCTATGCAAGATGTTGAGAAAGGGCGGGTTGCCATTCTTTTTAAAGCACAACTAACACCACTTTCACCACATACGGAATATCTCTGCAATGTTGCTTTCTTCAATGTGGCTGGTTGGTCTAGCAATGAGTCAATTGTTAGAAGTACTGCACCATTCTGTTAGTAACATATGGAAAAATCTAATTTTGTTTTATTAAGTGAAAAAATACTTTCTTTATAGTTCCAGATCCACCGGAAGATGTTAGTGTTAAAATAATCACAACGGAATCGTTGACCGCCATGTGGAAAGAGCCTAAATATGCGAATGGAAACATAAATTTATATCATTCGCATCTGCAGCTTGTTGAGGCAGCTTATTACATTCCTCCTAAATGCAGCCGTATTGTAGTGAAACCCTTATTGAGAACAACGGCCCTTTTTGAACAACCTTTCACCACTTTGCAACCATATGTCATATATAGTATTCAAGTGGCAGCTCAAAATCAATATGGAGTTGGTGAATACACAAAACCTTTCATGATAATTACAAATCCTTCGAGTGAGTTAAATGAATAGCTTGGGAAAAAAACTAACCATTTACCTTTTAATAGTTTCACAGCCTGTACAAAGCTTAACAGCACTACCTGAAGGTCCATATGCAACTAACAGCGGGGAGTATGCAGCGAAAGTAAATGTAAGCTGGTTAGCACCATGCAAATCGAATGGTGAAATAGAATCATTTATATTGGAATTCACTGGGGAGCGTCAGAATTATAGTCCTTTGAAATTTCAAAGATCGGTGATACCGGAATTCGATGACTTGGGAACTATGGTCTATAGTGAAAGTAATTTGAAGCCGGAATATAATTTCACTGTGTCCGTAGTTGTTAAAACAAAAGATGTTGATATCACTAGCGATGAAGTACTAGGGAAGTTCGATGCTCCTGCCGGAAGTATGTAATTAATCGTTAACATAGATGCATTCAATATTTTAAAATAAACTTTACTATAGTACCACAGAAATTAAGCGAAAATGTTATGGGGAAGACACGAGTGAATGCATTCGAAGCAGATAACCCTACAAGTTCTGCGGTGGTACGTTTGCCGGCAGATATTTTAGAATCTGAATCGGGTACGATTCTCTACATGGCATTGTTGTTGTCGGATAAAGTATGTACATGTATTTTATTGAATATGTGAAATAGATTTACTTAATTTAGTATACGTATCTAAAAACAGAGTTGCAATTCTAAACCTGAATTGCTATATGGTGCGATCAATTCTAATCAAAATTGGCCAACTAGTGCCAGTTGGAATGACGCCTACGATCATAATGCTAATTGTATATATCAATATCAAACTACACCAGAACGTTGGAAACCAACAAATTCAGTTTTCCCAAAAGGAAAAGAATTTGAAATCAAATATATAATTGGAAATGGTCAGCGTGAGGGCATTTATTTAAATGGCCCATTAAAAGCAGGTACTACGAATGCTCCAAAGTTGGAGACAATAGTGTATGAAGGTTTACCAAATTTTAATGAATTTATATGTGCAAATAGTTGCCATGCCACCATCTATGTATAACCTATTACTTTCGGCCTCTTGAAATTTGCAAAGTGTAAAAGTGAAAACAAAAAACTATGCAAAACCCTCGAAATTTGATTTTGTAACACACCTTCATCCTCATGTCTTCAATTATAATTATAAGTGAAATGATTTAAATGCTTTTATAAAATTTAATTTCCATAGATACGGACTACTATTTAGTTATACGCCTTTTCACAAAATCCGGGTATAATGATGCTGCACTTCTGGAATTCCGAACCGATTCACTTGTCAAACTTACACTAATTTTAGTCAGTGTATCTAGCTGCCTATTTTTAGCGCTTGTTGCTGGCCTTATATATATTTGGATTACGAAGCGTATGATGTGGTAAGAATTTACTTTTGAGGGAATAAATGTTTTATTTTTAATTGCATTTGTATGTGTTTTGAAGGAAACGTGAATCATGCCATGGCATCGAGGATTCATTTGGCGATGTTCTATCGAAAAATTTTGCCATTTTCTACCGAGAGGTCTCCAAACCAGAAAAAATATCAAGGGAGTTCAAAGAACTAACAATGGTAGCGATGGATTTGAGTTATGCTGCTTCTGAAATGGGCTCTAATAAGAATCGTTACGCTGATATATTTCCATGTAATATCCTTATTTTCTATATATGAGACCATATAAAAACTATTAATTCATTGTATTTTATAGATGATAAAAATCGGGTAATATTAGATATAGACGCTGAAGGATCTGATTACATCAATGCATCCTTTATTGATGTAAGGGCTGAATTAAATTATAGTTTTTTTGTTTTACATTTCAATATATATATTGAATTTACAGGGATACAGGCGTAAAAAGGAATACATTGCTACTCAGGGACCAAAACCAGAAAGTACAATGGACTTTTGGCGTATGGTGTTGCAGCATAATGTTCGCATTATTGTTATGGTTACGCAATTCCGCGAAGGAAATGAGGTAAGTTAAATTTTTTTACACGTTTAAGGATATTTATTTTATATATGATATGATATCATATATATTTTCTAGTTTCACAAAATCAATACAATCCAATATTGTCGGTAGTCATTCATGGTGTTTTATATTAATTTGCATGTTTGTAAACGAAAGTAACTTTTTCTAAAATTGATACCAATCAATTTTAAACAATTCATTATGATTTGATTTATTGTATGCCACTCATGAAAACACAAATTTTTTTTATTTTACTTTCTTGATCTAGTTAAAATGTCATGAGTATTTCCCGTATACATCGAAAGGCATCAATGTTACGGTGAAAAAGAAAGATACCTTCGAGATATACGACCGCACCGAAATGTCTGTTACTCATGAAAAATACGGTCTTAAGCAAAAAGTGGTACATTTTTACTTCAAAAAGTGGCCCGACCACGGATGTCCCTCCGACCCAACGCATCTTATAACATTCGTACGTAAGGTGAAAGCTGAACGAGTTCCTGCGTACTCGCCGATAATCGTACACTGCAGTGCTGGCGTTGGTCGAACTGGGACATTTATTGGTCTTGACATTATAATGCAGCGTCTGAGGAGCGAATCAAAAATTAATATCTATGAAACTGTGAAAAAATTACGATTTCAACGAATGAAAATGGTGCAAACGCTTTCTCAATACACATTCCTATACACCTGCACGTATGAATTGGTGAAACATAAAAATACACGTGCCAACCACAAACTTCATAATAAAAGTAACAACAACCATACCATCACCAATACAACCAGCAGTAAAAAAGTTGTTAGTTTTGAAGTCAATCCTGATTTGAATATTGGTACAGTGCCAACGAGATTTCATGGAAGACGCAATGGTTCAGATCTGAGCTCTGTGGATGAACATGAAGTAATGGATAAATGTAATGGAAAATCAATACAAACGGAAGCAGTGGTTAGTATACCCATACAATTTAGTGGCTCGCAAAAGGATTTGAAATCATTGGATGAACATGATGCTACTATCGACAAGAGTAATATGAGAAATCGTAATGAAAGTGCTATGTGATTTATAATAATTTAATGCCGATATGTATTTATTACATACTTATATACCTACTTATATGAGCCGTTGCGTGCAACCTAGATGTACGCCTTTTTTGTAGGGAACTAAATGAGGCCAAAATTATTGTGTTAAGGAGAAAATCCAAATAATAAAAAAACGGACTTACACTACTTTTGCACGCAACGACTCATATATATACACATATGATTTTATTTAAAAAACGAATTAATGTGCAATAATAGCCAAAGAAAATATGTAATATAATTGTTTTTAAATATTTATGTACTATACAAAAACTATAGTGAGACAATAATAAACGTTTTATCATATCATTTTATTTTTGAACCTTTAGTAATAATGCGGAAAAGTTGTTATCAGGGGAGGGGAATATTAAGTCACATTATGTTTGAAGTTTATGCATATGAATGCTTTGAAAATCAATAGTTTTAAACGATATACAGTTTTATTTACACTTAATAGGCTTTGAATGAAAATTGTTAAAAATTATATAGCCCAAGGGGAATATTTGAGTCGGTATATATCAAACGTGCCCAAGTTCACAGACGAAAAGTTTCCAGATTTTTTATGCAATACACACTGGCCGAACAAATAAATAGTTTAAACAAAAGAAATGTGTCTAATTAATGGCAATTAAATTAAAAAAAAACCTATTTAATATTAACTATTTTTTCAAAAGTGACTAAGTCTAATTGTGAGTGTAAATCAAAACTACTTAAGTCTTTATCAGCCAATCGCATGCCGTTCATGCATTTTGATAAATTTAAATTTTTGGCTGTGCATTTATGCAGATGCTTTATGTTTTTTATATTAAGATTTCTTACATAAAAATAATATTCACACTTTCAGAAAATCAGCAAAAAGGCTACCAGAAAAACCGAAGCTATTTTCAATAATTTGAATATAATATAAAGAAGTATATACAATTTAAAACTTGCATTTTCTTTATATAGTAAGTATAATATTTTCAGAGCCCCCAAATAATCGTATGGGAACCAAGGTCTTGTCAAGTCCTGCTTAAGTCCAGGTAACTTTTTTTAAGTCCGATTACCTTATCATTGTTTTTTCTTCCCGAAATGTCTCCAAGAACTTATTTCTAAATATTTTAACAGTTTTGCAACGGCGAAATCAAATAGAGAGTAAGCGTAGAAAAAAACCCCATTTCCCAAAATTGTCTTATACCATGTTCCTATTGAGCCGAAATTGCGTGGTTTCGGCAAATGGTTTCGAACGAAACTGCGATCGTTCACATTGTGAAGCTGGTTTCGATTATGGCTTCGTTTGACAGTACACAGCTACGATACGGCTACGATAACACTGTGCAACAATTTTAGGATCATGGAATTTAACGGAGAAGCAGCCAACACAGGTCGGTAGTACCGGTACAGAGTAACAAACCCCTAAGAGGGTTTTAAAAAGTTAGCTCGCTTTTAAATGTTATAAATTTTAAATGTTTAAGTTGAGCTGTTTTAGTGTATTTTTAAATTATATTTTCTGTTTATAATAAGGACAAAAATTTTAAAATCTAAACTTTATACATTTTTGTTAATAGTATTACTGCTTATTTTTTACAAAAGTCATGTAATGGATAGTTTAAACTTCTTGATATGGAAAATTAATTTAATTTTAAAATTGTTAACGATATTATTTGTTATTTTGCTGAAGAAAGTAGTACAAAATAACAAATATCATTCAAGTAATGATTTTTAAAAAATAAGCTGCAAGAAGCGAACTTTGAATGCCTATATCTTTTGAAAGTGAGCTAACTTTGCAAAACCCTTCATTGTTCCGCTCATCGTCTTTTTACTTACTCCGGCGGTATTATTTGACATTTATTATTCGTCTTCGTATGTGAATTTTGTTCGAGTGCATGGGATAGCCCAAGGTAGAAGTATTTAAAGGTAGATGCATTTTTTCAAACAGTGGTCCTTTTGAGTTTTTGACAAGTAAGAGGAACATTTTAGAGGTGCATTTTTTGAAATGGGTACAAAAAAGAGAGTTAACAGTAGATTATTAATACCACTTTTATTACTTAGTACTAAATTACAAATTTTATTTACAATAAAAAATAAAAATAATGTTCTTTAATTTGCTTTCTTTATTAACAAATACCTTGAACATGTTAATAAATAATATAAAAAGCAGAAACTAATTCTTCCTATGTACATGCAGTACTATGCAAATTATCTTCCTATAAATTCTCACTTAAAAATTGAACCATGAAAATACAACGCTGTTGTAAAAAAAAAGGAATAGTATCAAAAGAAATGATTTCCCAATTGTCAAAGTTCCTCTTACTTGTCAAAATGCATCTACCATCTTAATTCTTCTGCCATGGAAAAATTTTGTAAAATTCACATTCTGCTGCTAACTTAAGCCGGCAACTTGACCACACTGTAGCAAACGCGAAAAAATAATACAACTCTTGTTTAATTTTCACGCATTCCTCTTTGCTCTATTAGACAGTGCTGCCAATTCCATTTCATTATTACTCTTGACAATTTTTCTTCGTTTTCTTTGACATTCGCGACTTTAAAACATTTCTTATAAAGTTTCTAGGAAAGCATAGTATATTTGTAGAAAATGTCGGAACGTAAAGTGTTAAATGTAAGTACAAAATAATTTTAATTAGCTCTCATTACAATAAAGACAATGATTTTCTTCATAGAAATACTATCCACCGGATTTCGATCCGTCAAAAATCCCGCGGATGAAATTAGCCAAAAATCGACAATACACTGTTCGTCTGATGGCACCGTTTAATATGCGATGTAAAACTTGCGGTGAATACATTTACAAAGGAAAGAAATTTAATGCCCGCAAGGAAGATGTAGAAAATGAAACATATCTGGGTATACGCATTTATCGTTTCTATATAAAGTGCACCCGCTGCTTGCAAGAAATATCCTTTAAGACAGATCCACAAAATACTGACTACGAGATTGAGGCGGGAGCAACTCGGAATTTTATGGCTCTAAAACTGGCCGAAGAGCAAGCACGTCGAGAAGAGCAAGAAGCGCGGGAAGAGGAGGCAAATAACCCGATGAAATTGCTTGAAAATCGTACTCAACAATCACGTAATGAAATCGAAATGTTGGAGTCGTTGGAAGAATTGAGAGATTTGAATCGACGACAGCAAACTGTTGATTACGAGTCGATGTTGCAACAATACAACAACGCAGAGACTGAGCGTGAACGTTTAGAGCGTCAGGAACGTGAAGATGAGGAATACATCAAGTATGTGTTATTGTAGTTTAATTATCTTCCCACCACTTCAGGAAGGCTTTTTAATTATTTGCAGATCAGTAAATTTTAACAGCAAAACATCAGGTTCGAAAATAATTGCAGAGGAAATAATTGAAGAGATTAAGGAACAAAAATCATCAAAAGATGAACGCCTAGCTCCAACACAGCCACCTGCAAAGATGGCAAAATCCGTTGGTGCTACATTTAAAAACCAAATAGGCTCAAATATATCGGCTAGCATTGTGAAACGAAAACAACCGCTTGTGTTAGTTAAGCCTAAGACATCAAACGATACTGAGGGAAAGGCAAGGATTGAAACGAAAACGACTTCTAATCCCGCAATCACTATTCAAGATACATCTAAATCATCGAAAGGCAGTAGTACATCTGGTGGTGGATTATCGCTTCTTAGCGCATACTCTGACAGCTCAGAAAATTCTGAATAGGATTAATGATTGTTGACTTTTCACTTATACACTGGCCAGTAAAAGAATAGTTAATGCAAGGCTAGCATGTAACATAGCTATATTTTTGTATATAAAATATATTGATTTAACAAATTTTTGTCATTAATTCAAACATCCCAGTACCATTTCTTACTGGTAGACCGACCATTAAACGACTTGATGGGGAATTCAACTCGTCTATAACTCCCGATCCAGTTGCATTTTTAAGGAATTGCAAGCATGACTCAAATGACATTTGCTGCAAAGGTGAAGAAGAATATTCCATTCCCTTGCGCGAAAGCGGCTTGAATGTACCGTCAAAGGTCATGTAGTCAGCAATAAGCGAAAGATGTCTCCGACTAACTGTGATGCCATAAACTTTAAAAACATTAGTGACTTCTCTGATAATGACTTGGGCAGCTGCCTCTATGCCATAAGTTTTGGCAATCGCATGTATATCGTTCGAATACAGACGATTCAAATCAAGAACATTATTGTGCTTGAACATTTCCACGATATTTATGCCATCTGTTTTTAGTAGTGGCATGTCATGTTCGCCCTTGTAAATAATGGCACGTCTAATATTCTGCACCTGATGTACAACACATTTTCCAGCCAACTCTCGAATTATCGACGAGATATCAGGCTTTTTGTATTTCATATCCAACTGCAAAATAAACGAAATTAAACATGATATCAAGCAAAATACAGTAAAAATATTATTGAAATTAAACTAACATTAAAAGTAAGTTTACACCACAAATGGTGCTTCGTATCGTAGACATATTCATTGACCATAGCATTGCTCAACACCTTATCAACTATTTCATCGTCAAGAGCAGAGTTTTCGGTATCGTCGACTTTGATTGGGTTCGTGTCTATGTTGTATGGCGCCGACATTTCGTCTTCCACTTCATCAGCATCAACGTCACCATCAGCGTCCTCAATCTCTTCGACATCATCGGGATCATCATACTCAGTTTCGTCCAATTTCCGTGATTTTAATTTGATGCCAGTGGCGTCATCATCATCATTCTGCCAAAGTATGCAAAGGATCGGTATTAAAATTTTACTATGTATTAAGGGAAATATTTACATCACGCTCGTCATCAGAAGAATCTGCATCATTGTTTGCTGATTTTGCGGTCTTATCTCTTTTACTTTTTCCAGTTTCCTCGTAGTCATTGTCCAGATTTTTATCATTGTCAACATCTTCATTTTTCTTTGCTTTCCCTTCGTCAATTTCAATGCTATAGAGAATGAAAACTTCGACTATACGAAATTATAAAAGCGTCAAAACCAGATATACTTACACAGATTGCTTAGAGGTTGAAGATCTTATAATTGCGCGGAAAAGCAATTTGAAGAACGACTCACTCATAAACTTTAAAATTGATTTTGGCCGCACACAGAAATCGTCCTGATAGGATTCGCGAGGTAAAAATTGAAACCGTAACTGATATCTATAAGCACGTTCCGGTTGAAACACGAATTTTGTTTTCACATTAACAACTGAAATAAATTATTAGATAAGATTATATTTGGAAATAGGGAGGGGTCTTCTTGCGAATGCTGAACAATAACGGACAATTCTCTGTAGTCGCTTTCCTTTTTAAGGCAGCCCCTACATGCTGGATCGTCGATGACACCTTAGACGGAGGAGGAAGTTTACTGTTCTTTCATAAAGCACGCTAAATTAGCTTCCTCTATGAGCCTTTCCCACGGAGTAGTTAATTTATAGCATAGATCTTTACGTTTTTCGAAAAATTTAAGAGGTCTAGGTTCTTGAGTTCAATCTTTCTGTCATTGCAGACCCCCATTTATTAATCACATAGCACATATATTTAGATAAATAGATAAAGTTAATACTTACATTGCAATGTATCCGCCAAAGTGACTCGATTGAGCTTAATGCGCAATTTATTTGCATTCTTGGCTTGCGTCGCCATGATCGGAATATCCATAGATGGCGTCTTAATATTTGCTGATGCAATCATGAGAATCTCACGCAAACGAGGTATACCGAGAGTAACGTTCATTTCACCACGTCCCGCAAAATGGAAAGTGTTCAATGTCATCTGCGTGGAAGGTTCGCCAATGGATTGTGCTGCTAAAAGACCCACCGGTTCACCGGGTGCAGCCAAGGATTTTAAATTCTTCACATACATTATATCCGCAATAGCAGATTTACGCTTTGAATCCGTATCGGTGTCTTTGTAATCTTCAATAAGGCGCTCGACGGATTCTGACACGGATCCATAGTAACTATCCTGTTTGTAAACCGACGCAGTAGGATCAGGACAGTGTGTGTACTTTTTTCGATATAGTTCTTTTTTTTTAGCATCTGCCTTGTTCCACAATTTCAAGATGCTTTCATCTAAACGCCGACGGCCAGTTTTGGTATTGATTTCGTTGGGGTTTTCTACTTCGATTTCATTGCATAGCTCCGCGGAAAATTTCGTGAAAGCAGATAGAAATTGCCTTGATTCAGATTCAGCGGCTTTAGACTTCTTTTTCCAGGAACGTATTTTTTTAGCATGCCGTGTAGTCTTCGACAATGCCTCTTCATCTTTTATATTTGCCATTTCACTGGGATGAAGAATCACAGATGCATTGCTTGCTAGAAAGCGTGTGCAAAATTTCGGGTTGAAAAACTTTGATTTCAGAATATCGAGGCCATCTTCGCCATATAGATATTGTACAACGCTATTATCGCTGTCACGCACCGTCAAGTCATAGTTTACGGTCAAGCCCTCGAGATGTTTTATTAGACAACGTTGTAAATAACCAGAACGTGATGTTTTTACGGCTGTATCAATGAGACCCTGAGTGGTTGAGATAGTGCATTAAACATATTTTATTTATTTCATTAACTGTTGTCTGGAAATTTACCTCACGTCCCGCCATGCAATGAAAGAAGAAATCTTGTGGTTGTATTCCTGTCATAAAGCGTCCATCGATAAATCCACCCGATTTGGGTGAGGTTTCAAAGGCGGTGAAACTGGGAAGCGATTTGCCCGATATCATCAATGGTGGACGTTTGCCCTCCAATTCAATTTGACCGAGTAAACATGATATTTGCATTGTGTTGACCATTGAACCCTTGGCACCAGATAAAACCATCAATTGCAAATTATTTGAAGGGAACTTCGAGATAAGGCCATCAGGGAGGCAAGTCCTAAGTGGAGAAATAAAATAATGAACTGGATTTAAGTAAAATAATGCAAAATAAATTAATTACTTATTAATATCGTTGGTGTATCCATCCAATAATGATTTATATTTACGATCCAGTATAATACGAAATTTCGGATCTTTGATGTAAGCCTCTTCCATTTTCTCTGCGAGCACATCGAATGATGGCACATCATCTAGTTCTAAGGCTGCAGCCACAGCAGCATTGCCCACCTAGATTCGTTTCATTCAATATTGCACTGTAGTAAAACTATTACCAAGGAAGATTATTATTTTTATATTTTACCTCTTCGCGACATTCTTTGATAATTTTGCGTCTCTGACTATCGGCACCAGCAGTTACTAAAATATCCTGTACACCTAATGTAAATCCCTCCCGCTGTAAGAACACAGTGAAAACTTTTGTGAATGCGGTAAGCAGACGAGTAGAAACTTCTCCGCCATACAGCTGAAATATACATATTTTCATAAAAATATTGTATTTAGTTTTGCGATTGGTGTTCATAATAAAATATAAAACCCTCACCTCATACATGCAGTGTATCAGACCAAATGTGGTTGCTCCATATTGTTGCTTATCTAAAACACCAGTAAGGAGCTCACCTTTATGTATGATCACACTATGTTCGGACATGTCATTATCTTCTAATTTCCGCCCACACACTGGCAATCGCACAGATCCAACACTCCATTGCTGAAAAAAAGTGATTAAATGAATAAATGAATGTGAAATTAATTTGTACGTACTTTAGCGGCGATTTTAGCATGCGTATGTAAATTGATTCTCTCGTATCTTTCTGGTATCAAGTTTATAATAATTGTGGAAAGTATCTACAAAAAAATTACAAGTAAGACCACAGAATTATTTTTTGTTCAGAGTTCACAATACCTGCTTACCCGACCAGAGCCTTGCAGGCTTTAGAATTGTTGGCGGCAGTAATTTAATGTTGCCTCTTATGTGAGACAGTCCTTGAAACACCAATTGTTGATAATCTTCACGATTAAAGAAACGTCCGCGTATTGAAAGTTTTACACCAGATATAATGTGATCTTGAATTAGACCACCAAGAGGTGTGCCATCCTTAGGAACCAGATAATTGCTGGCTACATTAACTGCAAAAACATAATAATCCAAAGTTTGACTACTTTATTGTTTATTCTATATATAAAACATGATGATGTACCCAAATTATAGGCCTCGGCTCGTGCAACCTCACTTTGTGGAAAGTGCGCGTTCATTTCATCACCATCGAAATCGGCATTATATGCTTTGCAATTTGAATAGTGCAAGCGAAAGGTTTTCTCTCCAAGTAAAATTCGAGCTTTATGCGCCATAATCGATGGTCTATGCAAAGATGGCTGACGGTTAAGCAGCAGAACATCACCGTTGAGTACATGTCGGTGCACAACTTTAATGCCATTTTCCGGATAGTTGAAAAGTAGTTTTGCCATACTTTCACGTTTAGCTGCATTATCTGCTGGAATTAATGTAGTATAACCTTTTTCATCTTGAATGTAGTTGGCGCTGCATATCATGAATAAGAAATTACAAAAAGTATATGCAAATGCAATGTATAGTAATTACCCAGGGTGTACATCAGGACCATTCATCACCATTTTACGCAATTCAGCGACATTCCATGGCGTCACTGGCACAGGATATGACAATTTTCGTGCGAATATATCTGGAATGCCCACTTCTTCAACGTTTATATTTGGATCAGGTGTGATTACAGTACGTGCTGCATAGTTTACACGTTTTCCCATCATATGCTTTCGAATAAGGCCTTCTTTCTTTTCAAGCACTTGCTTCAAGCCATGTGTGGATGGTCCATCTCGCGTGATAGCAACGTCGAGTAGCATATCAACTGAAGTCTGCAGATCTTGCCAAGCAACGTAAAGTTTTTCGTGTGGTGTCTTGCCTTTGGTATTTTCGTATACCCGAATAGCTTCTTCGGACAGATCACCCTTTCTCCCTTTAAGTTGTACCATGATGACACGCAACACCGAATTGTTTTCTATAATGTTGCGATAGATACCAGTTTGTGGATGTTCGACAAGTTGGTCGTGGAGCACGTTGATTGGACGCGCTTTGGACGGTGTCACCGGTACAGTGTCCATAAAGAAAATATCAACAGGACAAAAGTTATGATTGTCTACATTACCTCCAGATGATATTTTCATTATAGGAAAAAAAAGTTTCAACAAATCTGCATAATTTTTAAATATCTGTCGCAGCCAATTACGACATTCATCGGCAAATATTACTTTATTTTGGCCTGCAAACGTTTTCAACTCAGGCCTGGTATTCTTCAGTTCCGCTGCTGACAAATAATAAACCAGCTTGCGATATAGATATCGTATTTTACGCAGAGGTTTATCACAATGTAAACACTTTTTGTTACTGACGCGCTGCAGGGCAGTGTGTGTAATTGCAGATCGTAAAGCATATGAAGTTTTCGTGTTGTGTAAGTCACAATTGCTTGTCTTTTCCAACAGTTGGTACATTTCACCGATGCGTGGATGTACACAATTACCATTCTCAAGTTTCACCATATGCTCCGAGCTTTGACATACAACTTCAGATTTGAAAATTTCCAACTCTTGTGCTTCGATAATATATCCAGCGTCTATGAGACGTAACTGCAACATGAGCACCTCACGGACATGATCTGTAATATAGAAGATAATACAAAAAATAATAGCAATTTATGTAAGCTGTGAACCTTTCATTTGTATCTTGTAGCAATGTACACAGAATATTCCCAATATCTTTTGCACCAACTTCATGAAAAATGGATTATACACGAGTGCATTTAGCTCAATGTGCCCCATATGACCGGGACAAGCTTGTATGTTGCAGCACGTGGTGCATGGATCCATGCGCCGACCGTTGGTACCCATAGCATTGTCATAAAGTCCACCCGGAAGTGGATGACCCAGTGGATCGAATGTTAGGCCAGTGATAATTTTTACTACGCTGAGGCGTTTAATCTCCTCACTGGTGAAAACGGCAAACTCCAATTCTGCTGGGAGCATATCGATGTCTAAAGTTTTCGTGGAGCCCATTTTAGTGTGATTTATTACCCCTATTGAAATCACTTTTGGTTTTAAATAAATAAAACAATTTTTCTCCCAACAAGTAGACAACGAAACCAAAAATAAAACAACAAAAATGTGATAGGATTGACAGAACTAAACAGCACGTGTATAATACAGGGTTGTGAAATAGGTTTGGTAAAATGGTATCGAATTGTATAAATTTATTTTCCCCTGAAAAGGTATTTTTATCAAAAAATATAAAAAAATACATAAATTGGCATAGACATATCGTTAAGTCATCATAACAAACAAAACACAAACTACAGGTATTTCGAACGCTTTTCCACTTGCGGGAACAGTCATTTAAGAGGGTGCTGACACGGCGCAAGCATGAACGCCTGCCTGAAAGGAAGGAGGAGAAAAAACAGATAACAGTAACAAAGAGATTGAAATTCGTATGTCCTTTTCTAAGTGTCTGGTTATACTGGTGCTCGGTGTTCGACGAACACAAAACATTAGGTCCGTTGATGTACAAAAAATTGTGAAAATTGTTAATAGCTATCACTGAAAAAGTGTTCACGTACTCGTTTTACGTATGAAAAGAAAATCTGTAAACGTACAGAAAAATACGGTATAAAAAAGCTCCTGAAAAAAGTACAGAAAAGTACCACTTATTCTAAAAAAAGAAAACAAAAGTAAAAACTATAAAAAAAAAATGGATGTGTGCAAGGCACGCAAGATATTTGATGTGTAAACCAACTGAATGCCATATACATAAGCTTACATATGTATAGCCATATATAGGGATTTGATGTATAATCTATATGCTAGGTAAATAATTCAAACTATAACAATTCTTTTATAAACTTAAAAATTTATTAGATATTATTACCTTTTATATTCACTATAAATTGAAGATTGTCTTACATCATTTCCCGAAGAAGCTGCTGCATTAATCTCCTCTTTGAGGTCAAATACTAATAGTATGATCAGAAAGTGAGGATTACATAGAAACTTGCCAATTATTGATCAGATTGCTGATTTTGTTATTACCAAATGTAATATCTATCGTATGATAAATAATTTTAGTGCAATATTTTTGCATTATATTCGTTCCAACAATCCTTTTTCTGTTTCTTAATTCATTTAACCCTAGGATGGGCATCTCTTTGGGAGGCGGTAACATAACCTCCTGGGCCCACGTGAATAAAACTATAGTTATGGTCTATTACAGCATGTGATTGCACTGGCAGATGTGCGCTAACGTAAATGATGGTGATTCGGATCGATGTATATAAGTCGGATCGATTTTGCTTTGCTAATAACTTTTCTTTGGTATTTTTTCCAATGATTTCCTTTTTTCGAAACGAAATGCAACACTAGTGGAATGCAATACCTATTTCAAATTAATTAGTAAATAGTGAAAACACCAAGAGTGAAAGTGTTTTCATACAAAGCCTTAGCAATTGAAATAAGAAAACCACAAATTTTATATTTAAAACTTTTGTGCTGGTAAGAATATTTATAAATATTATATAGGGTTTTGTTCACTAAATATTCCATTTTGGAAAGCATATTAAGAAAAAAATTAACTTTTACAATCGATTCGAATTACCGACATGCGTTCTTCTACATGATCCGAATTACAAGCAAATGAGGTGCTTGCATAATTACAAAAGTTAAGAAAACTGTATAGTTATTTTGTTGTAATTTAGATATAATAGGTGATGTTTGGAGGTACTTTGGATCGACCCTTTGTTTAGAGAGTTTTTGTGGAATTTGAATCAAAGTTTAAATAAACGTGAAAATTTTTTTTAATTTCAGTTTAAAATTTTGCATTTTAAAATCCAAAAATATTTTTTTTTATTGATATATTAATTGAAATTGAAAATAGTGTTTCTTAGTGTTATATCAATTTAGGAAATAACAAGTAATTTTTAGCTAAATTCAATATGAAATATATTTTTAAGAACCAGTTTGTGTTAAGTGATTTTAATTTTTGACTATGTCAACAATTCAGAAATTGCTTAGAATAATTTGAAAAAATGATTTTTTATATATTTCATTGTTCAGCAGTTCATGGACTAGCGGATACAAATTTTATTACTTTAGGTTGATAGTGTTTGAGTGTTGGGAGACGAAAATCCGAGCTCTTTAACACCGCAGGATCTGCTTAGATTTACTAATAAACCTGGTAGGAACACAGGATATAGTACAATGGACGTAAAACTTGTCTGAATGCTGTATTCTTAAATACCTCTTTTGTTCTTCCAAAAAAAAAAAAAAAACTGTCGTTACAATTTGATGTTTTGTTTCGTGTAAGAAAAGTATTTTTTTGCGATCCCGTACTTTTGTGCATTTTTGTCTACCACCGAGAGTGTGTTTTGTTTAAAATGTATTTAAAATACGGCACTTTTTCTTTGAACGACATATAATATGTAATGTTATACGTTTAGCTCATTCATTTATTTACAAATTAGGTACCTACAAATTTATTTAATAGTAATAGGTAAAAACATAAATTAGAAAAAAAAAAAAACAAACAGCATTCAAAGTTATGAAGTCAGAACGAACATGAAATCAGCATCAAATCATAAGTACACATACATATTTTGAAAATTTGTGCCGCATATGAATAGGCAACTGCTACTTGAAACTTTTTATAAGCGAATGAAAATACTCGAGTGTATTCACTGATGCGTAAATAACGTAATTAACTTCGCGTCCTTCCTCACTTGCTCGCACGCTGTTCTATTTTTGCTCGTTTGGTTTGTCATAAATCAAAAGAAAAAGAGAACGAAAATTGAAAAAGAATTTGATTTGAATTTTTATAAACTTACAAAAACAATTAGTTCACCACATTCGACTTTTGTATGGGCTACTTTTAGTCAAATAGAGACTCGCAAATTATAGATATTTTCTTAAATACTGCAAAATTTATTGATAAAGTGCATTTGAAATATTGGATCGCATGCGACAACAACGACACTATACATTAACAAATCAGCAGTATAAATGTTTTATACTGCCTCCAAGATGCCTATAATTATGTTGTATGCATAACGCTCGTATCTTTTTTCGGACCAAAAACTGTATATTTCTACCAAAAAATTTTAAAAAATTGTAAATCAATGAAAATTTGAATCGTAATATCTCCTTCTGTAGTTGTATTGAATTTGTGGTTTGAAGAAATTTGACGAACCGATTCCGGATTTGCTAATATGTATTTATAAAAATCAACGCATGGATATTTCAAGTTACATTTGACGATCAGAATCGCCTTCAATGTTTTCACTTATATCAATAGTACACTCGCAACGAGTTGCCATTGTTCTCTCAGACGTTTAGCGTTGCGATTGATAAATTTGAATTTCGTATAAACGCGGTATTTCGGTAAAAATAAAAAGATCTAAAAAACAGTATAATACCGCGGAAAACTGTATAGACACGAGCGTTATGTGTGCAGTGTGCAGTATAAACGCAATTTGCTAAAGTTAAAATATTTATCCACATTTGTGTTTTTTGTGCTCGTATTCGCGAATTGAATCTTTGAAATATTACATATAATTTATTTAAATATTCATGCGTTTTATGTGCATATATGTATATAGGTATGTACATAGATAGTATGTAATCGTAGTATGTATATATAGTATATACTATTTAAAATTAAATACAATTAACACTTAAAACTCTTTGGTCTGAAGCTTAAAATTTATCACACGTCAATTGGTATTGCCAGTTTTTAATAGCCACGTCCTGCTCGTATTCGCTACGCACAGTGTCCACGAGCTCCGCCATTCTTTGTGTATTTGCATTAGTTTTTCCAACTCTTGCTGTTTCTGCTCCTCCGGTTCCTCCTGCAGTTGTTGCATTTGACATTCTTGTTGCTGTCGGTAATTTGTTATTGGCTTGATACTCATATTGTTCAAGTTGCCGCTGTCTTCGTAAATTGTTTGTCTTTTGTGGTAATTTTGGTACCGTGGTTTGCGGTTGGTGCTGCTGTTGGTGTTGCTTCGTACGACCATCTTTGCGCCAATGGCTATCTCCGTAGGCAGCGTTGACGTGACTGTTCCTGCTGCTATTTCCGCTTGCGTGGTTGTTGCTATTTTTGGTGTTGCGGCGAAAGATGGTCGTCCGAGGAAACCACTTTCGTCATAAGCAAAATTTCGACGAATGCGTTGGCATGTTTAAGGGATCACGTCGCAACAAGTAGACACACAATCCCAAAATCGCCAATAGCACAGAAACCAAACCCAACATCGCAAAAAAGCCTTGTTTGTAACGTGCGGCGTCGGCGTTAGCTTCCATAAGACGTATACGATTACCGACCGCATCACTGATGCCTTCGTAAGTTCCATCACCACTGTAAGCGGCCATATTTGGAATCAATATATGCCAAAACCCGTGCACACGTTTTAAATGCAATGCATAACCGGAGTCCTGATGATTAGTGAGATATGATTTAGTCCGGCGACCATCTATTACGGACTGTCCAACAGCTGCTTGATAAGGATTGCTATACTCATTCCGGTTAGATCGCGATATTACTCCAACAACTCCATTCGGCTTGTCTGGCTCTAGTAGTTTTTCGATTTTTGGTAGGTTTCGTTCAAAAACCGCCATAGATCCAATTGATTTCCCGCTATCTCTTTCTACCAGTTCGCCGAGATTAAAGATGAATTTTCGTTCCTGGGTATATGGCAACCAAGCATCATAAATTCGCCCTGGTGTCGGATTGCCGCTTTTCACAAAATTAACAAACGCAGTTCGTAACTTTCGGCAAATTTTTTCCTCATCGGCTGTAAAGCGACGTCTGGAGATTTGCTGAAATAAACTCGGACCGAAAAGTAGTGGCAGATCGGTAGCATGTGAGGCGCCACCGAAAAGATTCACTTTGCCACGCATATCCATCGAATTCGAAATTTCGAAGATATATGCATATATAACTACCGGGGATTCATCGCTAACATTTCGTCGAGAGCTCAGCAACTCCAACGTACGATAAAATGGTGTCTCATAGTAGGATTCCGAAATAAGTCTTTGCATTGCATTCAAAAGATATTCCACGCTAACAGCTGACTCTCCGCTAAAATAACGCCAGTTGAGTGCGTCAATAATTTGAGTTGACGCTCTTACCTCGCCGCCTTTGTTTAGCAATATTCTTCGCAAAACATTGGGCAGCACTGTGTAATTGACATATGCACGTATAACATGATAATCATCGCGTGCCATATCCAACCAGTAATCTTGTAGAAAGGCGCCTTCGTTCGAAGTAATGCCAATTAGAATTTGTGGGAATGAATTGACAAGGCTTCTGTTTGATAGCAGCTCATGTAACTTACGGGAGACAAGTGGCCCCAGTGTCAATGTACCATTTCCATGGTCATAAACACTTTCGAATGCCTTTTGCAAATCGCTAACACTTTTCATGCGCAGGCATGAGACCATTTGACCACGACGCTCTTCAAAATGACAACCTAATTTCTGAATTAACACTCTCGAAGCCTCAACAACGGTCGATTCTGAGTTTAACATCATATCAAGATCACCGCCAGACATGAGTATCACTTTGGAGAAGAGTTGATTTTTAACCTCAAACGTTGTTAGTACATGCGCCATAACACATGGCGCTCCAGTTGTACCATGACCCAGCAGTGTAACTTGACTTGGATTTCCTCCGAAACTCTGTATGTTCTTCTGTATCCACTTAAGTGCCAGCTGCTGGTCCTGTAAGCCATAATTACCCAAAAGTTCTTGATTAGCTAAGCTAATCCAACCGAAAATATTGCTGCGATATTGCACGCTTACTACAACGGTGCCTTCAGCAGCAAAATCCAAACCGGTTACACGATTATGCGCCCAATCATATGACATTTCCTCACCAGTGATTATCACAAGAACAGGTAGATTACCAAAACGTACACCGGCCTAAGATTAGGAAAGTAACCAAAATGTCATCAAATGTTCGGCACACAACAGCAAATGTTAATTATGATGATAAATACTCATACCTCTGGCACCCATATATTTAAATAAAGACAATCTTCATCCATTGCAGGTGAACGCGCTAATGAGCCATCAGCGGACTCATCGTAAACTGTGTTTGTTAGTTGAGAACAAATTGGCTGCATACTCATCGCTTGTAACGTTCTATTCCACCCGTTGTGTGGTTGTGGTGGCTGCCAGATTTAAAATATTTAATTAGTTATGGTGTAGTTATCATTAGGATATTTGATATAAAACAATGGAATCATAGTGAATAATTTTTCGGTACAATATCTAGCACATGCTCGAATTGCCCGGGTTTACTTTTGACCTTCTGAAAAACGAAAGCAAATTACCCTTAAAAGCTACTGCATAGACTTTTAAAAACATAATTGTATAAACTTTGTTTAATATTACTAAATATCGCTGGTTGCTGGTTGACGGAACAATTGAAGCATATAGTATAAGCGTGATAGATACTTACTGCGAAACGCAAATCGCCAACTGGCGGCTGCGCATATGGTATGCCCAAAAAAGCGTATACTGCAGTGCGTGAAGAGTCAGGAAAAATTTTAAGCTACGATATTGCAAAAAGTTAGTTCTTTAAATTGGTGAACATTTTTATTACTGAAAACACTTACACCCATTAAGGAACCCTGTTCCAACGCAATGCTTGTTTGAGTTTGCTGCGCATGACAAAGACTTCGAAGAATAAGCAATTGAATTAGAATTATTTCCCTCATTGTAGTTTTAATAGATTCTGCCTTTGAGCAAACTTTCATATTTTCCTCTTGAGACTCAAAAATACCACATTTCAATAAATCATTAATATTTCGGCGAAATCATTCACAAAATTTGCTTTAATTTAATGTAATCTTTGGTCAGTGGTCAGATGTTTAAGCTTCAATATACAATAACAAACTAAAGTCTAAATAAAAAAGCAGTGAAACTCTGCAACAATTCTATAGAAAACTCTAATTGTAAACAAAAAAGTAAAGACAAAAAAATAAACCAAAAACTCCAATGGGAGAGCAACAAAAATCATTCATCCATGCAGTGCGACGCGGCGCACTCGACATGATCATTGTGGTGGGCCAAGTGAGTAAGTGAAATACAGCTGCGTTTGATTATTATGTGACGATGATCATACATATGCGTCCAAGTTGATCGGTGATATATTATACTTTGAAAAATTATTCCACAGTAAAAAATTAATTTGTAGGCTAATAAATGCTGGAGTCGCGCAGAAAAACAGTCTTTATTTTAAAATTTTTTACATCAGTGTCGGCCGGTTAACACGACCCAATTATTATTTCACTCTCGACACTTGAAACGCCCTTCTCTACAGAGAAATTCCATCAAAGCTCGTTGCTTGCACCTAAATGCAATACAATAGATTCAAATGAAAGATAATGCACAAAGAACATCTATCGGGAATTTTCACCACCGAGCCAACGGCGTTGCATTTTATAATCAATTCTCCTCTTGCTCGCAATCGACAATGTAAAATGGGCATTTATTGGAATTCCTATGAAAACCTTAAAGATCTCGCTTTCACCGATGGCATACGCTTAGTGTGGTTTGAATTAAATTTGCCATCGAAGCTAATTCTTCTAAATGAAGCCTTGACAAGGTTTTTTGATATTTTTTTTTTTTCGAAAGATGGGATAATTTTTGAAAAAATATACAAAAATGCGTTGCTCTGGTCAAAAATCATTCAATAAGAAAAAGTTCATTATCTTTTAAAATTGGTTAGTAGTACGTGTTAACATAGTAAGTGTTAACATAAATTCTATTTAGATAGCCCAATATCTTCAGAAGCAATAGCAAAATGCATTAAACCAATAAAATGGAAGTGGATTGGCCACATTTTATGCTTTAACCACCTAAAGACATTAGTTAGTATTGAACACTTAGGGAAGCCGTGAAATTCTTGGAAAAGTTACTTCCTTATAAAAGTTGAAGACTGCCCCCAAAAACCGGAAAAATAGAAATGTTTTATCGAGATCCTTTGCTCTAATGGAAGATGCAGGAATTAATAATAGATGGTGATGAATCTCTATTTCAATTACTCAATTTTAGAATCATTAGTTTGCTTCCTACGAGCATCTATTAAAATTATTTATGCAGTAGTACAAAAAATAATGAAGTATAAATACCTGGGAAGTGATACTATTTTTCTTGTAGGTCTTGACGAGTAAAATAAGAATCTGTGTGTGAAATTGGCCATACACTTGATTTACCGTTAAAAGTCCGGGTTTGCATACCTTTGCGCACTTATAAGCCTGTAACTTAGTTGATTATCAACAGATTTTCAGTTTCCGATTCTTGCTTTACTCGACAAGACCTACAAGAAAAATAGTATCACTTCCGCACCATGTTACTCTATTTTAAAAACATTTATGAATTTTATTCATAGTGTAACTTCCGCTTCACTTATTCGCATTCTCACTGTTAGTTACACACTTCCGCATGCTTTTGATGCTGGTGGTTGACGACTATTGTAATAAAATATTATATCTTATTGTTAATGGAGATGCCCATGCCTTTTCGTGGTTATATCCACGAATGAATGTACAAAATTATCGTTTTGCAAAAATATATTTTTAATGTTTGAAATATAAATCGAAACTTTCATGAAAGAAATTTGGAATATCAGGATTTGATGAACTGTAGACATCAATTTTAAATTGCGTTGCATATTTAATTCAAAAAGCGTAAAAACACATAATTGTGATTTTGTCACAATCGACAGTCGGCATATAGTCATGATACATTGCACAATTTATTAAGTTCATTTCATAATGACATTTTTAATTCTTGCAAAACATATTTGTATTATAGCTTGTGATATGGCAATAGAGAGAGAGAGAGAAAGAGAGCGCGAGAAAGTGTAGTAGTCGCTGCTGGATAACTGGTGGTAATTTTAGTGTTGTTTTGTTCCGTGTTCTTTGGAGCGTGCTTCCGTTTTAGAAGTGCTAGACGAGCGGTAGCTTGATATGTTGGGAATTGTGTGGTGTTGGAGTTATACTTTATGGGAAAATTAATATAGCGATATACTATGTATAAGAATACAGTGATGGTCCAGTAAACGAGTCCCGATATAACAAACGCTTTTTTGAAGTCCATTGATAATGGACGGTTAGACAATTAAGTATTCTATATTTAACGAATAATTTTTATTTTTTCATGTGTAATTTTGTATTGCTAAAATGAAATTTACGCATGCTTTGTTTGTTTTCTTTTAAACATGTGCATATTCGTACAAACATACGAATGTATGTGTGTATTTATACAGTTCAGTTTTAGTGATATTTGTTAACGGCCGGTCGCGTTAAGTGAATTAATTTAAGTGAAATTCGATACGAAAGCGACTTCCATTGAAAGATAAAATCAAAATCATTGCTAATTATAATAAAAAAAATCACTAAAAGAGATCTGCATAAAGTTTGGAATTCTAAAATCAAGAGTTTACACTATTATAAAAAATCGTAAAAAATTTCAACAAAATGTGAAAACTACGCCGCCAAAGGAGTCTTTACATGACTATCTTTGAGGAAGGGTGAATGGAAATGGTTTGTTGCACAACGCGATATTGCTTTTGGGCAACGCCCCTAGCCACCCTCCCTTTAGTAAATTAACGTAGTCAAGAAGAAGTGGGTAATGCTTGTAAAACCACTATTCCCCGAGGTAAGCAACATTAGAATCCACAGCAGAATTGAATTTTTTAGACAACCTAATATAATCGAAACAGCTGCTGTGAACAGCATAGCGGAAGAAAATGATATAACATAATCAACACATTTGTTTTAAGATATGTCCTAGAAAAAGCTGCTGACTTCAGCATTGCTTACACAAAGGAACAAAGATAAAACGATTTTTCGTTATACTAGACCACCACTGTATCTAGTTTTTATACAGAGAGAAAAAATAAAATATTACCCGTAAGTTTTAAAAAATCTGTAGTCAATAGTAAAATAGAATAAAATAAAATAAAAATGAATTAAATTAAAAAATTGTTCAACTATTCTTAAGATCTTTTAAAAAAATTTGACGTCTGCATAATTTGACTCGAAATTATCTCTTTTTTAAAAACTTCAAGCTTTAATATGCCTGTGAAAAATTTCTATCGGAAACTTTCAAATATTACATGAATACATTTGCTGGCAAGTACATGCAACAAGACATGCACAATGTACAGTATACATATGTACACACATGTGCATATGCATATATTGACCAACCACACATACACACCCATAAATCTTAGCGCTGTGATTACATAATCCCAGTTGAACTTAGGATGATCGTAGGAGTAATCATCAAGCACTCCAAAGTCACCAATGGATTACTCCCTATTGATCCAGAGCTCTTGCATTTTGTACTCGTTGTAGCCTCCAAAAAGAATAAAGAAAGAAACGATTACGAAAATGATCCTTTTCTTACACATATGATTTACATTCCTACCAAATATAGATTTATCTAACTTGTATCTCTTAAAAAAACAAAACTACAAAATAATTGCCGCCAAAATTCATGACGCCATGGCCTAGTTGTCTAAAACGAAGACAGTTGTGGCCAAAATTATATTTTTATAATGTAGTTCTTTGTTGAGAAACTTTAAATAAAATTGTTCATTATTTTTAAAAATAGTTCATATGCAATTTCGAAATTGTATTTTGTTACTGTATCGAAGTTTCTCGTTTATTGCTCCTTTTGGAGCAATGAAATCATTTTTTTTTTTGAGGTACTCGCTATTTGTGCAACTGGGATGTTCGCTTGCTACTGGATCGCTCTACTGTAACAGTATTTATGTTTTTGTATGTACATGTTCATTCTTACGACGCCTAATGATGAGTGTTACAAACAACCATTAGCTAATCAAATTCAATATACAGTATTCCGCCTAACCATTAGAAACACCATAAAATTCCTCTAATTTTATTTGCAAATGCAGTGAGTTTTAACAGTTTTAAAAAGATATTACCAAACTTCTTTTTTTTCACTTTGACTTCCAAATTTTTTTTTTTTTATTTGCACTTACAGTGCATCAAGTTTCTACACAATTTCACTTTCAGCTGTCTTCATATGTGTGTCTACAAGAACCTGGGTAGCCGTAAAGAGGCGACTAAAAAACGTAATTTCCCCCTTATTGAATTCGTACACATTGCATCTTTCCCCAATCTCATTATAATCTGTTTTCTCTTAATAGAATTAAAACCAACAAAGTTTTCGAACAATAACATCTTCGGGAAGCGAAAAAATAGAGGAAACTACATTTTTTAAGTCTCCCCTTTACCGCGACCCTGAAACTTATAGAGCTACTGAAGTCAACTGGCAGATATAGAATATTCGGGGAATGTTTATGCAGTTATGGTAAATAGTCAGAAATAGTCAGGGTTAACACTGATTTATACCGTAATACTTCAACGGACATAGGCTTGGTTTTTGGTAAAAAAACAGTTCCTGAAAAAAAAGTTTTGCAGCCTGTTTTTAAAAGTCTTAAAACTCACTGTATTTACAAAAAAATTAGAGGAGAATTGTGGTGTTTCTAATGGTTTGGCGGTACACTGCATGGCATAGTATGAAAACCAAGCAAAATATGAAATTCGTTCGCTTGTCATTCTTAAGCCAATTGTGTTTGCAACTGATATACTATGCTTTATTTTCCTCTAGACATTGATTTGATTTTGGCAACAGCAAAGCGTAAAACTAATAACGGAAACGTCTTCTTTCCATTCCTTAGCACACACACACACATTCAATTAGAGTATAAAGGAAGTACCCTGGATGCATACAATCAACTCAAAATGTTTAAGCTATGAATTTCTGTTTTCTTCTACTACGGCTAGTAGTGTGGTAGTACCACATGTAGAAGTACGTCGTCTTTAATCTCCTAAAAGTACATACAACAAAGAAGCTTACTTTGGATATTTGGCAAGAGGAATGTGCAGCATTTACTTCATTACAACGCAAACTGCAAATATTGTTGCTTTCAGCATTCTGATGTGTTTGGAACATATTCGTTGCAGTTTGAATTGTGAAATGAATTTAGCATAAGTATGTAAGCTTCACTCACATTATATCTTCTCATATATTCTTGCTTGAATGGATGAAATATGTTGTAATACACAGTGTCCACATTCGGAAATGTATCTACAATTGCCAATTTAATTGAAGTTTAGTGTCATTCAATATAAGAAAAATAGATGCAGAAAAATGCAATTTCGATTTTTTTATAAATAACTTTTTATCTTTTTTCCACGCCGTTCATCGGGGGTGAAATATTAAAATTTTCATAAGCAAATTCTCATAAGCTTACAGCCTATGCCTTAGCCAACACGACTTCTCCTTTGACTATAATTTTGAATGGTTGATCTGAAGGTTTCCTAGAAACCTTCAGATCAACCCTTTTTTAATACGAAACGAAATACCCTTTTAAATAGTACCCGTGCATAAATGTTCATAATTCTTGCACAAATACCTGAAAATAAAATTTATTTACTTAATTTGCATTACGCAAAGTTTATATTAATTAAACTTTAATTACATCAATTCACCAATGAAGGACGGCGATGTTCATCTGAGCTTTACAGAATCCTATAATTGTTGAATGTGAAAATATGAACTGTATGTACAGTGGGGTATCTAGAGAGCGCGGGTAAGACAGACTGAGATTGAAATTTTTAAATCAGAAATTTGTCTTATGTTTAAAATGCTTTTCCGATAAATACACTGAGACATTTTTCTGCTTTTAACTCTAGTTCAAAAGTAGTAAATATTATAAAGAAAATATAAAATTAGCCAAGTAAAAGTATTTTTAAATATATTTGAAATAAATTTAACTAGCATGTTCGACAAATGGAAAACTCTTTATTAAGGCAGCAGATTGGATACCTGAGACAATTTGAATGGCTACATTTCTTTATTTATTCTGTACGTTTGTACGTTTTCTTTTTTTTTCATTGCATTTGTGCTGACAATCCTTTTTATGTTTCTTAATTCATTCAAGAATGTTAAGAACGCATTCTTTACATTCTACCGCATGAGTTGGTATAGAAAGAATATTCTTAGTAGGAATACAATACTTCATCAAATTTTGAATAAGTATGTGAGTTTTGTTATATTACACTGTCCCACAAAATTTAAGTTTTCCATCGGACTGGCGATGTAGTCATGTAGTAGTCTAGAGATTCCTCCATCTAAGTTTATACCCCACATTTTGGGAGTACAAATATAATGTTTGTAAAATGTTAAATTTAAAAAAATTTTGTAGTTTGACTTTTACAAACTTTATTTAAGAAAAGTATGAAATTTGACATTGTGAGATTATTTTTCCAAAAATAAGGGGGTGGAGGGTGTTTGATGTTCTTGATAAGCAAACTTTTTCCCAAACACACGAAAATACTTTTATTTTTATGCTGCCTTTTTTTTTTTGTATTTTTAGTGCCTTTTTGGCAATTTTATTTTGCCTTTTTCGTAGTTTTTAGGTCCACAAAATCCGCTCCCTGCTTATTGTATAGGTATAGTACTTATTTATTCCGGATATTTTTTTTCTTTATTTATTCTATTCCGAGATTTTTCGGAACAATTTTGGCTATTCTTATTATGAACTGCGTTCGATCTTCGACTGTAGTCGAATGCCTTGATCGAACGAATTTGAGTTTGGTATTATGACGTGCTTTCGACAGAGAATAGCGCTATTGTGAATTTCGCTCATTTTGGCTTGTTCACGATAGTATATTTCTATAAGCTGATAGTCATTTTGAAAAATAAATATGATTAGTTTAAAAATGAAGTGGAAAAAATAAGAGCAAAATAGTTGACTATAAAGGTATTATGGTTCAACGATTCATCGGAAGACGATGAGAGGTTGATGGAACTGGCCAGAAGTAGAAAACGATTAAGTGCAGCCTTTCGAAGAAGCTTTGCTATCTATAAAATTTGTGTACAGATTTCTATAGAACTTGCGACTGTCCAAGAAAACGTTTGTGCACCTGTTGACCATTACAGATGAACTGTTCAACAATGCACATGAGCAAGATCAATTCCAAACATATTAAAATTGGCAACAGTTCTGCGATTGAGGAAATATCCTTTGCAATCAAACGATTTGCTAACTGCAATTTGTTGCTCACCACTTTAGACTTGCATAAAATTTACAAAAACCGTTTAAAATTAGTTTTTAGTTCTCAAAAAGCTAAAAATATTGCAAAATACTTAAATTTTTAACAATTATTACTCAGCATGCACGTATCGAAAGCAAAATTGTGCTCGATAAAAAATTCGATGTGCAACGAAAATTTCGACAGGGTTGCACTGCTCATAATAAGAATTTTAAATTCGATATTCGATTTTCGATAACCAGCGAAGATCGAACGTCGAAAGCAGCTCATAATAAGGCCTGAGCCTCCACATACTTGACTGATCGGTCGAACTGAACGCGGTTTGACAGTGAACTGATCGCACACATAGAAAAATTACAAAAATGAGACCGATTTATTATATATTTTTCTTCCAATCCCAACACCAAGAAAACATTATGAAAGCAAATTTTTAAAGGCAAAAAAGAGAACGCACGAAATAATATATTTATATATGAGGGGGTTAGAACCATAGTTAAGTAAGTCACTTTTTTACAAAAATTAGCTGAATGTATTTTCGCATTCCTTCAGTTATTGTCAATATTTCACTTGTGTTGCTTTATTTCGATATGGAGGGAAGGGGGTTTGAAACCACAAAAATACCCCCTTTGTCCCTTTAAATATTTACCCGATACCAAGCCCCTTTGATCCGCTAGTGTCTCTAATAGCTTATTATGCAATTTTGATGGAATTTGCATGAAATATTTTATCATCATCATAACTCTATACCAAACCTTGTTGATTTCTACCAATACTTTTTTACCCTTTTTATTATTTACACTTGAACAACAATAGTTTTTGCATGATAAACTTAACTTATTAACTTGACACCCTAAATCGTAAACCCTTCGTTGTAGAAGATAGGCGTGGCTGTCGCCACAGCAGTTATTCTAAAGGCTATTTCAACCGAACTTAATTATTCCAGAACTTAATATCGGCCTGATCATAAAAAATGAAAAGTGAATGACTTAATTTTATAAGCTAGTACAAATTCTCGGAAAGATTGATGTCGATTTCACAAATAGTTAAAAATAACCAAAAAAAAAAAAATTATAGTTTAAAAATGGAAGAATTTTTCTTGTCCTGGGTAAATCTGATGCAGAATGAAGTAAAACATTAGAGTGTGTAATTTTTCGAAATATAGTCCTCTCCATTGAAAATTTCTAGATCCTCCACTGTGTACATATGTGTTTATATAATAATATACATACAAACTACACAACCACAATGAAGCCGAGAGTATGCACTGCACAGGTAGAACAACGCTAAATAATGTGGGTAGACAGACAGGCAGGCAAAATGGCAAAAATACAAGCGGGCAGCAGATAACCTGGGGCATAATGAAGCAAGCAGAGAGACGTGAACGCGCAGCATTTATGAAATTTTAAATAGTGTAAAAAGTATTTACCAACGGATTACAAAAGCATAAAACGCGGAAACGTGCAAAATGCCAAAAATCAACGCATCCAAAAAAATGCTAGTAAATGAGTTCACGGCATACGCCCACCACGAAGTTACACCCAATATACATATGCACGTATATACTAACGAGCCACCACCTGCTAGCCGGTCAGTTAGCCATGCAGAATGGTTTTTGTGTGCAGACGTGAATGCTTTCATTAACTAGGTATCTATAGTATGTACATTTAAATTGGGTCCTAATGAATTTATCTCCCGTTCAATTACATATTATTAAGCGAAACGAAAGAAATGGAACGCTACTTTGCTCCATTCACTCTAGGGATGGAAATATCGCTAAGAAAAATTGTCGACAACTTTCCGATAATCAACAAGCAGGGATTTTCAAACTCAAACTTATAACTCTAGCTTACGTTGAATGGCTGTTCATCTAGATTTAATAAACTGTGAAAAATTACCAAAACTTGAATTTTTACATTATTAGGTTACAATTTCTAAAATGTTTGTTGCCTCTGCTTTCGTAAATTTCTCTGTTCAATATCCCCCATACTCTTCCCAGCCTAATCTAAACATCATTGAGTCGATTTTGCTTATCTTTGTGTTCACCTTTTCTTACTTTGTAATTATGCGCTCAATGTACTATGAATTAATAACACGAACGTGCTTAAAAACGTATAAACACATGCACAGCATGCTCTTATATAAATACACACAACCGCTTTGCTGCCACTAAAGGACTTCCTATGCAGGAATTAAGAAGTTTTCAGAGAATTTCTCTGAGGTGAAAGTACAACGAAAAAGTTACACGAATTCCTTGACATTTTGCTACTGCTACTCATGTGGCTTTATTGGGGATTAGAGAAAACGGAAAATGTGTGTGTGTGTGCGAGTGTGCTGGTGACTTGTATGCACGCTAGAATGGATTGATTTTACAACCTCACTTTGTACATGAATTTTTGAAAATAGGTGTTAAATGTAAACCATCGTTTGTTTCGCGATTTACACGTACAACAAACACATGAAAAATTGTGCCACCGCTTATGAAACTGTGAAGCTACGGATATAGGGAAACCAGTTTTGATAACTATTTTGCTAATACTAACGTTCCAGTACAAAAACTTGTAAAATTTGGGTAAAATTCGAAAAGGGAGAGAGTACGTTTGAAAGGAAAAAACAAAAAAAACAATACCTTCTGATGCCAAAAAAAAGTCCATGCTCAATATGTTGGCAAATTTCATATGGGAAATTCTCTCTTTCTTTATCTTTGACAGGGAATATGACATAGTGCAAACCAAACATTAGCTGATCCACTCTAATGTACGCATGTCTAATATATGTGTTAACTACGTCATAGTTGTAACTATACAGCTCTGCGAGTAGCTCCAGGAATGCTTAGCTTTTTTAGTTTTTCATAAAAAATTCAAATTAGGACTAAAGCCTTTTTATGCCACAACTATTTATACCTACACTATATATTTTTCAGATACTGCCAATATTTAAAAAAATTTTACCACCATTTAACTGTCCTTGCATTTTTTCTATTTGCATGCATCTTTTCCATACATTTCAATACATTTATCTTATTAACTACTTTAGTTTTTTTAAATTCACTGCGTTTAAACGCTTACTTGCTACCTACAACATTATTCATCTTAGCGTGGGATTATGTGCCAGTTTCGATGAATTTCGGGTTTCTTCTCTTGAACTCAACTTTTACAGTATCTTTTAAAAAGTTTTTCTGCTCTCGATTTGCTGATGTTGCTACCAGCTTGCTGCCACTCCCGTGCATAATAACTACTCTAAGAGCGAATTGCCATGAACTCTCAATGAGCTCGTCGCAAATACGAATCGAAGTATCATTTCCATCATCACCGGCATCATCAAGTCACATCAGTTTAGGTGGTGGTTTCCACCAAAATGCACACGATTGCAGCTGCGACGATAACGACAACGCTACTGATGATGATGATGATGCAAATGTTGCGGATTATTTTCCGTTTTGTGAGTTTCATTTATTTGAAAAGTTTTTGCTCTAAAAGTACTACTTGGTGGTGGGCCGCCAACAAATTTTTAAAGTTTTATTTCATTATATCAAATCGAAAAGAAATAATAAATTCTTAAGAGTGCAAAGTTTGATAAAAAATAATCATTTGTATGTATATTTTATTAAAATTATTAATTAACGCATTTAAACATACGATTTATTTGTTTTCTTATCAAGGTCGGCAGGCATCGTACGCTTCAGTCCTCATGCTGAGTCGGCTGTGTTTAATGAGTTTATATACCTCCTTATTAACATGCACTACATATTTTTTAAAAGCTTTGAATCCTAATTATTGTAGTTTTGTTAGAGCAGTTCCAAAGCTGAATACCATATATCCATATAGGTCTCAGAATTTTGTTTTTAAATCGTAAGTCTGTTTTGTAAGGAGAGAATTTAATTTTTACATCTAACTCATTTCGTTTCTTTTTAACAAGCTCCTTCTACTCAAGTTTAGTGTCAAGAGTCATGACCATATATTTTGAAACCCATCTATATAAAGTTTTCCGGGTTATATTTGTTTGCGACTGAAGTCGATGTCTGTTGATTTTGTATTATTGTTTAGGCATGAATTGTTTAGGTATTATTAGTTAGGACAGATTGCAGCTTTTTAGTCGATCTTTCAGTCGAAGCATCAGTAGCAAGTAAAGGCCTAAATATAACAACTCAACGTAGCTTGGCTGCGCAAAGCAAAAACAAATTAGCTATTTTCACGTTCTGCAACAGAAAATAGCAAAAATCATGGAAAAATATTTCCTTTCGGATTTGAGTTTTTTAAACTTCTGCAAAATATATCAGAAGTGGAAAAATTATTCTAAAATAGTAGACAACCCAATTACCAATTGAAAATATGCATCCTCATTTTTTTCACACTCAATTGATAGAGGGCGCTGCCCATCCGTTTCTTGTCAAATTTTACATTTCAAACAGAAACATTTCGAAATTTCTTGAGCTGAAAGAATGAGCGACTATGGAGAGAAAAAAACGCGAGGCACAAGCAAATGGCGATTGTGTTACAATAAAATTACCAGCAAAAACTGCAGCTGTGAGACAGCGAGAATGTAGAGTTAGTTTAAAAATGGAGGCCCAACAAAATTCAGAATATGCTATCGTGAAAAAACCCCAAAAACCAGCACCGAGAGATCGCGAGAGTGTAGACTTCGCAAGCAAATTGAGGCACAGCAGAATTCGAATTTCATTGAAAAACAACTCGTATACATTAATGCGGAGAGACAGCATGAATGGCAATTGTTATGAAAAAGTAAACTTCTATAAGGGGTCCCTCTGTCGCACACAATTTTTTTTTTTTTTGGTATTTTGCGGAATCGTGCCTTATTCTTTATTATGTTTACAGATTATAAAAATGAAATCTAGGTGTTCAATTTCCCTAGTTAAATTCACGTCTTAATTTGTTATAGTGACAGCATTGCATATAGGGGTTCATATTCGATCCGATTCGATTTCGCCACGATTCTTCATCAGTGATGGGTTTAGGATACTAACTTGAGGACATCCACCCCAATTTCGATGAGATTAGATTGAAATTGATTGATTAAGATTATTTTAGCAGGAGTATCTTATTGATACGCATGATTCAATGAAGTTATTGTATTGCTTATGGATAAGCCCAACATGCCAAGTCTCTCGCAAGCCTGCGAATCATTGTGGAAAACAGCTGAGCATACGAGATTTTTTGATGGTTTTAACAACCCGTTGGACATATTTTATTGTTATTAAAATTGAAAGCTCGCTAGGTTCGGATTTTTGCCTGGAAAATAAATTTTGTAGCGGTTACGGAAAAAATCCCTTCTAGATACACCAGGAACGCTGGTAAATGGATATTTGTTTTGCCCTTCATTGTATATATCGTGGATTGGCGAATTTACTGGTGTACCTAAAAGAACGCTGAACTAGACGCGTTGCCAGTTTTTAGCGATCCAAGCGAAAAATCCCCATGTTTAGGGGACCGATCAATGTTTTTGTTCATTTTTTTATGTACATACATATGTATAACCATTGATTAATAACAAAGTTGAAAGGGTAGCAATGACAGCCTCTTTTTCGCACTTATATTCCCACAGCGTATTGAGCGTCAAATTTCTGCTGTCATTTTTAGCATGTTTCGAAGTTTGATTTTCAAATAAAATTAGTCCTTTGTGCTCAAAAAATTTTAAACTAAATTTTAAAATAAATTTGTATATAACAAACAATTTAAATAAAAGTGTGAAGAATGCGGAGTTCCTTTATTTAAGGTTTATTATTCAATTTCGTGTTGTATGCAGCAGACGTAGATGAGTTAAGGTGGCAGAAAATGAGAAAAACCATTTTTTCAAAAATTACTCAGAGAAGAAATGACATCCGTTTATATATTGCCAAGAAAACATACCAGTTGTCAGTATCTGTTCACCTTTGTTTCTAATCTATCTATCTATCTATGTGTATAACTATAATTTCAATTAACAAAATGTTTGAAAAATCAAAAGCAAAAATTTATTTTTGGGTGTCTTTTGAGATCTTGGAACGTAATCCTCTCCCCCTCCCCTTTTTGCACTGGTTCCTTGTATCGTTTAACACTGCATTTTCCAGGAACGTAACCCCCGTGTTAAACGAGGTCTAACTGTACATTGTTGTGACTTTGTCACTTTGACAAAATGGGCGTTTCATTAAGCCTGATAAACATGACTCTAAGCTAAAATTATTCAACTTGAAAAACCATAAACCCAAAAGGAACATTCATTTATTGTAAAATTAAGAAGTTCTCAACTTTAACTTTTGATGCCTGATAAAAACGTTTTTCGAAACATTTTATTACAAAATTATTTGTTTTATCTTTCCTGACTTCATCTGCAAATTACTTCAAGTTCTTTAACAGATTTTTTGCACTTCCATCCTTTCTACCGCGACTGCAACTAGTATTATTATTTCCGGCATACAAACTTATTTCATCTTCATTATGAAGTTATGAGAGAGAAATTTATTGTTTAGAATTTATTAGATCTCCACCCCTCTCGTTTCATTGCTTTGGAAATTTGTTGTAGTATCAAGTACATTGAGTGTCATAGCATATACATATGGTATATACATATTTTGTTTAGTTGCTGCACTTTTTCTTGAGTTCGTTGTCAGCTTTTTCGGTTATAAAATATTCAAATTTTAAATAGTCTTAGCAATTTTTTTGCGGTGGCAGGAAATGGCAAACAGACAAACGTTCGAATAAGGTAATATGCGCCATGAAATTCGGCAGGAGGAAGATTAATTGGAAGGACAGTTACAATAGTCAATTGAAAATTAGGTTTGAAAAAGAGTTTGAACCATAAAATGGCAGTAGGAAATACCATAGGTTGCAAAAGAAACTTGTTTTGGAATCGAAGTCAACTATACAAATTTAAATTTTTATAAGCTCTTATACTTTTAGGACATACTTTTTTATGGCGCAACAGTCCATGAAGGGCTTAGACTGACCTTATAGTTATGTTTCCCCACGAATGGAAGGGAGCTACAGTTTTATGCCGATCCCGAAGGGCGTAGTACAAATCTTTCCTTAGGTAATTTTTACTCATGGAGGTTAATTGCCAGATAAGAGATGGTGCCGTGTCGAAGCTTGTTATTATCTATTTTTGAACCAAGGAATGAGACCATTTTGTGGGGAACTGAAAATTACATTTCTTTCTCATATACTGATGCTTTTTCAAATAGGCATAAACCCCAATCATATTGGAATTTAAATGTATTATTAAAACAATTTTGAAATACGGAAAAATTATTTAGTACGATTAGAAAAACTGAAACGACAGATATTTATTTTTTATTTTTCTAGCCCTAATTTGAGATTGTGAGCAAAATCAAAATTTGGGGAGTTAGAGGGTTAAGGAAACCTGTTAATAACACATGCGCCAGTGCCTATAAATAAATGTCACAAAGCAAATTGTTTGCAGAAAAGAACATAAAAGAAACAAAAAGAAATAAAACAAATTTTAAGTGAAAATACAAAAATTTCTCAGGAAAATATATATGTTCGCACGCATTTATGTATTATGTATTATGCATGCATGAATTTATGTGTGAACAATTTAGTTAGATAATATTTTAATAAAACAAAAAGAACAACTATTATTATAATCAAACCCCAACAAAAAAGACGAAACTGTTGAAGATATGAAAAAGGCAAACCGTTCTAGTTTGTCGTCGTATGCATACCGTATACTATACATTTTTGCTTGCGTTATTTTGGCCTTCATGTCAGGTATGCGCGTATCAATCCGAAACAAAAAGCCAAAGAGACCAATTTTAAATTAAATTAAACTAAAATCTAAAGAACACGAACCGAAATTCTCTACCGCAATCAAAGTTAAGACAGTTAGGTGCAAAGTGTAATGCTAAGTAACAAGGGGCAGCTGAAGGGGAAGGTACATCTATAAAAACAGAGAGAAAGAACATAATATCCTCAAGGTAAGCAACAGAGACAGACACCCACAACTTGACTTTAGCACATACAAATCTGTGATTTGCTAGAGGGTATGTTGCCTGAGCCTATCAATGTATTTTACCAACAACAACAACAATGCTGTGTGTTCACATATATTAGTATTTGTATTAGTATCTAAAGTGTCGCTCAAAGCTTTTCAGCTATTTGTTCCTTCTTTTTTTCGTCAAGTTTTGTTTAAATTTAACTTTTCAAAACGAAAAGTGTGAAAATGACATGTTCATGCACCTAAAAAAAATTGTGAACTTATATGAGGGTGTTGTATTTATTGATATTTGTGTTAAATGTCAAATTTACACAAGAGCAAAAAACAAATCACATAACTGTTTTATATACAAATGTGTAAGGCATGCCAAATTTATAGTTACCAAAGCCAAATAAAAACTCGAAGGTAGGGTTGGGTTGAACAGAGGTAACGTATATTCATCAAATGTGATGAATATATTTACGTATATATACATATATCGCTCATTTACTAAAAGACTGTCATAAGTCAAAAAACACGATTTTTTTTTTGAGTTAATGATGCAGAATTATTCATTATGTCACGCTTCATATTGTGTAAAAATTTCATATTAATATCTTGTATACTCAGCGCGGGAGAATTATAAGATTTCTTCTTTTTTCTGCAAAGTGGTAGTCAATTGGAGACTTTAATCGCGTTTTCTGCAAAATCACGTTTTTTGAGATATGACAGTCTTTTAGTAAATGAGCGATATGGAATTGAATTTAATTTTTTTGTTATTTATATTTTTGTAAATCATCGATATATTTGTATTTTTTATTTTTTTGATTTATATCTTCATATCTACAAATAAGCATAAGATTTACTAGAGGAAATAGAGGTTGCTGTTACTTGCCGACTACAGCGATATAGCCGAGTACGCACGGAGAGTTGTAACCTACGCACACATACAAAATCAAATGGGCAAAGCAGAACGAGACTTCGCTTTGGGTTTATGAAATTTTCTATTTCACCTTTCCTCTAGTAAGTTTTATGCTTCATTTTCCTCTGCAGCGCTGCTGTGTAAATCTAACGCTGTCAAACAAGCTGACATACCTGCATATTGCTTTTCATGACCATCATCATACTATTGCAATTGTAACAACGCTACAGGGACTCTATGACATTTTCAATGAAGCGGTATTTCAATACGGTTAGACCGAAAAGCCTAAGCCTAGGTGGCTTCTATGAATGCGATGGTTAGAAGCGATTAAAATCGGCTTCGGCATGATTCCAAACAGAAAAGGTCCCTGGGGAACTTGTAGGGCTTTGGCCGTTCAAACAGTTATTGGTTATCAATGTAGTGAAAAAATGTTTGCCAACCATAGAAGATTACTAGTTATTTAGTAATTAATCTCATGTGTTATTGTCAAACTTATTTTGATCACTTTCCGACAAAACAGTAACCGGAACGAAACCGAAACCGGAATAAATGTTGAAGAACGAAACCGAAACCGGAACGTTGCATTGATTCGATTTCATTCCTTGTTTAAAACTGATAATGAAATGTAAAAAATTGTGTAGTTTTTTTAATAATAATAGTTTTTATTTAAAAATCACATTTCTTCATTTCACTTTTTACATATGCGCTGTTTAAAAGGTTTAAATAAAAATATAATAATAATCGCTCAACTTTTTGCATTTATTCACATTTACAAAAAACTTTTATAACTTTGATAGTTTTATTTATATTTGATTTTTTGATTTTTGCTTTGTTTACAACAATGTTAAGCCCTTTCACCTTTCGTTTCTTTTTTTTTTGTTTTAATCAAAACATTTCATTTATTTTTCGAAACGAGCATGGGCTAAACTTAAACATAACTGAATAAATTTTGTTTTTTTTATAGATACTTAACTTGTGTTTTTTTTTTCAAGTTATTTTAACTTTTATAATTTAGGCTTAGTAGTAAGCATAAATGTTTAACTAGTTAGTTGTTCTTATTGCTGCATACATAACATAAATAATTCACACATACACATTTTTATTATTTTTTCCGGTTGATTGTTGATATACAAAATTACTTACAAAAATTTATACGAATTAAAAGTTTGATACAAATATTTCATACAAAAACTTAAAAAAGTTTATTCAAAATTTTTAAGTTTTATGCAAAATTAAATTTTTTTGGTGCGCTTTATAAAAATGCAATTAAACACACTAATAAAATCTATACATTTATTAGTGTAACTACAATTTTATTCCAGAAGATCCAGATCATATAATATATCAATTTGAAGAGCTTGATGAGTAGGTTAGCCATAAATTATCAGATTTAAAATCAGTTTGGCCAATTCCAAAATATTAACGTCGGAAGTTCTTTAAAATTCACTCATTGAACAAAGCAGGGAGTAAATAATAAATAAGAGAGAGAGAGAAGGCATGAGTAACGGCATCTCTCAGAATTATCTAACGAATTATCTGCGTACACAAATGACAAAACAAACACCAACGAGTAGTTTGGTTCTCTTTTGATATTTGTTTTCCATAAAGAGATTTCGTCTGCAAAAAAATTGACCCAGTTACTGGGGCCTTACCGACTAGTATCATTTATATCTCATTTATTTTTGAAGTTGCAGTTATTTGTTAACAGTTTGAATAATGAAAAAGTAGGTAGGTATGCACGTAGAGGAAAGACCCAATATAATTAGCTTATTATTAAAGTTCCTGCTAGTGGCTGGGTATCATTGGGGCAAATTAATGGGTTGGAAACTGAAAATGTTCGTTGGACTTTTTCTTCTGTGAATGCCTGATATAATTTTGAATTTGTCGTCTAATGTATTTATGCTGAGATAAAAAAGGCTCTTTTGAATACTGGACTACGCTTAGCGATTGCTGATCCAACAATTCAGAGTGATTACCCTAGTTTATTTAGGGGTGTGGAGATCCCAAATCCCAGCCAATATTGCTGAGGAATCTCAGCAACTGATGTGGCTTTAAGGCTATGATATCCCCACTACTTGGGTGGTAATGCCCCACGTACGTGCAACCACTCTGCTCTCACCTATATGAGCACTAGAGTGGATCATCTATGGAAGTTTAAAACGTTACCATTTATTTTGAAAGCACCATGGTTCGCCGAGAGAACGATTATGACAGAGCTGTATTGGCGATCATTAAGCTTTCAAATTTGTACTGTTTAGGAACGGATTCAACATTAGCAACTTACCGAATTAAATTCCTGAATTACAAAAAATTTTTGATTTTAATTATTTGCAGCTTTTATGCGAAACTTTACCTTGAAATATTATTTTTTTGGTTGCCGTTGCAACTTTTAGTGATAAATTTATCACTCAAACATAAAAATATGTTAAATGGCATGCAAATGGCATTTTTTAATAAAACCGTGTCAATAAACTTTTATTTTTTCATATTAATTGCAAATTTTTGCGCTGTTTTGTTAATTAATTTTCTACAAATATTTCTCATATTTATACATATTCATTTTAATGTATGTCGTTTTTTTCTACATGAATTTATGCACTTACTTATGTATGTAGTTGTATATGTATGAATATGAGCGAGTGTGTATAAGTGTGTAATAAATTGTTTACTTTTTTATTGCAGAAATTTGTTGGTTTATTTGTTTTTGGTCATAATTTTTACATTTTACGCAATAGTTTCACAAATGTTGTGTACAAAAGCTGTAATAGTAATAGTTGTAAGTAAGTAAGTAGGTAGTAGTATTTTTTTATATTTTCGAGTACAAGTATATATTCAAAAATGTACATATTTATAGTGTATATGTATGTAGAAAAAAGAATTCATTACATGTATACATCATTACAATGTTTTTGTTGTAGTTGTTTTAGGTAGGGATCCTGCATTTGTGTATGAGTAAGTTTATACGCTTTGATTATTGTGATATAAAACATATAAAAATGTTTATTATTTTTAAGTTTGTTGCACCAATTTTTGATGCTGTTCCACTTTAGATTTAATAATTTAAAAAACAAACAACAACAACAATAAAATATGATCACTCACAGGATACGTTGCGACAAAAAAAAAACTAGCCATTGCAATACTTGGCTTCATGTTAGACACTGCAGCTTCTAAGTTTTACTTTTTTCACTTAAATGATTACCAAATGAAAGAAATTAATAAGGATTGAAACAGAAATAATACTAATACCAAATTAAAACCAAACCCATTTACACAGTCCGAGTTTTTAACATTGGCAATGAGTACCTACATTTTTAAGGGCAATTCGGGGATTTTGCCTCTCACGCCAGGGATACCCACTAATCCACAATTTTAGTATATGCGGACCGAATGTAAAATTTTCCTGATTCTAATTTGTATATGCTTTACGACTAAGATAAAATCGTTATCATAAAAAGGAAACACAAATTCACTCATACAGCAACACACTACCACCGTCTTTTACCTTATCTTTGAAATGTTATATAGAAACAAAGAAAATCTACGGGGTCAAAAACAGCTACTCGAATTACCCTTTACAACGAAATTATTATTTTCAATCATTTAGAAAGAAATATTGCCCAACTCGTTGTGATTGGTGATTCTAGAAGACTGCTCAAAATTAATGTATTATTTAGCGACAAATGTTTTTAGCATGACACCTGCTTTTAACAAATGCAAAAACGCTAAATAAATTGCCGACGCAGCCATGCAGTATTTCACTTCTACACATTTCTAAAGTGACGTTAACATTAAAACTTACTAACACATTAAATCGTTTTCAAAAATTTTGAATTCATTATACTTCATGGGAATGCTGGTGCTCTGCTACTGCTGCTTTTGCTGTTGTTGCTGGATGTAGCACTGTTTCAATTTAATTCCCAAAGCAGCCGCCGCTTTGATGGCAGTCAAAAATAATTAGCATAATTAAACTGCTGCAAATAGATGTTGAACATCTCTATCTATCTGCCCGTCTGTCTACGCCTGTCTGTATGTGTACGTATGTAAATACATAAATATTTGTGTACGTGCAGCAAACGCACTGCTCCATGTATCCCAGTAAATGCCTCTTTAATGGCATTTATGTGTTGGATTTGAAAAGCTTTTCTGTACTTTTAAACCAATTACACTTTGTAAAAGAATTATTTTTGTTTCATTTTCCAAAATAATTGCGTTGGTATGCAGCAATAGGAAGATGAATGAGATGACAATAAATTTTGAATAATTTGCACATTAAGTCGTTAATATAATTTTATTTTTCATATTTAATATGGAGATCCACACAATATCTTGAAATGCAGTTGAAAAATTAGTTGAAATAAGATTTGCCTATTTGCACATATGACGCAAATAGGCCCATACAAATATGCACACTTCAATCCTTACACTCGTGTTATCTTAAATTTTCTTATCGCGTTTCAATTAGGAAGATACTTCAGCCGCTAGTTAGAAGTTGGTTGGTTGACTGCGGTGGCTTATCTACAGCAAAGCTAGTGTGGGTTTCAATAACCGCTATGACGTGGTTTTAAAATCAATTCCTCACCGCACATTGCTTCATCTAGCAAGAGACTTTTGGGCGTTAGGACTTTTGATCTTAACTTTTTAATAGAAGTACCCTTTCTGGAAAAACTAAAGCTAAATCTTTCACTGTTCTTGCTGAATTACGCTTTCTGGAAGGTCGCATCGGTATTTCCACTGCCAACAGCAAATTATCATTGCTTACTACCTTAGATATTTGCTTTACTTTCCTTTCTTGATTCCTTTACCTATATAGCTTTGTGCTAAAGAAGTAGTTGCATTGTATCTGCTAACTAAGATTTTTATCAAGTCTTAATATTTACGTTAATTTCGTTTTTTATTGTATTTTTTATCTTTTCATTCCCAGTACCAATATAGTCATATGCAAATATATTCGTGCACAAATTGATGAAATATTAGACAACTTCACAATTCTTTTTAAGATACATTTTTCTGCTGGGGTTTTGTCGTCCTAATTACAAAAATCGAACACTGTGCTGCAGTGAATTTACCCCCACTCCAAAGCCGCAGCCCCTTTTTGATCCATCCGTGAAAATGAGGATATCATATTCTATTTTCCTTTCCATTCGGTTATTGTAGGAAATCTCCAATTGATAATTAACTGAAAAATTCACCAGTGATATGTGAAGCAAAACAGCGGTGCGTATGAATGATCTCCCGCATTTGTGACAAATTAAAATTTGATATATTAGTCCAGGAGCTAGTGATGTACGTCCACAAAATGTGTCTGTCTTATCAGTTCTATGTAAATTTCTTAATATTAGTCTATTATAAAACTGTAGTTTTCATAAAAATTCGAAATTTTACATAATTTTTATAAGGACGACTTTTGATTTTTTCTGAAATTTTAATCAAAAAAGGAACTTGCTGATTACAGCAGCCGAAAGATAAATTGCTGAGTATTTCGAGGGCTTGACATACGCATAAAGCTTGGCAGACTAGTAGTAGTAGTATCATTTATGACAGACTTTTATTATATGTGTAACAAAAACTTGTGACTAAACTCAAATGTATGAATTTTTCCTTTGACATGGACTGACAAACTATCATTTTTGGATAACGATATTACAGTGAAATCATGACTAACACTTATGATGATGATAAATCTACGATGATATGCATGTATTTATGAATTTGAGTTCGGCGGAGAGGACGTAAAGTTTCATATAACACCAGAGCTCTCACGTTCTGAGTGCTTGACTTTGTTCTTCTGAGTATGACAGATTGTAATTTTATTTTCTTTCTTTCAACTCATGTACCTACTTCTCGGAGTATAACACATCTACAGCACATTTGCATTTATTTTTTATATTACAAATTGTTGAAATTGCTCTTTTAAATTTCTCATGTACTTGTATTGTATGTATGTAGTTAGTTCTATTTTTCTTCTTTCTTACTTATCCAGCCAATGAGTTTTTCAATAACCTAGGTTTTTATGGCTATTTCATGTTTGTTCATTTGCTTGTTTTGATTTGCGCGAAGAATTTTATAACAAAAGCAATTTCAAAAAAATATTTAATATCACTCATACGCACCGTTGCTCAGCAAGTTTCCCTTCTTTGTATATGTACAATAGGTATGTATGTATGCATGTATGTATATTATATTATGAATAAAGGATAAGTGTTAATATATGAGTGTGAAATGGAGATATGTGAATGCTCAACATTAATATGCCATTAGTGTGTAGAGCTTTTATGTGATATGTTGTTATATTGTATGCTTATTGCTCTTCTTCATTAAATGAAATGAATGGAAAATATGGCAAAAAAGTGGTAACGCTTTGAAATATGAAGTAAATGCAAAGAAACGCTATAGAATGCCCGTGATAGCTCCAAAAAGAAAAGGTAAATCATAATACAGCAGTCTGGACGTTTAAGAAGTATGAGGTGGGAGTCATGAGGCTTCTCCGCCTTTAAAGCGCTGATGACCTGTTTTTTTTTTTTTTTTTTATCTAGGCCAATTAAATAGTGCTCCGATATCCTTCTTTCTCTTATTTCCAATCATTGTCAAATTGAAGCGGTTGAATGTTGCACAAAAACTCGATTACTTTTGATCTCATACATTTTGATTGTTCCTCATGATTTAAAATAAATGCTGAAAGGATGAAAATATTAAAATGCATCAGCTGGCTGGTTCTATTCTCTCACAGCAGAGCGATTTTCTTTGCATTCGCCGCTTTTGAAATTAACTTCAGTATAGTTTAGGATTGTCTCTAAACAAAGCACATCTTATTTTACTGCCACGACATAGTGACTTCTTAGACTTCTTAGACTACTAAATTTATACCATAGGATTTCTCTCAGGGCATTATATCGACTCTAGGAAAAGTGCAGGAATACTAGCGGTTGGGGATAAAACCTCCCATCATTTGTAATGAGTCAAAAACATTTGAAGGGAGGAAAAATATGGTAGGACGATATGTGTCGAATATATAATGAAGGGGATAAAACAGTACAACACATCTGGTGTCAACCACTGTGAAGGTCTGATGAGGATCCAACCTATTGAAATCTCCCTGCAACCGCACATTTAGAGGATAGCTCTTCTACTGCAGCCACAGTGATCTGAGAACATATCACCAAACCCTCTATAATAATATAACATTGCTAGAAAAAAGATGTCTATAAATTTCTGTGCTCTTAATCATAGCGATAGCGATGTACACTACAAAATACATACGGTGATACACATTCGATTATGATGATGTTGAAAAAAAATACCTAAATCAAATAATAAACACTGAATTGTTTTGTTTTTCATTACTTACATGATTTGCAGTATATTTTCAAAACATTTACAATATAAAAATAGGTATAATAAAATATAAAAAAAACTTTACGCTTATCCAATATGATAATAATGAAGAACACAAAAAATTTACATATTTTTCGCTTTAAAAGCACAAAATGGCAACTTAGATAAAACTGAGAGTGAGGTTTTATTGATTGATTTAATTACTACTCATTACACACATTAGGAAATAATAATAAACCAGTACTAAATTTATGCAAGAATCTTAAATTTAACAGTTACGAATTGAGCTTCGACATTAAAACAATGAAAAAGCTGAGAGTTCAAAGAAACCATTAAATATTTACAAAAATTTAAATGAACTAGATTAGTTTTGGTTCACTTCTTTTAAATTTCAAATAGCTGCAGATCTTATTGCTGATTACACTGTGCAACAATTTGACGCTTTAAAAATCAAATGGCGAATGGATAACTTTTTAAGGGTAATTCGAGGTCGCTGATTCCGACCCTGTACCAAAACCCATCATTGTGGTATATGCGGGACCAATAAATTTTTTTGTTTTGTTTTTTAATTTGTACATATTTTGTAGCTAAAAGAGAGAGAGAGAGAGAGAAAGAGAAAAAACTGTTACTTTGGCAGCAAAAAGATTAGACTTTGGTGGTTCTGACCCTCAAATGGCTTCATATAGCACTCCAAAGCGAGCGAAGGTAAAAGTTATCAATTCGCCATTTGAAATTAATGTTTCACTGAGCTATTTTCGGATGCAATGCATACATGCACATGTTTGTATATGCAATAATGTATTTCAAATAATATTAAATTTAGCAAATAAATATATAAAACCAATAAACAAACATTTTTTTATTTTGTTTATCATTAAAATATTTTTTTTTCTGTTTCTTTGTCCTATATTTTTAACACACAGCTTTTTTTGGTTTTACTCTCTTTATGCAATTATTTAACATTTAAATTTTTTCGGTTTTCATAATTACCTATTTAGAAAATATCAGTTTTTTGCCTACAATTTTCGATTTTTGTTCACTTTCTTGTTTTGTTTTATTATTTAACTAAAACGTAAAAATTGTAAAAAATATGCTACTTAACATAATTATTTTATTAACTTATTGTTATAATAATAATCTTAAAATTAACTTAAATGGCATTCATTATATACAGTTGTGGCCTATATAGTGAAACACAAGATTTTGGATTGAGAAGAAAAAGCTTTTTCGTCAGTACTTCAGTAAATTCAAAATTGATTTTAGAATATTTCATTTATACTTCAGAATATTTCAATTCGATTTCAGATCATTTCAAATTGACTTCAGAATAACCAAAATGTTCTTTAGAAGACAACTCTAAATTGATAAGAGATTATTATAAATGAACTACTCTTATGGCAAAACGCCACATTGAGAGCCTAGGCGCAAGTTATATTGCACGAATGGCAAAGACCAACAGTTTTGTATCGAATAACTTTTACTCTTGGGTATTTGTCATTGCCAGCCAAAAGGTATAAAAAATTGTATATTTTTTTATTATTTTTTTTTGTTTGATCGTGCCGAATAAAACTCTGCTGTATTTTAATTAATCAAATAACATATTCTAGAACACAAAAGGAATAATTTGAATTCGATTTGAAACAACATGAAATCGAATAAAAACATTCTGAAGTACATTTTATTATTAATGGAATATTCTGAAATATTCTAAAACATGTAAACACGGCAAAGATTTTGATTGGTGGCTGGAAGAAAGGGCTACCAGGAGAATATTGGAAGGTCGCTCCAGGCCTTAGCAGGCCAAGACGCTTATCAATCTTAGGCCGATAGCAAATCTAACGCTATTGTGGGTGGATCGCAACGAAGTGCCAAAAATGCTAGAACATATTCTCGTGATTCTCCTGTTTTGCACATCTAACATTGGGGCACTGGTGAGTCCAGACATGTCCAGATCCTTGATGTTCGCAAATTGCCTTCTTTAATTTTAGTTCCTTGTTACCGAGAAACTACGGAGATTTCCAGTAAATCTTGAATTATTCTTGTTTTAACCTATGTATGGCCACGACTGTAGGGATATTTATACATATATATATATATGTATGTAACACTTCTTTATTTTGTTTTTGTTGTACACTTAAGCATAATTAATTAATTTGATATTTTAGTTTTGTGTTTGTTTTCCATTTTCACTTTTCACTTTTAATTAACATTGACCTTTTGACAGGGCTTGGACTTATTCTTATCTATATGTATTTATGTATGTATGTATATTTATAATTATTATTTACTTATAGCTGGTATTTATGTATCGCTAGCTGCCAACTAATTCGATTTGACGATACTTTTTTCGTAAATTTGACACAGGATCACGATAGAGCACCGGATCCAGACGCAAATTTGAGCGTATGAGCGGCATGTAACTGCAAAATATACAAAGAAAAAAAAATGGGGAAAAAATATTAGCAGAAACAAATTTCATGTGGAAGTGATAAACTAGTAAATTATGATGGAAACTTGCAATTGCAGGCGGTGCCCGGGGGTTTAATGAAATTTCATTTGTGAAAAGCTATTCCGGCGATATCACGATTAAACTTATTGCTAGCCACAATCACACATGAAGAGTTATTAAGAACATGAATTATCCAACTCAATGATTAGCGTAAAACAAGCAATAAAAAGTTTGCCCTACAAAAAAAGGTTTTTGTCGAAAAACTTTTACAACATCCAGCTCACGGGGAGTGTTCGCAATCGAAAAACGGTTTATGGTCCTAGATTCACAGTTACCCAATCGTTACAATTGCAGGGCAAAAACATGAATGGACGGAAATTCAGAAATTCATTGCTTGTTAAGTTTAAACAGGACTATGGTTCTCGGTTTCAGTAAAGCTCATTCATTTCCGTCATACATTTCAACACTCATCATTATTCCTCAACTTTTCACCACAGCATTTTTAATTTTATGTATGCTGCGCAGTGTAAAATCAGAAATAGTAAAGTATATACTATACCAACATACTTTTTTTTTGCATTTATCGGTGTTTGTGTATTGATTGTGATATATATACAAGACAGAAAATGTAATAAAAAGCTTTGTACTGTTCATCATATTCCCGGTTCAGAAAAAAGAAACGAGACAGCGCTATACTCTTTTTCATGATATTTTCGGTATATGGATTTTCATTTGCCTCAGCTGATAAAACCGTTTTGGAGAGAAGATGGGGGAGAGATTCTAATCTTACAAATGAAACTTACTTTATTATTGGAATAATATCGTATATTAATTTCATTATTGTACTCGGTGTTATTCTCGGTCAGTACTTTGATTGGAAGTTGGTAAAATATTTATTGTTTAATATTTTTATAATTTTTGGTTATTAATGGTTATTTTTAGCAAATATTTAAAAGGGTTCAAAAATAACGGGTATCTATCTGCAACTATTTTAATTATTCCTCATAACAGTTACGCTCCTGGTTTTTGTTTTCTTGAACTTACCCAAAAACCGCTGCAAACGTATTGAGACAACTCTGGCGCTGTATAAAATGATCTGGATCATTCCATGGTGAGCGTCCCGTTTCATGATCCTTGTACCCTTTGCGTTGCGTCACTTTAATCGGTGGTTTTCTGGTAACATGCGAAACCAGCAAATTCATTAGGATATCTTCGCAATTGGAAGATTGCTGTACAGTCTTTAAAAGTAGCAACGACAGCCAATTGGTGTACAAGTAATTGTAGTAGCGATGATAGAATGAGGCTCCAGTCAACACAATCGAATAGTAGTTTGTCCATTTGGAAGTGTAGCCCCAGGCGTTCTAACGAACAGCAGGCAAAAACAAACAGAGTAACGCAGTATTTGAGTAAGTACAATGAAAATAATGAATAAACAAACACACCTTTGAATCATCCCAGAAATGTGCACGCGCCGGATAACCAACAATGCGATCGGGAAAATCACGCCACACCGTATAGGCAAAGTCCAGTTCGTCCGTATTGAGTATTGCATCTTCGTCGAGTGAGAGTATAGCATCAGTTTGTATCTCGGAATATGGATAAAAACGCTGTGATATGCTAGGACGTTCATCATAAGTTGCATCGGTGGCGGCAGCATCTGCAGTTACCACTGATCCCGCACGATTATTAGCTGCAGCTTGCGGTATTGGGCCGAAAACATTAATGCTGATGTTGGCCGCCGCCGCACTATTTCGGCGTGCATGCAGCGATGCTGCAACTGAACCTCCCAATGATATCACATGGAATGGTACATGGAACGTTGGTGGCCAACGTTTTTTCGATGGAATGGGGCGATCAGCTGCCCATAAAACAAGTATCTAAAACAGAACATTAAACCATTAGTGAAATGGTAGAACTACTTAAGAAGTGAACGTCGTGATAATCCTTACCCTATCTACAAATTGACTCTTCGTAATGGTCTTGACTAGTTTATAAAGTGCGTTATTTTGATTCAACGTCGCACCGATTTGCACATAAATCACGGCCGTGTAATTGTGAGCCGGTTCCAACCCCATTGCATCTAATTGAAATGGAAAATACCTAAAATAGAGAGAAAGTATAATCGCTTGTGATAATTTTTAATTGATGGTAAAATGGTAAAAATGACACAAAATCAAGTCAATTTCTCTCAGAGCGCATTCACTCAAACACACTCGAAATTGGAGCGAGTGTAAGTGAATGTGAATGGAAAGGAAGCAATAGACAGTAGTGCATAGCGGTGGTAGCGAATGGCGAAAAGTACTTACCTAGGGCTATCAGCAAATGTAGGGAGCGTAAGTAAAGCACCTGGCGATGTATTCCATACAAAACTGTTGCGTACGGGGTAATCTGGCAAACGTTCCCGAATGATCTGCGAATGAAAAGAAGAAGTAAAAAATTAAGATAAGTTATTAATCTCGTAGACAGTAAAGCTAAAAGCAAAAAGGGATTGCTAGACTGACTAATGAACCAAATGATAAGAACCGCAACCGCGTACAAAAACTATGAGGCGAAAAAGGAATAGAGAAACGGGAAAGAGAAGAAGACGAACTGAGCAAAACTTCAGTAAATTTGAAGTACGCGCAACAAACAAGAATATTTAAGTACATCCAAAAAAAGAAAGAACGAAACCAATGCAATAAAAAGGTTTCAAGAAATGAGTTTTAATGAATGTTCAACGCATAACAGAACCTTGAAACTGAATTACAAAGAATAGCAAGTTAAGTTTAATTGGCCGAAGGAATTATAATTCATTGGACAAGAAATAACATGAAATGCAACAAAGGACAGAAAATATAGTCAGATTTTCAGTCCTCCTAAGGGAACAAAAGTTGAAAAATTCGGTATTACATCGTCTTTGATTTAAATTCAGTGCATGTTCAAGACCCATTACTTTTCCTTATTATATTTGTATTTCATGCAAAATTGACGTGCTTTGCCATTGATTTATGCGGATAGGTGTTTTTTTGTGATGTGAAACAGTACGGTTTAAAAAAATTTATTTTTAATTGTTTAACATTCAAAAGTTATTATTTTTTTTTTCATATAATTTTTGTTGTACCCGTTTTTTATAATTTGATTGAGTTTTTGGACGAATTTGAAATGTTGTCGTCATTTGAGAACAACCACATTTTCAAATCTTGCGGGAACTTTCATTTAAAAACTATTTTACCGCTCTTAATGAAACTTTGCCTATTAACATTATTACCTTCTATATGAAGATTATTATTTAAAAAAAAAATCACTCAAAAAGCTAAAAACATGTTTAAAAAAAAGGCAAAGTTACAAAAGTGGAAATTAATTTTTAGGCCTAAAACAAAAATACTGAAAATCATGTTCTTTTGCATTCTAATTGTATCGCCCCTTTAAGATAATGAATACTACTTATTTGAGTTAATAGAATGCCTGAAGACATCCCTAAAAATCAAAGACGGACAAACAAAATATTTGATGTAAAGAGTATTATTTGTTGCAACTTCATAGCAACTACCACTACCAGCTGCAAATTTCCAAAGTTTCTCAACGGACATAATTTGAGGAGCATGTAGTGTACATATTAGTCTTGATTTTGAGCACAATTAATCCAGCAATGATTTATATACATAACTGAAATCCGTAAATCGAGGAATCTCCTTTGGCCAATTTTAATAAAAAATATATCAAGAAAAACCCTCGCAACACTTAAAACTTGAAAGAAGCAATAAAATACTCTTGTGGACATTAAAAGTGCAGTACACACAGAAGTATAAACACGTCGAAAGTAATTAGGTATGATTTTTTTTATATTATCGGTAAATTTTTCCAACTCTTGATGTTGATTCTGATGCTGACAAAGTGCTTGGCTGGCAGAGTATGTGGCTAGTGATTTAATATCAGCCTCAGCAACAGCAGCAGTTGAATAACATTAAACCAAGCACAAGCTGAACCGGAAAAACATAAAATTAACTATCTGATATCGGTTTAGAAGTAAAGAAGCAGAGTATTAACGGATGTGGCAAAGCAACAAGAAATAAAAATAGAAACAAATAAAAACAAAATCAGGCTAAGTAATAAAAAGAAAGAAATTTGTGTAGTAAAACTAAAAGTAATAAAATTGAAAAAAAAGCAGGAGAGGCAACAAAAGGATGGCAAAAAGAAAAACAAAAATAAATAAAAGGGTTCATAAAATGTTTTACATTGAAATGAGAATACAGCGTTCTAAATTTTTCCTTTTTAATAATAAAAATAATTCTATGTGATAAAGGACAATTCTGCATTCATTGCGGTTTTGCTTTGTCTATTTGATCTTTATTAACTGATTTTTGTACCTTTGTATTTTTGGTAATATACAGGATAACGCAGCATAACGTTTACGTAGACCTAAAAAGAACTTTCTCATGAAATTACGTGCAAATACTAGTATCAAATAAAAAAATATGAAAATTAGCAATGTCACAGTAGCTTACACTTAGCGCCCCATTCACACTTTCACAAAGATAAGATTAAAAAATAATTCACGCTTTTGGCCCTCATCATCTCAGTAGCAGAATCATCGCACCAGAGTGAAGTAGCACACTCCTCCCCCATCTCTGGTTTTAGTTTTTTCCTCCTCCCGTACCGGGTTTCATTCTGAAACGCAATGTCATCCGTATTCACATCTGTCGTAAACTTTGCGGTTGTTGCTTAATTTTCCGTTTTCCTCACAAAAACATTTTGCTGCGCAAACAGCCGCTGATGTTGCATTAAAACATTACGCGCCAAGCAGGATACAACTGCTTATCCCGCCTGAGCATCATCAACCAACCAACTAACATCACCATCAGCAGCAGCAACAGCGGCAACAGAAGCAGAAAAATACTATAGAAGCAAGTCATCAACTCTGGTCTTCCTTAATTTTACATCCCTGCTCTCGGATCTCTGCCCTGAAACTGTGACGGAAATATACGAAACGTAAAAAACCAAACCAAGCGATACACAACAACAATTCCTGTACCTAACACCGTAATAGTGAACAGAGAGTGCGAAGAAACAGTAGTGTGGGAGATGGTGGATAAATGGGTAGGTGAATATTTTGTCATCAACAAAATGTTGTCGTCTTATCTGCCGCTACTGTCTTTTTGCTATAACAGCGAAAAAAGCGACAATTTCACTCACAATCGCTGGTAGTTACGATGAGAAGAACGTCGCGGATGCTAGCTGAAATAACAGCAACTGCTGCTCATTTCCGCTTTAAGCAGAGAAGCAGCTTTTTAGGCGCATACATATTTCATCTTGCATTTTTTGTTTATTTTGCGTTGTTATAAGATAAAACTGATAATGGCATCGAAAACTTCAAAGTTTGTTATGGTTTAGAGAAAGAAATATCTGCAGCAAAAATTTTAATAATAAAAAAGTTAAATAAAATTTTTAATTATATTTATGCCATACGCAAATGTAAAAAATGAGTCGAGTTTTTGTTCCAATTTCATTAAAAAAAAAAAAAACGAAGGCATTTTTTTATACATACACATGTACATATGTGTGATAATTTATGGCACTAACCATTGCTATATTTCAACAACAATAAAAACAACAACCACGAAAACCTGGTAAGTATGCACTTATACACATAACCACTTACATGGAAATGCAACCAAGTCGCTGCTAATTAGTTCAATTGCCAACTTCCGAGTTCAACTCTTAACTGAATGCATCATGTCTCACTCTCCTCTCTTCCACTCTTTTCACCTTCATTCTATACATATACATTCATACACCAGTATTAGGTATCTTTTTTCCTTCGCGAGTGGGTATTAGTTGAATTCTTGCGAATAAACTTATTACTATGCACTATCGCTATATTTTTTAAATGTTCTATTTCTAGTTACTTTTCTGTTTTCTGAAAAGCACCCGCAAAGTGAACAGGTTAATTATGTACACAATTTGTCATTGTTGGAAATGCCAGAAAATTATACAAACGATATTTGGAACGAGCAATGGAAAAAGTAAAGGCAATTAAAATGATTATTTTTAAAATGAGACAATTTCTCACTGCACATTGAGAATTTCTCGGCCGAACTTTAAGTACCCTACACTCCCTCTACTAGAAGTGCCTCGTTCCGTTAAGTGGTAGGTGACCGTGAATGTTGTCCGGCTTTAAAGGGTCTTTTACATGAATTATTTTACTTCATTATATTTTAACAACAACTAATAATAAATAAAACTAGCCGAAATTCGTTGTAGATTCCACTAGTAGGAAGGTAGGCGTTGTTACAAATGATATTGCCATTTTTGGCAATAGTCACTCTTGGCTTTTTTCTCGTTAGGATCGCCGCTTTTCCAGTTGCTTTACTGCTACTTCAAGTCCAACATGTGATCAATCATTACGCCTAGATGCTTAGTGAATGGTTTAGCCTCTACTACATGTTCACCAACTAGTATCTTATATACTTAAACTACCTGAAGGTATCAACGTTGATGCAGCTTCACCGAGACAGGATCCACTGGAACGTCAGACAATCTGGGACCTTCAGGAATATGAACTCATTTTTGTAGCTTATATCTTTACCGAACACCATTTTCTCTAAACACGAATTGTACAAATTGATGAAAATTCCAATGTGATTCTCGATTGCCAATATGAGGTCCTCTTTCGGTACCGCGCCAGGTCCAGGGGCTCGTTATTTCTGATCCATTTTGTAATGAGCAGAATTTCTTCCCTGTTGGTAGCATCGCTTCGCACATGCGGGCTTATACTACTTTTTTATTCTGGAAGCAATGCTCTGACTATATCGTGCAGTATATTCGGATTCATTCATGTAGTCCATGAAGTATAGACGCTTGCTATCTTTAATTTCTCTCTCCTCAGGATTTCCCTATTTAGTTTATATTGTAGTTGGTTCTCTCGACCGTTGATATACTTCCCTTGCTCTCAGACATTCTCTGCTTGCCAGTGTAGTACTGTCTTTGTGTGTGTGTGTGTGTGTGTGTGTGGTATGAGAACTGCTTAAAAAATTGTTGCACATACATATAAATACTACATACATATTTACATGCTTCTGTACATACATCTATGATTATTCATATTTAAATATATGCAAATTATTTTGCATTATTCCCAAATTATTCTTATTGCAATGATTGCAAGTTATCACACCTACACATACATACACTTCAAATAACATTCTCGTACTTTGTTGCATACTTTGTTCCCTAATTCTTGTGGAATTGTTTGCATCGATAGCATCGTCATTTAAGCTTGTGTGGATGTGTGTATGTTGTTGTTGTTGAACAAAAATAAAAGCAAACACTTTCAGACAAAATTTAAAAATGACAAACTTTTAATTGCAAGGAATTTTAATGCCGGAAGAAGTAGGAAACGTAATGGCAGCAGCAGCAGTAGTTGGAGTAGTGGTTTTTAGTTTTCTTGTAATTAATTACATCACAAACATATGACAGTGGTATGCACTGCCGCATACACACATACGGACGTATGTATGTATTTACAGATGTGTGTACATACACAACTGTAAGTAGGCTTTAAGGTACACTGAGTGTGTAAATACTGTTTAGCCACCACCAAAAATGCTGCAGGGGAAAGTGTATGACATACTGTTCCACTTGTGGCGGCGTGGCAGAGTTGCGGAGTCGCAGCATCACTTGCCGTAAGTGCAGCTCGTTAACCTCTTTTTGCATTTTGCCTCTGTTTTTTGAGTAGTTTTCTTGAAACTTTCAACTGCGCCACATGCTAAGTTTTTTTTTTTTTTTTTTTTCTTTCTTAGCACTTTTACATGTTAGCACGCACCCGTCTCGAGGACGTTCTACAGCATCTTCTGCTTGTTTTAATTATAATTTTTGAATAAACAATTGCAAAAACATATCTTAACTATTTATAACATGAACACAAGAAGACACAACAAAAGTTACAGAGCCTCGCTTCATCTTTCATTGCGCAAAATTCTTAGCATATATGTATGTAGGTATTTACTTTAATTATGGTTCTATTGGAAATTTTATTTGCGAAAGTTGTTGTTCATGACATAATTGATGCAATTTTTATGCAGACTGCAACGAGTAATTGACTTATATTATGTACATTTTGAAAAAAGTCTGCAGCATATGTCGCGCAAGGGTAGAAGAGGGAGGATAGGGTAAGTGGGTGGGGTGTCTTCTCAAAACAAATTTAACACGAATTATGGATGCAGCAGGCAACACGCTTTTAGCATATGTTGCTTGCATACGCGTACGTATCACATTTGCAATTTCACAATCACATTTCTGAAATTTTTCATTCTCTTTCTTATTTTCAGTTTGCACCCACCACACCAAGTAGAATAAAAAAATGAAAATGTTGGCAGTAGTGCTACTGAGTCTGTGTCCCAGCCAACTACCACTTTTTGGAAGGATATTTCTATATTTCTACATCTACGGGCAGCAGTTACATTTTTTCGTCTGTGGTGCAACTGCTGCCTCTAACGCCACCATGAATTTCTCTATGTTCTATTTCGGTTTCTACGCTTGTATTTTTAAGCAACTGCAGCACCCAGTCGCATGCATTAACAAGGAATGATTATAAACTTTTTGGAGATACTTAGAAATACTAGCAATCTAGACCATCCTCATTATGCAGTTTTTGTTCCTGACTACCCAGCATCAGATTCAATAACCGAATAAAAAGAATCCATATGGTACTACCTCTTAGCTAGTATTATCAAGCTTTCAAGTTTGATAACAATACGAAATATTTGTTAATCTCGTCATCAAGATCAGACAGTTGTCTTTTCTGGTAGTAGAAGTGCAACGCAAGAACGACCAGGTTTTATGTAGGGAACTCATCCTTAGGCTATGGGATCACCTCTGTATCCGCAACCTCTTCCGCCGTAGTTGCCGTACTATTCCATGGGAGTTTCACCGTTTTCGTAGTTGAGAACTAGGTAAACACTACAACCGGTGCACCCGGGTGCACCCACGACACCTCCTTTCTGTTATCAGTATAGCGGCCTACTTAGTTAGCATCGCTAGACCCTAACCAAAGAATGTTATTATTAACGGAGAAATATTGTTTGTGGAATACACGAGGGTAATCGAAACATTCCACAAAATATTTCCGACAGGGTACGTAAGTTCATCTACATATCTCTATGCGTGTGCATATGATAAAATTTTTTCTATTTGTTCATACATACAAAACTTAGGCAACTATCTTCTTTTTGACAAAAACAAAAATATTCAAAGACAAACTGCAACCAAACAAACGAAACGAAGAAGAACTCGAAAAAATAAGTTACTTAGGCATATCTTCTTATTCGGAAAACAAAAAACTTTTACGAAATCACAACGACAACTTTGCATTTGGCAAGATGCGCTCGACAACTTCCGTTTCCTTTTGGCAAGGCATTTCCGTTTTTAATGTGTCATGTTTTTTGCTTATCCACATTCGTCTTCGTCTTACTGCTGCTACTACATACATACACATACGTGATCATTAGCGGAACAAAGAGGGGTTTTTTGGGTTGAATCCCCCCTTGGCGTAAAAATCTTATACAATTTGCTCATTGGCCATGAATCAAAAAAAAAAAAAAAATGTTCAAGGAACAAAAATTTAATCGTCCCCCCTTAGGATCCGCTAATGTGACAGCACTGCTAACTTCAACTTCTTCCACATTGAGCTGCGAATAGAAGAGGCTGTTTTTTTCGCATAATTTTTTTTTTCGGAGGCAAATTGCATCTTAAATATGTGCGGTATTGTGGCTTGGAAGTAGTGGGAGTGTAAGGCACTGAAAGAGAGCGGGGTATGATAGTGTAAAAGTCACTTTAACTCGTCCAGTGACAAAACAAAAACAATGAACGAGATTTCTGGATTAAACAAAAAAAAGTTATCGCGACGCCACAGCACGTAAAGCGAACATGATAAGAATCTTAAAAGTTCTCTTAAAGAACATATTCGTCTCGAAAGACATGGCAAGGAACTGTTTCTCTGTCTGCCTCTCTGTTTGTCTGCTGGCCTGTCTGTTTATGGGGTTGTACCTCTGTCTTAAATTCTAACATTTGCAAAGAGTGCTAGAAGCAATAGCGATACGTTGCTTCGTTAGTTGCAGCTCAGTCTACTGTGGAACCTAACAACCTTGCCTACTATTGCTTTGGCAAGTGCTTTCTAATGTGTAGTGGGAGTAATGCTGCATGCTGCCTGTACGACCAGCGGAGGATGCACTATTATAAGCTGTCACGCTCTCTATATGTGGAAGAAAACTATGAAAGAAGTAGGTGAACTATGCAGAAGAGCATTTGTGGCACATGCGGTGGAATACAATTTCAGTATGGCGTGAATGAAGCAAATAACTGTATATAAGTTGAATGCTGAGCTAATGACATGATATCGGTGCTCGAAACTTGTCGTACTCGATTCTTCTGGCCCATTACCCGATACTTTTTTCTTGATGCTTTGTAGTGCGTACTGGTACTCATTTAGCAAAAACTATTACTAAAAAATGAAACCTTAGCGTCTCTTTTCCAAGACGGGAGCAAAAACAAAACAAAACCCAGAAATAGTTTGTCTGGTAGAAGACTTGAGAAATTGTGTTTTCTAAGCGATTATACTTAAAATGAATTGCGTATTTAGATCCTCGCTGAAATTGACTTCAATTTACCCACAGTGACGAATAGAACTGAATGCAAAATCTTTGATAATTTCTGAAAATTAGTATAATTCGTTGATGCTAATTCACATTTAGTAATGCTATAAATTTGTGAACAGAGGGTCGATCTCTCTTCTATTAAAGTCTAGTTTGATGTCAGCAGATTCGAGAGGAGAGTAGGAGAGTTGATCTTAATTTCTTCTTTTTTTTTTTTGGTAAATGCTGCGAAGTTTTAAAGTCGTTTCTCCGCTTAACAGCACAGCACCTCCGAAAAAAACGAAATACTAAAGTCTATATAATTAGAGTTCCATTAGATCAATTTTACACTTGCAAAATATGCGAGCAACACCGTGAATTTTGTTCATATTTATTTACTCAAAATTTTTAACTTTAAAAGAAAAGTTTCCTGGCATCACAAGCGACATAAAGAAAAACATCACAAGAATTTTAAAAGGATTCCGAAATATTGCAACGAAAAAAATTGACAAATTGTGTTTATTGCATTTAGCAAGTTCGAAGAAAATGAAGGCGAAGTAGGCGTTAGGAGGAAAACATTCAAACGATAGTAAATATGTTTGTGTATGGGTGCATGTATATAAGCTTGAATAATGCTAACAAATTGCTTGCACTTTTTATTAAATTCAGCAATAGTTTAATTGGATACATTTTTTTGTTTGAAATTGAAATATAATTTAGTTATGACTTTAATTTCCATACAGAAATAATTAATTAAGTGAAGCAGGAACTGTGTTCGAAAGTGTTTAATTAAAATGATTGATATATAATATACATGCAATAGTGGATCTAGACATTTCCGAAGGGGGGCTTTAATAATTTCATCTCTTTAGATTTTATTTTATTTATTATGGTAGGGGGAGGGAGAGAGTTTGGGGATAGCTGGAGCCACAGAGACATTTTCAATTTAACTTTACCAAATTATTTTTTATAAAATATTATTTAAGTTTTGCAGAATTCGGGTGTACCTACGAGGTAAGGGCGTTTTAGTGGCAATGGGGATGATGATGATGAAGAGTTGGATGCTAAAATCCAATCTGTTTGATTTTTATACAGTCGTCAGCTATGTGTGTAAACAATTATTCCTGTTCGACATACGATCGGCGTATTGAGTGCAAATAACACCAGCCCTACACCAACAACAGCACTAAGCCAAATGAAAGGGCAGTGTGAAACAGTAGAAAAAATTTAGATTGTGGAATCACTTTTCGAATGGTGCATGAAGCACACTGTAATAGTAACAAATAGTTCTGATCAATTGTTTTTTTTGTTTTGTTTCTGGTTAACAATCATTTGACACATAAGGCACGTACATATCGCTATACATACATAAACCTACGCAAATGTACAATTTACGTACATATTGATAATAGACATTAGACTGGTTCTTATTTCCAAACTTAAGATTTCCAAAATTGTCCAATTGAGTTTGCTATTACAAAAACCTTAGAGTTTTAAAATTGTGTTTTATTCCAGTTTTTTCAGGTAAAAATTTAGATATCTATCTTCCTTACCTTAATTAGTTGTCTAAACTTTATATTGTTGTAACGTCTTTACTGGCGGAATAACAAAACTTTACTAGTGAAGTGAATTAGCAGGAATGTCACAATCCGTGTGCTATTACATTTGGGAGACTACCGAAGTTTCGTATGCGTTGATGATTGCGTATAAGCTTCTTTATTTTGTGCAGAACCCGCTTTTGGATTTCTAATTAAGGCATACTATAACCGACTGGGAATAGATAACGAAACACACAACAGGGTGTAAATAGTAAAGAGAGGTGGTATGAAAAACAAAAATAATAATGTGTTTTCTTTTTCATTTTTGTTTTTTTTTTTCATTTTTATGATTAGCCTAAAAATATGCAATAATTGGAAAGTTTTTTAAGCTTTTTGCAAACATGCGGATTCAAAATAAAACACACACATACATACAATACTCTCTCGCATCTATGTATGTATTGCATATTATTGTACTTGAGTGCACACATTGTGATGCATAAAGGAGCCAATGTAGTATGGAAATTAATTTAAAAAAAAAATATTTGAATAAATCAAAAATAAATTGTGGGTCTTTAAACTATAGTTCATGATTATTAATTAATTATGCATTACTTTTTTAAAAAAAAGTTTTATAGTTTATTTGCTCGAAAGGGACAAATCAGGGACAATTATCAACAATAAATTAAGTATACAATATTGAATAATAAACGAAAAAACTAGTGCAAAATTTGTTATAAAATTTTATACTGTATATAAATATGATGGAGATAGCACATACTGTTGTTGTATGCAAGCGAGATGTTTTGTGCAGTAGAGCATTTAATTTAAATGTGGTTTCGTGCTTTATTCCCAAGATTCTTCAACTTAATTGCATACATTAACATGTACATATATATGTATGCTAAGGTGCCTCAAGTCCCATAAAAACGAAAAGTTAGTACTACCCCTGCTAAAATTTAACATTGGCTTATTTCGGCTCTAGCTATACGCTGTCGTGAGCTGAATGGTTTTTGTATGGCACTTTTCATTCAGCTACTTTTGGCTAAATAAAATAATAATAATAGTAAGCAAATTGAAATACCATAGAGCCTTGGTTTTCAAACTGTACTCCATGGACGCCGCGGATCCACGAAATTTTCCAGGGCTCCGTGGAAATTTTTTTCAATTTTTAAAAGAGTGAGTCAATTTTCAAATCCACACATTTACGATTTTATTCTACGGTGTCCACGAAATCGAATGCCAGCCAAAAGAACTCCGCAGACAAAAAATATTGAAGATCACTGGCATAGAGCAATTAAATACTTGTCCAAAGATCCATAGATCTTTCGAATCGGACGAGAACCAACGATTATATAATAAAATGACGGAAATCATTAAAATTTATATGGAAATTGCACAAAAAACCATCACTAAAATTTTTAAATGTCTTGATGAGAAATGTTATTATTTTTGAATTTCTAGTATTTACCATAACGCTGATAGAAATTATGAGAACTATAAATACTAAAACAGCAAAATGGAGTGAAAAAATTATTTTCAAATCAAATTAATTGTTAATAAAAGGAGGATAAAAACTACAAATGCATCAAATTTAAGCAGTGATGCGTTTTTATTGGCACGGGGTGTAGTTACATTCAATATCTTACAACAACAACAATTTGACGATATATTGATTGTGCTCCTTGCACACTGACTGAAGGAGTTGTCCTGTTTCTTGTCCACACGCTGACAAACAGGCCACATGGACTCTTAACAGATAATAGTATGACGTATGTAGGTAAATTTGAAAATCTTTATTTTATGACATTTTATATTCGAAATTCCGGGTGGCTCGCCAGCGGAATCAGAGGTAGTTACATATTTAAGGAATATAAATTTATTCATGAAATAGAGTAAAGAGCGAATTAGCTCCTGTCTTCCTTCCACTGCGTCGTTTATAATAGTGGTTGTTGTGCATTGGTAGTTCCTCAAAGTTGTGCATCAAAGCAATAGGTATAGAATTTTAAACAAATTGTAAGGTGAAATTTAAAATTTATTCAACAATTTACTCTTCGATTTTGGCAGTTGGCAACATACACACAAGAGTATACGCTACAGTCAAGCAATATGTTTGAGAATCATTATAATTTATAGCGTCACTGTTTTTAATATTGTATTTGCCATGTTGTGGTTTCAATGACACTAAACTGGTTACAATGACGACGAATGTGAGCACATACATAAATGCGATGATGTCATTATTATTATGAATACATGATAACACGAACACAGTACATAAATGTTATACAAAAGGCACTAATCGAATTTTTATAACAGCGTTACACTAACTGGTATGAGAAACCATAATAACATAAATAATGCCACACCCGCTTCAGTGTTCAAACAAACGAGTTATAATCAGAAGACAGAGCATATTTCGGCTTTTCTTAATTTTTTTCAAATCTTTTGATGATTACTGAAAATGTAAAAAATATGAAAAATGATTTTGAAGCAAATCGTATGGTCAAGTCCTTGCTGGGAATTAAATCCAGGTAGTCGAACACGACGCCTCTAGACTACTGTGGCGGTCGTGTTCAAACAAAAATGTATCTTAATTTGAATAAATGCGATAACTACAATTACTATTACCATTATTTTGAAAAAAAATAATTTTTTTTTTTTATGATGAAATAATAGTATGGGAAATTAGTTTGATTCATACTCATTGCAAGTAGAACTACCGACAGCAAGTAATAATTCCTATCAGAGTTATTTAACTTTGAACATTTGCATGCCCAGTTGGCTAAATTTTAAGTCCAATTTTATTTTCTAGACTCTAAGGCATCGCTTAGTGTTTGCCATATGTTTTTATGAACATTTTAACATTCTAACAAAAAAGTCGCTTAACTTGGCTAACCCAGAAAATGACAGTTAGGGTATTGATGTTGGATCGGTTTTCTTTTCATTCCATATGGTGTGTCTGAAAGATAAAATTGGAATTTGACGCATAGTGTTATTTTTCTTTTGTGTGTGATTATGATTACTAGAATGTTTACGTATCGTATACAAACTAATAAATAAATAAATAAATTCGTAAATTCGATCAAGCTTAATCTTGTTTAAATATATAAATATTTTCGTCAATAAGATAGTTTCCTACCCACAAAAGCTGGCAATTTTGTTTTTGTTTTTTGTGGTGTTTTTTTTTCATATCAATTATTGTTCAATTGTTTGTTTGTTTAGATTATACCTACACAAAATTGACGTAGAAAAAAAATAAATATATGTACGTAATATGTATAACTTCTCCGGTACATTTTTTTTTTTTTAGTTTGTGTGAACTGTCGACCAAAGTTACACTAGAATGAACAAATGAGGTAGAATTAGAAACAAAGCTAAAACATAAAAAAATCAAATGTACGTACTAAAACCGATTCTGCAAAAAGTAAAGAAAATCAAAGCACCTGAAAAAATTTTGTCGTAATACTTAAAAATTAATTTAACGAAAAAAATTTAAACACATAAACTATTAACATAAAAAATTAAAATAGAAAATAAATGACTTCATAGATATGTACATTAATGACGTCATAAACAAAACACAAAACATGTTTCATTTAAAATGAATGAAAGAATTTCCGTTTAAAAGTTTATGCATATCAATTACACAGATTTAAAAAATATGTGGAAGGAGATTTATATTAATGATCATACTTTTTCACATCACTAGAAACATACATACGTAGATATGAGAAAGTTATCAATGTACTAAATGAAATACAATTGTAATACCGAAAAAAAAATATTGCAAAAATTTGTTGATAAGATATCAGCAACTAAATTGCTTTACACTGGTATTCAACAAAATTTCGTTTGCTTTCCAAGAAAGTAAACTGCGCAATCGAAAAGAGTTACAGAGCGTTCCTCTCTTCATCTGAAATTAGAGAAAATAAGAAGGAATGAGAGGAAGTGTATGTAGGTATGCAAGAACAAAAAGAAAAATAAGCAAGTTGAAGCCGAATGAGGCAGAGGAAGAATTTTCTCAAATCGGATTTTGTGGGGTTGAGGTTTTATGGCTCTGCATACCATTGCCACCGCCGTCACCATCGCGTCTTTCTCGTCGGAGCAGTACTGTGACAAACGCGAGCAAAGCATGAGACACTCATAATTCTTTTCAATTCTTCTAATTTATTTACTGGTGTTATTGTGCGGCGTTATGCGTATTGTTGTTGTTTTTGTACTTTTATTGCTTTCTTTTGAAAAATTCATTATTTACTCTTGCCTCGTAGCTTTTTACCTCTCTCATGAGCAGAGCAGAGGAGAGCTGAGTAAATCGATTTTGCCAGAAAAATGTTCTTCATTGCTACCAACTGACGGCACGACACGTCATAAAGTCGTAAAAATAAAACGTTAATCGGTTGTATCTGAGTATAAAGAACGAAAGAATATGGAAAAGCACAGCGATATATTAATTCGCTACATTATAGTGGGGGAATTAATAATAGTATTCTGTATGTATTCATGCTCACAAACAGAATATTTTAGACTAATACAAATTTGTCCCGTTCAGTGGATTTAAACTGGTATCTTGATGAAATATTTTGAAATTTTGTGGTAATGTAACATGATGTAGTATTATTTACATTGTATCAAACCAAATTATGAGCGCTCTAAAATATGAATCTAAAAAGAACAATTTTCTTATTTCGCTCATATTATCCATATTTCTGAATATTTTTCATATATATATGAAATCATAAATGAGTCCAAAATAATTCACTTAACCTCTCAAAGGGAGAAAAACGTTCATAAAGTATTTTCAGATCTTTTTGGTTTACTAAGAAGATTTTTGCAAATAGATTTACAAACTATTTGCATAAATTATCCGTTCAGTACAAAAAGCATAAAATCAGTTCTACTGACCCATTTTATTGTTGAGATTTGTTTCTTGCACATACCTATTTATTAATCTAGGTAATTTCAGAGTAATATTTTTGGTCGCCTTTCCAATATTTCCATTGCTGGTTTTTGTTTGTATTTATTATTCTTCTTCTTCATGTTGTGTGAGTTATATTTGCAAACGAATGAAAGAGACCTACAATTTCATTCCGAATCAGAACGGCGAAGTGGAGAACTTTTCTTATGCAATTTTACTCTTGCAGGTTTTCCATTGTATACAAATTTGTATTTATTTTTTCGGGTTTTGACCGTGCCGAGCCATGAGCCGAAGCACCCCGCGCAGCAATCTACGCCAAGCCTCTACATTTTTGATTACTTTATTTTTAAACGTTTCGGACCAATAAAAAAAGGCTGGATGTACAATATTTGTACTAAGTGAATCTTAAGCACTCAGAAAAGGTATGATTTTAGCCGCCAGAGGAGCTGGCCATTTTAAAGCATTTAAACGACCTAATATATAACATTTGTGTAATAACTTTTAATATAATTTTAACCTATATCTAATTATAAAATAAATTTCAAATTTTAAGGATTAATTTAAAAATATAGTGTTCAAACTTTTTATTCTACGCCAAGTTTATAAATTGCCACCAGGTCTCAAATCAGTTCATTTGATCCATTCTTCCTCTATTATTTGTTAGTTTTTGAAACATTCGCCATCATATTTTCTAACACTACATGTATTTCTCAAAACTTTTTCAACATCTCTTATAAATGAATACTACCTACTATTAATTTCTAAATCGAACACATACATTTCTCAACGTAATATATTCTATATATAGATGTGTAGAATGTACGGAAAATACCGCTCTTCACTGTAAACACTTGCAGACGATTGTTTATTCGTTTGTTTGTTTGTATGTATGTACGTTTATTGTCGGTTTCGCCTTGCCTGGTCTGTGTATACAAAAACAAAAAACACATGCCGCAAAGCAACAATAACAAACAAAAATGTATAAAGAAATGAAAGAAATAGAAAAAACCGAAAGAAATGAAATAAAGATGAAAAAATAATGGTGAGTGAATAAACTTGAATGAAGAGACGTCAGACGAACGTGTGAGCGAGTGAGCAAATGAGTGAGCAGAAAACCTTTGACTAATTTCGTCGATGATGATTTCATTTCTGAACTCAACAATTTTCAAACTTTCAGTTTAATAATTGAAGTCAAACAGAGCGGACGTGCATGAGCACTAAAAGTACAAGAATTTATAGTGTTTTGGAAAAGTTCAAATATAAATAAAGCAAGAAATTACCCAACTAGCAGTGCTTTGTATATATACAAAATCTACTTAAAAGTACTTAAAACAATTTGTATTTGCAAAGAATTGTTCCTAAAAACTTAACTGCCCCAGAATTTCAAATAAATAAGTAAAACAAAAAAAATGTCAGGAAAACGTGTCACAGTAAGCACACGCGTGTCACGCGCCAGCACCTCCACGCCAGTTGGAGGCGCATCATCATCCCGTGGTGGAGGCGCCATCAGCCCCACTAGTCCAACCCGTACCAGTCGCCTTCAAGAAAAAGCTGAACTCCAAAATTTAAATGATCGCTTGGCGTGTTATATCGATCGCATGCGGCATCTGGAAAATGAGAATAATCGCCTAACACAGGAACTACAGCTGGCACAGGACACGGTCAATCGTGAAACGTCCAATATTAAAGCCATGTATGAGAAGGAATTGTCAGCAGCACGTAAGCTGCTCGATGAAACGGCCAAGGAGAAGGCCAAATTAGAGATCGATATTAAACGTTTGTGGGAGGAAAATGAGGACTTAAAGCAAAGGTAAAGAGATGGAGAACTTTCTAACAAATATTAGAAGGGGAAGGAAAAGTTGTGTGGTTCCCAAAACTAACAATGGTTTCCACAGAGAAACAACATTTTGATAGAGAAATCGCGTTTTACATAAACCAAAACAAAATCCCATATGGATACGGTTCAAACACTCTGCGGCAGTAGCATGCCACAACATCGTACCTCATTGTAGTAGTAATCGTTGTGTATATAATGATGTCATGCCCGTATTTATTATATACTTTAAAAACTTGTGTCAATGCTAAAGCGCTCAAAGCAGCTAGCAGCTGAGAATGATGTCATTCGTGAACGACGCAAGAAGAGTACGCAGTAAAACGATGATAAATAGTATGTGCTTTTGTGTTTGCTTTAGAAAGAGCATGATTAGAGTAGTGGTGGACTAATAAGGGGAAGGGGAAGGGTTGGGTTGGGAAATATGAGGAGACGATACGAGGCAGGCAAAGTTACGAGCACATGCATTACTTTCCATTCGTTTGCGTGTTGTTGTTTTTATTTTGTTTATATGCAAGGTAGCGGCTATTGAGAGAAACTTGGAAGCTATTGAGAAAGCAACCAAAAAGGAATGCATAAATATAAAATAATTTTTGTTATTGATTGAAAATATGAAAGTGCAATTCAAAAAATTATACAAAGAAAACAATTTTCTTCATATTGTAGCAATCGAAAAAAATGTAGTTAAAAAACAGGTTTCAACAAAATGACGACAGCTGAACATAATCTAAAAATTATGCAAATTAAGAATTAAAATTTTGAATACTTGATTTCTAGTCGTATCTCCACAAGAAATTAATCTTAGTATGTTGTAGAAGATTAAGTACAATAGCTCTAATGAAAAACAAGTAGAGGTCACAATTAATTTTATTTCGTGACGTCACACATTCAGTTCAGCAAGTACATAAGTTTTAGAAGTTTGTTTGGGGACACACGTTTGCTCCTCAAAGCTACATTTTCCAAGGCAACACGAAAAGCATTAAACCAATAAAGTCACAGTGATTTCAAAAGGAAAATAGCCACTTTGAAAAATTGGGTCGTGCAAATAAACTCGGTTACCGAGTTTAAGTACTATATCTCAAAAACTAAACATTGTAGTTTAATATTGCCCTCGGACAAATTTTATGTGTTCAAGTGCAATTGGTGTTTAGTATGAGATATAATTTTACTACGATAACAATTACTCAAATGTTTGAATAGTATTGATCATTGTGACGTCATAATCCTCACCACTAAACTGTTTTTTATTTCCTGCCATAATCTTTGAGTCGCAATTAAAAAAAAAACTATAATGACTTCTAATTATGCTTCCAAATAACACATTCACGTTAATAATTAAGTCAACTAAACACAACAAGGTCATACAGAAAAATAAACTTTATAGCTCCCATACAATGATGTCATATAAACAACCAAAAAAAAATCAAATGCGAAACATAAAGAAAATATTAACAGAACTCAACATGATCAAACAGTGGTGGCGGTGACGGTGGCACTGGAAACAGGCGGGCAATATGTGTTACAGCAAATGATGTCAACAAAACATTTTTAGTATTTAGCAATGGGGAAGTAGCAAGCACCAATAATCCATTACACAAAAAGTTACCTCCTACAACAGCGATAAATTTTTGATGCTTTTGATTTATGCGTTAACCGCGAAATATCAAAGATAACATTCATTGTTATAGTATCAAATAATGTTTCGTATTATTTCCATTTAAGTTTGCCGTAAAGAATGAGGAAATTCTCTTTTTCAATTTACTTTAGTCTTTTTTTAAATAGAAAATTTAGGTCGATATATAAAAATAAACTAAATATACACTGAAAGAACAACATACAATCTTATCGAAGCCGGCACGCAATAGCCAAAGACCTTGAATCATTTTATTTAATTATTTTTTGTTATTTTTCGCTTTTAATTACTTTAGAGTTATTTTGGTTAATTAACAAAAAAAGAAAAAAAAAAAGAAGAATTTTGCACATTATCGAGAGAGAGAAGCGTTAACCGTGCATGAATAGCAAGGAAGCAAGTAATGAGTTGATATCTAAATAATTTGAGCGTTTAAATAAAATTTTAAAATTTATGTTTTATCACTGGCTAGCATAGCTCGGGGCTTTGCGTATGTTGGCTGTTTGGCTGGTTCACTGCCTATTTTATTATATTTTCATTTTACACTCGTTTCGTTACTTTCAATGTGAGTTTTAGGATATCTAAAATCAGTCTGCAAAATCAAGTATATATAGCTAGAGCTATGAAATGTTCAATTCGAATTTCGTTACTATAGGAAGCGCCCTCTGGCGATCAAACAAAAATGAAAACTTTTCCCTCTTAATTTTTATAAACGTACGGCAAGCAACAACAACTAAACGTGCTACTACTCACGCAATACGCCCACGATTTTTCACCCTCGTAACAAAATAAAAAATAATCTTTAAAGAAAAAAAAAACGTACTTTTGTAGTATTTTTATTTATAGAAAAAAGAGAAATCTATAATTTGTTGTCAAATATAATTAAGGCCCCACACGAGAAGGTAGGAAAGCATGCACATGGACTGAATAGAATAAAAATAAAGAATATTTCAAATATTTTTATGAAGTTAAAGAAAACACATTAATTATAATGTGAGAAAAATGTAGTAGTTGTAGTTGTAAAGAATAAAGTAGAAGCTTATAGAAGAATAGAAAATGAAGGCCGAAAAGTTTCATACAAAAAAAAAAGTGGACAACAAACAACAAAAGAGAAAAAATAGTTTATGCTAATAATTTTTGAAGAACTTTTATATTTAAGCATCGGTGGGGTGGCGTGAATAATTTCCATTAAACTGAAACTGTAACCATCAGAAAATAAGAATTAGGAAGGAAAATTAACAAAGTACAGTGCCTTCAGTTTAAATGATAATCCAATCTTGTTGGAAATGAAAATTGATATTATTGAATTTCAGCCATTTTTGGTTGGTGGCTCAATGTGTAGGGCATAAAGTAATTCTACATACAAACCGAATGAAATATGTATTCTTTGTATATTTGTATATTGTCAATAATAATGAAAAACGAATTACATACAAAAGTTTTGTTGTCAATGTTACACAAAAGTTGTAGACGTGCGTTGCGTCACCCATAATCAACAACTACAAATACCAATGACAACAACAGCAATAGCAACATTTACCTCGAATTCACAGATATTATTAGTTTTAGCTTTAAGACACGTTCGAGCGTGTTTCTGGCTAACTTAGAAATTATGGTACAAATCTTTAAGACGAAATACTTAAGAAGACGAAGGCAAACACAGAAAACCTGTTAAACTTAGTGAGATATGAAACATTAAATGTGGTTAAGAAAAAAAGAGAAAGAGAAGTAGCAACAGAAAGATTAGAAACAAATTCTTTTGCTGCTGATGTCATTTTTTTGTCCGCGCTTTTTGGTCAACACAAAAAAAAATTTGTTTTACTTTGTGAATTTGTGAATTTGTTCATTTGTTAATGTTGTTGCTTTCGGCATGAGAAGAATACATAGGCATCGCATAAGAATGCTAATTAATTATTTGTATATTGTACGAAATAGACCAGTTTTGTCTGTCTGTCTGTCTGTCTGTCCCTATAATATGCTAAGAAATATTTTAGAGGTACAGTTTGAGCCAACAAATCGTTTTGATAACCACGCAAAAAAAGAATTTAGTTTATCCAAGAAATTACTTTTACTGACTATTCTCGTTTAACTATTCCAGACTCGATAAGAAAACCAAGGATTGCGCCATTGCTGAGAATAGCGCGCGCGTCTATGAATCTCGCTATACCGAAGTCAATGGGAAATACAATCAAGCTTTGGTTGATCGCAAGAAGGCTGAAGATCTAGCTAAAGATTTGGGCATTGAGAATGATCGTTTGCGTAAGCAGTTGGAAGATCTGCGCAAACAGTTAGAGGCCGAAACATTGGCACGCGTTGACTTGGAAAATCAAAATCAAAGTCTCCGCGAGGAGCTCAGCTTCAAGGATCAAATACATGGGCAAGAGCTCACGGAGACTCGTTCACGTCGCCAAATTGAAATCAGTGAAATTGATGGACGCCTCGCTAAACAGTATGAAGCCAAGTTGCAGCAATCATTGCAAGAGTTGCGCGATCAGTATGAATCGCAAATGCGCGTCAATCGTGAAGAGATTGAATTGTTGTATGACAATGAGATCAAGAATTTGCAAGCGGCTGCAAATCGTGCCGCCAACGCCTCATCACACGCCACAGAGGAGGTGCGCTTAATGCGCACCAAGATCGACAGTTTGAATGCAAAGCTGCAGGATTTAGAGAATACAAATGCTGGCTTGAATGTAAGTGATTAGTGATAATGTGTACATGTAAATTGAAGTCGATGTTTACTGTTTCAATGTTTTTTGTAGACTCGCATACGCGAATTGGAGAATCTCTTGGACAGCGAGCGTGCTCGCCACAATCAATACATTGCTTCGTTAGAGAAAGAGCTGCAACGCATGCGCGACGAAATGGCGCATCAACTTCAAGAATACCAGGATCTTATGGATATCAAGGTATCGTTAGACTTGGAAATTGCCGCTTACGACAAGTTGTTGTGCGGTGAGGAACGTCGTCTGAATATTGAGTCGCCCGGACGCCCAGGCACAGCGGCCGCCGATTCGGGTTATTCGAATGGAACACACTTGTCTGTCAGTTCTAGCTCTGCCTATCGCTCAGGACGTGCTACCCCCAGCGGACGTCGGTCAGCCACACCTGGTGCCGGTGGCAGCAGTGCTGTCAAGCGTCGCCGCACAGTAATCGACGAGTCGGAGGATCGCAATTTGGCTGATTTCTCCGTAAATTCAGCTGCCAAGGGCGACTTGCAAATCATCGAAGCAGATAGTGAGGGGCGCTTCATTAAGCTACATAACAAAGGTACCGAAGAAATCAATTTAACCGGCTGGCAGCTTACCCGCATCGCCGGCGACGAAGAGTTGGCATTCAAATTCACACGCGGCTCCAAGGCGAATGCTGGCGCCACTGTTGCTATTTGGTCAGTGGATGCCGGAGTCTCGCATGATCCACCACAGAATCTGGTGATGAAGAAGAAGTGGCCTGTAGCTGATTCTATGCGCAGCATCCTGGCTAATGCCGACAAAGAGGTGAGAGTCTTGTCGATTTACAACACTTGTAACACATGTCACATCTGCCGCCACTGTCAGCAGTTAGAGTTTGTGCTTGATCAGTAATTTAGAATTTATGCACATGCTCTAGGACATTTTCCAATTAATTTCCGTTTGTTTTATTTTACAGGATGTTGCCAGCTACGACCGTGTCCGTACAAACGTTTCCAGTCACGCATCCAGGCACCGAAGCAGCGGCACCGGCTTCACACTCGGTTCCGGTGTTGGTTCAACAGGCGTGAGAAGTCTCTTCTCATTGCTCTTCTAATTCGGCCCATCAAAGCAAAAGCTGCTAAGTGAATATCAAACCAACAAACAAAAACAAAACATAACAGGCTACTACTGCAGGCAGGAATCCTCAAGTGAATCCGATTTTTAAATATAGGTGCATTTAACATATCCTTAAATTAATACAAAGAATTTCTTAAACAAGAAAAAGAAGAAGAAAAACAGTCACTCAAAGCAACACAAATTCGCATTTTTTTTGAGGGACATTTTTGCTGTCTATCTCAAACTTGCACATTTTTCTCATATATCTAGGTATTTAATGAATATTTGCTGATAATGGCAAATAATTTTTTGTCCAAACAGACAAGCATTCACTAAAGAACAAAGACGTTCAGATTTTTTCAGAGTATAAAAAAAACTATTAGTGCTTTTCTATTGTAGAATCAAAGAAATTTTCTTTTGAATTTTCAAAAGCACAAATCAAAATATTTGAAGCAAAAAAATTCTGTTTAAAGTTTTATAAAAAACAAAAAAATTATGTTATTGTATTTGAAAAATGTTGAAATACCTTCAATATAAAAATGAACAAATAATAAATAAAAGAAGATATCATCCTATTTTAAATGTACAATGTTAATGTATTTAAATATTATTACAGCATTTAAATAAATGTGGAAAAAAAAATTCAGAATCCTTTATTTAAACCTGGTAAAGTTTAGTGTGCAGTTCACATGTTTAAATTGAAATTCGATGTTGTTGCAACCATCAATCTCATTATAAAGAGGCAATGCAATTCTAAAGACTTTCTGTCACAATTTAAGGAAAATGAGTTTGCTCCCAAAAATCCCAACGACACCCAGAAGAGCAAAGGATCAGAAAGAGCCAACACAAACAAACAAAATAAAACTATTTAAATAGTAGTCAGTGAAAGAATAAGAAATCATGCTGCAAAACCATATCTCACTCGCATTCTGCAAGACTGTCATAACTCTAAAAAATTTTTTCCACAAGGTAAAGGCATTAAATAACAGTTATTTTTGCATACTTAGCTCGAGTTTTTTTTTTTTTTTGATAATGGCCGCAAAAACGAGCGATGTGTAATTACGCGAATATTGCAAAAATTTGCCATGGCAGAGTCAAGTTGCCAACCACTTATCTAACAAGTTGGAAGGAAAATATTGAATGCCAAGAGTGAGAATGAGTGCAAAAGGGAAAGCGTAACAAATAAAAACCTTAGTAATAGAAAATCTCTAAAACCAAATAGGATGAGTAAGGAATGTTACTATTAGTCAGACATTGAAAAACATGAGGCTAGAATAATCTAAATCATCACAAAAGTGTTTTAGTCTGTTTTAGATTGTGGTTGTTGCATATAATTTTCGTGGTCTTCCCGATACTGCAAATGAGCCGGAAATGTTTTTCAACAAAACTCGCAGATAATATGGCACTCCAAAAATATGGGCCAGAACCCCCAAAATACAAATAATATATCTGAACTTATTCAATTTACTACGTGACAAATTTCGCATTGAACAGGACAATTAAGCGAATTTAGTTTAATAGCGTCCATTTTGCAATTAACCGGGGGTATTTTGACCGACTCAATTAAGCGGAAATTATCGTATTCAATAGAAAAATCACTGGCTGTTCACGCATAAATTCAGGCTTAGCAAGCCGCGACTCTTTATCGCATTGAGTTTTTACCTACATTTCTGATAATTCTAGATCCCCCCAACCCTGATCTTGTTCAGCTCCCAAAAACAAATTGAATCAAACCGTATTAATAAGCGACGTTTGCTTATTTAACAGAAACGTTTGCCAAAAATGCACAAACTAAAAATAACAAATGTTGCTCAGCTTTTTTTTTCTTCGTATGTACCACAAATCAAAAGTATTACAAAAATGTCCATCTCTAATAAAAAATGTTGGTGTCACAAGTTCGAGGATTTGGTGTGTGTTCATCCAAAACACATACACATGCCCGCCGAATCTTCTTAAAAACGGCATCACAATTCATAGCACAGGCGTGATTTAAATTTTTATGTGTTTACGTGTATGGAAGTGTATGAGTGTGTGTTTGTCCAAAAACTAAGGAAAATTTGACTTATTGCGGTTTAACCCATTTCCGTGATTTTTCAACTTTTCTATTCACGTTTATTTTAGTTAGTTTATTGGGTCATTTGATGTCCGGTTCAGTGTGCTTTTCCCCCCCACCTCCAACCTCATTTCCTTTCTCACATGCCTTCGAATCCTCAGTCTCCTTCCACATTGAGTAATTTATTACAGTGGCTCCGCCAACTCTTCCTAAATTCCTTGCAACAAGAGGAAAACACATGCAAATCTCTATTTTTTCGTTTTTCGTTTTAATTTTTTCAGTAGCAAAGAATCCTCAGAACCAGTTTCACTATCTAAAATTGGTTACAAAGCACAGACACACACACACACAATGCCTAGTGTTACTATTGTTGGCACACACTAGTATAACTGTGGTGTGTGTGTTGCAATTGTTGCTGTTGTTTTGTGGGTAGATGCTTCTTTCGCTTTAACAAAGCAGAGAGTTGAACGTAACTTTTAAACTCGAATGAGTCTTTCGTGTGTTTTCTGATTGCCAACGGCAGTGGCGGTGGCACAAACATCAGCGAAGTCTACACAAACATAAACAAAACTTTTACGAAGTTTGCCAGCAGGAAGTGGAAGGAAGTAAGTATTCCAAATTGTGGTGCTTTTTTCGAGGGTTAAAATCAAAGCTTGTTTTTTTCAGGAGCCTAAATCAATTTTCTGTATCAATGAACTTTAAGTGGGCGGCTTCAGGTTGATGTTTTCGGGTATGGTTTATTTATTTGCAGTATGATAATACGTTCTTCATCATCGTCATCAGGGTACTGCTCCATATGAAAGATATGAGGATGGGGTTTCAGTCTGTTGGCTCCTTCTGGTTGTAGTCAACATTTACTCTTCCCCGTATTTTGTTTTTTTTTTTTAAGCCATTATACTTAAGGGTTTTTTTCTGTCATAATGGAAACTCGGTTTTTTGTACAAAACTTATTGAAATTCGCATGGGTTTGTTTGCTAAAGCAATTTTAAAATATAAAAAATTTAGGATGCATCTAGAGGGCGATGGATACAAGAAGAGGAAATCATTCAAAATTTATAACATATGATACCATTTAATAAGGGTCATTAGAGATTTACAACAACAACATAACGAAATAAAACAAACAAAAGTACAAGCATAAAAATAGTAGATAGAGAGAGAACTTTCATCAGCAGCATCCCAAATATCAGCTTAGAGATGATAATTCGAATGATATCCTCGAACGTAGTATATATACCAATCCAATAAAGAACAGGACGTACATGATACGCATTTGACTCCATAAATTTTAGCGCAATATGGAGATCCCCACAAAGAAAGGAAGATCTCCAGAAGTTTATAAAGGCGGGTACGAGAATTATGAATTTGCTGTACTACACAAAAGTCAACATCTTTTATTAGAAAATTATGTCCACTTTTACCTCTTCCCTTCGCAGTTGATTTGGTTGAATAAATGGCAAACGTAAGCATGGAGCCTCATCCGTCCACTCATGGACTTGGACTTCAAAAACTATATTTGTCTGTTATTACACAAACTAAGCGATATCCAGGCGAAAACTAATCATCTGATCAGAGCAGCACACTTCGTTAGTCTCAAGATCATGATCTCTAAATCATGAAAATTAACGTCAGCATTGGCCACATCGCAATTCAGGATTAGTCTGTTGAATACGTGGCAGGATGACAACTACAGACGGTGAAGCAGATGAGGATGTCAAGAAAAGACTCAACAAAACTAGAGCCGCTAGTAGGGAAGGCTCAAGAGTTTTCAGAATAACAAAAATACTCAATATTCACCACAAGTGCAAAGTCTACCTTCACATACGATTAGCTTTCAACATCATCAGAAGAATGAAGCTTGATTGCACTGGGACGTCGATCCTGAAACACTTTCCAACATGTTTTTTCTTTTTGTTTTATCAAATATTAAAACTGACTAAGTTTGTGTAGTTATATCGAGTTCCGAAAATCCCCCGAGTTTTTATTTTCAATCTCGGTGTTTCTTAACATAATTCTAAAGCAAATGTCGAGGTCCCGGGATTAATATCCCTACTTCAAACCCACAAGGAAGTAGAGTCATGGACGATCAAACAACACGTGTGGAGGTGTTCCGTATTTCAAAACTATCGGCAAGAAATTATACATAGGAAAATGCAGAAGCAACTGCATAAAGCCAAAGTAGATGGAAATGTTTTGGGCTCTCAAGAGAGACAAAAAAAAAACAATCTCCAAGAAAAAAAATTTCACAAAATTTTAGATAAAAAAAAAGAGGGGAGCCTGAATTGTGATGCAATAGAATATGCATTATGCAATAGCCAAAACTTGTTTATATGAGAAAACTTTTATGAAATGATCAGAAGTTAACCATACATAACGGACGGAGGGAGAGAGGGGGCAAGATAAATATGTTGCTAACCATAAATACGCATATAGTTTTTCGTGCACGTTTTTCCCAAGCCAATGTAAGACATACATAAAATTGACTTGGGAAACCTTAGTTGTTAACTTGCGGACTCATACACACACACACACATATACATACTAACATATGTATGTGTTTTAAGAAGGTGTGAAATATCCACATGATCAGTACTCTGGCATGCATGTGCTTCAATGGTCACAAAATTGACTAGTGGATTTTCCAGATAATAAAATTATTTCTAAAATGTTCGTTTGCTAAGCTTAGAAATTCAATTCTCTTCCCACTTAAGCTTTTGTTTGCGATATTTCAATACACCCTAATGTGCTTTTGTTGCACACAAGTTCACAATCTTAATCGCAACGCATAAATCACACGCACTAAAAATTAAAAATGGGCACAATTACACTCAAAAAGGATACACGAAGTAAACACTCACTCATTCATAAATGAATACGTATCACTTACTGCATATATATTGTCTATTGTGTTTAATAAAAGAGAATAACAAAAAAAAAATTAGTTTCAATGGCGAGAGAGAGCGTGGAGAGAACGAATTTCAAAAATGGCAGTTCAAATGTGACAGCTTTATTGTTGCCTATGAAAACTACTAAAAATATATTGCATATTTATAGGCTTCATAGAAAATTATCGACAGATATATAATTGTATATGAATTGTGTACGGTCATCATCGTCTGTCTCTATCTCGTTCTCGGGTTTATCTCACGGACATATATTTTCTGTTAGGCTTTAAACTTTATGCTTAATTACAGTGAGCAAACGAAAACCAACAATAATAAAAATGGCGTCATTGTGGTTAACTACTGCGTTGGTGTTTCATTTCTCTCTCACACTCGAACATCCCATCCGAGCACATATTTGCAGACGGCATCATCATCCGTACTGCTGTCGATGCCGCTACCGCACACAAAAAAAGCAATTAACTCAGCGATAAACCCTAATCGACATTTGCCATAATAATGGAGTGCAAATTAGTTCAGGGTTTCAACGATAAATCACAGAGATTGTGTGCAAATATGTGTGTGTATGTAGGGTACCTAGATATGTTTTGTTTTCATTGATAACAAGTTGATGAGGTATATAGGTTGGTAGAACACGAACCACAGCAGCTGCTAATACTGGTAGGTTGGTGGGTGTGGCATTAAGTGACATTGAAGTTTATGATGAGCGCAAGCAGAAAGTTGGCATGTCATAATGTCAAGACAATTGTTTAAGCCCAGTTGCCTTGAAGGTAATACAGTATGTGGTTAAATTAAACTAAAAAACAAGGGCATTGCATATAACAGATGGCAAACAGCATTTGTGAAACTATTACTAATACTCACTTTTGAAGTAGTACCTTCAAGTATCCTTCCTCTACCACACATTCATTCACACTTGCTCTCAAAATAAAAATCAGAAGTCGGGAAAGGTTAGGGTGGTGACTGTGTGCTTCACAGTTGAAGCTATGGTACAATTAGCACATTAGTGCTGTTTTTATATCAAAAATCCTCGGTACGATCGGATATTGAATTTTGAATAATAATTTCGCATCGAGGTTAAACCTATTTTTGGCATTTACAAAGTAAGTGTTCGATGGTTGCTTTCCAATTTCGTTCAGCTTCCCAGTAGTCATTAAAGAGAATGAATTTTTTAGATGCATAAACGCCCTTGGCTAGTGACCTCTATTGGCAGCAGTTAATTTGATTAAACAGTTTGGGTCCTTGCTGGATTATAAGAAGGCCAGATATTTCCGAATACGGGGCTAATTTTCTTCGTCCTTTAATTTTCTTCTTTTTTTTGGTTCCTAACCAACAATCAAAATGTACGACATTTTCTTCGGTAAGGAAACAGGCGGTGACTACGTTGGGAAACAGGCCTGACACCAAGAATAGTTCTGAAGTTACACATCTAATTTTTGATAAACGTGACTTATTACATCATCACTACATCTGCTATACATTGCATGCAATGAGCAAAATACTTAAGCGGTCGATTTACTTAATAATTCAAATACTTTGGTAGCGAACCTCCAAACTCATCACCATATTAATCAACCACTGAAGCAACTTAATGACATGGAACAAACTAAAAACCAACGTCTCATGTTGTTATCATTTTGTGGTTAACGTTGGTAGTAATCTCAAAGTCAAAACAATGTCGAAAATATTAAATGTTTTCAGCTTTTTGTTCTTAGCCATGCTAACTATTTTTAAATAACGATATAAAAAAGTGAACTGCGATTCCAATTTGATATCCTATTAAATAATGCGACTATTATACTCCAACATTTTTATTCTACGTCAATACCATATATCTTTATTAAAACCAAAATTCATGCTTCAGCATTCAATATGCAATGTGAAGCATCAGTGAATTTCAATTTCCGTCAAAATGCAATGGACTACCGTTGAGTATTTTTTACACTATTCCACGGCGACAATACAAAATCATCGTCGTGTTTGTTTATTCGTTCACCCTGTGACAGCGACCAACGATGACAACAAACAAATAAACGCAATCAACGGCAGCAATGACAAAAACGATAACGTCGCGTTGTTGCAAAAGATGAGAACCACAACAACAACCCGCAAAATGAGTACAAACATACAAACACAGTCGATAGTCAGCCACTTCCACCGACAGCTACAACATTAGAAGAAGCAACAGCTGGGCCGGATTTAATATCTTTGTCGCCCTAGACCATACCAGATCTTTTTTAAGATTCCCGTGATTCCAATCACTTTATAATTTTGAGTAATTCATTCAACTAGTTTTTATCGAAACTTCCTTACGTATTTTTTATATCCTAACAAAATTAACGATATGATACTTTGTATAATCGACCAATATATACTCATGCCACTGCAAATGTATACATTAATAATTTTTCAAAAGATTTTTAGATTCGTGCCGTAAGAAAATTTACTAGTTTAGCGAATTTTGTAATGTGCTCTAAAATTTGACGACCCTAAAAATTCGCCATACAGAGCCATGGCCCAAAGTTGGCCCATGCGTAAATCATGCGCTGAATAATAGAAGCAGAGAGTGATAACCACAAAACACCGACAAACACTACAGCGCTCATTTCTGAGAAGCTGGCGACATTAGCTCTTACTTTTTCGCCCTTTCGGAGTTGAGTGGAAAACGAAATTTATGAACTGGTTATTATTCTGAATTGAATGCTTGATGATTTGATGATTTAAAAGTAAAGTTTCAGAAAGATGCTTCTGAGTAATTCTCAACGTAAAATATTTTTAAAATTTATCACATTAACTGAAAATAAGGTCTCAAATCAGTATCCACTTACCTCAAAAGTTGTGAAAACAATTTTCTCAATGGATCCGAAGTAACGTTCCCACAGAACTTGAGTCTGTTGTCGTAATGCTAAAATACGTTCAAGTGATATGGAGCGCACCACTTCAGGAACCTGAAAAAACACAAGGAAACATAATTCTACACAATGGACAAAACCAAACATTTTTATGATGTAATAATAAAAGAGTCAGTCCAGACACAAAAACTGACAAGGTTCTGAAAGTAAATTCTGGTGCAGCTCCTTTCAGTTTTTATTTGATAAAACTGTCACTCCGGGGATCTCGTAGTTAATCAGGAAATTGCAAGTCTTACAACTATTATATTCTAATTACATGGCAACTCTAAGTTACAAGACAACAAAATTACAATAGGAATTCATTAATTATAGAAATATTGCCACCAGAGCAGTCAAGGGAGCAAGAAATGTGAATGAATGTAGCAACACACCTTAACGTGCCATACTCCTGGCGCTCTGCTCTGTTTTTCATGAAATGTAGATTAGTTGCACGGACAATTTTTAGCTTTTAAAAACGAAATGGCTAAAGTGTTTGCTAATCAAAGTTGAAGGCCAGCTGTGTGAGAGAGAGAATGTGTATCTATAAAACTAAGTGAGTGCATGAGTATTAGTGAATGCCTGTGAGCTGTAGTCTTTAGGTTACTAGTCACATTACCGTCACAATTACTGATGAGATTAAAAGTTGGTATTAGTTGGTTTTGATTGAAAGAGATTTAAAAATTTTTAATAAAAAAAGTAGGAAAAGTATAGCTGGCAAAATAGCTAAATGACATTGGTCAAACAAAATTTTTTAACATGACTCTTACACGCTTTCTTCCAGCTTTCTTTTTTCTATAGCATATTAGAAATAAATGGCCAGTTGGCAGGCGGCAGCTACAGCATTGTAATTGACAAAAGTTACCTGCTTTGTTTTTAACTAGATTCACTTCAGCTCACCTGAATTTAATTAATTGCATTTCCTGACAATAGACTCAAAAGTAAATACGATAAACGACGGAGCGCAAATAACGTCGCCAAGAACAAACAGAAAGAAGTTGCAGCTACAAGGGAAGACAAAGCTTAAGTTATTTGAGGATGAGGAGATGAGCATAGAATTTTATAAGTGCAAAGCGAAAATGCAGCGATTCCTGCAGCAAAGGTAAAAGATAAGTTTAAAAGAATGCAACTGGAGCACAGAGGAAGAGACAGACAGTTATTTTTTTTTATCTATGTGTGCACGTGTGCGTGTGTGGGCGACAGAAGCAGTTATTCAAGCATGAATTGACCAGAAATCGAAACGTATTCACTGTACGTCGTTGTATGTACGTGCAGCTACCAAATTGGAAATTAAATTACAGCCATGAGGAGTTTCTGCAATGTTAGCAAAAATTCGATTACCAAATATTAAGGTGAAAATGCGTTAAAGTTTGAAAATGCATAACCTGCACTCGAAAGAGCTCGAGCTTATAAAGGTAAGAAAAACTGCACTAGCTCTTCAGCCACACATATACACACACTACCATAAAATATGCAAAGCGTGAATCTTTCAAACATTTTGTTATAACAGTAAAATAGTTACAGACTGAATATACTTTTACATCGCACATTGATTACCCATTGAAACCCCCCACTATTCCGTGTCAACTAACTACGTATAACGCCAACACTCCCGTGATTTTAGTTTTTATTTGAAGCGTTTTATAGCTTTAAGAGGACAAGGAGTTTGCATTGTTTCATTAAGGAAACTTAAAGAGCTTGATGATCAATTCATCATCGTAGCAGGGGAAGGTTGCAATGAAAAATCAAAGAAACTTCAACAAAGCAAAGCGAAAAGGCATGCGTCCGACTATTATGTCTACGCTAGTGTCTATACTATGTAGGGGAGATCGGAACAAAGTTAGCCACTTTTTGGCAGACAGATAAAAACCAAAGAAATTATTCTTGAAACCTAAACCAAAATGATTTTTTCTTTGTTTTTGTTTTGTTTTCACAAGAGAAGTGAAACTTTGAAAATTAATTAGAAAGCATTTACAACACATTCCGTTTAAGTTTTGCAGTCGTCATCTCTACATTTTGTTGTTGCTTTTCTTCTGTTATTTTGAGTGGCCATTAACGTGTTAACAAATATAAAAAGGATAATTTTTATGCCATTTAGATTCAAAATTTGTTGGTGTAGAATTTATTTAGGATTTTCGACTTTTATGGGTCCAAATAAAAAAAAACGCAGGTCACGTTACCTCACCTTACCCCATATAAAAATATATGTGCATACCTATATACATTTGCATTCAGCATACGGACGCCAATGTCTCTATCGCTACAGCTGCTACAAACAGTTTCAGTTGACGGTTAAAAACTAGGTTATCAGACACACAAAAAATACCGTTGTTATTTACAACAGCAATGTTGTTACTATTGCTAAAAAAAACCAACAAAACATAGCTTTTGTTTTGTACTCACCTGCAGCAAAAGTCTTTCATCGGCCCAAATAGCCGCCTGTTTCCAATCGATTTTCGACTCGAACGGCAGCACCCAACCATTGGACAGCAGCACCGGAATGCAGCCCGCCTGCAATGCTTCGAGGAATCTACAGAGACGAAGAGAATAAATGTAAAAAAAAACAAAATTTGTGAACATTTTAAATTGAGCGAAATGGAAATGGGCAAAAAAAAAAACAAAGAAGGGAAAAAAGCAAGCAGAAAATTTAAATTGATATAGCAACAAGGAATAAGGAATGGCGAAACAGAGCGCACGATGCGACGAACAATTGGATGGAGGACAGCAAGAGATTAATGAGAAAATTGTCCTAGTAGTTATTTCAAATTTGTAAAAACAAAATTGGTTATTTAAAATGTTACAATTGACAAAGAACGAAGATGCTGAATAAATTCTGCCAGCTTCAAGCTGAGAATTCATGCGAGAACCTATACCCTGGGTTGAATGATTTTTTCAGGACTAAACACAAGTGTTAACTAATGTAATTTTTAAATTATTCCCAAAAAAAAAAAAAGTTTTAAAGAATATTTACAGATTTTCTTTGATGCCCTCAATATTTAGCTTAATTTATTCAACATAGATTTATATACCAACAAAGGTAAGCAATGAAGGCAATGCTCAGTGATTTGTCCGAAATTTCGTAGACAAATTTTTACACAATAAAATACCGACATGCACGTAAAAGAGGACGATGAGCTAGTTTTACTTACCTAAATGAGCCTAAACGTCTCCCCCGAGGCACCAAGCAAAACGTGGAATTTTGCAATAAAGTCTCATAGTCATATCTGCAAGAAAAATTAAAAAAATTTAGAATATTTATTTGTTTCTTAATATTGAAATGTGCGTATATGGAAAGAATAATTTTGTGTACGATCACGTGTTTGTGAGAACAACAGGAGTCTGTCTATATTGTACGAATTACTTTCGATTTATTTGCAATACTCCTGCTGGATTTAAACAATTTAAAATTTTTATTTTCTTAGAAGAAAAAATTTACTAGCTAACCACAATCGTGAATGAAACTTGAATGCCAAGGGAAGTACATATGTGTAAGTTATTTGAAAAAATTTCGAAATCCAATTGAAATATTGATGAAGTTGTTGCTGGTGCCGACGATTTTCAACGAAAAGAAAAAAAGAAGAGAAAAAGCAAAAGAAACAAGCAACAATCAGGATGCATCATTCGCATTAGAGGTAGAACTATGTACCTTTACCAGAAAATAGCAGCAGCAGCAGCAGTAGCAACAATTGCGAAAAGTTGAAAACACATGCAGCGCAATGCAATGTAATGCTCAGCTGCTCTGGGCAGGTGTTTGGGTAAATCGATAAAGTAAAACCAACTAAAATATACACACACTCATATGCACAGGATGTTAATAATCGTATGTGTGTGTGTTTGTGTGTAGCATTTGTTGAAAATGTTACAAATTCAGTAGCGCGTAAAATTGCATTCAAATACATAAGTTGAAGCTGACGCTGAACTTTCAACAAATGCTAGGGTACACCAACTCCCTACTGCAAACTAAGCACCATTTCAACAGCTCACACACACACTCACAGAAACGCACAGTAACACCATACATGTGCATATGTATACAAAATAGTAATAGTAAAGAAAAAATGGTGAAATGTTACACGCTCGCCTGCCTTGAAAGCAAACGAGCATCGTGGTCAGAAGAAATAAATTTCTTAAAACTGTGGTAAAACATTTGAAGCCAACGAGCCAAATAATATCAGCAGCAGAAAAGCAAAAATTTGCTTGCTTAACGGATTTTTTTAGTACTCTACACATGGTATATTTGAACTAAATTAACTTTGAACGCACAGCAGTGACGTCACAGAGAAACCAATTTCCTGTTACAACCGAAAGAAAAATTGTATGAAGTTCTATTGGAAATCGGAATTGATTCATTGTATGCGAAAAGTTCTGTCTAATCCAAAGCCAAGAGTTCTTGCATACAGATATCAATAATACTTAATACAGCTGCATCAAATATTGATTAATATTAATATTGGAGTGAGACATATTCGGTCTACATCGGTGCTTCACAGCATTTTTTTAAGCTAGTATCTTTAGAACTGACTGCCAGCTGACTGACGCCTTTTTTCTGAGAACAACTTAAGGAATACAGAGTGTTTCATATTTGAACATGATTGAACTTAATATTTTTTTATATACAGATTGCTTAGCGCTTCGTTCTGTAATGCAAGCTAGTTTGAATATGTAGCGATGTGTGTGATGTGTGTGTATGTGTGCAGCAACTTGTGCTATGTAAAACAATGAGAAAACACTTTGGAACGAATAAGTTCATTATTATTATGAATGAAGGAATGAACAAAGCAAGAGAACGAGAACTACAACAAAAATTGCACATTCCCTATGGCGAATGCGTAACCAAGTAACTACGTTCAATTTCAATGTATTAGTAACTTCATCTTAAATCCATTGGATTCTAACAAGTTGGATACTTAAATTAAATTTTAGGTTTCAGGACTCTTAGTTTGTCTTGTCCTGCCTTGCTTTGCCTTGCCTGGCCTGTTGTGGCAAGGCCTTTCCTTGCCTTTGCCACCTGTACTTTGCAGGCGGAATAAGCTTTAATTATGCAATCAATAATGTTGTAAGGATTGCGCAGGATAAAAGGAAATATAAGTGTGTATGTAGGTATATTGTGAGGCAACTATTTCTGTGTACTAAGTACATGTACCAACACCAACACATACAAAAGTGCATTACATTCGCCGGTGTTGAAAAAAGTATGGGAGAGTGAAAAAGGTCATTAGAGTGTACAAGTTTCTTAAATAAATTCAAACAAAAAACTGAATGCACGAACAAAACGAAACTTGGAAGCGTTCAAAATTGTAATACAGATTTGCCACGTGCAGCAACACACAATGAATGCCATGCCTGCCATGTAAATGAACCCCATACTACTAACTGCCGTACTAAACAGAATTGCGACGACATTACAATGCAGAGTAACAACAACAATCGCCACAACAACGAGTAGGTGAAGGTGATTTAACGAGAAGGATTAAGCACAAAACTTCACTACGAAATTATATTCTCCATTCTAAAGCTTCGGTTCAATGAGCGAACGAGCGAAGAAACGAGCACGTATCTATCGCTTCCATTTAGCCAAATTTCCTTCCATCGCTACCTTTCCATTAATATACCAATGGACATTGGCTCTAGAACTGGCACTAGCAAAATGTTGATAATGTGGCGGCGGCGGTGGCGATGTGGCATGTTCAATTCCCTTAGTGAATTTCCCTAGCATTACTAGCATTGCGTGTTTGAGGTGGAAAAAGTTTCAAGGAATTGCACAAAAGCTCATCAATTGCAGTTGAGAGTTCGTAATGCGATGTAATTCACGTGAAAACAGTGAAATAAAGTAGAAAGAGGCACAACAAAAATTACCAATCGGCCTGAATAGCTCTGAAAATAAAAAAAGAATAATTTTTTTCATGAAATATTTGCAAATGCACGACAAAGTTTTTTTTGGTTCCCCCATTGCCACTAACCATTGAATTTATTTTGAGTTTAGTTATGAGTTCAAGTCAGTATTAAAAAAGAAGCGGCTGAATCTAAGATTTGATGGCACTCAGTTGTAGACATTCCGAATTTCATTATTTAAAAAGTTTTTCAATAAATTGCATTGTTTTTTAACCCAATATCAAATTATGTAATTGTTTTAAGCTTCTTAATTTTATCTATAGTATAGATAGTATAGATTCTATTGCCTCCATATCCTCCATGGAGAGCATTGACTTTAAGCCCCAAACAGTAAGTCTTCGAACAAACCAAAGATCCAAAGGTCATGTGAGCAATAGTTTCTAAAATTTCAAATTAAAATTCCAAGCATGTTCTTCATTCATACGCATATGCACCAATAACTAGTTACATACATACCATATATACCCAAAGGGGAAAGAAGCGCTCCAGCAGACTGTCTGAAGCGTGCTTCCTCTCAGCGAATTTCTTTCTTTCATTTTATTTTCTAGGACGAGATTTTAGCTTAAATCCGATGTGAGCTAAAGCGAAATAATGTGTTTTATCCATTTATTTGATAGTGCTTTGTATGCGCTTTAGATATGATGTAACGGAGAGAAAGAACCCTTTATGCTTGTGTTTTACTTTTCACTGGCATAGTAACGCTCCAAAGATCCTTTCGGATGCTTCTTTTCCCCGTTGGGCATATGCAATATACAAATAAATACTAAACTCACATGCTTTATTAACAAATCATTCCAAGATATTTGTGTGTTTTCCCCACACATACATTAAGATACTTATTTATCAAATTCACACACCATCACAGCTCTCCGTACCTATGTATGCGTGTGTATGTGTGATATGCTGGAGCGCAATTTTTTTTTTAACTACCTTTTGTGTGAAACGTTTTTAGCATCTTTAATTTGCTACAGAAAAAAGAAATAGACTAAATGAAAGAATCTCATTGTACGCAGCTACATTGCATACAGTTATGGACAAAATAATAATTTGAGTCGTAGACAAAAAAAAAAAAAAAATCAATAAAATATTTCTATTTTTTCACAGTCTACAGTATATTTTATAGTCGGTAATACGCATTCATCTGAATACTGCTCCCGAGCCCAAACAAGTTAAATTTGACAATGTAACTTGTTTCCAATCGGTTTGTTTCTATTTTTTGATGTGTAAACATTTTAGCTCACGGTATGGGCAAAATTTCAAATGTGTAAAATGTAACAATAACTGTATCGTAAGATGTAAGATAACTGTAACGTCCAGTTCCCTTCTCGCTCACACTACTGCGCGGCATGACTGTGCTACTCTAAACAACAAAGAGAAGAAGAGAGGGAGAAATTAAAATACGAGCGGAGTTTGTTTGTTTATGTTTCGATCAATTTACTCTCACATATATGTGCATACGAAAACAAAATGTGTGTGTACATTTATTCGTGGCAGAATTATTTGTTGGTGTTAAACGTATGGGGATCGACTATACCATACAAGCAGAGAAATCGCCGTAGCAAACACAGGCGTTTAATAGGTTTTGCATTCGGTTAGTTAGATTGCATTAAAATTAAATATTTTTAAAATACAAAAACAATGCAAAATGATAAGTAATAAGGAATCTAGGTTTCAATAAATGTATAAACAAAACGTAGGGATAATGATAGCAAATCACGGCATTATAAAAGACAACACTTTTTTTTATCTATGTAAATAGCAAATATGTTAAACAGAAAAAATCAGACTTATTTATTATAAAATCACTTATTTACTTCAATAAAAATACATTCTTTTTTATTTTTATTAAATGCAGTTAAGACAACTCTCTTTGCGGTGCTTTTAAAAAGTAGTGGGGTGACTAGTCATCCCTGTTGCCTTCCTAAGGTTAAATGTGGAAAGCACTTATCGTCGCCTGAGGATTGATTTGACGTATGTGTGTACAAATTCATATACCTATACGCCAAATCAATTCTCAGGCGACGTTATGTAAAATTTTCACATCTAATAAAATTTCAAATCGACAGGAAGAAAAACTTAAAGCGCGAAAAAAAGAATGCGATTGCAGCTGCGTATATGCGAGCATATAGATCCCGATGCATTGAGTAAAAGAAAAATAATGCAACTACAACATATCAGCCCTATTCACGATTTGGTGCAATTGCAAAATATTTATGCTATCACAACAACAAATATATGTGATATAGAATAAAAATTTGCATTTGCAATGATGTAAGACCATTTGCAATTTATGGTGAATTGGGTTATTATATATATAAAAGATAATGATATCTAATAAGTTTTTAAGTTTATAAAATAATTGTTTTAATTTGAATTACCTAAGCATATAAATTATACATTAAATCCCTATATATGGCTATACATATGTGAGCTTATGTATATGACATTCAGTTAGCTTAACTGTTTACACATCAAATATCTTGCGTGCCTTGCACACATCCGTTTTTTTTTATATTTCAGTTCAACCTTACGCCGAAAATCTTGCGGGCCAATAGGATTAGATTTTTCGGAAAGTGGAACCACAACGCCACGTTTCCACATTGTCGGAAAACTTAAGGTGATGGGTGTAAGTGCGTGATTGGGCGATATAGCGTCAACACCTATTGCATTGGACTTTATCTTCATAATACACCGAGGTAGCTATAATTGATTACGAGGGTATAAGATAGTCGTTTAGATGATTAGCATCTATGCTGCAAGTAGATGTGTCATCTAGAAAATTGTCAAAACTGTGACACTGTGACTGACAATAACTTAAAACTATTGCCACAGATTTCAATATTGATGAAACTTCTTTTAGATTACTACCCGAAAGCTCTGTTTATTTGTTCAGCTTATTGGAACCCGCTTTTAATACTTATGTTTGATTTTATAGACGAAAGAAAAAATCTTAACCCTCACCGGTCCCAAATTTTTGTATACCATATCGGCTCCATTTGTATACGCGAGTATACATACAAACCTAACATAACGAAGTCAATCAAAAATTGAAAAGCAAACAAGTCATAAAATACTTATAAGGTATTGTTAGCCATGGTTTCACTTTGAATTTAAATTTGGCATCCCAGTTGGACAGATAGTGAGTACTCCTCCAAAGAGTAATGATTTCATTATTTTGAAACGTGATGATAAACAAAGACAACGTGATTGAGATGTTTAAATTTGTATATCTCACTATTTCTTGCCTAATTAACGCTTTAAGATTAGGTAGGTTAAAACTGTCCCACTTTTTTTAGCTTAGGTAGGTTAAAACTGTCCCACTTTTTTTAGCTTTTTGTGGATGGTAAGATGTATTTAAACCCACTTCGAAAAGTTCAAATTATTTATAGTCATAAAGTTTAATATTTTATTTAAAGTTTCTCATGCAACTGGCGTTTTTATTTTTTTTTTAACTCCTGTGCTACAAAGAGTGAAAAAAACAGTATCTAGTGCTGAAAATATTGCACGAGTAAAAGAAGCAAAATTCACTGGAAATAAATTTGTTTATGTTGCTCGGTTGGTAAGCGCGTTAACATTAACGATGCGGATGTAGGATTTAAACTTAGGCCCCAAACTTAAAAAAAAATTTAATTTTGTGAGATGTGAACCATGGCCCACAAGTGGCAGCTCACTGGCTTTTTAGACAACTAGTGCATGGCTTCATGAGTTTCAGCAGCAACTATTTCGGAGGTTTGTTTTTCTATGAGATGTAAATGAGCTCATGCACGTAATCGTGTCCTCCTTTATTACCCCTTTGAGAGGCTAAAACGAGTACTCCATGCCCTAGGACATGCAATGTTAAAAAGGAGTGCAAAATGCAAGAGCTCTGGCGCAATAGAAAGTCTTCCATTGCCCGCTTTGGAGCGTTCGATGATTACTCCTACGATCATCCTAAGTTCAACTGGGATATATACACACATACAAACACATATATATGCAGTTATGCAGAAACAGAAAAGACCTGTAAACTGTACATATTTCACAGGTCAGTGATCCTTAGAGAAACGATAGGAAACGAAGGAAGCCTAACGGCTTCTCTGTTTGTGTTGCTGCTTCTTTCTATTATTTTTTATTCCACAGGAAAACATGCTGGAATTGTAAACTTTTTTCCAACTCAAAATCCATGTGCGTATACAAGTATGTATTTGAGTGCGGGTGTGTGTGTCTGTGCATGTGTTTGCGCTTCTTGTTAGCTGCTTGTTTAAGCAATTAAGTCGCATGCATGTGACTGCTTGTTTACGCTAGATGGCGTTAGTAAAGTTTAATTAAATGATTTCCTGTTCTCTTTTTTGTTTTTCCTTCTTACTTATATATGGTATTTCACTTTTGTTTGCGTTAGTTTTTTGCCGTTTGCTTTACATAATTTTTCGCAAAGAAAGTTTGAACAAATTTGTTTGCTTTTTCGTTTCTTTCATTAAATTTCCTTGTACACGCATACATACACTGTAATGATGCTTCTATGTACATATTCATATATATATATATGGGCATTCTACGTCAGAGGAAGACCCCTTCTATCCAAAACAGGTTTTAGCTAAAAAGCTCTACTTTGGCTTAAAATGTAGATTATTATGTCTACTTGTAAGTGCAGAATACGCTTGAAACTTTTTCGGGCAATTATTTAAAAAAAAGAAGGTCGAATTCGCTTGAAACGTGTAACTCGGATGTTTTTGGGCTCGATGAATAAGAATCTGACATCATATTTTAAAAAAGCAAAATGGTGGTTCCAATATGGTTGCTGATTTATCACAAAACTGTCCGATTCGCCTGAAATATATTACTTGGGGGTAACGACATAAGTCGTTAATTATTAAATGACGCCTTATTGGATCCGCCATTTTGAATTTGGAAAATATGATGTCAAATTCGTATTGAGCGATCCAAAAAACCTGGAGCAAACAATTTTCAAGAGTATTCGGTTACGTTTGGTTATTTTTAAATCACCCGCTATATTGGATCCGCCATCTGCAATTTCAAAAGGTGCTACTTTGCAGTTATAAGTAGACATAATAATCTATATTTTAAGTCCAAGTAGAGTTTTTTTTCGTTAAAACCAGTTTTTGACAGATTCTTCTGACGTAGAATGTCCCGTATATACATACAGATACACATTAGGGTACCTCAAATCCTATGCAAAAAGAAAAGTGGTTGCTACTCCTCATAAAAATTAATCTTGATTTGATGATTGGAAAACCTGATAATTTTTTATTATTTACGACCTTTTATTTCGCCTAAAATAACCTAATGAATGAAGGGGTCACGCAGTTGGCTACAAGGCAAACGAAGACAATTACACCTTTCTAGAAGCCTTAGCCTCTCGTTTGCCAGGACCGTTAATGCGTGGTGAGCAGCTACAACTTCTATTACACTAAGGATCTAGACTGCGGTATCAAAAAATACCTCATCTAATCTGGGATAGCCCGTGTCCATCGGATTTGTTTGCAGTCAAGGGCATCAGTACTGTATTTTAGAGACGCATCCGATCGGAGATAATGGGGCCAATGTCACGGCGATCTATATGAATAGTAACAAAGCATTTAAAAAACTAAAGGAGGGACCAGGCTCCATACTGGTTAACTGCACTGTCGAAGATATGACCGAATGCCTGCGTACGGTGGTACCGAAACTGTCAAACTGGAAGGGTGTAGAGATGGTCCCGCATACTGGGGATAGCATAGCAGGTGTGCACATGATGACTGTTCACCTACCAAAAGAAGCAGCACCAGTTGGGACTAAGGGGCTATTGGATTTCAAAACTGCGCAAAATAATGGTGTCCACACAAACCAGTGGAGAATCTTCAGGAGCAAGGATGAGAAAAAGGGTTGGTGTTGACGACCCGCCGCTGGAGGCAATCAAGGCCAACAACTGTATCAAAGCTACGTCCCGATTCATCTGCATACATCTACTGAAATACCACCAAAGGTAGCAGGAAAAGTAGCGGAAGAGTGGCACGAGGTGAAGAAGACGAGGAAGTGTGGGTCCTACCTAATGAGGTTGAAGGTATCAACGACGACATCCATCTCAAATAAAGGGCTAGAGCACTCAAAATGCACTTACAAGAACATAGAACCTAAAACGTTTTAACGAATGTGTGAACGTGGCAGACAGCAATCTAGGGATCATTACAGAAACTCTAACAGGACACTGTAGTTTGAATTATCATCAAATAAAATTTGGAATTTTTTCTAAAGACTATTGCAGGTTTTGCAAAGAAAATATGGAATCTACGAAGCACATCTTAAGGCAGTGCCCCACTCCTATGCTCAATCGAAGAAGTCGTCCATCAAACACCAAACGTAAATTTTTACTCCATAGAAGTAGGATCAATACAAAAATTTCTATTGGAAGTTGGGCTTATGGAAGTGCTGTAAACAAAGGAAAGCTTGCGTTTTCAACTAACGATCAAAAAGCCAGAGGTGCAAAACAAAAAACAATTAAAACCAAGGTTGATTTTTAGAATTTTTTTCGTGAAGCATTTTAATATACATAATTTAACTTATTTTTCAACTTGAGAATTCACCTATATGAATTCCGTTTGCTTATGTGCATGTGTGTGTGTTTGTGCTCTCGACTCGACTCGACTCTCAATTGTTACCTCGTTAAGTTGATGAGTAACGTTAGCTCGCTTTAAAATGTTTATCGTGTTTTTGAATGGAACGTGTACTTCGTTCGACCTCTTCATTGCCGCTCCTTGTGTTCATTTGTGCGCGCGTCCATTACCATCAGCAGGAAGCCATAATGTGCATGTATGTATATCTATGTACTTTGCATATCATTTTAACGACAATGGCGACAATGATGATGATGATGAAATTTGTGGCTATGAGGATCAAATGACGTCAGTCATCGTTTACAGTGTCACACTAATACTTCTTTCTTCCAACTCTCCTCTAACCTTTTTTCCTCTCTATCCGTCTCTTTTCAGTCCCCTTTTTTGCCGCCATCTTTTCTCTAAGATTATCCTTTTACACCATTTAACCTGACGCTGTCATTTACCAACCAGCAAACCAACACTTTGACTCCCCATTTAACTCGTAATTTTTGCGTTTAGCCAACAAAATTACCATAAGAAGTGATTGTAGTGATTGTGACGATGCCTTCGAAAAAATATTAATGTATACATGTATGAGTGAATACAGTGAACGGTTTTGTGTGTGGTGTGATTGCTAAAGTTTGAATGAGGATGAAATGTGTTGCCTAGAAATTAATGTTAGCTTAGAAAGCTTAATTTATTTTTTCATTCCCGATTTCTTATTTCGAAATGAACACTTAAGAAGTTAACGAATTCGTTCTTTCATTCACAATAATAAGAAAATAATCAGCAGCTGCACAAGCAAACTACTTATAAAGTTGGTAGGCTTTGCTGCGGCCGATATATGTACATACAAGTAATGTATGATACTAATTTATGTATATCATCTAGGACTATACATACATACATGTGTGTATATAAAAGGAGTATTGTGTATGTTTTTTGTTGGATCATTTGCATCTTATTATCATAATTCAGGTGAGTGTAGATTCCCTGCAAAGCAACCGATACTGACCTTGCCATTATTTTGTTAGATTTGGAATACTTACTTCAGAGAGAGAAAGAAACAATACATGTCTATATTGGCAAAAAATTCTTAATATTTAACTAAATAATTTAAATGGCTTCATTTATGTGAAATTCGAAGCCGAGTTGAGGCAAAAGTATGGTATATTATTAATGAATAAATATGTTTTCTTACAAACCAACTTCGACTTTCAAATAATTACAGTTATTTTTAACTCGAAAAACATGTTTTGCAAAAATTTTGAACCACAAACTGAAAAAAAGGCTTTTCATTTTCGAATTTTTATAAACAAATCGCTCATTTACTAAAAGACTGTCATAAGTCAAAAAACACGATTTTTGAGTTAATGATGCAGAATTATTCATTATGTTACGCTTCATATTGTGTAAAAATTTCACATTAATATTTTGTATACTCTGCGCGTGAGAGTTACAAGATTTCTTCTTTTTTCTCCAAAGTGGGAGTCAATTGAAAACTATAAACGCGTTTTCTGCAAAATCGCGTTTTTTGAGTTATGACAATCTTTTAGTAAATGAGCGAAATATCTTGTCGTGTTTACACGGCATTACGGCATCTTGAACTAATTTATTTGAAAACTCGTAGAACAAACGTTGTTCGGAAGTATGTTTTTAATTGAAATCGGACTTACTGGGCTTTTAATATAGCGAATAGTGCCCGACCGAATATTTGGCTTCGGTTCTTCGGCCTAAAAATCCGACTTCGGCAAAAAAAAAAAGAGCCGAAGTATTTTGCCACGCTTCTGTGCTTCTTGTGGTTTGAAGGAAGAACGTGAAGAGAAATGAACGTCGAAGAAAAAAGGCTGTTGCCTGAAGTAACTGCATGGGTCGAGCGAATTCTTCTTCTACTTTGTTTACTGTCCTGTTTTTAAACAACATTAAACAAAAATGTAAAAATTACAATATGTAAAAATCTTATATTAATTCAGATCGTGAGCCAAATGTCCAGCATTCATGATATCTTCTTGATTGGTCTATTCTTGATAGTCTACCCGGTGCGGCGGCCTGGTCGTATTATGCCTTTCTAACATAGCTGTCTTCACGAGTCGCCCAAATTTCATATGGAAAGCTTTCACAATTTTCGCCTTTCGGATTCGGCAAAAAACTGTAGGTCACTTCCATTCGTGTATAAATATAACTTACACAACATGAATGTTTGCGATCCGAACTGGATTCGTGGGTCTTTGGCGAAAGTATGAAGCGGAAAAAACTAAATACAAATGCAGAAGAAAACACTTTAAAAAGAGAACAAACAACAATGTAATTTCGATGAAAGAGTTATTCAGTCACTCGGATAGTCAATCACTCAACAAACTAGGAATTTTGTGTAAATGTTAGAACGACAAAGAAATTCCTTGTCCCTTGTTCTGCTTACCACAGCTTAATAGTAATAATACTAAAATAGAATTAGTATCGTCAAAAAGAAGTAGAGCAGGAGGAGTAAAAAGGAGGTCGCTGTGTGATATAAAACGTTGAAATGCCATCAGTGGGAGCAGCAATATAAGAATATAATGCTCAAATTGTTGTCGCTGATAATGGCTTATAATGAAAGCAGAAACGTTTTTACAGAAACTACGAAGAAGCTGAAACGCGAAACTAAAACCTAGAAATAATGAAAAAAAAAATACGAAAATGAGCGTAGCGATATAAGCAGCCAGACAAAAAGAAATTCCTATTATTTGTTCACTTGCAGCGGCACTAGTAAACAGCACAACAAATAACCATTTTCAACCATCATCCACCATATCAGCCCAGCTAAGGAACAAAAGTGATATTCATGGAAGCCAAACGCAGAAGAAAAGATATGGGAACAGCAACCAGCAGCCGCAGCACAGGACTTACAGAATTCACAAAGAAGGAAGGATATGAAATGGTTTAGTTTTTTTTTTTTTGTTTTGCTAACAAACAGACAAACAAAAGAATCGTTCGCATAAATTGGTTTTAGCAAAATGACAGTCATTCAATGTAAGAGCTTGCACATATATGTTGCGTTGTCCGGAGTATGGGGCGCCTTCAAGTTGCTCCGATTTTAGTGGAATTCACATACATATAAGTTATAGTAAATGTATGTTGGCTTAAGATGATTGGCTGGCTGATTCCGGTGGCTGATCCACAACAAACCTTTTCTGGATTACAATTACCACTACGACGCTGTTTCAAAACCACTTCCTTATGGAATACCTAGGTTTGCCTCAACTCAGCTCTCTAGGACAGAAAGGTAGATAAAATGGCGAATTTAAAATTAAAAATAAAATTAACCTACCTGATACTCTCTGAAATTCAATCAACCAGGGATGCCACCCCTGTATGATATCGAAGAATAACAATTCCATTTAAATCGGAGCAACTTTAAGGTGCCCCATCTCCAGGGAACGCATCATATGCGTATGTGCGTGAGAATAAGAAATCAATATTCAAAAAAGCAAAATCAACGGAGATGGTGAGGCCAAGTCGACAAGTGTGTGTACTAGGCGCGTTCATCTAAGTTAGCACTTAATGAAAATACAAAAACACAGTGAAATGGAGAGAAAAGCAGACGAAAATCGGGACAAAGGTGCAGAAAAAATATTAATTTAAATAATAAATGTATAAGCATCGAAAGAAAATTTTATTACTTCGAGACCATTTGCAGCTGATGTTGTTTTTGGTAACTCGAAATGCACTTAGTATACGTACGTAAACGCGTGGTGGTTCACAAAATCGAGTGGTAGCAAGAATTTCTAAGCACATGATAAGCAATAAGCTGCGAACAAAAAACCAAACAATAATCAGCAAAGACTCAGGGGCAAGAGAAAAAACATTGCGAATGCATGTATTTCCTCCATGCGAATTGTAAAGTAATTTCTGTTTTGTGACAATCTAAATGATGCCATTAAGCAGTAAGAGCGAGAGAAAATTGCGTATACGACACGTTGAGTGTTTACCATGTTTTACGGTAAGAAAAAGAGGACAATAATTAAGAGGGTATTGTACCTTTTCCTACAGTGCTTCCGAAAAAAATCGATTGAATTCTTTTGTTGCCATCACAGCTGACTGTAGACCGACCGTGCTTTTCTCAGAAGAACCAACCTACTAGGAATTTTGAAACAATGCTTTGGAAAAAGTTACAACATACTGCCCTATTTAAAAATAAATCTTAGAGGAAACTATGTCAAAAAAGAATGAATGGTTTTCCTCCCCTTCTCCCTTTTCTTCAGTTTCATTAATTAAACAAAAAGCATCGACTCATACCCACAAACTTCAAATGGTAACACGGTTTTTGTGCAATTATAGTCTAAGAGTTGTGCCAGAATCTAGCACATAAACACGTCGAAAGGCAGGAGAGGGGTGGGTAAAAATGGAAATGCCAATGGTAGGGGTGGTGATGGTGGCATAAGCGCAATGCTAAAGTAAAAAATTTATAATAAATTCTAGTAAAGACTTAATGCTTACAGAATAAGGAAATTTTCCTTTCTGTTTCTTCCTTACTTTTTTTCTTTCACTTATTATTTTTTGTCTGCTCGGCAAAGGCTCTTTCCATAATGTCCTTTTTTTCATTATTACCTTTTTTTACTTTCTTTTTGTCGCTTTTGTAGTGATTTATGATGAATTCTTAAGTTCAAGCAAGAGAAAGAAAAATTATTAAGAAAAGAAGTATTAAAGAGATTCCGGCAGGTGCAGCAGCAACAGTAGCAACAGAAGCTCGAGGCTCAGAGCAAACTATGAAACTTAATTGGAGTGTAAATAGCTGGACACAATCAGCGACGATGCAATTTAAGTCTTCAGCGTTGTAAGAAAAATACATAAAAAAGGAAGAGCAAGATGAGGAAATGCAGGAGAACTGCAATTTATTACTTTTAATTCAACGTTCAACCCAACTTTTTCCTATTTGAAACATCAGTAGATAATGAATTATGTATTTATATTTAGAATTAATTGAAAAAGGCGATATGTTAAAATTGTCTTTGTACACTACTTCATATTTCTACATACCAAGAGATTCAGATATTGAGTTTTAACACATTACAAATATGGAGATTCGGGGCGAATTTCAATGAAGGAACAAAAAAAGTTATTTACAAAAAATAAAGATGCATTTCTTAAATGAAACATACAAATTTGCAACTGAAAATATTTTTACTATGTAAAAAAATATATGTCGCTGCCTGAATTTGCTAAGACCCTAACATCATATTTTTCAATAACGAGTTTTTTTTATGGATTTTGATAAGGAGTGTCCACTTTCATTTGTACGGATAGTTTCAGAGACCTTCACCGAAAACTTACGATCTTTTCTATTAGTTTAAATTACAAATTCTCGGAACAGTACTGCAAATACAAAAATGTTATTTGCTTCTCCTGTAAATTGTGAAAAATGCGTGTTAGGGCTGTGGCAAATTAAGGCAGCGACATATGCATATGCACAAGGAATCCAATTGATTTGACGATTTCCACATTAGATTTCCTGCGTACCTGCGTAGCCCATATTTTATCTTCGGATAGCCAGGCGGCTTTCAATGCAGGTATGTTCAATTCAACCGAGGGAGGATGACGAGGCAACTCACATTTTATGTGAATGTCCAGCACCGACTCGGTCGATACAATCAGGTTCTCTTCTAAAAATATATTTTAGCGTCTTTTGCCTTGATTGAGGCTTAGCACACAATATTTCTGAGATCGCAGTACCTGACCACTGAATGATAATAATATTAATAAGATAATTGCATTTCAGCACTATGAATTGGTCTTGGGCTTGAAAAGGGGCGCTGACCGTATATGGATTAACGAAATACCTTATCTGGATATTAAGGTAGCATACCTGCATATCTGCAAAATTTGAATGTTATAAAAAAACAAAACCTGACCTATTCACTTTAAAGCCACCTGCTTACGTAAGTCCCATAAGTGACATTGTGTATAATGTAACTTCCTTCAAGTCGATTTATTCATATGCTTCAAACATGTGCCCCTTTTTGTGAATTGCTCTTATTTTCTTTTTCGAATTTGCATTCAAAAACGTATCCAACAATTTGAAATTGTGTCGTTCATTAATTTGCAATGAAGGAACTTCCGTACGATACGTGCGGGTGCACAAACACATACAGCTACCAATTTGTGTTTTGTTGCTGCTGCACTCCACATATACTCATGTATGGCTGTGTGTGTGTGTGTGATCACACAGTAGGTTTATACAGTGACCCTGAACTGTTTTGCTGCACAATGAAGTGCAAACTTAATAGACGCCATTTTGTCTTCTTCTTTTTTTCGGCGTAATGGAAACGGAAATGGCATACAAAAGCGACATTTTGAGGCGATGTGTGAAGCAATGCAAAAACTTTATTAGAATTTTTTGTTAATGTTTTCATTTTTTATTTGCTTAGTAAACGAAAGTGTACGAGGTGGCGCAAAAGTAATCACTCGATGTCGATTAGATACAACTTTTTTATTTAATTTGTAAATATTTTTATTGGAACCTTTAATTTAATTAAATGTTCCCTATTGCTTTTCTTGCGTTGTCTATCAGGGCTGCGAGAATTTGTGCATTATTCACATAGACCAATAACTTCAAATAACCCCAAAGAAATAAGTCTTGAGGAGTATAGCGATCCATGGTTTGTCTACGAGTTTTCTGCTGTGAAGTAAACACCAAAAAAGGGAGCATCTTTCGGCAGGGTGTTAGGGTTAGGCTGTTGCGTCACTTTTTATTAGAAGCGTTCATTTAACGAGTGAAGCATTCACACAACGAAAACATTGTCATATGCGTGTGCACGTGTTTGAAAACAAATTAATTTTTCAAGAATTCTACAAATTACCAGGCGTAAAATCTAAAGTTAAAAATGTTACCTTGGAAGAGAGCAACAATTGTTATAACAATCTCTTTTGAATTTTTAGTGGGTTTGGTTTATTGTTTGCGGCTTTTGCAACAAGCTGTCGCACTTTACTAAATAAAAAAAAAACAAAAAAAGCGAAATTTCTGCGCAGCGCGAGAAGAGTTTTCTACATGTCACACACACACACACACATACTAGGATATTCAGATATGGCTCAAAAAACCAGCGAAGAAGCAAATTCTTGAGAGTCTTTTTATCACCATTCATTTTTTATTTTATTTTAACTTGCTGCTTCTTGTGTGGTTGTTGTTGCTTTTGCTGTCAAATTGCGTGAAAAGTTTTGCCAAGGCCGTTCCACATCGTCGTGTTATAATGTTTATGTACATATAATGTGGACTCATATGTAAAAGTATGCATATGTGTGTGTGTATAGTATATATAAATGTATGAATAAGTACCTACATATGTATATGTAGACACACCCATGGAAACCACAAAAGAATCGAAATAAATCTGAAAAAGTTAAGTGTAATGTGCCAACGTGTTGTTGGGCACTATCCTTAAGAGGGTAGTCTAAATGAAGAACATGCTCGACATAAGTTTTTCTTTAATGACCCGTAACATTCTCGTGAGTTGCGCAGAACTTTTGACTTACCACATAACGTACTATTGCTTAATGAAATATCTGAGTGGTGTAAGGCCAACCTGTGTTGGGCACCTGACCATAGTGGTATGCAATATAATAGCAGGGCTATGCACATCATTTCTTTCATCTTGTAAAGACCAACACTTAGGTATGTTCCGCCTCGGTTCGTTTTGACTATGAGAGAAACAGAGTGTCATTGAGTACATAATCAGATACTGAGAGAGCCGACATCGTGATCCAAGGTGAATTTATACAGGGTGAAGTAACCAGCAACTCATTATTCTTCTTTCTTTGTGGTCAATACCATTGGCTGTTAAAATCATTGTTTACTTTTGATTGCTTGTTTACTTTTTTCTCTATTTTGACAATCAATGCAAGCCGCAACAACAAAGATGTGCTGTTTTTGCCAAGGAGAAATTGTTGTAATCTTGCTATCACCTTATACATAATTTCACTATATCGTGATCGGACTTTTTTCCTGGCCTGGCCACACGAGAGCGATCGCACATGTAGCAAAACAAGCTTAACGCACTTATTGTAATGCATGTATACATGAACTTGGATGTGTTAGTGAGACGCGGGCTCAGAAAAAATAAAAATGCAACCCTAAACGAAAATAGTAAAAACGACTTTTGTGCATGTGTGAGTGTTTTAGTCTCTGCCTGGCATTAAATATTGCACACACGTTCCCCCTCTCCCCCTCCCTCCCTCGCCTTACAAATTCGGTTGTGTGCAGTGCATAATTGCTCTCGTGTGATCACTAAATTAAGGATGACTACACTTTTCTTTTGCAACCATTGCCATTGAATATGTGAATTTTTCACTATTGAGGCCAGTGATTGCCTGCATTTGAAGACTTTTTCTGCCAAGTTGACAAAAAGTCGAGGGATTATTATTACTCTTTTTTTGCCTTGTAATTAAATAGTGCCAATGTTTTTAATAAGTTTCGGACAAATATAAAATGCTACTCATATATTCCAAGATCATTTCAAGGAGAATTCTAGACAAGAAAGACAATAAAGACTTGTTGAAGAAAGGCGAAAGCTTTCAGCAGCGAAAACTGGACTTGTAAGATCTCTTGAATTTTCATAAGTTGAAAGTATAAATTTATAAAGCAACCTTTGGTTTGTCAACTCAAAAGAAAAGGAAACACTTTCAAATAAAGATCAAAGTATTTTTCTGGCAAGAGTTTTCCGAAAACATAAAGAAAAACTTAAAAAAAAAACACTACAACAAAATCCAAAACATACATTCAGTTATCTAGTCACACATTTTGTATGTGTTTGTTTTATGTGTCCATGTTTTCCTTAGTATCTATCGTGGTGCCTTCAAGCGCATTTTGACGTGAGTGGGGGTTCAGGCGCCCACATTGAGTAAGAAAAGAAAACACACACATTCACATTCATTAGCCTAGGGATGTGCAGAAGGATATGAATTATTTGCATAGACACGCAGACAATTACGACGGAGAACAAAGACTTCAAGTAAACATAGACAAACAGACATAGAAACAGGCAGAATACCTGATGGAGTGGGGTAGATGGGCGTGCATACAAAAGAGAAAAGTGCATATGCACATAGAAACTGATGCTGCAACGCTTGAGCAAGTCATATAAATATCATAAGATTATCCACCTTTGCACACAGTATTCTATATTGAAGTGCCGCCCTAGAACGGTTGAACACTCGCAAGCATTGCATTGCAGACAGATATACACAATAGTGTGCGAGTAAACGAGTGAACCTCGGTGAGAAAAGAAGAAGAACTTGCACAAAAGCAGACAACATTATTCTCATCTTCTCATGCTTTAAAATGCTACTAAATATAAAGTTTTTGTATTTGAGGCGACTTTCCACAGTTTTATGAATAATTTTAAATAGTTGCATTAGAGCTTTAGTTGAGCAAAAGGAAGACAGCAAACAAAAAATTCTGTGCTCCTAAAATTATGCAATTTTAATTTTAAATCTGACAGGCGAATTAACGAACTTTTTCTTGCTCATGCTCCCGTTCCTTGCTCGTACTGCAGTCATCAGCAAATGTGTCACAATGTAAGCGAACGAATGAACGAGAAAAATGAAACGAAATGATAAAAAATGATGTGAGTAAGAAAGCAATTTGCTTGATTATATAAGAACAGAGCAGCAGTGGCATAGCAAGCCAGCCAGCAGGCAGCAGAAGGCGGTACAAGCACAAAATAGGAGGAGAGCCGGCAACACAATATGCTGACATGACGGGAAAAAAGATTTGTCACGTAAGTCATGTCAAATTATAGCAGGCTTCACTGCAAAAATATGAAAAATTACATTCAATTAAAGTGATGAATTTGCGTCGGCATTCCAGCGAGAAAAAGTAAGCAGAATCTAAAAGCGGAAGCAGCGAATACACGAGTACAATAAAATGAAAGAAGACACGAAGATTGAACGGAGGGAACACAATTAAAAAGTGATTACTTTAAAAGTGACTTGCAATCATTTAAAATTACATATTAGATTTTTTTTAATAAATCAAAAATTAAATGCAAAATGAATTTTTACTGGCATAAGCTGCCACTCCTACTGTCGTTGCAACAGCAATGGCAACTTGCAACTCAACGAAACGAAAAGAAGCAAAATACGTATACAATAATTTAAATTAGCTTGTCACAATGTATTCCATGTGCATTCATCAATGTACGAGTAGTAGGTGATGTAGTAGTAGTACAAGTAGCGAACGGATCTGGAGGTGGCGGAATAGGGGGTAAAAGGCAGTCTATCAGACTAAGCAACGGTGACAGCATGCAAACGAAGTTTGATCGGAAATAGATTCAATGTAATGTAACTCCAAAGAAACTGATTGCTCTGTCTCTAGCTGTCATTAAAAATCTAAAGCAATGAATATGAACGAAGCTACATACATAAATGTGTAAATCAACGTTCCATGTAGGTCATGTCCTGATTTTTTTTCTGGTCATATTTCAATGAAGAATAATTCTTCTTCAAACAAAAAATTAAAACTATTACTAATTTTCGGCATTCATACTTTTGAAAATCAAATATATTTTACTCTTACTTAAAGTAGTTCAAGTTTGACTACATATGTATATAAATTAATTAGAAATGTGTTGACATATGTATATATGTATGTATGTATGTATTTGCAAAAACTTACTTATCATATTCGCGATTATCCTCATCGCATCTAGCATCCTGCAGCTCTCGCCAACTCTTGCCGTGACGGCATGTTGTTACCAAAACTATATCACGGCCATTATGCAAATGAAAAAGGGAATTTCTGGTCTCAGAACCAATACCATGAACGTATCTGAAAACGAACGTATAGGAAATTTATTATCAAGTTAGTTTGGTTTCAATTTGATTATTAAAGGAAAGAAATAAATTGAAAATCTCTTCTCAAAAAAAAACAGAAAAATTTGATCAAAGGTTACTTACAATCTCCCCTAAAAGGAAGACGTTTACAGGAGACGTGAAATTAAGTTGAGGGGGAATGTGAAAAAAAAAAACAATAGATACACTTGAGAACAACAAACGAACAAACACCACCACAAAAATATGTTGTTGCGTTAAAGATTACAACAGCTATAGAATTGCAACAATTGAGACTGAAACAATGAAAAAAAAATCAAGGAGGCGACGAAAAAGACGAAACTGAATCAAAGCGTCAAAATCAAAATCAATCGCAATAAAGAACTATGTATAAAAATAAAACTACACTTACACACACACACACACAAACACATCATGATATCAATAAAGGCAAACCCGAAAAAAGACAGAAAAAACTTTCTAATCTTAAGCTGAACAGATTTAAACAAGAAACAATACTTGGACTTATCTGCCACATAAACCAATTGAAACAGAAGCAAATGGACGACTACATACACACATACATGCACACACATGCAGATACATACATAACAAACTAAAAATAACAAAGAACAAAAACAAATAGCAGCATCAACAACAACGAACAAATATCAAAATCATAAAAGAAAAACAATAAAATTCTTGCTATGCAAGTAGGAAGTAAGAAAAGCAGGCAAAATAGAAAGGAGCAATTGAGTTTTAAGAAAAAGCACATTTTCCCGATATTGTGTGTAGCGTTGGTGAAAGACAATGGAGCAGATATACAGAGCCTGACTGGCAACTGGCTGGCCAACGCCCAAAGGAGCTTTAAGAGTTAAGCTGAAAGTTATTTTATTCCGTCTTTGTTTTTCCTCTCGCTGGGCTGTTTGAAGAGAAAAAAAAGAAACACTGAAAAAACTTGGAATGCTTACTGGCGAGATTACAACAGTTTTCCGTTCTATCTTCACCGGAGAATACCACCAACATATGTATATTTATGTGCTTAGAAAAATAAAAGCAATTTATTGAATTGCAAAACAAGGTTTTGAAAATAAAGTACAGATATTTAAAGCAAAAGGCTTAAAATTGTAACGGAATGGAATTAACGATATCTGGAATAAAAAAGTTCAAAGTCGGCGAATGTTGAAGTAATTTTAGTTCGTGATTAAGTATAGGTATCAAGAAATTTTTCATTCAAAAAAGTTTTAGATTCTGCGTAAAGTTAATCGAAATGATAGGTTAGGTTACGCCTATAAGTATTGGCACATTGGATTCGGGGCCCACAGGAAAAATACTTGTCTGGGAATGAAACTGCAGATTCGTCTATACAACTACTGCAGAGGATATAAGTGTCTTAAATTTGTGCAATTCAGGTTCTAAAGAAAATCTAGAGCTGCAGAGACAGTCGCTTTCCGTGATCCGCATACGCAATAACCTTACACCCCGTCTCCTCCAATTGAATGAACAATGTGCTCAGGGTCAAATTCCACACACACCCTTTCTTCTTCGAGGAGCTAACAAGATGACAATTTTAACATAATTTTGTATAGTTTGGAAATGTTTAGCTTAGGTTATCACCGCCCGTTTCCCTTTTGCAAACAAATTCTCAACCATTGTGATCAGTACTCCCGAAATTAAACACTTTTCAAAGAAACTAAGAGGCCACCCTCAATTTCTGGATCCACTAGTGTTCATCCGTGATGCCATTTTCAATGTTTTCGCAATTTGTATTTAAGATTATTCTACTTGAATGTCTTTAACTCTCCTTGCTTTCCTTGTTCTTTCTATTTTATATTTTTTGTTTTTTTATTATTTTCATGGCTGTTTTTTCTATCTCCCAAATCCAAAACGAACGAATGAATGAATGAATGAAACTTCGCTCATTGTTTGCAAGCAAATTGATTTCAATTTAATCACATCAACAATAATATTCAGAGAATCTTATACGATTAGTTACAAAATTTATATTACAAGCGTAAGCACGAAACGGCAAAAAGGCCTAAGGGAGAAAGAATTACGAAACATTTTTATGCTAAAAGACAAAAATTTTGTTGTTTTTGTTTGTGTTCGTCAACGAGGAGAAATGGCAGACACAGACTTCCCTTTTTTGTATTTATTTCAGTGCATAGCAGCCAGGCAGCAAGTTAGCCAAGTTAATAGAAATTAATCGCATACGCTCACATTACACAAAGTCGAACGCGCGCGCACAAATCACATTAAAGAACGTTTGAAACATTTTAAGTGTTTTAATTCAATTTCCCAAGCAACGAGAAGAGTAGTAGCAGCAACAATAAAAAAGCAGAAGCATAGATACGCGCCCAGAAAATTACCACTGCTTGATCCATGCCAAGCATGAAAGTATGTCAATGGAGTAGGTAAAAACAAAAAGGATGCGGCAACTGCTGTTTGCAGTTGTTGTATAGTACGACTACATCTAAAAAAAAGCGAAAAAGCCAACAAGAAGGAAGAGAGCACAAAAAAAAAAGAAAGAATGGCAGCAACTAACTAACAACATGGCTGACTACCATTTCTATAGTATACAATGAGATTTGCGCATTTGAGAAATTATACGATGATGACCTAAAGACACTGGCTAGTATTTGAAGGAGCGTCATCGAAACTAAAACAAAGCAGAGAGAGTGAGAAAGAGAGACACACTTAAATGTGATTTATGATTTAAATTGGTCAATTAAACAATGATTGCGTTTCATCGAGTAAAAACGGAAGAGCAAAGCTGAAAAACTAAATAGCATAAACATCAATAGCACAGAAGCAATGAATGAAGTTGAAACAATTTACTGTTGTCCAATTGTCCCTGTGTATGCGAAAGGAATTAAATTCGGAAATATTATAGTACTGCTGCTGCTATTGTACCATTATGCAACAACAGCCCATGGATGGCCTTGGCAGAATACGAATTAAAGGGACCTACAGTTTTATACCGAATCCGACCGGCGAAGTGAAAAGCTTTTCTTAGATAACAATTACTCTTGGAGATTTGCCATTGCTAGCAATGTTTGCAATTAATCCCTTTGCCATAATACAAAAACTATCAGCTTTAAACTTAATAGATTGCAGCTATGAAGGAAATGAAGACGCTAACTAATTTACCAAACAAATTATAAATAAATAAAAATGTGATTTTATGTCAATGATATTGAATCCGAGGATGAACAGACAATCGATAATTTTTTTCTCAGAATTTTTTATGACTATATATGTTAAAATACCCTATTAAAGCATTCAGTATCCGTATTCCTTATCTCCAGTTCGTGTTTTATTCCTATTTGTTGACAAAACAGTTGTTCTACAATATACGAGAAACCTTAAAAACTGTACTAACTCCAGTCCCTTCAATATTTCAGACTGTACTAAATTTGGTAATATTTCATTTAATTATTTTAGAAATAATTATTTAATCATACAAGAGATTTCAATTCGAATGAATTTGATTCTAATAAATTTCATCACTTAATAAATTCTTCGGATTCATTAATATCAACAAAAAAGTGCTGGGTGGAGTTCTCCAACATCGTGTTTTTGCTACAAAGGAGACCTACACGAAGTTGGGAGGGACAGTTAGTTGTCCTTTTTTTGGTCTGAAACCCATTTGTCGTCAGAGCTTTCCTCCGAAAACTCGACATTCTTGTTTAATCAAAATCGAGAAATATCAGAGCAGTAACAAGATTCCTTGCGAAAGATTGTCTCTTCAACACACATGCTAAAGCCCCCTCAGAATTCACGCGGCAGTTTCTGTTTAAAAGAGGACGATAAGTCATGAACGAATTAAAATCTTCGGCAAAGGAACTATTGCGATGGAGATATTTCCATCCAGCATAAATCCGCTGTTTAATTATCTTATCCAAAAAGATGTCCTTATATCTTTCAAGCCATTGTTTCCCGTGTTGCCCTCACAAAATTTTAATTATTACACCCTACCATAAAACCAAATTCCACAGAGAAACATATTAATTCCAACTATTCATTGCCAACAAAAGCGGTCATAAATCCACTACATGTTTTATTAAATTAGCTCATTTATTCGCTTTTATATATTCCAGGTGCATGTACATTAGGGTGTATCAACATTATTTTTCAAAACTTAAAGTCGATAAAAGCTGTCTCCATATCTCACATAAATCATAAAAAAATTTGATCCATTTGAAAAAATTTAGGTCTCTCGCAACGAGTCTAAAGTTCATAATTTTCTTCACAAAATTTAAATTTCCCAAATTTTTTATAAACTTGAAATTTTGAATTCCAAAAAAAACGTTTCAGTACACACTAATGTACATAAATTTATGAAACAACCACGAAAAACTAATTCCAATAATCCAGAAACGTAATCTAATGTGTTCGTTGCACTTGAGTTATTTATGAGCTAGGAACATTTTATTTTGTTTGGGTGTACAGGAGCGGGAAAAAGACAGGAGTAAGAAATCAGGTCAAAAATTTGATGTTTTCAAATGCAATTTTAATAGAAATTTATTTTGTTATAATTTTTTTAAGGGGGGAACCTTGTTTAGGACACCAAAAATCATATTGAAAATAATTTACACATGACAAAATAATTATAATTTATACGGTAAAAATGAGTCGTCGTTCACAGTAGCTCGCTGCTGAAGGCCTTCCGATGCGTACACGATAGTGGCTGCATTTTTTTACTGACAAAATTTGAAAAAAAAAAAGTTGTTAATAACTTCGCTTTTTACGTAATTTGATCAAAACTCTTTTAATCATGCACGCTATTTCAAGAAAATCGAGTCCAAAGTTCAAAAAGCGCTTGCAAGGCCTTTGGCGCCAAACTACTTCGAATTCTAACCGGAAACTTTGGCACATCATTTAGGATGTTGCTTTCGGATTACTCTCGATTAAGAATGCTTCCAAACCATCGATTTTGTAAACTTTCTAAGTCAGATCGCCCCCTTAAGTTTAGATTCAGGTCGGCAGCAGGCAGGTGTTATATAAAAATAAAAACAATGTAAATTCAATCAATTCGAAATTCTATTCTATTGCATTTTATATGAATGGGTGGGTGTGAAATGAAAATCGAATTTTTGATGAAAACACGAACAAAAATACCTATTAATTGAATTCAGTGCAGTGTAAATTTTATTAGTGTTGTTTGTTGTGCTGTTTTTGCTCGCAACACACATCAAAAATTTTTAATCAGGAAGAGAAGAAGGAAAACTAGTTCATATTCTTCGCTCTCTATCTCTCTTGATTCTACATTTGCACTTGTGCGAATGTTCAACAACTTGGTATTTTATCTAAACAATAGCATCCGGAATGTTTTTTGATAATCTCAAAATCATTTTGGTATTTTTATGTTTTGTTTATTATATATTTAATCATTAGGCAATATTTGATGATTTTAAATGGTAAAAAAATAAAACATTTTTATAGTTAGTATCGTGGGATGTTTTCTGTGTGTAGATTTAAGAAAGCGTTTTAGGTTGTACTTTTAAAGTGAGTGAGTCATGAATGTAATGATTTTCTCAGGCAAATCGCAAGCAGGTTTCCTGTGTGGATCATATTAAAAATGCTTTGTGTTTGTAGACATTCAGAGCACCCAGTTGGAAGATGTAAACTGTTTGTACCCCATCTAGACAATATATTCAACTTGAATGTGAAATCAGTTCTAGTGCACGGATGCGAAAAATGAACTTAGCCATACTTCGGGTGTTTAGCCAGAGACGACGGGTGTTTAGCCAAACTCAAAAGCAGCTGTTGGCAGTACCCTTATTATCTTTCCAATGTCGCCTGCATGCGTGATTATGGATTGCATATTGACTAATACTATGTTCCCACTGAGCCGAAATTGCGTAATTTTTGAAAATGGTTTCGAACGACCCTGAAATCGTTCACATTGTGAAGCTTGTTTCGATTATGGTTGCGTTTGGTAATTCGTTGTTTAGTTATTGTTGTAAAATGCTGACGGCTAATATAATTATTGCTAATATTGAATAAATTTGGATACGAAGAGAATCAAAATGATAAACGAAATATTTATTAACGAAAGCGTCAATTGTTATGTATCTTGTTGCATTTCAATCACAGTCACTATGCAGGCTTGCAGCCGCAACTCCCCGCATTTGTTCATATGTATCGGCTATGAGCTCCTCTTCCCGCTTTTTATATTTCCGTTTCCCCATATTAATTAATTAAACAAAGCAAACTATAAATGTCAGAATAGAAATTTCGTAGCAAATTCATTTCAATATTCATTTCAGTGAACGCATTCAGAGTTGCATTAGATTATGGAAATGATCGAAACTACGCAATTTCGGCTCAGTGGGAACATAGTATAAACTATGGACCATTTCGTAAAACGAAATTGCCGCTTTCTGATTTCGGTTTTTTAATAGAAAAAATAATAAAAAATTGTTGTTGGTTTTGGCCTTAAATAAAATTAACAACAATTTCAGCCAAACCTTAAATGCTCGAGTTTTTTGTATATTAAAGCTTCGAATTTCGAACCAGCCAGATTCTATTTCCTATTTGTGCATTTCATTTCATTTTCGAATAATTCAACGATAATATAAAAACTAATATTTTAAATAATTAAAGTTACTACAACAACTGGACAGCACAATCAACAAAATATTAATAAATAAAAGAAAATTCAAAAATACCTGCATATTGAGTTTGGTAAGCAAGCAAGTAAATTTTCTGTTCTGAAACTCACAAATTCAAATTAAACTTAGTGCAACCAACAATACAAAAATGTGTTTTTCATTTATTTTTCTTCTTTTACAGTTTGGCTCCATTGTTGACTTAAGTGCACACGGAGGAGCTTCAAGAAAGCCAATGGCCATATTGGCGTGGCTTTTGCTTGATGTTTTTGTTATTGTTGTTGGCTGAATGCATTGTTGCTTGTATATTGTATGGCACCAAGTTAAAACCTCTACGGATTCTTTTTCTCTTTTTGTAGTTATACTGATATAATATTTTTCTTCTCTTTAACAATGAGAAACTATGTCAACAGGACAATGAACGATGAGTATGCTAAAGTATGTATGTTGTATATATGAGAGTGTATGAGTAAATCTATAAGTGACTCACTTCAACATTTTAAGTAAATATTTATTGCTACAAATATAAGAATATACTCTATATTTATAAAGATTTTAAATATTTTATTTTTTACATTTCTTTGTCTCTTATGGGTTTTGCGTGTTGAATATATACACACACACACACACACACTCACACACACATATGAGCTCAAGGCTAATGCTTAAGAACCCAATTCCTCAGTTCACATTATGATGACAATGATAATGATTATGATGATGAGAACGAAAATGAGAACGAGAATATTCGTTTAGATATGTTTACAGATTTACATTCAAACGCATACATATACAGCATCACAAAACCAACAATAGCAGCAAAGGGAAGGGATTCCGAAAGCTCCGCACCACACACATATACACAGAGAGAAAACTATATTTAATTATTTTGGAATAAATTTCACAAGTTTTCCAAATTAAAATTAATGGAATCAGAATATGTTTAGGTTGATTAAAATATGTTTGATATTTTCGTAAAAGCTGATTTTAAGATATTTTTGTTTGCGAGGATCATATAAGAATGTGCATCCTTAGCGTATCTAGACATTTCCAAAGGAAGGGTTTTAATTTTTTGTCCCTTTAAGATTTCTTGTGATTCTTTGATTCATGACTAAAATATATTTGGCATAGAAGAAAAGCTGTTGACAATACAACAGAAATTGCCTTCCTTGTAAGTGCACAGCGCATAAAAGTTTTCACATACATTGTATATACATTTTATGCATGACAGTTGCATATACAGTCGGCGGCAATAGAAAGCGCAGAACAGATATTTTTGATGAAATTTCTACTTTTCGTATAATTTAAGTTTATTTTATTTAACTTTATTTTTAGTTTATAATTTTATCTTTTAACCTTAATAACTCAATTGTATATTTGCCATACAAAACGATTAAGTAAATAAATAAGTTTTAGTTTTTTGATAACAACTTGTGTTTTTTCTGACCCGGATGCGTACAAATTGTTGAATAATTCTAATTTATATCTTTTTTTCAGGCATCAGCTAAAGCATTTTTATATTCTCCTTTAGTGTCACAAAATTCTACCTATTAAAAAATGTATACTATGGAGCCTAAGAAAAACTTTTATTTTAAAATGATATGCAATATTTTTGATTTAATTGAATGTTAAACTAGCCAACCAAGGATTTTATATAAAAATAATTCGAGTTGTGTCTCGCACCATTTCTCCCCCTAATTTTTCTGCAATAGTTTTCCTTCAACCCTTGATAGCTCTCCTAAAAATTGGGTTACAAGATGGTTTGGTGGGTTTTCATTTCAAATGAATGCCCTTGTGCCCAGTGCCAAAAATACCAGTTCGGCAGTTATTTTTTTCGCGCACTGTATGAATATACACATGTGTAGTGAACGGAAAGTTAAAATTCTTCTTTCATTTTTCTTTTGGGTTTTTTGTAAAAGAAAAGTTGGCTTCGATTGAAATTGTCTGATAAGCCAATGTAATTTTCCAAAGCTCCAAGTTATGATGAATCCTGCTTCATGGTTCTTTCTTTTTTAAACGGAAACTCGATGCAGCCAAACAGCGGAATGTAAAAATACAAAATGTGCAACACTATAAGAGAAAATAAAAAAAAAACAACAAAAACAACCAAAACAAAAGAACAACAGCTTACGTTACCATGATATTGCAATAAGATTGACGAACGTACCGACAAACAAACGGAGATGAAGGCATGGACGCGTTGGCTCACTGCATAGCCATTTAAAATCTATGCTTAAACTATGTAGCACTGATATATTTATGAAAAGAAATAGAGCAACAGCAATTCAAAGGATTGCAGCCTTGTGCCTCACAACTTTGTCACTGTAGTGGTGTGTTTCTGCATATATGGCTTGGTAAAGAATACAAAGAAAGAGTAATAAAGTGACGTTGACAATGAAACCTCAAGTTATAGCATTCAAATGATGGTAGCAAGCTACAAATAAACAAAAGCAATGGATTTTTTATGCCATCAAATATTTTTAGCTTTCGGGTTTTTTGTTTATATTACATAAGTTAATTTTTTCAAGTATTTTCTCCAATTGATCAATATCACTTAATTCGAAATACAACACCAAACATGCAACTACACACATACAGTACTACCTCCCCTACCACTTCACCGATATTTTCCAGCATAAAAATACACAATGTAAACAAAAGCTTTACCACCATATCTCAAAGTCATTTACCTCAGTCGGCGTGTGACTGTAGTACATGCATGTGTTTGTGTGTGTGTGTGTGTATGCGATTGTATGGAAATCGAAAAAGCCGCACGATATGCACACATTTTCACCTCGATTAAGGCGCATTATCCATATTAAGCTTCCTCAGCGGTTGAGGCATTGCAATTACATTACACCGTAATTCGCATGAATAAGTGGCAAGTAGCATGTTTATAAAATAATTAAAAATCATAATACAATTTTTACGAAAATTACCTTAGCTTAAAAGTGAATATGAGTGCAGAAAAAATGTAAACGCTAGCGCTTATGATACTGTTTATGTTTATGATCAGATTACAATTGCATTGGTGCCAGCAAAGCGAAAACAACATAACATAATCGCTGAAACGTTCAAATTATTAAAAGAATTAAGAGAAATTATTTCATAATTAAATAAAAATTAATTAAAATATAAATGTGAAAAGAAATTTATGAGCAAAGTTACATGCGGAAGGAAGGAAGGAAACATAAACAAAACTACAAAAAATAAACAGCAAAAAATACAAAATATGAAAAGAAAATTATATTGCACAATATTGATGTGTGAAGTCGTAGTGGTCGAAACTTCAATGCTGTACAATAGCTTCAAATTACTCTGAGCCCGTTAAGCCCAGTCAGAAAACCCGGCAGTTAAGGTTAATACAGAATGCCTCATTAATTTAGAGGTGGCTGCTTGATTGTTCCATATAATGACAATGTCCCACATCTACCGATTGCATGAATCTCTGCTTCAAATATGCTAGGATCTTCAAAGTATTTGGTCCTTGGCCGAAACGTCTTTGTTATATTTCAAATTAAAACAACTTTAATTTGCGGATGCTCTTCATAGAATTATTCAGAGTTTTGTATCATTTTTTAATATTTTTTTTTACTTTTTTTATTCATTTATTCAACTACTGGGCTTAGCCTTTACAGACAACGTACTTAAAACTAGAGTAAAAATACAAGGAATCAATATGTATACATAAATTTAATTTAAAAGATGCTCTATTGAGTGTAAAATCTATGTGGCTAGCCAAAGAATTAAACACAAAGACACACATATTGAAACTGGTTCATGACTACCATAGCCAGTGTTAAAAAATAAATGCCGCTCTCGGAGAGACCTAATCAGGCCGTGAAATGGTAAAAGCGCAAGCAGCTGAGGTGAATCAATACGATTATCCAGGATGTCTTTAACAAAGATTACAGCTTGAACTTTTCTTATCTCACTAAGAGATCTGAGGTTTAAAAACCGGCATCTTAAGCTGTAGGATGGCATAGTTTCGCTGGTGTATAATCTGCGAAGAGAAAATTTTGTGGACCGCCTCTGAACTCTCTCTAACCTGTTATTGTCGGTTTCAGTTGACGGTTCCCAGATAACGACAGCACACTTACGAAGATACTTGCCAATGTAAGCGGATCGCGAAAACCCGCTGAGTTTCATTTCAAAAACCCTAGCTGCGAATTCGCTTTGGACATTATATAATCCATATGAGATGAGCTAAATCAACTCTGTTGAAGAATACATTAACATCGCAAGAATATTGATATAAAAGTGGCAAATTTTTGCGAGTATGAGTATATGACATTATATTGCATTTCGCGAAGTTAAGAAAAAGTGCATTATCCTTACACCATTCCATTTGTGTCCTGTTGAATTTGAATGCAATCACGAAGATTTTTTACAATTACAAAAATTTTAAGGTCGTCAGCAAACAAATGAAATATTAATCAAAGCTATAAGTCTTGATTAGCAAAATAAAAAGGTCAGTACTAACGATACGGTTAACCTTGTTTGGATTTAATATCTAATTCTGAATTTAGTTTTTGCGAAAATATCTAGCAAAAAATAGAAATGTTCAAGCTTGAGGTGTTGATGCGAATGCTGCCGACCCTTCAATTATAGGGTATGGCGAAAAGTTTCTGATGGAACTAATTGTTAATTTAACCAACACGAATGGTGCAAGTATAAATTATTATTGAATGCACATGCCATGCTTTGCATGCGTTCATCAGCTTCAGGTTGACTGACGGTTACGGTGCAGATGATGGTGCCACAACATGGCAAACACTCGTAAGCAGATGAGAAAGTAAAAGCATATAAATTCATCAGCAGCACAAAAACACGAACTAATGTTGCAACAGCTGCAGAAACCACAAGTGCAACACAAATATCAAGTGAACAACAGCAAGAGTAAACCGACAAGATTTAATCAGGTGCAGCAAAATGTTATTAATAGTGAAGAATTGTTGCGTAAGTTTTTAAAACAAAATGGAATACAGTGAAAGGACTAATTTTTTGTGGATTAAATGCTTATTTCATAGCGAATACTTTGGAAATGTTGTAAGCAAGAGGAGGGAATGCAACTGATTTGGTTTGCGTCGATATGTTTGCTGTGCTTGCAGAATAATGCTGTTGACTGCGCAAAAACTCCTCAAGCAAGTCACAGGTGAAGAACGTACGAAACTGCTGTGGGTTCTTTTAAATTACTTTCCATTAAATTTTTAGAATACAACGTCGTTTTATGTGGAAACAAATGGAGCATCATCATCCTATGGCCGGCATAATGGGTGGCATGGTCACAAGTGCACGAGGCGCAGTGAAAAACATGTTCGGAGAGCTCATGCCAACTATCCAGACAACAGTCATGCCAAGCAACATTTTGGATTACCTTCCATCAGAGACTACAAGAATCAAATATATCATAAGGAATCCACCAAAATCGATGAAAGTGGTAAAGATACGCTCACCGAAGAAAATAATTAAAATAATGACAGTGCCCAAAGCGATTGTCGAAAATAAATACAGTAATAAGCCAACAAAAGTTAAATTCCCGAACATCGAAGAGTTACGCAAATTGGAAAAGGAACAAGAAATGATAGCTGAAGGACGGCAACCACACAAAAGTGGGACAGAAATACTAACGACGCTTACAAACTCCAAGCAGCAGCATCATGAAGAATACAACATGCAGCAATTAAAAGAAAGTAATGCGATTGTCAGTGGTAAAATACATGAATTTGGTAGCGACTGGAAGCCGGTCTACGAAGCCTTGAACGTACCAGCAGCTTTCTCAACCACAAAACCCTTTGCAGTAAGTCAACTCCATACAAATATCATAAGCGAGGCCTTACCTGCGCCGGAAAAGCAAATTTACCATCCGAATCAAGTGCACGAGCACGAGCAACAAGAAGATGATACCACCATACAGAAGCATTATTATGAGCCGCCAAAAAACACTTACGAGGTCACCGAATATATAGCTGAAGAATCTGTGGCGCTGCCACTTACGCAAGACTTTCGCAGCAATATGCGCGCAGGATTAGGAGGTGGGGGAGCATTTCTCCCCACACGCATTCCGTATCAATACAACACTGCAAGTAGTACACCAACAACAACTAGTACTAGCACAACCACAGAGGAGCCACCAAATTATCCGATTTCATTTCTAAGAAAATATCGTGAACGCAGCACGGTGACATCTCCACCTCAATCCACTCGCTTCAAAGCAAGTTTACCTGCAGTAGATTCCGTTTGGATCCCATCTCAAAATCATACAAATCCACATGCCATACGAACAACAAAGCAGACCCACCAACAACAGCAGCAGACACAGCAAACAAAAGTGCATAAGAAAAGCGAAAAATGGCCACCAGATGGACTAATGCCTCGCCCATTCAGGGAAATTACAAGCACAGAAGCTTCAGCACAAAGGCTGCAATCGCAACAGCCGCTGCAACAAATAATGGAACCCATTAAAACTCTGCGTAAGAGCACGGCAAACCTAAAAACATCGCATCTCCCACAAAGTGAGCTCAATATATCGAAAAATTTAAGACAGCGGGGATCGGTGAAATTCGGTGATAAAATAAACTCGGATCAGCTGTAATCATCATGGTAATTTATGTATACGCATCCTTTATTTAGTTTTAGTTTTACAGAAATGTACATAGTTAGCGGTAGTAGTCCCCAATAGTCTGTTAAAATGCTCCCAATTAAATAATTCTAAATATAACTATTATTCTGGTATTTATTTATAAAAAAAAAAAGACGTCGGCGAGTGAGAACAGCAACTGCGGGAAACTCCGTTTAGTGCCGCGAATGTACATGAACTGGAGGCATCCAATCACGCATCTCCAAGAAGCCATTGATTCCGAAATATCCGTTCACCCATAACCAGACGGTTATTTGGGGATTTGGGAACTCGTCTGTCACAACACGGATAGAACATTCACTCACACTACAACCCGTAAGGCTACTTTATGTTGCACATTGTCGAATTCCATTTGAATATCCAGAATTTTAATCGCTCAACTCTAACCTTAACCTAAGTAAATTAATCATACAAAAATAATTATGTAATCAATGTATATACTCTACGGTAATATGCTACCAACAACTCATAATACGGAAATAATACGGTACAACAGGAGGAAAATTTGAAATAAAGGACATGCATTGCACAGAGGAAGGAACTCAGACTCAGAATTAGACTGTGGAACAGGTTACTTTTTCTCCTCTTTGCTAGCTTATATGTAATACTCCTTACGGTTGCGTCAGCACGGAAGGCTAAGACTTAGTTGTTGCTAGCTAATATCAAGTGAAGCGACAGCACGTTTGATTTTTCTCATTCCCTCGGAAATCGCTCAGGTATTTACTGAATCTTGCGAGTGAGACATCACACCAAGATATAAAGATCAGGTATTTATTAAACACCAGGGTGTGCAACAGCCTCACTGGTGTAGTACAAATAAAGTTGCCACTGACCATACGACGTCACGACTACCTAGCAATCGTGTCACGAGGACACGCAAAGTAAATTCAACACCGAAACGAGTGCCAACGAGGCCAAATGAAGGAAAACGAGCACAAGAGAGAACAGATTGAGAGGCTACAAAGATCAAACAAAGACTATACGAGGTACTACGAACATAAATACTAACGTACGAAGGAGAATAGAGTGTAACTTACCCATAGAGAGCAGTGTAAACAGCGAACAGTGAATAATATCAATAAACAGTGCATATTTTATATTTAAAACGAACTATCGTGAGTGTTATTATTTGCGTACCTTGGTTATTCACTGAGTATACCCTAGTAACAAAGAGAAAAGGAATCAGGAAGGTTCGTTACAAACCGCTTATAACAATAAAGTTGTTCTTACAATTACTGTAGCATTTATCTGCTAATTTAACAGACAAACTTAAAATCAATGAAGCTATTGTTTTCAGGTTATCTCGTAGTGAAAACAATTGTAAAATTTAAAATTAGATTTAAAAATAAATCGAATGGCATAATAAATTAAATTTTTGATGATCCAGTTGAAACGGATACTAATGCGTATATCAATCTGTTGACTAACTAACTTCATCTCAGAAATTAAAAAAATGGACTTAGTAAATTCTGCCAGAACACCGACGATATGAAAGCAGAATTGTGATGTCGTAATGATTTTTCTAAAACTTTTCATAACTTTCTTCGAAGCCATTTATTATCTCATTTAAACCTCCGTTTGGCACATGTGGTCTGACCAGACCCCTATGTATTTTCATACATATTTATGAGAAAATTTCATTTTTAGACATGCATGACATGCATAGAAGTGCATTTATATAACATGCAAGGAAATATATCAATTAGAAAAGATATGAAATAGAAAACAAGTAAAATATTTTTTTGTTCCATTTGAGGTATATTATGTTTATAAATGGAGTGTTGTGATGAAATGCAAACAGTATTTGTTTTATTGATTCATCAAACGCATTTGAAGCAAACATAGTCCATTTTTAAGCGTTGTTCTCATATAAAATATATGCGGTACCAGACTACATGTGTCAAACCGAAGTATATTCAAATGCATCAATCAGAAATATAATGGACCCATGTGCCCAACGAAGGGTTAATGTTAAAAAGCTGAAAAACATAGAAGTAGGGGCAGGGGGCACATATATGATGGGGTGGTTTGGTTCATCAGGGACCACCGACCTCCTCCCCCCCCAATTCTCCCCCCTACATTTTTATTAGAAACATTTTTGTCGAAGACAGTAATGTATTTTCTTAACACTTTTCACATTTTCTTAACCAACTGGCGAGGAACCTGGAACAAGGTGGCCTTAATTCGCCATAGCTCCGAAGACTTACCTGACCCGAAAAATCTGAGTTCAGAAACATTAAGCACCGTCAACAGAACCCACGGGATTTTTTTCCTGTTGTAACGTGACATTAATCGACAAATGCCCGAGTATATGATTTGTATGTATTTGTAATTGTATTAAGTGCAGAAAGTATTAAAAGTATGAGACAGTTTTAATCGGTTTTAACCGGTAGTGCACTGCAATGCACTTGTTGCAATTGTACTTAAATCATACATACACACACACACACAGACACACTGTTAAAAAATAACAATAAATTCTAGCACAGGTGCAAGTTTTAATGTAATTATGTAAAATTTGAATGTTTCCATCAAACCGCTTGGTAATTTTTTATACTTTATTGGATTGAAGGTTCTGATATTAGTATTTTTACTTTTATTTTGTTGTAATTGCAATTATTGAACCTGAAGCACACTGAGACACACGGGAAGGCAGGCAGGTGGCAAATCTCATTCAAACTCATTACAATAAAATCTTTTGTGTGGCTTTAAGTTTGAGCGCTTGTGGATTTTTGATTACTAAAGAAGGCAATTAGTTTTCATGTAACATTTTAATATTTCCACGCTATTATTATTTAAAATTTTATTACCACAATCTCTCACACCTTGGCTATTCGCTCAGGTGTTGACATAAAAAATGAAAGGAATATTATCATTAAAGACATTTTTAAAACTTCACATTTTTTTAAATGGAGCATAGATCATTTTGTTTACGACGCTTAGACACCTACAGACACACTTCACATTGCATCACAATAAATTATGAAGATTCTTTTGCGAATATACTTAAAATTTTTTCAACCCCCAATATACAAACACATATGTACCTATTTATATGCACAAAAAAGTAGGTATGTATAAACGTAGTTACACATAGAAGCATGCAACCAGTCAACTAAGTAATCAACTTCATAAGTACATGCTCTCATGATGATGACTAATTTTTTGAGATCGGAAAAGAGAGAGGACAAAGTAGCTACTTCTACTATTTTCCTATGGAAAAGTCAAATGTCAGTTTATTAAATGTTGATATGATTAGTTGCCAAAAAGTGAGTGGGTGGGGATGAACAGAAAGAGGCAACAGCACAACATAGATTAGAGTGCTAGAGAGGGAGACAAAATTTATCATTTTGTATGTATATATTTGAGTATCGAGCTGAGCATGTATGTCTCGAAATCTCAATGCATAAAAAGGTTAATGAAAAACTGGCAAATATATACATATATAATAATAATAATGACGTTGGTAACGTTGGGGAGGAAAAAATGAACACTTTCCTGTCATAGCACCTATAGTAAAAGTACATTGCTAGCCGTTGCGAATTCGGAATTTAAATGGTGAATAGTTACAAGACTCAAGTATGTATATGAGTACTCATACTTGACTATGTAATCTACTGACAGTAGCACTTTGCATAAAATTAATTCATACTCGGATTTGAGGAAATGCGTTTTGAATATTAATATTGTAGCATATGATTATGATTGTGTTTAAATGTTACACAAGGGCCATTCCATGAATCACGCACGCTGCATTTGAAGAAGACATCACTTTTTACATTTTATCAATTTTTACATTTTGACCAAACTTACGTCAATTGGTCAGCGCAGATGAGTCGAAACTAAGTTGAATTAATTTATTTTACAAGCTCCATATTAGACGAACCAAAGCGAGGCAACTAAAATATTGCGCTGTAAAGTTCCTGGCAAGGGTGGGGCCGGAATTTTTTGGATTTGCATAAATTAGTTTCTTCACTTTCTTTTTTCTTTGAAAACCCAAATGCTTCATCAGCCATAGCGGAAATTGCAACTTTACTGTTCTGACTGTATCGTACTGATGTACTGTACTGTATATAAACGATCAGGATATGCTGGTCTGTAGATTTGCCCGCAGATCCGCTAATGCTAACAAAAGTTGAGAGGTTACACATAAACTTGGTCGACATTTCATATAGCCAGCTACAGTTGATGCTTTGAAATGAGTGAAATCGGGTAAGTGGGCGTGGTACCTCCCATATAATTGAAGTTTGCAAAATTTGATTTCAAAGGAAATAGCAAATTAACCCTTTCAGTGGTTTTATCCCATGTATGGGACACAGTTATAAATTTTGCTACTGACTTTTATGGCAGCTATATTAAATTCAATGAACTGATTAATCGAACTCTACTCAACATTATAACATTAATTTTTGACGTTTGAGTCGACCATAATTTTTATGGATGTGATAACATCTTTACTCGGGACTGAGGAAAATTTATAGTGGAGTGAATTGATAGAAATTAAAATCAAATGTCACTTCCGTGACGCGTGAGGCTTCGTGGTATGTGTATATATTTTACTTTAAGCCAAAAAGTATGCATCACATAATTTTTTTTATCAGAAACGGTTTGCGCCCTTATTTATTGTATTGTTTTATTGCAAAGTTTATTTTAGTTTATAGTTTATTTTTTTCTAATTGAAATTGTAAAATAACATCAAAGAAATGAAAGACCATTGAAAAGAGGAAATGGAAAATTTTAAAAACTCATGGTTGCAATTTTTGGAACATAAAGAAGTAATAATGCGTAAAGTATGTTATCACATCATGTGACGAGTTTTTTAGCTTGATCACAAAACTCATGACAAGGAAAAAATCTCTAAATATTGAGATTTTTTTTGTGAAAAGTGACCATTGCGTGGAATGGCCGACAAGTGATTATGGCAAGAACTATTTTTTTAATGAATAGTTTTTTTTAAGTTTAGATTCATAAAAAAGCAGAACGAAAAACAACACCAACAAAACAATGTCTATTTTTAGTGAATACGAGCATACAGTTAAAAATTTCAACTTTTAGATGTAAATTGAAGAAGTCACTAAACTATATATGTGCGACTTACACCAACCAGCGCAGCACCAACACCAGCTCCAGCGACGCGAACGACCTTAAAAGGTAGTTAACGGCACTGACAATTTCAAGGACAGTACATGAACAGCATGTCTTTACGATGCTTGCTGTGCACATAGCAAACAAATTCAAATTAGAATGCAAATTAAACAATCCACATAACAATCACTACCATCATGCCATCATACACTTTTATACACAATACCAGCGAAATGGACAAAATTAGCCAACAAACGATTCAGATTTTATTAACATTTACCATAATTTTTGTTTTTTTTTGTTGTGATGGAATGGGATTGAAATTGAATTTAGTATGCACTAGCATTAAAGAATATAACAAAAAACGTTAAACAAAGAAAATCTTTAACTAACTTTATATGTACAGGTTGTGTGTTCGATGAAGTGTAGTATCAAAGTTTATCTCTCTGATTTTTAGTAGTTCAGTCTCCTACGGCAGATTCCAGCCCCTTGTGCAGTAAAAATCTATCAAAAATTCGCCTCAAGAAACGTTAGAATCCTTTCAATATGGTCGGCGTCGACGATTCTCGGACGTTAAATTATTTAGTTCGGGTACTATTAAATCCGATAATTAATAAGGAAATATACTCGTATGAAGATAAACCCAAGCAAACATTAGAACTCTTAAAAGACTAACGAGTCCTAAATAAGTTCTTGATTTTTTTCTATGAACATGGGCATTTATTTAGGACTCTTATATCGGAGTGTTTTACGAATCCTGGGCAAAAAGAGTCTCCAATTGGATTCCTAAATATGTGTACTTTAGTGCTCTAATAATGCACCTACATCGGAAGAGTATAGGACTCTATAATGCTCATAATTAGAGAACTTGATGATATTTAACACTAGATTTATGGAGAAAATTACAAACCAATTTTTATTGAAACCCGTCATATTGACGGATACATTAAAAAACTTTTTTGGCAAAATGTGTTTTGCAAAACCGATTTAATTAAAATAAAAGAATTAACATATTTCAGAATATATTTAAAAAAAAAAAAAGAATATACCTATAATTCATTATATATTTTTTTTCTTTGTGTGTATTTACCTTTAACGTACTTTTTACATTTTAAACAATTACACTGCCCTGCATGGGTTTTGCGAAAACTATGGCTCTTAGTGTTTTCGAATGAATTTTTTTATGCTGAACACGAATTTGGGGCCAAAAATTTCCCAACACATCACGTTTTCGCGAGGGTTGTAACCCCAAAAAACAACGTTTCGGCTATTTTTTTTTTCAAATTGTAAATCTGAACCCTAACGGGCGACAAACTTAACTAGTATCAGTATTAAAGGCTGAACCATGCTCTTTCAAATGAACCTTAAGCCATATTATTCACATGCGCCTTTAGAGCAGGGGGTGTGTTTATGTCTATGGGTCCAAGGGAAAAATGTACACAGAACGGATTTTATCTAACTTAGACCCACGGCCAGACATAATGTAAAGTGCAGTGGTCCGAAATGTTTTAAGAGTCACTGGTTAGTCAGATTTTATAAATACAAAATGATGGATCAAATATGCGGCCAGATTTGCAACCAGCGAATTTTGATATTAGCGAAGTTTGTAGCACGTTACGGTTCAGATTTACAATTTTTCAAAAATTGCCAAAAACGTTCGGACGTCAAAGGGTTAAACATGACGAGCGCCTTACAACTCCTCATGATGCGACGCCGCTGGGCGATTTTCACAACCGCCTGCCGCCCATCGTCGCGTCTCGCGTTCATTGGCTCTCCAGTATAATATGTAAGTATAAGTAGATAACTTATTTATTTGAATGACGTGAGTAATGAAAAAAAGCTCCGTTGCTCCAATACGAAATTCATTTAAATTTCCATATGAGAAGTTCCGCTTCAGAAATATCGAAGTTGCGGACGATGTCAAAAATGTTCCTAGATTAATGATATTGTGGAGTGGCCGTCCGTTCTGTATAATACAGAACAGTACTGTGTTTTGTATTTGTACTATATTCCATTTTAATTCCTGAATGTGAATTCAAATAATATAACCAGTGTGTAAGAGGATTTTAAGCAACTGAACACACCCCCTTCCAAGGTAGAAGCCCCTTAAAACGATCCCATTTTAAGAAAAATGATCAATTTCAACTAAATCGAACCATTCGCATTTTTCGAATCATTCGCAGTTTTGAGGTTTCTGACGAAAAACTGCAATGCTTTCCTTTTGTCGTGCTTAAAACGTTTAAACGGGAATATTAGAACTTCGTTAAAAGAATATTGGGACATTACGTACGACAAACAAGGGCTTAAAATTGGATTAACAACATTCATGAGTAAAAACCTTCTAAACATAAAAGTCAAAAAAGCAATGCACATTTACATTCATATTGCAATCAAATGCTAAAGAACTTTTGGCTGAATTCAATGCATTCGTTACAGACCGTTTCGACATATCCAAAAAAAAAAAAACATGGGAATTTAAATATTCCTATGCATATTTCTCGCTGAATATTTGCTCAAAGTGCCAAGGTACCCATATCACTTGCATAGTTGTATATAAATACCATGTATATTCCCGTTTGCATTTCACGCTCGTTTCTGCTTTCAAATTCAAATCAAATTTAATGAACGTGCGAAACAGTTCACTGAACCATTTGGTATGTGGAATGCAACTAGAGGGGACTAGAGAAAAGGGTGAGCGACTGGTATTCAAAGTCACAACCATACCAAAAACAAAAACAGCTGCAATATTGGCTGCTGCTGCAATAGAAATGCTGATTCTATCAGTTTGAAAATACAAAAATTCAAAAGTTCAAATAAAAAAATATGTAAAAAAAGAGAAATTAAATATTCAAATACTCTCGAATCTGAAACTGATAAGCAGATACTAAAAGAATATTACACTTTAAAACTGATCAACATTAAAAATAGGAGTTCAAGATGAAAAAGAAAATAATCCATAGTAATATTGATGACGAAGTTACAAGCAGCAAATGGATAAAAATAAGTTCAGGAGTGTGGGTGCTGTCTGGCATACAACATTTAGCCAACAGGTTCGAAATAAGCGTCACAACAAATTCCAGGGAGATGACATTCGCATTTAGGATACCGTAAGCTTTGCATTTCCGGAAAATATAGTAACTACAGACGGTGGTGGAATTGATGGCATATACACTAAATGAAATGATAGCCAAAAGGCGTAGTCGCACAGCTTAGCAAAGTATGGATCCGATAAATTGATGCAGAATATCTGAGTCTCCGAAAAATCCTTAAAAGCTGCTAACCAAACATAATAACAAGCTGCCCGAGAGATGCATTCGATCTAGAGAAATGAAAAAGATCCTTCGAATGTGACAGGAAATCTCTTGAGAATTTAGTAAACGACTGTCAAATCGCTTTCTTAAATAGTAACAACCTTTTCAATAAATTGTTCGAGCAAAAAACATTCGGAAACTTTTTTTCAATTTACTTCAAGTACTTTTTCCGATTTGCGTGTAAGTTTACATATTTTTCAAATATTTTTAATTTCACAAAAAACTAAATATCAAATTGTTTTGGCATCTAATTTTAAATTCGAATTTTGCTCACAAAAATTTCAGTGAATTTTGATGAACTTTATATGAAAATTACAATGACATTTTGTGGTTTTAAGTAGATACTTACTTAATTGTGTTTTACACAATATTTGGATATACTCTTCATTTCTACATACGCATCAGTTTACATAACCCTTCAGAAAAAGGTATCGACTTGAGCGTAGCCTTTAGTTTTTGGTGCGCAGTGAGAGACGATTCGAGAGCGAAAAGTGAACCACCAAGTTAAAAAAAATGGGGAAATTGTTCACTATATTCTATAAAATTTGACAAAAACTGCAATGCTGCTGAAAACAACACGAATAGGCTGGTGCGGAGCATTATGGATGAAATGAAATTAGAAATCCACAACGCACAGTGAATCTGAACGTCTCCATAGAATCTGCTACCAAAAATAACCAAACTTTTGACCACGACCACCCACTCTCATAGTAATCAAAAACTTAAACTGCCGTAATTTCATATTTGGGTTTTTGTTATGAAGATATACAACATTTATTCCAGCATGTAACATATAAGTGAAATAAAGAACGTTAAATCAAAAACAAGAAACATCCATTTCATGCGAAGCAAGTTCCTTTTAAAAAGTGCAACTTTGTCTGCTTTGTTGGAGCGTATATTTGAACTGAGCCAAAATGAACAGCAATTTGCAATTTATTGCAGCATTGGTATTTCAAATAACTACACATAGAATTATTAAAGGGGTCAATGGCATTAAAATCCGCTGTAATCGGCCAGAACTAATTCTCTGGAGATTGTAAATCAATACCACTGACTTTAGAAAAAATTTATTCGTTTATTTTCAAAAAATATCTGTACATTCGCTAACTTTTCACATACAATTTACATTCAGCAGATTTTGACGTTTCGTCGCCTGAGAATTGATTTGGCATATAGGCATACGAATACTTATACACATACGCCAAATCAATTCTCAAGCGACGGTTTGTGACGAAAGAATATCGGCAACAAGCAAACTTTAACACAATATTTCTTCTCATTCGCCTTGTTTAGACATTTGAGGAGAATGAGAAAGGGTAAAGAATGATATTAGGAGACTCGCGAACCGTAATACGAAATAGTTAGGCGAGACTGGCAAACAGCAATAAGACTAATATTCGTACCCTATTTTTCTATTGTTTTCGCATTCAATACGAAATGTACTGTACTCTGGACTGAGATCATTATACATAATTTTGCTAAGTAACTTACAGTTTATATAAAGTACTCGTACAAATCACACTTAACTGAAAGTAAAGAGACCGCCAAAAACTTTAGCCTTGCAAAACAATAAGTTCTCCTTAATCGTTGTAAATGTTGAGGGGAAATCACAGACAGACAAGGGACTGGCAACAAATTTCAAGCGACACTAAATTTCACTCCGTGTGTGAGTGTGTGTGTGTGTGCGTGTGTGTGCTAAAAGGACAGTTTTCGCAATAACTTTTTATCAAATGTTGAAGAAGGAAAGCTTGTAAGTAACTAAAGAATACTTTCTTTCGTGTGGGGCGCAATGCACTCACAAAATGCGTATAAGTGTATTAAATTTTTATTAAAAAGCTTTATGCTTCCAAATCTGTCATTTTTCATTATAAGTAAGCGATTTTGTGTGGAAAAGGAAGAACAAGCACGTAACGAGTTTTTCTCAAGGCACTCGACTTAGAAAAGCAGTAGTTCGTAACATGTGCAATGCAGCACACACACACACATGTGTTTCTAATAGCAAGTGTACTCGTTTATCCTTGTGTAAGTAGCAATAAATATCGAAGGGGAAACTATAATAAAAATCTCCTCAAAGTATTCATTTTCAATAACTCAGCTACAATAACAAAAGTGCGTATATGCACGTCTTTTAGACACACACCCACACAAACACACGAGTCCACTTACATAATTCATGCGGCAAGTAAGTAATGGCGCACACCTTACGCTTAATGGTTTATATCCGCACTTACACCATTCGCTTTTATTGACATGAGCTCACACACACACACATGCACCACACTCTCCCATACACTTACTCACAATGTTGATACCCACTCGCTGCTGCTACATACCCTCAATTTTTTTTCTATTTTGCTTGCCTTTCATTTGGAGCAGTTAGCTATCTGACGATGTCAAAAGGCTCCATACATGGGGCCAGACTTAAAGTTGCTGGGAGCAGCAAATGTAACCATTAATCTTTACATGTTTCATGATGCGCCGAGTGAGCACCAGAACGAGAAAGAGTATTACAACATACATACGTTTTTTGTAATGTTAGTTTTGCTGCGCGTTGTAAGTCAGTATGTGTGTATGTATGTATGTGGCGGATGTTTGAGTGTATTTGTGCACTAGCGTTGTGGAGTTTATTAGAAAAGCATTGAACTACATTTAAACGATTGCAGCTTAATGCCACGACGCTGCGGCAGCAACAGCAACTGCAATCAGCTTAAACGATTATGGTCGTGCTTTTGGTTTAAGTTTCATCGGAATTAATACTTAAAAACTTAATGTCTTCTTACAAGATTTTTGAATTGTTCTAGTTCCTTCAAGACTATAAGCGCATGCACTTTATTTTAAAATTCAAGTCGACACTGCTCGCTAGGTTAAGTAGTTGCTTAAATCTTTGTTTATGTGCAACCATAAAGTTTCTGTGGTTTCGCTTCGGAACTGTCTTTCTTTCTCCCTACTTCAGCTTTGTGGTTTCGCATCGCATTTTTTAGTTGCTCAAATGCTTTGAAATATATTTTCAATGAGCTTCACTTTACATTACTTATTCAATTTCTAGCTGCTCGTGATTCGCGCCTTTTTATTTTTTCTTTCTGCTTTTTAACCTCAGAACAATTTCATTTCATACGAATTGAACAAATCGCGAATAAAAAAACAAACCAAATGTAGAACATACGCCACCAACGCTAACTTGAACCAACTGAGCCGTCACCATCACTAGAACCATCAAATGGCTAGTAGCATCGCCACGGAAGCCGAAAATAAAGTGCTTCCGTAGACGTAGCCGAACAATTAAATGCAAAAATTAACAAAGAATTCTTTATATGATGCGCTAAGTAAAGTCGCCAGAGGAAAAACATAATACGAGTGAAAAGAGCAGAAATCCGCTGGGATTTTTTATTGACAAGGGAATTGAAAGGAAACATTCTTTTTGGATTTTTTTGTTTTTGGGTTTGTTGCAATTTTTGCGTTTAATTATCCTTGAAAAACGTGAATTGAAGCACACAGAAGTAAAAGTTTGTTGGTCTCAAAACAAAAAGCACACAAGGATGAATTGAAAAAATTAAAGAAAACACGGAGAAACTAAAAAGAAAATAGAAACTTTACAAGCGTAATTTTGGTGATTGTCTGTTTACGCTGTTCTTTTTGTCTTTTTTGAATACATTTTAATTAAGTTAAGTTGAATGGCGTTTGTTTGTTTTATTTCACATTAGTATTTTCTTTTATATTTTTCTTTCTTTTTTTCTACACTTCTTTTTGCTTTTTTGGAATTGAACTAAAAGGGAATCAATTACTTTCGAGGAATCATTCCAACTAAATTGGAATTTAGTTCCAGGAAAGTAACTGATTACACTTAAATATTAAATTCCTTTCTATTCAATCACATTTTCAATTCCTTTAAGGAATTGATAAATTTTTAATTACAAAATACAATCAAAAATGTTTTCAATTCCATTACCTAAGAATTTAAAAATTTTAATTACCGATTACAATTCCTTGTAATGGAATTGAAACTTTTATCAATTCCATTAATAAAGAATTGAAAACAAAAAGTAACAATTACAAATTCCCTGGAATTGGAATCGGTAATGTAATGTAATTGAATTTACCCAGCTCTGGTTATATACAAGTCAAATTCGTATAACCATCTTGCCAATATTTGAAGATAAAGTTTGTTCTAATGGGTTCTTAAATTCCAAGGATATTAGGAAAAATGTAGAAAAATGTTTACTTCTTAGTGGCATAATTTGAAAAAAAATTAATTTTGTCACTTGTGTCAAAAATTGGAAAATCTTCAAGTGGTGCATTATCACCATAATCGGTGCATCAAATTTTGTGTAGCTTGACCAGATACAAAAAATTGTGTCTATTTTCTCCCTTGGATCGTGTAATTTGGCTATGAAATATTGCAAATTTGCAATCTTTGGCCCGACAGTCATGAAATACTTTTTAATATCTAGACAGCATAAATAGTTCCTCTTGAAACATATATAGCATTAGGTACTTCTTTCTGAGGATGGTTAATTAATTAAAAAGAATTACAATAAAAATAATCACGGAAATCATAATACAATTAGATTGAAAGAGGACTAGTAAAGCAAAGTTGTTAAGTTACTTTGAAATTTATTATTAATAACAAGAAACTTAATTTGAATAAAGTGTCAACCTAAATATAATAAAATTGTCAACGCGACTTACAAAGAAAGTTACACCAACAGCTACAAAAAAATATGCTTTAACCCAAAATAAGCAGCATACATATTAACTAACGAAAATGACACCATGAAAAGCAAAAACGAGGAAAATAAAGCAAAATGCAAAATGGAAAATGGAACAAAAAGCAAAGTGAAAGTTCATTGTGCTAAAAAGAAAATGACGAAAGCGAAGACGAAGAAAACGAAATAGACGACGACGACGACGACGACAACCAAGAAATATAATTATGTCAAGTGGTTTAGTATTGTTGAGGCCCAAAATATAAGTGCTCCCAAATGTGTTGACTGCGTCTGGGCGTTTATAATGTAATGCTCGTAATTTTCCACACATTCGCATACGCACGCACACACTGCGAGAATCGCACACTCCGAGAGCTTTGATAAATCAAGAATTAAATATGGGACATTTGCAGCATAACTTTATTCGCCTAACACAAAGTGCGAAAGGAAACGTAATAAAAATTAAGAGGATAAATCGCACAAATAAAGTTTATTTTTTAGCACCGTCGCCATAGGCGCACGAACACACAGTTGTAGTTATTCCTTGTGAAATTTGTTGTATGTGAAATGCTTTATGCGCCCAAAACACACACAAACACAGACGCAAACATAAACTGAAAGCTGAGAAGTTGGAACTTAAGAAATGAGTATGTCAACTTTTACACATAGAGTAAAGAAAGTATTCATAACCTTTCTTGGCTTTGCTTCATCTTTGATTGTGATTTGCTCTTTTCTTTTTGTTTTTTCTGGTTGTTTTTTATTTTTTTTATTTTTGGGTAAGAAGAGTACCGGAAACAAATTGCCTTTGCCATGGAGTCAATTTCGGCATTAAGTGTAGAAGAAAAACACAGGAAAACCAAACAAAACTGGTATGGGGAACGCACACAGGAAACGGAAACCAAAATGCGTCGTCTCACGCACGTAACACATGCAACACGCACGCACACATTCTCTCCCAGCCACCTTTCACCTTCCTTCTAGCAGCAAGCAAACATCTCACTGAATCCATTTTTGCTGAATCTCGTTGCAAAATTGTCACGCACAAATTTTCACCATTCACGACACATGCAGACATATACGTATGTATACATACATAGACACACGCACGTAAATTCTCGACACTTTGTCGCCGCAGCTTGTATATACACTCTATCATAATTATTTACAAAGTGAATGTGCCCGAGAAGGAGTGGCAGGAATGGCTGTGGAGGAAGTATAAAATGCGATTTGTTCATATCCCTCTAGTGTTGTGACTTGAAACACTTGGTTATATTTTTTATTTTATTTTCCTGCTCTCTATGCTTCTCTGCACAAGCAAGTGAATTATGTTTAGTGTTTGCTGTTGCTGTTTATTTGTGAGATAAATTTAAATGACGTTTTAAGAAGCTTCATGAAATTTGGAGAGTATTTTTGGTTGGGGGAAAAAACACGTATACAACATGATTACATATCGACGTCTGTTCGAGAGAAAAATATAATTCCTCCAGAAAGGATATTGTTGTTTCGTTGTAGCTCTTGTTGAACTTTATGTGGTTGGATAAGTTTATGTGCCCACAAGTGGATTCAGTTCCTGGAGGAACAAAACAAAAAGTCGTTTAATTCAGTTGCAACGATTATAATGGATGAGATAGTTTTCAGAAAAGATGATAGAGAGAGGGTTCTAAAACTCCCAAATCAAACTAACTCTCCAAACCAAACATGGGGGATCGCAAAATTGTAAGGCGAAATCCTCAAATTTTGTCGTAGCGTCCATAGTTGCCTTAAGAATTACGAAAAACGTAAACGTTTAGTGGTGAAGGGTTTTGATTTTAATAACCTCTAAAAGTTTGTTGGTACTGGGATTTTACTCTAAAAGTACTAAAAGTAGTGGACAATGAAATTCAGTGCCTAAATCTCCAATCAGCATAAATTAATGCAAAATATACTATAAATTCCGAGCACAATAAGCTAAGTTATGTAAGAGGCCCTGGATATATATCACACCTGGGCGACAGGATGTGGACTTAGTGTTACACCGGGTAAGGCAAAAATTATGTCTTAGTTAAACATTAAAAATATCGCCTTCAACAGCGCAGCGAGGCTCAGGACATCCGGCTATTGGACTGAACATATTATGAGCATAGCAACGTTCCCAGTACAAGTTCTGGCGATTAAAGAGGCTTGCCAACTTATAGATAATCCGGCAACTGTAATGTTATGTTAACTATAAAAGGTTATTTGCAAAAAAGCTCTTCAATCCACCTCCGCTAAATCAAAGCTAGTTAAGAAGGTTCCAGGCTATAGGAATATTCAAAGTAATGAGGAAGCTGATGAATTTGCTCGCTCGGGGACCTCTATAGACGAATCCTTAGCGGTACAGTTTTCAATCCCCTTGAAGGATGCCAGGAAGATGTATTGCGCTATCTTCAACTGACAAATCGGAGGTGGAAGTCACTAATACCCTGTAGATCGTGCGAGTTCATTAACGTAGCTCAAATTTCGATCGGATCGTACCAATATAAAAAGGGCCCGATGGTAAGAAGGAAGTGTACAATCCTTTATATTGGAAGAAATTTTTACTTATTTCATTCATATGAAATGAAAAAGAAATTTCATTAGTCAAATATATACCATATATCGCGTCAACAACTCCATCACAATCTGCAGCTTAACCTTCATCTTTCGCGTCACTATCGTCATCGGTATAGACATCGGTGCTGCTGCTTTTATTGTCATGCGCGGCATCAGCGGCGCGCTTTTTTTACTGGCGGCACGTGCTTTAACGAATTAATATATATAGAAATATTTTGCTCCAAAACATAATAGCTGTGATTGTGACGGCATAATAGCTCTCACAATTTTAGCTACTCTACAAGCCTAACCAACAATAACTGCAATAACAATAACAACAACAAGTAAAAATAACAATAATAATAACAAAAGCAACAACTAAAATGCAGGCATATAATTTTTCGATATGTGGCTTGAGGCAAATTTATTTAGTTGTTTGTGTGTGTACATGAAATTTTTTGTGCAAGTGTGTGTTTGTTGTTTTCGTTAATAGGAGCGCGCGAATGACTTGAAATTTTGTGAATTTTGCAACTTGAGAAGTTTGTTTGTGGTAAATACTAAAATTTTATCGATTCTGTTGAATGAGCGTGCGGCAAAGAAAAGAAAACAAAGGAAAGTGACTCAGTTCGAATAGGTTTGCGCAGTTATAATGTTAGATATCCGAAAAAAGCAAAACCGCAAAATTAAGTGGGTATAACATTCAATAAAACAGAAAGGTTCAACTGTGGATAGCCTTATGCGATTTCTATACCTACGATTTATACTCGTCGTCCTCGAATGTCTTTCAGAGTAAATCTTGGCAAAAAAAAAAAATTCTTAGCTTTTATGATAAATTTTGTACAATATTACATTATTACAATAAAGTACACAAAGCACAGTTTTCTTAGTTCTGTGGTACGCGTTTGATCCACATTGTACATTGATGGTACGCTAAAAAAAAAAGCTTGAGAATCACTGCTGTAAGTCATAAAAATAATAGCGCTATCATCCCTCAATGCTCAGTATAAAATTTGTTCAAATACTCATTCAATTACAGACACTCACACATAAATACACCTACTCATATGTGTGTGTAAACTTTGGCATAAAAATGAAAATGGATTTTTTACGATTGAAACTGCTGCAGCTATTGAAATTGGTAACGATTTTCAAAATGTTTACTAATCAAAATAAGAGCATCAGCACAAATAATACATACTTTCTTTCTTCTCTTGCAAGACTCATACAGATATAAATTTACACACGCGTGTACGCACACAAATCTATTAACGATACAAAATAACTCAATAATAAATAATAAAACTGTGAATATGAAATCCATGCGAAATGTCAAAATAAAGAATATTGGAAACTAGCTGAAATGAGAGAAAGCCAAAGAATTTTGCTGATAAGCAGATAGACATAATCACATACACCACACAGCTCGAGCTGGAGCCAGCAGAGGCTGAAATGGAGTGTAAATTAACCCTCCTGAAATAGATAAAAAGCGAGAAGAAATTTATTTGATAGAAAACGATTGATGACAGGCAGCTAGCAAGCCATTTCGACAAGGGCAAGACTTAGAAAGGGGGAATGAAGTGAAGAAATGGAGCAGGATGCATAAAAAGCGAAACATGAAAGAAAAATAAAGAAAACACCAAATGGCGAAAAAGAAATCAGGGAACAGATGAGAACAGCAAAGGGAAGGATTTGCTATTGTATACCGCCGCCTCCCCGTCACTATTCAAAAGGTTATAAAAATATACCAAATTGATATAGTTAAGTGCTTTGGTTTCGAATTTAGGGTAAAGCACTTCTTCACAGGCGCATGAGGTTCTTTTTATTAATAACGTACTTTAACAGTTTTATTATATTTTATGCATGAACACACATGCATGCAATCATATATGTGAGTGTATGTATGTACGCTTGCCTGAATTTCTTATCGAAATACCAAAGTTGAAAAAAGGGTTCTGAACCGGATTGATACGAGGTGCTTTCACTTCAAATTGACTTAAACTCAATCCAATTGAGAATAAAATATTCGAATGCCATCTAATTCACTTGAGAAAAGTGAGTGTCTTTTAATTAAATAACAGAGGGCGTGAATGTTTTGTTTCCATACACACCCAATTTTATTCATTCGGTTTGTTTTATTGATATGTTTCCTACAAATATTCACCACAGCCCGCGCAGTCAATTTTATACTAGTTATTTTCCAGGAAGTTAAGAAACAAGCAAACAACAGAAGTATAATATATTCGGGCAATGACTTCGTTAAACACAAACCACTTTAGCAGCTGTCGTTAAGTTCAATTGCTATTAGTTCAACTACAATTATGGCAAAACACACCGTTGAGAGCGTAGGCCAAGCTTTTCGTTAGGCTGAACACAACAAAATAAGCCTTAATCAGGTGAAGGACGTAGGTTTTTCTCCAAATATCGATTTTTGACGAAATCACGTTTATGTGAAGGAAAACATTGTAAACAATTTTTAAAATACCGTGAAAATTGGTGATACACCGTTTACGACTATCATTAATCGTAACCGCAGGTTAATAGCCATTTTGCGATTAATCGTAACTGGCGATTATTCCGGTAATCGAACGTTTTTTTTTTTGAAAAAAAAGTCAAAACTATTTTCCATTTTGAAAAAAATATGATCAAATTTGATTAAGAAGTAAAAATTCTAGAAATAGAAAAAATATGGGAAATTAGAACTTCAGAAATAAAAATAAACTAAGTAAAGAGGCAAAGGATTGAAGAAAAACTTTTAATAACTAATTAACTAACGTTTTTGATTTTTCAGGCAATACTTTAAAAGAAGTTGACTTCTATTTGAGAATTTCGAATTTGAACTAAGAGCTATGTTTCCACACTTTCCACACTAGCTCTCAAATGTTTTTCATTTGCTCCAGCAGCAGTACCCTCAGAAAGGATGTTTTTTACCGTAGCGTTTATACAAACTAGCCTGAGAGATAGGCTAGCTTCAAAAAATTTACAGATGCTACGCATCCTGCACAAAAATTTGTCAGTTTTTAATTTTGAATATTAACATTTTCTTTTTGTTTTTTTTTTTTAATTAAGTTAAACCAATTTCTCATAAGGAACGGAAATAATGTCAAATATTGGATTTATAGTAGTTCGCTCTTAAAAACGAATAAGGCATTTTACTTTTCAACTTTTCTATTTTTCTTTTCAACTACGCAAATGCAATCAACTAAATTTTTAATAGAGTATTTTTGAATAAAATATAGCAATACTTTCTAAAAATATTGCTTATTAATTTAAAGACAATAATCGTAATCGTAACCGGCGGTTATTAAAACTGATAATCGTAGTCGTAAAGCCGTATCGGTGCTTCACTAGTGAAAATCCGACGTCCTTGACTAGTTAACTCATTAAGTCATATTGATGCGTATACGCACAAAAAAGAAGTTTATTTTAATGCAGATGAAAAAACAGATATAAAACCGAAACGCGTAATCGCTATCATAGTTGTTCAAACGCGAAGACAGAAACTTTACAATAAATAAAAAAATTCGATAATATCATTTTTGGTTTTCCAACGAGTTCGCTCTTGGACTCAATGGGTTAAACTATTAAAGAAGGTACAGTTAAATTTTTAGTCGATCTCTTGAAAATTGAGTGAGGTATGAGTCCGCCGAATTTGTAAAACATGGATTTGAGAAAAACGTGTTTTAAAATTTGGCAAGCAAAAAACGAATTTTTTTTTTAATTTGAAAATCATAAAATATAGTTTCGTCTATATTTTAGAAAAATATTTAAAAATTTTATTTGGCTTATACAATATGTTCGATTTTTAGTTTTCTCTAGATATACAGTTTCAAAAAATAAAAATTCGGTTTTCCAAAAAAAAAATTTAGTGTGGTTTCACCCTATAATGAAATAGGCTTATTTAGGCCTTCGCGTACGTTAATTTATTCTCGAACTCGGCACTCAAAACGAAATTTTGGAAGTATCAATTGTATTGCTCTCGTATTGAAACAAATGGAACACAAGAAACAAAATTCTGGTAGTAACTAGTAGATAAATGCTGCAAATATCCCAACATGAATGATACTCGTACTGAGCGTTTCGGAAATGAAAGTAAACAGCGAAACAGTGAAACAAATTGAAGAATGACCAATGATTCAATGAAATGACTACAAGCTTTTCATAGAGTAGTGCAGTAGCACAGAATGCAAAAATTTTCAGAAAAAATTTAGAAAAGTTTTCAATACCAGCAACCATAAAACCACAAATGCAATGCATACTTCGTTTGACCAAAGAATATTTCGATATTTATGTAAATTTAAATACAATAAGTAAAACTTTTTTATAAAAATCATGAATGTGTAAACCATTTAAAGACATTCAAATTTGTTTTTATTCAGAAATTACATTTTTCAATTTCTTCCAACTTTCAACTTAAGCTTAAGTTTCTTCAATTTCGTCATATCTGTACCCAAATCAGTGGGCAAAGTGTCAGCCTCAGAACATACATATCCATACACACATACATGTACATACACTAAACTGTCCTTAATTTTTGCTGAAATTTTAAAACCCTGTTTTTCATTTGGCCAATAAACGCAAATTATAATTATAAAAAGCCACTCGGAGGCAATTAACTCATTCGGCTCCTTGTGCACACTTGAAGAAGTTTACGCAAAATACTTTTTCATTGCAATTAATAAATTCATAACGACCCAAAAAGGATTTCGGTTCACTCACTCCTACTCACTCACTCTTGCTGCTATTGCTTTACCTCTGGCTCCCACACCCGGTATCCGTCGTAGACAATGAAGTCATTTTACATGTGAATGTGAATTGACGAAGCATTTTTGAGTTTCGGTTTTTTTTTTCGAGCGTCAAGCACAGATAGACACAACAACAGCTGCGTAAAGACAAGCCAACTAAAACACAAGCAACAGCAGTGAAGGACACTCGAAATTTGAATGTGCTGAAAAAGCAGTGACTAGATACCGCACACTAGCACGCACGGACGCTCACATGTAAAATTGTCCCATTTGGATATTTTTTTGGTTATGTAAAAGTTTTGCACTTAATTGTTGATAGCAACAGCGAAAACAAAAATCATTTTCAACATGGGCTTCACGCTCGATAATAGCTAAGAGTACAACGAATGGAAGAAGAGGTTTCTGAATGGGGCGCAATATTATAATCAACTAAAATTTAGTTCAGTCGCACAATTTAGGAATTCATAGCAATTATTAGCATAGCAATAGAAGTCCCAAAAAATCTAATTTGCACAGAGGGGAAAGAGTTACATAGATTTAAATTTCAAAAACATCACTTTGATGTAATATCTTAAAAATTCTTCTACTCTAATCATTTTATAATACTCTACAGTAAGTAACTGAATTATATATAAGTCATGAGAGGTTATCATCTACTATGAATTTCTCGTTCGTTCACTTTTATATAACAGCCTTCAGCAACCGAAATATCAGAGGTCCTGAGGTTATCGTCTATCATATATGAATTTTCTGTTTTAGAGCTAATAATATAATTTCCGAAAATAATGAATAATAGAAAAGCTCGACTCAATTGAAATTGTGCATTAAAGGGAAAAAAGCATGAATGGCACAACTAGGCCCTAATTACATAGGGTCTTATGTATTATTTTGAATCTACATATATCATTACTTTATCTATATTTGTAAGTTTACTTGTATGAGTTTGTAAAATTAACAATTCTCAATATTCAACGCTTTTTTCAGCACTACACTTGCTTGTTTTGCATGGCTCTTTAAATTTACTTCTTCATTCACTTCTCTTTTCGTTCCCTTTTGTCATTGTATATTAAAGATCAACTAGCTGTTCTGTACTTAGTGTGAAAATTGCTACTAAACATTGTATGTGTAGTGCAATGTCATTACCAACAACATTATTAGCTGCATTTAAAGAATGTGTGGTCTAATTAATTCTCCTCAGAACTCAAATATAGTGCAAAAATAACTAATAATAATGATACAAAAATAGGCGATACTGCAAACAAATGCTCAACAACACAATGTTGTACAGATACAAACTTTTAACTATGTATATGAATGTACATCCCAATGAACATTTTTCGTAGACACGTAGTAACAGCCTGAAATGCTGTTGATGGGCAAAAGCAAAATACAGATAAATGGGATACACCTGTGAGTTTTAGAAAGTAAAATAGTTATTGTACAAAAAAATTCAAAGACTTGAATGATAGTGCTAACTATTTTTTGTGAGCCCAAATTACCTTAAGACTAGAGATGTGCACCTGGTAGGACAATTTGCCAATTTGCGACCTTTTGATTCAAAAGAAATTCAAAGTCGATTAATCGACATTTTAAGAGAACAATAGCGTCGATCAATAGAACGATCAAAAACAAAGCGAGCTTTTGAAGTTTTTTTTTCTCAAAGAAAGCTACTTAATATTTTTTAAAACTTCTTTTTATAAAAAATGTTTATTTTGTTTCATTTCATTTTATAGAAGATGGTCAAAGTTTTCATGAGGCATTTTTCATGATGTGGACGACCTTGATAGTCTAGTGGGTAGTCCACTAGACTTCAATCTGGGAGATTCGGGTTCGATTCACGTCTTCGTCTGGTAGTTAATTTTCATAACCTTCTTATATTCACTATCAATATGAAGTGTATGAGAATTATAAGAAAGTTTTCAAGTACACACCAGAGATCTGATGCGAGTAGTCATCAATAGAGTATACTCGAATATATATACATGTACTCATGTTTTCGTAGAGTATTTCCCACTACTATTCTTTAAAATTTGAGCGATATTTATAACACATTTAATTTCAATTTTTAATGGATTATGATAAAGCGTGCCCACTTTCGTCTGTGCCAAAAATTTTAGAGACCTGCACCGAAAACTTACGATATTTTCTTTTAGTTTAAATTAAAAATTCTCCAAGCCGTACTCTAAATAATAAAATGTTTTTTGCTTCTTCTGTAAAATTTGAAAAATGCGTGTTAGGGCCTTAATAAATTAAGGCAGCGATATGTATGTGTGCAAGTATAAGTATGAGATGAATATGTATGCAAGTACCACAAAAGACAGAGAGTGAGAGTCTGAAACAAAGACAGTAATTATTAGCAGTGATGCCAGATTTGGTCGATTTTGAAAAATAAAGCGCCAAGAAAAACTGTTTTTAGTACCTAGTGTATTTTTCCAAATTTAAAACATACTGATAAGAAGGAATATGCTATTTGTTTCAAAGTGCAATAAAGTTGCTGCATGATATCTTGATTACATTTGCAATGTGTCTAAAAAAAAACATATTTAAAGATATATATGTAATAGGGCGTACCAATTTCCAATTTTTTTTTTTTTTTTTGAAAAGTACTCTGACCGAAAAATTCTATATTCGATTGTGATCAATTTTGCCGAAGAAAGTATGGCAAAAAATGGATCCAAATTGGTACGCCCTAATATGTAAACTTTAAATATGGTAACACTGAACACAAACTACACAAAAATCTATCTCTCATACTCTCCATACAGCAATGAGAAAAGATCGAAAACTAAAAAAAAGGTGTTTTACAGAAAAAATACGCCAATGACTCGAGTCGTTCAGTGATTGATGTAATTTTCAATGATTGACGAGTACTTTCCTATGACGTATCAATGCGGATGGGATAAAAGAGTACTACTCAGTACTCTTACATAAGAAGAGTAGTACTCTTACCATATATGTACTTATAACTCACAACGGGTTATACGATATGTTAGGCTGTGGTTATGTTCAGATTTTGCTCGGCGAACACCATGAAATTGTTGTTGGACAGAAAACAAAGTGAGAATCTTTATTCACTCTCCCAACGAACACGATATGCTGGGTGAAATGATCACCGAGCACACCGAGCATTCAGGGTGACAATGAGTTATTTCATAAAAAAGTATCATTGCATGCAAAATAGTATTAAACAAAAGAGTACATTTCGACCAAAAGCAACTCTGTAACGAACTCAATGTAACCACCTACACCGAGCACGAGAGTAGAATGTGCCTAATTCTATTTGTATGAGTAGTTCCAGTAGTAGTGGTGGTTGCTTATCGCTATATACGCACTTGCACTTTATTTTGTATGAGTAACTAAGAGCCGCAAAAAAGTGACACACCACGGTTTGGCACGGTTTGGAATCGGCATTAAACTGTAGGTCCAACTATGTGGTATCACAATGGGCCATTCAGTCCTAAGGGTGTCTCTCGACATCCACTCCAACCTGACCTAATCTTTCATGATTTGCTTGATTTCTTGACCCCATAAAGTTAAAACAAAAAAAATTATGTTAATTTTTAAAGGTTTGGCTATGGCAAGAACTATGATTTTGATTTTCCAGCTAACCGTTTTTTTTTTTTCTGATGCGGAAAAAATTACATTTTTAAGACAATTTTCTCAAGTGTGCCGTTTTTGCAAAAAAATATTTTTTCCTTAGTTCATAGTTCATGCCACAGTCAAACCTTTAAAGATTAATAAATTTTTCGAGGTTTCTACTCTACTACTACTACGCTGTCTGACCCTGGCCAAGTTTAGGTAATACGAAAATCACAACTACAAAAAAACTTTGTAAAATGACCATATGAGCGTGCCAATCTTTGATTTAAACCTAATTATTGCATTTATCATTCATATTATTGACATTAGTAAATCCGCTTCACCGGTACTGAACGCAATGCCACCGCAACACCTGTGTCATCACGGGTTAGAGTTGCCATGCATAGCATAAAGTTGAATATTTTCTGCAAATGTTTACAATTTTTCTTTCTTTGACTATTTTTTTTAATGTTACAACCCTATCAGATATTGTTTTCATGTTTTTACGCTAAACAAGAACTAAATTGTGTGTTTTTTGTTCTAGCTTGCGCATATTACGTTTTTTCACAATCTGAATCTGATAAAAAACCAATAAATATGCGCTAACGAAAAGAACTTTGCGCAACAGCTGCGATGTTAGGTTAGGTTGTTGGGTCTGTTCGTTGTGATACCCTATGAGGCAAGTAGTTACCACTTAATCCCACCTAGTCAAACCATTTTGTGCTTTCTATGAAGCGAAGAAAGTCTCTGATTTCAGAAGATGCGAGTTTTGTAAGTCTTTCATAGAAGGGTTCTCCCAGAGTTTTTGTCTGCGAGCCGCTAGAGCAGAGCAGTTACATATAAGGTGGAAGATTGCTTCTTCTTCCTCTTCGTTTCGGCAGCCTCGGCAGAAGTCATTATAGGGAAGACCTAGTATCCGGGCATGATTGCCGATAGGGCAGTGTCCGGTTAGAATAGAAATAACCTTGCTTATGTGGGCTCGGTCCAGGTTTATGAGTGCTTTAGTGCGTTCTGGGTTTGGCCTAGGCCTATTGCCTAGCAATGCAGCAAGTTGGTTCCATTTTATAAAATACTGAATTTCAGTATTACCAACGTAACTACGTTTCGTTTTAAAAATTACGGAATTTAAAAAAGCGGATGAAGTGAGTGTGTTGCGTGTTATAAAAGGGCTGTTAATGCCGCACCATAGTTTCTGATATATCCAATAATGAAAATTCAGGTTAAATGGAAAGCCTGCCGCCTTCTCTTACAATCCAACCCACGCTGCAAAGCTTGGCTATGTCAACCAACGTCCTTATACTAAGTTTCAGTGCTGTTGTATAAATAATTCTGGAGATATATTCAAAAAAGCATGCCAATCCATATTTTTCTCACAAAATGTCATTAACGAACAATTTTTCTATACCAAATCTTAGAGATGTGACTGGTGACATTGCATTTTCAACCAACTTGCATTCTTATCTCAAATTTCAGCACTGTACTATAAATAGTTGCGAAGAAGAGGTCACAGGTCACGCCCACTAGCCCAAAACTCTATATTTAGTTTACGACATCTTGCGGAGACCAACGCGTATGTATTCTACAATTGGTTAAAATTGGAGTAAGATTCTCCAATCGTATAAAAGACACACAAACAAACTTGTTGAATTCCGCTTTATATAGTAGAAAAAGAAGATAAAAAGATAAATATTTGATTTAGGCATACAAAAACTTCACATAGGGTATGTATCTACAAATAAAGGGGAAAAGGAATTGCAACAGACCCGAAAGTACTACTCAGTTCCTTCTTCTTTTGTTGAATTCAGAAAGTATATCGTATATTATAATCAAGGTTGAGATTGACAAGTTATAGCTTGGAGAAAGCTTTGCCCTCAATTATATATTATAGGTAGATGATATTTTTAAGAAGCTTAGAATTTTTATTTAATAGAATATGTTATTTTTCTTGCTTTTCTATTCAGTTCGAAAGTTGTAAATAAAATATTGAACTGCATGACTACAAGGAATTTCAACTTTTCGAGGTGGGTTAAAATATATCCCACCATGCATTAAACTAAGCAAAAGTTGGGAAATTTTTTACCCTACCTAACCCGAAAGAGTTAACTAGGCAAGAAAGAGTAAGTTGTTTATCATTATTTTTAAAAATAGCCCATATAGGATTATGAAATTGAGCTAGTGAAATCCAAAAATTATTGTTCATTTGAGGAGTGGTCACTATTTGTGCAACTGGGTCGTAACGAGTTAAAACAATTCAATTTTATTCAATTTAATTTTATTTCACTCTCAAGCACAACTGCTACGGTCGGCCATTGATGGCAACTTGGTGATCATACTATTGTAAAATATACCGAACAAAACGCATGTATGTATGTATGTATGTATATGTGTGTGATAGTGATAAAAAATGCTGACGCAACTGTAACAAGGACAACAAATTAATTGATATTAATTCAATTTTGTATTATTGCTTGATCTAGAAGTTTTTCTTTCTAATATACTATATACAATAGATACACTTAGAAAAATTGGTAAAATAACGGTTTTGTTGTAATTTATTTTCATATCAAAGTTTTAGTTTATCACGACAAGTATTTACCTTAACCTAAACAAAGTGGAACCCATACTCCTTTCATTTTTAGGGCTTCTCTTGTAGTGGGTCTGTATGTAGGTATATATGTACATGTGTATGTATTTGTTTTTCAGGCTTACTACTACGGGGTTCATCCTATTCGTCGTTGTTATTGATGACGTTGCCAGAATTGAATTTCATGTCAAAACAGGCGACCAGCAATCAGCTACCAATAACGAAACCAAGTCAACAATACAAGACAAACAAAGAGCCATCAGCTGAACGAAAAATGATGAATGACGTATAGCAGAACAATTTTTTAATTTACTACAAAAAATTAAAGCGAAGTATGAGAGAATAAAATACTTCAGTAGATACATAGGTATTGGTGCATATAATTAAGGACACCCACTTTAAACAACTGATGGGACACGCATGTAATGTATCTAATAGAGCATAGTCACAAACAAAACCTAACTTCGCATAAATTGCGAAAGTAATTGCTCATTCGTTAAATAACGTACATTGAACTCTTAACGAAAGTAGGTAGAAGGAGTGATGACATGGTGGGAATCCTCCTTACTTGTTATCTACATTTATTATACACAAAAATTCAAAAGTATTCTATTGTATGTATTTTATGGTATGGTTGCATGTTTCTACAACAAATTAACTATTTATTTTAGTAGCTATCGTAGACACGAAATTGCAGTCAAAAATAAATAAAGAAATAAATTACAATTTAATTTTTATGACACTTAACTATCCCTAAGTACATTACTTATACCATTGTAATACACTATAATTTAGCTATTATCGTCTTTCTTAGTACATAGTCTGTTGTAGGCACGCGTGACAACATCTGTTAAGATTTGCAAATTTTTATTGTGTTTAATGAAATGGTTATTTATTTTTATCAAACTTTGCTCGAAAATTTTAGAATATTCTGACTTGTGATGAACACGACTATCATAAAATATAAATGATGTTTTAAGCTGGAATACAGGAGACATGCAACCTTTTATTATACTGTGAATAGATTTGAAAATTGCACAACAAATATTGTTCGTTCGCACAACACTTACCGTTTTCCTTTAAATGCTAGCAAATACTTTTTATTTGCCGGAAAATTGTTTGTTTGCACTAATCCCGTGGCACCTGCACGTAATGGAAATTGCTTATGGAACAGCGGAATGCTGACATCAAATCCCGGCCGCATGTGAAATACACTCATGCTGGCTTTAGCTAAAATAGCTTCACCTGTGTCAAAGCCCAGTGATTCTTCCGCATAATCAGGCCATGTACCCGAATATAGGTTAAAGATGATATGATTGCGTCCATTATTCCAAAAGGGGAGGCGCGCCAAACGCGACGGTACATTACGCACATAATCTTCCGAGAGCGAATCGCGATCCAAGGTATCAATGGCTAATACAAAAAGACACGCGCGTTCAGGGTTTGGAGTGTAATAACGCGACTCACGAATAGCTGAAAGAATTTTTTGATAATTGGCGGATATAGGTGGAGCTGCGCCCAACGAGTTGAGTGGTTCAGGAGGATACACATAGATTAGATATTGTTCGTAGCATTTGGTGTAATCAAAACAAGTTTCCATGCGGCACGACCGTACGCGCGCACTTACAGCTGAGGAACTGCTAAAGAAGGAACCGGAACCGGACGATCGCTTTTGCGACGCGCCAGCAGTTTCAGCGGTGAGCTGTACATCACGATACACTTGCACTATATGCTCAGGCAGTGGTCCTAGATAATTGATATCAGATAGGTAGCTGGGCAACTGTTCTAACAAGCGGGCATGCGACGCGGATGAGGAGCCAGAAAACATGCGACGACGATGTGTCGTTGTCTTTTTCAGGCGATAGCCGCCAAAGTAGCAGTACGCGAGAAAGGCGCAAGAAACAAAAACGAGAATGTAACGCTTTTTTGCTTGCATGCTGCCACTGACGGCGAATGCGGAGAAAGAGGTTGCAGTGGGGTGGTAGCGACAGTGAACGGATCAGTGCGAGGGGTGCTGGGGAAATATAGTTGGTGTTGATGGTGGGTGAAGTGATTAGTTGGAACGATGAATGCTGCTGTTACTGCTGTTGCGGCGACTACTTTGAGTGTGAATGTGGCTACTACTAGGTGACAACGAACGTGACATTAACTTCTGTCTTTTGGAATTTATACTTTTCTTTCTACAAGTTTTACTTGCAACAATGGCAAAAGTCACGCGTGTATTTTGCATTTTACGATTTCTAAAAGACAGCTCGAATTAAATTTATATTTTTTTATTGCACATTTTCGCATTTTTTTTTTTTTTAGATCTGGGAATTATTATTGCTTCTTCGTAGATTTTCCAGCTCCAGCAATGCACGAATGGAAGCAGAACAGCAGCTACCAGACACGGACAGCAAGTGAGGGGCGTTGCTATTTTCCACTTTTAAAATAGAGACATAACAATTTGAATTTTATTTTCACTTTAATTCACATCCTTGCACTTTATTTTCTCTACTCTGACAAAACTTCTCCACTTTTAACACATTACTTCCAAATAAATTATAATTCTTCCAAAAAATACACGGCAAGCAAAACGAACCGAGAAAACGAATTTTGACATTTGATGTTAGCATACAACCGACGTAATGTCAAAACAATACTCACAAAAACAAGTGCTGCCACATTTGGCGCTTGGAGCAATGGTGTGATCGCGTTGCCAACCAATTATAATATGTAATTTATTTATTTCGCTAACAAAATTAACAAATAGCAACTAATTATTCCTTTGCAAAAAAATATTGATTTTTCCAGCATAATTTTATCACTTTCCATATAATCACACTATGCATTTAATGGCATATTCGTGTTGTTTCATATTGAAATGCACTTTAATTAGATAAAAAAAATATTTGCCGTCCTTTTGCTCCGTACGTTTTCAAATCTCGACAAAAACTGTTTTTCTAATTTCCCAGTCGTTGGCATTCAACATCATCCCTTTATAATGTTGTTGTTGCAATGGGCATATATAAATATATATTCCAGTTCCAGCGAAAGCTACCTACAATAAATTTTCTTATCATTTTCACTGTACTTGGAAATGCCGAAATTATTGTTTTGTTTATATCAATGCCTCTTTCTACATTCTTGGAATACTAATTTCGGTGTATGCGCACTAAAGTAGTCACATGGTTGTGAGAGCGCCCTCTAGTTTTCATACTCTGTTCCGGTAACACCATTCTCGATGCGAGCTATGTCCATTGGATGTTACACGTAGATGTCGTTGTAATTAGCCGTCAATTTTTAACAGGGATGTTATCTATATTTAAAAATTTTCAAAAAAAAAAAAATTTTCGTGCGCCTTGTTATTTTAGCCTTCACTGTGAAAAAAGGCATAGATTTCGACATTTAGACAAAAAAAAAAACAATATTATTATTTTAGCCTTCACTGGAGAAATAATAGTTGTACAGTAATTTTGACTCTCGTACAGTACGACAGCTTAGAATTTTTTCGTTCAGAAAAAATTACACCTCACAACACACACACTCTCTCCTGTCCTTGCTTTCCTTGTTAATTTTCTTTGAATAAAATTAATACCGCGAAATGTACAGTTTTTCAAACCGATATACTGTTTTTTTTTTTAATTTTTGATAGAAATATACAGTTTTTGGTCCGCAAAAAGATACGAGCGTTACTCATACGCCATGTGTAGAAAATATCCTTATAAAATCTCAGAAAATAGTTGCGAATTATAGAAATTAAGAATTGTCTTGCAAAATCTTAGTTAATTTCATTTTTGTCTGATTGTGCGTTTTGCAAAAAATGGAGTTCAAGTTCGGAAGAAGTATAAATAAATTGCAAAATTTCAACATTGACCTTACCTACTGAATGACTACATGTTTGTTGTTTTGAGTCCTACAGCAATACTGCCGCAACAACATCAATAAGTAAATGTATTTCACTTACAGGCAACCCGGAAACAAGTCCTTCAATGTATATAATCTAGCACGCATTGTCGTCATCGTCGATTATGTTAACTAAATGAAGCATTTGTGTTGTTGCATTATTCCAAATGCTAAGAAAAGCAGGAGCAAAAACAATATCAAAAACTTGCAAGATAAGACAACACAAAATCAAATGAAATTGTGAATGTGCATAACTGCATATGCTGCAAATTATAGATGTGTGCTTTTGCATGCCACACAACAGTTGTTGCCACAACATTTGCCATTCAATTTGAGTACATTACACCATAAAATGGTGATGGCGAGAAACGATAAGGTTTCCAGCTACTTTCAACAATACAGAGCAAAAATTACAACATTTGTGATGGACAGGCATAGTAGTGCACACAAACACACACACATGCATAATATGTGTTTGCATTTGTATATGTACACACATGTTTATGCTTACATGACATTTGAGAGAGTTGATGAAAGTGCATCCATGTTGTATACGATACAACAACAACCACATTTTGTGTCATGTTGCACCATTAATCTTTCGAAATTTGATGTCAACATTTTAAACGCAACGAAGTATTGCATTTAATTTTTATATTGCCTATTTGTGCTGTTAGTTTACTACATATGTTTGTCTGTGTACGCACAAAATAATATATGACAATATTTTTCTATCCATATAGCCTCAACAGTAATTTAAATACCATATACCTACTAAAAGTCATTGGGCCAATTCACAAGTAGTCATATACTGTCGTATAATCATAATATAGCTAATTCACAAAGTCTCATAAAATCATAAGTCATAAATCTTATTTGACACTCGTGAGGGCCTTTCTTATTTGAATGCCATAATAGGTCTGTTCTTGTACTTTTTGAGTAAAGTCTGGAAAGCTGAGAGTAAACAAAAACTACTTTCTGTGATAGACAAAAATGCACAAAAGTACGAGAACGCAAAAAAACACTTTTCTTGCACGAAACTAAACGTCAAATTGTAACGACAGTTAAATTCAAAAAACAAAGTGTCTGTGATATTTTATAAAATAAAAATTGAAAATAAATAAATAATGAAGAAATTAAACATAAATTGTTCGTCTGACCACTTCTGTAGAATCTTTTGGTTTACAATCGCCACTTGCATTATTCAGAAATAGCAGGAGCTCCTACAGCTTCAGAAGTTGAACAGACACTTGCTTCATTAATCTGTAGAGAATATAGTTAAAAATTCACAAACATACAATTAATACCTTTTCAAATGTCTTGAACATTTTCCATTTTAAATAACAGTTATTTTTCTAAAAATTCTTTATTTATTAATTTCAAACTCTCAATAATTTTTCAACACAAGAAAAACAGCTGATAAACTCAAAACAGCTGATTGTTTAACATTTTTACCCGAAGAAAAAGTGCGGGTTATTTCGTGCAAGAAAAAGAAGAAGACAATTACTCTCATCTCCGATCTCATATGTATGCAAGTTTATTGTATCAATTAAACGGCTGATTACTATACAAAATTAAGTAAATTTATCGAAATAAAAATAAGTATACACTAGACATACTATTGATTGATTCAGGAAGAAGGGGACGATTTTTCTTTATGCACTTTTAAAAAATGTTCTTTTCCCAGCAGAGTTTGCGCATGTCCTCGAACGCAGCACAACTTCCAACTGAGTTGCAGCTTAAAACTTTGCTTTATCGATTGGGATTCTCAGAAGATGGATTATGCATATGCAAAGTTGTATCTATTTTTGGTGTGGGCGATGGCGGCACGATTAAAAATGTGACCAGGCGTGTTTTAAAGCGATTTTAAATTTAAAAGATAAGTTTTTATGTTGGTCCATTGGAAGCAGAAAGACTGGAATTAGTTTCAGTAGCAAACGACTATAATTTGCCCAAAAGGAACATGCAATTGGTTACCCAGGAAGTGTGCATAACGCAAAAATTTTGTGCATTGCCCATTTGCTAAACATCCTGAGCGTTTTTTTTATCGAGCTCCCAGTGGATCGCCGGAGATAGTGGTTACCCACAGAAGCTATTTTTGGTAACACCATTCAGGCAGAATAGCACAGAGCAAACAAGAGTGAATAGAGGAAATTTTAATAAGTATTTTTCAAAATACCGCGTTCAGGTTGGAAATTGCTTTGGTATCTTAAAAGAAAAATTTGACAGCTTAAAAGAGCTTAAGGTTAGAATACTGAATCAACAAAATAAAAAGGAATGTAATGATTGGATAAATCTGTGCCGCATTTTACATAACTTTCTCTTCAATTTCAACACTAAATACAATGATAACGATACTGGGATCTTACAACCCATTTTAACAATTTCATACAAAATACCATAAATCCTTAATAATATCCTTATCGCTACCTTAATTTACTAAAGCCTTAACAAACATATTTCAAATTTTATATATGCATGTATATTTATTTATGTAAATATATGTGTAAACATATATATATATTTTTTTTTTTTGTATGCGACAATGGTAGGGGAAATCTTCATAGATACTGGCAGCCCCGTGCTGTACAGCATGCACTATTCACACTCCAGTGTACCTACGTACTAAAACCCTCCTGACTTTCTCTGTCCTGATTTGTCCCCTTGCGGCACCGCCAATTGAGGCACTCCTTCGCAAGGCAGGATTTTGTTTTTCAACTGCTCACCGTTGTTGAGTCCATTCTGACTCTTGCATCATTTTTATCGGAATGACATTCGCTACATTCCATGCTTCTTCAGATATTAGCATGTACCGTATAAGACCACACGGCGACATTGGTTGTGCCATGTTTTGTTCTAGTTCATGCCTAGCGTACTCCAATCTCACACATTTCATAAGTATGTGTTCCGCGTTCTCAAATTTGTTGTTGCAAAATAAGCAATATGGGTCCTCCACATGCTTGTATTTACACAGGTATTGGCGAAAGCATCCATGTCCGCTTAAGAATTGCGTGAGATGATAGCTCACAATGCCGTGCTTTCTCTCTATCCACGCTGCTACATTCGGTATTCGCGCAAGTTTCGCAGTGTTGCGGCCTTTTTTGACTCTATTTCGATTGGCCATCGGCCCGCTATTACGCCGGCGGCTTCAGCTGAAACGGTCCGGAACGCACAGCATACCTTAAGCGAGGTCAACCTGTGTACAGATATGGCGTCCTTTATATATATCTTGCAGTTGGTAGCTGACGCCCATATTGGTGCAGCGTGCATCAACGTAGATTTGCTAACAGTTGCTAGCATATTCCTTATCGGCTGTTTGGGCCACCAATGTTTGGCATAAGTCTTGCTAGACCGGCATTTACTCGCGCAGCTTTTCACTTGCGTATTTCATGTGATCTTTAAAATTTAACCTATGGTCCAGAAGAACGCCAAGGTATTTGATGTACGTGCTGGTCATGATGTCGTGCCCACCGCCTCTTATGCTCAGTTGCTCAACTTTTTTGCGGCTGCTCATGAGCACTGCTTCGGTTTTGAGGTCTGCGAGCTGGAGCCCAGTCTTCTGCAGCCATGTTTTGATGCTTTTTATTGCTTCATTGCTTTTTGATGCGACTTTTTCAAGCGTTTTTCCCACTGTCACTATTGCAATATCATCCGCATAGCTGATTATCTCTACGTCTTCTTATGTATAGACTCGTAATATTTATATTTATATGTGTGTATTTGTATATTTGTACACAACAGTTGTGCATAAGTGCAAACAAGCAAAAAAATAAACCAAAAATAAATTGTGGCGGACTCTGGCGGACCAGTTTTTACAGTTTTTTTTAACTCACTAACAGAAAATTAGGTTTTTTATTTTCGAATTTTTATATAACAAATATATTGCCGGGGAAAACAATTTATGCCGGGGAAAAATATATGTATATTTATTTATGTAAATATATGTGTAAACATATATATATTTGTATGTGTGTATTTGCATATTTGTACATAAGTGCAAACAAACAAAAACATTTTATAAATTATTGCACATTTATTTTAATTTATTTCCCAGATAATCCCCAAAGGTTACTACAGTGGCCAACCGTGTAAATCGGAATTACGGGACCAATAACTAATTTATTTGAAAGCTTGTAGAACAAACGTTGTTCGGAAATACATTCACAAATACAACCTCTGGTATGTTTTTGATTGTAATCGAACATACTGGACGTTTAAGGGTTAAACACATTGTAAATTGACCAATTTTGAATTAAGTTTGCATTGGTTACAATAGCAAACACAATTAGGGTATTCACAAGATATGTTATTTGGCATCGTATCCCCCCTTTCATTTGTCATAAATTCCCTCATTTTTCATACAAAATTTTACAACGTTAAACGTTTTAAACGAAACAAGCAAAGAGGGGGTTACGTTCCATGATCTTAAAATACATCCAAAAATATATTTAATTTTTTCTGTTTTTGCAAATTTCTGTATTTTAAATGAAATTATAAGAAAATGAGCAAAAACATTGATCGATCCTTTAAACTGGGGGATTTTTCTCTTGTTTTTATACCAAAAACTGGCAACGCGTCTAGTTCAATGTTCTTTTACGTACGCGAGTACATTTTTCAATCCAGAACAAATACAGCGAAGGGCAAAACTAATTTCCCAGCGTTCCTCGCGCTTCTAGAAAGGATTTTTTTCTGCAACAGTTAAAAAATCCAAAAAAATTTCAGCGTGTCCACTTTCATCTATACTATAAATTTTAGAGACTTACACAGGAAATTTACGATATTTTCTTTTAATTTAAATTACAAATTCTCAAGACAGTACTCCAAATACCAAAATGTTTTTTGCTTATCCTGTAAAATTTGAAAAATGGGTACTAGAGCTTTAGCAAATTAAGGCAGCGATATATGCATGTGTATAAACCTAACAACATAACGTAAGCAAAAAAAACTTATTTATTCCGATGCCGTGTTAGAACGAGTTTTTTACCGTGTTAAACGAAAATATGTCGCTAAAAGTGAAACGTGTAATGCAATCAACTGTCAACTATGTCTACCATCAAGCTCAAAATCAAAGCTATTGCTAAATTTTATTGCATTTATGGTATAATCGATTACACATACATATATATGTAAAAAACATATTTATATAGGAAATAGAAGTGGTTACTTAAGATGATCCTTTTCATATATATAAATATGAAATTAATAATAATGCAAATTATAATAATAATACAACTAATAACATAACCATTGTAGGGGCTGTCTAAGGACTCACTGAGGGTTGAACGGCCCTTTGTGATATCACATGGTTGGACTTACAGTTTAATGCCGGTTCAGAACGGCGGTGTGGCAATTTAGTATTACTTGGTGGTTTAGCCATTGCCTTCCAAGAGGTGTACTCGCACACTTTGTCATAATTCTCCTTCACTTCATATCGATAGTGAATATAAAAAGTTTATTAGTATTAACCACCAGACCAAGACGGAAATGAGGAAAGTGATAAATGTAAAAAGTCATAAGACATAAGTTTTCAATTTAAGCCTTCCAGGTTTGATTTGATATTGCTATAAAGACCTTTTTTTTAATTTTTCGTTAACGTCATATTCACCTTAGCCAAAGGTGATACTGCAGCACCTACACCCATTACATTCCATTTTTATGGAAATTGGTATGTGGGAGGCAAGAGGGTCACTGTCATAGCTGCAGAGATCCACGGAAGAATCTTCCGCTAACGGAGTGGATGACTACCCAAAGAGTTTATGTTTTTCACAATTTCACAATTCGTAGTTTCCCTCTGGGCTGTGAAATAAATGTTTTCCAGCAGCTAAAGTGACCTCTGTCGTATGCTTTGCCAATTTATTTCCAATATTAATAGCATTAAAAATATACATACATACATGCACGGTTAAGTAGGTGTTATGTATATTTTTTGGATGGGTCTGTTCCCTTCATAGCAAAATTGTATTTCTTCTACCACATTTAGTTAAAAATGATTGCGTTACAAAACTTTTTGAGAATCTTAATTTCACTAGGATTTATTACTAAGATAAATGATAATAATGAATAAAAAAAAAAAATAAAATGCATCTATCACTAGTCTAGAAATTACTATAAAATAAAATTGCAATAATATTCCTATGTAAAATAGGCCGCTTAAGCGAATGGCGTACCCAGTTTTTTGATACAACTGAACCGAAAGCCACCCCTAAAGTGGCGCCTAAAGTGACCATTTGGCACTTTCTTTCACGAATTTCCAAATTCACCTGTTAGGATCTTCCAGATAGTGGTAATTTTATAAAAATTAAAGTACGAAGAATTGTAGATAATTCAATTTAGTTTATTAAAGTACACAAATTTTTTCAAATCGAGTTATATTTGAACTAGTAAATTAACTTCTAGTGAACCCATGTCGAGTACAATTAAGTTCACCTTTGACAAATGTAGCCAAAAAATTGCACGAAAAAACAAAGAAGGCGTTGAAAAATGTTCTTATCGTGGAAATTTGTAATTTTTATTTACATCTGCCAATTACAGTATTATATGTACAGGTTTCCCACTTACAACACGGCACTCGAGCACGATTTGCGAATAGTTAAATCCCTCGTATAACACGATTAATGAAAATAATTTAGAAATGCAAATCGCTTTTTGAATTGGTTAATAAGCTATTTAACTACAACTCTAGTTTTTATTTGTTATATTTATCAAATTCCAGTTCACTCTGACTCTGTGTACTAGTTTCATTATCATTTTTGCTTTAAATGTTCCAATAAATTTTTAGTTAAGTTCTTATTATTAAAATTTGTTTATATAAAATCAATATACTTACTTTCTGTTTTTTTACTTTTTACAACCAAAAATAAGAACTTTAATTTATTTATAAAAGAGAAAAAATGTATCAAACCGTACAAAAAGTTAAAATAAACATGAGGCAAATGAATGTCCCTGAATGTGACACCTCGAATGAGCACTTATCCCAAAAAGTGGTATATAATACGATTTCGTATATAACACGACAAATTTCTAAGCTCTTGTCTTCACCATAAATTTTACCTTTTCTCATAAGTTCTTGTAGTACACATATCTAAAGGATTCCAGATTAAATTAAACCATGAAAATAGATACATAACACTGTGTTCGAATTCAAAAAAAAAATTTTCCAGCAACCGGGAGACATATCGTTTCTAACTAATTCAAGGTCAAGGAATTCAGTGGTGATAAACGTTTTTTTCCGTATCAGCAACGTTTCATGCGGTGAAAATTTGTATCGAGGGCTTTTTTGGTATGGGAAAACTGAATCTGACATTTATTTGCAGAAAAAAATAATAAAAAAAAATAACATACTTTCCATACAAAAAACCGTCAAAAATCCCCAAAAAGTAGAAAATTTGTATGGGAGGTACACTTATATTACATTGAAATAGCTTAAATGCACACATCATCTTCTTCGTTTCTCTGCGTTTTAAAAGTTTACATCAAATTGTTTTTTGTTCACGGGTCTAAAGTATGCTCATTTTTAACATTAATTATAGTAAACCATAACACAACTTTTTAGTTTTGCATCAAAGCTAGTCTGTATGCGTGGAAAGTTATAGTAGAATTTTCTTCCGAGGTGGTTACATTCAACTCGTTGCTGAGTTGCTTTTTATCGAAATGCACTCCTCTGCTTAGTAATATTTTGTATGTAATAATACTATTTTGTAAAATAGCTCATTGCCACCCTGAATATTAGGCGTGCCGGTGTGCAATACACTGAGCATATCATGTTCGGTGTGATAGTGAGTAAAGATTCTCTCTTTGTGTTCGGTGCAACAACAATTTCATGGTGTTCGCCGAGCATACTCGCAATATAACCACAGCCTAAGAAATTTTATTCACGTATTAGAGCTTTCAGACTTTTGTCAAGTTTTAGAATAGTCAAGGAAGAAAAATTTGTTCACGCTAGTGGATGTTCACATTATCGAAAGTTGACTGTATAGGTATATATAGTTATATTTAAGATCTTTGGGCATCGAAAAATAACTTACACTTAGTATCAAAACTTGAGGAAAATATAGTACCATGTATGATACTTACACCACACTTGACCCCGGATACCCGGGTAGAAGTCCAGAACACTGTCCACTACGTTACGGTGACAAAATTGAATACTCTCCTCACTCGATTTAGGCTTATTCCAATCTCCTTCGCTCCGCCTAAGAAGGTGTTCTATTCAAGTCACGGTAGTGGAATGCTCAGAAGATGACCTACCATTCGAATACACTTGACCTCGCAAACTAACACCAGCGAACGCATATCAGAAGCGACTGACGAAACTCTATTGAAGTTAAATTTTAAACTGCAAAAAATTTTAAGGAAAATTCCAAAATCATATATTAACTAACAAACCGACCCGCATTATGTAAAATATAGGTGGACATATCATAGGATACTTACTTTAAGAAGGTCAGATGATTTAAAAATGTCGTGTTTTGTTTCATTCATAGTAGTAAACAGATACAACTATATAATTTAAAAATATATATACCTACATGCTTATACTTTTACAACTTACATACATATATTTGCAAGAGGAAATTAAAATCATGCAAAAGTTTGCAATAGTTTGCAAATCAATTGAATTATATCCAATGAAACACACACCACAAGGCAGGATGATATAATCGAAAGGAAATTGTAACTGTTCGACTATTAACTACCTTCGTCAAAATATCGATTGACAACGAAAGGAAGTTTTCATTAACATTAAGAGAACAGGAATTAAAAATGAAGGATATCAATATAGAGTGCTCTGTTTCTGCAAGTTACATTGCGGAAACGTCAATACAATGCAAATCAATAAATGCAAATTGAAAAATACTTATAATCTGAAATAAAATACTACGAGTGGAAAAAAGTAAATTAATAGTTGGTATGTGAGTCAAAATGCCATTCCTCGTTGGTCGGTTCTTTTTTGTACTTACACCCCGTGCCAATAAAAACGCATCACCCTATAACTATTAAAAAATCCTAAAAACCCCAGCTTTGTATTTTTTATTGTATATTTTAAACATTTCTATATATTTTCAGTTAATCTCAGGCAAAGTTTCAATATGTAGGTTTCAATACTTACAAGAAAAAATTTTCATATTAGATCTGTTTTATTAGGTTTCATAGAGAAAAACCAAAAAAGTCCATCATAGCATTTTTTGATTTTTAAACACTAAAATAGCAAAATGGAGTACCAAAATTTTTTTCAAATCAAATTGATTGTTAATAAAGGAGGAAACCAGAAATGCATGAAATTTAAGCAGTGATGCGTTTTTATTGGCACGGAGTGTAGATGAATGTATTCCACCCATTTATCGCAATGTGTTTCAGTATTCATTATTTCAATTTCATATATTTGTATGATTATAAATTTCGCATGTGTTTTTTTCAACATTTAGATTGTATGCATGTGTAGTTATATTTTTTAAAAGTAGGTAGTATTTACATTTTGATGTTGTGAAATCGTAATATGCTACAACAATATATTTGTATGTATTTTGTTCCTTTTAAACATTATTCGATTACATTAGTACTGCCATAATATTAATTTACTCGTATTTTTAGTTATATATTGGAATTTTTCAGAAAAGTGTAACAATTTTATGTTATAATTTTTGTACATGTAACTATGTGTAAATTTAATTAATACGCTTTATTTCAGTATAAAATAATTTTTGGTGGGTCTTTGTTAATCATAAATACAGTTTTATAATTCTTTATGAATTAAGTTAAAGTGATAACAATATTTTTTGGTGATTTAGAAATTTCACTCAAAAATTTTGGTAAATATTATTTTTCATTCTGAATATGAATAGAAAAATATTTGTGAAAATTTAAAGGGTGATATCAAATTCCAATTATATCTTGACCTCATATCTCTAATCCACCACAGCCGATGGATCCGATTGAAAGTTTTGGCAGGAATAAAGCAAACGAGAGTGTGTGATGGAATTCTATGCATGACTTATTGATGATACGTCTAGCAATCATAAATATTTTATTGATTTTGATTTGACATTTTCAGCAAGATGGAGGGGGATTTTTACAAAAATCATATCTAATATTTGTTTCTGTATTGTAACAACTCTTATACATTTATCACTTTTCCTAAAAATGTTTTAAATTATTACTGGTTTCAATTTTTATTTAACACTATGTTTATAATTATATCTTAGAATTTATTTAATTAGTAATTTTTTTGATATAATTTAACATTTACATATTTATTTTCAGTTCAGGAGCATTTTCAAAAGATGTTGCAAAACAAATTTTTTTTCCAGAGTTCTGAAAATGTCTTACTTATTAAATGTGATTTACTTATTTTCTTCTTCCTCATCATAATTTGTTTTTACTTCATTTTATTTTTACCCATTCAGTGTGTGGAGTGACATTAATTGTGGAGTGAGTCATTAGTGTTTGTATTTTACCTGAACGACTGACTAGTTTCTGGAGATCAATGTTTACATATTCTTAAATAACCTCTTAACTAAGCTATATTATTTTTTACACTTGGTTAAATATTAAAAATCAGTACTTTTACAGTAAAAAAAATGTACAACAATTCTTAATTGTAATAACAAAACACATCAAAGGAATCAAGTCGTTAAAGGCGGTCGGACGAACGTAAACTTGAACGTGGTCATGTCGTCTATTGTACGTCTGCCTTTTGGAAGTATGTATGAATTTGTGTATGTTGGTGTCTTTGTTTCGCCACGGTCGGTTTTATATTTATTACTTATTACGTTATGATTTTTATATTCACTTGTTATATTAGAAATGGTTTGGGATTCTTAATTTTTATCAAAATTCACAATTCATTTGATGCTCAAAGAATTAATTATATACGTCCCTAGTCATACCCTCACGATGCCGTGTATGCCATTTGCATGTTAAAATCCTTATGTATGTCCTTCGAAAAGATGTATTACAAAGTGCATAACAGACCGGATTTATGGTTGAATTGATATAGCATAAAGCATAAAAGAACTCCCACAGTTCATTTGGTATGCAATCGGAGCAAGTGGTCAAGGGTTTTATAAGTACTAAGATATTATAAGGTGTCCATGTAATGATAAAGCTAAGCAAAATTGCTGAAAGTGTCTTTGCAGCTTTTGTCTCTTGTCGTTTTTCTTGTGATTTTTTCTTTTTCTTTCCAGCTCGTCCGGTTGCCTGTGATGCCTTGACAAATGATTTAGGCATTACTTTTGTATTTAGTGGAATGCGTGGATCGTGTGCGGCATGTGACGTGCGACGGCCTTGTACCGGCAAACTGTATTCTGAGTCACGCGATGGTAATTGTCGCCTGGGAGGCATTGACAATGCCACGGGCACAGTTGAGTCTTCGTGTATCATTCTGATTGATGGCGCCTCCGCCGTTCCATTACTAGCATTCGCTCCATCCGACGGAAGCCTAATGACAATTGTGTAAACGGAATCTTGGCTAACAGATCGCTTGTTTGGAAGCGACCGTGAATCACGTGCTCCGGTCACTGAAGAAATATCTTGCATTGTAAGTGGTGGTCTTAATGGTGTAGGTGAAACATCCGGTAACATTATGCTAGGCGGACGAATGCCAGTACCGCTTCCTCCTATTGAATAATTATCACGAATCACATTCATCGAAGTGCATCTGTAAAATAGTTAAAAAGAATTGTCTATTAATTTACGAAATGTATACGAAACTTTGTACCTATGTACATACACAATAAGAATGTATGCGCTTTAAGTTTTTATAGTTGTGTGGAGCCAGAGCCAGAGTCACGACTGCGTTTTTTTTTTTACCAGTTTTTGAATTAAACATGGAAAATTTAGATAAACGCACAACTCAACAAAACTACGAATGCGAAATTCAATTTTTAACTTTAGTAGCAAATGCAATGATTCTTTTTACAAACAATATGTCGAAAATTGAAATGTCAGAACCAAAAATACCGAAGATAAAAATAAAGAAAAGAAAAAAACCGAAACCAAAAAATTAAATGTCGGAAATAAAAAAAATTGAAATAATTTAATGAATGTGTAAATAATGTGCAAAATTCGCGAGTTACGTCAGGAGTCCAATAATATCACTTTTACTGCTTCTGCCATACAGAAAACCCAACAAAAGAAAAAGATAAACATAAGAAAAATAGATAAGATAAACAGGATGTAGTCATCTTAAATAAATATTAAGTTGGTTATCCCCAAATATAGGAAAGTATGGTGTGAAATCTCTTGGGATTCTCTTATTTTTTATAATAACGATCTCTTTTTTCGGGTTTTCGGGTACGTGGAATCTGAATCTGCAATTTATTTTTACAAATAACGTCCGATAGGGTGTGCTTTGGTGCAAAAAACATGAACAATTTCTTATTTTTAGTTTTTTTCAGCTAAGAAGGACATAAAATCAGATTCAATGTACGTGATATTAATTTTTTTTATTCTTTTCATTAAGCTAAATAACTTTCTAAAACATATCATTGACGTACAACCACTTCCAGATGGACTGACGATAATTAAGAAGTCCTGTTTTCTCGATTTTTTATAAATTCCATACAAACTACATTGAAATCGCCAACCTGGGAAAACGGAGACATTACTTTTCCATTTACAATCTAAACTTTCAGAAAAACTTGGTTTAATCAATTCCCCAGAAAAAAACGCGAAATGCTCTACAATTTTATTAATACATATCAGTTACTAAATGCAAGGTAACGGTGAATTTCTTCACAAATAAGTTTCTCAGTTTAATATAACGTTAATTTTCCTAAACGATCGTGTGCTAGTTCTATAAACTTTTTGGCATTCTTCTGGCGTCATTGTTCATTCCAAAGCCTATTAATTTTAAATAGCCTATTAACTTTAATAGCAAGAGTTTAAACGCTCCAGTTAAATTTTTATTCCATAGTTATCGTTGGATAGATAAATTTTGCGTTTGACTTAATATAAATGTGCATATTTACTATTTAAAATCTATTAGAAACGTTTATTTTTTATACTTTTATATCCTAAACACTGTGAAATGTATTAATTTTCTTTCCTTTAATATCCTAAAAACTTTAAAATATGTAGATATGTCTATTTTATGTCCATCAGCATTTTAAATATAAATACCATGAGCTTGTTCGTCATTTTCTATATTTTTAATTTTTTTCGCTATTCGTGGTTTCGGCGTAATGAGGCTTTTAAAAATTCGACACTTAAGTTTTGACTCTTTTAATTCGACACATCATATGGATCCCATGCCATAGCTCTGACACACACACAAAACAAGTCCAGGCATACTAGCATATTATATTTATAGTCCTAGTTTTAGAGCACACCACCGACGAGTAACAATTATACCAAACAATGCACTTCTAGTTGCTGTCATTTCAATCACGCTGTGCAATTGTTCTGGATGTATATAAAGTCACCTAAAATCCCAAAAGCCATAACAACACTTCTTATTTTTTTACAGAAGAAGCAAAAAACATAATAAAAAAGAAAATCTTGTAGATTAAAAGCTGTTTTTGTAATCTTCCTTAAAACACAAAGACATGTTTATGAGTTTAACATGTTTTAGGTTTTAGGCAGTTTATCCAAATACATGAAAATCAATCAAAAGCTCGATCTTAAATAATTGTGGCTTTTTGGATTTTAGGTGACGATATCTAATTAAAACAAAACGCAAGCCGTCAAAATTAAATGTAACCAATTGTTCAAATCAATAAACCTTGAAATACAAAATGCATGTGTACGTGAATGGATGAAGATCTATATCTTTATCTCATTTTTTAAGCACTGGATTTTACTACCTTGATGCGGAGCCTTGTAAATGAGTTTCTATTGTTATAGGTGTTGCATACCCTATATCTGATGGTTCCTCTTGTTCATACGGATAGTCATCTGAATCTTCACGGCCAGAGTGCCACCACGCAATGCACCATTCCTTGATACCACCAAAGCATGAATATGGTTTTTTGATTGTATTTGAGCTTTTAATCTACAATATTAATAACGAAAAAATACATAGCTACACTTAATATATCCGATACATTGCAAAAGCAATTATATAAGCTTACGCTTGATTTACGCGAATGCATGCCATGGTAGACCGAGTCCATTACCGCATTTGTCATATAAACACTCTCCGCATCCGCAGACGACTCCGAACGGGGACGCCTCCAGGCATCATGGTCATTTGAACTTCCAGGCAATTGAGAAAATGATAACATGGCCCCCGTGTGATTGACCACTGTATTTTCATCACTAAAAAATAGGAAATATAAGTTATGCATGTATTTTTTAATTGAAGTTCTTGTTATTGATTTATCCGTTCCTGCAACATCTTCCTACCTAGAATTGGAACGTTTGGATGAGTCCTTTTTGCACGCTTGCAAATTTGGCAAATCTTTTTGACGTTTCTTTGTTTCTCGCCAAATTCGATTGTAAAGAAAGCACATGATAGTGACGGGAAAGTAAAACGCCGCCAGCGCCGTTCCAAACGTAATATACTGATTAGTTTCTATAAATTGTATATAACACTCATCTGGGGGCACTGTACGTTTTCCTTCGATATATGGCCAGCTATAGATCCAGGGTGGCCATAGCAGAAGACTAATGCCCCATGCAGCGCCGATCATAACCGCTGCCTTATTGGTTGTGCGTTTCACGCGATATGTTAATGGTCGCGTGACACTGAAATACCGATCAAAACTAATAATAAGCAAATTCAGCACGGATGCATTCGATGCCAAATAATCAAGGGCCAACCAAGTATCGCATATGTGTGATCCTAGTGGCCAATAGCCCAATATCGTCGATACAGCAAATAATGGCATCGATATCAATCCGATGGCAAAATCAGCAATGGCCAATGAAAACAAAAAATAATTGCTGATTGTTTGTAGTTGCTTATCAATCTTAAATGATATCATAACCATTATATTGCCAAGTACCGTGAGTATGCTGAGGACAGCGGCAATGATACCCATTAGCACCATTGAGGATATCGAGTAACGTAGCCCTCGTGGTTCGTAGACGCTGGTCAAATTTGTTTGATTGGTCGCCGCTGTTTCGTTATCAAATATAATTATAGAAGTCAAGTTTTCCAAAATATCTGTGACAATAGTCAAAGGTGCCATAGTGGTAGTTGTAGTTGTTGTTGTGGTAGAAGTGGTTGTTGTTGTACTTGTAGTTGTTTTAAATGCAGGTGCCAGTGGCTCCAGGATGCTTGGTGGTCCGTGGGCCATCGGCAGGCTTATATATGAATACATCTCGATTTTTTTTTTTTAATTACAACTTTCAACTTTTTTCAATCAATCCGGTTGAGTTAATGTGAAAATGTACGCATAGGTATAAGTACCGAATTATTTAAAAAAAATTATTGCTTCTGGAACATATGTATGCATGTACATATTTATTAAGATTACTACTGCAAGTGTTGATTTTTATTCCTGAAATTAAAATTAAAGATTATAAATTATGTGTAACTTATGCTCGTCTACTTGTTTATGAAAACTATTCAAATGTATATCGCTTGGTTAGTGCATAGCACAAATAGCGCATAAGTAAAAGAAAATAAACAATTTCGAGTTAAGTATGCAGATATAACTGTTATTTACTGCTTTATCTTGTGTGAAATTATCAACTTAGAAGATAAACTTTGTATTTAAAAACTAAATGTGTCATTTCGAGGAATGACACATGACACATGTCATTTTCATGACAAATTGTACCTTCCGGATCAGGCGTTTCGACCCCTGTACTATAGCTATAGCTAAAACCGTAATAAGTATGACAAGCAAAATTTCTGAATTTTCAATTTTATTTAATTTAAGAATATAATAACTGAAAACTGAATCACAGCAATAATTAGCACGTTAAAAATAAATAAACTTAGCAAAATAAACAAAAAAAAAATAAGTTAACCACTTCACATTGTCTATTTTATAAAAGAACATATTAAGAAAATGCACCACAAATAAGATAGTTAACCCTCTAGTTTCAAAATTTTGATTGATTTAAAAAAATTGGGATTGATAAATTTTGATGTAAAAAGCATAAATTTGACATCAGAATCCAAAAAATGTAATGAGCGTGGTTGTATTAAGCCGGAAAGTATTTGTTATTGAATAAACTTTAAAAAGTGATAAAATGATCAATTTATTTTAAGTAATTAAATATTTTGTATAAAAATTCAAGTTCCTAGCCACTCACAGCTAGTTTTTTTTATCAAAACAAAAATCTTTATTACTCTAATACTTGGAAGATTACCCTCCAAGTCTTTGTTTGATAAATTAAAATCGTTTATTAGGATACATTTTTGATTAGATTTCCAGTTTGTGCGAAGGCAGCAGCTTTTTCTGTGCACCAGGAAATGAGTTCCGCTTAAGCTGAAGAGTGTGGTAAAGAGAAAACTTCCTGAGGAATTCGATAAACTTTTTGAATCACTTCATGCTAAAATATTTACTCTCTCTATCGTCCATTGACATATGCACGCCCAAAAGTAAAACTCGGTTTTTCCGTCGTTTTACTCCCCACCACTCTATGCGTTACATCAATTTCAACATTGCATATGTAGATTACTTAACGCTCCTATAAAAGTTTCACTTTAAAAATCAGAATGGTATTTTATGATGAGTACGTATGACGTTATTACGTTCTATGAAGTGGTACTTCATTGAAAACTTTAATTGTGTTTTTTGACTTATTATATAGTCTTGCAGCAAACGAACGATATATAATATACCCAACTCTATTTAACACTGTTCACAAATAAGAACAAATATACTTTTTTACACAAATTTTTCTTCTCGCACGAGTCCCAAAAAAAAATTTTTAATTCTGCGTTACAGTAAACTTATGTACACAGCAACAAAATACAATTGGGTGAATATCCGAATCTTGTAACATATCAGTTTTTTCTTTATCTCGTTGTGCTTTAACTTGATCACAGCATTTCGTTATTTAGTACTTATTTTGTCTTAAGTGTTCAGTTCGTAGGATGCTATAAATAATTTCAATAAAGTTCTAAAAGTTGAATAAATTAAAGTTTATAATTTGATGATGAAATTTCCAGTATAATTTGTAATGATGATAATTTTTTACTACTAAAAAAGATAATATTGCGTTAAATTTTCGGTTTAGAAAAATTCTATAAGCCATATTATCTTACATCGTTTTCATAATACTCTGATTAATAAAATGCGTAAACAACAACAAAATATGGTATTCCGAAGAGACAAGCAGAGCCAAAAATCACGTTATTTGCTAAGTTCTCGAAAACGCTTCTTTGCAAAATCGATTGCTTCTTAGGTCTTTTAGCATTTGAAAATCAGTAAAATTGCATTATTAATTGCATATTCGACTTTGGGCGAGTCGATGCATGCAGTTTTAAAGGAAGTGAAGTATAATTAATCGGTTTTTTTTTCAAGAATCGTTAAAATATATAGTTTTGGGTATCAGAGAAAGAAAAAAAAAGAACCATAAAAATTTTCGAATACGAAATCGAAGAGCTTGTTACAAAATTTGGGAAATTTCTTCTTTGAAAAATCAAATCGAACTAAACAATTAGATAGAAACAAGAAAAAATAAAAAAAAAACGAAAAATAATTCTATAATTTATTTAAATTTTTGTGGTAACGATATTTATCGATAAACAGTTTAAGCAAAATTCATTATTTGCAAGTATGGTTGATTCTTTCACGCGAACATAATTAAATATAGAGGGAAAATTGAGATAACAGTAGGTTTTGTTTGCCATGTCGAAGATAAATGACTTGAGCGTCGGAAATCTGTAGAACTGTGTAGTATGACCTAATAACTAGGAAACTTTGGCGAATCCATGTTTTGCAGCGTTGAAACGGTTAAAAAAGCAAAAGATGTGCCAACAAAGCATTAATTGCTTACTGATTGTTTTATGAATATAAACTGATCAAAAATTGCCACTTTTTTTGCTTTCTAAAGAAAAAAATGGTTTCACGTGAACTAAAATTTATAAAATTTATTTTTTGCGTGGGCAAGAAGATGGGAAAGAAGATATGCATTGAGTCTTCCGGTTCGTTCAATATATCATCGTGAGAGCTATGAAGAAAATGAAAAGGCTGTGATCTTATATATGATATAACTCCATTGTGAATCCTCAAAATAGAAATTTCACCATTTTAAATTTTGTGCTTTTCTATAACCAAAATTTGAGAATCAACAATTTTTAGGATCACAATAAAATAAGTACCTACATAGTTTAGAGCTCCATTTCAAATTGAAAACTGTAAGCAAGAATAATATTTATCTATTATAAACTCAAATATATAGATGGCCTGCCTGCCCGTTGTACTCATGATTTCCCATTATACTATTTATGCAGCAATCAGGTTGATTTTCCCCAAGTGTATTTGCTTCCGTATGTACTTATGTATATAAATGCATGCATACATATGTATGTGTGTAGGTGCAAATGTATACATGTATATGAATAAATATATAGTTGAGTAATAAAACCCTTACTTTTTCTTTGTTTTATTAAAAATTATCTGCATTCTTGTCTTTCAAAGTGTGACTTTTTTAAAATACATTGTAATTGTATGAAATGTACACAAATGAAACTGTGAATGCGCTTCCGTTTCCCCCACACACAACAACACAACCTTATGAAAATGCACATACATAAGTTCGCATATAAAAATATGTAAAAATCTATCATAGAGTGGCTACCAGAACAACGAAGGTGCAAATATTCCGTTTTGAGAAAAATCAATTCTAATATTTGTACTTTTCCGGAAATCGCGTGAAGTGTGAAATTTAAGATAACAATGCCAACATATTTCGCATATTCAACTCAAAAGTTTCGAAAGAAGGCACATTCATGGTTCTGAAAGCCAACAGAAGATATGTGCATACATATATGAGTGCACATATCATTTTGCGAATTCTTAAATTTTTTATATTAGATATTGTTGTTTATCAAATGGCATCAATCAATAGAGCTCAACTCAAGCAAAAATAATTGATACTAACATTTTTCGCTTATATGGAAATTGGATGTTAATGCTGAAATGAAGAACCAACTCACATACATTTTTGTGTTGATATCGTTATGGTCATTTTTGGACTATGTGGAGCTTTTTAACCAATTTATTTTTCCCAACCGTAAGATTCACTCGAATTACATAATAAATCTAAATATATGAAAACGGTGCACATATGTATGTACAAGTATATAAATGTATGTACATATATATACACATATAATTGTTAAATATTGAAAATAATAGCACCACAAATATATACATATTTATACAGATACAGTGTATAGACATTTATCTATCCACTATATGCAAGAATTTAATTCACTAGAGAGCTCCTGCCACAACAGTCATACCATTAGAACAAACAAAAAACGCTGCAAACTTTTAGCATTATCAAACAATGAATATCAAATGAAATACATAAATTTACGTGTCTTTCGTTTTTACTGTATGTATGTACTATAAACATTGATTTAATGCCCAAAACCTAATTTACTGAATGGCTGAAAATTTCCATTATCCTTTTTGTATACATTTGGTCACACCTTTTTAAATTTATACATTGTATAGATAAAGAAATGTTGTAACTTAAAACAAGAAAGAAAGGAATAAATGCTAGTAGATACGTATTTGTAGTTTGATATCAGCGATGGAATTTATGATTTCTTGCAAATTTATATAAACAGCCTAACGCAAATGCAGGCGCAGATAAAAATTGAAGAATGAAAGAAAAACTTAAAATTTCATTTCATTTTTAATAATATGTACTTACTTTTCTTCACCGCTACCGATGTCTTCGTATTCGTCTTCTTCTCGTTTACGTTATCCTCCTTTCCTTCACCTATTGCTATTACATAGGCGCTGGCAAGGGCACGGATGAAAGCGATACGCACAGATATGTTTTAATTTTCTTTATTTTTATGCATACGGCGTACACACTCTGCCGTATTCGTCGTATTGTCGGAAGTGCAAATTGAAATTTATCAAATCCTCAAATTCTCAGCACTTAATTTTGCAACGTAAGCGCAAACATAACATGCCCATACACATTATTTTGCCTGGTGGTAAGTGTTTAATAACCAGAATACTCGTGGTATTTAACATTTTTAAACATAGTAGCTATTTGAGCTGTAGCTCTGCGTGCGTTCGCAATACCGATACCAATGTACCAACGACTGACAAAGTCCTCCTTTTCGATGTCGTCGTTCGCGTGAAGTAGTTCATCTCAGATACAGAGGGCAAATTTTCCGTGTTGATATTTCTGCTGCTTCTATTGGTGTTGTTGTTATTGATGTTGTTTTGCTAATTCGCAAAGCTATCAAAACGAGAGCACTGGAAATACGCTCTCACAAGACTATTACCCATCTCACATACACACTCACTCAAACATAAACACTTTTAAACTTCCTATTCGCAGGGGTTAAAATCATCGTTCCTTAATACAAGTGAAAACTCCCAGTATATCTTTATCTTTTTCTGTTTTCCATTTGCTCCATATCGTTTTTCTCAATTTAACTAACCCGATTATACAGAGGCAGGGAACCCATGAATATATCGAGATTTGTTGAGCACCCGCTGCACCCTGCACAGCATTCACATGCCAGATACTTTTGGTTCAATCTTCCTATTCTCATACTCCTGTTCGTTAATTTTGCGCTTTCGGCTTTGCGTGACAATTTAATCTCGTTTTTTTGTACACGAAATATTTTCACTATAAGTATAATACACTATTCTCTATATTGCGAATGCTTTTATTTATATAAAAAATTGTATGTTTTTCAAATTTATTTAAATATTTTATCATTATAAGGTACAAACAAGTTAAAGCAAGTTAACGGTCTCAAATCTCATCCGGGACTAAGCGCAAAATTTCCATTATTTCGTATGCGAACGCAAAGAGTACAGCACAATAAAGTGGTGGGTCGAGATTACAGAGAGAGAGAGAGAGAGAGAGAATGCCCGATGCTGTGCTCATATCAGACGGTCTCTGTGTATCTATATGTACAAGCTCGTGCTGGAATTATGAATCAATTCCATATTTGTGTACACAGAATTTGATGCTTCCAGCATAAACTTTTTTTATCTCGCATTTGTACATCAGACAAACCCTATTAAAAGAATCTATGTGTGAGTGTAGGTACTCAATTCCTGAATGAATTAATGATTGAATGAAAGAGTAAATAATGTGCATTTGTCTTAACACTTGTTTTGAATAGAAACAAAAACATCCCCTAAAATGTTGATAAATAAACACTTTGTTTGATAATTACTTCCATGGAGTGTCTTCTCATTGACAAATTATAGATTTTAATATGACCATTGGTCGCGTTCAGAAAACGAGACCACTGCTACATGCACGGCTGTTGAGCTGTTTATGATACGACAACTGTGTTTTTGAAAATTATTAAAAAGTGAAAAGTAAATCCATAGAGCATAAATAACTTCAAAGATTATGAACGATATTGATATCATTAGTGATTTTGTATACAGGTAGAACTCGCTTAATACGGGGGTTACGTTCCTGAAAAATGTCGTGTTAAGGGAAATCATGTTAAACGATACAAGGAACCAATGCAAAAAGGGCGCTTATGTTCCAGCATCTTAAGAGACACTCAAAAATTAATTTTTTTTAAATTGAAATTATGGTTATATATACATAAGAAAATAAAAAAACATCGATAGATGCCCCAAACTTGGGAATTTTCTTTTCTTCTCTTTTTCTTGCGCCAAAAACTGGCAACGCTCCCAGTTCAGCTTTCTTTTACGTACGCCAGTTCACTCTCCAATCCATAACATACCATATACAACGAAGGGTAAAACAAAATTCTCAGCGTTCCTGGTGCTTGTAGAAGAAAGGAGTTTCTTCTGCAACCGCTTATATATATTATATTTTCCAGGTAAAAAACTGTGCCTAGCGACCTTTAAATTTCAATATCTTTTTGTGAAAATTTGAAAATGAACAAAAAAAAAAAATTTTCCGAACCCGTGTTAGAACGAGGTTTCACCGTGTTAAACAAAAATATGTCGCAAAAAGTGAAACGTGTTAGAGCGAGGCCGTACTATAAGATGTATGTGTTAAACGAGGTCTACCTGTATTATTGAAAAGAATATTTCTTGCTCATTAAATGTTAAATGCGTAATCTGTCAAAAGTGAGCTTTATATGAGCTTGATTACAATGTGAAGTTGTGGCTGTCGTTAAACGAATCCAACTTAGTCTTTGGCTTTCTGGATTTCTTACTTTTCAAATAATATTCTCTCTTTACAAATTTATTATATATAAGCTGCGCTCTACCTAGCTTCACTGTCTGGCCCTAGAAAGAGTGAGAGAATCGTCGTAAAATTGCCGTTCGTACTCGTAAATGCACCCAAATATTAAACATATATATTATATTTATTATGCCGGCCACACACGTCACGGCTTGTTGTACAACTTGGGCAAGTTGTACAAGTCGTAACGTGTATGGGGATATTTCAAGTTGTACGACTGGTTGTATGGAAATCAAAATATTTTGATATTTTCTTAAATCGGCCGACCGGGTCGCATCGTTGGTGGCCTTGTCTGCCGACTTTGCATAGCCATTTGCATTTTAGCAGCGACGTGGTAACAATGATTACTAATTACAAAAATGCAATATAACGAAAAATGGCGTAACTTCATCGAGGAGTGGGGCACGAAAAGTGGGGTTTATAAAAATTGAACACACTTTTTGAAGAACACTCATTCGAAACTAATAAGAAACGAAGTTAGTGTTTAGCGAGTGAGGTTATATAGGCATCGGCTACATACAATCAAGCAATGAGTCGACTTCTCACAGTTTTATCTCATATGATGCGTGAAAATAGAAAGAGGAAGAGTGTAAAAACTTCAATAGAATTCCGTGCGCGTCAAAAAACATTGAAAAATAATAAATATATATATATATAAAATGAATATGGAATTCAAAGCTATGGCAAGAGAAATAGCATACTTAAAGAATAGCAAAATCACTGCCAGACAAATATTTTTTGCACATCCAAAATCCATAATAAAATATATATATATTATAAAAAAAGAACTTTTCTTGAAAAAAAGTTGATTTTAAAAACCGTCAAAGAAATCTTAAGAATTCGGAATTCTTAAGTACTTTGTTCTTGAGCGTGTAATGTATATTCTTGATCAAAGAAACATTTCCCTCCTAATAATAGCGAGCCAAAAATTCACATAGAAAATACTTTTTCAACTTCGTTTCATAAACTCTAATGCATTAATTTCCATTATATATATGTATATTTATTTATAATCGAATATATTTACAATAATAATGCCAACATAGGTAAATATTAATATATAAGTAGTATAGGTATATATATATAATAATTGTTTTACGCATACACATACATCTACAATACATTGTAACATTATATTCTAAAATGTGTTATAAAAATTAATAAGCTATTCTGTTCGACAGACCATTTTCTTACTTTTCTCTTTTTAATTGACATAATTATCGATTTTTTTTCATTTAATATTAGTTATCCCTCCGAGTATGAGGATAAACTGCTGCGCGTTGATCCTGCAAAGTGGTCACGCTGCAACGTGTCTGAAGGAATGGAAACTATAAGAGCACCACCACCATACAACGACTCCATTTCATCTAACTGCTGAGCAAATGTTTCCTCCAAGCGCTAAGAAGAAGTTCATTAAAATAAAAAGAAGAGATAATAAGATATTACACAAAACACATCAATCATCAACATCCGGCACCAGCTTCCTTAATTTAAATTAGGTCATACATGAAATGACGAATGAAATGTTTAATGCTGATGCCCACAGTAATTAGTTGAAATCAGTGTAGTGTAGGTAGATCTAATATTTTCATTATGCATGAGATGATTGTGAAAATTAAGTTTTAGACAATGTGATAAAATAAATAAATTACAAATGTTAAATGCCCGTTTCAAACTAGGTAAGTGCTGATTGTTGTGCTCAAATGAAAAAGTTCATAATAAAAGTTGCCATTGGTAACGATTTTCTACTAACCTCTTTAAAAAAATCGCAGAATCCTTTTGATATAAAATGAATGCATAATGTATACAATGCAAAATGTGGCAATAATGAGTTAAATGCGCAATTGAAAACTAGACAGATATTTAATGGATTGTGATACAAAAGCAGTGCAACAAATTTTCAACTTTTGTCTTATGCGCGAGATTTTCCAACTGTTTTATAGTAATGAAGGGTATCTGATCACGACCATTAATTACTATAAGTTTTTCTCCATCACATCTAGTTCTCCCACAATATGGACCTGAAGTCCGAAGAATGAGGTCTTTAGGAGCTGTTAAGAAATGCGTTTATTTTAACAGATACGAATTTGATGTCTGAAGCAAAGTTGTCAAGTAAAGCACAAAAAGGTAAACAATTTCTGAATATACACTTTTCTCAATCTCCTACCCTTCCTCTTGAAAATGAGGTTTAGACCCCTTTTTTCAATAAATGGGCGATAAAAAAACGGTTGAAGACTATTATACTCTTTTTGGAGAAAATGCTTCTTGTTAAAAAATAATGAGGGGTCCTAAAACACTGAAATGACCTACGAGTTACATATTTCCCCAGAATAATACAAAAACGAAATTTTTCGCAACCCCATTTGTTTGAAACCCCATTTTCGAGAGGAAGGGCAGGAGATGGAGGAAAAGTGCGTACCCAAAAATTTACTTAAGTTATCAATTCGTCTGTGCTTCGATTCGAAAGCGAAATCATTTGGAATAGAATGGAATATAATTGAATTGGAAAATTAATAAAATCTAGATTATAACTGTTGAATTGATCCCAAGATCTTTGCACAAACTTTTAACATGCTCATCATAGATCAATCTAAGGATACTGGTTTTGTGGAAGTTACTGGCCGGCCTAAACAAGCCCTAAACAGATTCAATTTGCTCTTGTAGTTTTTGTGAACTTTAAAGGTGTTTTTAACAATCTGTCTTGGTAAGATTGAGTTAGTTTTTAGGAATTGGATACTGGTTTTATTACTAGAAATGAAAAACCTAAACATTTGCTTATTTCTTGCTTTTTTTGTATTTGTGCTATTTTAACCCATTAACGACGAGCGGCAACCAAAGATGATAGATCAAGAAAGTAATTTGGGAAAAAATTTGTTCCTGGCTCAGGAACGGCTCAGCGACAAGGTGCCATATGGCGCCGCTAGGCATTACTGGGGTAAAGAACAATCTGTTGAGCTTGATTACAGAGCATTTTTTGGGATTTTGTTTTACATGATGCCGTTAGACCAGTGTAGCACCACGGGGCCTCAAACCTCCTTTGACCTGGCACTGAACGTGTCAAAGTTTAACTATCCGACCACTTTCTTTTTCAGGCAAATTTCGCCCTGTCAAATTGATCCATAAAAAAGAGAAACTAAAGAGTTAAAATGTGCTACAGAAATGATCCTCGTAAAATTCTACTACAAAACTTCGCCGATAAGATTTTTCTCAGACATCAAAATAGTTATACCTTGTGCAAACATAAAATAACATTATTAAATATTTTCATAAAACAAGAATTGATTTAAAAATTTTTGTATAGGTACAAAAAGCAACTTTTTCTAGCAGGTAAACAGTAGGGCGTGGCGATTTCCCATTTGGTTCATACACTCCTAGAATAAGTATTTCATTTATTATTATTATTTGAAGGATGGAACGACCCGAAAATCACTTTTTTATGATCTAATTAAAAAAAAAAAATTCGAACCACTGAGAAAAATTCGGGGTCGAAAGGGTTAATTTCAAAATGCACTTGATCAGTTATGTTATGCATAAACTAAAGGTAAAGGACTCAATAAAACACAAGATGCATGTGTGGTATCCTTTAAAAAAAAAACTAACAAATTGTCCGTTTTTTTTGTGCTTTTTGGTATTCTAAACGCTTTAATTGCTTGAAATCGGATTTTTCGTGCTTGAAATTATCCTCTCTAATTATTACTTTTTAGCACAGATCATGAACCCTTCTGTTACATGGATATTTTTTTACATCGTTAGTGGTCCAAACTTGACATCGTTATGTTGAAGAATGGCGATTAGCATCCAAGAAGGAGCTGCCATAACTACGGTAGCCATCGCTCTTTAATACGCTTAAATCTCTTGAAGCTAAGATTTAAACGATTGCCGTTACTGCACAGTTATTGTTTAAGAGAAAATCGAGGGGGGAACTCTATTTTAGGCTATAAAACTCTATTCCGCTTAAACAGCTACCTCGAAAACTGTAGTCAAAGCAATTGCCAAGTTCAACAGATTCGCGAATAGAAAGTCAATAATGTTAGTGTTGGAATTCTCGAAAACGAGATGACGAACATGTTTGACTAATGATTTTTATCGGCCCGCAACCTGCCATTGGCTGCAGTACCTCTATGACTAAACATCAAATAAAGTTGAGGTTGCGTCAATTGCACAATGATCAGTGGAGATCCTGTCGACAGTCTAAAATGTTTATTGAAAGTTTGCCATTCCCAGTGAAGAGGTGGTGCCGTACGCAAAAATTTTTATTTTCTATTTTGAATTTTTTTACTGTGCCGTGCACACTGTGTAGCAGTCCAACATATATCACTCACACTTCTACGAGTACTTATTATAAACGATCCCACTATATAACTTGCGCATTGACCATGAGAAAGCAACTCATTCTTTAGTTTTTATGGAAGTAGTCAAGCATATAAAAAGTGCAACAGACTGACAATTCCTCTTAATTTAAATATTGCCACTTGTTTTATGAAATGCTTGAGGTTTATATTAGCGCCAGCTCTTGTACCTCAACTACATATTGCACTCAATCATTTTGTCTCGTCGTTCGTTGGCTGTCTACTGGCGGTGTTAGCACCAAGTACGAAGAAAGTCAATTGCAGATATATTCAATTTTCAAAAAGTTTGTCTAAAACTTCAGTTTCTAACACTAACAACTCAATTTAATTGTAATACTGGAATGGCATTCGATGATTTAAACAAATACTTTTTATGATCGTGAAAAAGAGAGCGTGTGTATTCTAGTGTTAATGCAATTAAGTTTATTGGTATATACTTTACAAACTATATATTCCTAAATATATAACTACTCTACACTTCGGCACTATTTTATGGCATAATGTTGCAATCAATATTTTCAAATTACATATTTTTTGTGGAAGATAAGTTCATGTTGACCAATTGCAAATTTATTTTTTTTTTAAGCTGATATTGCTGAATATACTACGATAAAGTATTATATTATTAGTATGAATAATTTGTTTAATTAAAAAAGCATGAAGAATATGCAGATGGGAAAAATGCGGATTGGGGATTTTAAAATGAAACACCAAACATGAAATTGTAACAAGAAATATTAATAGGATGCTACAGCAAGCAGGTATGAAAGGAATTTAATGAAGTGATTGATAAAATGATACGATGAGAAATAAAACTATGCTGCTGAGTCCTCTCCTATGTCGTCATGTGAGCCATCTTTAGTTGTACTTCTGTCAGCAGTCAAAATCCTTGGAATTGTATATTTAGGTTGGCCACTAGAGAGTGAACTATTGAACTCTTTGACATTGCCAACACCATCTCCATATTTTGTGGAACCACGCAGCAAAGGTTCAACACTCTCCAGCAATGCAGCTGCTTTTTTGCCAGCCTGTCCGATTTCAACGTTATTAGAGCCATCGAATCTTGTTGACATTTCATGAATGTCGTAAAGAGACTGCCCACTATTCAATGAGGATTGGCCCAACAATAGGGAAGGACGTTTTATGGCAAATGATGAGGAATATAATAATGATTGTGCTTGTTGGCGTAACTCTGGTTGTTGGTTGTTGTTGTTCCCTAATGAGGAGTCTATCGAAGATGGAACAGGTATTTTAAAACGATTCACTACAATACCAGTAGACTCAGAAAGTGAATCGTCACGATCTTGTTGGTTTAAGTTCCGAGGAGGGGGCATCGAACATCGAAATGTAGATAAAACAGGTTTCGATTCTATGCTCTGGTTAGCAGTACATGACGGAGTCTGTACTTTTATAATTTTCGGTTCATTTACATCGTGGTGTTTTCTGTACGGCAATGTAGTAGTCTGACGTGATAGTGGCAGCACAGATCCCTGAGAATGCCGTAACTCTACAACATCTACCGTAGCACCCTTCGGACCATTAGCTTGGGATTCATATACTCCATTAAAACTCATATTCGGAGAGACTGAAGTTGTCAATGTATTTCGTAATGAACCATCTTCATCAATACTCATCATCTTAGCTCGCTGTTGTTTATGAAAGATTGGTGTGCTAGGAACACTTCGACTGAGGTCAGGTGCAGAGCTACGGAAGTTGGATCGCATGTCGGAAGACAGAGTGACAAGCGTACGAGAACGATTCATCTGAGAGTTATTCAAAAACATACCCTTGAAAAAGGGACGCGTATCAATGAAAATGTCACGCAAATGTATGGGCACTTTAATTTCATCAACATTGTATGCAGAACGATCTGGTATTAGTCCATATTTCTTCTCGAATTTAACAAGCATATCAATTAGCTGATCAGTTAATTTCTGATATGATAGTTTTTTTTACCACCCGCACCCCAGGCAGGTTAACATGCAATTTCGCCATTATTGTTAGTAGAAGTTTTTGATTTTTTTTTATTTTTTTTTTATTTTGTTTGTTGCATTTAAGGCAGTACAGTAAAGATTAATTCCAAATGTTAAGCCAAATGGTAGCAGTAGTAATTAAAAGAGAAAAGGAAATTATAAGTTTTATAGTCTAAACCACAACTAAAATAGTGATTGCTAATTAAAAATAGTATTCTTAGTAAATAGTATTCATCACCATCACAATCCCACCGCCCCATTCAAAAGTAATTAGTATAAATATATACATACTTTCTTTCAAATCGAATTGAACGAACGACGCAATGGTATGGTACACTAACCTGTTTTCGGGGTACTAATTGGTCCTTCCATTCTCGTAACTCGCCTTTAAGGCGCTCATCTATTTCAGTCAATTTTGCATGCTCATGCTCCACCAAAGCCTTTCGCTTCTCATTTTGAAGTTGTTCAAGTTCCCTGAGTAAAATGAAGTAAAATCCATTTAAAATAAAAGTTGATAAAAATTAAAAGAAGCAAATAAAATTTACCTAATAGCTCCTTCTCGTGTTGCTCTCAATTCTTCCAACTGTTTTAGGTGCTTGGTTTCGAAACGACGTTCTTCCTGTGTGTATCGCTTCTTCTCTTGCTCTTGAAACTGCAAAATTCAATAGACGTTAACATTTACAAGCATTCTTTATCAAAGCTACATATACAGTCGCCACATACCTTTTTTAGTCTCTCCCTCTCCACTTCTGGGTCGAGGTTTGTTGATATGCGCAACGACTCTCTAAACATCAAATCACGAGCTTTACGTTCTGCACGAATACGTTTTGGCAGAGCTCTCTTCTCCAAAGCTTGTTTCTTCAAAAGATCTTCCTCTTTACGCTGCAGCATTCTTTTAACTTGGTCTAATTCCTTTTCATGTCGCACAATCATCTGATGGCGTTGCATTAAGCAAATCTCTTTAACATGACGTTTCGATAATTGATGCCGTTCGTGAAGTTGTTTCTCCTCCAACTCCCACAAAAGAGCCTCACGTGTGCGCATCGCATTTTGTTTTTGCTGCAAAAAGTTACGGTTAATCGTAGCAAGATGATCGCGATGCTTTTCACTCAATCGGCGAAGTAATAGCTCATGCCGTTCCTTCAGCGAATCAAGAAATGCACGTTCTTTTTCTTCATGATCCAATTCCATAGCTGAGCGTCGTTGCTTGAATTCATCCTTTCGCTTGTCTTTCGGTAAGAGGTCAACCTCCTGCTTTAGCAGACGAATCTCTTGCTTCAAGTTTTCTCGGAAGATTTTCAATTCTTGTTCCTGTTCGGATCGTATGCGCTTAGAAGACGAGCGTAACTGAAAAATAATAAATTGGAATTTCATAGCTCATACCAAAATAAGAATTTGTTCGACGTACCTCATGCTCTTGCGCTTGCTCAGTTTTTTCTATTAATTGCTTCTGTTGGCGTGCCAGTGTATCCATGTCGGCCTCATATGTTTTCTCCAACGAAATACGTTCCTGCTCGAACCGCCGATCTTGTTGCTCTTTGGCCATTTGCTCTTTCAACGTCAAATCATTTTGTTGTTTCTTTTCTTGCTTTTGCAGCATTTTAAGTTCCCGCAACTCTTGTTTCCTAAAAACGTGATCGTCATAGAGGCGACCAGTCTCTTCGTCACCATAAATGACACGGCTGGTCGTAGTTGTCATCGGCACGCCATCAATTTCGAATTTCCTGGTTCGCTTTCGTGTCTTTTTACGCAAATTGCGCAATTCAATCTCTTCTTTAGTAGGGCCAGGTACTGTTGTTACAACCTTTGGCACTGGCCGGCGCCGTATAATAACCTCATCATCGTCTGGCGTCGTCTTAGAATGCGCGACGGCGGTGTCCAAGTCATTGCGACTATCATGACTAGTTGTAGTGCAGATGCTATCAACGTCACTGCGGTCAACACCCAAAACCCTTACATCTACGCCTCGTCGTTCAAGGCCACCACTTGAACGTACAGATCCACTGTCACTTAGTGTGCGTAAATCTATTGAGCCCACACTGCTGTCAGGGGAGATTCGTTTCTCTGCAGCGATAACATTACCCTGTGAATAGGATTGGGATTGGGAATGGGGATGTGGTAAACTACGGTTCACAATTATATTTACATCTTCTGCTGATGCTGAACCAGGCAGAATTTGACCGTTCTGCTGCCGTTTGACAGGATACTGCTGCTTCTGTGAATCATCATTGTGCTCAGAATTAATTGGAGTGTGGCTGCTGTCCTTAACTTTAATTTCATCGCCCACTGTAACAACAGACACATGACTGGTGTCCAGCAGCAAATGTTCACTGTGATCATGACTACCAGACGCTGTGTTATACGCTGAGTCATCATCAGCAAATGAAGGACTGACAATAAGAACTTCGCTCTCATCCAACTTTCGGACGTGTGTGGCAGCTTGGGTTGGCCCTGTGGCAACTTCAAATCTATCCAACTCTTCTCTAGCACGATCAGTAACCGTTACTATCATTGACGGCGACTGTATTTGTGGTAGTGGTGTGTCACCCAAACTGTCTTCCAATGATGGGTAATCGTCATCCGTAGACGATTCATGTACATGTGTGCTTTTGTTTAAATCATTCGATACTATAACCACTTCATTTTGCATTGTCGGCGTTCGGGGTGCACAATTATCAATAATTACAGGCGGGTGGGTACTGGTCACAACCGTTATTTGACTGACACCAGCCTCTATACTGTTTGGAAGAATCACTTGTTGTTGTGATAGAGTAGACGTGTTCATTGGTCGTGCCGTGGATGTGGGCGAAGCAGATGCATCACTGTTAATGGTTACAAGGGATGTGCTCGAACTTAGAACAGTTCCCGTACTGCTCTTCGCTGATGAAGAAGTCGAATGTACGGAAATAGCCGAAGATGATGTGGGTGATGGCAGTTGTTTGTGCTCCAACTCATTGGAACAATTACTCGATGATGGGATTTGTAATTCGATATCATCTTTCGTTGATGGCGATCGTTTTTTAAATTCCACGGTAATGATATCATCTTTTAATGGAGTTTCTCGGTCTTCATTCAACTTGGCCACTGACTGTTTAACGTCTGGTATCATTGCACATGCTGAACTTACTGAGGGCGGTGGAGCAGGTGCCTTACCCTTTTCTTTTTTAATTATCTGTAAAAATATATGAGCGTCTTTTTGCCCTTGTAGTTATAAAACAAAAACCAACTAACTAACCTTTCTATCTGCATCAGCAGTTTTGCCTGCAGACTTCTCAGTTTCTTCAAGAGCCACACCTTCTGGAATTTGTTGAAGCGCAACAGATTGCTTGTTGGCCGCTCCAGATGGTGGCGTTGTTGTTGTTGTTTTTGAATAATCTGGTGTGGAAGCAATAATTCTATTTGGATTAGCTGCAGCGGCTGTTGCGGTTTGTTCATCCTCTTCAACTTCAGCAGATTTATTAGTTGTGAATATTTTTTGCGAAACGGGAGAGGCACTCCTCCCTCCTTCTTGCGTGATTTTAGCTGATGGAATACTACTTGATTGGGATTGTTCTTTGGAGTCCCTTAATACGGATGTAGGAGTACCTGGAACTAATTGGTAGAGAGAGAGAGAGAAAGCACTCCCGTTATACTTGCAATCATTTATACTTATACTAACTTACGTTTGTCAATATCTTGACTCTGAAGGGAAGCAGAGTCATCGTCCAGGTCGAGCCGGAGCGCCGAGTTGCGGGGTTCCTGTTTTTACAAAACTGATTTAGTATCTACTTTAAATTATTATATGTGGGTATATTTAATAAACCTAACAATATTACTGTGCATTATTAGCGAAATCTACAAAATATAAAGAAACCGAGTTACATAGACATGCATCGTCACATTGTACTCTAGTTTTCTATGGAATATTCGCAGGTATCATGTACAATTTCAGTTTTCTTGGGAATAAAACTTGCTTAACTTGCATAGAATATATAAATATGGATCCTATAAAACTTGCAAAAGTAATTAATGATTATTCAAAACATTGATATGATATATGCTCCATTTCAAGAACTGAACATGTACATAAACCCTAAGTGTACGTTATCTTCAATCATGCATTGATACAAAAATTAAATAAAAATATATAATTTCGAATGACACTTGAAAAAAAAAAAATTAAAACTACATAGTGACCGACATACATATGTATATATACGTATACATTTGCTATTTCTTTTCTTGCATTGCATAGTCCAATGACTTACCAACCCTCTGATAAAGTGAGCGTCGTTTCACTTGACGTTTAAGCTTCTAAAAGCGACAAACATGGGATTGTGTGTGCAGTTTTTATGAAGCGTTTTGCACGAAAAAATTAGCAGCGTGTAAAAGAATTTGTACGGAATCATTGTTAATTAATTGGAAAAGCAAAAGGCCTTAAAAGCAATTGGATAAATGGGTTTGATTCACATTGCGGTCGTTTATTAAACGCCGAAAAAAAAAAATATCTCACCTCAGCTTCGTCATCCACAAGTTCCTCGACAACTTCTGCTTTATATTCAAGCAACAAACCCTTAATTGGTTTAGCGTCAAGATTACAATTAATAAAATTGTGCTGCAACAAAACGTCAGTAGTTGGTCGTTGCTGCGGATCCTGCAAAACGAAATCATATCATAGTTTATACTCAAATTTCTTCTCTTAATTGCATAAGGAAGTTATGCCTGGTTTTCATTTTGCCAAATTCAATCAAATTTGCCAGCATGTTGGCAAATTTCATATGGGAAATTCTCTCTTTTTCTCTTTGACGGCAAATATTACATAGTGAAAACCAAGCATTAGACTTTGACGTACCTTCACTAATGCTTTTTTCAGAAAATCAATAAACTCTTTGCTCCACTTTGAGGGTTGATCTAATTTTGGCGGTTCACTTTTCTGAATTTTAAGTAATACTCGCATGGGTGACATTTCACTGTTTGGTGGTTCCATTTGAGCCAATTCAATCAATGTTATGCCAAGTGACCAAATATCCACTTTCAGATCATATGGATTGTCTCTGAAAGTTTCACATAGAACTAGTTCAGGAGCCATCCAATAGGGAGTTCCGATAAACGTGTCATGTTTTTGCAATGTGTGCTTATTTTTTGCCGATACACCAAAATCAGCTTTATAATTTATTTATAAAAAAAAATTTCAATTATAAGAAAATAGATACACAATTGCAAGCAAAACAAACCCAATTTGACGCCTCCTTCCATGGTGAGCAAAACATTGCCGGCTTTCAAATCTCGATGAATGACTTTACTTTTGTGCAAGAAGCTTAATCCCTCTGTCATATGCTTGCACACATAGGCAATTTGTGGCTCTGTTAATGGCTTTTCCAGCTCGACCATGATGCTATCGAGAGCACCCCCATCGCAATATTCAATAAGCATCTACGATTACATAATAAAAAGTAATAATGAGAGATTCATTGAAATAGGATTCAACATTTGCAGTTACAACAAACAACCAAACACTTATAATAACAATTATGAAACATACCCATAGTTTGTCCTCTATTGAAAAGGCTTCGTACAATTCTACGATATTGGGATGTTTTATTTCTGATAAAATATCAATTTCTACCATGTGATCACTAAGATTCTCTTCATCTTCTAATGTACACATTTTTGCTGCTGCAAAACGCCTGTGCTCTTTGTGTTGCGCTTTGTACACTTTTCCAAAAGCGCCATCGCCCAGTTCACCAACCATCTCCCAAAACTCTGCAGGATCGGTGTCCATTTTTATGTTATTGTAAAGCCGTTTTTTCTTCGCTTCCCCACCACCAAGGTGGAATACTTTCTTTAGATTATTTATAAACGACATTTTGGATTCCAGTTTCGTTTTCCAATTTAATGTGTCTATGTGCCAATATGACTAGCGAATTTCACCTTTCGTCGTTTACACAATCCACGATATAAGGTAGGTACAATATATTGTCTTTTTCAATGCTTTTGTGTTTTCTAATTTAATTAGCAACTATAAAATTAGTTTTTCATGTTAACTTCATTCATCTTACAATCGTGCACCACACCACCGAACGAGTCGAGTGAAGAGCTAGCTCATCGAGTCAGTCCAGTCAGTGTGTAGAATGATTCACTTTACTTTATTTTAACGCATTTTCGATCATTTTTTAAGCACATGAACAATCGGTGAATTATTTACGAACTTGCACACATTTATCTGCATATTTATGAAAAAACAAGTTTTTCATTTTTCAATAAAAAAAAACACAATTGATGCAACGTTGTTAACCTCCGTATAGTATAGCTCCTCAATTTTAGTTAGCGCACATCACACTGATACCACCGTGGAAAGAAGTAACACAGCAACACTAATAGCACTAAGTAAAAAAAAAACAAGAGAAAATGGCGGTTAGTCATAGTCATCCAAGTGAGAGTGAGTAAACCAAAACTATGTCTTCAAAAACAAGTCACTAAACTTTTGAGAGTGAGGAAGGTCGATATATACGCCAATTATGAGCTAAATGCAAATACGTAAGAAACTGATAAAAATTATGGTTTTAGGGCGTAGATATTTTATTAATGAAGTTTTATTTATTTTATCCGACTTTACTCTAAGCGCTATGCTTTTCGAATATAAAACCTACAAAATATTAAAAATCTCCTCAAAAATGCTTGCTTAAATTGAACACATCCTCTGCTTGCGATCCCAACTAGCTTAATGGCTCAATAAACCTTCCTTTTTAAATTACTTATTGGAAATAGTAAATGTTATAAAAAACTTTGAAATGATGACAATAGCTATTTAATTTTTAAAGTAAATACGCACCAATACGAAGAAGTAGATACGCTTTAATATAAAAACACAATTTTAATTTTCTACCAACTTTCAGATTTACCAAATGTATACCGTTAAAGACTCCCAAGTCGATGCAACGGCTAAATTATGATATAAGAATAACTCGGCCGCTTTCTTTCGCTCCGTCGTCTCAGATTTGTTTTTATCTCGATTTTTTTTTAAATATTAGCCATATATATACACAAATATTAAAAAGCATTCATATAATCTTTGTATATCGGCGTAAAGTAAAAGAGGCAAAAGTCTTTTTTGGTACAATATTCTCTAGCCCGTCAGTATCGTAGATCGTACAAACTTCATTCTTCATTGACTATGTGCAGTATTGTTCGGCTCTCGTATAGCTTGTATATTAATTTGAGCTGGTACAAACCAAAAGTTGATTGCCCTAGCTGCCTTCAAGTGAGTCTAAGGATTTGGTTGTAAATCTTACTTTCATTATTAGTAAATAATATTATATACCTACCAATTTAAAAACACAAGTTTTTGAATTTTAGTTCTAATTTAATTTTTTTAAGTATATCATATCATTCCAATGAAGTTTTTTAAGCAATTTTGTGATTTTCATATACATAAAAAATCAAAATCAAATTTTTTAACCAAAGTAATTAAGATTTGTGTATAATTTTCTTTCATTATTAGAAAATATGTGATTAAAAAAAAGATGCAGGATATTTTTCTGATTATTCTCCAATTCATGCATTTATTCACATCATCACAGTTTTTGCATTACTGCATTTTTATACAAAACACTATACCGTATTTTTGATCTAAAATTGTACAGGATATACATATGTAGTGTGAGAATGGATGGATGTATCATCAAAGGACTTATTTTTATTTTGTTCTCTAGAGAATCAAAATTCCTAAATTTCTATGAGTTTGAATTTTTTAAAAAAATTAATTTTTAAATAAAAGTGTTCAACGTTTTCTATATTTGTTAAAGATATTTTGATGGTAATTAATGAAAATATAGCAATAAAATGTACATACATTCAAAGGAAATTAATGATTATCAACTGATGGTACGAACCATTTCTTGCCATTTTTTCGTACTATGATGACTAAAACAATTCATAAAAACACTTAATATGCATAGATTCTATGAAGGCCCTTACTATTTTATTTGGCCATATGTCAATGTTTAAAGCGAAAAATAGTCGAATCGTTTAAGAACAGGAAATTACTGCCTTGGTGAGGGCAGAAGAAAAGTTGTGATCATACTAAAAATTATAACCCTGCAAAAAGTACTTTTTATGTGGAGTAAGTTTCCGTGCTCATGTACTGCCAACTTAACAAAGCGAAACTTCCCGTCTGACATCAAAATTGTTGCCTGTCATTTCTTTCCGAATTCAATTTCAGAGTAGTTTTGAGTTCATGGTTTGCAAAGATTGTTAAAGAAAAATATACAAAGAAAAATTGTTTTTCCAATAAGTCACCGAAAGATATAAGTAAGAAAGATGCCATCCTTGGACGTAACTGTGAATAAAGTGATCGTGCACCCGTTAGTGCTTCTTTCGGTGGTAGACCATTTTAACCGGATGGGTAAAATTGGTAATCAAAAGCGAGTGGTAGGTGTGCTGTTGGGATGTTGGCGTTCAAAGGGAGTGCTCGATGTATCGAACAGTTTTGCTGGTAAGTTGTACTCGGATAAGAATTATGCAGGCAAGTCGTTTGGTTTTCTTTCTATTTATATAAATTTTTTTTGTAGTTCCGTTTGACGAAGATGATAAGGACAAGTCTGTCTGGTTTTTGGATCATGATTACTTGGAGAATATGTACGGTATGTTTAAGAAAGTTAATGCGCGTGAACGTGTTGTTGGCTGGTATCACACCGGACCAAAACTGCATCAGAACGATATTGCTATTAATGAATTGATCCGCCGCTATTGCCCCAATTCGGTGCTTGTAATTATTGATGCAAAACCAAAGGATTTGGGTCTGCCAACAGAGGCATATATTGCTGTGGAAGAAGTGCACGACGATGGATCTCCTACGAGTAAAACGTTTGAGCATGTGCCTAGCGAGATTGGCGCCGAGGAAGCAGAAGAAGTAGGTGTAGAGCATCTATTGCGAGACATAAAGGACACAACAGTAGGCAGCCTCTCACAAAAAATCACAAATCAACTAATGGGTCTTAAAGGACTGAATGCACAACTGCGCGATATAATGCAGTACTTGCAGCGCGTGGGCAATGGCAAGATGCCAATAAACTATCAAATTGTGTACCAGCTGCAAGATATTTTTAATTTATTACCCGATATCACAAGCGATCAATTTACCGAAACAATGTATGTTAAGACCAATGACCAAATGCTTGTTGTGTATTTGGCATCTATGGTGCGATCCATCATCGCACTGCACAATCTCATCAACAACAAACTCACAAATCGCGACGCTGAAGAAGGCAAAAAAGCAGATAAAGATGGTGCAGATAAGGAGGCCGCAAAAGATAAGAATAAGGAGAGCAAGGAAAAGGACAACAAGGAAACAAAAGATAAAGAAAAAAAAGCCGATGAGAAGTCGGATAAAAGCAAGGAAGATACTGGTAAAGGTGGTAAAAAATAGGAGCGAAAGAAAAAAAAGAAAGCACGCCGTAGAAAAAAAAAAAATAAGTAAAAGTAAAATTGCAGCAATTCATACAAAATATGCAAGTAAGGAGCGAGCCTAAAACTGAAAAAACAATAGCAAGCAGACATTTGATGTTTTTAATATTAATCTACTACTCACACTTAATTATTATCTATCAATGAAAACCTAAATAAAATTAATACAATTTTTGGAGAGAATTATTTTCCTATCAGAATTGTGGTCTTAATATTGAAACAAATGTGTAACGTATTGGTTACTGATCATATGACAGTCTTTTTGTTCCTACACTTCGTACCGAATAGTTTTTCCTCTTTCGAAATAAGTTATCCGCAATTCCAAATGTCAATGTTTTTCTATTTTACTCGTTCAAGTATCAGTTTAAGTTTAATTCCTAGTGTGAAAATTTAACAAAAAATAAAAATATGTAATTAAAACTATATTTACTCTTTTTTTTAATTTCGATGTGTTAAAATAACATACAAATAACATAACGAAATACTCAGCCTATTCCTAAATGTTAGAAATATCTATCTTTTGAAAAACGAAAGTATTACTTTATTACCCATTTACACAGATATATCTGCACTTTATGCGCGAATATCTTTATAATGTTTCTCATCATCGTCCTTGTCCAACTTAATAGAATATTTCCCAATTAGTGAACCTTCAACATCAGCTTGGCCATTAGCATTGAATTGAGGACCGTCACCAATTTCCTGGGTATCTTCTTTGACCACTCTGTACCCATTTTCATCAGCTTCATAGAAAACAGTACGCATCACATAGCCATCGCTGTACGAATACATTCCCTTCACTTTAGTGCCATCGCGAGTTTCTTCTCGCTGAATAGCTCCATCGTTAATATCATCATTAATTTTACTGTTGAATGCATACTGAGCACTTTCATTTTGTATACGTTCTAATTCAGCCTTTTCCAGCTCCTCAGCTTCAGTACGATCCTGCAAAAATAATAGTAACAAACACTTAAGTAAGTAACAAAATTAAACAGCAGCAAAGTGTATATTCTAGTACTAGTCGTTGTAATTAAATTATTCAATTCAAAGATAATCAGCCTTATTCTAAATACTCCCGAAATAAAATCCCGGGAAATTTTGTTTCTTTCCCCCGTATTTCTAAAGAACAAAAGGAAAAGGAAACAAATAGGGCTGAATATCACAAAAAAATAATTGGAAAACATAAGCTTGATTGAATTAAAAGTTTGATTATATATTAATTATAAATTAGAGTAGTAATTCCAAATTGAAGATTAAAGAAGTTCCAATGAAAAAAAAATAATAATAATTTAATATATAAATATTCAGGGTCTCCTGTAAAAACAGGTTTGTGCAGTAATAACAATGGCTTATTGAATATTGTTATTGAAAGAGATGGTATGGTGGTATTTAGTCCGCTACTATTGCTACTGCAATTGTTATATATTTCGCATGCGTATGATATTGTAGAAATGAGGTATGCTTCAAAAAGATCAAAAGTATATCGTGTTTTAAATTTTCTTGATGCGATCGTGCTTTCCGAGGCGGTGCCGAGTCTTATTGGATATAATATATGTGCTACTGTATTATTTGTAATAAATTTAAACCAATATGAGCAGTTCAATATATTAATAGAAGTAATTGTGAGATCATGAGTGGCCGTACCCTTGTCCTCCACTGTAAGCTAAGTTTTTATACCAAAACAGATAAAAGTACACAAACGTATTGAGGATTGCAAAAATATATTTGTGGCCTGCCCATCGCCCCACCGCTGAACACGCTCATGTATGAGGCATTAATTAAAAATTAAATCTGAAACCACAAAGTTTCTCTACTCAGTTATGAAAAGATTGACATTTTAGTTAAAAGCTTGAGATGTAAGCAATTTCACAAATAGTTTTCGGTCTAACCGACACACATATAGCATCTACAATACTGGTATTGTGAATAAATAATTTTTATTAATAAAAAAACTAACTAGCGTAAATTCACACACTTAAATATTTTCAAATTGTAATATTTTGTATGATAAATGTAATGTGAATATGCTTCTGATTACGAAATGAATAGCGATAATAGCGTTAATAGAGTATGCAAGCGATTGTCTCAACAAATTTAAACTCAATTACAAACATAATAATAAAAACAGAAGATTTTTCTTGCGATCACTTCAGTCGATCATTTGAATCGCGAACGTGAGCAACATCAAGTTTAATTCAAGCTGCGAAATGAGTAAATATTGCGAAATATTAATTAGCATTTTTAATTAAGCATACATATATGAATATTCATAGCAATGTATACATATATAAAGATTTTAAATATTTCACAGCAAATAAACTCATCATCACGTTGACCTTGATATTCGCTGTATTTGCTGCTGTGCTTTCAGCAAGTGGTATTTACAAATGCACTAACTTTGATAATACACTTGTATTGAATTAGTTAATATACATGTATATTTTACAGATTGTCCTTCATCGACAAAAGTCTCCAATTGCACACCAAAATGCTTGCAAGATAGTGAATGCAGCGCCATCGGTGGAAAATGCTGTCCAAATCTATGTAATCAACGCTCCTGCGTTCAGCCCAATCTGTTGGGAAACTCTGGCGGCAACACATCCCCGTTCAATAAAAATTGTGAGTAACAAATTTACATTATATTGGAAGTGAATGCGTACGTTTGATTTCGTTAAACACATTTAATCACTTTGATAGAAAATATAGAGTCATCAAGATTACTGTAATTCTGATAAAAATGTGTTACTATAATCAAATTCCAAAGAAACATAAAAGATAAAGTATTCCCTCTGAGAAGACTATTGCATTGTTAAGGTTTAATTTGGGAAAACTACACTGTATCTATAAATTATCTTCGATATGGCCTTGAAGTAATATATCTATATAATGGTTTTTTGCCAAACGGCAACAAATAAATATATGAAGATGGAAGCTAACGTAAAAATCCAGTATTTTGTAATTTGATTGCCTCATTTGAAGAAAATGATAAAAGCACTGTTGCTTTTTAATTTATTATTAACTCCATATTTTTATAACTATTTTTTATGTATGTATGAATCTTGATTTAGCCAAAGATCTGGTGATCTCGGAATCCCAGAGTTTTCCATTCGTAATGTTTCACTTTTAAAAAACTTTCAGCACAAACATAAAAATAAATATATTCGGAGTACGGCAGAAACGATTTTTAATTAAATTTGTATTTTATTTATTACAGCCGGCGGATCTGGTGGTGGCTCGTACTGTGGCAATGTTAAATGCAGCGCTTTTGAAAAATGTGAAAGCGATCGCTCTACCAAACGACCAAAGTGTGTACGCTCTTAACGCTTTTCAAACTTAAACTTTATACATTTTCCATGTGTACATTGCATAATTGCAATATTAAAAAGTAAACAAGCACTTATTTAAAAAAACGTTGCACAAGTCTTTTTTGTCACTCACAACTGGTAAAGCAATGGCAGCACCCAAGAGACACCCAATCAATAATAATTTAAACATATTTGAAGAATTTGATATTTTCTAAATATTTGTATGTGTGGTATCAGCTTTCGTGGAGCGATGTGTACGTCTCAGATAAACTTTGAACTATGTCTTAGTACATGCAGACATTCTTCGCCTTTATATACACCATTCCATCACACAGTCCAACCAGCAAGCAGCCATGGAGTAGAAAACATGCTGAAATGGTAGATGTTGGCTTCGCTTACATGCATAGTGTGTGGTTGAGTGGTATGAGAGTATGAGCAACACTGCTGTTGCTAGCTGTATAGCTGTTGCGAACTACTCCTGATAAAAAATTCAGGTTTTGCTCAACCTTTTTGTTTGTGTTTTCGTTTGTTTTTTTTTTTTTTTCAATAAATAAATTTTGCAACCTTTATGTTGTTTGTTGCAGCCAAATGCCGGTCATCAAAAATAAAACTTTACATACCCGTCCCTACTTATTTTGCGCATCTTAATTTTGATGAAAATTTCGAAATTTCATTAAGCTTTAAGATTGTCCAGTTTATTTTTTGTCCAAATATCAATTTAAATTATAAAATTGTTGATACATAATCGTCACACTATAAGCATTGGTAACTTATAGTCGTGTTGCGCATGCGCATAAACTAATAATAGCTATAACTTTTTGACATGTATTATTTTTCAATATATTGAAATAAAGTAATATAAGCCCTTAAAAACAATATTTAGTCTGGCTTCATTAGTATATGTATGCCAATGATGTTATCAGCTTTCATAAAATTTGATCCACTTTTACAACACATCATGCTTCCAATGTTGCGTAATTTTTATCAAGGTCATCAACTGGCCCGTGGCCACCATCGTACAACAACCACCTCGATTAATATCATCACCAGCACAACCAGTTAGTACTACAGTAGAATTCCGATAATTCGTAATCACAAGGGACCAGCAATTTTTTACGAATTACAGCGGTTTTCGATATAACGAGGTTGAAATAATAAAAATGCGAATAAACAAGCTTGTTTTTTCTGTATTTAATAGAAAGAAAAAACAAAAACAAATATTTATTTACCTGAAATATGTATGTACAATGTACATTGCTGTAATTTTTTGTTGTTTAAGGATCTTCTCGCGTTCCATGTAGACCACAAAAAATACAAAAAGTTCCATCAAAAAAAGTGAATGGTAAACGTAGCGGAGCTGTCTACGATGATTAATTTTTTTCGAATCATAGTTTCATAGAATTTGACTTTGCATTACGAATTATAAGAGGTTGTCAACAATCAATTAAGATCCATAAGAGGTATTGAAAAAAGAATAACTATACGAATTAGCGAGCGGTTCAAAATGTATGGAGTTTTTGCGAATTAACAGTTTGTTTCGAATTATTGAGATTTTCGAATTAACTCGGTACGAGTTATCGCGATTCTACTGTATATATGTAGACGCGATATACTTACTTTTATATAATATATAGGGTTGTACATAAATATTATCTACTGTTCAATCCAGCACAATCATCTGTCACTGTTATTTTGGGATACACAACCAGCCAGTTCGAAGATTTCCTGTTTTTGTTCGTGGGTTTTTATTATTGTCGTTGTTGTTTTTGTTATTGTACTTTTTGCAAATATTTTACAAGTCTAATTGCGATTTAGGCAGGCAACTAAATGCTGCAAATAAGTAATATCAATTTAAGGGAACATTTTTAGCATTATTAACAGCTAATAGTTGGATATATTTAATCATTGGTTTACTTATGTATGCATGCATATACATTGTACATATATTACATTATGTAATTTGGCTATTTTTATGTACAAAATAGCAAAAATAAACATTTCACTCCTAATACAATGGTTGTCACCCCGCCTTCGTTTGATTATCGATACTATGTGAACATATAAGTAGACATGGGTATGTTAAGATAGCCAATTCCACTGAAATATTTATATATCTATGTACCTATGTACTTATATATATATTTCATTTTAAGTAGAAATATGTACAAGTACATATAACTACTCGTATTACATGTTTACATTTTAATAGTAGCTTTGTTTCATAAGCACAATAGTCCCTTTTTTAACGTTTTAGTTAGCGTTTATTGTATCTAATGTGTATTTGAAGATGTAAGGCTTGTAGATTTTAATTTTACACTAGAAGCTATTGCACTGCAACAAATGAGCTGGTAGAAAATATAAATAGACATGAATTACTAAGCAGATGGCACCCAATTTCCTTGCTTTTGAATCATTCCCAATGCTTTTAATCGTTTAGAAATGGTTGATTGATCAACTCCTAAAGATTTTGCAAGTTCTTGTCATTTGACATGAATCTTCTTCGACTAATGCCTTCAATTCTTCATCTTCGAACTTTTTCGGGCCGCCTGAACTTTTCTTGTCTTCAACATCAAAATCACCACTTTTGAAACGGGCATACCACACCTGACACATTCTAACGTCTATAGCACAGTCAGGATAAGCTTCAGTGAGTAAACGATGTGCTTCAGTTGCGTTTTTCTTTAAATGGAAGAAGCAAATTAAAACTTCCCGCAAATGTTGTTTTGTTGGCACGAAATTTGACATTTTCAGCTATAGTAAAACACTTTTGTAAAATTATGAAAATTATTTGACAGATCAATTCTTATAGTATTTTTGACGCTCTTCGAGATAGAATAGCTGTCAATGTCAAAAAAATTTTTCGTATGATAGATATGAAGTTAGTCACAATTACGAGTTTATACATTCATACTCCCAATACAATAACTAGTTTGCTAAGGAAGGGATTTTTATTTGGACGAAAATTTATATTTTCCCGGCCTGAAAACTCAATTTATCGAATATCGAAAATAGAATTTTTTGGTCATATACTAGGGTTGCCATTTCTAAATTATCTAATTCCGGGATAAACTACCAAAATTTACATTTTTCCCCCTAGGCACACAATAGACACAATTTTTTACGTATAGTTTATAAATTAAATTTCAAAAAATATATAATTTGCAAAAAATAAAAACAACATGCGTTTTATTGTTCGTTTTGTTTCGTTCCCTCTTCTTTTGTTAGGTTCTTCAATAGATTATAGTATTTAATCAGGGTTGCCATTAAGAAGTAAGTACTAAGTAAATTTCAGTTGAACCGTGGCCACCGAAAACGAAAGAAAAAATGCGTTTCGGGGTAAAAACCGTTGTTACTACAAATTTGTAGTGCGTTTACATAAAAAAGTGATTACATACCTCAAAAATTTAGTAAAAACAATTAATGTTCCCTCGCCCAAACGGATATAATCCCTTAAATAAACCTGCAATCATAATGTTAATAAGAATTTTTAAATTAATCTCAGATTTAAAATTATAGATATTTACTACTGTAACTGAAAAGATTTTATAACAATTATAATTTTTAATTATAATTAAACAATTATAAAAATTAATTATAATTTCCTTATACAGGATATCCATAAACAATCAAAATGTTTAAACCCCATTCATGGTGAGTTCCATTTATCATCTACTGCATCGAAAGAGAAAACTTAAAATTAGTATTTGCGGAGCCGCGTTTGGAAATTGTTCAGCTCCTTCATTATCAGACACATCTATACATTCAGGAGCCCATTTCAGGCTCTTATTTAGTTTCGCTTCACAATCGATTACGATCTTCGATAAATTAGCAGCATTTTCTAGAGCTTTTAGCTCAGCCGCCCTATACATTTTGTTCGATTATCCCAGACTATATTCGAAATCGCAAAATTTTTGTTTAAAAGACTATCTCCAAGAAGTACCTGGTCTTGTTGTCCAAATACCAACCAGAAAAGATTTCAATTATTATTTTAAGCGTATATTCATAAAAAGTTTCCTCATAAAATAAGAGTTCACTAATTTATGAAAAATTTTGTTCAGGCTCTTAAATGACACGCGATGTTTATTTAGTATTCATACATATGTATTTATTTTATATTTTTTTATAACAGTTTTCAGAAATGATGTACTGGATGAAAAAAAACAGATATTTGCAAATTCGTATATAACTACTTTTATTTGACAAAGAATATACTATTCATTTGCTCTCACATTTCATATACTTTTAGACATCTCAGAAGTGACCTTCTTCAGTTTTATAATGCACACGTCCAGTCTGATCAATCACTCCAGTAGTTTGGACAATATGTCCCGTGGTACCACCACTACCACTGCTACCACCAAAACGACTAGCAATACTTCAGAAAAAATATTAAGAAATTAATTAAATTAAATAAATTTAAATTTGAAATTATACGTATAAATGATATATGTATATATAATATGTTTATATACACTTGAGCTTGTTTTACACAATTTAATTTTACTTACAATTATATAATGATAAAAAATAACTGTGTAAAAACTGATTCTTACCCCAACGCCGCCCCAGCATCAGGAGTGTGTTGAACAACCTGCTGACTTGTGAAATAAGCCGGGCCTCCATCAGACGACGACACCGACGATGATGAAGACGAAGAAGAGCTTACAGTTTGTCTACGTAAGCGTCTCAAATAGTGTGCCGTCTAGAAAGTAGAATAAGACTCAGATTTTTGTTGGAGTTTTTCACTAGTTTCAAATCGAAAAATTTTGTATACTAACATGTGGGCTCACGGGATGCAAATCAGATTTGTGTCCTTCAGAGTCGAGCGTGTAGAATGCCTTGGGAATAAAATTAGCAGAATCTGCAAGCAAAAATGGCTTTGAAATGTTTGTTCATAGTATAACGTTAATGTAGATGCTCTATAAAATCAAATAAAATCATTTTGAAACTTTACAACTGGACTTGTGCATCAAAATATATGTGGCAAAAAACATAAGTGGCAAAAAAAAAAAAATAAAAAAAGATAATAAGACTTTAACTCTAACCAGGGAGAATTGCACATTCGACTTCTAATCCGGAAAAACAGATCGATCGATTATAAAGCCTCATTCAACAACATGATTAGGGATCACTTGTTATACTTTACTAAATAACATTGACTACCAGCGCAGTGTTTTTGATAACAAATGAAGCTTCAAGCTGCTTGCATACGCTGATGGTATTGACATCAGCGCAGCATTCTTCAGAACTAACAAAAATGTCAGCCTTGAGATTAAACGAAGAATAACTCTGACCAGCAGTTGACACTAACGACTCATTAGGCAATAAAGAAGCAGATCCCTCTCTCGATAGACGAAAATAACGCTCTATAAGTTCCTCATCCTTCCCGTCCTAATGTATGAGGTTAAGACGTGAACGACGACCACCAGTGATGAGAGGCACAAATCTATGGTCCAATATGAGTGGTTGACGTGTATCACAGAAGGCTGAGCTGTATAAGTTGTTGGTGGATGCTGGCGTAGTCAATCGCATAAAAATTTAGAGGTTTTGCTAGGTAAATATTCTATCCCAGCCACGGTGGTATAGAATACGTACGTACAGAATCTTCGCTGGAAGGACCAGGTACAGGGGACCCTGACCCTGTATTTGGCCTCACCAAATCGCACACGCATAATAGTGGTGGAGAAGATCGGTGCTAACGCCAACTAAGTAAGTAAGAGAGTAAGTAAGTTATTTGGCTCTTATTTAGAAAACTTTTTACTCTTACTTTTATTATAAAGCATTTTACATATTTATTATTCCTTCAATACATATGTACATAATAACTACTATTTTTATCTACATTTTAATATATTTGTATACAGTATTTGCTGTCAATAATTTTCTTTATTCCAAGTTTTGACGTAAACATTAAATGTTTTGATTTATAATTAGTTTATAGTCCCAAAACATTTAAATTCAAGTATTCTAATCTAAGAAAGTATAAAGGCATGCCATCTTTTTAGCCGTAATAGTTTTTTTAAAGCATAATGAAATAGACGAATTAATCAATATTGGGGATAGTCAGGAATAGCGATAGAATAGTGTTTTTAAGTTGGAGAAAAGGATTCATGTAGCTGTACTGGAACAATTTCAATCTAGGACACTACTTATCATAACTAATACCCTTTAACTTTCGTATACTTTGTATATAGTTAGTTTTAAATTTAACTATTACTTATTATCAGAATTGCTTATTGTTTTATAAAACAGGTTGCAAATAAAAATTGGAGTTAAAAAAAAATAAAAAAATTTTGTTGTTAAAACTTAATTCAGTTGTAGAATCTTATGAAAAGTCATATTGCATTTTTTAATAAAATGTGAATTTGCGTTGAAAAAGAGAGCCTAAAAAGTGTGAAGCTGTGAATTTTAATATTCATCCCTTCTACAAAGTTTTGAATGCGCTACTGAATCGTTTTAACTTTCTAAAAAGCAATTGAAAATAACAATGGATCTATAAGATCTAACTTGAATAAAGCAAAAATAAATAATGCTATTGGCTGTGTGTTTAAATACTTCAATCTTTTATGGTTAACATGTGTTGGAATAAATTTTATTCGGGTTTTATTATTTTTTTAACAAACAATAAAATTTCATTAGCCCAAAGCTAATTAATGTTGTTGTTTGCGCAAATCATATCGAATTCACAGAAAAGAAAAAGAAGATTTTAACAACAAGAAAGAAGATGGATGATGATTCATACAAAACAAAAATTTCACGACTTACAAGTTTTTCTTAAATTGCCAGCGAAACCAAAAACAAAACCAGTTTAACATTATTCGCTAGGATGACGAATATGGATATTCAGCTAACTTTGTTTCCGATGTTTCAAGTTTCAAAAATATAAATATTTACTTACTTTATAACTAACTATTGTCTTAATATAATCACAAACTATGTATTGTTTTAGCAATTAATTGATAAATAACCAAAATTTAAATAAAGTGCTGATGTAATTTTCCAATGATTGAAGTCATACCTGGTGATACAGCTGAAGCCATGGCCAAAATGACGGCAAAACACACGATACTCAAGGTTATTTTCATGGTAATTTTTTGTTCTTCTGTGCAGATATCTTCTTAATAACACAGATATTGTGCGATCGGAAATCGAAACTAAACTGAACAGAGAAAAATATTTAAGGCTCACAAAACAAAAGACTTAAGATTCGAACTAAATGTTTCTGTGAATTTTTCGCAACTAAATCGTTTCTAAACGTAGAGTGAGAGTTTATATACTTAGCTTGCGATGATAATGACCAGCATCACCACAAAAGCTACTACAGACGTAATAGAAAAGCAGAAGCGCTCTAAGACGAATTCATAAAGAAAGGTAATGAAAAGAACAAACACAGAATTTGATAGTAGTGTGCGTGCAAATTTTAAAGCTTCTTTTGAAGTTTATGACGAGATTTATTTCCTGTTTTCCATACTCATGCCTTTTCTCTCTCTTTCTCAATATTGCGAGAGTACAAAACACATTTGAGCGGAAAAGAGACTATCTCCACTTAGCGATTTTATCTAAAGAATAAAAAAAGACGATTGGATTTGGCATAATGAAATATGTTATTAAAGGCCTGGTTTCAACTTCGGTGTGTTTCAAGATTATACTGAATCATTTCATCGAATCATACGAAAAAATAACAGTTTGTAAAGTCTTGACCATGCAGGCAACCAAATAGCTTTGCTTAATCCTAATCTGAAATTTTTCGGTCATTTATCTTATCTAGTAAAACTTTAAGCTACCGGGGAAAAATTACTTAGTGCACTATGGTGCAGAAACCCGATTAGGCGGCATAAAATCAAATAACCTGGAAACATATATTACTGGCTGAGCTGATAGCCCTGGCAGCTAGTGCTTAACTTTAAGTTAGTTTTAAAATTTATTTTAAGATTAAAGAAATAATAATATATTACTGACCCACTTTTCACACAATCAAAATTTGTATTTGTATACTATACCTTAGGAACTGTTCAAGGGGTGTTGATGAAATTTGAAATGAAGATGCAAGATGTCAATATCAAAGGTCATGCAAAAAATTTTGGGAATTAGATAACTGAGAATGGAAACTCCAATTAAAAAAAAAATTAATCGCATATTTTTCTATTTAAAATTCATTTATTAATTTGATAATTATACATTATATTGTTGATGAAAGAATTAAAACGATAGTTTAATTGCCAACTTCATGAGATGAGAAATACAGTGACTTACAAAACTGTTCATAGCCCAACAAATTTTGGGTACACGACGAATGGTTAATAATGTTGACAAATTGAAAAGTAACAGTATAGTTAAATTTCTACTCATCCGGATGAACAAAAGTGGAAACAGATTTTTTAAAGCAGATTGTGTCTTCAGATTCCAAAACCATGGAATTTTACGGCGATCCTGCCCAAAATTTCAAAAGCTGTTTTGAGAAATAGTTGTGCATAAAAAAAAGTTTCCGATGAGTTCAAAGTACGAAAAAATTATGTTCAAGACTGCTTTGATGAAGATGTTCTAAAAATCCGGTCCGAAATTAGTAAAAAACCTATTTTCGTTTCTATTGATGAAACGACCGACAATGCTGGACGTCATGTTACCAATGTCATTGTTGGCCCATTAGTTGATAACGGAACTGGGTTCAACTCTAAGCAAAATACTAAAATTCTTTATTCAACTTACATCTAATCCTGTAATTAGGTGTTTGTTTAACCTAGGCGATCAGTCCACTTTTATATAAACGCTTTCAACAGTATTTATCATATCGGTTTTTTGGTCCTATCGACTTACGTCACCAAGATTGTGCAAAATGAAATTGAAATGCAAATGCAAAAAGTGGATTTTTTGACATAAGGCACAGATATTTCTAACCTATTCTAATAACATGAAAAAATCAAAAAAAAAAAAAAAAAAAATCAGAGAATGTATTGCAGGCGATTAAACTCAATAAATTTTCAAAAAAAAATATATTCAGAAAATGTGGGATTTAGAGTTATTCACTTAAGCGATCATAACCAGACATTTTTCATTGATTACTTTTTTCGTGGCCACAGGATCAACTGTAAAATGTAATTTTTTAAAAACCTGGCCTATTTCCATCAATATCTTGAATCGCTTAGCCAGTGAAAGATCCAATTAGATATCTTTGTTTGCCATCTCAATGTATTTCATTTGGTATCAAGAACATATATTACTAGCTCGAGATATGATTTCTAAAGAATAAAAAATTCGAAAAAATTACAGTATCTCAAAAACTGTAATAAAAAGGAATTTGGACATTGATTTTCGAATTTAGGGGGAGAAAATTCGCTAAAAGCCCTATCTCATAAAATGTTCATTTTTAGTAGAAACTATTGTTATCAATAGGTACAAAGTTCTTTAGGACACGGTGCATATCACCAAAAATAATTGTTATTAATGTAGAAAACATTAGCCAGTAATATTTGAATGTTCTATAAGCTATATTAACGACGCACACTATATGAAAGGCTTTAAAATGACGAAACAGAAATATGTTACGTTACTAAGGGGGAGGGGGTGGTACGTTTTGTTACGTTGCGTTACGACCAGGTGAGGAGGGGTCAAAATTGCGTTACGTAATGTGTAAACGGCCCCTAATACAATCTTCAGAAATGTACAAAAATTTTTTTGATCCAATTACGTGGCTGCATACTTGCTGCTAAGAAATAATACTAGTTAACAGATCCTTAAGATGAATATTCTTAATCATTAGATAGGCACTCATTTTTATTTTTCAAAATCTTTTTGCATTTATTACTATCATTTACAGTTTCTGTATTAAATTTAACAATATTACGTTCATCTTAATTTACATTCGTATCATAAAAATTGGTTTTAATTTCTTACAAAATCCTGTTTCTACAAAATATGTTATTTCATTTCATTAAAAGTAACTTATTTTTTAGTTTTTTTGTCAATCGTTAGATTTGCAAGTTGCTTGAGCTTGTTTCAGTCTGAAGTCTAATGAAACAGTGGTTTCTTACTAAACAAATAAAAATATATTGTGAATGGTGTGTACCTACATAAAAAATTCTTCATGTATAAAAATATATAATTAAAATATACAATCTAAATATACTCTGACTCACATAATGCATTTTTGTTGCAGCTATTTCAAAACACAATCAGCAAAAAGGACGTACAATTCGTTTGATGTTAACTTTTAAGTTACTTAGATGAATGATATAAAAATAATAGATTCAGATTGGAAAATAATATAAAAATAAATCAGAAATAAATTATTTACGAGGAAAGTACATACATATTTCACTCAGAGTAAATTTTGATTTTCAGTGTATATCCATATATGCTTAATAGCTCTATTAAAATTGTGTACAATTAAATGCAACAGCATTTGATTACATGAGTTATGTAAAATGCAAAACATATTCGTTCTTTTTCATTACATTATTAAAAAATTTTCGCGAATATGATTCATCGGAAGAACAAGAAGAGAGCTGCTAAAGTCTCGAATGTGACATACAAGTGAGTTGAATTTATTTTACCTTGGGCTTCGCTGGGCTTAAACTTTGATCAGCTTCAGGTAGGTCGCTTTCCTTCTTACGTTTCACCTTCTCTTTAGGAGTTTTGGATTTTTTAACTTGCGTCAATTGCTTTGCTTCACGCTTCGCTTCACGTTTGGCACGCAACTGTTCTGTGATAAATGAAAAAATAAGGTATCCCTGCAACACCATAAGACCAATAAGTGCAAGGAAAGCGCGCAACGTACTCTCGCTCCCAACGCCATAGTATAGTGTCAATACACCAATGACCATAGTAGCAAAACGTACAAATACGAAGGTAACATTATTGACAATGCGGACGCTTGCGAATTTCTCATCACGATCAAAAACGCCAATTAACTGAAAGATGTGTGCTATAATTTCACTAAGATAATGCAAGGTGAGCAGCACGACAGCAATACGTTGAAAACTATTTAAAATTACAATGTTCATTATTTTAAGACATGTATATAATCATAATATTAATGAAGTGACAAAAACAGACAACCAATACACTCACCCAAAGGAATAACCCAAGCAAATAACCGAAAAGCCACAAATGGAATGTATAATTTTAGATTGTTGCTCTTCCTTCTTTATTTTTTGAAAATATAGTTCAGGCAGCATATGCAAATAGTAAGCCATTTGTATAACAAAAAAGAATTTGTGGAGGAATGTCATCGGATGATTTGGGAAATCTTCCCACAAAAGGTTGAATTTACTCAAGTATCCTTCACGTAAAATTACATTAGCTCCCCAGAAGAACGATAATAAATAAAATGTTATCAACTGGCCGGACTCGTTAAAAAGTGATAATTTAAACTTTGACAAATGAAGTTTTTTGGAAATTTTCTGAAATTCATTACCAAGAGTTAAAAACTCTTATATTGAATATAATGCAATTTTGTTTATACTTACATCTAAAACGAACTCTTGAATAATAGCATGCATAATTATGCAAGTCAATGTATAGAAGAATATAGCGCAATAATCCTTAATGCCAGCCACATAGGTGAAAGGTTCACCACTATAAAACATGTTCAAAACGTTAGGAATAAGAAATGTTTGTGCATCATAATTTTACTTACAGCGGATTTTCTCGGCTAGGATCTTCTCCTGTAACATTATGGTGTAATGAAATAAAAGCAGTGGCAAAAGGCGAGGTCGACTAAATAAAGGAACAGTATTTCAATTATAATTTTATAAATGAATAGATGAAGATATATTGTTAGCAGTAATACTGAAAAGCGTTTGAATAAAATAAAATAGAGGTTTAAGTTAAGTTGACATCACAATTTCCTGATTTCAAGTCATGCGGCAGAACCAGACACGTCTGCAAAAGTTGCTATCACATTATTTTCAATCTTTCATTTAAAAACGTAATTGACACATAATGAAGGAAATCTAGTATAAAAAGGAAGGTAATGAAGGATACCATTACAGAAAATTAGGTCAATGTCAATTTACATTGATCCTCAATAGACTTATATTCCATCAACTTCCAACATTTGCCAACGTCAACACAACCAGCGATACGAGGTTTTGTTCGTTCACATTCGTACACGAACGAGGGATACGTGGCAATATTGTGATTAAAAACATCCAATTGTTACACTTACCTCATCCATTAAGCCCACTACGAAAACCATGGCTACGCATGAGATGATATCTGCATGATTCTGGATAACGAATTCATGGCTAAATATAGGCGGGTTTTTACTGCTGGACTTACGTCCCATTCCCGGTTTGATAGCCATCGTCTTCACCGATTCTTTGACACGGCTTTCTCTCTTTGCTTCGTCTATATACTACCTGAGGACTTTTACTTCTTCTTTCGCTTGTTGCTTTGACGCTGGTATTTCATTCAACGGCATAGTTGCACAGCAACGTATTGAAATTCGGTCATAATACTTTTAAGAAATGTTTGTGCCTATTAAATACAATTCAGTGCATGGAAGGCCACAAGCTGCGTTTGTTTTAAGGGCGCAAGCATGAACGCCTGCCTGAAAGAGTGAAGTGGGCAAAATAGGTAAATAGAAAAAGGCAAGTTCCTGCCTTTTTCTTACTACCTATTTTTTTCTACCTCTCTCTTTCATACAGCCGTCCATGCTTGCGCCTATGTGAATGATGTGGTTTCAACGATCCGCGTCGAAACCGAGGATAAAATCTAATACAACTCCGAATGCGTTCATTGAAATTGCTCCGACATTTATTTTTGGCTTTGCTTACAACTTGATTGAAATCGAGAAGCAAAAATATAAAAAAAAATTATGGAGTGCGCGGGAAGAGGAGCTCATAGCCGAGGTAAGGACAGAAAAGGTGAAGGAGCTGCGCAAGGCAAAAAGGAAGCAACCATATACATATATGAACAAATGGCGAAAAAGCTGCGGCAGCAACGCTGTATAGTTGAAGTAAAACAAGATACATAACAACGCTTTCTCCAATACACTTTTATTTCTTGCTAAATATTTCGTTTATCATTTTGATTCTCTTCGTATTTAAATTGTTAAGACCGAAATATTTGGCAATAATTATATTAGCCGCCGGCATTTTACAACAAGAAATAAACAATAAACAGTCAAAAGAAATCACAATCAAAATTAGCTTCACAATGTGAACGATTGCAGTTTCGTTCGAAACCATTAGCCGAAACTACGCAATTTCGGTTAGGCGGGAACATAGTATAACTTATTTTCGCTGCCATCATATTTTTTTACCACCAAGCTCTGGTTGCTCAATTAAATTCTCTGACCACACAACAAAACACAAAACGTTTGTTCTGACTGTTCAGCGTTTGAAGTGATTTCTATTAAGAAAGTAGTGCGCTGACTTTGAACAATGTTTACTTCAAACTTGATGAAACTTCGCTACACAGGACACAACATTCATGCATGAAAATTGCATCATTTTTAAGAAGTTTCCCTATTTGATTTTTCACTGCATTTATTTAAACAAGTTTACAAAGTGTTAATAGAAGGATTTGCGGTTACTAAAAACCAAAACTTGTTTGCATGCTCCTGCCTGTTTGTCAAATACAACTGGCGATTTTAATTAATGTTAATGTTATTTTTTAATCTAATGCTTGAAAACAAAACAGGATCATTACTCCCCATCCTCTTTAATAGAAATTTTGAAAAAGCAAAGAAGGAAAAATTTTTAAATGTATTAATGAATGTTCTGCTTTAAAGAAAAGTGGTCTAAATGAAAATTTACTTAAGTGATGATTTGTTCTGCTTTATATTTTTAGTATACTATGAAAATGAAATGTAATTATTAATAATTAATTCATGACTGCCTGTCTGAAAGAGAGAGGTAGAAAAATAGGTAGAGAGAAATAAAAATCGGCTCATAGATGAATGTTCCATGTTCATATTGTTCCGATTTTGCCACTTTCCCTCATAATTTATTAGAAGTTGAATAGGTAACATGAACGCAAACAAACAATGCGCCTGTAGGGCACACACAAACTTCGTTTTCTTGCTATTTTTTTTAAATAAACTTATTTTATTTTCTTTATATGCATGTGCATGACCATTTGTGAATCGACTGAGGACTTTGGTAATAGCACTACTTTATCATCACTATAAGTTTGGTGGTGATGTTACTCATTTTATGAATGGATCTACGAATAACGAATACTACAGAATTTTTTGTGAATAGATTTTAGGATTATGTCTTGTTAATGAAATTCAAATATTTTTATTAAATGAAAACCAAAACGTTTTCGAAAACCCATCGTTCAGTCATTATAACATATTGATATATACTCATTCAATAAGTACCTGGTGCGATGGATAACAGGTAACGAGTACTGTGGTTGTCAGATACGCAGTAGCTTTTACATCACTTTCGTAAATGGAGTTTTTTCATTGATGCGAATTTTCAGTGCACATAAATTTTCTTGCTTAATTGTAATAAATTTAATTATTTTTCCCACTAAATATTTTATTGAAAGTATAAGCAAAATAAAAGTGAAAACATTTATTGGAAAAAATGGTAAGGGAAATGATTTCTATGAGCGGCGGGCGTTGCTGAGTATTGTTGAAATTCACAGACAAAAATTTGCAGGAAATAAATGGCCGATGCATCCCATTGGAAATTAAAATTTAAAGTGTACATATTTTTTCTAAAACTATTGTAATCTTTATATTTGCAACTTTGAATATGAATTGTTTAACAAACAATAATTTTTACTGAAAAAAATGTGTATACTAATTTTGTACTGCAACAGTTCCCGCTCTACCCGCTCCATAAACTAGTTTTGACTAATTTTTATATTTATTTTTATTTTTTTTTTTTTTTTGACAGGGTTCCAATGAAAGAGAATCCCGATCCTCAGAATCTCGATCAGATGATCCAGCAAGTGATGGAATTTCACCGGCTAAGAAGTCCCGTTCCGATTCCGGTAAGTATTTAGTTTAGTTTGCAATTTCCAATTGCCATTTTTAATATACGATAAAAGGCTCAATGGCATTCCATATGTACCCGTAGGTATAACATATGAAATCTCCCTAGGTTAAAAATCTTTCAAATCCATTGAGTTATGTAAAGACTGATTTACTCCCAGATAAGTGTAAGAATTGGTATTTTTATCTAATTTCCAAATCCCGCGAAGTGGATACTGTGAGATATAAAACGAAAGAATCTGAAAAAATAAAAAAATACTTTATCTAAACACACACAGCAAACAATCAGGTTGTAACTAAATAATCGGTTTTTTTCTTTTTGTTCTGCTTAAGTAATTGCAGACTTAAACGCACAATGATGATGTCAGGTCAGGTGAGGTGACATTCTTCTGCTCTGTTTTGTTCTGCTTGCGGTGTGTGTACTCTAACCCATATAACAAATAATATACTTATATTGGAATACCATAGAATGATCGATATATAATTGATATATGCAAGCATAGTACAGAGTCTGAACAAAATATGTAATCAATAAATATTAAGAGTGCATTAAGCACTCTGGCACTTTCCAAGTTAATAGTGAGAAATCGATCGCGAAATGCTTGCCAACAAACACTTGATTTCGATATTGATCGCACATTCAATCAAACGACGAGTATACAATAGATACACAGACGAATTGGAAGAACGCGTAACCTGGACAACAGTCCTCAACGACGAATGCAGGTGCAAACACAATTGTACTTGCCCACAGTTGGTGGGTCCTATGGCGCGCCACATTTTCACTAAACTAATGACGCATATTGATTCTCTTCTCTCTCTTTTTTCTTTTTTTATTTCTTTTTGTAAGCATTTTTAAGTTTCTCTGCCTTACATGATTAACCGATTGAATGAAGAAATGTCATGACTTTCTACACAACTATCGCGACTGCACAATCCACTTCTATCAGCATCGCCTTGTATTCTATTCGCGCGCACTCACAATGGATTAATACTTGTGTTTCGCCCAACTTAATCGTCAGTCACTTCGCCTACATTTACATAAATCCTTGAAAGTTCATAATTATTCTATTTTAACGATAATAAATACATAGACACTATATCTACAAATAGATTTTTATTACATTTTTTAAATATGGATTATGTGGCAAAAATAAGTTTCCAGTAAAATTTTCTAAATTCAAAAATCAGGTACTTTGCTATGATTTAAGGTTTAATTATTTTTTATTGGTTTTTTAACTATATTACCATGTAAGTATTCAATATATATATATATATATATATAAATTGCGAAAATTTAAAAATAGTTGCATATGATTATATTTCATTTGAGGCTTAAACGTAAAATAATTATTATAATCATTAGCAAAAGTAAGTTTCCAGTGCTATATAAAAACAATTTAACAAACAATTTTTTCATAATTACTGTCTTACAAGTTTAACAATATAGATTGAAAGAACATGGTATTCTCTGCAATTAGGCAGGAATCAATTCTTAGTTTTCACATAATTCCTAAGTGGACACTACAAATCAAAAACACATTTCAACTATACTGCCGTACTTATCATGAATTTTGCTCATCTGATATTTTTAAAATTCTGAAATATTTTTAGAACTGCACATACCATTTAATGTTTTTTTGTAAGTATAGTTGAATACATATGTTTTTTCAACATTGTACGTTTATAAAACTTTCTGTCTCTAACTAAAAATTAAATAAAAATGTAGATGAGTAATTTCAGCTAAATACGACAGTATAACTATAATCGGGGACGATCTCTGTAGAATATATAGTGGGCACAAGGTAAAATCAAATCATTTAATGTGCTATCATGATGACCTGGCATGGATCAGACTTCGCAACGGCAAAGCCTTGCAGATAATTCACCGAATATCAAAGGTCTTAACTGAATTACAAATTAGGTGGTTTATTATAATATTTTCATTAACCTTAAACCCCACCAGTGTACCTGACATTCTCAAAAAAGTTCTATTGCTTAACATTTTTATGCTTGGTATAATTTTCTGTATCTATTTGGATTTACATGGTTGGCCACTGTAGTAACCTTTGGGCATTGTACACTAACTACAAAAGGGGCACAACTCGAAATTAAAAATTGTTATGGAAACAATAAGAAAATGTTTTGCTTACCTATGGATGCATGTAAACTTTTTTTTGTAAAATAATATGTCAGTAGTCGGTAAAGCCCCGGTAACCGGGGCTATTTTTTTCGGAAGAAATCTATGAAAAAAAGCCTGAATACCATTCTCTTTATGAAAAAAAAAATATCAAAAGAGAACCAAACTACCCGTTGGTGGTTGTTTTTTATTTGTGTATGCAGATAATTCGTTAGATAATTCTGAGAGATGCCGTTACTCATGTCTTCTCTCTCTCTCATTTATTACTTACTCCCGATTAAACAATGATTTTTACAACGATGAACGCAATGCATTGTTCAATAAGCGAATTTTAAAAAACTTCCGACTCCAATATTTTAGAATTGGCTTAACCGATTTTGAATCTGATAATTTTTGGCTTACCTACTCGTTAAGCTCTTTGAATTGGTATATAGTATAATATGTAGTACTTCTGGATCTTTTGGAATAAGGATGTAGTTACACTAATATATAGATATTAAATATGTATTCTTAGCAGAAACATCTTTATAGTTTCAATTTCACAATTCAATTTTGAATTGTGCCTTTATTGTAGTTAGTGTACGATATTTGTAATAATTTTTGAAAACAGTTATGTATTTGTTTTCTTCATATACTGTTCGGCACAAGTTCTTTAAATAAAAAATCAGCCTGTAGTTCAAAAATTTTGTAACACGTTCTTTTTGATTTTCAATCACTATAGTTATACAACAGTTGCAATTTTTACATTCGTATTTAAAAAACTGAAATGGTTGATCACTGCAGTGAACAGTGGGCATTTAACAGCTTAGTTGTGATGTTTAATTTAGCTTGGTTGTCAATCTTGGTGGAAACTTACTTTCGTAAATGATAATAATTTTTTGTATTTGAATGACGCTAAGGATATATAAAAAGTTCAATGTATAGCAAGAGAAGTTATATTAACTTTTGGATACAAATCGATTGTGGAAACCTATTTTTTTACATTCTGTATATCTTTTCTTCTTTGTTTTTATTTTACACGCAAAGCATTTGATGCAATACATAGATAGCTAATAAAGGTACGGATAGCATTGATAGCAAGCAATAACTAATTCCCTAAAATTAAACAAAATCTTTGTTCGCGGCAAAAGAAAGTATGATTTTTAATTTGTTTTTCAATACCTCAACTCGTTTAAAAGTTTAAAACAAGTTTTCTTAATGTTTCATAAAATTCTTAAATTTATTTTTTTTTACTATTGCTCTCTTATTATCGTTTCAGCGGATTATTTTCTTTTTTTATTTTTTTCTCTTTTTATCTATGAGCAAAGTACAAATGTAATCGTGTCCCAAAAAGAGATTTTGTAAACTCAAACGCTTTAAACTCTGGCTCCTCGCCATGCTGGATAATTTTTAATAAGGTCGTTTCATTATTTCTATTCTATATTTCTGTATACATATATTGCATATTGAAAAGGGATTTGTTGCAAAATTTTAATATTAATATATTCTTATGGCTTCTATTGTATAATTGAAGTTATACTTTTTAAATTCACATAAATATTCGTGTATGGCTTTTCTATATCAGAATTTTCAGATTGTAGCTGAATATATAATTTGTTCTAATTGTCAATATCAAAATTTTATGTTCACATGTGAATTAAAAAGTGTGCTATAGGAGTAGTCATGTTGAATGTGCAGTTTACTATTGATATTAGATGAGAGTTGAAATGTTCATGCTACAACTTAAATTTAAGTAACAACCAATAAAATCAAACTCCAATTTACATTTATTTGTTTTGATAAATATTTCATTATAATTTTTTGCAAAGAACTTTGTTTGCGACATTTATATATATTTATAAAATTATCAAAGCTACATACCAGTGTTGGACAAAAATCGAATTACTAATAAACATTTAGTCATGGCTAATAATAAAGTCTTATAAAATAGAACAAATTTAAATATTTTTCCATAGCAGGTGCTGAAGTTGTGGCTTGCATGAAATTTGGCATACATCGTCAAAATTACGGACACGAAAATAGCAGTATCCTCAGCTCAGCTCATAAAATCATTTTATTTTTATTGTACAGGGTTAAGGGAAAATTGAAATTTGTGAAAAAAGTTTAAAACTTTAAAAAAGAGATGAAAAACGTATGACAGCAATAATATGAGAATCTCAAAGCAAAATCTATCCGAACCAGCGGATAAAAAAGAGTTAAATTTACAAGCTACAAGTTTATAGCTTGCAAGAAATTATGTTAGGATATTTTGTGGGCAGACCAGTCCAAAACCATTTTGAATGGTGGTATTGTTGCCTGTCAGTATTTTCAACGTCCACTCATTGCAGAGTATCGGTAAAAATATATTACAATAATGGTCAAACGCGGTGGCTTTATACTTACGGTATGGAATTTGTGATACTACAGTTGTGGTCCCATATATAAAATTGATGTCCATTATGCCATCAATCAGTCTTACGTTAACATAATGGAAAATGATATGCTGCAATACCACAAACAGGACAATGGCTCAAAGCATACGAGTCCAAAGGCCAAGTAATGATTTTGTACGCTAAAAATTAAGGGTTGGTAACTGTTATTCAAATATTAAGGAACACAACAAAATACCAAATAGTAGTGTTTGGTTCCAAATGTTTCTTATAAAAACTTCAATGAATTGCGTTATTTTATTCGTTATTGGCATGAATATCACAATGCATTATGAAAAATAAATAAGAAATATCCTGGCTGAGAGTCTAGCACGCTGCCATTAGACCACCGATGCGGTAATTGGACCTACAGTTTAACGCCGGAACGGAGGTATGGCAATTTGTTATCACTTGGCGGTTTGCCATTGCCAAACAAGAGCTGTACTTGCACACTTTCGTGTAAAATTATTTTTGTGATGTTAATAAAATACATAGCCTAGTATATTTTCATCGTTCTTTACAAAAAAATCCCAAAACAGCATTAAAAAACAGTTGTCATACAAGACGACCCCTTAAAGCAAATTGCAAAAATTTATTTGTCTGCTCCTCCGACTATTGTAACGAGTAGAAAAAATTTATTTTCAGATTTTTATTTTTTTTTTATTTTAAAAATCCTTCGGTCTAATAACCGAAGCTCGGCTATGGCCAAAAAATCACCTTCGGTTGTGCACTAAAGAGATGTACTCATACACTTTCTTATAATTCTCAATCACTTCATATCGATAGGAATATAAGAAGGTTATGAGAATTATCTACCAGACCAAGACAGGAATCGAACACGAAACCTCCCGGTTGAAAGTCTAGTGCAGTATAAGACACTAGACTATCGAGTCATCACAATTCATTTAGTTTTGAAATAAAAATAAAAAGTTTTGGAATCATTTATAAATTAAAAAATGCTCATCTTTTTTAAGAAATTTGTTGCTGCTGCTATTTTTGTGTCCACAACTGTATATAATAATTTTTAACGCTTGTCAGTTGCTATTCAATTTTCATTTTTCTATGTTTTTTAAAACAATCCTTGTAACGCCATATATATACATGCCTACTTATGTATGTTGTTTAATCTTGATTGTTTTGTGACCCAGTTAATATTATATATTGAGACTAATGACTAAAGGTTTATTCTTTTGTTATGTAGTATTTCAATCCTGATTATTTTAGTCGTGATTGAAATTTTTAACTTTAAACAACACAGTGAAACAGTAAAAAAATGCATGATATGTTGGGTGTAGGTCTAGTTGAACTTAAAATGCTGGCATACTATAAATTTCGCATATACCTAAGTTCGTTTAAAAATTTAAATTTCGATAACTCAAGGAAACTACTCTCTGTTTCAGTCAGATCATTAGATGCGGATTTCAACGAAATTTCGATGTGTAAACAAAACTGTCATTGAACAAAACATTTTAACGAATTGCTATTAAAGTAAAAAACCACGATTTCTGGTTCAGATAAATGGCATAAACATACAAGACCCCCCCCCCAAAAAAAACAAATAAAACGGGACCAAAACGTTATTTTGAAGGAGTAAGCGAAATTTCTTGTATACCAGCTTTTCGAATTCTATCAAGGCAACAACCTTCCTCATGCCAAGGAAAGTCTACTTTTTTTATTTTGTATTGTTTCTAATACCTGTGGATAAACACATAAACCTATCTCCCTAGTATGCAAATAAATCCCTTTTCAATTTTTTTCATACATTCATAGTGTTATTTTTGAAATTATGACTACTACGTATTTTATTTTATGTTAATGTTTTTTGGGTGCTTTTCATTCTTACATTTTGCAGCTTTTGAAAATTGAAAAATGTATTTATTCATTTTGGATGAATTTCATCATAAGCATAAAATTAAAATAGGAGTTATATATCCTAGTCAGTGAATTAACGAACGCCGTTCGCCGCCCGGCAATTGTAAACAAACAAAGTCCGAATAGAGGCGGCCTTGTTACGTCATATGTACCTACCGACAAACCTATCTACTACCCACCCATCTACTACCGTAAGCGCGAAGCTGTCGTAAAAGCATAAAATCGCAATCGCTCAATGAAACAATCCAGCCAGACAAATCGATTGATTTTTATTAATGTTTTTTCTTTTTTCTTTTATCTTTATCTTTCTTGCAGGCGTGAATTTTTATTTAATTTTACTAAACTATCTAATGTTGTTGTTGTTATTGTTGTTGCCAAAGACTACTGGAACGTAAGGCAAAGGGGAAGGGGCTGAAAGCAAATCTGTTTTGAAATCATAGTTTTTATGGCTCAATTAAAAAAAAATCAACTGCAGCTTGACTTCTATTAATGCCATAATCTAATAGCATTTGTAAAATGGACGAGAAATTGGGAAATTTAATTCCCGCATTCATTTCAACGGAGGGAACAACTTCTTAACTTTAAGTTTATTACCTTTTTTATGTATATCTGACGATTCGTCCAGTGGCTTGAAATTATTATCCCACGTAAAGTGAAATTGGAATTTTTCAAAATTAGCCATCATCGTTATTGCATTTCATCACATACAGAAACTTTCTTTACATGCCAGTGACATCAAATTGGCTCTTAAGAGCAACTCGTGTTTTCCGTGATTTAGATGGGGACGACCGCACGACTGTTAGAATAGCAGTACAACAACAGTAGCAATAACAACAATCACTACAAGAAACCGCAGCGCTCACTCACTAAAGCAGTGACTAAATCGGCATGAATTGTTGCGCTTCGTCATGTTGTTCCTGAATAGCCATTAATTTTTGTTCCTAATTTTAGGCAAGTGCTTGGAACCGAAAATTCCATACATTTCGCAGCCAATATACGACCTCAAGCAGACAGGCGATGTGAAATTCGGTCCTGGCACTCGGTCCGCTTTGTTGGGTTTATTGGGCGGTGCTCTTCCAAAATTGTCCTCCGATCAGCATGATACTGTCAGCAAAGCGAAGAAGTATGCAATGGAACAGAGCATAAAAATGGTGCTGATGAAGCAGACACTCGCACACCAGCAACAGGTATAACAAAAATAACTAACTACAAGTGATAGAATCGCTTGAAGTTGGGACTAAACTGCACCCTTACTTTTCTAATCACTCTTATTACCTATGTTTATAGCAATTAGCATCACAGCGTACTCAAGTTCAACGTCAGCAAGCACTCGCTCTAATGTGCAGGTAAGAATATTTATTTATGTAATGCCTGTGAATTCTCTCTTAGTTTAGCCCTGATGTAATCTATTAAGATATTTTAATGTGAATGTGTTCAATATGCTTGGAGGTTAGCATTGCTCGAGTTAATGAGTTGACCTCGAAGTGTAATGGCAAATATGTGCATTTTTGCTGATAAGATCTGAGCTTTCTATAAGCTAGCTGCTTCATTAGCTTTTCTATGCAAATATTCATAACATCTCCTAATTATATTATTGAAATAAATTTTCAGAGTTTATGTTGGAAGTATTTCTTTTGAGCTCAAGGAAGATACAATTCGAGCTGCGTTCCTACCATTCGGTCCAATTAAATCTATAAATATGTCGTGGGATCCTATAACACAGAAACATAAAGGGTTTGCTTTCGTTGAGTATGAAATTCCTGAAGGGGCGCAACTGGCTCTGGAGCAGATGAATGGAGCACTGATGGGTGGCCGTAATATCAAAGTCGGTCGTCCCAGCAATATGCCTCAAGCGCAACAGGTGATAGACGAGATTCAAGAAGAGGCAAAGAGTTTTAATCGGATCTACGTTGCTTCTATTCATCCCGATCTCTCTGAAGAAGATATTAAAAGTGTCTTTGAGGCATTCGGTCCCATTTTGTACTGTAAACTAGCTCAAGGGACATCATTGCATACTCACAAGGGATATGGTTTCATCGAATATGCTAACAAGCAAGCAATGGATGAAGCTATTGCGAGCATGAACCTATTCGACTTGGGTGGACAATTGTTAAGGTAAGTTGTTTGTTTATTTCGCACACATCGTGCAATAATTCCTCATCACTCTATTATCTAGAGTTGGCCGTTCGATTACGCCACCGAACGCTCTTGTATGTGCAGCAACAAATTCGACTATGCCTACGGCAGCAGCAGTTGCAGCTGCAGCTGCTACCGCCAAAATCCAAGCTCTTGACGCTGTCGCTAGCAACGCTGTGCTAGGTCTTTCTGCTGCCACTCCTGCTCTGGGCATCTCGCCTCTCGCTGCAGCTGGGGTAGCGGCCAAAGTTGGAGCTCTTCCAATTGCCGCAAATGCTGGTGCATTGCATCCTCCAGGCTTAGCAGTGCCGCCAACAACTGCTGCCGGATTTCTTCCAGCTAGTGTTTTTCAAACGCCATCTCTTGCGGCGCCTAGCCTGATTACAACTCCCGGTATGCCCAGTGTGACCACAACAGCGCCGACTATTACAACACCAGCTGCTCTGCTCGCTGCACCGAGTGCGGCTGTCGTTTCAGCTGTTGGTGCAGTTGGCGGTGTTGCCGTTATGGGAACAGATACTGCTACTGCAGCTTCCACTGTACCTACGGCGGTTAACAATAATGCCAATGTGGCAGCCGCAGCAGCAGCGGCGGCGGCGGCAGCTGCTGCGTTGGCAAACTCTGAACACATGAAGAAGGCACATGAAAAACAGCAAGAGGAATTACAAAAGAAGCTAATGGAGGAAGGTGAAACGCAGACGCTACAGCAGCAGGAGAACATGTCGATTAAGGGCCAGAGTGCGCGTCAATTAGTAATGCAGCGTCTTATGCGGCCACAGGAGTCGCGCGTCATCATACTTCGTAATATGGTCGGACCAGAGGACGTCGATGAAACGCTTCAGGAAGAAATACAAGAAGAGTGCACTAAATTTGGCACAGTCAGTCGGGTTATTATATTTAATGAAAAACAGACGGAGAATGAAGACGACGAAGAGGCCGAGATTATTGTGAAAATATTTGTTGAATTCTCAAATGCCAATGAAGCCATACGGGGTCGCGATGCTCTTCACGGACGATTCTTCGGTGGTAGACGAGTTGTTGCAGAGCTTTATGATCAGTCGCTTTTCGATCATGGAGATCTATCTGGTTAAATGACTGATTAGGCTGGTCGACTAATGAGATCAAGGACGAATGTGTGTCTCTTCATCTCACACACACAATTACATCTAATAATTAAGTAGCAGCAACAGCAACAACAATAACTAAAATTTCCTTTTTAAGTAGTGTTTAACCATTCAAAATGGTAAAATTCAATAGCTGTCTCAATATGTGAAGCCATTGATTTTATTTTTTCTGCACTCCATTGCAAATTTCTTTGTAACGACAAAATGACTTTAGAGTTTGGTTTATTGCTTAGCTTTTTACGTTTTTTCTTTTAACAAACTATCCGTACCCTGCTCCTGTGAAGTTTCGCATAATAAGTGTATTTGCGATAAAATGATGTTAAAGTAAGAAATGAAAGCTAATTTAATAATATTAATAAACAAGTATTTAATCAATTTAGTAAAATTGTTTTATTACATAATCCATTAATCCATACAAAAGATGGAAAAAATAGAAGGAGTTGTCCCAGTGACTTAAGTTTTAGTCAACATTATTTTAACAATAATGTTCCAGATCAATAACAAAAACTCAAATCCACTAAGAACTACATCCAAAATAACTTCATGAGAACGATATAGTGTTGACATCCTCATTAATTTGATTAGATTGTATGACTTTACCAATTTAGATAATTTTGATATAAATAGAATGTCGATATACTTAAATAACTGTGTTTTAAACGTGATGGATCAATTAACTTACGAAAAAATAACATACATAAAATTACGAAATAAATGGTATGATGCTGAATTAAATCAGTTAAATAAATCAAAATATGAGATATTGAAGATTGCTGCCATTTCTGGTGATTGGACAGAATACTATCAAGTAAAAAAATATTACAACAAACGATAAAACTTAAGAAAATTAACTATATGGAGCAAAAAATATAAATTAACAGCGATGATAGCAAATTAATGTGGAAATATTTAAAATAGACTGTAAATATGTCAGATGAAACAGATTTAATATCAACAATTTGCATTAATGACATTATTTATGAAAATAAAAATGAAATAGATAATGTGCAAAACAAATACTTCATAGACAGTATTAGTGACTGACATAAATGAAAAAATAAAAAAGGTAGAAACTAATTCCGACACCTTATATAATGTAACAACTGTGCTAAAATTCGAACAAACATCTGCTAAAAATGTATTACAAATAGTGAAAAAGTGTAAACAATTATTTTCCGAGGGTGTGATTAAGGACTCGCCTCAGTACATGAGGCACTTCTATGCTAGGATTATAAATCGAAGTATGGAAACTGGGGTGGTACCAGACCTATTGAAGATTTCGACTATAGTTCTTGTTAAAAAGTGAAGAAAACAACAAAACCGGATGGTTCAAAATATTTCTAAACGATCGTAAGCAACGCACGATTATTAACTCAGGCAAATTTTTGTTTGCAAACTCTCGGCTTTGTAGGCGAGAGGGAAAGGGAAGAAAAATAAAAGTTTTCGTACTCGTAAATTTTGCTTTGCTTTCTTCGTTGAAACAAATTTTTTGGCATTTCGTTTTTGTCGCAGTTGTTGTGATTGGGAAAACAAAAATTAAAATGTTTGAAGTGTTCTGCAATGAATAAAATATATCTTTGAAAACCAAATATATGAAAATTTCATGAACTAGCCACTTGAAAGTATATGAGCTAAAAATCCAAGATGAAGAGATATCTGAAGTTGAAAAAATAAAATATATATTCAACACAATAAACAACAAGCCTAAGTTTAATGAACATATTGACAACACTGTTAGCATAATAGCGAAAAAAATTGGATTTATGAAGAGATCGTGCAGGTACTTAACCAGGAAGCATAAAGTCGTAGCTTGCAGGTCAATCATAGAACCGCACTTTATTTATTGTCCGTCCATATTTTTCATAGTACCAGATTCACAAACAAGTAAGTTACAAAAAATCGCAAAATAGAGCAATGAGGTTTATCCTTAATGTACGATACGATACTTCCACCAGTACCATATTTAACTCGATGACCTGTTTCAGTGTAAAGCAGCAAATTTTTTATTTTGCAATAAAGTTTATTTAGAACATAAAACAAATTGCCACACTATTAAAGGGATAATCTGACATATATAAACGAAGTACACACACCACAAGAAAAAAGGATTACTTTCGACTTCCTCTATATAGCACAGAATCAGATAAACAAACTTTTGTACTATAAAAGGTTGAAAAGTCATAATGAGTTGCCAAATTAAATAAAAAATTGTCAAAATATGAATGAATTTAAGAAGAAATTTTCTAATTGTACATTAATGTAGAACTTTAGATAACAATGGGAAGTGATTGTATATGTGTACGTGTATCTAACTTAATTACTAATTATGTCTTAAAGACCGTAAGAAATAAATAAAAAACTCATAATCAAGATATAAATTCATAAAATTCTACAATAAGCCTTCGAAGATGAGAAATCTGTTAATTAATAAAATAGCCAAAAATGTGCAAAATAACGAAATTCTATTGGTTAAACCAAAATACATGTAACAGTAAAAAATTTTAATTTCTTAAATTCATTTCCCTCCAATCTTTATTAATGTTCAATAGCCCCCAGCGAAAATTTAAAGAAAGTAGTTTTTGTTTTTAATATATTAATCCTTCAATTTTTGCATAAATAGATACATCAAAAAATCAAAAAAATCATAACATAAATTGAAAACCTTAAGACATAATAATATACCTCCTCTTAATTCAATGTTTGTATAGCGTTTTATTTTTATGTAAAAACAAAAAAAAAGCATTATTGCATATCGTCACCTAAAATCCAAAAAGCCGTAACTACACAAATTTTCAAAATCGACTTTTTCATTGATTATGATGCAATTGCCAAAACAATAGCAGTTTTATTAATGAAATCCAAAAGACCGTAACTACAAGTACATGAATTTAATAAGGAAATAGACGTATTTGCCGAAAACGAGACGACTCGAATGAAAAAGGAAACAAAATATATGAATGTTTTTAAGTAATTGAGTTATACTAAAAATATGCACAATCAAATTTTTAAATATATAATATTTTTTATTTTATAATGTCTTTTACTCCTTCTGTACGAGCTCTGCAAAAGGACTGTTTTTTAATTATTAATAAAAAACAACAAAAAACTTTTTCTTATTTTTTATACTTGCCGATGACGGAAATTTCACCTCCGATTAAGTGCTAAGCTAAACCGCTTTTACCGACTTTGAAAGCTTGTAGAAAAATATTTTCCACATCAAGGCCAAGTTTTTTTTTATAAATACATATACTAACAAAAAAAAAAAAAAATAGCCATTTCAACCCATGGAAAAAATAGTTTTTCCACTCTCAAACCACTGTGTAAAGAGCTCTTGCCAAGCCAGACGTTCAGTTGAAACAAAATAATTCAATTCATATAAAAGTAGAACTAGTGTCGCACCAATCGGTCAAAAATCACAATCGTACTCGGTTCCTGCCGAAATTTGGTCAAACAAGCTTTTCAAATAAATTTAAAATAGTTGGAATCATGACGAACTGAAATGCGATCAAATTAGATGAAATTTATTTATTCGTAAAGCATTACAAATGCACAAAATTTTCATTTGATGTTCCATCCATAAGTTTTGAAATTTTAAACCAATATCTTCACCAAAACTCATTTTAATCACAAAATAAAAAAACATTTAGATTGTATAAATTATGTGCCGCACTTACATATGTATTTGTGAATCTACTCGTAATATGGTACGCTACAAGACAGTAGATTGCTGTGACACGGCATACGGTTAAAAATATATTTTAAATAAAAAGAAAACATAATTTATTAGCCTAAGAGGATGTTTGTTTTGTTCAAGCAGGAAATACGGAAGATGGATGTCCACTGTTCGAACGGTTTGTTGGCATTGTTCATTTTATAAAGCATCTGCAAGGGTAGCTCCGAATCCGAAAGTCTGCTTAATGCTATGCCAGTAGTATCGATGCCAATTGGCTCTCATAGTATCGAACTCGGACGCAGGAATTCCAGTCTGTTTTAGACTTAATTGGGTACTGTTTTTCTGTGAACACGAAAGAGTTTTACGAACTTTGTATAAAACATGATAAAAGATTGTTCATATTTATTTTACCGTTTCCTCTAATTCGATTATAACATTTGAGTAGTGCCCTGATGGCCAATTTCTTAAACGCCATGATTGTCCGATCTTTTTCTCTGGCACAAGTTCTTCAAATTTGCCATGCACGTTTCCACCGTACAGCAGAAATCTAAAAGAAATCTCAAATATTATTTGAACTCACTTACAAATGATTTAATATTTCCATGTGTGCTTACTCTCCGCCTCTGACCGCATCAACTTTAGTTGGAGCCCGTGTAAAAGCAGTCAACATTTCTGATTTTGTCAGAGCGTTGTACAAATCGTTCGCACTACAATGAAATTCTTCAGTCATTGAAAGTGTTCGCACATCTAATTTACATCCAACAGTATTTTGGGTGGAATTGGGCTTGACTGCACTTGCGTTCAAAGAATTTGAACTACTGGAGAAATTGCGCACAGACGATCCCTTAGTCAAAGGCGGTACACCAGCATTTGAATCCTCTTCGCCCTTCTTTGGCAGTATTAGGTTCTTGGAGTATTCCTCCTTAAGTTCTTTAATGTATAATGCCAATTGTTTACGAATTTTGTCGCGACCAATGTTATACATAAATTGCTTCAGAGTCTCAGATTCATCGTTGGATTCATCGATGGTGATGGTGATTTCAATATCATCCAAGTCGTTTTCTTCAGATAGATTTGGTATGGTAATTTTGCCTTTGTGAACATTTTTACTATTTTTGAGGCACCGGCCGGACCATTTAAGGGTCACCTCCCATTCGTAAAAAAATATAAGTTTTCCCTTCCGGTTATTTACGGTGGCTTCGCCAGTGCACTTGTCCACTGCATCGACATTGCAGCTAATATCGCTTTGTTCTGAAATTGCATTTAAAATCAAAAACTACAATTAAAAATTTGTAAAAGAAATTAAGAAAATGTTATTGCAATTGCGTTTACCGATTGCAAGATTATTGAAAAGTTGTTGCAAGCGGTCCTTAGACCATGGTGTAGCATTTTTTTCAGTCCAATGCCAATTGTTCACGTTGGTTGCATCTGGACGCTCCTCAACAATCCAGCGTGGATCACCCTCACCCCACTTGGCCATTTCCAGATGATGTTTCCCTTCGACAAGTACAAACTTTCTAAAAGCAATTTGTCCTTCAAAGATATATGCACATCGGTATGTTTTCGTGCTGGATAAACTTGTTCTTTTATGAGGTTTTTAAATTATTTCAGAATTTAGATTCGTTCAGATTTTTCAGTTGGAGATCACGTTCTCAGTATCAAAAAAGTTTATTTTTGACGGATTGAGTGAACAGTCCAGAATATTCCCAAATCATCTGACGTTTAATATTTCTTTTCCCCAATTTCAGGGTTGATGCAACTTTGCCTTTGACAGTAACTGTCATAAATTTATTTTCGGAACGCGCCCCAATAACGTTTCAGTGGAAATCATTGCACATATACGCCATATTTGTTCTTTCCGTTTCCTTTTTTTGTGAACGCTGCCAGTATGAAAGCTAAGGGACAGGTAAAATTCCTCTAAAAATAGGAAAATAAAGTGTATTATTGTTCGATTGTGTTGGAAAGTGATGAAAATAATTAAAATGTGAATTGGCTAATGAAATAATTGAAAATTGAGGCTTACGGTTCGAGTTGCGGTGTAAATTCTGTTATGAAAATTGCTTGTGTGCGCCCCAAAGAACTTAATTGTCTAGCTGGGTAAAATCAGTTTTCGTTGTAAAATTCCAAACTTATTAAGCAAAATGATTTCGGATCTTAAATTGTGTTGCGTTTATTTTACACAACACTGTGTCTTGTTATATTGCTACAAGTAATTTGTTTTAAATGCGATGAAATTGACTACGGCCACCTCATTCTAACCTAATTGTACAAATATAATTTTTACCACCATTGCCACTGTCTAATGTATTATTTTTTCTTTTTTTTCCAGTTGAAGGAATACGAAGTTATTGGGCGCAAGCTGCCGACAGAGAAGGAGCCACAAACTCCTCTCTACAAAATGAGAATTTTCGCACCGGATAATATTGTGGCCAAGTCCCGTTTCTGGTATTTTTTGCGTCAACTCAAGAAATTCAAGAAGACCACAGGTGAAATTGTTTCATTGAAGCAAGTGTACGAGACCTCACCAATCAAGATTAAGAATTTTGGCATTTGGTTACGCTATGACTCTCGTTCTGGTACACATAACATGTATCGCGAATACCGCGACTTGACAGTTGGTGGTGCTGTTACACAGTGTTATCGCGATATGGGAGCTCGTCATCGTGCCCGTGCTCATTCCATTCAGATAATCAAAGTGGAGGCTATAGCCGCTAGCAAGACTCGCCGCACACACGTGAAGCAATTCCACGATTCCAAAATCAAGTTCCCCTTGGTGCAAAGAGTCCACCACAAGGGGAACAGGAAGCTATTCTCATATAGAAAACCCAGAACATATTTCCTGTAAGATATGCGTTATACGGTTTTTTGTTCAATAATAACGAATTAAAGAATGCTTAAATTTAGTTGCGAAAAAGAATAAATACAGTTTCTATTATCAATATTATTCGTTTTATTATAATAAAAATGCAATTAGTATTATGTTTTAGAGCGGCAATATGTTATTTCGTAATCTATGATAATTAGCCATCTTCTGAATTTAACTTTTGAGTGAATTTTGAAAAAACCAATTTCAATTTCACTAAACAGTAAAATCCCAAGAAAATTATACAATCACAAAAATCAACGATGGAGTGCGATAAAAGCTAATAATGAAATAATGCCGGAATTGCGATTCAGTTTAACTTCACATTTGAAAGTGAAATAAAACCTAGCCTGCTGACAAGTGGGGGAATATCGCTTTTGTCTCACCACCACACATTTTTACAGTTTCTTCGTCTAAAGCCGTTTTGTCGCAAAGAACAGAAATCAGTACATTTGCGACAGAATTCTGAGATTCTTGTTCCAAAAGCAATAGAATCGGAATTCAGAAATAAGCACTTTTGACTTTTTTCTGTTCCTGTTCTTTACAACCCGGCTTGAGACTAAAAGCTGCAAGAAACTTTAAAATGGAATACAAATAGTTCCATAAAACTAGTTTCCAAGTCTAATAGCAGATCTAGATGCTATATATCTTAGGTCTCATTTTAGCAAAAAATGGGCAAGCAATTTAAACAAAATCGAATCTACAGGTATAAGAAAATGCAGCTTTATTCAGGCTTTTTTACAAATTGGCTTTATTGAAAAAAAAACTCTTCCGTTTTTCTCGATATTAGTATGAAAGCAAATAATGGATAAATCTATAAAAAAAATAAGAATCAGTCTAGTAAATCGGGAAGAAGAGAGCTATGCTGGTGAAACAACCTGATTGTTCAGACATGGAGAGGGTGAGGAGAAAGGGGTATTCCCCCTCTTGCCCTCACAGTTGACAGTTTCCAAAAACAAGTTTCCTCGTCTACAAGCAGACTTACATGTCGATGGTCATACGTTGACCCCTCGTATGTAGTTTTTCACCACTTTTGGAAGAGACGACAAAAAATCAATAAATTTACATGAAGAATATGTAAAATTGGGTTTATTTTTATATATTGTTCATAGACATTTTTGCGTTAAATGGTGAAAAAGTACTTACGAGGGGTCAACGTATGACCGTCGATGTGTGATTTGTTGTTGATGTGAAGCGATGTTGGCTCTAGTGGTCAGATCTTTATGAAATTTGGAAAATATTTTCTCATGAGCATGTACTTTTATAAGTTTCTGTGGAAAATTGCCGGCCCTCTAAAGGTTAAGCTGAAATGTTACATTTATTACTATTCACTTAATATACTGCTCGTAATATATATAAAAATAAAATAAATAATTTTTAGTTATACATATAGTTTTAGTAATTTCCATTTCACAGTAAATTGTTTTTGTAATTCGCAGGTCTCCGCATACTAAAACAGTCGTTTTTAGTCCGTTTGGACAAAAATTGTTATTATCATTTTTGAAAAAAATTATATTTGTTGGTTAGTAGGTAGGTTAGTCTCGATTTTCGGTAGGTTTTGGTAAAATAATCTTATTCTTTTTTATAGATTTCCGACTAGCCCGATAACAACAATAATGCTTCTTGTAGTTAAAACAAACACACTAAATAACTTTGATATTAGCATTAAATGTTGTAAAAATTATTAAAATTGTTAGGCTTTGAATGTACAATGATGCCAGAAGAATATCAAGAAGTTCAGACGATCATTACGGTTCCGCATCAGTGATCTTTGAACAAAGCCTAACAATTTTAATAATTATTTAATTAGCAATGTGAACTGGCAAATTTGGAAGAAATTTGCAAACATTTTTTCCAAATTAAAAATGTTATAAAAATAACTTTTTAATAATAAACAATTTTTGTAGGTTGAGAATGGCTTTGGTAGGTTTTTAGTACGTTGCAAAATATTGTATGTGTATTGATAAAACTCATAGACGAACTGTCCATCCTCTGTATATTCTATGTATTTCATCATGAAAGAACTACATCGGAATAACGCTTGCAAATGATGGTATTTAATTTCAAAAAGCAGTGTTCAGAGAGAAATATTTATCGAGCTCTTCGTCTTTTTATAGGGTAAATTTAATCGACTAAATGAAAGGACCATCCCTAAAATCATTAACTAATTTCGGTGTAAATTTACTTTTTTTTGATTCAAGCGTAAAAAAAATTATTGCTGCTTTCGCCATCGAACAAAAGAACTTGTCCTGTGTCCATCTACTGTGTGTATCTTGGTTTGTGGACTTACTAGATCCAATTGGTACAAGAACTGAAGCCGCAGGACCATCATTTGCGTGTTTAGTCCAGCGAACTATTCGGCAGTTTGAAGCCAATCCACTGTTTTGCCACAACTTTTTGCTAAGCGGTGAAGCTTATTTCTTTTTCTTTTTTGGTCTGTCAATCTGTGACTCCAATTTCGAACAGACCGAAGAGCTACTGTGGGACGCAGGCATCATCGGAAAGTACTTCTTCAAAAATGAAGCACGCCGAAAAGTCACCGTCAATGGAGTCCAGTAAAGAGAAATGATCAAAGATTTTGTATTTCTGCTGTGGCCCTATGCCCGGAATAATTTTTCCTATTCGTCCTACCATCCGGTCTAAAAACCTCGAGTAATTCTTTGACTTTCCTCCATTTGTACTACCGCTTTCAATTAATATGGTAAAATTTCTGCTCCAATCTGCAATGAACAAAAAATAGTCACAGTAATAATAGGGAATGGAGGTGTAAAATTTTGAATATAAGTAATTGACAACTTTGTCTGTTTACATGGGTATGTTTGTTTTGATAAATTTAATATTCTTTTTAGGAATTTAGGATAATTGGGCCCCCTGTTGTGTTCCACATGAACTCCATACTTTCCATCAGTCATTTTGAAATCAGCTGATTGTGAATAATATTGCGAAAGCAAAAAATAAAAATTCCTAAAAGAACTACTCGTTATTAAATATTTGCATTTTAGTGATCTGCTGTTGGCCGTTATTGGTGTTGGCCCTGAAAGTGCAAGTTGGGGCAACTGTAGGCGGAGCAATAATCAACTAACTAAGTCGAGTGACAAGTTTGCAGAGATTGCTCACTCGTTCGTTTGCTTCCTGGTTCGCATTCACATAATATCTGCGCAGCTAAAATAATTGAAAAGTTTCTAGGAGGAAAGGGCGTTAAACAAAAGCCTAACACGAGCACAAATGAACATGAATCGTGAAGAGAATCGACTATACACGTTCGACACTTGGCCATCAAGTGCACCAGTACATCCAGGGGAATTGGCGAGAGGGGGTTTCTTTGCTACAAGAAACTTTCTGGAAGTAGAATGCAATTGGTGCCACCGACGATTAAGCGAATGGCACTATGGGGATGAGGCAATTATTCGAATGCAATGCATGCGATGTGTAGCCATAAAGTAAATAGCTTTTGGTATTGCAGGTAGAGGATCGTCATAGAAATGTGGAACCACATTGCGCCTTTCTGCTTAACCACACGAGGTGCGGTAATATCCCTATGGGCCGAAGTTATGAAGATAGCAGTCAGATCCCAACGACATCCGGTGATCTCGCACCTGTGACAACTGTAGTGTCGTTGGGTGCATCAACTTCAGCAGTGGCTTTATCCGTGCAACCCATTAACCTTCTTGTAGAAGTTAATAGATTAGCTACCTTTAAAAATTGGCCTGTAAGTGAATTATTAAATCTTCATTTTGGCATTTAAATTTATTGTGAACATTGGGTTTTTTTATGCAGAACCCTAATATATCACCGCAATCGCTGGCCAAAGCCGGATTTTACTATTTAAATCAGGCAGATCAGGTAAAATGCGCTTGGTGTAAAGGCGTAATCGCCAAGTGGGAGAAACAGGATAATGCATTCGAAGAACATCAACGTTTTTTCCCCAAATGTCCGCGTGTACAACTTGGACCGCTAGTTGAAATGGCAAGCGATGGTATAAGGGATCTGGGAATTCAACAAATCTCCCCACCTAAAAGACCGAAATTTTCCTCACTCGACGCTCGTCTTCGGACTTATGCCAATTGGCCCATCAGTGATATACAGAAGCCCGAAGCGCTGGCGCAAGCGGGACTCTACTATCAAGACGTAGATGACCAGGTGCGTTGCTTTCACTGTAACATTGGTCTTAGGTCGTGGCAAAAAGAGGACGATCCCTGGTTTGAACATGCAAAATGGTAAGAGCGCACCATATTGCAAAAGTGATGTTTTAATCTATAATTACGCTTATCTTCATCATCAAAGGTATCCGCAATGTCAGTTTGTGCGTTTAGTGAAGGGCATTAGCTATGTACAGCAGGTTCAAGATCTAACACGACAATCGGCACTGCCACCTCAAGCAACAGCACCAATATGCTCGGCAATGACAATTGAAGAAGCTATGGCCACTGCTCCTGTCTTGCAAGCATTAGAAATTGGTATTGATGGTGGTTCTATTCGCAATGCGACGCAGCGACAGCTTTTAACCACTGGACAACCTTATGATACGGTAGAGGATCTCGTCAAGGCAGTTTTTGGTGATAGAGATGATGAAGAAGAGGAGAGCAGAGGTCATCAAGATTTAGGTCATGATAGGGAAGAAACAGGTGCTTCAATTGTACGAGATGTTTCACGTATTATAACCAGCATTTTTGGTACAACAGATAGAGATAACATTGCTAGTAGTTCTGTTACTTTGGCAAGCTCAGAAAGTGATCCCTGTCAGATAGATCTACCTCCAATGTCGTCAGCACCTATAACGGTAACGGCATGTGCAATGGATAGTGGAATTATTTCAAATTCAGAAAGGAATAGCATGTACATAACTTCAAATTCTGCCAAGATCGTCAATGAGCCAGCACCATCGCCGTCACCATCGGTGAAAGGCAACGGATTTCCGGCTACAAGAAGCTTATCGTTAGAAGAAGAGAATCGAAAACTTAAAGATGCGATTGTCTGTAAGGTTTGCTTGGATGAGGAAGTAGGCGTTGTGTTCCTACCCTGTGGGCACCTAGGTACAGTATATACATACTTTTATTTAATGTATTTCGTTTTTAATATACCCAACCAATATTAAATTTAATTTTTCCGTTTTTCAGTTACTTGTGTCCAATGTGCTCCTGGCGTTAATCAGTGCCCAATGTGCCGCACGGGTATAAAAGGCTTCGTTCGTACATACCTATCCTAGACGACGTCCTAAGCTATTTGAATCATTATATAAGCTATACTTAGGTATACATGCTAGCAGTTGATGCATTCCTCCCCAAAAGCAGTGTAGGAAATTAATATGTTAATGCAGATAGATAAATTATAATTTTGTTTCGAATTTTATGCAGTATTTGCCCGATATTCGAGAATAATTAATTTGAAAAAATAGATACAATGCTTGTTTTTAAGCTTAGAAAACAAAGAGCAAAAGTATTTATTAACTTTTTGAATTTCTTCTTCATAAATACAACACAATTTATATCCGCCATTTTATTCCCATATTCTCATTGCAGGCTTAGTTGTTATTGTAGAAGCGAAATGTTTATTTATCTTAAGACTTGCAACTTTATTTATATCTAATTATTATTGTTTTAACTACATTACATTTGATTAGGTACTTAATTTACTAAAGCTTTCGAAATCTATTTTCTGCAGTTTGTAAGTGGCGATTGAAGATTTTGTTTAATAATTGTTTGATAATTGGTGTAATCGTAATGTAATCTGAAATGTAGACACAGTGTTGATTAAATATAATGAACTGTTTTTGTTGTTTAAATATGAAACTTATACCCATTTAAAAACTTTTTACTTTGTAGCTGGAGAATGAACTCAATCATTTGATTTGATACTGTTTAAATTATCATGTTGCAGCGAAAGTGAGAAATAAAAAGTAGTATGGAGGCTCTCGCAATCATATTGTGCTCTCTTTAATGTTGATGTTGATGGTGCTCGTAAACCCGTTTCAATACCTAAGCAACAACTTGTTTTTTGTGGTTAGTCATTTGCTGACTCTCACAATCAGTTTAGATACATACGTCGACATTGTCGCATCGCATCTCATTACAGCGGAAAAAACAAGATCGTGAGTTCGCTAGGCTCGTATACGATTTAGAGTGAGAGTGGAGTGCAACAAATTGAAGATATATTTAGAAAAGAAAAAACATCGAAGAAATAATCACTAGTATACCAACCAGCTAGCTCAGCCCGCTGCATTTTTACTTTAACACCAACATACTTACATATACTACAGTGAAAAAAGTGAAAAAACAAAAACCATATGTGAAAGAATAAAAAGTTGAATATTGTCTGATTGCCAGTGCCAGTGCCAGCGCCAGCCTGTATTTCTTCAATTGAATAATCCGCTTGTGTCTATCTATCTTCGTATATTTATCTAAAGTGAGTGTATCTTTGTACGTGTGCATGGCTATGCTTCTGCCTGACAGCACATATGAGATTGTGTATGTGTGGCACAAACATTTTATTAGTTCTGTTTTCTGCTACATATGTAAAAACTAACAATTTTTCTTAACTGGAATACACAGATACTCGTAGATGTAAATAGTTGGTGTTCGTTTCGTATCAAATAATTTCGAGCGTGCTAAAATTAAATTCTGAATTTCAAAATGCTTCTATATAGAAGTCCCGCATTCTCGCAATATATGACGTTGTCTTCGTCAATTTATATACAGAAAATACATAACTTTTGAGAGTAAGAGCGATATTGATGACGACGACGACGGAACATCCGAAAGAACACGGCCTTAGGCACAATGCATTCATGAAATTGGGCAGTACCATTTTAATAGTATTGGTTTTTTACCTATTGTTGTGAAACCCAGGCAGTATCCATAACAACAGCAATAGCAGTTTTATTTTTTTACATGCTCGAGTTTGTGTGCCATTGGCACCCAAAGAAGGTTAGTTGTTGACTTAATAGTGTGTAATTGGGTTTAAGTAAAATATAAAAATGCCATATTTGTCAAAACAAAAATAAATTCATTTGTGATCGAAGTGAAAATCGAAATCGTTATATTTCAAAAGACACACTCTCATTCACCCACTCACCGTAAGCTCATTTACGCGCTCTTTCTATCTCTCTTTTGTCCCCTTTTTCCAATAACTTCTCCATTCTTTGCTCTCAGCAAGCACAGTGGTGAATTCGAGTTCGGTAAGTAGCGTGCACCATGAAATCGAGCAAATACTCAAATATTGCAACACAACTTGACTTTTGCATATCTTTTGCATCACTCTCCTATATGTGGTACTTGTTTAAATATGTACACCAACACACAAATTTTCACATATACTAACATATATATGTATATATGTAACTAGTACCTATAATTTTTTTCAGTTGCTTATGTATTTAGCATTTCGCTTTATAAATCCATTCATACAATAGCTAAGTATTTGTTTCGAATGTCAATTTCAGTGCAAAAATAAACATAAGAGTGTATATATTGTGAAAAAAGTAATTTTTACGAATTATATCCATTCGAATTTAAGCCAAACATGATATACGAAACCATACCTCTCCCCCTCTACGCTTAGAATTCAATAGCTTCTTTTTTGCTTTTTCTTCTACTTGTTTGTCTATATGCATCTTTTGCAGCGATAACAACAGGCTTTCTGCCTGAGATGACGTTTGCAGCCTCATTATGTTAGAATATTGCTAGATACTGTTAGAAATGTACTGCAGCTACTCAGCGATGCGAGTACATTAATATTGAGGTGCTAGATATTTGCCAACTATATGTTTCTTTGGGTCTTCGTATAATCCCAGATTGTGGGTCTATCACATGCACCTATTGTAATTCATCTGGGGATATATTTATTTGCAGATGCATACATACATATGAGCCGTCAAAAGCGATGTAAGTCAATAATTTTTTAGCAATACATTGCTTTTGTAGAAGTACTGCACGAAATAGATTACTTATGAAATTTCTGGACTAGACTTCCTACACAAGCAGCTTTATAAAACACGGTTTAACCTTGATTTGCACCAATTTTTGCAGGAAACTGGATGAGGTTGAAGTTATTCTGGAATTATGGTGAAAATGTAAATTATTGACTTACTTCACTTTTGCACTCAACGGCTCATATATAGATACATGTAGTTGTCCGTTTATTTATATGCTTCGATAAGCAAGCTTTATATTGTTTCACGTTTCTGAAGTTAATAACTTGGAAGTAAATAAAGAAACAATGGTGTGTTATGCATTACAAAAGTTTATCGATCCTGATATTATTTATATTCCAATAACGAATTTTTCAATTTACAGACCATGCATATATATATACACATGTAGACATGTAAAATACATGTAAATGTGATTTTGTTTGCTTTGTGTAGGTGTAAGCACTGAAATAACTTCTGGTTTGTAGTTGATTTGCACGTCATCGTTTTGCAAATATCCGCTAAAGAATTCGACCTCTAAGTTGATCATAACGACCATTCGATAAATAGCTTATCACATCACGGCGAGAGATTGCACTCAGTGTGATTCTATTTACACTATATCACAATGTACATATCTACATATGTAGATATGTAAGTGCAAATTTAGCAGCCAATTTGCATATGTATGTAAATTTTGTAAAATAAAAAACAACTTTTCCAGAAGGTCATGGTCTCAAATAAAGACTATTTATTATATTTCATTTTTATGCTTCTTTACTTTGGAACCATGCAAATAATTTTTAAAAGCAAAAAGAATCAAACCCAATGTAATAGCTAAAAACGGGTGAACCGACTTAACGCTTAGCACGTGTGAGCTATTCGTTAGCTTGATTTAATAAGTTTTCATATTTACACATGTGCCTACATACATACGAATGCATACATATATACATACATATATGTATATATATAAAGCTTTAAGTGCATTAAACTGCTTAAACGATAAAATGCACAATACAAGGTAATCAAAACCAACAAATGCCAAACTGACCTAGGGCATTAACACTTCCACAATGTAAAATTAAACCCGAATTCAGCTTCTTCTCTATCTTTTGGGCTATTAAAATTGAAGGTTCGTTAATATTGCATATTTCTCATGCTACTTTTGTAATAAATTTGTATATAAACATGGAATTTTTTAAGATGAATGTAAACAAACAATATTATAATTTTTCCAGTGGTTCAGAATACAAGTAATTGAGCATAGTTATGAAATCCGAAGGGAATGTTACGACTCCACGCACATCGTTATCAGAAAACGCAAAAACTAATAGTAAAATATCTAAAACAGAATTCCAACGCAGCTCGAATTTATATTCCAGTTTGCCATCGAGTCACTCAAGTAAAAGTGACGATGTGACTAGGAAAGATTCCAATTATTGTACTGCACAAAGAACAGCTGGAAGAAGTAGGAAAAATGTGTCTTCAATTGACAATCATGAAGTTGATGAGAACTGTGATGATGGTGCGCAAACAATGGCCGTCAGCCAATCGTCGGATAGTCTAAATGAAACTCTTAGGGATATCCATTCCTTTGGATTATCAAATAATTTGTCAACTGAATCTTTAAGGAATGCTTGTGGATTTTATGATGACGAACTGAGCGATGATGATTTAATTGAGGTTCAAAGCACACCGGAATGTTTTCAAAAACCACCCTTATCTTCTTCGTCTGTGCGACGAATGCCGATTAAGTCGAATTGTTTTAATATTGATGGACACAAAAGACGCAAAAACTCTGAAGAAAATCCTCTCTGTGCCTTATCATATAAAACTGCAGATGAAAAGGCTGATGAAAGAATAAATGGCACAGAAACATCATTTTCAAGGAACTCGAATCCCAAAGATTGCTGTCACGATAATGAGGCAGCCATCTGTGTACTAAAGGAATTAGATGCCATTCTTGATGTCCACGAAGAGTTGTCGTTGGAATTGAAACCAACACACTCATTAGAAACAAAAGTTGAAGACTGTTTATTGGACTTGGATAATTATTTAGAAGAAATGGACGATTGTAGTGTTACTAATGGCGATAATGGAGACACACAAAATAAAGAGTGGTCTTGGCCATCTTCGAGGAAAAACTGGCAGCAAAATCGACGAAATCGAAGTCTTTCGATGACTAGAGAAACAATTTCAAAAGCATCCAAAAATAATGATATCGTTGAAGCCCACAGTGTTGAGTTCTTACGCGGGCTCAACTTTAGAAAAACAATAAGTTGTGCTAAAGAAGGAAAGGATAATAATCAAAGTAAGTCAAAGCATCGTTATTATCTACATCAACAATATCATCATTAATAAATATCAATAATATAATCATTAAAACTATTTAATTTATCGTTATTTATCTTTGTAGCATCACAAATATCTAAAGAATTTTATCCCACGGAGAATTGGCGTCGTAATTCAATGCACAGAACTGTTCCTCTTATGTGTCCCGACGAGTCATGTTTCTGGGAATGCAAGCAACAAGTAGAAGCGGCATCTCCATCTACAGACTATGAAATTGAAAATCAAGAAACCATACTTACACCAACAACAGAATGCACAGTTATACATGACGACGATTCATGTGAAAACAATAATATCGACAATATGGAACAGACATCAAGATTGTTTTTGACTGGAGAACTTCGGAGATGTTTTTCCCAAAATGATTTTTCAACTCAGCATTCAAGATCTAACAATCCGAATGAGATGCTCACTCAAGATAATATCTTTCAGAATATACTTACTCAAAATGAAACAAATAGTAGCATAGGGACTAGGCCAAGACAATTCGGCAGGCGAGCGGAGGGCCACCCGCGAATATTGTCAATAAGATCGGACATGGTTGGTGATTCAAATAACAGCTGCACAATTGTTAGTCATGATCAGCGGCCAATGAGTGCACCTGCCTTTGGTAGTGGTCAATGCATCACAAGTGAAGACGTCACCGCAGTACACCCTTGCCGTCATTCTGCGTTGTATGTTGGTTCAGAAGCGAGTTCGGTTCGTTCTTCTGGAAACCATAGTCCTGTTTCCATTGTTTCGAGCACTGCGTCGAGTTCTACAGCAGCTTCCGTCAACGAAAGAAATATTGGAACAAACTTGGTTCCAGATGAAAATACATTATCTGGAAATTCACGTTTTGATCCCGAGAATGCTCAATCGAATGTAACACTCGGGCCAAATAGCGAATGGCCACATAGCTTCAGCCGAACCTTAGCATTGTTGTGCTGCACATTAGGGCTTTTTAACATATGTCGTTTTGCTGTATTAACCGTTAATTATGGTGGGAATTTCATTCTACAGTTCCTTCTCTTATCCATAATTTTTGGGATTCCCATGTTCTGGCTTCACATATGCTTGGGATCGAAAATAAAATCGGGGCCTGTTTCAATGTGGAAAATAAGTCCAATATGTAAGGGTATTGGAATTACACTTGTATTGGTGCAATGCCTCATTGCAATATATTCAACTGTAGCAATAGCCTGGCTCTTGGTGTATCTACGGGACTCGTTTTTGACTAAAATTCAGACAAAATATCGATGGCAGGAACCAACATATCTATACAGACATCATTTAAATTCCACCAATAATCTCACGGAATATGTTGGTGACTATTTTAATGTTGTTGTTCTGCAACGCTTACAACTCATACACAGACGTACTGATACTGGTACAAGCACTATTCGGTTCCGTGTTAGTGATCGGGTAGGTATTTTGATGGCTTGGCGATGATAGAATTAACAAATAAATCCATTATATTTTTAATTTTCAAGCAGTTGGCCTTCAATTTGGCTATTTTATGGGCAGCGGTATTTTTAATTTTATGCAAAGGCCTCAAGTATTATGGCAAAGTGGTTGTTGGACTCACGATTTTGCCGCTGACGATGCTAGTTGTTGTTACATGCAAACTGCTCTATATAGCAAGTCCATCGCAGCTCCAGGTGAGTTGACTGATATTCTCATATCATTTCGAGCTCATTCAATTGCAGTGAATCTTTTAGAATATTTTTACTGCTTCGGATTTTGATGATTTTTTAATAAACTCTAAAACGTGGACTGCGGCAGCTCAAGAAGCTTTTTTAACGTGGGGTTTGTTGGGTTCATCAGTAATTTCTATGGCAAGCCGTGGTCATGGGAGTGACAACATCAGCAAAACTTCTCTTCGACGAGATGCCATTCTAGTGGTTTTAATAACATTTCTAGGCCTATCGATGGCTGCGCTAATGGGTCTTTGTTGCATCCAAATTTTAAGCCAGCATAATTATATTTATGTTCCGGGGTCTTTTGGTAAGTATTTATAATTAATAAAACAGCTTAAGGAATATAGAACTACAATCTGTACATTTCAGAACAAGCAGAAAGTTATGCTGCTGTTTATTCTCTTAATGGTTCTATTAATCCGAATATATTATCATTTCCTGCCAAACTGGTGCCGCATTACTCTAGTTTTATAGGAGAAACTTATAATCGACCCATTACCATATCTCACCGGGAAAGTGGATATCAAGCTTTGCGCTTCATCAGCGAGCTATTCCCAGCAGCAATTGCTTTGTCTAATGATACAGTATCTTGGGCTTGGACAGCTATTGCATTCGTAATGTTCATCCTGTTCGGTTTAGCTCAGTTATGTGCCATGTGGAAGCCAATCTCAAGTGCTTTAGGCAATTCTACAAGTTCAGTGTTGCTTAGCTGCGTAACCGGTTTATTACTTAGCATTCCCTTTACAACTGAAGTGGGCATATCGATTCTACATTACATGGATTTATTATTAGGAGGTTCTTGGATTATCCCAATATTATGGACTGCTCAGATATTTGGTGTCTTTTTGATACGTGGTCGCCCTTATAATGGAGACGATCTTGTTAATGATTTAAAAATGTCGGCTTCAATGTCTGCATTTATGGCATTATCTTGGAATGTTCTTCTCCCAATTGGTTTAATAACTTTGGCTATTATAGATTATAAAACGTCACTTTCCAATCAGTTTTATTATTGGCGTGGAAAATCGTATTTTAGTTATTGGGCAAGAAAAATTGCCGGACTGACACAGATTGGATTCCTCCTTTTCGTTCCAGTCACAGCCATAGTGCAAATATATCGTTATTTAACTAATGGCCCTCCGGATATACTGGATGTAAGTGAAATTTTAATTCGAATAAATTGAAATAACAAACTTAATTTGCAGAGGATACAACTTCTTTATCGGCCAACGGAGAGTTTAATGGGACATCGGAGAGGTCGGGGGGGTATAGCGAGAAATAGAGATGAAAATAATGATCGACGACAAGGAAACATCGCGACTAACGCTATTTCAGACTATAATACTCATCATACGCAGGACGATGCTCCACCAAAGTATACACCCCCACCATCATATACCACAGCCACCGGAGCACGTCTGGCGAAGTTATTCCGCCAAAGTATCAGACGCAGTGTCAGGCGGTAATAAATGTGAAATATATTGTAGAACTATTTTTTCAACATTCAATTATTTCGATTTACTTTTTAATAAAGAATTTTGAGAGATGCAGGAAGAACACGTCCTAATCTTCCAGTTGACACGGAATCAGCTCAGCAACAAGGCCTACCGCCTGATTACTCGATTGTGAATACAAATCAGAGACCCAGCCCAGATAGCTTCTTCGACTGCAGTAACAACATTGTAACCGAATCCATTGAGATCAGCCAAAGATCAACAAATTCAAATTCACAACGATCTTTGTCATTGGGACGCAAAGTATTATCACAGAAGCAACAAGTTCATATGATGGATTTACAACAGCGTCCTCAGTCTGCATCGCGGGTCTTGGAAAGTAATTCAAACTCGCAACGCCCCTACACAGCTGAGGATGTAGTAACTGTACTGAGGTCATCAACAAGACTACGTCCAAGTAGAAATGCAACATCATCACGTAATCTGCAAGAGTTTCAGCATCAACAGAATGACGTTTCTTTTCGCTCCATTGAAAATTTAATTTTAAATGCCGAACCACTAGGCCAGAGTTCAGCTGTGGGCACGATAGCGCCGTCAGTTACTGATGAAGTAGAAGATGCAATCAATGACGAAGATAGTATATCTGTGATCTAAGATAATTTTATTAATAATAATAATAAACAATAGCTAGTATATGCACGAAATTACAAATGTAATGAAAGTGACTTTAATAAATAAAATAATCAAAGAAAGAAACTCATATATCCGAATAACCGGATCGAGATAAACATTGATATTTGAGTTTTTTGCAATCAGAAAAATAAAACTGGTCAAAAGCGTCAATTTAATAATTCCATTACGGAAACATAAATCACTGAGATGAAGAGCAGTTTGGCTGTTGGACTAAGTTGTAGTAATAATAGCAGTTTCCTTTCTTAAAAGAAAAGTCTTGCGTATAAAATGTCTACGAAAGGCTTTCCACTTTCCACTGCAAGTCCCTCCAATTCATGTATAAAAATATATAACACTCGCATATAGCGTGCATATAGTGGAACGTAAAATACAAAAAAGCAAAATGGAGCCCAATAATTTTGTGTGTTGTTGATGAGTATTTATAAGTTATAAGGCTAATGAAATTATAAGGAATTAGATTCGTTCAAAGTTATTAAACCTAATATCATTGTATCATTTTGTTGGAGTAGGATTTCGCTTAAACCATAACTGACGATAGCCATCCCGATAGACCGAAAACTTTCACAACATCGAAAGAGAGATTTTGTCGTCTTGTGGCAGAGCTTCACACTGGAATGGGTTCGAATGTATATGAAAAGGAATCTTTTATTGCAGTCCACTGAATGTCCAGAGCTTTTGAGGATAACATGTCTAGAAAACGTAAGAAATCAGAGTCTAGCAAGTCTTGAGTAGACACCTTTTCGAGAATTGTGGGACTATTTGCCGTTATTTCTTCAAAGGAGATCTACATCGTGGCCATCAGTATGTCACCGACAAATTTCTTTTTAGAGTCATAAGCCACTTGATGCAAAATTTTTATAGCGAGCTATGGTGCTCATTTTAACCACAAGTCATAGTTTTTAGCTTAAAATGTTGAACTGAATTGGTTCTCATGAACTCGGATATGCCGCTACATTTTTTCAATGCCACCCACCATTAAACACAAATTAATAAAACCATTTAGGTTGGTGTTTTTCTGTAATGTCTGCTTCATGTTTGGCAGTAAAGCATCGAAACACTTTCCCTTTGAAATATCAATTAAATACGTTATGAAGCTAAGTGATTCGGTATTTTAGTTACATGCAAGTACGTATAACTTAAGTGCACTCACTTACTTCATACTTTAACTTAATTAGGGCAGATGCGAGTGGAAAAATTAATGAAGTTAAAAATATTCATTTAATTAATGTGTGTGCATAATGTACATACATACAGATAAGTATATGCTCATATAAACGTACATATGTATATAAATATATACCATATATATGCATTCATTTGTACATGCATACGTAAGAACATATCCAATGAAACTAAAGTTGAATGGAAAATTTTCATACATATAGAAAAAAGTCAAACTTTAAACTAATTAAGGACCTATAACCAATAAAAAGACCTATAACCAAAAAAGTTCTAGTGCATATAGTGAAGCAAAAAGTCTACATGTGCCACCTGATTTTGGTTTCTCTAAACCTAAGAATCTAAAGGAAAGCTTAGGTTAGCAGTTTTATAAAGTATGATCATTTGCTCGGCACTACTTAAAGATGCCGCAAATATGGTTGCCTCAATGCCCCGACGACAGCAAGCAGCTATTGACGCCCAGCGAGGACCCACTAAATACTGAAAGTGACATAAAATGCTATTGCTCATATTAAGTAGTTAGTCCTTAGAAAGCTTTGTGCTTTTGTAATGGTACTTTTTTGTTCTGCTTGTATGTTTACCGTTATGTTGTTATTGATGTAAATTTTCTAGTTTTAAACTTTTTCCTTTAAACTCTTTACACTGCGTCTACACCTGCCAGTGCTGGCATGCCAATTCAGAATATGTATTATCTGTCAAAAAACAGAAAAATTGTCTTTGTGACGTAGGCGTCCTGCCAATTATCATGCCAATTCATTTCTAACAAAATGTCGGACACTCCATTTCCAATAATTTGCTCACTCCGCTCTACTTCCGCTCTACTTTGTTTTTGTTTTCTCTCACAAATGGAAGAAACGTAAAATATTGTCGGCTAACGTCAAATCATTGGCAGAATTCATTAGCACCGAAATTTGCTTGCCAATAACTCTGCCAATGAGAAAAGTGTGAGTGTATGTTTGCAAATAATAAATTACTTTTTATTAAAAAAAAAACACTTAAATGCTAATCCTACTAGGTTAGGTTAAATAATAACTAATACAGAATACGCTTAACAATTTATTTTTTGCCAAAACTATACATTACCTCATCTAATAACAAAATTAACTATTTTCGCGACGACGAATCCCTTTACAGTACAGTAAAAACAGCATTCATTAAGCTGCTTCGTTGTGGCTGTCAAATTTTGTCTGTTATTTGTGTTATCGCCACTTTTTTGATATATATTAACAAATGTTGTTTCGTCTAGACGTAACTTTAGGAATGCTAATGTCAAAACCTGACACTTGCCAGTCCGAAGAAAAACATAGTAGAAGAAAAATAAATTTATAATAATTTTGTGATTTCAATGTAGTAGTTTTACCCAGAAAAAGGTACAAGACAAGTGACCAACCACTTCAGTGGTTATCTATGCTGCCATCTTGTGTTCATCACGTAAAACAAAAATGCTGAGCTTTCTTAACCGATACGTACATATATGAAATGGGTAAATCATAACTGTCGTATATTAACAGTTATTTTTAACTCGAAAAAAAATTAAAAAAAAAAAACCAACTTTCATTTTTTAGTTTATTAACGGGCACCTGGCATTTATGCACTAGCAGCTATTCGAACGAATCGCATTCCTAAAACCTACCATCAAAATTACCTGAACGTGGTTGTAGCATTGAAAATGTGGCTTTTTCTACATTTTGTGGTAATGAACAACCAACAGCTCTAACTGTAAAGCCATTTGACAAAGAAAAGAAAAATGTGATCGAAATTCCCTGTCCAAACATAGAAAAGGAATACAATAAGCACATGGGTGGATTGGACGTCATGGAGGCTTCTATGGCACGCCTCAGAATCTTATAGAAAATTCCCCGCTCTTTTCAATGGTGCTCTTTTCTCCGTTCGCCTCCTTATACTTACATGGCTTTGTGTATATCTGTACGGTGTGATAAATGATATGTAGAATTGAATGCATTTATAAAAATAAATTAAAGCTTCAACTTATGTTTTTTATAAAGTATTTTAGCTTTAATGTAATGTTCTTCTTTATTACCTTTAATTACTCTGCGAATGCTATTAAACTTTTCAAAATGCCACTAACCGACACTACCAGCGCACTTAAAATTGGAAATGATCTATCTACGCCATTTGATACCAAACGAAGCTTTAAATAAGGTAATTCCTAATCGTGCAACTTTTTAATCTTATACTGGAGAAAACAAGCATCGACATCTGCGACACTATTTTTTACAAGCCGTATTCTTTGAGCCGTATTCAATGAATGAGGACATAATTAAATACTTTGTGTTTACGAACAAAGAGCCACGACGCACAGCGGTGCGTTTGATCGATTTAGACGTGATAAATTCAAAGTCGAATTAAGTTTTATTTTTATTGTTAGGTATTAACAATACCACTGATCTTAAAAAAGTTATTTTCTAGTGACCTAATCACTATTTACATTATCTAATTATAAGTCAAAGTCAATATGCACTTTCAATGCATGCAATGTGCATATCCGCGTGAGGAAATAACAAGTGCTGCAAAAAAAGTACAAACGCAAAACCTACCTACAAAACGAAACATGCTTATCATTTTTGATCGTATTTTTTACAGATTCTTTGCTGGAAAGTGTGCGTGGCAGTAATCGGATTATACCTACTTTTTATAGTCATATCTCACATAATGTTTAAATTATAGCCTTTAAATTTATAAGTTTATAAGGGAAGTGGGTGTGGCAGGTGCGGGATTAGGTTTATTTTTGCACCATATGTTTTATAGCCTAAAAATTCATGTGTAAAATTTCATCACTATATTTCACATTTGTTCGAAGATGTGGCTTTTTAATTATTCTGTTTATATAGGAGGTGGGCGTGGCCGTGGTCGGATTAAGTTAATTTTTTGACCATATAGCCTTATGTGGAAAATTTTATCGCTCTATAATAGTTTTTTCTAGTTTCGGCCACAGATTGTATGGTGATGTTGCACTGTGTGGCGTAGCAACAACGCAAGGGGGTTTAAGCCAAAAGTTTCAAGGGGCCCTCAACTGAATCTTATATATACATACATACTGAATTAATTACACAGACATAAAGAAACTATTGAAAAATATAATGAATCTAAATTTTGTTCACTCTTCTAGCGTTTTAAAACAAATCTAAATGAATAAAAATATTTGATAATCTCCTTTTAGAATTGTTTCTTGAAAACTTTTGTTTCTGCAAAGGTGTCGCTAAAATTATCAAAATCATATTTTAAATTGTTTGCAAGAGAGAATACTCAAATTACTCAAGCGTTCTTAGAAAACGAGCGTTCGGCCGAAGCAACTGGAATAGTCAGAAACAAAATTAAAATTTTGTGTTCCCGTACACAGAAGTATTTTTTGATTACTCTCATTTTACAAGAGTTTGCCCAAAAAGTGTGGAAACAGATTCAATATGTTATTACTCTATTGAAAAGTTATCCGTCAAAATTGTTTCATCCACGTATGGTTTTATACAATTATCAAGGCATGAGCATGTTTTCCATATTCAATACTTGAATCTGGTCAATATAAAATAGCAGTGGCAATTTTTTAAATTTTTTGCAAGTTTATTGAGACCTTCATTCCTAGTTGATGTAGAATTATTTGTGATTTTATTGTGTTATTCTACTTTGTTATTAATAAATTTTACCAATCAATATCAATGTTTATGTACTATGTACTTTAAATCTTTATTTGGAGGTTTTTGACTAACCAACGATTCCGGACAGAAAACAGTGCAGGTAAAGGTCAAATACTCCAACGGTTATTCACTCCTTCTGTTTTGAGCTAACCTTTTAGAAGTAAACTAAGTTTAAGATGATCGCTTTTACTTGATTCCAACGATTACTTGAAGGATTTTTAATTTTCGTAATCTGTAGAAATATACAAAAATATTTCTATTTGCGGTCATAATCTATAGATCTGTTTTAAATATTTGGCTCTTCCTGTTGTATTCTTTTTGAAACGGATATGTGCCGCTTACGTTTGATTCAAAAGTACACAATTTTTTGTTACTCACACGTACGAAGCATTCGTGTAAATGCATTTTATTTATTTTGATGTGTTTAACAGAACACTCTGAAGTCTTTTTTTTTGAATTTTAAGCAATAAAATGCCTCGTTGATTTATTTAATCATGTCATTGCATATTTGTCAGAAAATAGTAGGCATATACAATACTCGTACAAATATAATATTTTTATAATCCGATTATGAATGAGAGTAGCTGCAGACGATCATAAACTGAAATCTTATTTCCGTTTCAATGATTAGTTCATTAAAATATCTGTGTAATATTTAAGCCAAAAAATTGTAGAAATTACAACACAACTGTTGTTAATTTTCTTTAGTTGAAGCTCTTATACAATAAGTTAGTGTGATAGGAGTTTTCGTTATTCACAAAATCCTATGAGCCCTATTGCAGCGATTCTTTTCGGAATGAAAAGTATAATCATTGTTACTTACAAAACAAAAATACTTTTTTTACTAAAAACTTTGAATTTTTGATTTAAAAACAAAACTTACGTTTGAAAAATAATCATAAAAATAAATTGGTCTGAAACAAGGCGTGCTTTATAAGATCATGGAGAAGAATAAGGCTAAGTCATCTCTTATTGTTTAAAGCGTCAAATGTTGTAATGTCAAAATAAGGCAAAATTTAAACAAACAAAATTTGTAATGCCAAAAAAAACTCAAAGTTATTAGGCATGTTCACGTACCTCCCCAGTAAGAACTTGCAGCGAGAGAGTAAAAGAAAAATTGAGAAAAATTCTAGCAGAGACAAATAGTAAAACAAAGTACGTGAACAGAAAACTAGTAGAAACTTGCAAGTAAACAGCTGATCGATTATTATAATTTGTTGAAATCATTTTTTATGGCGCACCAGTATTCACAAATACTTAAATCTTTCACAACATTACCAATATTCCTTTTTCCGCTCATTTTTATCAAAAGACCACAACAAATTCTCTAAAATTAACAAAATTAGCAAGACACACTTTTTGTTGACGTTTAGATTTTTGACAGTTCTTTTTTTTCGGCAGCTGAAAATTCTTGCAAGTAAAAATTTTACTAACAGAAATTTGCAGCTATTTTTTCTCTCTCAATTTTTTACGCTTTCGTTTTTCTCTCTCGTTGCAAGCTTTTCGAGTACGTGAACACTTTACTAGTAGAAACTTGCAACAATTTATAACAATTTTGTATGCGAACAGACCTATTATTATGATAATTTTTATACTAAACAACTGTTTTTGACAGTATATACTAAGATGAATCCACCCTATTAAATACGCCTTGGTCTGAAACAATTTTTAAGAAAGGAAGTTCGGTTAATTATTTATTCAAACCGTTAGATACAATATTTACGCCTACAGAACATCTCCAATCAAAAACATTTTGGCGGAATCAGGTCTCCTTTCCATTGAAGAGAGAGTCTTGGAGTGTAAAAGCAGAATCTTTCTGAAGCACCTGTTTCCCTCTCATTCAGTCATAGATCACGACATTCAACTTATCAAAGGTGCTAAGAGAAAAGCACGAGTTCCCTCAGCAATGGACCTTACCCAATCGCTAGGCAAATAGTGGTTTACATCACAGCAATATCAAAACTCCATCAAAATATCCATCATGGGTAATAACAAATCATTCTTGCGACATAAATCCTTCATCGTCCAAAAAATTTGGTACACCAAACAACATCTTCGTTCACTTATATCGACAACTCAACAGGCAACTACAATCTGGCGGTTGGAAATTTATTCATACAGATGGGTCTAAAATATAAAATATGTACACGGCTAACGAAGTCATGAATGAAGACGGAAATTGCTTAGTTATGAAAATCCCACACGAGTTCTCATCCAATTCCAAGCAGCATACATTAGAGATGAGCGATATATCGATAACAGGGACTTTATACCAGCGACCGCCAAGTCACTGTAGTAGCTACCAGCGACCATTGTATGTTAGTGGTGACAGAAAGCTCCGGTCACTTTCAATATTTCAAGCTTTTTCTTATGAATCTTTAATATTCAACAATTTTTTATGCTTAAAAGAAGAACGTAATTTATGTTTTTGTTTTTCTTTCATATTTTATTATAAATTTATCCTTTTGTTTCGTTTTTATTAGTTTTTGCATTAGTTGATAATATTAAGATAAAAATAATGTTGTATGTCATATCTGTTTCGGCTACCTTTTCTTACCTAACCAGTGACCTTGGTAACTGTTAAAAATAATGGTAACTTCAAAGTCGCTGTCACCAAGTCACTGGTGACTAAAAAGTGACTGTTAAGGTCATCTCTAGCACACATGGCACTTTCAACAAAAGGAAAAAACAGTTATTTGCATAGGTAGTCTATCGGTTCTGTTAGCAGTACTTAATCCCAACCCAAACAAACAGGGAGTGATTATCAACATCAGAAACAAGCTCATATGAAACGAAGGCAATTTAAAATTACTTTGGATTTCCGGGCATGTTGGCAAAAAAGGTAACGAAGAAGTCGATGAAACTGAAAAATTCGCTTGCTCTGCTCCGATTTTTTTAGGCCCTATTATAGAAAAACCAGAACTCTACTGGCATTTAATACGCACACAATTTCTAAAATGGAAGACAGACTGGTGGGATTACGCCCACCTTCACAACATCGCCATCAGCACTGATCTTCATCCTCCACTGTATCCAGCTAAAATTAACAAAGAAAAAATAAAAACTTTTCCCGATGATGCTTCGCCAAACTGTTCTTACTGTGGAAGAGTAGAACTTCAACAAACTCAAAACAACAAACTCAAACAACAGTGAAACCATCTTTGAATTCTTCAAATTTATTAAATTTAAAGCCTAGTCATTTTAAAACTCATTAAAACAAAACATAAATGTAATTTTTGCCATGGCAGCTAAGCTCTCTACATATCGCATCATGAGAATAGAAGTGTTGTCACTTCCAAAACATAGTTTTGAGATAATCGCATTTCATACATTGTAATAGTGTGATGCTTCAGGAGGTGGAAAACTCTTGTTGGCTAAATAGTGCTTAAACGGTAAGAGATGGAAGTTTCGGCAATGTTCCATTGAAAAGATCGGGTAAAAATGCGTTAGATTCAGTCATTTTGGAAGTTTCTCATGGTGCGATATGTATATATGTATATCAGGCGCGGATACAAGGGAGAAATTCCCTCCCCCCAAACGGTTAAAAATTTAATAACTTAAACAGACAAAAAGGTGAACATAATTAGTTATTGTTGTTTTTAGTTATTACGATTTACTTTCAATTATAAGAATAAGGAATAATCTTGCTTATTAAACCACTTTCCTTCTCTATGGAAATGTGCTGAAATAATAATGATACCTAAACCAAATAAACCTGAAAACTCAGTGCCCTCATATACACCCATAAGTTTGCTGGCAATATTCTCGAAAATATTCGAAGTAGTAGATCGCTAATAATACAAGAAAATAAGAATATATTTACGAATCACTAATCGCCACAAGCAAGGTACTCCTGACCAATATCATCGCATAGTGAATATTGTCACTGACTTTCTGGAACTCAAAAAATATTGCTTTGCCATATTTGTGGACATTCAAGAAGCGTTCGAAAAGGTGTGGCTTCAAGGGCTGTTATACAAATTAAAAAAATTACTTTCAGCTCCATTTTAATTGGTCTTAAAGTCCTATCATTCTATGTCAAAGTAAATGATGAAACATCAGCCAAATGTCAAGTGAAAGTCGGGGCAGTGTTGTGGGTCCAGCTCTTTATCGCGACTTGCCTGAAACAGATCGTTTTACTATAGCTACTTATCCAGACGATACTGCCATTTGCGTCAAATTAATCTCCTACAGAAGCTGCTAATGTAGATTAGAAACAGTTCGACGACGTTCAACAATGGTTACTTCGTGGATGAGTGCTTGACTGGAGTTCCATCTGCCTCAGGTTCGATTCCCAGATGGGATTAAATTCTTAAAAAAGGTCCAAATGGATTGTTCTAATAAAATGGATCATTTCGGTGATTTAGTTCTTAAATACGTGACTCAAGTACCAGTTCAAAGGGTTCTATTCTCAAGTAGAGAACTGAATCCACAAAAAAAAAACAAAATTATAGGTTTCGGGTCGATATAAAGAAAATCCCAGATGGGAAAGAGAAAATTTGAATACAGGGTAGGAATCAGTGACCTTAAATTATTCTTAAAATTCTACTAATTCTCGATCCATTATCAACCAATCTAAAAGCGAAAACTGAATAAATGTTTCCTATTGTTATATTTTCCAAATAGATCATAGAAATTGTGAAATGCTTTGCTACAAAAACAGGGTTTCCCCAAAATGCGTAACGTACCCGTAAGTTTCACATGGCCATACCTTTGAAATTGTAAGTCATTGAAATAAAGTTTATGAATAAGATAAAAAATGATACGCGAACGAGAAAAAAAACGCTCCAGCCCGCGTTTTGGCGTTTTGGTTCATATGGAGAATTTTTATTTTGATGTATATATATATTTAACTTTGTAATTTTTAATTATTTGGTTAATAAATATTATTATTAATTATTTATTGTTTCTCTTTAAATAACTTTATTTCACTGTAAACAGTATTCTTAAAAATCGATTAAAGTGCATTTTCTTTATAATTCTATTATCGGCACTTACTCGAACCATTTAATTCGTATTGCCCAAGTAAATTTGCAATTCACCAAACGAACAAATTTTCTACCGACTGAATTAGTTTAAAAAAGTTGAAATAATAAAATGGTATTTTCTCAAGGCAATAATTTTGCGCGACAATATGCAATACAGGATGTACTACATATTTTGCATTTGTACAAAGTTCATTAGATCCACACTCGCAGCTATGTTTGGGTTGGAGTAACATTTTGAATCGTTATATGGTTCATGTTGATCCAATTATCTAAATTGATGCCCTGTGTGTGGTGAAGGGCCGCACCATACACTGCACTTATTTAGCTGCCCAGTAAAAACTCTCCTGATCACCGGATCGCTTTGGGTGCAACCAATAGATGTTGCCGGACCTTGGTGCCTTAGCATCCAGCCAGATGACGGACAACCCCGTGACAATAACAACGATATTAGTAATAATATCTGCAACAATCAATATATACTAAGAACTTTAGTCAGTGTACCTACCGGGTCTCTCCTACTCTGGACTACTCAATTTGAAATCTCTTGAAATCCCTGTACTGAATATTTAACGCATTCATAAATGAGATACGGATATTGCCCATTCCTTTGAATTAGAATATTAACAATATCAACAATTCTTACTTTTAATCGCAATTAGCCTCTTCGAATCACGTACAATATAATTCTATATTAATAACCATTATGGAGCATTATTTCGTTTCTGTATTCATCCAAACAAAGCCAAGTTGCATTTTACTACGAAATACAACACAATACGTACTATTGTAATAACGTAACACAGTAATAACGTAAATAAAGTATCCATCCATCTGCATTTATTTATACGTAGTATCTCGCACTCATACGTTCAGCAAAATAAACTCGAAATTGTAGAGTCAGTTTACTCTGAGGCTTCGTGCGTGGATGTAGATAGATGCGATTGAGAGTTGTGGTTGTTATACTTCAGCAAACTTGAATTTTTGGTAAAAAAAAATATATATATATATATACATATACAAAAATAAAGTTGCTTTAATTAAATTTTGTAAAGAAAGGTTCACATTTATTCTGCAATTATAGCAAATTAAAAATATATTACATGAAAACTTCTCAAAAGAAGTAAAAAGAATTAAAAATTAAAGCAAAAGAAAATTTAATAATACAAAAAAAAAGTGAATATATTTTACAGTGCTTAAACAAGATTTCCACTTCAAATTCCTGAATTCGGTATACGAAAAGAAACCGAAACAAAATCGAATACGAAAAAAATCGAATACGAAAAAAATCGAATCGAATGTAGTGAAGTAGTTTTAAACAAATTTGTTAGGCAAAAGTGCATTTGAATGGTTTGATTCCTTTAAGAAAGGAAATAAACATAAATGTACACACCCACAACAACAGCAAACAGATATTGAGTTGGACCGATATATACATAAAAAAAGAAGAAGGATATTTATAAAGGGACACATGCAGTTACATTTTTGGATAACTTCGAGATCGATGAAGAAATTCACAATGGCTTTTTAATGCTGAAGAAAGGTGAGCAAGTTAGGAATTTTTAATGTAAATAGTAGAAGAGTATTTCTGAGTTTAACTCTGTTCAGTATTATTCAGCGTAGACATACAAACGGGTATAGCGAGCAAGCAGCATCACGTTCCATGATTCAATCGAAATGAAAATTTTATTTACTTTTTCATTCTGTGCAAACACTTTGCAACGTCTTTATTAGGAAATGTTTTTTGTTGTTGTCGTCGTTTTTTCCTCCTCTTCTATCTTCCTTGCACACTATATACTCGTTTATACATACATATGTTCCGATAAGTGTGCATATATGTGTAAAACAACGTACGTTGAGAACACGCGAGTGTAGCGGATTTGGCTATCAGGACACTACTACTACTGCTGGTATTGCCACCCCTAGGAAAAAATTTGAAGTCTCATGTTTGTTTGTCGTGTTTTTATGTACTTTTCCGAAACTGTTGTTGTTTTCTTTATCGTGCTGCCGATGCTGTTGCTACTGTTATTTAGCATTCGAACGCCAAATATCGTTGTTTTAAGTATGCTTGTATGTGAATGTATGACTGTGTGTATGAATGAGTGTGCAAGGATGTGTATGTGTGTGTGTGAATATGTTTAGTCGTTTTTCTCCCATAGCGCGTAAAATGAGTTCGCAATAAGTATATTGCTGATATTGAATAAATATGGGGGAGACGGGAACTTTGGAGTTGGCAGCACATTAGGGAATACAGTTTAATAAAATATTCACTAAGATATAAAATTTTGGAATTTTTATATATAATTTTTAGACAATAAGTAATCCACAAGTGTTCCTTAATATTTACTTGTGTGCGTGCTCTTAGAATAAATATTTGTATTTATGTAGATATTACTTCCAATCATCTTTTCGTATTTTATAAACTAATCTCCAACAAAAATAAGAAGTGGAAGTAAACAAAAATGCATACCCAAATGTATATATGTATGTATACATATATATTTGGTTGTACGTATTTCCCATTTCTTTATTGTAATACTTTAATGTGCATTTGACGATCACTTCACTTCTCTTCCATTACAGTAAAAGTTGAACGCTAAAACTCAAATATGAATTAAATTCTTTATTATTCATTTGATTCCTGAAACCATTGATGTTTCAGCATTGAACTGTAATGACTAGAGAGGCTAATTTCAAACACGAAAAAATTCGATTTTTTAAGCTTTTAAAATTCCAGAAAAAGCTAAATAAAACCAAAAAACTAACAAGCACAAAAAAAAACAAAAATGTTGTTAATATTTATAAGAAAACTAGACACGTATTTTGTGTTTTATTTGGTGATATCTTACTTAAATTAATGAATATAATGTTCCTGCGTTTTTCGGACAAGAGTCTTTCGACTTCTACTGATGTTGTTGGAACAAATTTTAATTTTTACATATGAATGTAATGGCTCGTTGCAATGGTAGAGAATACTTTAAATTTGCCTGATAAATAAAGTGACTAGATTGTTAAACTTTAAAGAAAAAAACTTTACAAATAAGCAAGCTCGATAGATCGTTTCGAAATAAGTCTCTTCTAATTTTTGCATAATGCTCATTTGCTCTGAAAAAACGGAGAGTCTCAAATATTGATACGGTGTACCGTTAAAGTACCATATGAATTGCATCGAGGACTTGTAAATATCGAAATGCAGGTAGACCTCGCTTAACACGGGAGCTACGTTTCCAGCGCTCCTGGTGCTTCTAAAAGGGATTTTTTCTACAACTGATTAAATATTTTTTAAATATTTATATTATATTTATAAATATTTTTACGTGAAAATTTTAGGATTTCTAAATTAAGCCAAGTGGACACTTTACGGCAAGTGTACTCGAAAAATTTGACTGATTTTTTTTTGTGTGCAGTCGAATGTATATAAGTATGTATACATACATAAATGTATGAGCATAAATAAAACAACATAACGAGCAAAAAAAAAATTTTTTTTCCGAAACCGTGTTAAAACGAAGTTTTACCGTGTTAAAGAAAAATATGTCGCAAAAAGTGAAACGTTTTTTTCATCAGATTTTTGAAAATTTCTCAATTTCCTATCATTTTCGCAACATTTTTAACTGTTATTTAGCATAAAAATGAAAATAATTTATGAACAAATTTTGCTGAGTTTAAGAGCAATATAAATATATAGTAGCTGCGTTTTATTCGCCACTGGCTTCTAGTTATGTATGACTAGCAGCGATAATTGTATGGGAAAACAACAACAAAGCAGCAGAGATAACACGTATAATTATAGCTGTTATGTATACTTAACAAGTTGTTTAACTACATCAAATTCTATTGTGAACTGCTAATAGCGAAACAAGAAGCATAACGTTTGGCAAAAAACAGAAAACGAAAATATTTGAAATGTTTGGCGGTGAAAATAAGTTAAAATCGTCGTTAAATATTCTTATAAAGTGTAAAAACTAAAACCAATGCCTGTGATTGACGCAATAACTGAGATCCATCAAAATGTTTCAGCTCCAGCTGCTGAGTTTCATTGTGAATAACATTATAACGAAAAAGAGACTTAACAACTTGGTCGTTTTATTCGCACATGTTAAACTGACTGGCGAAAAAAACACAGCTAGTATCTGTGTACATCATAAAAATACCGATATGATAGTACATCGAAGCCTTATTCGTAGCCGCAGAGTTAGAACCTCGGAAAATCTAACGCTGAGCAAATTGAAATTCTGTGGTCCTTTAGGGAAACCCAAAATTAACTTTTTATACGCTGTAATGTTGATATTTTAGGTACCTTTTTCCGATTTTTTTGGTCTGCAAGCTACTTAAGGCACTACAGTAGTATTTTCGGGTTTTTACACATTTGGAAAAAGAATTTGAAAATCCTTCAATTTATGAATTTTGACACGAAGTGAGACAAACCAAAAATATACTCAATAAGTATATGTTTCGAAAGGTTTATCGAATTTCTCATGGAGTTTTATGTTTTCCACACTGCGAAGACAAAATCCCGAAACAAACTGTAGCTTAAAAACCACGCTACCTTAGTACAAACTAGAGATCAAATCAAATTTGAAGTGGTTCCGATTTCGATGTATCCTAATTTTTTTCCGAAACCATAATTTAAATTTTTAGAGATAATTTATAACAAATTAAATAACCAGTTAATTTGAAAACGAAACGTAATTAATTTTAGTTTATAATCCGTCTTATTACCTTTAAATTCTGCGCTAAATTTATATTGATTGAATAATGACTAAGTTATGGACAATTTTATAAAACGAAATTCCCGATTACGGCAATTTTAATTACTCCCACAACTCCAGTAAAAACCGCACTGGAATTTTGATCTCGTTGCAAAGTTACTTTTTGCCGGTATGGCTTCGCTGTTTAATACTACTTTGTATTCCGAGTTGTTGACTAAATTTTTCTCAATGTCTAATGTTTCAATATCTAAGTTAAATTTAATTTTGCATCTTGCAACATGAGTGCAAGTCATACTTACGAAGTACGATTAGTCAGCTACGTTTGCATCATTCATTTTTTATAACTTTCAGAAAATGAAGTACTTGACATTTTTTTTAAAAAAATCCGTGGAAAAAATTATCAAAATTTTTTTATATTTTTTGCTTGAACACAAAAACCTACTGGCAGATCCACCACTGGGCTTGTGCGAAGTGATGATGCAAAATAAATAAAATAAATTTTCGTTAAAGACGCGGAGCAACAGTATAATGCATTCCGTCATCGGATACTGTGCACATATTCGCTACTCTTTCAAAAACCTGTATCTGTATTTAAAAAATGTAAGGATGTTACATACTACAGCTGAATGGCTGGTATATTATTGAGAAAATTCAGCTAAAATTAGAGAAAGAAAAGAAATTTAACATATAGCAAGGAATAATTCGGTCTCATTGGATACGTTAAGCACCCTGTTTTTTTTTAATTGTTTGTTTTTATTTTTGAGTGCTGCTAAAATGTTAACTCTATACGAAATCAAAACAACACTACAAGAGGAACTAAACTCCTCATGTTATTGTTCACGAAGCTATAGCTCCGCTTGCCGTAACGAAGTGAAGGCGGCGGTAGCGGCAGTGGAGACGATTGCAGTATTTAAATTGAGCGTAGCCATGCATGAAACTTGTATTTTGAATATTTTTTCTTATTGTGCTGTTCATTTTTTAATTTTTTCTGCTTTTCCTTCAACTTTAAAGTAATCAACACATAAATATGTAGTAGTGTGCTTGTATGTGTGATTTTTTGCATTTAACAGTAATTTATTTTTCATTCAAATATGGTCACTCCCTTATTATTATTATTAAATTATTCAATTGGTGTGTGTTCTTTATATGTGTATAGAAGTTGTCATTAGAGCAGTTCACATTGAAAAATTTTCTCATAATTAACGAGCCTCACCTTTGAAGATTTCAACTTCTACATATATATGCATATATGTATGTGTCTTTGTTTAGTGTATTGAGCCAGCTCTCGAGAGCGAGCGAATGCATTGTTATTGTTGCGCAGTTGGGAATTGGTAGAAGGTAACGGTGGCGATGGTGATGCGTGGCACATGTTGCCAGCCTTTGGTAATTTTTGACTGCTAGGTTAGGTTCACAATGTTCACAATTTTAATTTTGTCATTTGTCAAGAGTCGATTCGGAGGCTATAAGCTGAAGAGAAATCTGAAGAAGAGCAGCAGAAAACCCATTGAAATGGAGCATAAAACCACAAGAGAATATACAAAGCACAAAATAGTTACACCTTTTTCATTCCTATGACACAATTCGAATAATTTTATTTCAAATTTATGTCAGCATCCGGTAGGCGTGAGACTGCAACACACTTCTCAAATGTATTTACTGCATTTGATATAATTTTATATTCTATTGTCACAAAACAATAGCAACAACAACAAAATCATCATCAAGAAATCTTTAAAAAATATAAAAATATGTATGTACGTTTATATAAAAACTGTAAATAACATGTTATGGGTAAAAAAAAAATAGAAGCATGAACGACAGTAACATAGTCTTGCGGGCGGAGACGCGCAACATTTAACACGCATAGGCCAATGGTAGATCGGAGTGCTATTTGTGTTATTTTTTAAAATACAACGTATAAAATTAAAGTTATTTATGATACCAAATTTTGAATCATTTTCAATGACAATGACCAATACTCCCTCTCTATGTTAAACAACATATCTAACTTTCATTGAGGCAATTAATTATATTTAACCTTAATGCGCTGTTCCATTTGCATTACATGATCGATTTTAGCCCTAGCAAAGTTTGAGTTATATGAAAATTACAACAACAAAAAAAGTTTGCAAAAAAATGAGCATAGGAGTGTGGCAACCTTTGATTTCAATTTAATATTTCTACTTATTCATATCGTTTATATGAGTAGTTCTGCTCCCACTACTCAACATTCTTCTCGGTTAATACTATCAACATCTTGTCTTAGCATACAAACCTACCAAATAGGTAACACCACCAATGGTATGTACCACGCCTGCTTTTCCAATCGAATTTTTACAGAGTTAATATTACTTATGTGAAGAGTTATGTAAAGTTTTTTGAGTGAATTAACTCTTTTTGTGGTTGTACAAGATTAAGGATAGTGTATCTTTTCTCAAAATGTACGATCAACTCTGAACTTCGTTCTACTCAGAAGTAAAATTCAGTATAATGAAATTTTTTTCAAGTTTAATATAAATTAAGTTTTCTCAAAATGTGCGACTGACTCTGAACGGAGTTAACTGTACTTTTTTCTCCCAACGGACGGAGAGAAAAACAAACAAAATTTTCATTCCGAATTTTGTAGTTCATTCTGAAAGACGTGAGACGAACTTCAGCGGTCGCGGAATTTGAAAAGCTGAGGATTTCTATCTTGACATGGTTGATCTTCTAGTATTAGCTTCTAGAAAAACATTTGTGGTCCTCTGATAAATGTTCATAATTCTACGCGTAAGAAGGCATAAATCGTCAGCGTAATCTAAGTATTTAAGATAAGTCCATACCATCGCAACAGCCTACAAAGCTCATCGCTTAGTACTATCAGGAATAATATGGTTGAGGCAACGCAGTTGTCATAAATTATTCAAATACAATTTATGTGAGCTGACCTACACGATTATGCCGGAACCGCAATTTTTACTTTTAGAGGTTTGCCATAAAATATATTTCATTTCATTTACGGAGTTCCAAATGGCCTAGCATTTTTTATATTAGATATTTAATTGCAAAGGAAACTTAACTTTTCTTGCCTAGCCATCAAAAATTTTAAAAACTTAAATTTGCTGGGTTCCTCTAATATACATATGTTAGTGGGGAAGCCATTAAAACAATTAATCACTATTCCAGTGCATGAAATTTCCACATTGCTGAAATTTCCTTTGTCGCACTTATCCATTCATATCCCCTTTTTCTTACACTTCCTTTTTGATTTGCAGCTATCTTTATGTAAGCCAGAAAGCAGTCATATGCTGATTTTTCCAAGAAATTATCGACGTAGTAAGTTTTCTCTTACGCATAATTTTGCATTAATTTAATACGATAATGTAGTATCAAATTTATAAAAACGATACTGTATTACCTGCAGAGTATATTTGTATCTATGTGCGTACAACACATTTGTTTATTAATTTATTAACTCACATATGTACATACGTGGATATATATGTTTTCATCGATAACTAGTTGTTTCTCTAATATTAGCTTATAGCCAAGTTCCAGAGTCATATCACATTTTTATGTTTTGAAGACACAAGTTTTATTGGCTGACGCACAGTTAGTATTTATTTGAATTAACTTTTGAACAAATCAGAAATGAAGAAGAACGGATTTTACATACCATATATGTGAATTGTGCAAAGATAGAATGCCTACATTTTCTCAAGAGCTATCACAGAAGCTGTAACAACTTGCAAAGGTATTCTTAATTAAATTCAAATGAAAATAATTCAAAGATCAAAAAATTCTTAATACAACCAAATTGCAAAATTAATTAAAGTTTTTCAAGTTTTATGCTGCAATTGAAAACTTGGCAATTTAACTTGCATCTAGCGGCGCCACTTCGATCAGCAGGTAATAGTATTCGAGGCTGGTCGTGTGGTCATGGTAGGCGGTTTTGTATTAAAAGTTTTAACAATTTTTCGCTTAAATATGCAATTGACATGGCAATATCCGTCAGGCAAAAACAACAACAACGGAAACAACATTTAAAATCGAACAACGAACCACACCACACTAGAATAAAGTAAATGGAGGGACGGAAAAAGGAATAGACTCCTTTCTGACAGCATCTGATGGATAAATTATTATTCATTGCTTGTTTTCAACGCGCGCTTAGCCATATCTCCGCCGCACGTTTCTCTTCTAAACAGGAGTCGTCGCTTCTATTCGCTTCTCAAGTTAATTATGGATCATTACACAGCACATACAGAATGGGGAGGGTGGTTAAATATGGCGTTTTGCTCATGACACTGGCCATGTGGCTTAATATACATAGTATGCACATGTGCACATATAATATACACCATGTCCTTGTGGCAAGTCAAGTGCAAATCAACAAAATTCGTCAGTGCCAAAGCAAAATCAAGTGTAAAATAAAGCAATGCGTTGTATTGTTATGTTGAGAAGGATTGTGCTGTCGTTAGTATTTGTGAACTTTGCACAATCCAGCGGATAGTGAAAATGAAGGAAAATTTATGAATTTTCAATTAGCACTAAAATACATAAAAAAAATTCAGAAAATCAAATAAACGGCTCATATCTGTTTACATATACTTAGTACATATGTACCTTAACGTAACTAAGTCCCTTAAAGAAACAGTTGTTGCTATCCCAAAAATTAACCTTGGATTATTTTATAATGATTCCGAAAATATTACTGTTCTAGATTTTTAGTAATGTTTTTCTTTGCGATTTCCATGAAAATAGAAAAACTTTCACTTGATCCAATTCCAATTGATCCAAATATTTTTCCAAACAATCTGGAAATAACTACAATATAATATGAAGTTTCACATTTGCATCCACATTCGCTTTCGCGAATATCAGTTTGTGATATTCGTATTCGCATCCACTAAATTGACATCCTTCTCCCTCCCCCTTTACTCGTCTTGGGAGTTTAGGGTTTCTATTAAGCATCGTGTCTAGTATTAGTTTCATTAATCATTTTGCTATCATCTGGACAGGTGATTGGCCTACCGAAGATGATCCTGAGTTCTGGGCTGCCATCTTTTTGACGTTACGCAGGATCAGCGTTGTAGTGCCAACATCGCGTAATAGCCTACCTACCATATAAATGACGTCTTCAAAGAACAATAAAAAAGAAAATATTTATTTATTTAATCGTTTAATAGTGCAAAAAGATGTACATATTATAGCAGCACTAGTATTACACATGAGAAACATACAATTGAGTTTTTTTTGAGGTTAATAAAAATAAAAATAGCAAAGGTAAAAAATTTTTAATAAAGAATATTAAATATTAGTACACATCAATAAGATTTGGTTTAGAGTTGTGATAATACATAAAATATTCCATTCAAGTACCATAAAAATTGGAGAATATGTTCGCCAAACCCAACCTACCATTAAAAGGTTAGGTTAGGTTAGATTAGGTTGGAGTGGCTGCCGAGAGACACACTTAGGCTTGAACGGCCAATTGTGCTAACACATAGTTGGAAAACTTTTATTTCATAAGAAATATTTTTTACGTTAATAAATAAGTATTATGAATAAGAATAATTTTTTACGTTTCCGACAACTTTTATTTTGTAAAAAATATTTTTTACTTTTTTTACGTCATAGCTATTTTGAGTAAAAAATATTTTTCTCATTGCCAGATAACTTTTATTGAGAAAAGTTTTTCTTGAAATCAAAGGTTTAGTTTATATCAACAAGCCAACATCCGCCAGGAAATAGCCAAAACGATGGAAAATGCAGAAAAAGAGCACATTTTGCCGTCAAGGCCAAAAGTGGCCATATGCGCGATATCTTTTTCTTAAAAGTAGCTGGAACAAATCTTGAACTAAAATAAATGATTATCCAAATTTCTGAATTCATGTGAACTTTTTATTATAATAATTTTTTTTATATAAGGAGGAAGCATCGAAATTGTGACGTTTCATTTGGTCAAAACAACCTAATAAAACAATTTCCGATCAAAGCTCGTTTTTTTAGGTTTTTTAGAACCGAAATATTTTAGAAATCTTCATAACTTTTCACTTTTTATGAAACTAAAAAAAGCGGCAAATACTGCTCGAAGAAAGCGACTACAATTTCCGCGACTAAATAACTAACTTCAAAACTTATTCCCAAAACATTTTTTATAAAAGTGTCAGAAATCTGTTTTGCATATGGCTTACATATATTTGCACACGTAGTTCATTCCTTAACATGATGTCATAAACTAAAAATAGTTTAACACTTTGACTTCTTCACTTACATAATATACATATTATAGTGGAAGTTGCACGAGACGCAGACGAAAAAAGAAAAACAAACAAATTTCTTCTTATTTCCAAGGAAACAAAGAAGCTGAATCACAAGTAATAGAAAAGGGTTTGTCAAGATCAAAGTGATGTTTTCACAGTTTCCACATTCCGTTTCTCCACCGCAGTAAATACGTTATTAAAATATTACGCAACGTTGGGTTTGTTCTGTTTCATTCAGCACAATGTTGTTGCTTTCAAATTAATCCAACAAAGTGGAAATTCTGGAACACACCATGCAAGAAGTGGCATAGCGATACACAAGGGCGGTTCTGCCTTATGGTGGTCAGAAAAGTTCAGATCCAAAGTATGTACTCGTCCATATGTATTTCCTGCTCTTTTGACAATTAATAATTCTGAATCCGGCAGCGTCAGGAAATAGAACTGCCATTGGGGATACACATACAAATAGAGCTGAAATCGTCGCTTGTAAAATAATTGAATTCAACGATCGAAAACTCTTTGCATGACAATACCACATATACGAATAAGTTTGAGAAATATAAAAAGATAAAGACAACTCCATACGTACCCTACGGAAAATTGGGGTTAAATTTTCCCCAAGTGATATGTCCCGTGACTGGTTCAAAGGTGATGTAGAGAGGGACAATTCGTTTGGATTTCTATACACTTTTTCTTACATAAATTAAAAAAAAAAACAAATATCATCACTCGGTTCTTGCGAACGAATTTGTTGCTTATCTAAGCTACACACTGATTCGTTGGTGTCGTGGCAAAGTTTCCTTTGTACTCAGTATTTTAATTTGTGAAATTTCGCATCAGAACCACTCTGTGCAAACGAAGACAACTTTTTTGTAGAAACACAGTGGTTCTTTTTCGATTTGTTCATGTGTCTCAGTGGTTAAGCGCGTTGCTCGATAATTTGCAGTCACCAGTTCGAACCTTGAGCACTTTCTTCAAAATAAATTTTCATATCTCATAAAAGTAAAAATAAGTAAATATAAATTAAAATAAGTAAAACTATTTAAAAAAAACATTTTTTTTTCTTTTTGCTTATTTGAAGCGGTACTGAAACTGACGCTTTTGGATCGGTAGCGTAACCGGTTCAAAGTTATCTATTGGCCTCCAATTCACCACTTTCAATGACAACTCCGTTAAAGTTATCGGCTCTTTTCATACAAAAGAGTGTAACCTGGAACCAGTTCAAGGGGGGTTATTCTGTAGTTCGATTCGAAAGGCAGTTCTATTCGAATGCCAAATTCGATTTGAAAAGGCACAAAATGAAATCTGAACATCGAACAAATATTATTCGAAAATGTTTTCTAGAGTACCAATCGTTAGAATTCGAGTAAATTTTGTTTCGAATCAAACTACAGAGTAATCCCCCAGAACTTTTTTTGCTCCAAAAAAATTATATAGAGTAGAGACTAAAACACAACTGGGATTGATTGTTAAAGCTCAATATCAACCTCTAACAAAATGTTCAAGAAAAAAAGCATTTATTTCTTGAGCAGGAAAAAGTAGTAGCCAATAAATTTTGAATTGAATTAAATTTTTTGAAACCACTAATACCACAGCGACAGTAAAGTGTAGCCGCCACCCATATTTAGTAATAAAAAATTCAGTAGTGGTAAATTATATTTAACCATTATGTATTCACGAAAAAAATTCTACGTAAGTGTATACCCGTGGCACCACGTATTGAGTTTAATTGTTAACATCAGAGGTGCACACTGAAAATAGCAAAATAAGCATGCATTTTGCAACAAAGACTATACAGCTAAATTTTAGGTTTGCTCCGCTCCAACCTCTTAAGTACAGCTCCGGCTCCGCTACGTACTCCACTCCGTACTCCTTTTCGAGCTCCAACTACATATAGTTTTTTTGATGAAATATAATATATAATATGTTATTATTTAGAAACGAAAAACATGGAATAATAAAAAATTATTGAAATGTTTGTAAAAGTATTGTAATTGTTATTAAATTTTTTTTTTTTTAAATTAGAAGTCGGCCTCAAATAATTCAAAGAAGTTTAATCTCAAATATAGTTCCAAATATGTTTGGGACCCATTTCGTTTTATTTCAAAAAAGGTTACTTTCACATCTGATACTCGAATTTAATTTATTCTACCTGTTTTTAAGCGTTTGAATACTTTTCTAAATATGCTAAGCATTTGCTTCCTACTCAGAGAACTTCCAGCTCAAATCTACAGCTCAAACATATATTTTTCCCGCATGAGTCAGTTTCTTTTGGTTTGAGAAAAATATCTGATGCAATATTCCATTCCAAAATTTTTGGAAAAATGTTTTCAAACTAAAATTTCATAGTTTCATTCCAACCATTTTATCTGCAATACAAAAAATTATTCAGATGTTTGTAAAAGTATTGTGATTGTAATTCAAATTGTGCATTTCAGGCATTTTTCAGAAATCAGAAATTCAGAAATTTTTGTGGCACTGAAACACTCTCAAAGTAAACTTTCAAAATAAGTCCTGAAGCTTTCAAAATTTTTTACTGATCCACCCTAATCTACATACATATTTCAACTTTGGCCAAAAAATCACCTACGGTCAGTTTGTGCGTTCTAAGGTTGTGTAGCTTTTACGCTACATCTGAAGGAATTCTAACCAATGCTTTTATAAATGTGGATGTAAATTTGTACGTGTGTGTATGTAATTGGTTAGTAAAACGATTATTTTTTAAAATTCTCTTTTTGTTTTCTGGGCATAGGAAATGTACTGATATATTGATATAAACAAACCAATTAATCGTAGAGCAATTTGTGGCAACAGGCAACAAATTTCTCTGTTTCTCTTTACACCGCAATAAATGAATAAAAATAGCAATTTGCATTTTCTGCGTGGTTCGAACTGACGACGTCGGTTGCTGTTGGGCGACAGTGGTAGCACGGCATTGGTGGAGGGAGCCTTCCACAAATAAATAGCAGTCGGCGAGTCAGCAAGCGGCATGGCGCTAATTGGATGCGTGTTTATTGTTCGTTGACCGCAAGATTCATATTCATCTGTAGATCTGAATGGATGCGGGTGCAATACTAGTGAATGAGCAGACATTCCTACTTATACAGGCATACATATATGTAAATATTTACAAACGAGCACTAGCGGATCCTAGGGGGAATGGAGATAACCCTCCGCCATTACCGGTTAATATTTCATGCATTTTGTTCAATGGTCATGAATAAAAAAAAGTTGAAGGGGTACAAATTTAAACCCCCCTTTGAGAAATCTCTGGATAGCTAGTGCATACGAGTACTTGTGCTAGAGTACGTTCTCAATACAATAAATAGTACATTCTTAATTTTTAACGTGCATTGGGTGAAACTAAGTGATAGCAGGAAAAGATTTGAAGCCTGTTGTTTACTTTAAATTACTCGGGTTAGCATTAATACATACACACATATTATTATTGAAGTTGAAAAATTAAAAAAAAATTAATAAAGAAATAAGTATTATAAATCGTAATCAATCTATTTGTGGCGATGTGTCTGAAATTGTAGTTTTGAGAAAATTCCAAAAAATAAAACAAAGGGACTTACTTATATCATAAGCGTCTACAAAAAAAGGTAAAAGGAAACTCTTTAACTCTCCGATAACCGAACAGGCCCCTAGGGACCTATGACACTTTCAACGAAGCGGTATTTCTATACGGTTAAACCGAAAAGCGTCAGCCTACTTGACTTTTATAAATGCGATGTTTAGAAACGTTTAAAATCGGTTTCGATACTATTCTGCGATATTTTTCATCATAATCATTCGGTTGAAGTCATTTATGGCGTCGATGCCCGGCAAGGTCTGCAGGGACCTTGTATGCCTTTCCATTTACCTTTTTCTGGTTTTTTTATTATCATTTCTATTTTTTTATTAAACATTTTTCTTAAAAAATAACAAAATGGCAGACTTTTAAAAAAAATTTTCAAAAATCCCTTTTTTTTGGTTCCTTATAGTTTCAAGAATGTTGTCCTAAAATATTACTAAAATTCGAAGTAAAACGAAAGTTATACATATAATTATATTTTGGTGTACTAAAAAAGAGACCTAACGTCGGGGTCGCTGATTACGAATCTGACATAAGATTTTTAAAATTAAAAATGGCGGGAATTTTTTTAAAAATTGATTAGATTCACTTGAAACTCATTACTCGGGGGTTTCTGGAGACGCTGATTAGGACTCTATCATCGGATTTTCACAACTTAATATGGCTGATCCAATATAGCCGCTGAATACAAATCTGACATTAAATCATTAACCAGTGACCCTAAAAACCCCCAAGTAACGAGTTTCAAGCGAATCCGATCAATATTTTAAAATTTTTCCTCCATATTGGATCCGCCATTTTATATATTATTTTCAAAATCGGGCCCAAGAACCCCAGAGAAACGGGTTTCAAGTTAATCGGATGAATTTTTAAAAAATCTGTCGCCATATTGAATCCACCATTTTGAATTTTAAAAAACTGACATCCGATTGGAATCCAGCATACTTTTTTCTATCAGAATCGCAAAAAAGTACGTTTTCGAACGTTGAAAATCAACAAAACTCGCATTGCTCAAGAACATTCTATAGAAGCACGTACAGCGAGAAAAAAGCCTAAACAGAGCATCAAAAGAAGTTGACAAAACTTGAAGATCTTCAGTATGCATCGGAGTTGGCTGACTAAAAGTAATTTGCATAACAAAATCATTTGTTTAATTTTTAAACGTAAAAATTTATGTAAGAAAAATAATGTTTTTTAACTGGTAAGACTGATATCTCAAATTCTACTAAACTGATTTTGAAAAACCAAAATGCGTTCGATTTATTATCATTATAGCTTTATATGAAGTTCCATTAAAAATATGTGTTTTTTTCGTGTTTTTGAGAAAAACGACCGTAAAAAAGGGGAAGGGAAAAGTGTCACTTTTTTGTAGTTCCATTTATAAAGAAATGACTAGCGAACAAAATCTCTTTTAAATCATGTCTCTATCTTTATTAAGAAGCTCGAAATCCATCTTACCACCAAAAATGGGCTTTTTCAGAGATGCCCTCTACCGCCTCCATCTTGGATTAAAAGTGGACAAAAAAAATTGTTTTTGTTCTTCAATAAGATAACATCTCTTTCCAATTTTATAATGAAATATCATAGTTTAAAAAAAAAAACTGGAATGTCCCCTTAAGGTTATTTCACTAATGTGGCTCAAAAATGTGCATTGCCCAAGCCAAATTGTAAATAGTTGGTCTTCTCATCTTCTTAAGATTATTGGGCAATTCAAAAGGGAATAATTATTTTAATTATAATTATTTCTTGTTGTTAGTTCTATGAATTTAAATTACCAATAGCTATGAAAAAAGTTTTCTTGTATTGCCTTCGATGACTCCCGGTTTTAAATTGTAATCCCCTGTTTCTCCCATTTAAAAACGAAAATTAACTTTATCGAGCATAAGTAAATTTAAAAAATTAAGTAATTCGGTTTTAAGCCTTCCTTTAAAATGCCGATAAGATAAAACGTAGCTTGTGTAAATGGGAATACTAAGAGCAGTACTCAATTTTAGCTTGCGTCGACTTAAACCACTCTATATTATTGCCACAGCTATAATGTCCAAGTTGTGGCCGTTGTTGTTGCTGTTAATATCGTCAGTTTCACCACACATTGCCAAATTCCAAAAATTCCAAAATTCTATTCTGCCATAACGAAATAAAAATTCCAAGGAAAATTCTGATTTATTCTTCTATGTACTGACAACATTAGAGAAGCATAACGATCGTCGTTTTTTATCTCCTTCTGGCTGACTAAGAGCCAGATTTTTGAACCGTTTGCCGTTCGTGAATAAGTTCAAGCATCATCCACATATATGCAGATTACATAGCACATATATAATAAAAAATAAGGTAAAAATAAACTTCCAGGGTATAGTAATGTGCTCTTTTCTATCACGTATCGCTGATACATGCAGTGCACTGATGAGTTGCAAGTTGTTGATTGAATTATGTGCGTATTACACTAACAAAAAGAAGCTATTTTAATAAATTATGTTTAAAGTATGGCATGTTTTTTATATAAAAATACATACCTACACATATTTAATGGGTAAACAAAACTGTAAATATGTTTGCTCCATATTTTATACTTAGCAGCTAATACCTAGAATAAACGCCCAACAGTCGTTGAAACTTTCCTGCCTAAATTTTAATAAGCGTAATTAATAATTCGCTTCAGCGGCTTATTTTACATGGGAGTAGGTTCGGATTCTTTTTGTGTCATTTAGCTCCTAACCCTATCTTTCTTTTAAATCAAATTTTTCAGATAAGTTATTTTTGTACTCTTCTGGAGGAGGAAGGATTTTGAGCTAGAAAAACATCTAGTGATACTTTTGCCTCGATTTCCGGGTGCTCGCTCGTTTTTCCCCCCTATTCTTTAATTTCTTCCCTTTACTTAGCGATTCAAAAAATTTCGCAAACGAGTTACAGAATCTCACTAATGGACATTTAAAGCTTCTTTTTCAAAAACCTTTAAAATTCTTTAAGGTAATGATAACATTGCTACTGAATCAGATGACTTTACTTATACTATGTTCAGACTACAGAAATAATTGTTTAAACACGGCCAGACGGACTTAGCAAGTTTAATTTTGACAACTGTTTGTTTGTAACGGGTTGCAAAATGATTGGAAGAAACAACATTGTGATGATTTTACTCATGTTTGTGGAATTTCAGTGCAATAAAAAGCGAAAACAGTGCTTGCAAAGAATACAAGTAGTAGCAGAATTTTTGGGTCATCCGCTGGCAAATGCCTTTTGATTTCTATATTTTTTTTTAGTTTTTCATTTAATTTCAAAATTATTAATTTATTTTTCAATTTCTTTCGTCTATGTTTTTTTGTTTATGGAATGCGAAATGTTAGGTTTATTTGCTTAAAAATCACCTGTGTATAAAGCATGCGATTTAAAATGATTACGAACTTGTTTTGTTCATATAACGTATTTAAACCCTAAATTATAATAGCGCTTCATGGCACTAAAGTAGTGGAAGTTTGCAGCGCTGCTCTGGTTAGCACCATTCCTAAATTTACTGGCAGTGAACAGCTAATTTTGTTTTACAGCCACTGTCACAAAGCGTTATTGTAAATTAGCGTCCGTCTGAACATATTTATCCAAAAAAAAACAGTTAATGGTTCAATTCTACGGTTTTGGTGTGCCTTAAAAAGGTGTATTCTTGCCTGAACAACATTTGGAGTTTTTTTTAAATATTATTATGTAAGCATCTCCCCGAAAATCCAAAGAAAAAACGTTTACCTTAGTGTAGAGTATTCTAGATTTCGGAATTGAAGTGTACCACTTTCAAATGTCGAATATGGCGAGAGATATTTTCCATTTGCTTAGTTGAAAAATTAAAATTTGGATTCATACCGTTTAATTAACCCCACATCATGTCGAAAAAATCAAAGCGTTGTGAAATATGATGATAAATTTTAGAGTGTTGATGATGCACATGATGAAAAGTTTAGGGTGTCTGCTTTTTGCGCATCTTGCTTCTGTTTTAATTGCATCGGTAGAAAATTAAGAAAAGCAGAAGCACCGGCAACTGTGCTGCATTACTAGTGCTGCGGCTGCTGTTGCTTCCACTCTTGATCGTCTTTCTTTGTTTCCGTGTCTATCGATCTTGTAGTAGAAGTTGTTGTTGTGGCTGATTTTTGCTGTTTGAAGTTTGTTTTTGCGTTTTATTATATTTTCGAAGTGCTGGAAACAGGGATGGGAATCGGTTTTGAACCGATCCAATTTTGAACAGATCCATTAACTATGAGCCGTTGTCTTTAATCGAGTATTAGTTGTTTGTAACAGCCATAAGTATGGATATACATTTAATTTCATAGTCGATCTAGCTACTTATGTTCATCTATATGTATATAAACCCTGAGCAATATAAACCAAACTGGATGCGAATATATATGTAGCTTATAGCCAGCAATTACTTCTGAAATGGAAAAAGGAAGGTGTGGTACGTGGATAAAAATACTGAAGCAAATTTATCCGAATTTAGTATACTTCGTTGAAGTACCCTATAAAAAATTGAGAGTTTCGGACGATAACCACTCCTATCTCTCATACAGATAAATGAACTTTTCAAAAGCAATGTAAAAGCAAATTATACCAAATTCACCAAACTTTATTTGCACCGAACTAGCGAATAATGATGCAGTCAAGCTGGTTTTTAAACCGAACCTGGATTTCAGAGAGGCCGTAAACCGCTCTACCAAACCATATTGCAAAGTTATGTTGGCTCGCATTCCTGGCTAGAAATATTTATACTGGAAATGGTTTCGAACATAACTATAAAAGTAAAGATTGGAAAATGAGAGCTACTAATTTATTTCGTAATGGAAAACCTTGCTTCAATACATAGATTAATATACACAATAGTACCACATATGCATGGCATGTACGTATGTATACAGAAAAATAGATTATTCTATGTACATATGCTCATATGCAGTGTAATAAGTGACGTGTGGAAAAATCGAAATAATGTTGCATGCACCTGCATGATAAGATAAGTCTGGTATGTAGCAAAAGAGCCGACAGCCTAACCGTAGCGAAATGTAGATTGTATAAGAGCATGAGTGTGTACTAGAGATATCGTTCGGGATTGACTTTTCGGGATTTTCCGGATTCAAATTTCAGTCCCTTGATCCCGGGATTAACCTCGGGATTGGTTGTTTTACCACATATCAATAAAATTGAAAAATATGAAAATTCTGAATTTTTTATAGTTATTCGACCCGCTGCTTACAGCATTTTAATAATAGCTCTTCGCTTGATTTAAGCTTTTTGTCAATTATTTAACCATCATTAAAATTCGTCAAAATTTATAAATGCAAACAAATATATATAAACATTATAACGGTCTACAGAAAAACTAACTACTTCACAAATTTTTGGAGGAGAATTTCATGGCTAATGCAAACAACATTTTTTTTACTATGCTTTTTGAAAAGACACAGATTTTTTCATATTATTCAGTTCACACTATTGCAATCCAAAAGCACGCGAACATTTTAAAATCAAAGGTACGCTTAGGTGGAGCGCGTAAAATTTATATATTTTAAGTTGATACAACCTCCATTTAAATTTTGGGCATTTAAGCTAAAATTTCCTGGATCAAATGAAATAATCTACCACAAAATTCACTGTCACACACTTGGTCAGCTTTTTAGACTCTTATCCCGAAAATCCTGAGATTTTGTCTGTTTAATTCCGCGATTTTTCGGACCAATTTTAGACCGTATCCCGGGATTGGCATCCCTTGTGTGTACTTTTGTGTGAAGTTAATTAATATGTAAAATATTGTTTAACTCAAAACAAACGTATGTAGCAGCTACCCTGAAATTCGAGCATGTGTAATTATCTGTGAGAGAGAGAGGGAGAAGGTTAAAGTATTACCGTCACAAAAGAAAAGGATAAAAGAACAAGTAAATTTTCAGATATCTCACTAAATCAGGCCGTTATGCTTTTCAATTTACTTGATCGTAGCTATTTCTTATTAAATGCATAATGCATTGATATGATTTTATTTGTTTACTGCGGGGCGAACGACCGATTATACCCTAATTTATCGATTTTATCACCTTTTTAACGCACTCTGTCGCCAAATGCAATAAACAGTTTTGTAACTACATATTGCTCGAATATATGAGTATGAGGGGCACCGGAAGACAGCAACTATGAAACGACGCCACCACACATATCACGAATGTGCGATTTTAATAATATGCTTGTTGCTTACCAGACTGCCTGACCGCTGACACTAACGCGGGCATAGCGTACACATTGAATTGAACGACCCATTATTTGTACAATTTTGGAAATTAAAGCACATCTCATCCCTTTTCGAATAGTGATTTTATTGCACGAAAATTTACTTTCCTCCCTTAAGCAATGATCCTTCACAAAGTAAACGACTGAATTGCGAATTGCATTAAAAAGGGGAAATCGCATAAGCAATTCCATAGGAAAAAACAGCTTGCTGTCTTTCATACTTTATCTACGTCCAAGTAATCCTCCTAACCGTAGGACAGACGAACTGGCGACGCGGAAAAATCATAATATACTCGTATTGCTTTGCTTTTAGTAAGTGTCTTTGTTTGTTGGGTTTTTAATATGTTTTTCAATATTTGGCGGTGAATGCGACAGACGACAGATTGTAACTGATGTATTTATTGTATATGTTTGCATGCATGGATTTGTCTATGTATATATCGCTGCCTTAATTTGCTAAAGCCCTAAGACGCATTTTTGAAATTATTATATAAATTTAAAATAAAAACATTTTGTTATTTAGGGTATTGTTTCTACAATTTTTAATTTAAACGAAAAGAAAATATCGTAAGTTTTCGGTGTAGGTCTCTAAAATTTTTGGCACAGACAAAAGTGTAAACACTTTATCATAATCCCTCTAAAACTCAATATTGAAAAATTTTATGTTTGGGCCTTAGCAAATTAAGGCAGCGGCATGTACTCAGCGGTTGGCAGATTTGCACTAGACGCGTTTCAGACGCACATCTTTAGAGAGTTGAAGAGCATCAATTTCGTTCCCTTTTTTTCCTATAATTGCTTCCAAAGACCCGATAAATGATGTGTAATGATTTTCAAGCTCATAAATTTTTCTCGCTGGGTGTATTTGGAATGCATTTATAAGAGCATGTCCATTCTGTGCTGTGGTATTGAAAATTGCCCAATCGAGGGCCGAGCATATAAAGTTTCCATTGCACCAAAATATAAAATTTGGGATCATTCGCACTCCACAAAAAGGCCTTGGTTAATTGGGATTTTTTTTTAGAATGGTTGATAAAATATGAACATCGCTCATCAATCCCAAAATGCGTCAGTTTTAGAACAACAAAAATATTTTAAGTTTCCAAATTTTTGGAGGCTACGAGGAACCACTCGCGACTACCCGAATGACTCCAAATATTTTATTCGTCATATTTAGGTGCAAAGAAACCTTTTTATGTCCGGCCTTTAAAAATCAAAGAAACTTTATTTTTTGTGCTCCTCTAATGTGCATATGTGTACGTATACAATATATGCGAAGTCAAATCTTACCAACCACCAATATTTTCATTTCATATTAAGATTGCCAACTGTACCTGTTGCAAAACTTATGAGATAATTACCCACTGTAGTATGAACATTAAGGCGACTCAAGTCCCATACAAAAAAAAAGTTTTTTCATTCTGTGAAGATTTCCAAAATATTTCGTATCTACCTTCCGGTAACCTCTAAAAATGGTATTTTGTATGGTAACATTCTTTAACCACATAAAAGCTTATAAATAATACAAATTATAATAGTTGGAACGCAAAATAGGTGTGGCACCAAAAAATTCAATACTTACTACAAATGATCATCAGAGTAGAAAAATATATCTATGAAAGAATTTAATCACTTTACATTTTTTTGTCGGACTGTATGATTGTTCGACATTAGCCTCTAACGTTCGTCTGAGCTGAAAAAAAAGACAACCATAGATGAACATTATTGATCTAGTTACCCCCTAGGTTACCATGCAGAAAGCCATCCTCTCAAGAGATTATTAATAACTCCAGTAAACTAGATGATAACGGGGAAAACTGAGAAAATAGTTTCATAGTTTTAACATCTTCCTTCTTTTCTTTTATGGCACAACAATTCATGCAGGGACTGGACCTAGTTTTGTACATCTATTCATGTAGTGTTAGTTATATTTACCTATACATTAATGGAAGGAACGTACAGTTTTATGGCAAGTCTGAACGGTAAAGTAAAAGCTTTTCTCAGGCTCTTGGAGGTTAGCATCCAAGAGGTTGTTGTTGTAGCAGCTACAATAGTGTTAGAAATTTATTGTCAATGTTATTATTATAATACTATTTAATAAAGGCCGCTAAAGCAAGCCGCGTCAATGGGATGCGTCCAGAGAGAGAGAGTGAGGTCATGTTTGTTGGATGTTGTGGGCAGGAAAAAAGATGAGATGTATCGTGAGGGCCTCTGACATAGTCTGGGAAGGTGTTTGTGATTTCCTCGCTAATCCTGAACATATAGCAATTAAGCATGCGGCTCCATTCTGATCTGAGTTGTGCAAGAGTGCGCCGTGTTTCTCTTGGAAGCTTTTTTTCTGCGTCGTTTATGGGTGGTGGCCGACCGTTTAGCACTATGTTCGGGGCGCATGCAGCTTTGGCCTTTTCACTGCGTATCGCTAATAAGTAAAGTCCAGATTGATGCCAGCTAGGGCCTGAGTAGGTTGTTGACGTGTCCTAAGCAGATAAAGAGATTTTCGAAGTTTACGCCATGTAATTTAGTGTACTTCTCCATTGGTTCTGCCTTCTACAGTAACTTTTTAAGCAAGCTCCCAACATATTTTTTTTAAACTAATAGACGAGGAATAGGCGATTTCTGCCCCACTGTACATCGTTCCCAAGGACATTAAACTTGGATTGAACACCACATCACACAGATTTCAGAAATTCGTTGGCTTAGAAAAATATTGTTTAGCGAATCGAAGGCATTTTGCGTTGTTCTCCGCTAATTTTACATTTTCCCCGAGCTTGGTAAACGTTCTCATTGTAAATTGTTTTTATTTTCGGCGTTTACAAATGAAGCTTTTTTTATATTATAGTCATGTGGCATCAGTTTTGTCTCTCATAGAGATTTGGCTTTTTGATTGAGCTTACTGACTTTGTTTTATCATCCACTTTTAGCTAAAATTTCGTAATTATTTCTCTTTTCAGTATTTCGTTTAATTTTTTGAAAAGCCACATAAGCACAAAAATTTGAATTAAAGGTCCCATATACCAAACAGTTTTAAAATACATACCTATTAAAAATTAACGATCTTAATTTATTATCCGTAATCCCCCCCCAAAGTCACCCTTTTGGATCCGCTAGTGCCTATATGCATGCATATGCATGTACACATGCATGTTGAGCAAGTATATATGAAGATACATATTGACTGACTCATCTCATTTATGCCAGGTTTTATTTCCCTGTGGTGCCAAATCAATAAGGACAAAAAAAAACAAAATAAGTAAATGAATTTAACGACGCTGTCAACAGCACACTTTTCTCTGCAATTTGATATTGTTTGAATTGTATGTATATACATGCATGTATGTATGTCCCAGAATGTGTATGTGTGTGTAAGTCTCCTTGCATTTACCATCCTAAATACATTTACTTACACAAATATTTTCAATGAGTTTTAAAAACATACTACATAAGTAAATTGTTTATTGTAAATATAAATGAGCAACAAACAAATATTTTCCTACTGTAGTCATTTAAGTATTTATCGTTAGAGTATCTCCACATCGCTGCATTAATTTGCTAAGAGCCTAACATCAAATTTTTCAATATCGAGTTTTTTATAGATTATGATCAATCATGTTCACTTCCATCAGTACCGAAAATTTTAGAGACCTACACTGAAAACTTACGATCTTTCTTTTTAAGTAGTTCAAATTACAAATTCTCGAAACAGTACTCCAAATTAAGGCAGCGTTTGTATATACAATAGAAGTAGTAGATATGATATATAAGAATAGTCAAAAAAGTGTTATTTAACTAATCTATACTTAAATTCCATAAGAACTGCCATTAAAGTATAGTTCAGTTACAGTATACTTAATGTGGTGTTACTTCGGAGGCTCGTGTCATTAATGCTGGAATGCCGCAGGGTTCGGTCCTCTCCCCGACCCTTTTCCTTCTGTCATTGGCAAATAACCCTAATAATCTAAATAGTAAAGAGCAGTAAGACTCAGTTTGAGAAAAAAATTAATGGACTGACCGCCTCAGATCATGAACGCGTCTTTTAAACCATGAAACGAAGATACATCAATATTACTTTAAAAAAATCTGGGTGCAAACTCAATTTTTAATATCATAAATAGAATTCACGATTCTTTTATATGACGCGCGTATCCGAAATAGATTTTTTCCCTTTAGAGATTTTGATATATTTTTTTTTGAACACTTGAAATACAAAAAATTAATTAATGATAAAATATTAGATGATTATTTAAATACTTTATCCCATACATCCTCATGTGAAATGGCACAGAATTGCGGCGGCGGCGCTTTTACAGCTGACGGGAGCTGTTTACGTACCATCATTCGACGAAATTGTGTTTTAAGCTTCAGAGTATTTTCCGTCGTCCGCCGCAATCGTGTTTAGGGCATAAAGTCTAAAGTCAAACTACTCTACAAACCACATATTTTATCATGTTATTGCTTTTTCTGCCCATTATAGGGTGACGTTAAATTAGGAAGTCATTCCTTATTTATTATTTATTTATGCAGCCAACGAATTTTGGATTGTATTTGTACGAGTATGTGTCGATCGATTGGCCGCGGACGGACAGGTCACTGCTGCCCTCAAGACAATCTATAATTTGTATGATAAAAGTAGCAGCAAATATCGATATGACATTTATAAGAAGTGGGCGTATGTCTACATACACGCACACATGCGTGTTTCTATAATATATATATATATATATATATATATATATATATATATATATATATAAATGTATCTATGTAAAGTACCTACAAAAAGCGTGTTTTTGTTATAAATTCTCTAAATAAAGAAAAACGAATAAGATTGCACAAAGTAGGAATATTTACGATTATTGCTCAAAAAATTGCTGTTTTTACAATCATGTTGAATGCCACATTGTACTCCCTAACTCTCTTTCCACCATAAAGAATAACATACATTTTTCGGATGGCTGCCAGAACCATGAATGGTGATTCTCATCAGTTTTGAATTATATAAGCGATTCATTAAAAAATCAGCTCATCCATAGTTCATTAAAACTCCGAGTCTTTTTTGACTTTGTAAGAAGAAATTATCTTCACGAAAGTCCCAAATTATATGCAATTTTTAAAAACCAAATTATAAAATTATGCTTCCCCAAAACAAGAACTTTGAACATTCGTGGTTCTGATTGCAATAGACACATGTATGATATTTATATGTAAGTATTTCTAACCTGTTTATTTTTTCCTGCTTATTCGTTGTAAGATCAGCTTGCTTTTGAAAAAAACGATGTTCTTTTATCGTTTCTTTTTTTCAATTTATCTATTTTCTTTTACCTGCTTCAGAAAATGTTGCAACATTCTCTGTTCAACTCCTGAACCGTGAGTAGCCACAAAACACATTTCACTTTTATTTTTATTTTGTAATTTATTTCCTTTCTTTTTTCGTTTTATAATTTGTTGTAATGTAGTTTGTGTACTTGGATAATCATTAAGCCATGTGTGCTCTGAAATATTCCTCAAAATTCAATGATTGTTAAGTATGAAAGAAGCTTTTCGAATGTGTGCCTTTTAAGTGAAATGTTTATATATGTATATGCACATATTTACATAAATACTTTTGTACGTATATATGAATATACATATGTATATGCACATACATATGTAAGTGAGCAATAGCTTATGAACGATCACTTGATCTGATCAAATCTCTGACGCACAAATTAAATTTGATTGTTCAAGTTGATTTGTATTTGCCTCCGCCATCCGCACACATGCATATTATGTACACACACACATATATATGTATATATATACACATACATATGCATTTAAATAAATATAGTTCCGTTTCGATATATGCATAGATAATTATTTTGTAATTCATTCTCCCAAAATGCACAACAACAACCATTGTCAAACCTCGGCATCTTGAAGAGATTACTGCCAGTTGAAATGTTCGTTTCATTCTTCTTTGGAATTGTTGGTGCTCAAACAAACAAGCAATCTGACATGGCATTCCGATATGATTTTCAAAACTTATCAAAATAAAATTCAAATTCAGCACCAACAATAATAGGAACTACAATACAACATCCAGAAATGCCCCCTTTGCATCTCCCTTAATATACCGTCGACTAAGTCAATATATGACTATGACTACTCTACAACTCCAATCCACTTTTACATATAGCATGCAGCACTTGTGAGATTAAGTGACGTAGATAATAAATAAAACTGATGCAAGTGTACAGTAATAAATTATAAATTATGCTTTTCTTGTGCGTATCTTCTGTTTATGCGCACGTTTACACTCATGGAAAAATGACAAACATAAACGCGTTCACGTTCCTATATGTAAGAAGACACTTTCCTACTTTTTGAAGTGAGAAATATGGCAAAAACTAAAAGAAATTAAAAAACAACATGGGTCTAGATTGGGTAATATTAATGAATTAACTTTATGTCCAAAGGTCATTATGGGAATTTGACTCTTTGCATGTCTTTTTGGCCAATTGAGTTCAAATCCATGGTTCATTTTGATCTGCTACAGCAGTACACTAATTATGCAAATAATTTATAATGTTGATAGAACAGTGAAAATTAATAGCTAACTAATCGAATCTAATGATTTTGAAGCCTTTTTATAAATTGTTTCAAAATATTTGTTGGCTAGTTGAGATGTTATAACTATTTATACATCGCAATTTACTTTTAAAAAGTTACATGTGACTGATTCATTCTTATCACGGATAATTTGCTAAGTGGTAACCTAAATTGAGAATTAGGTATTATCCCCAACCAAATTGAGCTGGTGCTCTTCGTTGGATAACATACATCAGATAGTTTTCCCAAAATTTGTGAATTTATCTAAGAAAATTGGTTATTTGACGGAGAATATGAATACATTAACTATCTTTTTTAATTTTTTAATATACTGGGTGTGAAATGGCTTAGACCGCTATATATATTAGATATAGGTCATACATATGCTGCAGTCGTGGCAGTGAATGCTTCCATAAGAGGCACTGTCTTCACGTTTTTCTCTGGTTTAGGCAGAATTAGATATACAGCCTCCTTTACAACCGACTAAAAAGGAGATAAATGACTACGTAGCAACATGAGCGCGGTTCACCTTTAAATATCCTGCACACCTTCTAATGAAAATATCTCATTGCCACAATAGGTGGGCCATGTTATTTTCCAGCATTTATGGTTTTTGCATGAAATATTTTATTCAACTGTATGTAACATACAAACAAAACTATTCTACAAGCTATTTGACTAAGTGTGACGATTCAAGTTTAATTTGGTTCACCATTTCCTTTGAAAATTTCACTTGCATGGGAGGATTTGCGAATTTTCCTGTTCCCGACTATAAGGAATGCCTTAATGCCCGATGTTGCTCGGGTCAAAACTAACTAACGTCCTTCCAAATAATTTCAATTTCTTCACTTGGTATGGTTCTCTGGATCTTTCCTTCCCTCTCTTTCAAGTTTCGAGCATATCAGGAATATCCACAAAACTTGTTTTTGGAAAGGAGTTTGCTTGGTACATAGATACAAACGTTCATAAATATCTCTGTCAACGACTTAGGCTGAGTCCTGCTTTTTGGATTTTATGTGAAACACAAGTTTATCCCTGAATATCTTCAAGAAGAGCTAATGTATTTCAGTTACATTCAACCTTATAATTTGAGAAATGCAGACGATTTCCGATTGTAAAAGTTCAGCAAAACTAGCACACTGAATTCAATCATGTACCAGGGTCTAAAATTTATCAACATGCTACCTCATAATATTGAAGAAGAAAAAAATATGTTCATAAATACCTACGACGCCTAGTTTTGGACGTTTTAAAAACCGTTCTCGATCAAAACCAATATACCCTGTACATTGAAATTATTGAATGAAATTTAGTTTCACAAATATTTTTTCTCGAGTGTACAACATTTTTCGTTCTCGTAAATTTTATCTTAATATCAATACTGCGAAGCTTCGGAAGGTAGAGGAGAGCGTTGTATAATAAGAATATGTATGAGTACGTTCTATAAAAACGAATCCCATTGGATATGGATGGCCTTCTCCAGCATACTTAATTTATGAAATTTAGTGATGCATAAGCGTTACTTCCGGATCTTTATTTTTTTCATTCAAAGAATAACAAAATTCTATGCATGTAAGCATTCAATGCCAATGAATGTAGGCAATAAGTAAATGGATATAGACATGTATCCGTTAAAAACCAAAAAAATTAATTTACAAACACTTATTGAGAAACAATAACGATGAATAAACATCTCAAGGATAAATAAATAGGACTCTATGATGACGTTTCCACCAGGTGGATTGGTGTTGCAGTAAATGTGAGATATGTAACGGCGAACATGGAGGAGGATGCATTGGGCTTACACAAACTAAAGAAATGCTGACCATTGTGATCATATAATTTCACAAGAAGTACGACCATTTTTATTTCATTAAAAATCACTGCGCGATCAAGGATGCATTTGTTTACTAATTGTATGAATAATCTTTCAACATTAATTTTAATTGACAAAGTGGCATGCACACATACACGTATATCTAGTTATGTGGGGATAATAAAAGCTTTTTGACTTTATCGCACATGTACTTATACGTTGTTGAATACAATTTGACGGGCTTATTTTAAGAACAGGATAAGCCACATAGTTTACAAAATTATATTTCCCGTCCATCCTTTGTGTTAAGAAATAGCAAGTGCCTGTACGTGGTAAAGGGTTAAGATATTATTCTATTTATGAAGGCACTAAACACAAAAGCAAAGCCAATAGTATTCTATTTTATTTGTCAAATGCTGGTTTATCAAACCTTTTAGCGCTAATATTTAATTTTTTGTTTTTATGGCTTATCACGTTTTTTTAAATAGGCCCTTAATTTTTCCTTACTTAATTATATTGTACATATGTAGGCGTGCATACATATTTTTATTTATACATATACATATATCTACTACATACAGAGCATTTGTTTTGGCTCCTACTAGAATTACTAGAGTGAAGTTCCTCATACCTCCAGCGTTCCTTTCCCCTAACTTTTCTTGAACACATTCCAACGTGGCATCAATCTTTTTGTTCAAATTGTTGTTATTCTCGTTATTTGAATAGTTTTACGTACATATGCTTGTGTGTTTGTTCATATATATAACTGTATGTGTGGATATATGTATGTATGAATGTTTGCTGACTGTCATTCCGTAGTTCGTTATCTTAATCTGTTATCGTCATTGTTGTTGGAGTAGCAACCATTGTGTGGCATTTCATCCTCGCGTTCTTCAAGTTTATCATCGGATTCTTTACCCTTTTCCCCTTTCTCATTCCATCAGCCGGAATAGTAGCAGCAACAGTAAAGGAGTTATTGGAATGAATTGAATTTGCTTTGGAATTTTCATTTCACTTGGTATGTATAGAATTTCACTGATTTACGTATACATATTTCTGGTGACAAAGCATTGTTTACTTACTTTTGTATCTATTGTGTGTGTACGATATGCTCCAAGTTTCAAATCCACTAAAACTACCTAAGTACAAAATGATTCCAAATTATAAAATTTTTCCAAGTTTATTAAATAATTTTGTTCTAAACAGTATACAGAATGAATATGAATAGTGAAAATTCGCTTCACATGAAAACGAACTATTCATTTAATTCACAACCTCAAATGGCGCTCAGGCATAATTTTCCACAATTTTTCTAATTAATTTTTAAGGCGCTCCTCATAGGCCAATCATCATTCGCACGCATGCTTATCTCGGGAGCCAATAGAATAATATGGTGCCCAAATAGTAGTAAAATTTGATTTTAGGCCTTAGTTGCCATAGCTCCTGTACTAGGCATTTAATTTAAAGATATAGTATGTAATAAATAAATAAAAATTAAATTAATTCTCCAATCACTTCCGATCGGTTAATCGACCTAAGATTTTACATTTTTTGATCCTTGAATACTGGCGGATTCAAGGGGGCTAAGCCGGCTTTAGTCACTCCTATATTTATATTTATTCATTCATGCATTTGTAATACAAAAGCCCAATAGGTAAAAAAAAAATATATTACATAGCGAGTATGTGTGAAACTTAAGTTAAATAAAAATTAAATTGAAATTAAGAAAAAAAAAAACAGTTGGAAAACCGATTTGAAGGGTGAATGGTTTAACTATATAATAAACTGGTTATTCTAAAATGTTGAAAATTACCAAAACCGATATTTTTGCACTTGAAAAAAGCTCGAAATACTGATTCAGCATCAATTCTGGGTCTGAAACAATCCATTGATTTGGAAATATCCGCCACTGTCCATAGGTTTTGCCGTTGTTGTTTTAGTTCACGCTATCTCGAAGGAAAGACGACAATTTAGTTTATAACTTAGTTATGTAGTTCATCAAGGTAAGACTGTTAATTGATGTATTGATAAGTGAAAAGCCTTCAACAATTGAAATTTGCAAATTTTGTGCAATTACAATATTAAAGTGCAGCTATTAGTCAAGTTTGTTCTTAAAGTTGTATTAACGTCTCAGCTATGTATGTTAATTGATCGTAATAGAAAAATGTAATTAAAAGTCTTATAAATCATTTCTTTTAATGTTATCGTGGTTATTTGATTTTGATTAATAAATAAATCAACACTGACTTTAATGTTGATTGGTTGAGCTTATAATTCAGCTTCGTTAACCTCATGAATGTTATTGTATTTACTTGGGGAGATTGCTTCCTTTTATTCTAGTCTGCTCTGATTGAGCTGATTTGATGTTGGGATTCTGCCTTCTGCCTGCCCAGCTCTACCAGTTTGTCTGTCAGTCATCATAATGTCAATTTAGGCAATTAATTTCAAAGAGAAAAATCAAATAATGTAGTCATAACTGATCAGTGAAGTAGTTAGTCTGCTGATAGCCTCTGTACATATGTATATATTTTCCACAATCGTCATTTGCAAATTGAACCGTCGTTGTCGTCTTTAATTTTAATTAAGTAACCGACTGCAGCCACCCTTAACAATACCGTGAACTCAGAAAAGATTTATAGTAGTTGTACCTACGAGTTGAATGCATCAAGCTTAAGTAATCTGTCACAATATTGTCGTATGTTATATGGTGAATGGCGGCATGGCGTGTCGCCCGAACTCTTAAATATTTGCCCAGCAATCTTATAAGCAGAACGAACAAGTACTTTATCTATCATTAAGTGTACCCTTGCCTAATGAGGTATCATCGAAATTGTTGCTTACTTACAACTTATTTGTTTTTTTTTCTTCTTGTTTTCTTATTGCAGATGCTCACTGATGCTCACTCTCACCGAAAAGTTGAACCGAACATCACTGTCGTCGTGGTAGCAACAGCCATAACGAAAAACTGCAGCGGATAGCAGAGACAACGATAACAGTATCTCAAAAATATAAGAAAACAAATTCGTTTCCGCTGTCAACTCCATTACTACTCTCACTCCATCTGAGATTGTCTCTCTTGCTTTCTTTCGGTTTTCGTGCAACTCCGATACACTTTTTCACTCTCTCTCTCTCTTACTAGTATATGAGGCAATAAAAAGCTTAAAGTGTGGGAGTGAATTGATCGCGGTGCGTATGTTTATAAATTTATATGAGAGTTAGTATCGCGTCGGAAAATTAAATCGACCGTCCAGCTGTTGTGTTTTTCTACCGTGAAAATCAATAACAAAAATTCCAAAACAGAAAATTGTCAGTAAATGTCGTTAACATGTGATTGGAGTGTTGTGCAAAGGCTGCTGCCACTTACATATACAATAAAGCAAATAGCTACAACTGCCTTGTTGTTGTGGCTCAGGATTGTTTGCCAGTGAACTAGCAACAAAAGTCTGTATAACGTTGTAAATAAATGTCATCGTCCTGCTAAGTGAATTTTTAGTGAACGATACTTTTGTTTTGTATTTTGCATATAGTACCACTTAACTATTTTATTTGCCTGTGATTGTTGTTGACAGCAAGCACCACTTCGCACTGCTACCCTTCTCCTTCCTTCACTTCCATTACCATTTCATTGACTGCGCGCTTTCAAGTAGGCACGTCGCTTTAATGTGCCACAATGATGCGCTTCCAACCCCCAATGCGGTATAAAGGTGGAACAACATGGTCCTCAGTGATAATAGCACTTCCTTCCTTTGCATGCCACCCACTTCGTTTGTTGCATCTGTGGCCGATTCTTTGTGCCTGGACGATTTTGTTATGCGGCGCTTACCATGTAGCAGCTGAACCCTATGGTGGCGGCGGAGGCGTTAGTTCTGTAGGGATTCACATTCCTGGAGGTAATGCGGGCGTGATTAACGAGTCGCGATGTCCTCGCGTTTGTTCTTGCAGTGGATTAACTGTCGATTGTTCGCATCGTGGATTAACACAGGTTCCCAGAAAAATATCAGCGGATGTGGAAAGATTGTAAGTACTGGCTACATGTGAATATATTAGAAGTTTTTCTGAATTACTTCAAAACAATTATAAAGTAAAAATAATTCACTTATTAGTTATAATTTTGAGGTTTATGTGTAATACAGATTGAAAAAAGTGAAAGCTTTCTTCCTTTTGATAAGGGAGCTTCATAAAATGTAAATTTTTGAACGCTGAAATAAATGACGGTGGCAATGGACTTACATAGTACTGACATTGTATTATTGGACAACTTCACTACCTGGCCAACGTTAATGGGCAACCACCTAACCCAACTTACGTATTACGAATAGTTATAAGCTATAAAAACTTTCGTCAGTTCTCACATATGTAGTATATGCATTTAAAGTTCATCCAGCACAATAGTTAAGTATGTATTTTTTCATAATTGTTTACTTTTCGTACGTTAAATGAGTAGAGTGTGCTACGTACGAGTATGTGCTCTATTTTCTGCGTCCTCCAACGTGAGGTGTCTTAACGCAGTAACAAACATTTCTGCTGTGGCACGAACATTAAAACGTCATTATATTTATTAATTGTCGCTGCAATAATGGTATCGAAAAGAATATAAGTGAAAATGCCAACTGAGAATCATTCAACAAATGATGAGACAGAAGCGGCGGCGGCATTACATTGACTCTCCTCCTCAATTTGTGTTGCGATCGCATGCATTGCACTGCCCTCCATATCTATATTGGTGGTAGAGGGCTAGGCAGCAACTGCATTAAGAGTGTCTGTAGCGAACCCATAAATTAACAAGCAGGCAATTAGCATCAGTAGTAGAATGCACTTGCGGTGTAATGTTGTGCACATCGCGGTGTGGTGCGGTATTCTGAGACTTACTGGCTACCAAAACCGTGAATGTGTTTTTTGTTGCCCATTTTGAGTTAAATAACTCACGATATCTAGAGTTGGTATACTTATGCACAAAATTTGGAGCATGATGTCCCATTTATAGCTTTATAACTTTTCAAATTACATACAATTGGAAGATTTTTTTCCACTTTCTTCCAAAATTGTCAGTTCATTCGTTTTTCATTTTTTTCAAACCTGAATTCATACACATTCATGATTCTAGTACCACCCAGCAATATATAATTCATATGTATGTGTTGGTATGTATGTACATAAGTATGTATCGTTCCATATCATACCATGCCGAATACTGAATGAATATTTCGTAGATATGCTTTTACATAAATTAACAACAGACATCAAGCCAACAGTTCAGGGACACACTTTTCAACACTGTTGGCCAATATTTACATACACATATGAATACATACAAATGAATACATAAATTTATCTATGTATAACATTGACCAGTTCCACTAAATTCAGAACTATCAAATGTAAAGTGAGCGATAAAGATATGCAAAGCATTTGATGTTTTTCTGAACTGAACTAACGTCAATATTGTAGATTAATTTTGTTAAAATAAAATAAAAACTAAATCGAATTTAGTTTCCTATAATGAGATTTCCACAATCATTGAGGATAAAATTAACGTTAATTGATATCGACACATCCAGAAATGTTGCTATGCAGCAGCACTCACACACCCACTCTTGAACAATAAATGATAGCAATATAGTTTTTGTGCGCTCAAGAGCAATAGATAATATAAAATTGTTATTATCCTAACCCTTAAATAAAACATCTCTTCATTTTTCAGATTTTTGACATTTTCTGGTATCCAACTCCAACGGGGTATGAACGTCAATGTGTAAATATTTCGCTTTTGTGGGAAATGAAATGTCATAAATATAAATGAGTTCTAACAGTAATATACATATGTTTGTATGTACACAACTCAATTGTTGCCCTCTGCTGAATTTTCTATCTCTTTTTCTTTAGGATATTCCAGAATTTGTTACCTTGGCAAAGTTTTAATGAATAGCATAGATTCAGTTAATTAACTTAATTTACGTGCACCTACTACTACAACATAGTAGAAAAGTCAAATGATTAAAATACTTACATGTCCCTCTTTTTCTGCAAGACTGTCATAAGTAAAAAAAAAAAAAGATTTTAATGAACTATCATTCCGTAGAAGCTCTTCGCACGAGAAGAGTTCATATGATACCGTTTTGATTTTTTTACACACTTTCTTACTTTACTTAACTCGAATTTTCTTGTTTTGGTTAAACTCGTTGTCATGAAAGTTTCGAGATTGGATCAACCCTCTAGAAATATAATATTGGATGAATTATTCTTCTTCTTTTTCTTAAGTATTTTTTGCTTTTGAAGGTTTGCTACTGACAGCAAAGAGGTGGTGCCGTGTAGAAAGATTTGTATTTTCTATTTCAGATTTTCAACAGTGCCGAGCATTGAACCTAGGCACTAGGCATATCAATCCAGCATACTAACTACTACGCTATGGCGGCAGTGATTGGTTTCCCGAAATTGCATGCAAATCCAATGATAGAAAAAGAGTGCCCAAGGTGATAAAATTTTGCTATTATATCCTAAAACAGGGGTTATGAAGAGTATGGTATTCAACCCCTCCTTTGTCATGCCTTCTTTTCTATTGATTAAGAACCGAACCGATGAGTTCCGGCGGGTCAATCTGGATGGAAGGGTAGGTGGTATTTTCGTCTGATTGCCTGATCACTGTAGTACCTTTTAAACTAATTTATTTTCAGCGAGAGTCAACCTGATGCTTAATCCCAAGCTAGTATATCATTAACCTACAAAGAGATTCTGATAGTCAGTATTAACTTAATGAACCCCAAAGCGCATATTGTATGGGTTCCAAGATATTTTAAAATACAAGGAAATAACAAAGCTGGAAAACGGCGTGTGTCCACCACTGATAGATAACCACATAACCTAACCTAAGTTGATCAAACATTATTTCTTATTGTTTCGTGACGTTTGACAATTTTTTTTTCCTTTAATTGAAAAAATGGAATTGTTCCCAAGATCTCCTAAAATTATAACATGAAATTACTTTGCTTTAAACCTTTTAAGAAACATAACCACTCAAAAAATTGTTACTTAGCCCGCCTATGAGTTCTATTCCGTTCCGAAACTACCACTAGTAGTTTGTTCCATTTGTCTTACCATTTATCTTCATTTAAATACTATATTTGAAATTTTATTTTAGCATGTTGGACCATCTTAAGCAACGTTGACAGAATTTCTTTTCTTTAGCTGTTTAAAAATTCCACAATAATTAAATTTTTTTATTTTTAATAATTTTGTTTTGACTATTTTCGTATACATCCATATACTTACTCATACATTTGTATATAGTAAATACATAAATGTATGTGTGTTAATAATATACAATATCTTGTCTGTAATCAGCAGAAATCTAAGATTCCCTTCAAACAAATATAGGTGCATACATAAGTACATACAAAACTTACTTACTTATATACATACATAAACGTAACTGCTCATTATAAAGACTGAAAAATTTAACTGCTTCGAGATTCATTAAGGCTTAATCGTAGAAATATGTATACATATGTACATACGTTAACATCGCTGTATAGTATATTTCTTCTGGCATTTCCTTTTCCATTTTACCTACTGCTTCGCTTCAATATTCAAAGATGTGAATATTTCACTAGCCACCAGTTTATATTTATGTGGATAAAGTGGCTGGCTACAACCAACCAGCCAGCTGACTTTTGATCTTCATGCTTGATGTTAACTGTGTGAACATTGAGACTACGTTTGTAACGAATGTTGTTGAATAGGCAGTGGATATATTTAATTCTGTACAAACATTTTTTGTGCGTCCCATTGTTACAACATCTGCCGATAAAATGCTGATTTTCAATTTCAGCTTACGATTATAAGAAATACAGCAAACCATCAAATAACATAATATACATGCGTTGTTTGATAGGTTTCCCCTTCCCTCTTCGGTTTGATCTATGAAAACTAATACACACACGATCACTAGCACTCAATATCGTAATTAACTTTTATCACAAAAATTGATGAAACTTTCCTCTACCTATATAATTTCAGAGATCTTCAAGGAAATAATATTACAGTAATTTTCGAATCAGACTTTCAACGGTTGACGAAATTGCGAATATTGTAAGTATTCAATTTACCTGATCCTTGCTTGATGACTATGTAGCTGTTTTTAAATATATGCGAAATGCTTATTGTAGTAGTGGTTTTTAAATGCAACTTCTATCTAACACAAATAATTTTCAGGCAATTGACAGACAATCAAATTCATACTATCGAGAAAGGAGCTTTTCAGGACTTGGTATCTTTGGAAAGACTGTAAGCGGATTTGCTTTAGTTTGCATGCTTTCGAAATTAAAATTAAAAAGTGTTTGAAATAAAGTTTTCTAGTAGTTTGGAGTTTTTTGTATCAAATATTAATACTCTAACTTATTTTTCTATAATTTTTATTTTTAATTCCGTTGTGCTTTTAATATAACTTGAACTCTTGATTTATGTATGCGTTTTATGTATATTTTCCGTTTACATTTTATTTATTTATTTATTTGTATATTTGGACAATTTTCCATTTCCATTTGGAATTTCTGCACGCATCTGCATTTGCCATTTCAACCATACTATCTACGCCGTAGACGCCTTAACAACAATCGGCTAAAGGCAATACCTGAAAACTTTGTGACAAGTTCAGCGAGTCTTTTGCGATTGTAAGTAGTCCATTCAAAATTTGAATCGAATTGCTTAACTTTTCTCTTTTTTGAAGATTTTAGTGAATGGCAATGAGATTAAGTTTGGCATATGTATGATATTATTATGAGATTATTTGTAGATTTAGATGGATTGCTTTTATCTCTAAAAAGTTTCAATTGATTAATGACATTATTACATTCATACATACATACTGTCTACTACTTTGTAATGTTTTCTGTAATATTTAGTAATGTCAATACGAAATTTTTTGTTAGGGATATCTCTCACAATGCCATCTCAACAGTGGGCCGGCGTGTTTTCAAAGGAGCACAATCCTTGCGCAGCTTGCAAATGGACAACAATCAGATTACCTGCATGGATGAACATGCATTCAAAGGACTCATTGATTTAGAGATACTGTGAGTATTATACATGCATATAAGCACTAGCGGATCCAGAGATTGCGGACCGGGAAAGGGGGCTTAAATTTTTCGTCTTTTTAAATATTTTGTTTATTCATGAGCAACTATCAAAATGTATGAGATTTTAATGGGGGAAGGGGGCATTTTAACCACGAACAACTCACTGCCCCCTTTGGGAGCCGCTAATGCATACAAGTATATGAACCTTCGTCTTATAAATTCATGCAAATGTATTACCAATGTATTACGAATACATACATATACATATGTATCCACCTATTTTATCGTTCACTATTTACAGCACACTCAACAATAACAATTTAACATCACTGCCTCACAATGCATTCGGCGGCTTGGGACGATTGCGCGCACTGCGCCTATCCGACAATCCATTCTCCTGTGATTGTCATTTATCCTGGTTGTCACGTTTCCTACGCAGTGCACCACGTCTGGCTCCATACACACGTTGTCAGTCTCCATCACAGTTGAAGGGCCAAAACGTGGCAGACCTGCACGATCAAGAGTTCAAATGTTCAGGTAAGTTTTTGAGGACGATAATGATGTTCATCATCATCTGTATTTAAAAAATAATGAAGAATTGACTGTGGAAATATCAACAACAACCAACAAAGTATATACATGTGTACGTATACCTATATACATAGATGTATTTTCGTTCCAATTGCCAATGAAGTTTCAAATGATTAGCCAGGAATAGACAAATAGCCAGCAGCCAAATTCGTGAATTGTTGTTTTAAGCAAAGTTAAAGTTGTTGAGAAGTTGTTTTCGCTGGCGTTTCTTGCATTACATATAATGCTGAATCTTACATTGAAGAAAAGAAAGTAAATATATCACTCTGTATAGAAATAGTATATCGAACGTACTCTTTAATACAAAAGGTTTAGTTGCACCCCTCTAAAAATAAACTTCCTAAAATATTTCGGCTCTAGCGACTACAAATACAACTGAATCGCAAATTTCGAAAAGGGCTCATCTTGGATATTTGAAATTTTAAAAAAATATACAAAAACCTGAATTTCTTTGGAACAGTTTGTATTAAAAAGGAAATTTTTCTCCCTTTTTCCACTAAGAAAACCTTATATGAGACCTTCTCGTTCATAGAACATCGGTCTATATGTGTACATAGAAAAAAGCTAAAAAGTCCACTTTAAAAAAAATCCGAATCGAGAACTTTTCGAAATATGCGATTCAAATATAGATGCTGAAAATTTAAATAATTTATACTTACAATTGTCGTTTAATTTATTAGCAGATTACTCAAATATTTTGATGCAGAGCTTGCAAAACTCTTGCGTATGTAGAATACATTTTCGTGGTGGGAAACTTAGGAACGTTTTCTTAATGTGCGGTTAAGCACTAATCAGAACTAACTACTACTACTAACCGCGGTTAAAGTTTGGATTAGTGCTTAACCGGAGATTGGGAAAACGACCCTTACACTAAACATGAAATCATTCGACTAAGCCAACAGAATAGATCGAATACAAATACAAGAAAGTGCATAACTCTTAAATTCAAGTTCAGAATCCGCGAATCCACCGTTAAATCCATAGCCTAATTACGGCAGATTTGGATTTGTTCATTCATTGGTTCATCCATGGAAACCAGTTTCTTTATTTACAATGAAGATATTATTTTAAATAAATTTAATATTCAACGCTGCGCTCATGACAAGCTTTAGCTAACCAATTCCAATTCAACCAATGAAAGCATAAACTTGATAAACAAAGGCAGAAATAATTTTTCACATTTCCTTTCTTACATTTTCTTTGTGAGATTCTGTTCGCCATGGCGCGTAAATGGTGATGATGGTCACGATCAAAAGTGTCGATCCCGAAACATCTCGTTATTCGGGATAAAAAAAATCATAGTTCAAATTGATATTTTAATCAACTATAAAATAAAAACTGAAAAATTATTTATAACGTAAATTAATGTTTACTTCGTTATATGTAACTATGTACTATACATTAGAGTGGCGCACTTTTGCAATCATTGTAGAAAAACTAAAACGCGTTTCGAGTTTTGTTATCATTGAGTCAAGAAAAATGTTTTCCAAATCGTTTATTGTTTGTCCTACGAAATTTTGATTGAAATGTCTTGAAACTTAAATGGATATCGCATTCTTCTTATTATATATGTTTTTTACATTCTCTTTAGGATGCTTCTGAATATGTGCAGCTTACCCTTTTCCAAACCGAAATTACCCTAAAGTTTTGAAAACAAAAGTTGAATACAAACCATCTAAAATTCATCTATTCCTAATTGAATATGAGTTAAAATTTCGTAGAGCAAAAAAAAATTATATTTCAATAATATTCCATAGTTTTCTTTTGAGAGCTCGTAGCATGAACGATTTAGAAAAAAAATTGGACTCTTGATTCAAAGATAACAGAACATAGAACAAAGATAATATAAAACATACAAACATTTTAATTGGGATTTTTCTTTCAATCTCGGGTTTGGCATCTCTAATCCCGATGCAATTTTACACAGCAATATTTTAGTGCAGATCAGCGCTAAAGTGTAGTGGAATATTAAAATTATGATGGTTATGTTCAATTCACCGCTTGAGGTTGTTGTATTTTGTTAAATTTGGTTGGCTTGAAAAATACGGTGGCTATCTCTGTGTTCACGGTAGCTGCTAAAAATATTTAAAAAACTTTAAATTGATCTTGCATTGAAAGGCGATGAAATCGCGAGAAAACTCTTATATGTACTTATTTGATAGATCATTTCGAATGAATACAGGCTGTGAACAAATTTTGAAATTGCAACGCACGGCGTTGTTGCTTTCTTTCTTATAGGTCTTACGGAGCATGCACCCATGGAGTGCGGCGTAGAAAACAGCTGCCCACATCCATGTCGCTGCGCAGAGGGAATTGTTGATTGTCGCGAAAAGAGTTTGACGAGCGTTCCCGTCTCCTTGCCTGATGACACCACAGAATTGTAATAAGCCAGCTTGTTAAATTATTTCCTAGGTTGTTTTTGAAATATGTACATGATTAATTTTTTCCAGGCGATTGGAACAAAACTTTATAACGGAATTACCACCTAAAGCATTTGCGAACTTTAGACGCTTGCGTCGCATCGATTTGTCCAATAATAACATCTCACGAATAGCTCATGACGCACTAAGTGGCCTCAAGGCGCTTACCACTCTGTAAGTACTTATCGAAGGTTTTTGCTTTCTGTTAGCTTATTATTCTGTGAAGCAGCGCCATTCCAAGGCTGAGCAAAAAATAGAAAACACAAAAGATGACAACAACAAATGAAGTGCACTCCTATTTCACCAGTAGATGGCATTAATCGGCCTACGTTAACTGCTAAGAAAGATATCATCTTTCGTGACTTTTTGTTGTGCTGGCAAAGTGGCCACAAGCACACAAGCTTCTCTCGCAAATCTTAAGCTTAAACTTTTTGCCACATACGGTAATGGTAGTGCAACGGAACGGCGAAGGAGAAAAAGAAGTGCCAACCGTAGGCAATAGTGCCACCAACGCTCCCAAACCGGTTTACTTGAATAGGGTGTTTGTGCTGGTATTTGCTGTCATCTACTTACGATTCCCCGTGCTGCTGCTGCACTGCTTAGCCACTCACTCTATCCCTTAGCTACATGTGTAGTCTGTTGCACTTATTTATTATTTTTATTCTTTATTTCTATGTCGACTCTTTTCCTTGCGTTTATGCTATTTCTGTTCTTCTCTTTCGTTGGCATTATTTTGAATTCGCAGTGTACTCTACGGCAATAAAATAAAGGATTTACCCTCGGGAGTTTTTAAAGGACTTACCTCGCTGCAATTGTTGCTGCTAAACGCTAATGAAATCTCATGCATACGCAAAGATGCTTTTCGCGACTTGCACAGCCTCAGTTTGTTATCACTCTACGACAATAGCATTCAGTCGCTGGCTAATGGAACCTTCGACGCTATGAGGAGCATTCAAACATTGTAAGTACGAAGACTTAATATTGTGAGTTAATGTAAATGTGGATACGAGCAGAATGAACTAACTGCTCTTTGCTCTTTTACAAGAGCAGGCAAAATGTTGGCATATGCATATGTGTGTATGTGGGTGATGTGATGTGATGATGAGACTTTTGTCTTGGGTGTTGTTAATCTTCCTCTAGTGCATTTAGTAGAGTATTTGCTATTTTTATAACTGCTGCTATTGTTGTTTGTTGTGTTGCTTTGGAGATTCCCCAATGAAAGCCACAACACTAGCACTATATAGAACCATCTCTGCTACTTGTATTCTCGTATCATCAAATTATATAAACAAATGTGCCGCGAACCGTACACATCCTGAGTTCGCACTGCGACTTTAATTTAAGATTTTAAGTCACATAATTTTTTACTCATTTGTTGAGTTTGTAAAATAAATATAATGCATAAACATCTGAAAATGCTTCTAAGTGTGTTGTATGATTGTTTTAGACTCAGAAGCAGAGAAACATAGTCCGTTCGTCACAATATCCTTGTTGTGAGCAAAATACATAGTAGCACGGTAGTGGCAGAAAAAAAGCACTTGTAGCTCGGGCTTCTGTATGCTTGTAAATTGTTAAAGAAAAGCGTCTCAAGAGTTACATTCCATACAGTTTTCTTTTTGACTTCTTAGTATTTTCGCGCACACACACACCCATGCAGACACACACAGATACATATATTTATATCTACCCAACGGGAAAATGTAATGCATAGTCAGGGGGGAAAAAATCATTGATTCGGCATTTTATCATAACTTTTGATTGCAGTTATTGAATAACGTATTTAACTTCCAGAATTAAAAATGCAGTTAGAAGTCTTTTTAGAGTCGCCAATTGGTTATTCATTTAGAAAAGTCTTTTATGTTGTCAGAGGAATGCATCCTTTTTTTTCATCACTTTACAAAAACAAAACACAAGCAAAGCAAAGTGTCACAACGATTTGCGTTTTACATAATAAGGGGTTAGAGTCCCTTGAAGTTACATGCAGTCCCGTGGAGTCAATTGGAATATGAAGTCAATTGGACTCACTTGAAGTCATTTGGGGATTTGAAATCAATTGGAGTCAACTGAAGTCACTTGGAATCACTTAAAGTCACTTGGAGTCAATTGAGATTTGAATGACCTCAATAACTTACTGCACTCGTGCAAGATCATTTTCAGCAGATAGTGATTAGCCCTATAAATTGATTATAACCCCACGTCTCGAAATGTAGTATGCAATAAATATTGCATATTTCGAAATAGGAAAAAAAAAACATTGGCTATGGCCATAACCTTCTTTTTGTTGACAAGTACGAATGAAATTAGATTTGAATACAATTTTAAAATCTATTAGGACAACGATTGAAGAAAATTTGGCAGCAATCAATCATTCCCATCATCAGCTACAAAAGTATTGTTAGCGAAATTCAAAAACTTCTCAATAAGTACAGGAGGACAATCTTATTTTGTTGATATCAGAGAAAATTTTAAATTCAAAAATTGAAAAATTTCAATATTTTCAAAGCTTGAATGAGTATTGCGAGAGAACCTTTTCACCAATATGAATTAAATATGGCTCAAAATTTAAGGAATTTTATTTCCTTTTGAATTCGAATAAGGTTAAGGTGGCGACCCACAGCAGATCCACTGTGAGTCAAATATGTTATTCAATAATTGCAATCATGAATTGTCGTTTATTAAGGTATCGCAATTAAATTGAAAGCATTCTTTTACATCTCTGATACTGAAATCAAAACTGGAAAAATTTCAAAAATGAGTATCGTTTAAAAACATGGAACATGGACATGGAAAAACATAAGAAGAAGAAATACAACATTTTTATATGAAACAAATTTCTGCTCTTTTTTCAATTAATGTAATGCAAAATAGAATGAATAGATGATAACTTTTTAATTTGTAAACAAACACTATTATGGATATCAGATTTCTTTTTCGTTTACCTAAAATCCAAATCGTTGTTCTTTGGGAAACAATCTTGGAATATAAAAATGTTGATTGAGTTGTTCATCGATTGAAAATTTCGTATATTGCTTACTTTCTCGCTGGGTATATAGGCATGTGAAAGGATGTGTGTATATGCATATCTTTGAGAGTTTCAAAAATTTCTTTGTTCCAACTTTCCGCTTTTCGCTTTCTTGCCGCAGGCATTTAGCAAAAAATCCTTTCATCTGTGACTGCAATCTTCGCTGGTTAGCCGACTACTTGCACAAAAATCCTATCGAAACAAGCGGTGCTCGCTGTGAGTCTCCGAAGCGAATGCATCGTCGACGAATTGAATCGCTGCGCGAGGAAAAATTCAAATGTAAGCATACGTTTTTGTTAAACCAATGCAACTTTTTACTGAGACAAGTCTCGAATTTGCGAATTTCTAAATTTTATTTCATTGTAATTTCATTTGATGTGAATTTGTAGGTTCATGGGATGAAATGCGTATGAAACTATCAAGCGAATGTCGCATGGATACTGAATGCCCTTCTATGTGCCAATGCGAAGGTACAACCGTCGATTGTTCTGGACGTGGCTTGAAAGAAATTCCACGCGATATTCCACTTCATACTACGGAGCTGTAAGTTGGGCAGTTAGGCTTGCGAGATATTTACTATATCTACATATTTTGTATATTGATGTTGACGTTTACATTACAGGCTTCTTAATGACAACGAGCTAGGCAGAATTAAGTCTGATGGGCTTTTCGGTCGTTTGCCCCATCTGGTAAAGCTTGATCTAAGGCGCAATCATATAGTTGGAATTGAACCAAATGCTTTTGAAGGCGCCTCACGCATACAGGATCTCCAGTTAGCAGAAAATAAAATCAAAGAAGTTCCAAATAAAATGTTTCTGGGCTTGCATCAATTGAAAACGTTGTAAGTACATATGTAAACACTGCGTGTAAAAACTATTTACATCATACATGTCTGAATGTGTAACTGCAAAATAAAATACTGACTTTATTTTTTCCAGAAACCTGTATGATAATCAAGTTACATGTGTCATGCCCGGATCATTTGATTTTCTTTCATCACTTACCTCCCTGTAAGTATAACTTTTAAAAATATTATTTTGAGTTATATGTTCTACTTCAAGAACATATAACCAGAAAATAAATAACAAGAAGTAGATAATTTACGTTACAATGTTGTCCGATAGAAGTAATTAGTTGCTGCTTTATTGTACAAATTGAATGAATTGCGTACAAAGAGTTTTATCAGGGAAATGGGGTTAATGGATTTGATTGTTGTGCAGTTGAACTCTATTGTAAACTTTTTCTACTTCTACTTGTACTTACTACTGAATGTACAATACGAAAGTATGTGTGTGCATGGATTCACGTTGTGGCACTGTGTGTTCTGTTTTCTCAAATCAAATTTGTAACAACGCCACCATCACTAAAAGCGATGGATACGATGCATCCATCTAATTTAATTGAACTCCAATTTGTGGTGAATACGCGGGAACGAGATGACTACAAACAACGGCACTGCTGCGACACCAATGCCCAACACTTTCTATGGGCTGGCCTCCCCCTCCTCTTCAACCATAATTTCAATTTATGAGCATATCCGCAACATGAACACGTGTGTGTCTGGATATGTGTAGGTACATATTTTCATTGGTTTCGACGATTTAATTAATTGAAATTGAGTTCAATAAAAATGGAAGAAGATCGCTTGAAAACACAAGTGCGCTACGGAAAATGAACACTACTGAAAAAAGAAAAGAATGAGGCAGAGGATGAAAATATTTCATAGATAAATTACTTTTAAAGTTTTCTTGATTTCATATGCACATAAGTACATATGCACATGTACATACACACATCAATATTCTGGAATTTACTGAAATTTGTTTCACCCTTAACGACAGTGCACGTAGAGGCCCACAAGTGAAAAGCTCTGCTAATGTATTAAACACGAGTTTTGCTTGGATGCATAAATATTCGTGTTCAGTATTTCCTGCATTAGAGCTTCATACAGCTCCGGTATGAACAAAAAATTGTTTTTCATCAAATTGCATAGTAGCACAAGCTGCAATGCAACATTGATAACGACAGCGGTAGTAACATATTGTCATGCCTTCCTTGCAGTGGTATCTCTAACAACGACGCTTATTCATTTCCATTCGCAACATACATACTTGGGCACATACATACATATATATTATTATTATTGTGCTATTGTGTTTTTATTTATTTATATTTCTCAATTTCGTTTTCATTTTGTTCTTTTCTTTGAACAGAAATTTGGCATCGAATCCATTCAATTGCAATTGTCATCTGGCTTGGTTCTCGGAGTGGTTACGTAAAAAGGGCTTGATTGGTGGTGCTGCACGTTGCGCATCGCCATCGAAAGTACGTGATGTTCAAATCAAGGATTTGCCACACAATGAATTTAAATGCACAACGGACAACAATGAAGGTTGCCTGGGCGATGGCTATTGTCCACCAACATGCACGTGCACTGGTACTGTTGTCCGCTGTTCACGCAATCAATTAAAGGAGATACCGCGCGGTATACCAGCTGAGACTTCGGAATTGTATCTTGAATCAAATGAAATCACAATGATACATTTGGATCGCATTAGGCATCTCAAGTCGTTAACTAGATTGTAAGTTCTTCAAGAATTCGAAAACCTTTCCTTTAACTTAAATGTTTCGTTTCTTTTTCATTTATACATCCAGGGATTTGAGCAATAACCAAATCCAAATACTTTCCAATTATACATTTGCGAATTTGACAAAGCTCTCTACACTGTAAGTATTTCTCATCATTTTGCAGTCGAAACCTCAAGAGGTTCATTAGGCTTTTAAAATAAGAGTTTGCGCCAAGAGCTGAAGTATTTTTGTGAGACAGACAGTTAATACAATTCGTTCTCGTGAAAGTTTTCAAGTCAATTGGTTTTCATTTTCCTAATTTCCTTTGAGTGACAAAATGCAACTGCATTAGCAGATAAAAAACTTGACATACTTTCTCCTGCAATGAAATGATTTCCACTTTACGTATGATATTCTTTATGGCATAAGATGTGAACCGTGGTTAAGGAATAATTTTTGCTTTAGATGAAGAGGAAGTATTGTTGATGAGAGGATTTTAAAATATTGGTATGCATGATTGCGTCATTGCCTTTTTCTTTTGCAGCATAATTTCATACAACAACTTGCAGTGTTTACAGCGTTATGCTTTAGCTGGCTTGCATAATTTGCGTGTTCTATCTTTGCATGGGAATCGTATATCTATGTTGCCCGAAGGTTCCTTTGACGACTTAAAATCGTTAACCCACATGTAAGATAATATTGATTTGTCGTACTTTTAGCTAAATCAATTTTGATTTTGTTTTCTCTACGTGTTGTTTCATAGTGCTCTAGGCAGCAATCCATTGTATTGTGATTGCTCGTTGAAATGGTTTTCCGATTGGATTAAGCTTGATTATGTGGAACCGGGGATAGCACGTTGCGCTGAACCGGATTATATGAAGGATAAACTAATTTTATCGACACCATCTCATAATTTCGTTTGCAAGGGCAAAGTGAGCAATGAAATTTTAGCCAAATGCGATGCTTGCTACACACATCCATGCCAGAACAAGGCACAGTGTATTCCCCTAGCACAACGCGACTATCAGTGTCTATGTCAGCCTGGGTACCATGGCAAACATTGTGAGTTTATGATTGATGCTTGTTATGGCAATCCATGCCGTAACAATGCCACTTGCACCGTGCTCGAGGAAGGCCGTTTTAGTTGTCAATGTGCACCTGGTTATACGGGAGCTCGTTGTGAGACGAATATCGATGATTGTTTTGGAGATATTAAGTGTCAAAATAATGCAACATGCATAGATGGTGTGGAGTCGTACACATGCGAATGTCAGCCAGGATTTACGGGTAAGCAGTAGGCAGCCCTTAATATGATTGTAGTCGTTGTTAATTTGGTTTCTGAATTTAAGGTGAGTACTGCGACACGAAAATTAATTTCTGCGGTGAAGATTTCAATCCATGTTCGAATGGTGCGAAATGCCACGATCATTTCACGCACTACACTTGTGAGTGTGCTCCTGGTTTTCATGGTATTAATTGTACGGACAACATCGACGATTGCCAAAATCACATATGCCAAAATGGCGGTACTTGTATAGATGGCATTAACGATTACGTTTGCAAATGCCCAGATGACTTTACGGGGAAATACTGCGAAGGTCACAATATGGTCTCAATGATGTATCCACAGACATCACCATGCCAAAACCACGAGTGCAAACACGGTGTCTGCTTTCAACCAAATCCATCTGGATCTGACTATCTCTGCAAATGCCATCCCGGATATACCGGAAAATGGTGCGAATATCTCACCAGCATTAGTTTTGTGCACAATAATTCATTTGTCGAAATGGAACCATTGCGCACCAAACCTGATGCAAATGTTACAATTGTATTCAGCAGCTCTGAGCAAAATGGTATACTTATGTATGACGGGCAAGATGCTCATTTAGCAGTAGAACTTTTCAATGGCAGAATTCGTGTAAGCTACGATGTTGGCAACTATCCCGTTTCTACCATGTACAGCTTTGAAATGGTTGCCGATGGTAAATATCATTGCGTGGAATTGTTGGCAATAAAAAAAAATTTTACGCTTCGTGTTGATCGCGGCTTGGCAAGGTCAATTATAAACGAAGGATCTAATGATTATTTGAAACTGACAACGCCAATGTTTCTCGGTGGTTTGCCACCGGATCCAGGCCAACAAGCCTATAAAAACTGGCAAATTCGTAATCTCACAAGCTTTAAAGGTTGTATGAGAGAGGTTTGGATAAACCATAAGCTGGTGGATTTCGGGAATGCTGCTAGGCAACAGAAAATCACACCGGGATGTGCACTGCTAGAGGGCGAAAATATCGAAGATGACGAACAGGATTTCATGGATGAAACTCCTCACATTAAAGAGGTAATAAAAAACAAACATACCCACATAGTGCATCATGGCTATTAATTGATTTGACGAAAACGTTCATACTTCTAGGTCGACCCATGCGAAAATAATAAATGTCGTCGTGGAAGTCGATGTGTTCCTAACCCAAGTTCGAGAGATGGATATCAATGTAAATGTAAACAAGGTCATAAGGGCCGCTATTGCGATCAAGGTGAGGGCACCACCACTACAGAGCCCCCAGCAATAACTGGTATTAATCATTTTCTTCAGTCATTCATTCATTCATTCATTAAATCACAAACACATTAAATACCATTACACTAAATACATAAATAACGACAAATTTTACACATCTCCAAGCATGAGTTGATGTTTTGTAATTAGTATTAACCCAATATTAGCAGGTGCCTGTAATTAAATATTTATGTATGAAAATTATTTACAGTTGCCTCCACTTGCCGCAAGGAACAAGTCCGAGAATACTATACGGAAAATGATTGCCGTTCACGGCAACCTTTGAAGTATGCTAAGTGCGTTGGTGGTTGCGGAAACCAGTGCTGTGCGGCGAAGATTGTTCGTAGAAGAAAGGTAAAAGATTGTACCTGCATATGTACGCTGATTATTTGACACAATTCTCGTTTTAATTTATGTGTATGTAACTTATTTTCAGGTTCGCATGGTGTGTAGCAACAATAGAAAATACATCAAAAATTTAGATATTGTACGTAAATGTGGATGTACAAAGAAATGCTACTGACTGAAAGATGCGACTACCCAATTGCAGAATAGCAGCTTAGATGTAAATTTAGAACAACATAGTAGTATCACCAATTTAAGTAGTAGTAGTAGTAGTAGTAATAATAATAATAATGATAAGAATGATAAAGCTTTTAGAAGTAATAGGTATATTAGTATATCAGAAGAAACATTAATTACTAACATTAGAAATAAGAATTGGACATTGGACGGGGAGAAGAAAACATTTGACGGGGATGATTATTCTGAAAGTTATGCTAGTGCTAAATCCATTTTACCAATAATGCAGGAAAGTAATAGTGATAAAGAAACTGGTAATGAGGAGCAGTTAAAGATCGAGAGCGCTGACGATTATGAGACCGACGAGTACAGAGCAGAGAATGGTACGGAGCGAATGCAACTTAATCCAAGCATAGATTTCTATGATGACTATAATGACAATGATGACGATGATAACGACAGCTTTTATGATGGATCTGGTAATGAAGAGCCTGAATCTCTACCAGAAGCAAAGAGCTTAGTACAGGCTGCTGATGAACCAAAGCCTGATAAGGAAGAAGAAGAAGACATGGGATATGATGAAGATGATGAGCGTATTGCTATTGCCATCGAACGGCCAAAAGAACTGCGACCACAGAACGAAGGCGACAAAGATTTTATGAATGAAGAGGGGAGTGGTGGTGGGAATTATGGCAGATCAGAATTAAATAGGTACAAAACTAATGTTAAAGATAATATATTTAGGTTAGATCACCTAGAAAAATATCGTAGAAAACAGCAGAAATTGTTGACAGAAAGCGCAAGCAGAGGCGAAGTTGACACGCGAGAAGGCAGCGGCAATTTTGCTAGCGATGATGATAATGATGATGACGACGACGATGATGACGATCATAATGACGATGAGGACAGTGATAGCTTCTTTAATTCAAAAAGATCTAAATCTGGGAGTCGATATTTTCGAAAAAATACCAATGATGCCATTAAAATTATTTCTACTCCGCTGGGAAAAGTAGGTATAGTATATCAGCAAACACCCACCCATGGGGATGAGAAACAGCAGGAAAATGTGGACAAGAAACCTACATTGTTTACCGATTTTGATGCATTATCGCCGGATCCCGAAAGTAGTCATCGTTTGGCGTCCTCACATCCAAAAATTACACCGGTTTTAACACCCGATGGCAAGGTTGCGCTGCTTTACCGCGGCGACTCCGAGAATTCAAAATATGAGCCCATACGCAATCTGACACACAAATTCAGTAACAAAAATGATGCAACTGACAATAAAGCAAGTGCTACAAATATTAAAGATTCAAAAAAGTTAGATATCCCAGATAATGACGATATAAGTGAAGACGGTAGTGAATCTCAAGATTCAGAAGACATTGACGAGGACATTGGTACAAATAAAAGTGAAGTGATTGACGTAAATGACAATACAAGTGGTGTAAAACCAAATAACGAAGAGTTAGACTCACTTTCTCCCAATTTTCCAGCTATTGTGCCTACTACAGGCACCTTTATTATTCGGCCAACAGATTCAGTTCTGCCCATGATAAACCGACCACTGTCGGAGGTTCTCGGCATAAAAAAAAATCAGTTCAAACAATTCCGCGTTAAAGACATCTCAACAACAACAAGCACCACAGAAGCTACACCGCACTCTTTAGCTAGCGGCGGACGCAGTGGTAATGGTGGTAGTGGAATTGCAAATTATGATCATTCTGATTCAACGACTCTGCACTTCCTAACCAAAGTCAATTTAGCCGATTATCCAACATCCGTAAGAACCCGAAATTTCGATTTTGATTTCAGTCGTGACAATACAATGCTCGATGAACGAACGCGACACAAAGAACAACAACAGCAACAGCAATCAGAAGTTGAAAATAATGGCGGCGATGGTGACAGCAGGACCAATAACGACGATACAGTTAATTCGATTGCCAATGAAGAGGTTCTTTCGAAAACGGAAGTAGTAAATTTAGCAATTATTCCTCATTTTGATGAGGAACTCGAACGACTGCAGCGCTTGCGCGAGCTTGAAAACCGTCGTCATCACCGACAACGCCATCGTCAAAAACACACCGAAGAAGACTTATCCGGCATACATTGCATCATGCAGGCCATGATGGGCATTGCAGCCATCTCAACAGTGTTCGGCATGTTGGGCACATTTTTCAAGCAGCGAATTTTAGATCAAATACGGTTGATGCACTGGTAGTACAACAAGGGTATTCAATTGTACGTATACGTGCTGCGACAGCAATTGAATACCCCGAGTCACCTACTCCCTCTCCTACATTTACATACTCAAGCATACAATATTCAACAATGTCATGATTATTCACTCATTCATTAAGAGATCATTTCTAAATCATTTATATACAAACATATACTCTCTACTATTATCTATACATAAATATTTATATACAAACATACAATAATTTTATTATATAAATATACTTATATATAGATACATGTATGTGTAGTCTCATGTAGCATGGCTACAGACACAACAAAACTTCTACATGCAGACATAACTATGTGTGTATGTACTATATACATACATATATGTATATATGAATATGTATATAAATAAAAACATTTATATACTCGTATTTAATGCAAGCTACCCAGACGAAATTAGCAGCAGTTGCAAGTAGCATCGCCAATCATGAATCTGTATTACTACAATATCGAACTATCGAATTTATAACCTATCACTTTTCACACATAATCCCTAAACAGCAACGAGTCTCTTAAATCATCTTCAAAGCCCATCTTTATAAATACTTCTACTCTGCTAAACTCTTCAAGTCTGCTTAACACTGGAAGAATGCTTATTCTAATCATTATAGCACTCGTATTAGATAGTTTTTTTGTTTGGAGATATGAGCTCTTTAGTAGTAAACCGAAGAGTGCAATAGCAAAACAGTCACACGCGGTACCATATATTTTTTTTGTAGATAGGGCTATAATAAATGATTAAGTCGTTCGACGTCTGTCCTGAAGAACAGCAACAAGGCAAATACAACAGCAACAATAATTATAATAATTTAAAAGCAGAAATTTAAGTATTTGTGAAATAATTTATAATAATTTGTAATGCATAGCAAAGTAAGAGACCAAAACGAAATGAAATCGAATCGAAGAATCCAAATTTTTATCTAGAATATAAAGAAAAGTGAAACAGACACAAACAAATAAAAAAGTATTTATTTAATTTTATATAAGAACGAGAAGGAGACGAAGAGGAACACTAACGAATTTTTCAACAAAAGTTGCAAAATCAGATAGATTTTAGTAAATTTTGATTTTTGTTAATGTTTTTTTTTTTAACAAAAGTGAATAATAATAACTAACATCTAAGCTGGGTAGTCGCATGTAAATCTAACTAACAACTAATTAAACTAAATAACTAAATAACTAAAATTAATAGCATTTAAGTTAAGCGTAAACCAATTGCATTTAAAACTACGTATATGTATACAAAACATACTATTAACGAAACATACTAAAAGTAAAAATTGAAGATTAAAATTAAAAAACTAATAATATGAATATAAAAAGAAATTATAATAATATTAACTACGTGTAAAGTGTTTTAATTGATATTTGTATTATTATTGTATTCTAATTTAAATGAATTTTTAAAATAATTTTGAGCGAAAATTCCTTTATGTATTGTATATTATGAGTTTATATATTATTTCCCCTCTATTAAAATACATGTCTGTATATTTGTTTTGTATACAACAATAAAATTATATAATCACAAAATTTGCTTGCATTTTGTTAATTGTACGCAAGAATCACCCAATAAGCGGAAATTTCATATAAGATTATAAAATTTATTTATCTATTTTTACCAGGGATAGAAAATAGCAGTTATTGAACATTTTCAGATAGAAAAAATTTCTCAAATTTAAATTTTTTTATTTAGGTTACTCGATAACGGTGACCTGACAATGGCAATAACGCCCAAAATCACTTTGGCCGCAAAACAAAGATGTGTTGTTATTAGTCGTTTTTCTTTTTTAATTCCGAGCACGGAGTAGAGTAGAGCACGAGCACACCGAGAACGCTCCGAGCACGCTCTGGCAACTCTGATTTTATTTTAAAACGCATAGAGCACGAACTGTCAGATAACAGCTATTTATAATTAAATTTATTTTTCAACAACATTTTTTCAATTGTTTTGATCTTTTTTGTGCAAAATTTTTGTGTATTCTGTCCAAATATTATTTTCAATAGTGCTCTGTCTGCTCAGTCAATTTCTTCTGAGCACGTAGAGCACCCTATGAGCGCGCTCTGATCACAAAAAGAAGCACAATTACGTTTGCTCTGAGTGCTCAGAAAAAGAAACACGATTACGATTTTTGACAACTCGTGCTTTGCTCAGAGCTAATAAAGAAAAACGCCTATTGTTTTGTTGCACAGCTGATTTTGACATTTAATGGTATCTGACGCAACAACAAAGATGTGTTGTTTTTGCCAAGGTGAAATTGTTATAATCTTGCTATCACCTTATACATGATTTCACCACCTTATACATGATTTCACCACCTTATACATGATACCGTATGCTCGATAAGTTAGTTGTTTATTCAGTAGGTGTGTGGTTAATTATTTGTCTACGGAATCAAACCCCCAACGGGAAAATTTGGAGCGCAATATAAACGAATAGAAAAATATAGTGAATGATTCTTGCACTTGTAATCCTCACATGGTAAATATTAAAGTAAATTTAAGTTGATTTGGTATTGGTACATTTTCGTTGTTCACCAAACACCAATGTTTGGTGACCCATAATTTTGGATTTTATTATTATGATATTTTTATATATGTATGGGAATATAATAAGTAAAAATAATACATATGTGTAGTATATGTAGTCAACGAAAAAAATGGAAGAGCACTGATTATTTTTTTTACAACTCATTTTATTTGTTATTTATGTTGTCAATTGCCAAAAAATAAAAGGAACAATTCAAGATTCGGCAATTTGAAACAATTTTTGCATAAATTAAAATTATTTAATTTATTTGTGAAAAATCGTCAAAATCATCAAAAGAATCAAGAAACGAACTCTCACAAGAAAGTACACATTCTGAAGTTGAGAGACTTTGAACAGAATTTAGTGTCGCGTCGTTGAGGCGGCAGCTAGCCTCAGAAATTTTTTCCCATAGAAGTTCATAAAATGCTATGTGTTTGTTGTTGAAGCGCTCTTTTTGTATTCGGTGCAACAACAATTTCATGGTGTTCGCGGAGTATACTCCCAATATAACTACAGCCTAAGTAAACGATGGCTGTGTCAAAAAAAAAAAATTAAATTTACAATACTATATCTAATTAGCAGATAGCTTAATGCTTCCACAAAATTGTAAAATTATTAAGCATAATTCAAGTCACAAACATATTTGCAAAGTTTTTAAAGTTTTAAAAAATAACAAATTCATGCTACAGTTGATGGTATTTCCCATAAATAAAAAGGTACTGAAAAGTTCACGGTCGTACTTCTTTATTTTTTAAACCAAATGGTACTGAAAAAATAAAAAATGCTTGCATTTTCGAACACAGATGCACAAATTGAAAAACATCGAAAGAAAATTTGTTGACGAGACGCTTTCGAACATCGCCTCGCGTCCTTTCGCAATTGAAATCGGGACTCAAGAAATATTCATTTGACCGTAACCGTTTGTCTGTACCTGGGGTCTATATGACCCCAAGCTACTTTATATCAATATTAAGCACAATAGCACTGTCACAATAAGACTTTATTTCACCAATTATTCACACCGCAATTATCAGCAAACCCTTACTGATCTGCAATTAAAAACGTTTGCATTCACTAATTTCTAAAAATTTTCGGGATAATTCTGTGGTCAAAACCAATAAACGCTTAAGTCGACTTAAGACAGAATTGAGTTATAAATGCTATCGTGTTCTTCTTACTCCAATGCACATGTACGAGAAATCCCCGAAGTTCTATATTTTTTAAAACAAAAGTTATAAAAAAAGAAAAGTATTCGCTTACATAGAGTGGCAACCAATGATTTTAACTTCAAACCGTGTTTACTCAAAATGAGATTTTCAGACTTAAGTAGTTACTGCTTTTGACCACAGAATTGTCCTTTGCACATATAAATTCTATAGAAAAAGCTCTGAGGTCTTTGTGACCCCAAGATACTTGCTGTATACAATTTTGGTAAAGGTGCAGACAAATGGTTAAAGAAAAAAACCTAAGTTCCGTGCAACTGGTGGAGCGCAAATCAGCTGAATGTGTTTAAGACCCTCGAGGAATCAATTATTGGTTTATTCAATCTTGACCCAAGGTGAACCCCGGAATAGAGTTTTATCTCAACGAAGCATTAAAGCAAGTAATGTCGGGTTTCAAAATTATATCTCCAGGTACGAGTTCCGGAGTTGGCTTGGAAGCAAAGGAGGAAAAAATCCGGTATTTCGTGCAAACGAAAGGAAAAGAAATAGAATAAGAAGACTTTCTGGAAACAATATAGTTTAAAAATTCACCAATGGGTTCGAAGCACCCCTAAACCGCTTCCTATTACTTGTCCACTCGAGCAAGCCATTCTTCTCGTGAGATGAATCATCCAACCATAATTCGATTACAATCATTTTAATTTTTTTTTTTGCTATATTTCATTTTAACTGATTAAAATATTTGGTAATGATTACTATAAAACGGCCATGAGTAAACACCAATTTCTTGTTGTTGGCACGAACTTAATCTAATCATGGCAGAGATAAGCAACTAAATACTTAGACGTATGCAAGCAAGCAAAACGTATCGCCAGATGTATTTGAATTAGTACATTAATGAATTTTTGAACGTTGTTTGGTAAATTAAATAACATTTTAAAAATAATTTCTGGTGGATTAAACCTTTTATACAGCTTAATGACCAATATGCATACATATTTTTGGAATGTTTGAAACAAATCGCACGTCAAGTTAGTTGCATAAAAACCTGAATATCCGATTTGATTGTTCGCATAAATTACTCTATTAATTTACATTCATATCATGTTCTAATATTCCATATCTTAAATAAAATATAACCATTCAGCAAACACAAAAAGAATTCATCAGGAAAGAATCTTAGCTAAGAGATTTCCTTTAATGATGTTTACACTGGCCGAACAAACCAATTGTACGGACGTCAGCATCTTGTTGGACCGATCATTGAAAACAGCACAATGCAACACGGTCGCTTAATATTAAAGTATGATCTTCACTAGTATTTAAGCCTAAATACAACTGATGATGGTTATATCACTCAGAAATTTTCCAGTACGAATTTATTCAAATACAATCTACACAATTCAATTAAACTTACGATTACGGCTTAAACGATAAAAACTTTTTACAATATCAGTGTTGTCGTTTTTGACGTACATATACTAATATATATGTGATAGATATAGACTTGAACTGATGAACTAGGATAAGAATGCACTTTGGTTTAGTTTAATTTTGTAGCATGAGATGGTACAGCATAGCGTCTCGTTTTGGCATCATCCATGTACATATATATTACCAGCCCAACCATGGTGGATGATTTATTTTGGCGGGCGGTATAAAAGTAAGATTAACCGGTAGGTTTATGAGCGCATATGTCCGTTTTAGGCGGCGCAGCGTCGATTGTATAATGAGACCATTTTTTCCAAGTAAAAATCCAGCAGGAATGTGTGCATCACGATTAGTGTTGTCGTGTATCATTTCTATGTAGTAGTCAAACTCGGATGACTCATTGTTGAATTCGGTGATAATAGCTGCACTAGCCCCAGCAATCTCCACATTTACTGTTTTGGTTAGAAAGGAGCACTCGCTGTAATAAGAGGAAATAATAATAATGAATTCATTCTAGACAAGATTATAAATATCTCGTTTGTCCCCTTACCCTCTCTCAATTAAAGCCACATTGCCACGTAATTCACGTCTATTACGAATTTTTGAGCATGCATCGGACGGCATGGTGGGTACTAAAGCCACCCCCTCAAGACGTTGCGTAAATGATGCACCGAAATCCTTTGCTGGTCGTAGCCGGTATGTGTATTCAAGATCGACAGGATCCGTAATCTCAAAGAACACATCACCTGCGATGATGTCCTGTGTGGTAACAATGTTATTTAAGGGTATGTGATGTACTCCTAGAAAATATTTTAATGAATACAATTACGGAATTGCAATTTATTTCAATTGACCACATCGGCCCGATACTTGAAACAAATAAGTATCATACAACTCAAAATAGACATATATGTAACTACAAGATCCCGGACAAAAGTTGTTCATTTAGTGTTGACAAATATATATTAATATTAATTTTAAAGAATTTTCGAGAAAGTAAAGGGAAACTTCTTACCAGCACCTAGACTAGCTACCAAAAAGGTTTCTCCGATCAACATCAGTACCAGCAGGATTATAGCCTCACATCTTCTCAACATTATTTCGCCTTTTACATTTGATTATCGCAACGAATCATTTTCACCGAAAGTTGTCAAACTTTTGTTTTAGCAAAACAACTAGAGAATGAAGAATTGTCAGCAAAGTTGCCAGATAGACATGTTATTTTTAGCATCTGAGCAGCAGACCTCGAAGCCGAATCAACTAGACTCAGTAAGCCGTTCATGATCCTCTTATCAAATTTTTTACATGTAGGATGTATTTCTTTATTCATTCCCTAGCAGAAAAAGAATAGCCAGAATAGTTCCGATAAATCTCGAAATGAACATTGTGTACATATGGAATGAGTAAGTAAATACAGCTTCTGGAAGGAACGAAAAAATCATGGCAGCTGATAGCAGCGCCAACTTTCTCTTCCTCTTCTTTATTTTTTTTTTTTTATGAAGAGACTCAAAAATGTTAAATCTATTACAAAGCAGCATGTTGTTGTTGTCTTGTTGTAATGATGTTATCACATGTTATATGCCGATGTTTAGATGTACATTTTCTCATATTTATTTACCCATTAACAATCAATATTGCATTGTTTAAGTGGCAGTTCAGACGGGAGAAAGCATGAAAAGCCTGGGCAGGCGTGTAGTGTTCACATGAGTGCAACCATGACGGACTTTTTCTAATCAAAAAGCAATGGTGGAATTGGAATTTTGTCACTTTTTCTTGTGCTCTCTTAAGAAATTAAAATAAGTTTATAAAAAAAATAGCAATGAAGACTGTGTGTGCCGTAGATACGCATTGTTTGTTTGCGTTCATGTTGCCTATTCAACTTCAAAAAAATTATAAGGGAAAATGGCAAAATCGGAACGATATGAACATGGAACATTCATCAATGCGCCGATTTTTATTTTATTTTTGGATTTTCGGTGCAACTCTGCTATCTCTTCTCTCTACCTATTTCTTCTACCGTTCTCTTTCAGACATAATTCATGCCTACACTCATCTGAACAGCCACTAATGTTTCAAACGATATATAAATTCCACATTACTTGTTTTTGTTCACGCAGCATTGGTACTTACAGGGTTAAGATTGAAGTATACGCTAGAAAGCATTGGAATTGTTAATAGATTACATTGACAAATTTTAACAAATTCTGTAAAACGACAAATTGCTCTCTGAAAATTATGCATTTTTGGAATAAATACACAAAGTTATAGTTTATTGAAATTTGCCAAGCTTCCAGTCCCAGCAGTTCGCGTTCAGCCCACGTAAGTAGTTCATCAACCAAAAAAAAAAAAAACAACAACAACCATCAGCCCAGCGACTAATAAAACATGCACCACACTTTTTATTTTATATATTTTATTGTAATAATACTACAGTGCCAACATCATAGTCAATTAATGAATATTAATCGCTAAGTTAAACTGCAAATATGATAAATTTATATTTTATTGAGAACATTTGCCGTGGGGGTAATTACCCTCCCACAACATTCCACCATACCTACCTTTTAAACCGGGCAAACATCGTTTACGAATATTTTCTCACCTCTTCTTTCCAACGAGGAAATAAAAACAATAAAAAAAATCCGAGTCCGACCGAATCGATGGCGATTATTGGCCATCAGAAAAAGTTTGACCGATTCCGATACTGATACCATACATCGGATAGCTGATGATGATGCAAACAGTAAAAAATTTATAGTTTTGAAAAAAAAAAATATTGATATATAATGTTAAAGTAAACCGAATTAAACAAAAAGAAACCCAATCTTCAATAAAAAAAAAACACATAAAAAACACGAAAGAATAAAAAAAAAAGATTAAAATATCGGTAAAGGAAAATGAATTTCACGACCCGACCCATTTGGACATTTACTAGCCCAAAATTAAAAATTAATTGTTGAAGCTATCGCGTTTTTCTCGAAACTTTCAAAGTCGGCGACTACTGTTATTAAAAACCACTCTATAGATTTCAATGAAATTTATACAGCTTATTGAAAACATAAAAAACTAGTCCTTAACGAGATTTTGTTTTTGTTTTTTTTTCGTTGAAAATCTACTAGTAAGCTTTCAGAATCCGCCAATTTGTATATTTAAAAAACAAACCCTCGTGTTAAGGACTAGATAAACTATTAAACAAAATTATTAAAAAAAAAAACAATCTTTTAAAATACTCATTTTTTCACGCCTCTGGCTGGACCTAACCCCTTAATAGTAACCACATAATAATAAGTATCCAGACGCCTCGCAGCTCAAATTGTTCACTGTTGTATTAGCTATGTATACTGGCACGTGTAAACGGAGAGTAATAATGATGTCACTGGCAATTAAAGTCTAACTACTTTTTGGCGCACCATCTGCTGGCTAGCAGCAAAAGTTTCATGGGTCGTTGTTACAAATTGCAAATTCTATTACGTTTTAATCAATACGACAATGCAAAGTTGCTTTTTAATGGTACCTATACACGATCCAATGGCAAACGTGTGTGTTGAGGACATAAGCCTCATTGAGTTCGACACAGCAACATTTCTTGTATTTATTGAATTTGTATCTTAAAATTCCCGAACTTTGCCACCAACATTGTTCGCCCAATGTTGGCTAGGTATTTCTTGTATTATTGATGCGAATATTGTACATTTTAGCTATATGTAGCAATATTGGGCGCTTAACGTCACTTAATTTGTATATCTATTTGTAATATAAAATAGAATCAGATCACTTTCAACTCTCAACAAGGAAAGCCGCCGCGTGGCACTTCTCTAATACTCACATCTAATCTCTAGGACAAGGAAGTCGCCGATTGGCACTCCCTCCTTGTATTCTTGTAAAATATTGACATTCCGCCATAACATTACCAAATCACATTCTTTTTAATAAACTTGTAAACTCATCTAATTTGTGCTTAATTATTCTTACATTTCTAAAAACACTAAAAGGGAGCATGCTATTCTGCATAAACCCGAACAGTGTGTATACGATGTTGAAATACCAACTTGGCAGTTGAGATGGTCAAAGATAAATCAAAACTACTTTGATTACTTTTGCTGTTGCTGTTTTGATGTTGGGCAATTGGTTATAAATAAAATATGCATCAAATTCCTTTGCAGAACGGTAAAAAAAAATAGAAAAAGAGAAGGTCATAAAAATTGAATAGAAGCTTAAATATAAACAAATATGTCATACATAAAACGAAAAGTTTATTTATTTTAACATCAACACGACATGAAACGTAAGCCAAAGCCAATGCACTTGAATATGATGCACGCTTAAAAAATGTTGTTTTCGTAAAAAATCTTACAAATTGAACGGAATTTTTACAACTAATTGGGAACTATATATTAATTTCTTCCAAATAAAACTCCGGCACATGATAAAATGCATATCTGAATTTTGGGAACGGAACGTGCAACCTTAAAATAAAACGCATGATACATCAACTGTGCTTCATGGCTCGTGTCATTATGGGGCATTATTGCGAACAGTAGTCGGAGGCGCTGTTAGTTGTCGGCAGCCATTTCGATTTGTATTTAAGTCCGTGGTGGAGTGGTGGAAGTAAATTTCACCGAGTCGATCGCTTTGCATTTAGTTGTTTCAACGTTTGGACTGTGGCAAAGACTTGTTAGTTGGTAAGGCACCCGCGACATTCGACAAAGCATACAAAAAAATGTCTGCTCCCACGTGCTATAAGTGTAACCGACCGGGCCACTTCGCTCGCGATTGTAACGCCGGGTCTATGCGTGATGGCGGCGGAGGTGGTGGTGGAGGCGGTAGCGGCGGTGGCCGACGAGGCGGCAATCGCGAAAAATGCTATAAGTGTAACCAGTTTGGGCATTTTGCGCGCGCTTGTCCCGAGGAAGCGGAACGCTGTTATCGCTGCAATGGCATCGGCCACATTTCCAAGGAGTGCACACAAGCAGACAATCCAACTTGTTACAAGTGCAACAAACTTGGGCACTGGGCGCGCAATTGCCCCGAAGCGATGAATGATCGTGGATCGAGTAACATCTCGTGTTATAAGTGCAATCGCACTGGTCACATCTCCAAGAACTGTCCAGATACAGCCAAGACATGCTACGGCTGCGGCAAGAGCGGTCATCTGAGACGTGAATGCGACGAGAAGGGTGGACGCAACTAGAACAACACACGCTTCATAGTTGTCGCCGTTGTTTGTCGTACCAAGAAATCTATCTAACAACAAAAACCATTACAAATGTAACCCTCTCATAAAAAATAAACAAAAAAAAAAAAAAATATATAAAAACTCACACTCCTCCCCTACAATCCCCCCATTTCCAATACTACTACATTTTCTAATTCCAAGCTGAGCCTGCGGCCCAGTCAAAAATGAGACATGTGTACACGCATACGAGTGTAGCTTGTCTCTGGATCCTCAAAAGTTGCAAATGAAGAAAGAAGCGTTTGAAATTGACTATTGTGAAAGAAGAATATCGAAGTTGCTGCTGACTCTGTTCTATCGCCTCAATTACTATCCTCGCCACTGCAGAAGAGAAAAACATCGAATTTGTGGCAACCAACATTCAGGATCTAACTACATCTTGTAAAATTCCGAAGCGCAGTAGACGAGCAGAGAAAATGTGCTATATAAAGGAACCAGCCAACAAATCAACAACAACAAACCAAACAACTCAGAAAGAAGCACGAACCTTCAGAATAAAAATTTCAAATATCACTGTGATTGTTTTTTAATTGTAAATTAAAATACTGGAGCTGCTGATTTGAGAAAAAAAAAATTGCGTATCTTGTTTTATTTGTTCCCCCTATCCCCCAAGAATCTCTACATTGTACATTTTCTCCTTGGTTTTTCTTCCTTTGTGTTAGATTTCAGGTTTTGATTGCATGATGCTGTACATTATTCATTGTGCGTTGCTGTGTGCAAGTTGCAAACACATGGTGCGGCAGCTGACTGCATTTATTTTGTCTTGTTGCTGCTGCCTACTGTTGCCATCCACTTTTATTGCTCTTCAGCCAGCCAGTACTGCAGGTACAGTCATCACCATTACGATGAAGACTGAAGAAAATGTGCAAATGGTGGTCTGAAAAGTTGAAGTGACATGTATCGAAGAAAATTTATAAAATTGCAATTCAAAATCAAATATAATTTCAAGGTCAAGGCCACTGCGTCGTAAGCATACTTGCGCATTATTACGACGCATTGATATTTCTTTGGTTACCAAGCACCAATATTTTTGGGTTTGGACTTCAGTTGCACTTTCTCAGTGAAGCCTAAGTGGAAATCATGCAAATTAGAAATTGTGTATATATGTGTAGTGAGAATAGACTAAAATTTGTGTGCAGTTGCGCGGCTCGCTGCTCTTCAAAATAATTACTGTAATAAGTGAAACATTTGGGGTTTCAGTGAGTGATTGATTTATGTCCTAGACACTCTGCCCTCAACATCTTATTTACAGTTTTCTTCGCCCATCTGCAATTTTAACCGGTTGTAGAGTCGCTATACTTAAGTAGAAAAATCTAATCCAAATCAAAAAGGTTTACAGAAGTTGGAAAATCTAAGAAACAAATATTCTATGTACTTAGAAGCTCAGTTGTTTTCTTTTTTTGTGAATGAATTTAAATGTCCTCATAATTTTTATAAAATCAATACACTGCAATGCGAAAATAGCATAAGCCTAATTCTACCTGCTTCTAAACCGGCAAATATTTTTGGAGATTATTTTATCTTTCACGTGGATCACGATTCAAAAAGCAAGCATGCACTTTTTGAAAAGTATTCATCAGCGAATTCAAGGGGAGAGAGGAATGGGTGTGGCTTGGAATAAAACCCCCCTTGAACCCACCAGTGATCTTCATTTGATGCCATGTTTGAGACGACCTTCACTTTTACGGATCATTTGAATTACATAATTTCTGGCATTTTTACCTCAGCTGTTCAGATTAGTATATGACTCTTATTTGGATCCCTTACAAAGTTATCGCAAGAACCGTTTGGAACAGATTGAAAATAAATTTTGTTAAACCTGCACTTAATAACACAGTTCAACAAATGAAATATTTTTGTTTGCTACAGAGTAACCGCAATGTAATGTTAAAAGACAAAATTGTGCTAAATTATGTTGCTGGAAAAAGCTTTAGTGTCTAACTTATCATAAAAACTACTCCGAGATTTTGAAATATTTTTCAATTTATGCTTTCAAAGGTAGCTCATCTTTTAAGTTTTTTAAAGAATAATTAGTGGAATACAAATGTATTTTTTCAACATTGTGCGTTTATCAAACTAAAAAAAAAAATCAAAAACAAATGAGTAATTTGTACAAAATACGGCAGCATAGTCCAGCACGCCATGGTTCTTTTTCTTCATGCATCTTAAGGTCAACGGATCCTCCGTTTTATTTCTAAGAGAAATTTCTTAAAAATTGGATTGGTGTAAAAACAAGTAATGTTTATATTATCATAAGGAACATATTTGTCGCAGAGAACAAGCTTCCAGCACTTGGACATTACAGACTTAGATATTTATTACGGTGACATTGTCCCTCTGACTTTGAAATGCAGGTAGAAAAAAGCATGACTTACTAACTTTTTTCAGAAAAGTGAATAAATACTCGCGTGGTATCACATCGGGCCGTCTATCCTGATTCACAACCACCTAACGAAACCTAGGGCCATGCTATTTAATATTTATTGAATTTATTAGTTTTAATCACACATATCTAATTTTTATATTAGAATGTTGCTACACCTAGTCTGTAAGGTTATAAAATACTATAGACCGAAACTAAACTAATTTACTACGCAGGGTGCTGGGATCGATACTTCGCATGGTCCAAATCAAAAATAGAATATAAATTTTACTACAATGCACTACCACTTTGCTGGCAATGGCAAACTTCCAGGATAAAAAATTACCTAAGGAAAGTTTTCCACTTCGCCGTTGCCATTCGGCATAAAATTAATGAATTCGCTATACAAATATATCTCGCAAAACATAAAAGGATGCGAAAAGTTCGGCTCCATGGGTTGTTGTTCAATGAAATAAAAAAAAATATGTATTGAAATGATAAACTTTGTTTAACGTTTGTAATAATTTTCTTTGGTTACACATTTTTATTTTCAAACAATAATTTGCTATATATTTAATTACTCTTTTACACAAAAATCTTAATCTCAACTTTAGTAATCTGGGAAGTATTTTTAATTCGGTGTGAAAAATTTAGAACAACGCATCATTCAATCACAATTGAAATATAAATTACGTACATACTTAGTAATGGTAGAGGCGTGCATGAAGAAAATAAATATATTAATTGATAATGATATCATTGAAAATAAATAAATAAACAAAAGCATAACAATTGAGCACCAATTCAGTATCTTCCTTTGGACAAACGAGCTCGACCAATATATAACAGGAGTAATTCCAGCAAGTTTCAACTAAAAAACAGGAAAACGGCATTCCACACTCCTCCAATTTTATCCTGGCAGGGATAATCTACTTATACTTATATTACATGCATTCCTGAAATAATCACATATTTTTAAAGGATTTTATGTCCTTGAAAAATTTGTATTCCCGGATTTTAATATTTGTTATTTTTTTCTTGTAGTCCTTTGTATTAGCTTTCCAACTACGAGCTACATACTGTTAAATTAAACTTGGTAAAACGGGAGTTATACGAGTTATGAGATCTCCAAAATTTCCCTTTGGCGCTTGTTCCAAATCTTTGCAGTTGACATGCAAAAAATTATCTAAATGTGTCCGTCGAAGCTTACTGGAATTACCCATAGTCACTTTCACATAATATACATACATAGTAAAATATTAACGTTGGCCATTAAAAAATTTTGGGATGAATCTTAACAGAATAAATAAAACTTTTATTCAAGCATAGATTTTTTCATATTTGATTTTAGAAACGATCTGCGCAAGCTCTCAAATCTTATCTTTTTTATTCAACTAAATGAAAAAAAAACATTATATTAAGTTTGCAAAAATTTCAAAATAAACTTTTTGTTTAAAAAATGTTTGCAATGCAAATTTAACATAATGTTTTTTTCATTTAATTGAATAAAAAATTTAAGAAAAATAAATTTTTCAACTTTAATTTATAAGAATTTGCTATTTGCAGCTCTTTGAGAGACCTAAAAGGGTTTGATTTCTAGGATAATTTCCTATTCTTGTTTATTATTTGGTAAGCTAAAGCAGTCCTTTACTTTTCCGATTTGATTCGTGATTTGGCAGGGCCACCAACAGCGGCCTTCTCAGACTTCTTGCTACGGGGCAAGGTGGTACAACTGGCTGACATGATTTTTTCCTGAAAATAAATAAACACAGAAGCAGAACAACAAGTATAAGTCATGCGAAGAGTAAATACAAGTAATACAAAAATATAAATTGAACTAAAAAGCACATGCAAACCCCGATATGACTATGACCAGTTGATCATTCATTCATTCAGGTAGTTATACAGCAAAAGGAAATATGTGTGAATATTTGACATAAAGTATGCGTTATGCATACAGTTGTTAGTAGAGCAATGTATACTATCTGTGGATGTCAGAATATTGTTATATAGTGTGCTTTTTTACAGGGCTACCGCAAGGCAATGGCTGACTTAAGTATATCCATGTATTTATCTTAGTGAGGCAACAAGAGGCGTAAACTTGTACAAAAACATAAGTTAAAGTCTTCAAGGCTTAAGAATATGGCATGTTGCTTACGTTAACGTTTTCTGAATCAAATTTCAAATTTCAGTTTCGAGTAAAATGTTTTTCTTCCTTTTCTCAGACTCGCTAGTAGCGTTGTTCCTGTTGTTACTGTGAAAAATATTTGTTTTTAAGTTTTTGATAATTGAAGATATGCTAGAGGCATCTGCGCTATCTGTGCTAGAGTGTAGCGAACTCGAACTTAGTGAACGTGATGGAATCGGAGGTGGAGATATTGGTAGTGGCGGCGGCGGTGGCGGCGCTTTGCCTTTATTATGTGTTATGGGGCGTCGCGGTATATTATTGTCGTTTGATTGTTTTTCTAATTCAATTTCATTCTTTCCCAACACTAGTAGGCTGGGTGTCGGCGACGTTTGTATTGTAGCTCGAAAATTATTTTTTATTTCTTGAAGGGTATCCCGAAGCTCTTTTGGACTAACGATCGGTTTCTCTTCACTGCTTGTTTCATCAACAATGATTTCTTTTTCTTTAATGTTTTCCACAAATTTCTCTGGAGTAACGTTAGATTTTATCTCATTACTTATTTCATTCGACTCAGAAAATCCTATTTGATCTTTAGCGAGTTCATTCGTATAAGCACTTATATTGTCTTCTTCGTTCACTGCTGAAATCGCATCTTCGAAATTCTCATCCTCGGATTCCATTTCTTTCGAATTGTCTTTTATATATAGTTGATCCCTTTGTGGCATCATGATGGTCTTAACATTTTCATTACGCGATTCTAATGTATCTATTAAACTACTACTAGAGACTTCCGGCATATTTATGTCTATTAGCTCTAACGTATCTGTTGTAATGTTACTCCGTGGGACTTCTGAAACTTTCGGCTCGTGCTCGGGTTCGAAAGTAAAAGGATGTGTGCTGCGGAAGTATAACTTATTATCCATATAAGCGTCTTCTTTCCAATCGTTTAGAACTGACGCAGGCACATACCTGTTTTGAGCATGTTTTCTCTCTGATAGTGTGATTTGTGGCTCCCTGTCGATCATCTGAGAAAAGTTAGCCCGAATAAAAAAATAATAACCTATATATTAATATGGATAACCAAAGGAATATAAAGCTAATAATTGGATAGGACTAATCAACGCAGCAAGAATTCACAAGCTCTAAATCTTTCAAAAAATATTAGAATAATTGTAGACCTTTAAAAAATTCACTATTGTTAATACACTTGTTGACTGTAATATAAAGGTGGAATGAATATTATAAATATTTTTTACCTCAGAACGTTTAACTTTTAACCGTGCCTTAGAAGCGTTTGTCATTGACGAAGTTCTACTTAAACCGGGCTCGGCACTAGAATAACCTGAACTGATATCCTCCGAGGATCGTATGTTGTAGCTAAAATAAATAAGGAACATGTATAATGCTTATATTTTAAAACGAACAGAGCGCTAACTTAAAATCTCCAGCACCCTTTCCAGCCACATCCACTTCAGTGAAATACATGCCCGTGGAATGTCGCGTACCAGATGCTGAGCGACCAACAGCTGTTTGCATACGCGGACGTAGCATTCGTTGTTGAGGTCTAATCGCCACTGCGTCTATCTGTTCAAAATAAAATTCATGTGGCCATATATCTAAAGCAAGTCATTTATTTGTGTGTTACCTCATCTTGAGTGCGATGTACATCTGGTTCAGAAAGATCACTAAGACTGTAGCTGCGTCTTATAGTTTGCACCAAATTTCCGCCTCCCTATTTAGAAATAATAATTATATACTAAGTATGTATGTAGTAAAGTTTGAGAATTATTCCGTTTGATTGAATTTCTTTTTACATCAGCTTGTTGCATTATTAAATGAATTATAGAATGATACTCCAATGTTTAATATTAAAAGTACAAATATCAAATTATATTAAGTATATTAGAAAAATGATTAGATTACAATTAACTAAAATTAATATTGGTGAACGAACGTAATTGTAGTATTCGATTATGAATTCAGCTTAAAATCCTAAAATAGGTAAAAAATTAAATGGTAAAATGCAATGGTGTGGCATTTGCAGAGATCTGAGTGAAGCCATTGGCGACGAAAACCTATGCACCCTTCGACTACTCAATTTCTATATCCATATCAGGAGTTGCATCACGCAATCTACGACGCCCCCGAATACCGCCGCCATTGGACGTAGAAGTGCCAGCCTTAACATTAGCTTTAGGACGTTTCGTTTCAGCATTTGTTTTACGCGTTCTCGTCTTTCGAGCTGGTGGCTCACGAGCACGTGCTGCACCTCGTTCTCCATTCAAAACGGCATTATTATAAATATGTTCCTCTATTGAAATATGTTCCATAGTGGCTAACTCGAGCTGTTCATCGTCTTCAGAAAATTCTATTTGCATTGAGTTCAATGAGCCAGAACGTCGCGGAATCCAATCTTCATCTGTAATAACTAAGCCGTCATGCTCATCTTGGGCATTGTTGCGTTCGTAAATGCCATCATCTGAACGTGATGATGGCAGCATGCGCAAGTTACCTTCCATCGTTGGAGTTGTAGTGAAGCCATATTGATAAGTCTTTAGGTTAGTACGCGTGTGCGTGCAAGTGTATTTTGTGGTTAGATTTATTTGATGCGTGCAGATCAGAGAAATTAAAATGAAACGAAAAAAGAAAATTATAAAAACATAGGTAAACAAAAGCTATCGAAATCAAAAAATTAACTTAAAAAAAAACGTGAGTGGTACAAAACTAAACAGACGGTGAAAAATATAAAATGAAATCATTCAGAAACTGCCTTCTTAATTGTTTCATAACTGATCTAAGTTAACCCCACATCAATCCTCTCCCTTTCTTTGCGAGATCAAATTATTCGCACTAAAAATTTTGGAACATCTTAAATCGAAACAAAGAATTAGGATGATAGAATGATATAGGATAGAACTTGTATGTCCAATGAATGATAACATATATTTGATTGTTTTTATTTGATATTGAGACTCCTTTTACTATAATATTGACAATTTAACATTTTTTAAATAATTATAAAGAAATAAAATGAAAATATTTAAATCAGTAGAACTGGAACAAACATTTATTCATAATGTCCTTTTTACAAATTATATTCATTATAAATTAATACTTTAACAGCTAATGCAAACACATAATGAAAACGAAGATTTGATTATGACAAAATAACTGGATGGAGCTCACTACTACACCAAATCGAAATCCACATTGGCCAATAATCTATGCTGTGATATTTATGAACATTTATGAAGCTAAGAAGGCATTCTAAAAATTAAAATTGTAATGAGGTTAACTTAAAAGCATGCATATGCCTTAATATCTGACTGCACACCCTCAATCTATAAAAAGAAAATCTTATACAAACGCAATGGATAACGCTTAAGAAATCGAAATGTGAGCATGACAGATAGAAAGATATATAGCTCGCAAAGTTAGAGAGAATTAATGTGCAAAATGAGGCAAAATGGCAGACGATGCGATGGGGAAATGAAGAGATATAGAGCTCTTAGTGGAGTTAAAGAGTGCACATTAATAATTCTTGTTGTCCGGAAAGCAATTTACCTTGAGTGCAGTCTGCATAATAACATTAGTAGCATAATTTACACCTTTGGAACCTAATTGCAACACCGCCGAATAACCTCGTTCCTTGGCTTGATTAAGGTATTCATCAATTTCCTGCAAACAACAAATATATACTCGTTAGTTTGCAAAACGTAAAACTTAGAAAACAGCAATTACTTGTTCACGACGTGTAAGCATTGGATGCACGAACTTTCGATACAAAGTGGAACTGCCCTTTGTTGCCGGCGATAGCAGCCACAAGACAATAATCACCTTCACTTCATAATAGAAAGGAAACCATGACAAAAAGATGTCGGTGAATGTCTCAATGCATGTGAAGAATGCATACACAATCCAATACATCATCCATTTTACCTATAACAAAACACGAAACAGAAAATTGAGTTAAGAATTTATTTTTAAATGTATGATTGGCGATTGACAAATCCAAGAAAGAAACTTTGCATATCTGTATTCTTTGCTCTGTTAATCGCCATTCATGACACTCCATCGCCCGCTTATCTTACTACTACTTACGTATTCCTTCACATTTTTTGTCCGCACTGCCTTATACGAGGCATAGGCTGGATATAGAGTACCAAAGGACAATCTGAAAGCAGGAAAAAGAATACTTTGAGCACATGTTCGTGGTGAAATGAAGATTGCCAGTAGGAAGCAAATGCAGGCAGTGGTCAACGATAAACGCGGCAATGGCCATCTTTGCAGCATTTCAAGAAAACGTCCAAATGCTGTTAAATTGCGTACAACTTTCTCCGTGTTTAATAAATGAGGTTCGACATCTTCAGAATAATAAATTTTTTGGCCATTGTGTGAGAGAATTTCCATGCCAACCGAAGCAGCAGCGCCGATTTCGAATTCGGCATTCAAAGACTCATTGCTGCGATTGCCTGGCGCTCTTATATATGCTTGTGTAACGGCATTGCGAGCAGCAACAGGGTAAATAAATTTTGAATAAACTGGAAACTCTTCGTCATAGAATTGTGGCGTGCCAAGTGAGTGGCGCCTCTCATTCAGAAACATTGAATCTTGGTCCACATTACTGTACACAGGTGGTAGTCGACGTCGTTTTCCAACATTTGTATTCGATTGGCAAAAATTTCTTTGGTGCAATTCTTGCTGATATGCACTGGCCGCCTGCGTAGCTGGTGAGAATGATGTAGCATCACCATGGCGACTACTCCAATCATTACGATGCATTTTGCTTAGCCCGTTTGTTTATCCACCTCCGAGTGTGCGGAGTTTGCGATTTACTGCAAGCGTCGCATTAGGGCAAAAAACTTTTTGAAATTTAACTTGAAAATTGTTTTTCTTTTCTGCTTTACAGAGTTTTATTTATTCAGAGACGAATTGAGCAGCAGTAAACTGCAGACTGAACTGATTTAGAATTTTGTTTGTAGGAGATTTCCCAATTGTGCGCAATAGAAAAGCAAAATTAAGTAAAAATGCTTTGCAAGAGGCAAACGCTCATGTTTAAAAATAGCATCGATAAACTCAAGCGAGCGAGCGAGTGAACTGAAATTTCGAACAAGCAAGCATACGCCCGTCGCCGTCCGACGTCTCTTGGTCTAAAAATAATACATTTTTATTGAAAAGTCTTCAACAGTTGCAGCTACAAGTAGTTTGCTTGCAGGGAACGCCGCTTAGGAAGGGAAGTAAAGCTAATAAACAATTAGAAAAGGATTTTATGCACAAATAACTCAATAAATTCGGCAATTTGAATATCTGATATTGACGAATTATGATTATGATTAATACATATTTCAACTTCGACTATAATCCACCTTATTATGCATATTTATTCCGAATTACACGAAACGAAATTCAAAATTATAATCACAGCGTTTCAAATTTCGGCCCAAAGACATTAATTTAAATTTCCTGGGTTTTCCCAGCATTCATTCCATATACACTTAATATGGTGTTTATTGCATTTAATTTATTGAAAATGCGTCCGCAAAACATTGAGGCTATGAAATCACTGGGATATAAAGTTTATACCACTATTGTGGCACAAGAACCCTTTCATGTTGAGTGGTGTGTATAATATTTGTATACGAATGGCAATCTTATACTTTTCCCGTCTATGGATTTCCACCCAAGACCGAGCGACTAATTTAGCTCATTCAGAATGTCTACATGATCGTTCCCAGACAACTATTAGTTTATATAAATTTTATGTTCTGAAGACTTCAAATAAAAACGAAATTTACACATGTATAATTGAGCTGAAACAATGTGTAATGCAAGATGCCACATGTGTAGCACAAATATCCCGCACAAATATGGGGCAACAAGCTTACAAAACATACATACACACATAATTATGTATACGAGTATGTATGTAATTTACTTTTATATTTGTGCGTGCATTCAATGTACAAAAAAGCTGTAAAGTGGTTTTAGCCAAATATGATAGAAGGCCGGATTTATAGCATAATAAATGCGAATAACAGTACTTGTCTCCCATTGCCACAGCGCTCGTTTTGAGTAACGAATTTTCTAATAAACTCTGCTAAGTTGAGCTCAGTGTATGAATCACGAAGTAGTTAGCGCATAAAAGAAGTTATGCTTAAAAAAAAACAAAATACGCCATATACAAATACGAGCAAGCATGAAGAAAATAAAAATCAAACCCACCTTACTTATGTAGGATTGTAGGAAGTGGAGCTAATTAAGTGGGGCGACGTCATTGTTTTGACGGTTTAAATTTTGAGATAAAAATTAGAAAAAATGGTTTATACTTACATTATGAGCCGTGAGAATAAAGCACTGATCATGTTGATAAAGACTGATCCTATGAGCTATTACTCGTAATTTAAAAAAAAGCACCACTTCTTCTTGCCTCGTTGCTTCCAGACTGAGTATTTGTCGTTCGTTTTATCCACAAACTTTCAATTGCAATTAATTTATCTAACACGGTGCAATAAACTCGTATAGCGTCTCGTTTTGTTGATTTCGTTGTTGTATATGTGTCGTTTGCTATTTTAGGTGCGTAATTTCTATTCAATGAATAAAGTAAATGAGTTTAGTATTGTGTGCTTTTATTGCATTGAAATTTGAAGAAATTTGGAGCTCTGAATTTAAATGATAATCCGACAGCAGTGGTTTTATATTATTTAATGTAAAAATATGACTTAGTTTTACTTAAGAAATCAATCGTTTCCTACAATTTTTAGTTAGCAGTGAATATTGTCAGAGCTGTCCCCGAGCTTTCTTGTGGTCATTTTTATTACAATATTAACAAGCCTTACCAACTACTGGCCATACCATATCCTTGGTATGGCCAGTAGTTGGACCCTGACCTCAAATTTTGTTACCGAATTTTCGATATTCAGGCATGTTCCGAAATCCGAGTGAAAGTGAATTCGAAAGTGAATTTGAAATCGAGTGAAATTGTTTTTGGTGTTCTAGAAACCGAGTGAATTCATATTCACTATTTTGTTTTAACTCGTTGTAATGTTTGCAGCTCGCTGTAATTTTCAATCAGCTGATTGTTGGCGCAAAGAAAAAAACAAAACAAGTTATGAAAATTTAAAAATATTAATGATTTAATTGTATATGTGCTAAATATTGAAGACAAAAACCAATATGCTAGCGTAAAAATTAAAAGGCGAACATTAACAGCGGCAGCGTTGGCAGCCGTGGAAGTGCCGACAGTGGAAGAGGTGGCGGTACTAGGGGCAGCAGAAGCAGCAACGACCACAGCACCTATCGAGTTGAACGGCATTTCCTCATTGGAGCATGTGCTGTCTACATTTTCAAAAGTGGAAGGGGGACCAAACTGTGTAGTTCCGGTTACACCTTCAATTACCCTGTAAATTTCACACATTCGGACAATTGACTCTTCTGTGGAAGACAAAACGAACTTATAGGCCGTCGCGGGTCGCTCTAGCGTTGGAGTTCTTGCGCTATTTTCTTCCTAATATTTGTCTTCTAATCCATCCAAACCTATTTATGTGTTTGATTAAAAAATGCATACAAAAATATATGTATGAAATCACCTTTTTCCAATCAGACACAGGTCAGTTTTCAATTGTCGCCGCAGTATTTCTACTTTTGGTTGGTTAAGGAGACTGACCCACAGTACACCCACTGTGAGTCAGAAATAGTGCTATAACGCCGTTTTGAAACCACTTTCTCACCTAACTAAAATTAAAGCTGGACTCTTACTACCCCAGCTGGAGTCTTACCCACCCCGTGGAGTTTAGGTAATCTAGCAGATTTTTTGGACTGACTGCCGAGCAGTTGGACAGGTTGTCGAGGAAATACTTTCTCAAGAAAATGTCTTGATGCTTCTTCATAAACTTGAGGAATAAGGCATCCTGCAGGGATTTCTTATACTTTCGCCTTGAAATTTTTATTTTCATTCATATTTTTTATACTTGATTATTTTTTTATTAAATTTACTTACATTTTTGCGCCGACTGGTCTATTTCACTTGTTGCTGCTAAAGTGATTCAAATCACTCTTTTTTTGTGAATTCGATTTCTAGAACATGCAAATTCGTTCGAAATTCATTTTTAACAACGAGTAAGAAAAGTGAATTCTAGAACACCAAACAGTGAAATTGATGTGATTTCAATTCACTTTCACTTGAAAGTGAATTCTGGAACATGCCTGATTATATATATATATATATATACAGATATGTATATATATGTAAGTATCAAGAATGATAGAAATAAAGATTACGACTTGCGCAGGTCCGTTACTTTGTTTACATTTTTTTTGGCAATCAGCTGATATGGTTGTGACATCACACCAGAAAACTTTTTACTTTTATTAATTTAAATAATATTAATATATTTAAAATGATGTGTGCCGAGTATAATTGCAATAATTGTAATGTCAATAAGGCATCCAATATTAGTTTCTTTCAATTTCCGTCAAATGTAGCAGTGCTGAAGAAGTGGATTAGTTAGTTTTCTACCTCCGTGTGAACAGCCACTAAGACGGTGAGACTAGTCTCATGCAACACGTCAAAATGTAGAGAAGAGGAAGAAACGACAGGGAGGGGGGGGGGGATGAAACTTTTTCACGCTCCTTTTCTGCATTTTCGTAGTTCCTTATTTTCCCTTTTTTTTTTATTCGCGCAGTCATTTACACCGGCCAAACATTGGCGCCGAACAAACATCAGAAGCCCGGTGCATATGGTAAATTATAATGTTCCCAAACATCAGCACTCAAAGTGTATTAATAATATTACATACACCCGGAAGTCACTCAACTTTCGCAAAAAAATACACAGAAAATGAACATAAGTTATCTAGTATTGCATTAATGATAATAGTCTACATTTTTTTCGCCTTTATCATATTTTACTCAATTTTCACGATTTCAACCCTGGTTTAACGCTGCGACCATTGTATGTTAGTGGTGATTGATAGCTGCGGACAATTTCAATATTTCAAGCTTTTTCTTATGCATCTTTCATTTTGAACAAATTTTTATTCTTAGAAGAAATTATATTTATGTTTTAGTTTTTCATTCATATTTTATAACAAATGTATCCTTTTGTTTCATTTTCATTAGAAGATAATATGCGATAATCATGCGTTTTTAGTGGCACGGGGTGTATAAAGACTCAAGATTTCAAGCTATTATCCATATTTAAATTTTATATAAATATATCCTAAAAATTGCTTGCGTGATATGAAACTTTTGCAGTACTTTATACACATAATTTAGTCTTTATTCGATAGACAGAACAAATTTCTTAATATGAAAATGGAGCAAAATAAAAATTTTCTCCATTAATATTTTCTTATTAAGATATCTATGTACATTTATGATTTTCTTTATTTCACAATTAAATTTAATCGAACAAAGGGAAGGATTTATTTTCCCCCTGCAGCAAACAAAGGAACAATAACGATTTTTCCTGTACTTCTTTGAAATTGCGTTCATTGAAGAAGATTAAACAATAAAATAGATCGCATCCTTTGTTTCACAATAAATTAGCATAAAATAATATTCTGGCTGTTTGTTCACTCACCTGTTTCCTCTAATTTTCGAATGTCCATGTACAATTTTCACTTTAGAATTCTTTGTTTTGATGGCTCACTTTCAGTTATACTTTAATTTTTCTTTCTTAAATCTCTTTTATGTGTCTATTTGTGGCTTATGATTGGTAGTTCACGTTCTTTGGTTTAAGCTTTCCTTATGCTAAAATCTCAATTAAGACATTTCCACGGCCTCAAATTATTCTAATGGAAATATTCAGTAGCTCAAATACACAAACTAATTACAACAAAAATAACAATACGAAAAACACAACAATAAAGAAGCAAGATAAAAAACAACAATAAAATACAAAACATTGTTGCATTAACAAGCAGTGTTGGTAATTTAGTACTATTATCATCAACCGTTTCTTTACGAGCAATCATCAACATTCCGTCAATATATATTGACAACATATTCAGAAATATGGATTTTCAAATTGTATAATAGTTAATAATTAGTTAAAATTCTTTCACCAAAATATTTTTTTTCAGGATTACTTAACATATACAAGTGTTTTTAGTGCCAATAGTACCTGTATAATTAAATGTGCCAAAATTGTACATTGTAGTTTGAAAAAATCAGAAAAAGGTACATTGTATAATTGTTTTGGTACTGTTTTTCTTTTAACACCAACATTACATTTTCATGGTGCATTATTATATAAGCGGCTGTTCATACGGACGCAAGCATTAACGCCTGTCTGAAAGAGAGAGGTAGAAAAAATAGATAGTTAGAAAAAGACAGACGAGTTTATACCCTTGTAGTAGAAATTCGTCTGTCTTTTTCTACCTCTCTCTTTCAGACAGGGGTTCATGCTTGCGCCCGAGTGAACGGCCATTTTCTCGAGTTCATATCTTTCTTTCATTTCGACGTTCATGTTTGCATCCGTGTGAACAGCCACGCTACCCTCATACGCCACAGTTGTGTTTTAAGCTTTACTTGTCAAAAATTGAAAATGTCTACTAATTAAAAGATGCCTTTACCTTCAAATACTTCTATCACGAATACAACCTTGTGCAAAAGCGTATGATACCAACTGTTAACCCAGCATCGGTATGGTGGTGTATGTCATACCCCAAAGTCGCTGAGCTTATGAATACACTCTTCTTTAATATTTATCATATATCGCTCCATGAGAATAAAAGTATCGTAACTTCCAAAACACTGTTTTGAGATAATCGCATTTCAAACATTGTAATAGTGTGATGTTTAATAGGGTGGAGTACTGTTGTTGGCTAAATAGAGCTTAAACGGTAAGGCTGTGGTTATATTGCGAGTATGCTCGTCGAACACCATTGAATTGTTGTTGCACCGAACACAAAGAGAGAGTCTAAGTGCCTGGTTATATTAGTGTTCGGTGTTCGACGAACATAAAACATTTTTTCCCGTGTTCGATCAAGGTGATTACATTCAGCTCGTTGCTGAGCTGCTTTTTATCGAAATGCACTCCTCTGTTTAGTTATATTTTGTATGTACGAATACTATTTTGAAGAATAACTCATTGCCACCCTGAATACTCGGCGTACTCGGTGTACAATACACCGAGCATATCGTGTTCGGTGTGAGAATGAGTAAAGACTCTCTCTTTGTGTTCGGTATAACAACAATTTCATGGTTTTCGCCGAGTATAATCGCAATATAACATACGCAATGTACAATACACCGAGCATATCGTGTTCGGTGTGAGAGTAAGTAAAGATTCTCTCTTTGTGTACGGTGCAACAACAATTTCATGGTGTTCGCCGAGCATACTCCAAATATAACCACACCCTAAAGGCGCTGGTAAATAGAATCCGTTGTGTACGTGACAGCGAAGTATACAACTGACACAAAGTAAGCGAAGGAGAGAGGCGACACAAAGAATACGTTGCCAACGGATATGCAATCATGCACATTATACACACAATTAATCAGCTGATAGCTGCAACACTCTCAACTCTTTCTCAACGTATACGTTGAAGTAACGCAAGAAGTTGGGCAACTCTCAACTTTGTCATACGTTGAGAGAGAGTTGTGAGTGTGGCAGCTAGCAGATGATTAATTTTGTGCAAGATGTGTATGAATGCATATCCATTGGCGAAGTATGCATTGTGTCGCCTCTCTCCTTTACTTCCTTTTTGTCAGTTGTATACTTCGCTCTCACGTACACAATGAACTCTATGTGCTAGAGCCATAAAAGATAAAGTTTCGGCAGTGTTCCATTGAAAAGAGCGGTTAAAAATACATTAGATTCAGTCATAACCTGAAAATTGTCATTTTGGAAGTTACGAAACTTCGATATTCTATTTTCCTATATTAAAGGTTGCACATGAAATGTTTTATACTATTTTAATTAGAACCATATTCCATTCCTGAGATTGAATTAACTAGTTTACTCTTATTGGCATATGGACGATCTAAGTAAGTACAACTATATATTACCGAATGCGGATAAATTGGAACACATCCCCAACGTTATAACCACAATGGATACTATTAGGACTGCGAAACAGACGTAGTTAGGTTGAATTGGCATGCGAAATAGTTTTGCAGACATATGTAATGATGATGCGAATAATAATGTTGAATTGAGATCGTCGTTTGTGGTGTTGTGATAAACAAATGGTCGAACACGAATCTGATGACCGTTGGCCTCAACCGTTTGACAAATACGAGTGACCGAGGCAGCCAAAAAAAATGGTACCAAGCCCATCAGTAGCCAGAGCAGTACGTTTATAATATTCAAAATAACAACATCCATGGGACAGTAGTGAAAGTCAAACTCATTGAAAAGGTAAACGAAGCCAGCGAAGGCGTATGCGAGATTCATTACTATGAAAAAGCACACTGGTACGGCAACACGTTGGTTAAGATGGGTAAGCAGCTTTCGAAACTCCAGCATTTCCTATAGAAGAATATACAGATATATTGTTTAAAATCAGAGAGCAAAAGGCTAGTTACATCTTACTCGCATCCAATCCAGTGTCTCAATGGAATGCATAAGCAATTTGTGTGATAGTGTGGCCAGGTGCACACGCAGCAGATAGCACTCAATACAGTAGCTGCTTAGGATAATAATCTCAACAAGATTTTGCACTAATACTGTGACTAAGAAGGTTACCTGTTTGGCATAAACAATTAAGTATTTGTACAATTATGAATATTTGTAAAACTCAAACTGTCTCTCATACTTTTGTTGTTAATTGCCATTCTAAAAGAATATCCATTAGCCATTTCATTTTTACGATTTGCGCTTGCATCAATACAGACGGCATCGCATATGCCAATAAAAGGCAGAAGAGTGTAAACCCAAATACCACATATATCCACAGCACACGACAGAGACGACGTGGTTTCATCGACATAAGGAAAACACGCTCGATAAGATTTTGGAGTTGCTCTTGATCAAGTAGCTTGCAGACAATCACTGCAGATACAAACCCAAACAAATGTAAAGCACTGGGAACTATATAACCAAACAAGAGCTCTCCAATTGTGTGCACTGTGCCATCATTATTGATTGCTGATGTAGTAGTTTCGTTGCGATAATTAGCAAAGCCACGATCTCCACTATAGCGGAATTGAAAATAAAAACAAAGAAGCAATTAAAGTGCAAGATAAGATGAAGTAAAAAACATACCGATATGAGCATAAATATTGAAGAAAGTAACCGAAAACGAGCAACATTAGTACAAGCAGTACATGCAGATAACTAAGGCACGCGCAGCATACACTCATGTCTGTTGAGATGGGATTAAGACCCACCAGCGTCAAAATTGCTACATATGGGCGAAGAAACTGTAAACAAATTGTATGAGATGTTTTTGTGGATAATTGTATAGCCCAATAACCTTGCGCTTGCAGTAACTCAATATGGCTGATGTTGGCTCACTTTCATTTCGCACATCCTCAAGCTGTGGAACATTCAAGCGATTTATGAAACAAAAAGAACTATTAGCGTCACTACGATGCATTATCAGCAAGTATAATGCAAACAACAACAATAACAAAGAAGCACAACACAAAAGAAATACGACGAACAGAACATCAGTAGATCAACTTTAGCGGACTACTAAAATTCACATCGCGAACAAAGTTAAAACTCTCAATCGAAATGCAGAAACAGAAAAGGAAATGAGTAACTCAACGTAAAATTTTGCAATTACAGGAGTGGACAATAACAAATGCTGAAAGACTATTTTGCGAATTGCCATGCTATGCAGATATTTTTGTCATGCACAGAAAGAAGTTTACTTTTTTTTTGCAAACGTTAAAAAACGTTTCGTTTCAGACTTCTCTGACAATCATTCAAACCTGTATGAACAAAATTTTTTTTTACAAAATGAAAAAATACTTTTCTCTACTATCAAACAAAAATATATTCCCTCGCCCACCATACGTACAACAATCTCCGCCATACTTTCACCAAGCAGTGAAGACCCCATTGTTGTTTGTCGTGAGAATGGGCCAAATCGTGAAAAAGACTGCCGAAAATTGTCTGCCCCTTCGCCTCCACTTCTATTTGAAGAGCTGTAATGTCCTTTTGGTGGAGTTTCGTTACGCCTGCTGCTATGAGGTCGTCTAACACCTCCTGTTCTGCGGCTGTTCCTAAATGGTTTACGATTTGTTGGATTGACATTTGCTGCATATACTTCATCGTCATTATCACTATCACCATCGTTATCAGTGTCCGTATCACTTAGCTCCACATGATTGCTGCGTTTATGGGCCACCGTCGCATATCCATTACTATAACTTTCTGCATCTAAATAATTGGGGTGCAATAAAGTTGAGTTAGAACAGCATAATGTCGCACCAGCAGTTTTGTCCACTGTAATATGGCCTTCCCAGGTTGTGAGCGCCGCTTTAGCCCCGCCATCACTCTTATCCATTGAAGGCGGTGATATTCAAATGTTGAGTCGACGCTTTTGCTTGTTGTTGCTGATGTTAACGGTGGTTTTCAGTTTGAAAAAAAGGAGACAGGGGGTGAACGTCCTCCTTCTTCGTTATTTGGTTATCTTCTTCACAGCGTCGTCAATTCGTTTGTAATATTCTCCGTTACTTTTATTGTTATCTCTGATTGTAGATATATTTATTGTTGTTGTTCTCTTTTAAACTTTCTTATACGTTCTTTCGATGATGTCGCCGTTGCTGAACACCTGTTACATTTTAGATAATAATCAGGAGAGATATCACTCACGTTATTTTCGGTACCATGTGTAACTCGCGCTTTGTTGTTAAAATTAAATCGTGCTTAGTTCCTATTATTTTCTGAATGTATGTTTTCAATTTACATATTTTAAATTTGGATTGAGCCGAACCGACGAGCTATTTCTGCTACTATTGCTACTGCTGAGTTGCCAAATTGATAACGACACCAGTGATGCTGTGGAAGAGAACTTTTGTAGGCAGCTATTTCAGTAGATAATGGTAGTAGATAACCTCTTGGTGAATATAATACTCTCGCGAATACAATACAATGAGCTAAAAATATATAATAATTCTGCTGAAGCTTACACTATGCAACAATTTTTGGATCGTGGAATCTAACGGAGAAGCGACCAACACAGATCGATAGTGCTAATCTAGAGTAACAAAACCCTTAAAAAGTTTTAAAAAGTTAGCTCGCTTTTAAATGTTATAGCCCTCCAAAGTTGGCCTGTTTTAGTGTATTTTTCAATTCTATTTTGTTTTTAATAAAAACAACAATTTGAAAATCCAAACTTTCTATACATTTTTGTTAATAGTATTGCTTATTTTTTACAAAAGTCATGTAATGAATGGTTAAAACGTATTAATATGGTAAACTCATAATGCTAAAATTGTTAATAACATTTTTTCTTCTTATTTCGCTGAAGAAAGTAGAAAAAAATGAGCACATCCTTGAAAACATAAGCTGCAAGAGGCAAACTTTGAACGCCCATATCCTTTAAAAGCGAGCTAACTTTTCAAAACCCTTTTAGGGTTTGTTACTCTAGACCAGTACTATAGACCTGTATTGGCTGATTCTTCGTTAGAAAAATGTGTTGCACAGTGTTATCAGTCTTTACACTGCAAGAAAAGAATTGCATTTTTTTAGCCATTACAGTTATATTGCAAGGTTGGTGCTATTTCTCAGTTATCTTCTTCTTGGAAAGGTATCATACTCGTATTTGAGCCCTATATGGTATTCCCAAAAACTTGGACAGATACTATTAAAACTGTGAAGCAGAGTACAAACAATTTGCAACAAGAAATTAATGTGACTTTGTAACTCCCAAAGCCAAGCAATTTTTCGAGATTTCTAGGACACGACCCTTCCGCCCGGAATAACATAAATAACTATTCGAATGGCTGCTGAAAGATCAGCAAAACTGATTACTGACTACACACGAGTATTAACGCACGCCGATAAGGACAGACAGTGTTTATTGCAGACTGTTTCCCATCTCACATTAGATCCAACATTTAAATACTAAATAAGAATTAAACCAAGAATTGAATTAAGGATTTTTATAGATTTGCTTGCTAATAAAATAAAGAAAATCGAATTTCGGCCGTTTTTCTTCTTAGCAGAAACTCTTGGCAGCTATTTTGGCCTTATGGAATTTATTTCCCCACTTCACAATCAGCTTTATAAAACAAGGTTGAACCTAGACTTGCAGCATTTTTTGCAGGAAACTGAATGGGGCTAAAGTTATTCCGGTAATTATGACGGAAATGCAAATTATAGAAGAATTGACTTACACCACTTTTGCACTCAACGGCTCAAGTTATAAATATATTTATTTCAAAACACGCACAAATTACATGCACAAATCGCTCATTTACTAAAAGACTGTCATAAGTCAAAAAACACGATTTTTCAATTAATGATGCAAAATTAGTCATTATATCACACTTCATATTGTGTAAAAATTTCATATTGTATACTCTGCGCGTGAAAATTATAAGATTTCTTCTTTTTTCTGCAAAGTGGGAGTCAATTGAAAACTTTAAACGCGTTTTCTGCAAAATCGCGTTTTTTGAGTTATGACAGTCTTTTAGTAAATGAGCGAAATGTAAATGCAAATTATGTGACAAAAACAATCAAATTTTGACGTTTGACATAGGCGTCCTTAATAGTAATTCTACTAAAGAAATGGTTCGGGAATGCTGTTGAAGATGGCAGTAGATTTTGCATGGGTTACACTTGCCTTGTGTAAAATTCATTCGAAGACTTTCATTGTCTACTCCAATACGATTAGCAAGAATGCTCTTAGACGTAGAGGTTAGTCTCTTGAAACTGTCCAATTATGTTGGAAAGAGGAGGTGAGATGAAAGGGGTATTTCCACCTCTCACCTACATATTTGAGTTTTAAGAGACTAATCTCCAGATCTAAGAGCAGACCAATAGACTGCGTGTGCCTTCACAAGGAGGATTGCTATACTTTATAACTTTCATAGACGATAACACTACTTTCATGTATGTGTATGTACACAGTGGCTCGCAATAAAATTGGGAAGACATTTTTTCGGCATGATGTTGCTATATTTGCATTACTGCTAAAATGCATATGAATGCTTACATAAATATATACGAATTTCTTTCGTTTCTCGTTTGCTAGTTTTCACTCGATGGACATTCGTGGTTTTGTTTAAAAACAAATATTACGAGAAAATTTAAATGTGGTCAAATGAATCCTAAATATTATTCCACCGCAACCAGAAAGAGTATGAGAATGTATGTATGTGCACATGCACATTTGTATCTACCCAATAAGCATTTGCACTTGAGAATGATTATAGATTGCGAACAAACTTAAATTATATCGTCATTACTCCTAATTCAAATATAAATTTTATTTTTATTAATAAATTGCTACTTAATCCTAAGGTATTTTATTTTTATTCCGCTTTTATTTTAATAAACAAATAATCCAATGAACTTGCCATTCATTACTTGGCTTTATAAAGGCTTCTTTTTTGTTTATGGCCCAACACCCCATGTGGTAGACCAAGCTTTTCGCGTCCATTCATGTTGTTGAAAAGCTTTTCTTAGCAATTTTGCGGTTTTGAAGGTTTGTCTTAGTGAGCCTACTTTAAACTGTTCTTGATTATTGTGTTTTTTCTGTACATCTTGAGAGAGTTTTTGCAATAATATGATCCAAAAAAGAAGTTTTTGCTATTATTTCATCGTTTTTCATCACGTAATGCCACGTAAATGGTAGGTTACATAAAAATTATTCCCCTAATCTACATAGTTATGGCAACTTGAAAATGAAAACTACGCTTAATCTCACAATTAGTGATGGCGTATTTTTCAAAGACTTTTCTTATGAGTTTATTGGGCTTGTATGTATTTATATACATACATATGTATGTAAAAGTAAGTACATATGTCTGTAAATTTGTTCAACCGACATTGAATTGGCGGAAAGTTGATAATTCATGACAAAAAGTAAATGATACTGCTGGTGTATGGCGAAGAGGGATTGGAAAATTTTGAGGTTCTTCGAAAATCAACTAATGCGTAGTTGGGTAATACTAATTATGCTATGGCCAGTGGCATAACAATAGCCGGTTTGGGGGTTAAGGTTTTAGGGGCACAAGCGGTAAAGTGGCCCCCAAAATTATAAACCGTCACATTAAAAGTTGGCGAGGTGTGTTTGTCAAAATTTTATGACGCTTTTTGGGCGAATGTTCAATGCCCATATTGTATCATTGGGTTAACTAGTATGTGAACAAAGCGAATCTTTTGATAATTGGGAACGCTTGCTTTATCTGGCAGCTTTCCAGAAGTTTTCACAGTTTCAGTTTTGTTTCTGACTATTCTAGTCATTAGAAAATGATTTGCGCAATAGTTTTACTCGAGAACGCTTTAGTAATTTGAGTATTCCCTCTATCACGTATCAAATTGCAAGCAATTTAAGGAATGATTTCGATAATATTATCGACACCTTTACCGAAAAAAAAGTTTGCAAGAAACAATTCTAAAAATGAGATAATAATTTAACTTTATTAATTTAATAAGAATTTATTTTAAACCGCTAGAAGCGTGAATAAAATTTATGTTCATTGTATTTTCCAATAGTTTTTTAATTTCTATTTAATTCTATATATATATACAAGGTTCAGTTGAGGGCACCCTTGAAACTTTTGGCCCAGGGACCCTTGCTTCGTTGTTACGCCACTGGCTATGAGGTATATGGATTAGTAGGGATGCGATATATTTTGCTTGATACATAGTTTTGAAAGAATAATTTCAAAGTTGGCCATAAATAAATTGTGATTGGGTAAAAGTAAGACAACAAAAATGTATTTAGTTTTATTGGCAAAACATTACAGTAATGTTATATGTTCGCCATAAACTTTTTTCATCACGAACACCAAATATTTGTTAAATTTGCAGTAACTTAAAATTGAATTGCCAAAAAGGGATTTTTTTTATTTCATCTCCTTCTAATTTATTCGCACTAAAAAACGCATAAACCTGCATTTATTCAATGAATACGAGTGTAGGTGCGTGCCATTGTTGTCACTGATGTTTTTTTTTTTATTGTTTAGTGATCGTAAAATGTTTTTAATTTTGAGCGTCTTAAAAGTGACATTAAAGGGCCAAGTATAGAACAAAACATGGCATGAACTCACCTAACATTTGTTTATGTTTTGAACACGTGCTCGAGGATTCTCTCACTTTGAAAGCATGAGATTTGGAGCGCTACCTTATTTATCGCTTTAATTTTTTATATGAATAAAACTAAGTATTCTAATAGCATGGAAAGTACCTAAAAATTTTTATGTAAGTGCAGACATGTAATTCAATTTTAGAATCGAGTTGGCCATAAAAGTATAACGAGTAATAAAAACGTTTCTGCGTGACTGAATTAATGCATCAAAATGCATTTGAATGCATTGAGATTTTTATTTTTATAAAGAAATTGATTTCTTAGAGTAATTTTCTGAAATATTTCAATAGTACTTACATTGTTGAATTGAATTGTTTCGTTCGTTTTCAAAGTTACGAAAGTGGGATGTAAGCAAGTTATACAGCAATAACAATCTATATATTTATTAGTATAACTACATCCTTATTCCAGAAGATCCAGAAGTCCTACACTATCATATCATATATCAACGAGCTTGACGAAGGTTAGTCAAAAATTATCAGATTTAAAATCGGTTAAGCCAATTCCAAAATATTAGCGTCGGCATTTTTTTCAAATTCGCTCATTGAACAAAGCATTGCATTCATCGTTGTAAAAATCATTGCTTCGGCGGGAGTAAACAATAAATGAGAAAGAGAGATAAGACATGAGTAACGGCATCTCTCAGAATTACCTAACGAATTATCTGCATACACAAATAACAAAACTAACACCAACGAGTAGTTTGGTTCTCTTTTGATATTTGTTTTGTTCATTAAAAGATTTGTTCCGCAAAAAAATAGCCCCAGTTACTGGGACCTTACCGACTAGTAAATATTACTCGGAAAATTGGGTTGTAAAAGAAATCTTTAAGCACATTAAAAAATTTGCTATACTAGACAATAGTCCAATACTCCAATACTTTGAGAAAACTTGCCTAAAACCAGGCAAAAGTAAAGACTATTAAAAAAAGTGTTTTAGGTACAAATACACCGTTTTATTTCGTAGCTTGACTTTTCATGTATCATGTTTCCGTATAACTACATGCATAACATTTAAACCAAACAAAATTAAAAACCAAATTAATTACGTACGTGATATGAACACAAAATTTGTTATTGTAATTTTGTAGTTGCCATCAGTAAATAACACAAAACAATAAAAGTCAAATTCATGCAACTGCATATGAAGTAATGAAAACAACAATAGCAGCATCAATTAACAAAATACTGGAAATATTTAAAATGGTAAGCAAAAATTAAAAACAGCTTTAATTTTGGGATCACATAGGATACAGGATGTTTCACTGTCTCAAAACAGTTAAAATCAATTTACATGTTAAAAGTGCTTCTTCTTGCTAAAAGTAATATGTACTTATTTATTATTGGTTAAAACCCAAGTTAAGACTTATCAGTGTAACAGAAAAAAGAAACTATATTATTCAATTATGTAATATTTGCATTCATTTAGGGGAATGAACAGAACTACCAGAAGCTAACGTCCACGTCGCCTGGTAGAATTTGCATAAATTTGGTCATTTGGTCATTAAAAACTGGTCTCCCGGAAGTCTGTCTGTTTGTGTATTCAGTTAAGTGAGATAATAGTATAGTAGTTCTTCTTCATGTTGCACACATGTTATACAAGGATACCGGTGTCTAGTCAAACGAAGAAGCTCCTCACCTGTTGCACTGTTGTAATTTAGGAATAAGTGTGACGATGAATTCAGTGTGTCAGATTGCAATTTGCATAATTGCTAAGGTAACATTTTGCTTTTTATTCTGGAGCAACACATAAGCATTCGAGCATTCATACTTAATGGAAAATAATACTTCGGCACTAGTATGTATGTATTCGTAAGCATAAGTAAGTTCATATGCAGAACAATGTCTATGTAATGTACTTGCATATATATCAAAGTGGCTATTGCAGAGTTTTCTAGAATTAGAAAATTATAAAACTACCAGAAACTGCTTAGAGTATTCTAACGTCGATATTGTTTAGATGCGCGTGCATTTGGTTACACAGTAAATTTATTAATCAAAATTTAATTGGGTACAAATCCTGCAGAGGTTTAGAAAACCCAAATCCAAAAGAAAATATTTCCCCAAGGTTATGTTAAGTTGTTACAACTAGACCTAATTATTATAATAACAATGATGTAGGGAGATAACGAATGAAGCTCAAATAGGCAAATAACACAATGAGCATTTAATTAATGATTTGCTTACAATGATTAGTCGTGATTGTTCAAGTTTTAAACTAGTGCGCTGGAAATACATTTCTATCTTACTGTATGGAGTAATAGTCTAGTAGAAAGCCTTTGAGGGTACATCAACGCTCAATCTATTTGAAAGACTTTAACATCTTATTTGCGTGGGCGTCATAGAGATAGTAATATCCGAGATTAACAATATTACACTCACCTTATTACCTATAGAACTTTTTGTGAAACGTGTGGGCTTTAAAGCTTCGTAACTTAGACAGCGCCGAACATATTTCTGCTAATTGTCGAAAACCTTTCATAAATTTAAACTGAAGATTTTTGATTGGTAAACATAATCAACGTCAATACTGATGGTTTCAAAACTTAAGGAAGCGTATGTTAAGCGTTAGTTGTAACCAGTACGAAGACCAAGAAATTTTTTTAGCTTCCCTATAGTTTCAGTGTTTTCCAAGCTGAAATAGACGCAATATATGTATTGCGAATATATACAAATTGGCGCCAAATTGGTTTTGTTTTAACTTTTTTTCTAAGTTGAAAACGATGGTTTTATTTCTTTAATATTTTTATTTGAACCTTGAGTTTTGTTTCATTTAGAAAGTACGGAAGATGATATCGTTTAAATGTTGCCCTCCAGTGTTTATTCAAGTTTCAGCCCTTTTATTCTATTTCTTGTCCAATTTTCTCTTTCAGGAGTGTGAGAACTTGTGGTTTATTCACATAGACCAGTGTTAGCCATTTCATAGGCATGCGAGTAAAAATGTTCTGTCGTTTCTCGCACGTACACGACAGTTATTGTAGTGTACATGTGGAAAAATTAAAGAAAAAAATTGCACGCATGCCTATGAAATGCCTAAAACTAACATAGACCAATGGCTTCTAATAACCCCAAAGAAAGAAGTTTAGAATAGTCAGATCGGGTGATTTGACGTTCTAATGCAAACCGTCAAAACCGCCCATATTATACTTTAGTGCAAGGGCTAGTAAAATTTTCGTTTGTTTTGCAGAATTCACTCCCTTGTGATTAGGTAACCTGTTTTTTGATTTTTGAATAGTTGACCTCACAGCGTTTTCTGAACGCAAGCATTGTTTTCGTTTGTAAATTTTTTGTTTTGACATTTTACAGCCAATATTTCAAATGAATCAAAACGAAATTAGGTTTTTTGTTTACATTATGTTGTTGTGTAGATGATTATACTCGTAAGTTGATGAAGTTATTCTTGTATCTACAACAAAGTAAAGCAATTTGGTACGATATTCCAATTGCATTGTTAGTTGTGAATGAAACTTTGCAACGAACACATTTAATTAAAAATCAGAAGGAACAAACATTAGAAGTAGTGTGAGAATTTAATGTTCTTGCCAGTGGCTAGCTAGAAAAATAACACAAAAGGTGTATTCAAATGCAAATGCAAATTTTTATTACATATTACTTTTATTTGTTGTATTTACTTCCCATCTGGGAAACGAACCTGAGGCAGCTGGAACTCCAGTCTAACACGCTTTCACCAGGCCACACAAGGTAATGGTCGCCGTAGCGTAGTGGTTAGTGTGTTGGATTGCTACACAGAGGGGCCCGGGTTCATAGCTCGGCACGCTCAAAAATCTAAAATGGAAAAGAAAAATTTGTCTATACGGCACCATTTCTTGGCTGGCAATGTCAAACTTCCAATAGTAAAGACATGCTTATGAAAAGCTTTTCACTTCGCCGTTCAGATTCGGCATAAAACTATAGGTCCCTTCCATTCGTGTATAAAAAATAGGAAAATATTGCCAAATATTGCTTCTAAGGAAACTAATAAGAAAATGCTAAAATTGTTTCTAGTTTTTATAGATGGTAGAAAGATACCAAAGCCGACATCAATCGCACTTTTAAGTTGAAATTTCTCGAAATCTTAACGTGATTCGGATTCAGTGCACTTTTATATTCTATTCTGCCTCCTGCATTCCATAGATATTACCTTCCTCTTCTTACTATTCACTGTAGACCCATCAAAGATAGTAGGTGAAAAAACGCCTGTGATCAATTCCTAAGATAAGAAGCAATTCATTATTTGATTTTGGTATTGGAACAATTTTAGCAATTTTTAAATTAGACGGAAAAGTCGATGTTGTTGAAAATGTGGGCAATGTATAAAGTCTGGACAGGGTAAGTCAAACCCAACTGCTTTAGATTTAACAGAGAGAAAGCTTTCACAGCATCTGTTCCGTCGATATATCTATCTGTAAAAGTACTATTTAAAGTATCCGCATCAGTAGGTACAGTGGAAGAATTATCTTTAGTTTTACATATTCCAATGCCTCGAAGTTCTTTCCAAGTATTCTTACTACCTTTTAGCGATGAGAATCTTCGTTCGTAATAAAAGGTTTTAGCAGCTTTCACTTTTTAATGATTTCTTTTTTAAGAAGATGGTATTTTTCGTAAAACTCTGGAGTCTTATAACGTTTCCAACGATCATACGCTCTGTTGCGCTTAACTTTTGGAGCTCTTATATAACTAGAAAACCAAGTATATCAGAGCTTTTAATAGTTTTAGATTTTAATGGAACAAATTTCTCAAAAAGTGAATAAATGTTTTATTATAAGAAGGAAACTTGCTAGTCAACGTGAGCCATTCTGTCTATATTTGTCCATTCAATGAATCAATTTCATCAGCAAAACAGGGATAATCAATATTTCTGATATCACGATAAAGTTCACATCCATAAGTCAAAAAAGTCAGATCATGTTTTGAAAAATTACGAACAGAAATTTGATTCTAAAGTGCTTTTTTAGAGATGTCATTAATATAGAACAGATCCAGAATGCATTTTTTTTCATTTTCTGTTATTGTTTTGCTTTAATTCTTCTCCTTTTTTTTAAACTTTGACTTTTTTCTACTTTTAAATTTTCCAAGCTTGATTTTTAAGATTAATTAAAAATTTTTTTTAAATCAAAAAATAGATTATTGCAAATTTTGCATAAATATTCTTAAAGTTTCTTCTAAACAACTATTGCGTGAAAAATGTCTTCTTCCTTCGAGTATATAGTTTAGAAAAAAAGTCCAACTATAACAAATTTCTCAAATTCAAATTATAATAACTAGAATGCCAAGTCGTAAAAACGCAAAAAAACAACCAAAAAAGCAAGCTCTAACATCTGTTTTTAAATGTCACAAAAAACTTACGTAATAGCAAAAAGCTGTGGACTCGATCAGCGCCCTAAAATATAATGTAAGAATCTATGTAGAGGGATCCGAACTCATATTTTGTATTGACAAATGTAAACTGTTAAAAAAAAGATTACACAATTTTGGCTACGTCACTGGTTCTTGCACATACAAGTACACATACACACACACACACACACACACACACATACACAAACTATGAAATATTTTACCAAATTGCGGGGGCCACTGTCTCGTCATACATTGAAGCGTTTCTGTCCAATACTACCAACAGATGCATATGGTAATCAATAATATCGAATGCAGAAACGGCATAATTAGAAGAAATAGTAAAATGTATCCATCCAAAAAACAGGTAGTTACGATGATTACTTGAATGTTGTGAATATTGGACGAGGTGACTCATTCACCTGAGTGAGGCTGCCGGCCAGCCAGTTAGTCAGTTTTTTAATAGAAGGTGCACTAGCAACTACACTTTGAGATGAAACGAGTTTTAAGTGTGTTCATCGTGTATATATTGGGGGATACTGTTTCAGGTAGGATCTGAATATACATATTCATATGAATGTATGAACGTACGTAGCTACAGATTGCTTAGCTGTGACTATGCAAGAGTCAAAGCTACATAGAACAGTTGGTAAAAGCTTAGAAAGAACTGCTAAATGGAATTAAGTTACTTTTCGGTTGGTGGTTGTGCTGTTTGCTGCTCAAATGTAACCGCAGTTGCGGTTCGTTTAGTTGCAGTTGCAGTGAATGAGAGAGGAGGGGTATCATAGAGGAGCCTACCTAAGCTTTTGCTTGTGCTACTGCAATATATGCATTTCATTTTTTTTGTTTCGCAACAACGACAGCAATGTTAATATCCTTAAGTGGACATGCAACCGAAAGCACTTTGGGTTCGCATTCTACAAATTATCAAAAAGTTAAATACGCTGAGTTTTCATTCTTGTACTCAACTGCTCAACTGCTGCATGCGCTTGCAAAAAAATTTAAAATAATACTAGCGAATTAAATTTCTTCTTCTTTTAATCCTGAAGATTTTTTAAAGTTTATTTGTTTAATTTATTCACTTGCACTGCTGCACAAGAGCTGTCGACATTTCACAAAGCTTAGATAAATAGCAAACATAAAAAAGGAAAAAGCAAGTTGTAAGTGCTCTTGTCAAACCAATAAAGAAATACTCGTACACAAGGAACTTGTAGCGCGCAATAATCGTATCGTTCTTGGGGACGCAGTTGTGTGCTCAACTCAATTGCAGGCAATTGAATTCCCACATTATAGTATTGTATGTTCTTTTGACTCAGTCGGCGGAAAATCGCAAAAAAAAAACACTAAAAACAGATTTAAGGACATTGGGCGATGACAGAGTGAAGACAGAAGTTTATCTGACATCCTGCTGTTTAGCAGTAAAAAAGTTTTTCCGATTTAAGTGGAAATCGTGCAACTAAGAATGAAATGCACGTTAGAACGTGCATTCACATGTATATGTCAAGGAATAACAGCAAAAGTCAAAGCAACAGAAAGTCAAGAGTTGATATTTTTAAACAAATATGAAAAATCCACATCCACAGTATGGCAAATAAGCGAGGAAAATTCAGTATTAAAGACTTGGTAAATTTAAGTCGTGGTTTCCGGAGTGTTGTGGTTATGTGGTGGAGTGCCCGGGTTCGATGCTTGACGCGGTCGAAAAATCAAAAACAGAAAATAAAAATCTCCAATGCGGTACCTCCTCTTTGGCAACCCTCTAAAGCTTTTCACTTAGTCGTTCGACTTCAGCATAAAACTGTATTTCCCTCGAGTCTCACAATATTAATGAATGCGAAAGATCAGCGTAGGCCTTCAAAGTTCATCTTATGATTTTTGGCTCATAACTCTCCAAAAAATAAAAATGTTGTTCTTTTATTAAGGGTTTATATTTTCTAAAAAATGCAAAACTAAAAAGTAATAATAGTAAAAACGAATTAAAAGTAAAAATAAAAAACGAATTGTGGAATAAGGCCCCAAAAATGGTGGTTTATTTTATTTGGAGCTTTATTTCATTTATGTATAAAAAATAAATAAAGTAGATACTTAAACTCTTATGTTTAGCTCAAAAGGTGATTGAATAAAAAGCTTTTTGACTTTGAAACTATTGAGTCTGACTTTTTAAAAGGTATTTAAAATTTGTCATACCTAACGTGAGGAAATGCTGATTAGGAATCGAGGAAATTCGAAACTAGTTAATTAGGTAGCAGTCTCGTTTTTCTTGAATAATGTAGTAATAATAAAATTGAATGAAGTTTCAAATGATTACGACACACTGTACGGTATGGACTTGAACTCAATTTAAACATAATGGTCCTTTTTTCAGTATTTCACAATTTTCCATAGTACGACAGTATTGCAAAAAAAGAAAGTAATGAAAAAAAAAATTCAATTGACAATTTCATTTCGTTTAAATCGCCATCGACAATTCTGGGGTATTATTAATTCCATTAAATTTATTGAATTCGCTCTCTTCTCCTTCAGCGTGCGCCAGCCAGCGTCCGCGCCCATTTGTTCATGCAGTGTGACATAATTCGGGCAACGAGTCGTTACTTTTGTCACCATAGAAGAAGGATAATAAATAATTTCGTTGCACTTAATGGCAATTAGAGAAACATGGAATGACAAGCAGCGAAGAGGGGTTTTGGTCATTTCGAATAATCACAGCACAGCTCAAATGTCAAATGGGGGAATGGGCGTTGAGAAGAGTTGAGTCCAGCTGATAATGTGAATATAAAATCGGAAGAGCACCAAAAAGGAAAAGGATATCACAAGCAGACTACATATATAGATAGATGGGGATAAGAAACATAAGTAATTGTCATCAGCTCAACTCGAAGAAGAAGCTGTTGACGGCATGACTACGAGTATTGACGTGAAGTCAACATCCATTCATCTAACTGGCGGCGTATGATGGTGTGATTGTGATTTTCATCACCATCAGAGACGAATGTTTTTGTTGTTGTGTAGTCACCGTCGTCGTTCTCTCTCTGTTTATGTTCTTTCACTTTGCACTTGGAACGTGATGTACATGTATAATGAGGCGAAAGGATTAGCACGAAACCTTTCAAACCTACAAACAGAAGAAAAGCAGTAAACTAAAGGGCAAACAATATGATAACAACAAAAACGGGTGAATAATTTTTCAGTACGTACACAAACAAAACAATGAAACGACGCTGATGATCTGTGTGAGTTCAGGTCGCAAATGAGATGTTTCCCTTCATACTTGCATGTCCTTTTCTTTTTATATTTTTCATTCAGGTGGCGTATAAGTAATTGTATTTGTTTTGTTGTTTGATTGTTTGATAGCGATGCTAACACATCCATACAGGTGCTCACACACATATGTACATACTACCAATGATCCTATTTTGTACCTAAGGGGAATATAAGTTGCTTTTGGAAAGATACATTAGAGCAAATGTCATGCGTTAATTACCAATGGAGATGAAATACTGAAACTCACATTAGGACAAGAAATTCTTACCGAATTTATTTTGGAATGTTCTTTAAACTTCATTTCGTGCGAGGTCTGGCATACAGGTGGAAAAGAATTGCAAAAATTTAACTTAAATTCGTTTGACTTGCTGCAATAAAAATGGATTTATAGAAATTCAAGAAAAAAAAAACTGTTTGAATCTGTGATATGAACATTTTAATTTTGTTCTGGCAGAAAATCGTATGTTTTAAGGTCGTACAGTGTTCTGTTTGTGTGCGTGTGTGCGATTGATTACATCGTTTTATGAGAATGCCTGTTAAGCTGCCTTATTAGTGCATGCATATATAGGTATATATGAATAAGTGTGATGATACATGTCTTGGTCATTATGCTAATTGAGTTTTAATGTAGTTTCCCGTCAACTATTCAGAATGAAATTACTGTTTAAAGCCTATATGTCTAGAACAGTGCAGGGTACAGCATAGCACGCGTGCGTAAGAGCATAAGATATTTCACAAGTACAGGGCTCGTTTCGCAAAAACTAAAGTTTTTGTTTTTAATGTGATTCAAATGTCAATATGCTCATCATTCCGCTAACTATTGAATAGGAGTTGAATGAAGTTCCAAATTCAAAGTATACAGCAGACGCCTCGCATATTTTGTTGAGTGTGAAAATGCTTTGGGATATCCCTCACACAAGTGTGTCGTCTACTACCAAACTATTTGTTTGTATTGTTTGCTCATTAATATTTTATGCTTGAAATACATTTTTTAATGACTCTAAACATGTCTGGATCATATTTCCTAATGACAGCAACAAAATATGATAATGGAAATCAACAAACATGAAAATAATGAGTGGAAAAAAATGTAGACATGAAGCATTGTTTGCAAAATAAAAAACGAACTCACTTGACTCTAAATCTTATGCATTTTCTTAGAATCTTAAATTGTGTAATATAATTGTAAAATACGTTGTGGCTTAAAGTTAACTCAATTTATATGTACAAATTCATTGCATAAAAATAACAAGTTTGCTGTATGATTCCAAGAGTTGGGATTTCATTTAAGGCTCAAGTTCTTACTAAAAAAAATGTCCCACACTGGTCCTATTAACGAAGAAATATTCTTGATCTTTAGTTACAAACAAATACTCCGATTTTAAAAGGAATAATGGGCTTCGGAGTGCTATCAAAATAGAACGTAAAAATCTTAGTTTCTCGAAACTTCATAAAGTTTTTAAAGAAAATAAAAATTGAACTTATTTTTTTTTAATTTTCACTGTAGATTTAACTATTTATTTAATGTGATAGAAGCATAAGAAACAAGTTTCAACGTATGGTACATATATTTAATTTGCTCTTCACCTCGTTTTTAAGATGGTAATCAAATATACATTTCTTTCGGTTATTTCCTGATATTCGTGTGGATGAAGATAAACAATTCCAAGTTACATCATTAATACTTAGTATGAAATAAATTCAAGTAAATGGACGTAGAAAAATGTTGAAGGTTCTCCGTGTTGCTAATTTTAGTGCATTTGCACAGACCGTCAATGTTTGAAATCAATGGCTATTTACAGCTGGCAGCAGTTTGAAAGATTCTTGCTTTAACTAAATTACACATAGGAACACTAAAGGATCCAAGAGGAAGGGGAGTTTTAACTCCAAACCCCCTTACCGATGAAAGTCTCATACATTTTGATGGTAAATCACGAATGAAGAAAAAATTTAATGGAACGAAAAAATAAAAACACCCCCCCGTACGAAACCTCTGAACCCGCTAGTGCATAAGAATGTGCATATATCATATAGGTTGCTAGGATTGAATCTAGTTCTGCATGCTCATGTACATATATGTGCAATATTCACTTACAATTTCAGTAAGGATTTCGAATGGATAAAGTTGTGCAATGAGGAAACTCACTTCTTTTGTGCTTTGCTGCTTCGCTAAAGGCAACTCATCAAGAACATTTTAACAGCCGCAGTATAAGTTGATTCGTGCTACAAGTGCGAGAAGTTTTGTGGCATTTTTCAGTGCTACTATAACTACGGTGACCATCCGTTCTCTATTTCAGACGGCAGTCTTCTATTTTAAGTTGTTGTCCTCTAAAACTAAAAAGTCCTCCATTTTTCTATATTTTCGTAATTTTTTAATCTTTTAATATTTTTAATGGCAAATATTTTGTGATTGCAATTTGTAGTACAAATGTAAAAACATTTTTTTCCTTTTGTCACAAAAAGAAATATTCGCGGGATGTAAACTGATAGAAACCTTTGAATATCCGGTCCTAAATTCGTGAATACATGTTTTCATTTCGATTGATGAAACGACCGACATGCTAGATGTACCCAAAATCAATGTTGGCCCTTCGTCTTTTTTTTTTTTGTAACTGACGCAGTGCCATGAAAAATGTGCGACTTTGTTAACCTTGCTTCCTTTAACTCCAATTTTTTTGGTTCAAAAAATCAATTTTTTATGTAAGTAAGCTCCTTAATGCCTTTAACTATACGAACTAAGATATCTTTAAATAAGTGTTTAGTACTTAAAATATAAATTTCTACATATCGATAGATGTAAAACTTCGTTATAAAAAGCATTTGGATGCATTTTTTTTTAAATTGTATCTGACTTCCAGACTTTTTTTCTCCTTTTTTTAGCTGCCTTTTTTGTTGTTTTTTAGTGCCTTTTTCTACCTGTAAAAATCTTGTTTTCATTATAGAAGACCAATTCACTAAAACTGTTAGCGAAAATGTGGCCATTTTGGATGTTGCAGCTTTTGATAACTTAGTAATTAAACTTTAAAAAAGATCAAAACTAAATTTCTTTCTTCATAATATGATTGCTATTTCCACCAAATTTCACGTAGTTTTTTAATGATATAAAAATAAATTTAAAGCTATCTATTATTGTGAAGATATTTGGTGCTGAAGTTTTATTTTTATTTTGATAACTTATTTTTTCCACCTACGTATTTTCTTATTCTTTCGTATTTTTCGCACGCTTACGTTTTAAGTTGCAAAAATTTAAATACCAATTATCTGTGCGAAAAAAACAAAATTTTGTGCCAATAAATGTTAAATAAATCCCTTTGCAGTTAGAAATCATATGTTCATTATTTTTATCAAAATAGTGTAAATTTCCTAAATCAGTGAAATCGTGTGGGAATTGCGTGGAGACCAACAAAAGGAAATTTGAAATAAACGATGGTGAAATTTTCGATGAAACTGCGACAAAACTGATGTACCAATAAACAATATCCCTTCGAAAATGATTTTATTTATAATTATATAACAGTTGACAACCTCAGTTGAATTTTAAGAAATGTAGTTTGAAATTTTTCTGAAATATTTAACTAAATTACATAAAAGACCGAGCAATTATAGATCACTTATTATTTGTGATGCTTTTAAACCAAAACTAGAACTGAAAAATGTTTTGCTATTGTATTATATAAAAATGGGCACTTAATTTTTTATTAATGTAAGAATCTTAAATTCTTGAAATAAAATATTCTGTTTTTGAAGTGATATTTTTTTACTTCAAAATTACTTTTCTAAATTGATAATTTCAGATTATAAAGTGACGCTTTTAGATTTTAAGTCCACTGCTCTGATTTTAAAATGTCGCTTAATGATTTAAAAATGCCTATTTTCATTATAAATTTATGGAACATTTTTAAATTCCAAGCAGCTTCTCTAATTTAAACAGGAAAAAGTTTAGTGCTCTGCCTTTTGTTTTTAATACTATTACATAGTAGGCATTCAACCAGAAATCGCTAAGTCCAAGTTTTTTTTGTTAATATAAAAGAATGAATCATTATTAATTAGTTCTTTTTTGTTATAAGTACAAAAGTACATATTTTTGCATAATTTTTTAAAAAATTGTTACTTCCATAATATTAATACAACATTTCCATTTGTCCTCTATTTTGTCCAAAAAAATATGGCTACAGTTATAACGGAAAGTTGCAGTGACTAAGTGAAGTTTGGAAATGGGGAAGGAAAAACGAAGAAATCATTTATTTGCGCTCGAAGTGGAAGTGAAACTTGATTAAAATTTATAAATTTATGAAAATAATCAAGGATAGACAATTGTAAAGTAGAAGTTACATATATTGGAATAAATATGTTTATGTTCCTTTGAGTGAGTTAAAAAAGATATGGCAATTCGTAAGCAGTGAATAAATAGTATTTATCTTTTTGATTAGCTTTTTGAAGCTTCAGAAGTTTTTTGAGTCTAATATATGTATATCTATGTAAGAGTACAAGGTCACAACTTCGAGGTACCATTCCCGGATAGAACGAGCTGTGAGCAGAAAAGACTCAAGTTTTCAGGTAATTAACTTGTATGATATAAATATGACTGCAAGATAGAAGCAGGGGTTGGTGCAGGAGTTTAGGAAATTCTTAAATCGTGTGTCACAACCGCACAATTAGCATCAGGGGAGCTATAAACTCTACCTTTTTAATCAAGGACTCTACCTCGCATACTAGTCTATTCTAATCTTAGAAGCAACAACATTAACGCCTGGCATACTTGTTTATGTCCTTCCCATCTCTCTGTGTGAAGTGAGTGAGTGTGAAAATGCAATTTCGATTCAGCTGAAAAATTTAAAAGAAGTAATGAAATTAAAAAGTTAAAGTCTTTCATAGTTCAATTGAAATATCTTTATAGGATTTCATTGCAATACCTCGTCTCTCTCGGCCTGCCCGGCAATGCAGCATTCGCTGCTATTATTACTCCTGTGTATGTTCTCATATGTATGTAAGTAAATATGTGCTTGCAGTGTTGTTTAACATTGACTCGTATGGCAGCTACAAAGCATTTCGTTTTCGATAGTATATAGCAAAATGATTCAATTGAATCGAATAGCTGCAGCCCATTGTGCCTTTGGGCATTGTCGTGTGTATATTGTTAATGTACTGCATATATTCATATGTCTGTATTTGTGTGAATGTGTGTGGTGGTACGTGTACACATCGCATTCGTGTTTTGCTTCGCCCACTTTGTCTGATCGTTTCATCCTGTTAACATGTCACTCAATGCAAAGCCTTTAGATTCCTTTATCTTCGCTTACCGTTCGCGCGCTCTTTCGTGCACTCACCCGCTTGATTTCAGAGTAATGCTGACAAATTTAATTACTGTTGCGTGCTTACGCCTGTTGCATGCACATTTATTGATATCCGTTTCCATTTAACTGCCATATAAGCCGCCTCGAAATTGACGCGTCAATTGAGATCAATCAAACTCCCATATAACATGCAAATCAATTACGATATTTCACTACGTGGATTCGATAAAATTGTATGGCAAAAAGAGGCGGTAGTGGAAGAGAAAGCGAGCACGAAGAGACGACAATACCAACGACAGAGGGACAAGAGGCTTATATTTTTGTAATTACTGCTACATTATGAAGTGCCGAAATATTATATTAACTCAAAGAAATTTTTTCCTTTTTTTGAAAGTTTCAGTGTTTGTATTTTCTGCTCTATAAATGTCACTTCATCACATCACGCAAACAGAGTAAACCAAAAACGAAATGACTTGACCATGACTTGGCTAAAGCTATAAAAATGAATCAGCATGAACGCAAATGGCAAATCATGCGCCAATTAATTAAGCCAAGCCTGCCAAAAATATTAGTACTTCGATACTAATTTTTAAGTATATTTAATGACAACTTAATAGAGAAACTAGTCAGTAAATATGTTTATTACTTGATAAAAAGCGGTTAACTTATTATATTTTCATGCATATGATTTTCCAAAAGTAAAATATAAAATCAATGTGATTGTTAGGCTGTCCCTCTTCTCAGCCGTTTATTCTTTTCGTATATTATGTGAATACTTGTACTCAGTTACAATTGCTTCGCTTTGTAAATAACTTTTAAGCGCCAAATGAAAACTTTAACATAGCATTCTGGCTTTGGTAAAAAACTAAATAAAAAGACGAAAAAACGAAACGTGCCACTCAATGCAACCACTTTCCAGGAGGCCGAGCGGCTACTGAAAAAATATGATTTATTGAGCGCGAAACTCAAAGTTTCCTTTCCTTTTTATGTGGTGATAGTGCCAGAGTAAGTAGTAGTTGCTGTTGTTGCCTTTTGGCAGGTGAAATGCGCTAAAATCGCAATTTTAACTTTTCAACAAACTGAATGTGGAGTGCTTTTTGTACAATAAAACAAAAACAAAACAGAAAAAATAGAAGAAAAATTGCACGTATCTCACAATTTCGCATTTCGCATCTTTATATTTGTAGCAGTAGTTGCGGTTTAGTTGTTACTAGTTTTTCGAGTTATACTCGATCTCGAAGGAAAAGTCCGCAAGTGTAGAGAACGAAAGAGCTTGCTACCGACGGATTTGTGTTCACAATACGCTAAAAGCACCACTGGCGACCGTTGGTCGGAAGCCATATAATGAGTGTACAACTATTGAAGAGTGACGACTCCTGATCTTAGCCACCTACCTTCTGGATATCGTACAAGGTATAGAATTTAGGTAGCTATTTCCAGTCCGCGATCCTAAGGAGAGGTTAGGATTGGATTTTGCCAGCCAGTATGCAAATGCCATACGGATTTTCTTCTGAATACATGCATTTTTGGGGACCTATCCTTTTTAATATTTTCTTATCTTTGCTTTTGATTTTTTGTGGAGAAGAATTGTTTTGTTGTTGCGCTTTTGTTTTTGTTATTGTTGGTTTTTGTGGTAAGTTTTATTTTTGTATCATTGTTTTTGAATTTAGGTTATTTTACACACAATTCTAAAGAAAACTTGAACTTTTAAACGGAAAGAGAGAAGTCGAAGAGGGGAAACGGGAATGAATGAACGCCAAGATTGTGGTAACAAATGATTCTGTCTGTTTTCAATGCAATATGCGCGCAAAGAGAAAAAACATTAAAAATGGTTTAACGCCACATTCTTTTTCATTCGTTCGTTGTTGCAAAAAGGACAGCAACAAACTGATCCTTGTCATCTGCTTTAAGTAATGAGTTCTATTTTTTCCTTGTTACTGGAAACTCAGTCAGTGTTTTTAACCACAAAAATACAACAAAACATAAATGCAGCAAATGAAAAAATCATATGGCCATTTTTGTGTAGAAAGACATTTTGGCGTATGAGTAACATGACATATACCATTAATTATTTGTTACTCATACTCAAAACTGACAAAATGATTTCAGGATTGGTTAACGTTTTTTGCAAACTGAACCCATTTTTTTTAGTTGGAATATGAATTATGTCTTTCCTGGGGAGAAATTTCTGGCAAAGTTGATTGAGGCGAAAACTGATTGCACATATGAAATGAGCGATGGAATAACTGTTAACTGTAAAGTCATAAAAGTTTCATCATCATCGCATCCCCAGCAAAATATAAAACTCATGCTCATGATCACCAATCGACAATGCATTTGAACAACGTAGTTTAAATATATTTTGTAGGAGTAATCATTGAGATGCTTGTTAAATTGTTTTTGTGAATTTCTCACTGGGATGTTACTCTTTTGTCTTCTCATCACAATCCATGCTTTTATTGCATTTTGTGTTACGTTGCATTTCTAATTGTCGCAAAAAATAATAGAAAAAGAAAAAAATGCACACTGAGCAAGTATCAACATCATAACAGCAACAGTTCATTCATTAAGCCAGTATTGCAACTTTCCTAAAGGCGAATGAGCGAACGCAGTGGCAACACTTTAACTGCCATAGATATCAACTCACATGACGCATATAAGTGTCACCAAAGTAACATAAACTAAAAAAAAAGAGAAGGGTCCTTTCAAAGTGTTGCATTTAATAGAAACTCTCCTCCTTCTACATCTTACCACTAGCAATTGCTTCATGATTGCCATCTGCAATATATGCACATACATACATAGTTGACAGCAGCAACTTGAGGGAGATGCAACAAATACATAAACGCGCATCTAATGTGAGTTTTACAAATTAAAATTTTTGTTTTGAGTTTTTTTCGTCATTGTTTGTTGGCGCTGCCGCAAACTGAAGCAACACTTCACATCTCAGTTAAGGGCCTTGGGATTTCAATTTGGATGTGAATGAGCAGTACTGGAAGTGCCGGTACATTGTAGTTTCTGTAGAATTCGCAGTCACGTACACACACAGAGTGACACGGAAACTAAAGCTGATCTTTCCATGTGGCCGTAGGCATTTGCCTCAAGTTTTGTGTTCGTGTTCGTTGCATATTTCGTTGTATGCTGCTTCATCTTGCCTTTTTGTTGATAGTGCAAAAACTTTAAATTTAATAAGCGGCAACAAACTTGGGACTTTTTCATACATGCATATAAATACAAGCCTGTTCATCACCAATGCATGCAAAAGTACAAAATAAAAATGAATTTTCACTATTTCCACCTGGCTGGATGGCGAAATTTATTAACTGGAATATATGAGCAATTTAAGATATTTCGCAGAATTTGCAAAAAAATCATGTACACACACACATTTCTCTTAGATATTTTTTCATGTGTACATATGCACATGTATGTATGTGTGTTTTAGTCTATTCTGCTTGTTTCAGCGTTATCGCCAACTGAGCACATTTGAAATTTATTTGACAAGAGGGAAAAGGGCATCCACACCTCCAATCGTTTTTGAAAAAAACGCGCACCGCAAGAACAAATACAACTAGAGCAGAAAAGCAGAAAAGCCTTCTTGGATTTTCTTCATCATTTTTATTATTTTTATGGATTTAGTGAAAAATGTTACTCGAAGTAATTGCTTGAATTGCAAAAAATACTCGTATCTTTAGATAAATGAAAAATAAAAATAGATTGCGAGAGCTAAAGCTCAAGAAGTTAACAAAGAAGAAAAATTAATATATGTACATCCGTATAACGTAACCTGAGAAAACTAATTTCTTGTTTATAAACATCAGGTTCAAAACGTACAAACTTCTTAGTTCCTCGGACAAGAAGATGTTTGGTTCTTTTGTGTATTCTGTATCCTAAATTGTCTTTACTCGTCTAACGCATTGCGTTTTTCGTTAAATATCCAAAATAAAAAACCCAATGCATTATTTTCGATCTGAATTTCACATAAAATAATGAATCTTGAATACCTAGTTAAAGTTAAAACTGAAAGTTGGTAGAGGCCCTATACTATAAGGCATCTACAAGGAAACTACCACCAAACAACTTTTGTTCTATACGGTGGGCGGTGGAATTCATCTTCAAAACATCAAAGCAAAATTAAAAATTTTAATTATCAAAAAAAGATGATCCTCTTAGAATTTTGAATGAAATAAACTTTTGTCCATTCAGAGTAAGGAGCCGTTCACATATTACGTAACGAATTTATGATAAATGATAGGGTACGACACCGAATAAGACAGCTTGTGAATCGGCCATGTATGTATGTCCACAAATTTATCACAACCCATCAAATTTTTAGAGCAAATCGTTTCCCCATCAGTTCCGTGTGATTGTATCATAACAAGATATTAAGATTTGGCTTATTGCTTTTGTATTCCAGATCACATTTATAGAATGTTTTATCGATTTCGTAAATATCATATTATAGAGCTGTTTTTACGCCAAGTTGAATCAGAAAGCAAATCAAAAAATCATGTCTTACATTCATATTTACTTTCTCTACGAACTGTTTGTTTCTGTTTGTTTGTTTATTATTATTCATGAAATTTGCTTGATTTTTAAATGCGCTTTATAAATATAATATAAAATTAATAACGCCTTTTTAACCATGAACAACCAACAAAAAAATAAGTTAGCTACGTACAAACTGCTGCAAGTCCACTTGCCCTGAGTATCTGTTGCTGTCTGTTTTCTTTTCGAGTTGGATTTTTAAGAACATAAACAATAAAAATGCAATTATTTGATTCACTGAATAATTATTGTTGTTGTTACTGATATTTTCTCTGCTGTTATTGTTATGTTATGCCACACAATCGTAAAATCCTTCCATTAAATTTTAAATATTTTGTTAAAATTCATTCTTTGTGTTTTTCTTTTCTATTGTATTTTAATGTAACAGTGAAACGAAATAAAATTATCTGGAGTTTTTCTTTTGAATATTCTCATTTTATTGATGTCTTCCATATGCTTTGATTTTTGTTTCCTTCCGATTTTTGTGACTTTATTTTAATTTATTTGAAGTATTCAGATCAAATTGATGATGAGTTTGTGTGTAAATTGATGTGTGAATTCAGACTTACTAAATTTTTAATTCAACTTCTCGACTTAGCATACAAACTTTCATCATTTTTATCCCGTTTCAAGTATTTTTTTTCGTACGGGAGGTGTTGAGCCCACATATATAAAAACGATTAGATTCTGTCAATAAATGCTACCAACATACCGACTTCTTTCTTCGATTTTTCGAAGATATTTTAAATTGAAAAAGCATGCTGAGCCCTAAATCACTTTTTTCCGCGTTTTAATTTTCAAAAAGCACTAAAATCAGCGGGAAAAGCGCTGAGTTGGCCACACTGATGAATGCAAGGCTTTGTTCAATGAGCGGATTTTAAAAACTTCTGACGCTAATAATTTGGAATTGGCTTAACAGATTTTAAATCTGATAATTTTTGGCTAACCTACTCACTAAGCTGATAGTGTAGCACTTCTGGATCTTCTGGAATAAAATTGTAGTTACACTAATAAATGTATAGATTAATGTAGAGCAAAAGGTGATACCGTGTATTATAATGTGGCGTTTGCATCTTTTGAAGAAATCTGAAAAATGCTGATATGCTAAATGTTGATGATAATGAATACAAATTATGGTTTTTATTCTTCTATCTATATATATATAATTATCGGATTAACAAATGAATTTTTAATCTGATTGTAGCTTTTAGTATTGACACTTACATATATTTCAAATCGAATACGAATTTGCAGAATCAGCATGACATTTAACCTATGGTTTTGAAAGTTAATTTTGGTTTCATGAGGAATTTCTTGTAATAGTGTAGTTAGAAAAAAAAGTATTTCGGCATCAGGAATTGTTTATGTATTTTTTTTCAATACATAACAGTGCAAGGCACTGAAGCATGGCTACTATTTAAAAATATTGTTAATTCCGGTACACTAAACACGAATCTGTGGATGTGACTTAAAAAAGATAAATAACATAACTATTTTTTTGCACACTTCTAACTAGTAGGATTTTGAATGCAATCGTAGGATTTATGGAGGCAATTGTTTAGCGTGAATGGATGTTTCGTCGGGATTTACAACGCTGTTTTACGTTGGTTTTGTTGGGTTTGAAGCGATTATCTGCAGATTGTAATTGCAGCCGTTATGTATATGTACGTGGAAAGTTGAAGAAGTCAAACACAACATACCATGGAACTGTGTGACAAATTCTGATGTGATGAATAGAATAAAAAGCGCAGCGCTTAAGTGTTTTACAAACAAAAGCAAATAGAAAAAGAAAAACAAGCGATGCTGCCAGCATATTTGCTCACATATGCAATTCAAATAACGAGATACTCAAATACTATTACAAAAAAGTTAGTCAAACAAATTTCATTTAATTAAACTAAATGGAAGTTTTGTGTGATAGTGAATGGCAACGGATAAAACCTCGGAATGTGTGACTCTATGTATTTTGTTCATGTGTGTGTGTAAGTGTGTGCGAAGACATATGAGTGTTTCTTTCCCATTCAGCTACGATTGAAGATTTACAATGTGTGTCCATGGATGCATTCATAGAATACATTTTAGGTTATCACACACGCACACCTAAACATTTATCAATCAATTTTCAATTTAATTAATTGCTCAATTCTACCTTACTCGTTTGCTACTCTACTGCCTCATTTTCCACATAGAAATGCAAGTGTGAATGCATTCTTCATCTCTTGTCTTCCCTTCCAATTTCATGCTGATTGATGCGTTTGAATTTGTTGCTGCTTCTGTTGGTCTTTGGTCACTAGCATGCGCTTCAAGTTTCATACTAGCATACACAATGGTTTCAGTAATTTACTTGCCGTTTTTGCTCTCTAATTAGTTATTCTTGCTGTGGGTATAGCCTGTAATCAAAGCTTAGATCATTGATATAGTTTGTTAGTTTGTTGCTATTTTTATTCGACGAGTTTAACATTTTAGAAAAACACCAAAAAGCAGAGAAAAATGTCAAGTTCAAAAACTCAACTATAATTTAACCTACTTTTGAAACCAAGTCTCTTTGGTGATTTCGACGGTATCACCATAGATTAATAACATATTTGAACGGATACTGCCATTCCCCATATTTGTACAAATACATAGAAGTGCGTGGTTCAATTTACACTTAGAGAAAAAAACTTATAGTTTTTTGCCTAAATTGACTTGGGTTGGCAATTTACCTAAGCTCAAGTATGTCTAAGTTAGACAAAATGCCCATTATTTTCTGTTTTCATGTTGACTTGTATGCCACACATTACATATTATAATAGCTGCGTTTTATTCGCCACTTGCTTCTAGTTATGTATAATTATATGGGGAACAACAACAAAGCGGCAGAGATAAGACGTATAATTAAAGCTGTTATGTATACTTGTTGTTGTTTAACTACATCAAATTCTATTGTGAACTGCTAATAGCGAAACAAGAAGCATGACAGTTTGGCAAAGAACAGAAAAGGAAAATATTTGAAATGTTTTGCGGTGAAAATAAGTTAAAATCTCGTTAAATATTCTAATAAAGAGTAAAAAATAAAAATAATGCCCGCGATTGACCGCAATGACTGGGATCCACTAAAATGTTTCAGCTCCAGCTGCTGAGCAATTTCATTGTGAATAACATTACAACGAAAAAGAGACTTAACAACTTGGTCGTTTTATTCGCACATGTTAAACTAACTGGCGAATAAAACACAGCTAATATTATGAAAAATATGAATATGTTTAATCAACAAAAAGCTTACGTGTCACGATAGGATAAAATTCTGCAGTTGTAATAAAGACTGGACGAAGAGTGGTCGCTTTTAAACTTGTGTAAGATGTATAGTGATGAATTTCTCTAATAGAAAAATGGCTTATTTTCAAAGAAATTTTATTTTAGTGTTTTAACAGTGTTGCGTTCTATTTAAGTAGATCTTAATTACTCCTATGTATATTGCAGTGAAACATTTTATGAAAGATTTGCACGTCTCTATATACACTGTTGTTATAATGACTACATACTTACGTTTACTAAGCCTATTCACTAATGCATTACTTGAAAGAAGTAAGGAAGGCAGAGGAGATACTGTAAACCCGAATCTGTATTCTCTGATTCCTATTTTTTACTACAATTATATCAAAACAGATATTTTGCGCCTCTTGTGAAATCATGTTTGAGTAAATAGTTTTTCCTTTTACTTATTTATAATTGAGCCACTACTTTGAGTTCGTTGCAAAGTTGCTTTTAGTCAAAATTTCGTCCTCTGTTTAATACTATTTTGTATGTAATGACACTCTTGTAAAAGACGCACGCTGAAAAACTTAAAATAATAAATAATATTGCTTTTCAACCCGTCGTCACTCGCGCAGGATGTATTTTGCACACCACTTCTTTTAATTATTGCAAATTTTTTTCTAATTGTGTTCTAATAGCTGAGAGTATTGACCTGATTTATCAGCTGATGTACGCTCGTTAGTTTTGCTTCTGCAGTTGAGGTGAACGAACGTTTTTAAATTTGCATGGGGTTCATAAACAGGTGCGCGGGTAACGACGGGTTAATAACGTCAGTTGTGGAGTTGAAACTGAAATCGACAGACTATGGCCGACAACGATTTAATGGAGAAAGAAATTTTACGCCAAAAGCAGTCTATTACACAACCGCAATTAGAAAATAAGAAATTGTTTTTGGACCGACTCAATTTAATTTATGTAGTAATTATACTGAGGATAACAGACAGGAGATGCACACTCTAGAACGGGCCTCACAAGTGAAATGAATAGCGGTTTTATTATGTATGGGTAATGCTCGTATCTATACAGTTTTTCGCGGTAGAATACCGTTGTTTCCAAAACCGCATACCACCTTTTTTACAAAAATACCGCGTTTATACTAAGTGTATGAGAATTATAAAATAGTGTACAAGTACACACATTGGTTGGTAATGGCAAAACCGTCAAGCCGATAAAAAATTGCCACACCGCCGTTCGGAATCGGCGTTAAACTGTAGGTCCAGGCCTAAGTGTGTCTCTCGACAGCCACTCCAACCTAACCTAACCTACTAAGAAAAAAATATAAAATTTTTGAACGCTAGGAAATTCAAATTTATCAATCGCAATGCAAAACGTCTAAGGGAACAATGGCAACTCGTTGCGAGTATACTTTGGAAAGAAGTGGAAACATTAAAGGCGATTCTTATCGTCAAATGTAACTTGAAATTAGCATGCGTTTATTTCAATAAATACCTCATAGCAAAGCCGGGATCGCTTCTTCTAAGCACAAATTCAATACAACTACAGAAGGAGATATGAAAATGGAGAACGAAGACGATTTAGATGATGGATAAATTGCTTTTCTTGTTAATTTTCATTGAAAAAAATTCATAACGCGAAATATACAGTTTTTTTTCAAATACAACAATAAATATACAGTTTTTGGTCCAAAAAAAGATACGAGCGTTATGTATGGGTTATTAAATTTTTTGATCATAAAATTTGTAACATTATCGCTAATATCTTACCAACTAAAAAAGATAAAATTGAAATTAGCCCATCATTCGAATGTCTGCTAAACTTTAAATATTAGAAATTACACTCTATATGCGTACATATGTATCATACTTACAAAGCTCTGTTTATAGATGTTACTAACAACGACTACTGGCTTGAAACCCTTATATTCTGTGCACAAAGGGTGTGGGGTATAAAAGGAAATTCCGAAACTTGAGAGACTCGGCTTTTGGCACCCCAATTTGCTTCAATTATAAATTTTCGACAACCTTAATTTATTATTTAACGAGATAAAATTATTCCCGCTTTTTCAAGGGAATATTCTGATTGGAAATGAAAAGAATCTATTTTCTCGTTCGTTCACCAGAGAAGGGAGACGAAAGCAGCAGAAAAGTTATTCAGATAAAAAACCCTACGCTCTTGGCTTAAATTCTTTTAAAATATTTGTTATAACTGGACTTTGGGCTTAAGGTTTAAATATCGCCCTTGCTTTCGTACTTCTATAAATGTACTCGCTAGGAAAAATCACTGAATGACAGTGAAAATTTCTGTGGTCGTAAAATTTCCTGAAATTTTTCAATATTTGAGTAATGTTGTTCAGGTTATTGGATTGGCATGTGTTTTGTTGTATGCATACTATGCATCCAAGAATGCAGAACTGCTTTAAAAAGGCACAACGTGAAATCACACAGAACAGTAGCACAATGACTTAGTTGCATCTCAATCAACTGTAAATTACTTTACTAGGATTTAAAATCAAAGTGGAATTTGAAAACATAAACCGCTTACTGTATAAGGATACCGTCAGGCAGATAGTAAATGGTAGCGAGATTTATCGATGAAGTGGTGTGAGGGAGTTAGGCGAAAAGCTAACTCAAGAAATATGTATGTGCAGGTACAGTACAGTAGAGTAAGACAGCGAATAGAGCGAGCGTTTACATCGAACGGAAACGTATAGATCCTGACTACGGAGGTGTTAGGTGGAGAGTTTAAATCGAACGGAAAACAATGAAAACACATCCATGAATGCTAAAGCAATGGTGAAATTCAAATTTTGATACTAAATTTTTCATTGGCTTCAATTGCTATTGTTGTGATTTGCTCTTTTTTTTCTTTCTCATTTCTCCTGTTTGCCTGCCAAATAAAAATCTCATTCCAACTAATCTTGCCGTCCTGCCTTGCAACCACTTACAACTTGGCGGGCGTATGAGGCCACCAGCGGCAGCAGTTCATGTTCATCTGTCACTGTATGCTTTGACAGTTTGACGCCCTCGTAATTCATTGCACCGTAGAATTTGTTTTTAGTATTTGCCTGTTTTTCTTTATTTTTTATATATATTTGCATTTTGCTGTTTGCAGTGTTCCAAAAATTACTCCTTTTTTAATATTTGCATATGTTTCACATATACATACATATATGTACAAGTGTATGCCAGTACATATACATATATGTGTGTTTATGTGTATGTATTTCATTTGTCCTTATTTAAATATAGCAATTCAGCATGGAAGTGTTGTATATATTTTTTGTTTTCGACTTTCTGGCTTTATTGTTGTTTTTGTTTAGCGAGGCCATTTATTTATTGTTTTATCATCGTCGTCATCATCAAATCAACACTTGCTTACGGCACATAGTGTTGACGTTTCAGCGTTAGGGGTAAGGAAACGGAGAGCAGAATGTTTGCATATGATTTGTGATGTATGATAACAATGAAACCTAGGATGAGGCCCTCTTTATAATTTGTGCCCCCAACGAGTAATAAAAAACGCTTCAAATTAATCACACAAAAAAGTATTTCAAGGATTACTCGGATCTGACTTCTGATAAAAACTCAATTTGACACACATATGCACACATCACATACATATATTTGTATTTCGAATAATAAAGTGGCAAGTATTTAGTTAGCAAATTTCGCAACAATTGAAAGCAATTATCTAGGCAAATATTTGCTTAAATTAAAAAAAAAAAACAATTACACAGTTTACGGAAAAAAGATTGATTGAGTGATTTAAAAAAATATTGAAAAATTGCAATTGCAGCATAGAACTTATTTGGCTCAGTTAATAGCCTTAAATAATCAAAAAGTTAGCACGCTAACTAAAATGTCTATCACTACTCAGCGAAATCAATTTCAATAATCTATATAACATGTTATGTATCACATAAAAATTATTAACATTTACGTTTGATTTCAAATTGGTGACAACTTCTTATTCAAGCTATTATACCATATATCTGTTAAAACATTGCCAACAGTGTGGTATTCAAAGAAAAATAATAAATTCACATATGACTTAAGTTCTTTGGACTTTAAGATTACGCCATATACATAATAGATCCGTTCCCGTACTTTTTGGGTAAAGTCTGGTAAACTGAGAGTTAACGAAAAATGCTCTCTCTGATACACAAAAATGCACAAACGTACGGGAATGCACAAAACCAATTTTCTTGCACGAAACGAAACGTAAAATTTTACCGACAGTTAAATTCAAAAAACAAAGTTTCTGTGATATTTAATAAAATAAAAATTGTTAAATCTTACAAGAAAATAAATAAATAATGAAAAAATTAAACATAAAATTTTCGTCTGACTACTTTTGTAGAATCTTCTGGTTCATAATCACCATTTGCATTATTCAGAAATACATAGCAGAAGCTTCTACAGCGTCAGAAGTTGAGCAGACAATTGCGTCATTAACTTGTGGAGGATGTAGTTAAAAATTAACTAATATGCTATTAATTAATTTTCAAACGTCTTTTAAACATTTTCCATTTTAAATAACACTTATTTTTCTAAAAATTCTTTATTTATTTATTAATTTTAAATGTTCAATATATTTTTACAAAAGCAAAACAGCTGATTGTTTGACACTTTTAGCATTTATACCCGAAGAAAAAGTGCGGGCTGTTTCGTGCAAGAAGAAGACGACAATTACTCTCTTATCACTGCTCTCATTTGTAAGTTTTTTGAGTACGGGAACGCTTTCTGGGCTGTTTTGGGTGAACGCGTTCACCCGCGTTGTAGTACGGGAACGGACTTAATATATAAATATAAATACGAGGATAAACTGAAAGCAACACTAATATAAATGCCAATATGAGGAAATTTGTAATCACAAAAAAAACCATAGACTCTCCTAATCATTCTAAAGTAGAAACAATCCGAATATCACAAATATATAAACTATTCGTTGAATTTGTATTTGTTCCCTTATTGTTTGTTAAAAACAACTATATAAAATTAATCAACCTGCACCGATTATTATACAGATATTTTAAGACGTGATTCTCTAGTTAGGTTTGAGAAAAAATTGTTCTGGACATAGGGTGTATTTTCAACCTCTACTGAGGTAAAGGGTGTTTAAGAAAACACCTAAAGGAAGATTTTTGTCACCAAATATTGTATCATAACTTCAATAATACTAAGCGTACAGCAATTAAAAAAAATTGTCTATACATTTATTAGTGTAACTACACAATCATATTATATATCAATTTAAAGAGCTTGACGAGTAAGTTAGCTAATTATAAAATTTTGAATCGGTTAAGCCAATTCTAAAATATTAGCGTCGGAAGTTTTTTAAAATTCTCCCATTGAACATTCATCGTTGTAAAAATCATTGCTTAAGCGGCATTAAATAACAAATGAGAGAGCGAGGATACATAAGTAACTGCATCTCTCAGCATACACAAATAACAAAACAAACACTAACGAGTAGTTTGGTTCTCTTGTAAATTTTGATAACTGTGCAAGCGTGTTTTGATTACCAGCACTGACACTACGTCACTCTCATTAGAATCAAAATCGAGAGCAATGTGTAACCACATGGCCCATTCCTCAAAAATTGCATCCTCTTCTTCTTGCTGATTACTCTCTACGAATGAAAAAATTGTTTAAAGTCTATATACGAATATAACATGTACCGAAATAAGTAACTAACATCGCTTGCTTACCAGCATAAGCAAATCATTTATGCTCGTCAATTCTGCTTTCCCATTTCTTGTCACCATTTTTGATTTTTTATATTTACCAATTTGTTTAACAGCTGCTATGTATGAGTGCATGGTTGAAAAACAAAAAATACTTAAAACTAAACACTGATACCAAATACTAAAATGGAACCCTATTCAAACTTACAAGTTTAACACGGTTTACGAGTTTACACGTTTAAGGGAATATTCTTAAAGAAAATGTAACACAGAAACAAAAAACAATGTACGAAATAAAACGGGTACAAAAAATACGAAAACCAAAACGTATTAATGCCTTAAACACAATCGCGTCGAGCGATGGAAAACTATTCGACGGATGCCCGCTGACAAAATTAAAACGTTCTGAGTAGCATGGAATGACACAGAATTACAGTGGGCGGATTTTGTTTTGTCGGATTTTCTTCGACTGGGACTTATTTCATATTTTCTCCGTCGGAGCAAAATCACCGGGTTGCATATCTTGCTTGCCTCATTCTTTTTATTATTCGCACTAGCCTACAAATTCTGGTGTTCATTTTCTTTTAACGATTTACTCGCACGTACTAACAAACAAGCAAAAAGATTTCAGTTTAAAAATAATTTTAAAAAATAGCAGCTGATTACCGTAGTCCGGCGTTAAAAGTCATTTGACCATCAGCATAAAGGGCCGTTCATTTGACCATCTGCATAAAGGGCCTATAAATTTGGAAAATAAATTTTACAAGAACCCTATTTTGAACAGCACTTCTACAAAACTAATGTATTTCTAAGAATCTGATTTTGACTCGCACATATGTTGTAAATAAATACACATACATAACTAATTCATATCAAAATTCTCTTGTTCCGTTTTTTTATTGCATGCAACAAAAATTCAAAAAGTCGATTAATCGATTTTCATGAACATACAAAGTCGATTAATCGACTTTGAATTTCTGATCAATTCAAAAGTCGAAAATCGATTTTTCTTTCCAGTTGCACATCCCTAGTTCAGACGGTCGTACATGCTCAAAGGCCGCAGGTCGTCCCACGACAAATCTCATCATGTGAAGGCAAAAAATGGCGGTCTTCGAGCATGCTCGAAGATAATAAAAATATTTTGATTTTTGCCAACGGCCCGAAAACATGTTCGACCGTGTGAACGCGAGTCGGTCCGACTTCATACATTTCTAAATTTCTAAGCAAACGTTATTGACTGAACATCGCGCATCGCGTGGTATGAATTCATAGAAATTTATAAAACATTTTCCGAGCTATGGAAAATTAATAGCCATTTTTACTGTATTTACCCCATTTTATTAATACAATGATTTTGAAATATTTCTTACAATATTAATTTGCATTTAATACAATTTTTGCGCATTTATCTAGGATATTTAAAAATTAATGAAAAAATTATGAATAATATTATGTGTTTTACATTCGTATTTATGATTATGCAGATTGGTTTTCTTACAAACTAAATGGGATAAGGGTGTAGTGTGAATATGACATTAATTTATTGAAATTAATAGCTAAATTTATAGAAACAATATGTTAAAAAACAAAACATACGAAACGCTATTACAAAAACACAAAGAATTATAATAGAAAATTTCATTGATTGCAACTGCTTCAGCGGATGACTGCACCATTACGTGCTGCTTCATTGACGGCTAGCGAATTATGACGGTCTCACAATAAGCTCCACCGTGTGAAAAAAAGTTAATATTTTCATCGTACATGTCTTCGAGCGTCGTCTTCGGACATGTTCGCGCGTCTAAACGGCCCTTAACATCGCCTTAAGTTTGTACTAATTTCTCATAGTAAAAGAAAACATTTTTCTCTTTATGTATCTTAGTTTCGTATTCGTACATATATCTCTTTACATGTCGCGCTTACATTATTCATCTTCTTTGTTTGTCTCATCTGCTTCGTATTGATGAAAGTGAAAACGGAAAAATAATTCATTGTTGCAACTATTTGGTAGTGCTAATATATGCAAAAACGGATTTGTATCTGGAAAAATAAAAACGTATCCTAAATGGTACGAAAGTATGCAGTTGTGCTACAGTGAAATGAACAAAGAAAAAATAAAAAGTTTAGAAAGTGCAGCACGTGGCTGCGCTTTCCATTATAATTAAAATTAAATAAAATAATCAATGTTGTTAGTGTCGCAGCGCGAGAGTGAAACGTAATAAAATATTCATAATCATATTCAGTATTGTTTTTTGCTATAAACATGTGCTCTGAAGCAGCGAAAAAAGAGAACCAAGTGAAGTTTTCAATGTGAAATAAATGAAATAAGGGCCAATATTTGATAAGTGAGTCCATCTTAAATGTTAACTTTGATAACGAAATTCAATATTTTATAAGAAAGTATAATTCCTAAGATAGGCGTATTGTGATATAAAAAAGAACGCAAAAATACTAATAATAAAATTTAATATTTTGCAAGGAAGATATGAAAAACTTACAGTTTCACTTTTTCCAGCGGAATCTCGCTTAAAATCTCGCTTAGCTTAAAATCTTCCAAATTAGCAAAGCTGATTAGGCTTTACTTATTTACTTATTTAAGAAAATAGCAAATAATTATATTTACTCACTTTTTAACCTCTTTCGTGTCCAAAGTCACATATTTTTACAAGTTGTTGCGTATTTTTTTAATTTTTGAATTTATTTTAGTTACTTTTCTTAAACTTTCAAGAGAAAACATAATCCTTATTTAGTCCCCTTATTTTACCAGAACTCGAGAAAAATAATCACAATAAATTAAAAAAATTAAATAATACGCAAAAACCTGAGTACATACATATATGTGTACTTTTTCAGCGAAGAGTTTAAACCTACAGGGGAATTATTTACAAAGCCCAACTCTTAAAACCAATTCTCGTCACCTGTTGTGATGCGTTCTATTAATTTAGAGTCGGAATTCATTCGCTGAAGCAAATGAATTCTTCAACGCGTTTAAAGCCCAAAGCATGAACTAAAATTGTTCAAACAGGTTGGTGAGACATGTCCAGATCCACTTCTTTCATTCCTCAGGTGAAAGCTTTGAAGGTCGACCGGAGTGACGCAAGTCGTCGACCACTTCCCGCCCTTCTTCCTTCGTTTGATAATTTTTAATGCTTGTATTACCTGGTAATTTCGATGTAATATAGTGATATTAAACGTCCTGAAACTTTTTCTCCGATTTTGTGTGTTCCTTCTACATTTTTTTTCTTCGTTAGTAGGCAATGTTGATTACGTATCAGTTTGCATATTAAGAGAATTGTGAGAGTTGAGGACAATAATCAAATTCAATTAATAACAAATTCTTTCACTCATTTAAAAACTTTTGTTAACCGACTTTTCTTCAAGCAAATATTGCTTTTCTCCTCTCGATAGCAGCAGTGCGTATTTATTTTATTTCATGAACAATCAAGAAAGAAAAAACAAACAAGGTGAGACTGTCAAACACTGTGAGACGATTTTAAGACCATTAAAGTTAACCACAAAATTTCTTAAGATATTAATTTGAAAAAATGAGTACAAAATACAAAAATCAGTACATTTTCGTACTGATTTCAGTATTTAAAAAAATAATCAGGACATGTACTGATATTCGATAGTCGTAGGCCTTCTTTAACATGGTCAACGATTCAGCTTAAGAAATTTTATTTGTTCTTATCCTATCTGAAACTCTCAAAGCACTCTTGAGGTCTGCTAAACTAATCAACAGCTGCATATAAATTGCTGAACAGATAAAATAAATACAAGTACGAAAACTATATGCATCCTGATCGCTTCTTTTTGAAACAGAAAAGTTTGTATCTTTCCCGGACATGACATATTAAAGCAAAATAGAATTTGTATTAAAAAAGTGCTAAAGAATCAGTTCTGATGTGCATCAAGCGGCTGGTGGACACGCACAAACCGATATGTGTTAATGTGCAATGCTTGAGGTTTTCGGCATCACCGTCATTATTATTTTTTGGGAATCCAACAGAAAAATTTTTTATCACACACATACATACATGCCTCCATGCATTTCACATAAAGCTTTGGTGACTAATTAAATTAAATGAATTCATTGGGTGGACGAATGAATGATTGAAAAACTGAAACTGCATCTGTAGCAGCAATAATAATAACAACAACAACAGCATCGCAATTACAGGCATCAGCTCACTAACAGCAGCAGGCAGAAGCAGAACAACAAAAAGTTTTGCTTAACAAAGTAATAATTTAAAATATCGCATGCGACATTTACCAAAAACCGCTTTAAAAATGCTGCAAATTAAATTTTCTGTAACATTTTTAATTCAATTAAATTTACGCAAATGCGTAAATGAATGTCAGTGTTTATGTGTGTGTGTGTGTGTGCATGTATTAAAGTGCATGTACGTATGTATGAACGCATGTGCATTAATTTATTATCAGCGAAATGTCATTTCGAATCAGATCCACTTGACACGACCACGCGACAAATAAATAAATGGCTGAAAAATGCCAAAATTAACATCAGTCACACATTCTCACTTCCGCACTGATATATGTATGTGTGCCTGACTGATAGCTACCTACATTTACAATGGGTATTTGTTTTTTATTTGGTCCAGGGTTTTTTATAAATGCTGTTATAGAGAAAGTGTTTAATCCACGTTCAGTACATCAAATATTCAATAATTAAGTAGTGCCGAATTTTACCAAAAGGGATAGAATTGCCACCATAACAGTTTTCTGTTGCCACATTTTATCATATCGTTTAGGGAATTTCCCAAGCTTTCAAAAAAATCAGTTATGAGCTATGATGCGTATTACGGAAGTTAGCGACAATCAAAGTAAAAAATTTCTGAAAAAAAGGAAAATTATTTTGATTGAATTTGAGATAAACGTGAAAAAAATTTATAAAATATTTCTTTCCGACATAGTAGCTAGATAAAAAAAGTAGCTGTGAGTAGCGGACTTTGCTTTTTTATACAAAATATTTAATTACTTAAAACAAATTCATCGGAGTAACGGTAAAACATAAAAAAAAACAAATTCATCGGAGTAACGGTAAAACATAAAAAAAAAAAACAAATTCATAAATAGTTTTTTCGACAACAAATACTTTTAGGCAGTCAACCTTTCTGGCTTCATAAAACCACACCCATTAAATTTTTTGGGTTTTTGAGATCAGATTTATGCTTTTTACATCGAAAGTTATCAATCCTAATTTTTTAAATCAATCAAAAATTTGAGAACTAGAGGGTTAAAAGGTTTTTACGATTCTTTCAAGCATCTCCCATTGGGGCTGGAAGGTTACATTTATATTTTCTTATATGCTTATATCTATATATTTATTTCTTACATATTTTTTCAAAGCCCTCTCCCCCTACCTCCTTGGGAAAATCCTGAGGGCGGGGGGATGGCGGTGATTAAAAATCCTTCTGAAACCATATATTCATGTCTAACAGTAAAACCCTATCATTTGCACCTACGGCTATGAATTTTAATCGATACGCTTCCACATACGCCAGTTTATTATTGTTGATGTTCGTGGAAGCAAAACGTGCAAAACCACATTTGTTACCACAGCAATAGCCGCAACAGTAGCAGCTATGGTCACAGCATTGTTTTTGCTGCATTAGCATGCATCACCTTAGTTCATCTAAATACAGTAACCATCAGCATCGCCCACCATCTTTACACTTGGTATCCTAATTAACGTTCAACACAATTCAAATTAATTAAAATTCGATTCAATTTGTTTGCTGTTTACAGTTTCGAACTCTTGCCCATTCAATCATTCCGTCGCCACTTCACCGCCGCCTGCTCACTTTGCGCGTTCGTAGTTGAGCGATTTAGTTCAGGCTAAACAACATACATAATTCAGTTATGCATGGGCATGCAGCATGCTGCTTGCGTTGCAATTAATTAAATTAAAATTGCTTCAAAAACTTTTATTGCAAATTGTGGAAAATCAGCAAAAATGAATGGGGAAAAAATATAAGTGGAAATTGAGCAGGAACATAGCATTAAAATTTCAAAGTTCAATTTGCGAGTGGGCGAAAAAATATGAAATGAAAATCATTAGTATATTTTCAAAAAAAGCACATTGCGCTATCATGGCTTATTTGCATATTTTGACTTAATGATGCCAACAATACAATAAAAACAACCGCAAAAATACTTTTAATTTATGCAGATAGCTGGCAGTAGTATGCAGTTATTCATCGCTCGACAACTAACCACGCACGTTTCAGCTAGTACATACATACTTAGTATGCATGTGTTTGGATTCTGTGAACATATTTTGTGATTGGATATTGCTCGAAAATATAGTGGGAGTTTTAGTTATTACTTTTTATCCCTCTAAAACTATTTTAATTACCCATAAACATGATAAAATTTATGAATAAAAATATCTTACAACAAACTTTTACAAAACTTTCAAACATATTTGGATTAACCCAATCATATTAGGTCTGTTCGAGAACAAACAATTTGTAAAAGAGAAGAAACTAAGAACAAAAATAGTTTTTCTCTGATAAAGCGTGCAAATTTTTACAAGTAAAATTCCTGCTTGGAAAATTTTTATCGAAAAAATCTATTGTCAAAAGGAAACAAATCAACTTTAAAACAATAAATGAATGAAATTTAAATTGCAGCAAAATCATGCAGACCAAAAATGAATTAAAAGCAAAAATAATTTCGTTGTGCGGAAAACTCGATTGTGTCAAGTTGTCGATACTTGAATCTCGATACTGTAAATCTGCGAAATTAATAAAGAACCGTTTGCTGACTATGTATATTACTTTAACACAAGCTTTGCTGCGTTTTCTATTATTTTTCTTTCAAATGTAGGCGAACAAAAATTTTATAAATTTTTTTAAAACAGCTGTTTTGCCATAACAGTTAGCTTACAAATTTTACAAGTTTTCCATTCGCGTACTTTTTTTTTAAAAAATTCTGTTTCTAAGTTTTTGAAGTGAAACTTCTTTAGCGAGGGTAAATCGAAAATTTTGCAACGAAAGTCGCCTTGTTGTTGCACTCTTACGAAACTAATAAGAAACGAAGTTGTGCTCTTGTTAGTGCTTAGCGAACGAAGTCATATGGAGATCGGCTGCATACAATCATGCAGAGAGTCGACTTCTTGCAGTTTTATCTCAAGAATGATAGAATACAAGATTACGCCAATAAGTTGATCAAAATTGCCTCTCTCTGCGCATGTCGTAACAAGTCAAATTTTTAAAGAGAGAGCGGTGGAGCTACATACATTTTATACGTGAACAATTTAAACATTGGTATGAAATGTGGAAATAAATGATACTAGTCGGTAAGGCCCCAGTAACTGGGGCTAGTTTTTTGCGGAAGAAATCTCTTTATGGGCGATGTTACACGATCAATGTTTTGCTGTCAAACAATGAAATTGCTGTTGTTTTGAAAAATGAACACTGAGCAAAAGAGAGAATGAACACAAATTTTTTTACTGACGAAAAAAGCCTGCATCACTTCAAATAAAATGGGGTTGCCGAAGATGCACTGTTGTATTTTACTGGAAAATACCAATATTTTATGGAAAATAGTACACTTTTTACTAATTTATAAATACATTTTATTCCTTTGCCACTCGCAAAGGAAAAAAATGGTTTTGTTTGGCCAAGTAACAAAGTGGCGGAGTTTATTTTAATAGTTCGCAAATTTTAAAGATTATTTTTCTGGGTTTTTCATATATAAATGCAATTGTTTTTTGTATAATTTGTTGCTATTTCCACCAATATTATCTCATATTGTCATTTTAATTATTTTCCATCCAATTCCATTCCAATTGTTGAATTTTAATGCAATCCAAAATACAATTAAATACTTTTTAGTTGGAAAAACATAGCAGATAAAAGTATTAAAAAATAACATTAGGAAAAAACTGATAGTGTAACAGGGCATCAAACAAAATGATGAAAAGAAAGTAAAAACAGAAAACATTGACAGCAAAACATTGACCGTGTAACATCAGCCTATGAAAAACAAATATAAAAAGAGAACCAAACTACTCGTTGGTGTTTGTTTTGTTATTTGTGTATGCAAATAATTCGTTAGATAATTCTGAGAGATGCCGTTACTCATGTCTTTTCTCTTTCTCTTATTTATTATTTAGTCCCGCTTAAGCAATGATTTTTTCAACGATGAATGCAATGCAGTGTTCAATGAGCTAATTTTGAAAAACTTACGACGCTTAACCGATTTTAAATCTGATAATTTTTGGCTCATCTATTCGTCAAGCTCTTTAAACTGATATATCGTAGCACTTCTGGATCTTCTGGAATAAAATTAGATTTATTAATTTTAATTCGGTTATTTACAGTTATATGATAGATGACAAGATAGATGACAAATAACATTTTTGGTATAATTTTTTGAATCAGGTCTGATAAAAAAAATCATAAAATGAATGTTAATATTACCGAGACGATATTCCAACTTTCGACACTCGCACAACCAGATACTTTGCACAATTAGGATATCCTTAGTGTGAAATTTAATGAAGGATCGGTGAAGAGTAAGTCATTTCCTTTTGGATCCAAACTGAGTTTCAGTTTTTTTAATTTTGGCCAACAAAGTTTTTCAGAGGCCTCATAATGCACTGTTTATATGTAAATGCAAATAAAGAAATTGACAATCTACGCCACAGACACAAAAGCTTTCGCTCAATTTTGTTAGAGCTTAATAACGGAGATGCGCATAGCGTAATCTTGTTTTCTATCATTCTTGATTTTATCTCATTTGCTTTAGTGAGAAAGCTTAATTCGATATAGCTGAATTTTTCTTTCCTGTGTTATATACGTGTGCTACGTCATGTTTGTGGCGATAAATGTAGAGTATCAACTGAAAAAAAGCTTTAGAAAATAGAAAGAGGAAGACTGCAAAAGCTTCAACAATAACGGTCACGTGAAAAATGGCGGCTTTGTTGCAGTCTAACAAACCCAGTTAGACACGAAGTTATGCAGTTGTTATTCGGCTACATACAATCAAGCAGAGAGACGACTCCTCACGGTTTTATCGCATGTGCTATAGTAAGAGAGTCGATATAGAAGTCTCGGCTTGATTGAATATAACTGAACTTTCTTTTCATGTGTTATATATAAGTGTTATATATATATAAGTGTAGAGAGTATCAACAGAGAAAAAGCAACAACAAAATAGGGAGAAGAGGACTGCAAAAACTTCAACAAAATGTTTTATAAATATTTTCTAACAATTTTGTAATAAACAACATAGTTTCACTTCTACTGTGAGTGCTTGCAGACACATAATTTTACAAGTAAAGTACGTGAACAGACCTATTATATTTTCTCGAAAAAACATTTCAAACCAATTTTTCTCCCCATGTACATTTTAAATAATAGTGCAATTTTCTCCTTTATTGTCCTAGCAGTTCACGTAGAAGATCAAATGCAAGTAGCGTGCAATTTTAGTTAGTTGTTTGACAGACTTCTCGTCTTCCTCAATTGTTGCCAGTCAATTGTAGCTTTTGTTGTCATTAACTGCTTTTCTGTTGTGAGCAGACATCTATGTCACTTATGTATGTGACGGCATATTCGCTTATTTTTTATATCTTGCATAAAGTATGTACGAGTAACCTTTTCATTAAAATGTTGTCAGTTCCGCTAAAGATGTCTTTACCACTCTTGCCAGAATATTGGCAGAAGTTAAATGGTTTGATGCATTGCCGTGATGTGTCATTTCTGGCTTAACACCTTACTGTCGTGAGAAATTCTTCCTTTTTAAATATGTATGATAGTATCATAAATTTATGGATTTTTCTTTTTCAGCAATTTTTTGTATTTCCAAATGCATCTGCGTATAATCAAAATTTCGGCTAGCACTAATCAAATTTATAATTGCAGCACGTTAGAAGGGTTTGATTGCTTTTAAACCAGGATTTTCCAATGCCCAACCAAGCATTACAAAGCCTGACCAATCAACCAAGGAAGGCAGTCTGTTGCCTTTGTTTAATCAGGTACCCAGAGCTCACTTTAAACAGTTCACACATAATAATGCTGTATGCAATACAAAAAGATCTTGGTCTAACTTTTAAAGTATAGCCTGCACAAAAATTTGGCTCCCTAAATTCTCTCTAAGTGTTTTTCAATTTGGTAAACAAAAAAACTCCTGTATAAATTTGAATGTTTATTTTTGTACAACGAATTAATTTACGTTTTTCTAATTGAATTGAAAACACAGAGCACATGCAATCGCATTTATTCGACAAAAAAATAGTGGTCCTCTATCCCAACTGATACTCGATCCCATGGTCCCATGCTTTTTCAAAATTGTACCATTGCTTGCAATTTTAATTGCAAAATTCATTTCAATAGCTTACAAGTTTTTAATTTAATCTTAAACACATTTTCCAATTCAAATTTCAATTTGTCTCCAACTAGTTTCTAGTTCATCAAGTTTTACCCAAATAGGTTTTTACGGCACGGCTTCGGATCATTTTACATCTGGAAAATAATTTCGGGCAATATAACTTTTTTATTTTTTGCAAATGTTCAGACTTTTTTAAGCCCTTGTGAAATTTTGTCAACATTCCATTTAGGAACTAAAATAGCCAAAATCTTTCTAAAATTAATATCTCAGCTCATGAGCAATTGTTTTTGTTCTGCTATCAATTAATAACTTGTAGTATGTATATGGTATATTTTTTAAGACTTTCATGCGAGCAGAGGCAAAAGTTTCGCAACATAGTTGCATAACAATCAAATAAAAATTGCGAACATTGCGCAATCGTAAAGAAATATTGCTAGCAACATGCATAGCAACTGGTAAAAAGTACATGTGTACATACATATCAGAGGAATATTTCAAAAATATAATTAGCCACATTGAGCAATAGCATGTCCTTCTCCACTGTTAAGTAATTGGCTCTTATCCAATAGGTGCACATAAAATGTGCACATTTTTTCGAAAATTGAAAAGCTACTATTTTGATTTTTGATTTAGCTACTAATCACGTTTTTGCAATATGCCCTTCAAGGCTATAACAAATGTTATGATTGAGTAGCTGCGAGTTGTGTACATAAAAAAAAGAAACATAAAAAAAAACTTCACTAATTTTAGTAAGAAATATTAATAGTAAATAGTTCTCGTGCTGTGTGGTGCCACTTTTGCTTTGATCTTTGTTTTAGATTTTTATTTTATAGTCCAAACTTTGATTGAATGCCATTTTCTTAGCATGTGCTAAAATATGTACGAGCTCTGGCATTGACAGTTTGAAGTTCTTTGAATTAAGACACACATAAATTGCATCCACTACGAAAATGATGAAAATCAATCGATTCACTAACTCAATGACAATGGCAAATAAAGCAAAGCAAATTTGTATCTACTCGCATACGTTTCGATTGTCCTTTGGTTGTTGCTTCTTTTTGTTGGCATTTGCATTTAAATGAAAAATCTGACATTCACAGAGTAGAAATACAGCAGAAATTGGCCAAATCATACATTCGTCTTGGCGTTCTTATTTGTGGTTCATATTGTCGAAAATTGAAATTAAAAATAGATTTACAAATCCACAGTTGAAACTTTCTGAAGAAAAATTAAATTGAAATGAATCGGTTGAATTGTCAGTTACTCATACGCAAAGCAAGCTCTATTCTCCGAATCAAAATTAAGTATCTTGTGTCTGTGTGAGTGTATGCGTGTAAGAGTAAATATCAAAGTTGAGATTTTTATTGGCATGATTTAAAACTTTTTGTTTTACTTTATTTACTGTAGTCAACTAAATTCAATACAATTCGTGTGTTGCACATACAATATTATTACAAGTAGTAAATACTTTTACTTACCTCCTTCTCTATTCTCTATAATTCATTTTCAATTCAATGATGTCTACCATTGAAGGTCCTTGCCACTTTTCCATGCGATTGCCCTCCCGTAAAAGAATCTTTAGATTCTGTTACGAATATTGTGAGTTGTGTATTCTGAGCTGCACACTGCAACCGCTTATTATCCCATGAACGTGACCAATGCAACTGAGAATTAAAAGAGGGATCGAGGAGAAGAACTATGAAATACACACAAGTAACAAATTTAATATAAACAGCAGGTGAATGAAATAAGAAAGAAAAAAGTAAAGAGTTCTCTTTATTGTTGTGTTTTAAACATTTACTACTAAACCTTGGGTTGTGAGCATTGTAATTTCAAACAAGCAGATAGACTGCAATGCAAATTCTCTATTAAAATTAAAAATAAAAAACTGCGCGCCAAAACCACAAATCGAGTTGTGCAGTCAATGATTACGAAGCCCAAAAACTGAAACTGAAGCACAACCACTTGACAATATCATTGCCTAGCACTAGTCAGAATGCTAATGTTGCAACGATGCAAACCACATATACATACACATTTACGCCGCCACCGCCACCGCCAACATCCACATTCGCGCCAATTTATTACTTTTTCGAAATTTATATGCTACATTAGCATCAGTAGTGGTTGTGCCGCCACATTTTCGAGCTCGATTCCTTAAAGCACTGTCTGACATAGGTAGAAAGCGGAATTAAGTAATTGATGCAATTGATTGTCGTTCGCTCGCTGTGATTAAACTTAGAAAAAATGGATTTTGAGGTCATTAAAATTGTTTTATTTTGATGTAGTATTAAAGTAAACAATCCAAATCTCAATAAAAAAACACCTATGTGCATAAAAAAAATGGTCGTGCTCTTCTTTCTTTTGAAAAATTCCAGAATTTTATTTGGTTGAGTCATTATTGCTGGAAAAGGTTTTTTAATAATTGTTATCTAGATGAAGTTAATTTGCAATATTTCTACTTAAAAGATTCTTTACTAAATGGTAAATTGGTATTTAAAATTTAACCAAACTGAAAAATAAGCAAGAAAGAATCTAAAATGACATTGAAATAAAAACAATCGGTTTCGATTTAAAAATTAAGTTAAATGATCCGCCAATTTCTGACCGATACTATACTGATGTCGATCCTATAATTATATGCCGATGCTGGTCGAAACCGATCCCGACATAACGATAGGACTCTACTGTGAAAGTAGAGTCCTAAGTGTCATCGTTTTGACTTAGGTAATTTGATTGATTGTAATTCAATTGCGAGTAATTGTATGAAAGTACATAATTAAGAGATGAAAATGTTGAATGATTGATTCACAAAGTATTTAGTATATGAAAAGCAATTATGTGCTCAGAGGGATGTTGGGTTTAAACAAGGGATGTAAATCAAACAAATTTTGCAGTTTGGTTCGGTTCAGCGGCTCACGATCTCTCTGAATTACTAGTTCGGTTCAAAAATGGGTTGGTTCAAAAACCTGGCAGTGTAAAATTTTATATTGTCCTTTTTAAAGGTTTCACTTGTAAGGGAGGTATGCCTGATTATTGATTGCCCAATGTCCAAAATACTCACAGCGGTAATTTTAGACGCTATATCAAAGAAATGTACCAAATTTGGTTTATTTTGCTTTGGAATTTCTTAGCTATATCTTCTATATATCTATGCCTACGTCGTCTAATTACACCACTCTACAAATTTATGAAAACTTTCACCACAACGAATGGAGATAACATTTTCTATAATAAAATTTTACTTAGAATCCGAATATTCTAATGATTTTTTTCTATTGGCCCCAATTTTCCATGTAAATGGCAAAATTCAAAAAAGTGCACTGTTGAGAGCACATACTTCACATAAATGCTTGTAAAAACATTAATTTTCAGCCAATGAATTTTAGATATTTATATATTTTAGATGAGAGTCAGGCAAACATTTTAAGGTATAATATTTGCCAATAATAACTGTAATATTGCTGTTATGATCAAAAATAGATACAAAAAAAATCAATTTTTTTGTTATTTTTCAAACAAATTTTAACTTTGAAGCCCTATATCTCAAAACTATTGTATGGGTAATAAAAAGCTAGCCCACTTATCTTATAGAAAATTTCATTACAAATTTTTTAAGCATACATATGTGAATGCATAAGTCATAATTTATGAAAATATAGCATTTTATTAACATCATCACTCCGACTTTTTTGAACTACAAGGTACATTAGGTACAATTGGCACATTTTAGGTACAATTTATCATTGACCAATTTATCATTGGCTAAAATTTTTGGAAATGTAAACTTCTTATGACTTTGAACCTAGTAATAAACATTATGCGATTCCAAAGCCTTTTTTTGCATTATGTATGTTTCCTTTTACAAAAAGTAATAACAGATTTCTGAGCTTTGAAACAAATCTTGGCTGAAAATTTTTGAAATCGAAAATTATGATAATAGTTTCGGAACTTTCATGACCAATATGGGGCCTTTAGATATTATGAGTTTTAAAAATTTATTTTCCCCTTGTATTTATCTAGATGACTAGAAGCTTATCTCCTCTCTTAGTTACCGATTTGATTTGCTCTAAAATATTATTTTTTGTGATCAATTTTGTAACTTACTGAACGTGTGCTGCAATAATTTAACCAAATTTAGCTAATCAGATATAAAAAAGCCAACGGCTGTTATTTCAATATAAGCAATTTTATTTATTTTATGGAATATGCATGATATGGTATATGGATAAATCAATGAGAATAAATTACAATAGTTATATACGAATATAAGTTTTCATGTTTCGTTTACTTTTTTTAATTGCTAACTTTTAATTTCTTACAAAAAGGATGAACCAATGAAGTATAATATTTAGGTGCATGCATGCTCATTTAGGTAAAACTTTTTTGGTAAATTAATTACAATTTGAAAATTGAAAATTTCATCACTGGTACAGTAGTGATAGTTAGCAATGTATGATAATTGTGATGTGTGTTGGATAATTTTGACTCACAGTATGCTGTAAATCAGTCACCGTAACCAACCAACATACCTTCGAATACTGCAGCAAATTTTGTAGTTACTTCAAATTATTTCCGTTGTTTCATTGCTTAAGCAACTATTTTACCCTAATTTTCATAATGTATACAAATAGTAAGCAAGAGAAAATTTCTCAAAATATTCACCTTTCGAAAGTGCCCTAAGAACGGAAGACTTGTACCAGGAAATTGTTAGACAATCAACAGTATCTTTGCGATAAACGTGTGCGAATTTTACCTACCAGGATGCATTAAGCTCGTTTAAATGGGCAAAGGAGGAAATGCCGAGTGTGAGAAAGAATAAGAAGAAAATGCTTGCATTTTTGTCTATATACTAGACATACCCAGCGGCAAATTAAAGCATTAGAATAGCGCTAAACAAGTTCTTAACTGCAAGCGTTTAAGTGCTCTAAAAGCATATATGTTCCACATAAATTTTAGCATTGTATGTGATAGGAAACTAACACTTGTTTAGTGCAATACTGTCAGCGCTAAAAAAGTACAACAATGAGTGCGTGAGATGAGTACTTCGGCTCGTTCATTTGCTGCTTCGTGCTTACTTTAGTTGAGGAAGAGAGGGGAGAGAAAAAAATATCGAATATCGATTCATGCATTCTAATTATTTTATTGCTGCTTCATTTTATTTTATTCTTTTCAAGAAATAATTGGAAACAATTAAGTAAAATAAAACGCACACACGTTTCATGAAATTCCACAACCACTTGACTTCGTTGTTGCGTGAAAACTAACTCGATTCGTTTCTCGCTCAGTCAATTGTTCGCAGCGTCTCGCAGAACGATACTCGTTTTATTACTCGATAGAAAACTTAATTTGGTATTCGCATGGTTACTTTGCAATTTCCGGTTAAAATGGTGCACTTGCAGGCATTTTTAAGCGCTTAATTTTGAAGCACTTGTCTTGAAAACCTCTGGGTACATATATTCATTCATATTTACGTATGTAGTGCTAAAGCATTTATTTGAATTTTTTCTACATAGTTGTTGTCCGATTTTGTGTAGGACAAGTTTTTGTTTAATATTATTTTCTATTATAAACAATAATATCCAAAAGTGCGCAACCAAGTGTAAAAAGCAACAGCTTCACACACGTATACACTTCCATACGTAAGTACATACATAAGTATGCACATATACAGAGCAATGAATGAAATTGACAGGAACGCATCTTTTGCTTGATTTTAAATTTTCAGAGTTTCACATGAGTTCAGATAACACTGTTCCACTGTAACATTGTTTGTGCCCACCTATGTAAATGCATAAATAATTTAAATCGCACTTAGCTATAGCGTAATACGCTATAGTTGACTCTCCATTTTTGCCTACTGTGCCCACCTAAATGACCTTACAAAACCTCCAGATTAAGAGTACAGGACCAAAACCGCTCCTCAATTATATGCAAATATCTACTACTAATGCACTTGTATGTATTTGGAATTTGTTGTCCAGTGTTTCCTATGAAAGTTTTTTTTTCACAAAATTCTAAATTATAGAATCAAGAAGGCTTTTAGCCCTTGACATCTTGGCAACTTGTCTGTGCTGTGTGTCTGTTTGTTTGTCTGTTCTTGTGTTAGCTACTTACTGCCATCCCATGACATTTTGCTCACTAAACTAAAAAACAGAGAAGAGAAGAAAACTTTGTACTGCTGCTGCATTGTTTTGTTAGTGTGTTTAAATATTTACATGATGCTCGGAAAATAAAGGGAACGGAAAGGAAAGAAATTTCGTTAGCTGAAGCCCAAATAAAAAATTAAGTTAACACTACCATACATTGAGTGGCGACCCTGTAGGCCTTCAAGGTACCTTGACAGACAAGTACAGTACACGTTGTTCGTATTGCTGTTGTTGTTTTGTGTAGCTTTTTGAAGTGAGTGTTGAGAAAGAATAAAAGCATTCCCAAGGACCTGGCAGACAATGTCAACACTTATGACACTTTTGATTGTGAATGCCAAATAAGCGAAGCGTGTGTGTATGTATACGTGCATCGCAGAAGGAAGGAAATGAGTTGGGGTGTATGAAATGAGAGAACGGAAGTTGTGTGTGTGCCACTCAAAATTATGTCTGTTTCTCGAGAATAAATTCATACAAAACACTGACAATTGCGAATACAAATACGAAGTGCATAGATATGAGAAACATGGCCATTAGTATGATATTTTGTCACCTCCGGTGGTTGTGTTCCAAGGACATTTACTCAACGATGGTGGCGGAACAAATGCATTTGCAGCAATTTCATCATACATTTCGCCTGCAGTGAGCAGCTCGAATGCTTATGCAAATGTGTGCTGAGCTGGGCTGGATGTGAATAACGCTAGGCGCTATACGCTGCAGGCGAAATAGAGAAGTTGAATGTGAGCAAAAAAGCTAAAAAGCAAAAACAAATCCTCCAGCTAGGTTAAGTGTAGCTGCAACGCGGTGAATGCAGTCGAGAATCTATGTTTTTTGTTCGCATGGGTTTGCATGAATGCAAAAATGTCTGAATTAATAAGTTTTATGCAGGAGTGGTAGCTTTTAGTGTAAGTCAAATGATTTTATTTCATTATTGTAGTAAATTCTTTAAAAGTTATACAAAGATATATTTAGTTATTATTACTATGATAAATTTGCGTCCAGTTCCGATTTCCGAAGAGAACAGGTATATTTTACAATATGTAAGTGCTCAGCCATACTTAGCATAAACTACTCATATGAAATTTTAAGTTACGGACATATTTGGAAACTTACTAAGTCAATTCATCTTCACAGAAAGTTTAGTAAACATATATTTTGTCCTTAATAATTGGATATCGTAAACGGCAATAGAAAAATGAATTAGCATTACATTCAGTACAAATTACTTTGCTGCACATTACTTACTTAGTTGACACTACAACTGATGATCGGCCTTGGCAGTTTCGATAAAGCTTCGCCAGTCGCCTCTGCTATGCGCGCACTGGGACTAGTTGGTGCGACCAAGCGTAGCTCATATACTGGTTTTTCTTTAAATCGTCCTCTTCTGCGCGTTCCACCGCCCTGACTCCAATAGAATACCTTTCAAGCAGGAACGTTCTTTTCCATCACGTTCGCTTATTGAGCGTTATCTTCATCTGCCGGGAGAAGGTTATGTTTCTGTTTCGCAATAACACTGTTAGTAAGAGTTATTTCTCGTTTGATCTCAAGGCTGGCATTGTTGTTGCTCCCAGATATACGAAGTCAGTAAAGGCAGATGGCTGTTTTACTGCCTGACACTAACACTTTAGAACCACAAGGGTCAGAAAGCGAAATAATATTGCATTGTCATCCAATTCTGAGCTTTGTTTAAAGCTTCAAGACTTCATCTGCTAAAGAATAAGAAATTTTAGCTGATGCCACCCAAAAGCAACTCTTGCAAAATTGTTTTTGTTTTTGTTGAAATCCTGTGTAAAAAAAAGTAAAACCGTTTAAAAAAAATCATTGAGAGAGTAGAAAACGAGAATCAAGTTTCTATGTGAATCAGTGTTGAAAGATGCAGGTATTTTGTACTTTTTTCCTTTTTACCTTTTGGTTTTAAAAAGTACCATAGTATCACACTGACCTATTCAGTACCTTTTTGCGCTCACGGAAATACAATAAAACAGCTGCATTTCATATAATATGATTCCTTTTCGAAATTTACAATTCAATTCCTTAAAATCATTACTAATTATTAATTGAATGAGAACAATTTACTGTTAAATTTAATAAGCAATTTATGTGTTTTGTAATTTCTGATAGAAGTACCTTTTCGGGGGAAAATACCTTTTCTTAGACAATTCGATACCATTTTACTAAACCTATTTCCCAATCTTGATATGAATATTAAAACATCTGATCTGGATGCATGCAAGGCGCTCTGCTCCTGCTCTGTTCTAGAAACAAATATGTTATTCAACAATCATCGGTAATCTTAGAGTGTGGTTCATATGCGACTTATGCCCTCAATTATTGCATTAATTTACAGCTCTGTTGTTTACAGATAATCGTCATACTAAACTACAATATATAAAAGTATGCAGTAAACTTTTTGTCTGTATCTGATTGAAACCATCCAATTGTGTGATTTTTCTTGTCTGAAATTCCTCTCTTTCTCTCTCTCTATCTCTCTCTCTTCAAATAGTGGTGGGTCAGGGATGCCAACTCATTTTTTCTCTCTCCCCGATTCTTCAAAGTTCTCAAAGGAGAAGACATGGGATTTCTTTTGACTCAAATAAAAAATGGCAAAAACTTTGTTTGGACGAAGGCATAGCTAAGCCTTTCTGAACGGGCAAAAGGGAAGTCGAAGAGCCGCGCGACTGTTTTGGCCTGACTGGCACTTACCGCTAAAGTCGTCTATATCTACGAAAGCACTCTGCGTTCTCTGAAATTTTTACAAAATACTTTCGAAATATAGTACTTTCAAATAGCACACTTTTTTGAAAATCGATTTCTCTAAACCAATAAACTGCAGGGCCTGCTTAAGAAAAGATGAAGATTTTAAGCCCCAAAATATGAAATATTTCATAAGTTAAACGTTTTATATTACATAAAATTTGACAAAAAATATTCTACAAACTTTAATTACTAAAAGCTGAACGACTTCAAATTCTCCGCAAAAACAGCTCATTCCCCGATTCCCCGCACCCCGCTGGTGCGAATTTACTTCTCATTCTCATTAACTATTGAATGAAGTAGAAAAAGGACAAATTTACACTAAACAGCCAGAGAAGTGGGCACTTGAAACGGGTTAATTGAGAAAATAATAGCACTTTAATACATTGCATAAAACTCCAAAATCTTAAGTCGGAATTTGACGTGTGGCATATTATTCATTATTATGTTTTTCTATCAACCCCTAACATTTGAAGCAATAGGAAACATGGAGTGTGAATCTCTGCTGGCATCCCATGTAACACCCCACATACAAAAAAAATTCGCCATAAGATTAGATTCGGTTTGAGTCCTATAATTTCACGAGATGTACGTGAATTTATTTGATTGTTTTTTTTTTGTGGGGTTCTGGTATGTAATTATGAAATTACACAAATAAAAAAATCCGCGTAAGACGGAAACAGTTTTTAATTGGCTCCATTCTCAATTTCTCTGTTTACTGTCAGAAGACAGCAACAGCACGTCAGAATCACCATTAATGCAATGAAAATTGCACAATACCATCCATAAAGCCGTAATGCATGCAATAAAATTATTTTTGAGGATTTCATGAAAATGCATGAAGATAAATGTCCTTCACGCGAATTCTCATTGCGAGTACTTGAGTTTCGATTTGCAGCAGCAAAACCAAAAACATCAGCTGCTGCTTGTAACATATGAATGTATGTGGATATTCACATTCGCAGAGATATTTGACAAACATTTATGAAGTGGAGTTTTTTTATTTTGTGTTTGTCATTCCCAGAAAGGGGGAGAGATGTGAAGAAGTGTTTTCGATGGCTAGACCAGCAGCAACAATATAAAAAAATTCCTCATGTTTATTGCATAATTTAAGTATGATGGGAATGAAAACAAACGTGAGCTATAATTTTATTCGTTAAGTGAACGAGCGAACGGGAGGGCAAATGAAGCTTCTGTTATAGCTTAAATAACATATGGCAAAGTTAAGTTGCACAATGACAAAATGCAGAAGCTACATATCAGTAATACAAATATTGGCGTTGCCGCTGGCAGCGCAAGGTGTGCAGTAAATGAGCGTAAAGCTAAAATTAGCACACATGCACGCATCAGCAATCTGTCACGTGTGTGGCCAAAACAATGACATAAAAATAAAAGCTGGAAACTCTATACAATAACGTAGAGATGACACGACGTGGCGTTGCAACATCGAACGTGCAGTACCCATTATGAATGCGATTTCACGTACGCGGCTATTGGTCACATTAGTAGTAGTATTATTTAGCATCAATGTAATCAATGCATCCAGTTCTCCAATGCTCACTTACCTCCCTCGGTACGCACTTACCCATTAATACAACAAGCTAACTTTTTGTCAACCGCATTCATTCATTTTATTTTAGGTGTCAATTTCCCAAACATTTCATTTAAATTCAACATAAAAATTCGGAAGGATTCGTTGTCTCTTCTTTAGTTCAGTGCATTCAACTTAACACAAATTGCTGCAGCACAGGAGCATTTATTCTCATTATCCTTTTTATTGCTCATTTATATTGTACTACTTATTGCTCTTGTGACATTTTTCTTGGCGTGGTCACTTTACGCTTGTGGGAAAAAGCTCGTCAAATATGGTTTGTTACAACTACTTAGTACTGTTGTCTTTGAAATATAGCCTTATATAAAATACACAACTTTTGAACAAATTATACCGAATTACATAATTAACCCTTTCGCAGCCTATCGAAAATGAACCTCTGGTGGTACGCGAGTATATAAAGTGGCACGGGTTTTTTGCTCGTATATGCGCTATCGACAGAAGAGTGGTTAATTAGACATGCGGCTGGGATTTTTTTACGGCCATGGCCTAAGTAGATAAACAATGAACAATGCGTCCTCAGCGATTACAAAAACGTTCCAGTATCCTCTGGATTGAAGGTGATTGTGTCCCTTCAAAGCCAAATAGGTTTAGTCAAAAATGGCAAATGGTTTTTCTTTTTCCAATTTTTGGATTGCTGTGTTGTTACGTTTAAGTGCGCTAAATAATTGAACCATCAATTTAATTGAATTTGCTGCATTTACATACATAGCATTTTTAGCATCTTCACAATTTGCTGCTGTTGCATTGGTGGCATACGAACATTCGATTGCTGCTATTTTTTTGAACTTAGCTGAGTGCAATTTCAGTTTTTTGATTTCCCCACCGACTATTTTCGCTGTAGTAGTTACCTACTCGTGTTTGTTGAATTTGTAAATACGTAAGTAGTTGCAGCGCTGTTGTAATAAGGTCAAATTGTTATTTAGCTTTTGGGATAATTTTATTTGTGTTAACGATGCAGTAAAAGGATACGCTCTTATCCAGCAGATGCTCCTTCCTCTATTGTATCACGCTCGCAAGTATAAGATAATAAAAAATAATATGCATACACGCTCATTTGAATGCATGCATACGTATGAATATGTATTTGCGCGTGTACACAAACTTGGTGCATTTAAAATGTGAAATATGAATGCTACTCATATGTCATGCATGACTTAATTTGCTTTTAATTTATTCTATGTTTGCTCAAAAAGTTTTCACATTTTCGCCTTAATTAAAAGTATCTACTATCAACTTTTCAACTTGCTTAAGTCAATTTTAGTTGGGGTTGCAAGCGTCGTTTGCTCACTTAAGGCCACAATCAATGTTTATGTATAAATTTTAAATGTATCTCGCTGCATTCCTTAAACGAATCTTGAACATCGTGTTCATTGTCATCGTCGACGTTTGCTCGTTCGCTTGCTCGCTTTTTATGAACTCTCCGTAATGTAGCTGCTATAGTTAGCTAGGTTGTAAAGTTGGTAGGGTAACTACTATAAAATAGCTTAACTTTGAAATTGTTTTTACCTTCTTACTGGCACAAAATTAAAAAAGTCATAATTAATGTGTTGCGCTGAATTGAAGCGGCTAAGTAGATAGCTGCTTGCTGCTGCCAGCGCATGGGCAAATTTGCTTGCCGCCTACTTGCACTGTTGCCACAGACAAGGCAAAAATACACAAAAAATTACTTTTTCATATTCGGAAACAAAAGGATGAGAGAGAAAAATAAATTATTTCATTGCTGGTAAATCTAATGAAACTAAAATTTCAATTTAAATATTGTATGCAATTTGTAAAAGCTGCTAAATTGAAACAAAGAATTGCGCCAACAATAACTTTGTTGTCACAACAACTATCTTCAGACCTCCATAAGCTTGAAAATTGAGGGAAACGGATATCCTTAGGACTTAAAAGGAGGTCCGCTAACCGAATTTTCTCATACGGACTTTTGAATAAAAAATTTGTTTTGCCTTTATTTTTATACAGGTCTCGGTAGCCTGGTAAATGAGTTCTAGACTGCCTCAGGTTCGTTTCCCCGACTTTCACTCCTAATGAGGGGCTTGACACCCAAACTACCTAGCCTTTGTGGGTGGCCTGCCTCCAAGAAATCGGTTTCCGAGAAGGATAACGCAATAAAATCAAAATATTTTTTTCCCATTTTTGTAAAAAATGTCGAGTTATTTAAAACTTCGCATACATTGCTGAACAAAGCAGCATACAAAGTAGTCCACAATAGCAGTTAAGCATTCAGCACCTATTACTCGCGTATGCAACCTCGCCATCGGCGAATAACGGTACATATATTTATGTATGTATGTATCTGCAATTTCCATATGACTACACCTATATATGCATATACCTAAATACCTAACTATAATAGAGATTTAAGTTTTGTTTTACTTTGAAATGATTATTTTGTTGTTATTAGTTTAGAAATCTAGGTACCTACATGTACATAGACACATATTTATGTACATATATACATATAAATGCACCTAAACTAACAAAACTACTACTGACTCTACTAAATATTTCTATTGTGTTGTATTTTTTTATGGATAATGGGAAAAGTTTTTGGGAATGTTTTTAAAGGATAAACTTTGAAAATGTAATTGTGTTGAAATAAACAAGTAAATTATTATTTTTTTAGTTAAGAGCCTGAAAGGTTAGAAGCTAGTAGCTCAAGCGTTAAATGCTTCCAAAAGGAAATAAAACCGAACACCAAAAGTACACAAAATTACCATGAGCACAATGTTATTGCAAAAAATAGAATAAATCCTCCATTTCACTATGGTTCAAAATAAAATTGATGGGAAAGCTAAAAAACTAATATTTGATTTAATAACTCGTAAACTCTGAATATAAAAAAATATATATTGTTTCCCGAAATATGACAAATCTATCCAGTTGTTTATCGTAAGTTTCGGTAAATTTGGATTCAAATTGTCTGCATTAAAAGTGAAGTAATAAGCCAGACAAAAAGTTAAAAATATGGAAAATAAAAAATGTATCCCATGTCTTCTCCTCTTTTCTCATATAGTTTAAGAGTTATGAACGGATTAATATTATATAGCGAGGATAGGTTTCTGCATGATAACCTCAGCGTAAAATAGAAGATAACTAAATAAATAATGCGCACTTATGTTTTTGCAGGAACTGGGAATTTTACTTCAGTTGAGAGATCCGATCCCTAAGTTCATTTGCCTATAGTGAACTAGTTCCTTAGTTCACAAACAATTCAAATACATTAGAACATATGTATATGTACCTATGTATTTATTTTTCAATAAAAATTTGTAGTAAAATAAAGAAGGTTAGAAAATGCTGTAAGTAGTAAAACAAACTCAAAAAATGTATTTTTAAAACACAAACACAAGAAACAGTATGGGTTTTATTAATAAAATTAATAGTTATTAAATTATAAACAAACTTACTTAATTTAACTAAGGGAGCAACAAAATTGTGTTGTGTTTCCCGCTTTTTGTTGAAACAAACGAATAAAAGAGTGTTGCCATATCGACCTTTTAATAAACTATATCAAATCTAAAGTGGCAACACCAAAGAAGTATTTAGTTCTTTAAAAACCGAACTAGTTCATCTAGTTCATACTTGGGAACCGGATCTTTGAACTGTCTAGTTCAGGAGCTACACAAATCTAGTGGGGGATGGGGAATTCAGTTCTGGCATTTTTTCCATATACAACAAACACTGCTTTCATTTTGCGATATTTCTTCTGGTTCAAAATCTTCCAAAATTTGGAATTTGAGAAATGCCGGAAATTCCATATATCTAGGTATCTCCTATTTGACATTAAGTTTATCATGCAAAAACTCATCCCCTCAATTAAACCATTCATAACACGTAAACTGATGAGTACGACGAAAACTGAGAAATTTTTTTCTACTTTTAACGTATGATTTCGAATAAAAGAGAGTTGATTTACATTCACATTTTCTTCGACAGTACACAGTAAGAACTCTCCTAAGTTATGAAAATCAGTAGAAATGATTTGAAGTTGTGAAATTTTGTCGGGAATTATTAAGAATACATTGTGAATCAGTTTCAGTTAACGTACCGATTTATTTTTGAATTTGTGCCAGTTTGCTGCATAACATTCAAAGAAGCTGAAATCCTTTTTATCAGAGTAAGAGTAATGTAAGGATAATGTGAGGATAATAAGCTTATTAAGCATACATATCTTAAGGAAGGAAGAAAGGAAACATAATCGCACAAGTAAGTACCTTCAGTTGCACTATGTACCTTCATATGTACATATATCTACCTGAAGTTATTTTATCATGTGAAATCCATGTAGTCATATTTCACATATCGTATTACATTTCTACGTTGCTCTTGCAGTCATCCTAATGTGTGGTGTACATCACCTTCATTTTTGTTGTAGATATTATCTTCATGAAAGCAGAGGAAATATGAAAAAGTTTGTTATCCTGGTAAATTGCTGCAAAATAAGCTGTTCTGTCATATTAAACAGCAAGACCAGCAGCAGCGCAACAACAGCAAGAATAGCAGCACCAGAAACTGAAGCGAGTTTATAGTTACCATTAGATGAGTCGAAAAAACGCTAAGGATTTGCGAGCAAGTGGAGCGGCAGAGCGAATATGAAGCTGAAGCTAAAGCTAAAGGTTAAAAAGTTAAAAATATGAAACATGCAGAAGCAGCATAGAAATATAAATCCGCACACAGCACGTTTCAATTATTGGAGTAGAGTAAAGAAGCAAAGAACTCTTTAAGAAGGATAACATTGTGCAAACATACCATAAGCACACACATAACAAACGTATTTACCATTTACGCAAAATTCTCCTCAGAGATCTTGCAGCGACAATAAGAAGGGAGTAAAAACGGAACAAATACGCCAAAAATAGAAACTAAATAAAAATGCGAAATACTAAACAACATTTTAGAGGCAGATGGGGGCTGGTTGGCTTCGAGCCACGCCACACCACACCACTCCATTTTAAAAAGGAAATGAGACAAGCAAACAAATGCGAAAAAAGAGTTTAGCAAAAATTTAAACCACCTCAATTATTGCTCACGACCACCATCACACGACGTTGCCGGAGATATGAAGTCAAAAATGCGAGCTCATTTTCTCATATACATATGTATTATTGTAAATATACATGCGCACATGTATATATATTTATATTTGTTTAATGCCGCAAAAGATGAATGACTCTGGGTGCTTCCTTTTCCCTGTTTTCAAATAAATTTTATATGCTTAAATAAACTCTTTTTCCACCTCATGATGTTGCTTCTTCTCCACCTCAACATTCTCATTTTAAATACAGTTGCCAGATCAACAATATTTGCCAAAAGAGGCAGTATTTTTAATTTTGAATATTTTTTTTACCCAATTCACCTTTAAGATTTAAAAATTTTACAGGACCGTGGAATATGCCAATTTGATAAATATCAGTCTTTCCTTGCGAGTTGAACTAAGTTTGAGCACAGTGTGTGGTTTGAACTCCGTTAAAAATCTTAATCAAGTTTTTCAGTTCGAAATTGTATAATTATTGAATAATGCATATCGCTCATTTGCTATTTGTATTTAGCTATTGATGCTAAATTATAGTTATCAGCTTTGTCGTTCATACAAAATATATACGCCCTTTTCACGATAAATTGTTGTTGTGATATTTAGCATTTGCAATGATGCAAGACCATTTGCACCATATCGTGAATACAGCTATTGTAAATATTGTAAACTCCAATGAGCGAAATATGTACCGAACGCCATTTGAAATATTTAGCTCGCTCTTAACTTTTGCATTATATAAAGTGGCAGCACTGTGTATATTCTTCTTTTGTATCTTCGTTGTGCCCCTGTGTATGCTTTTGCAAGTTTGAACGTTGCTTTTCGTAAAATCTGCAAAATATTATCCCATATCCTTGTAGTTGTAGTTAAGTTGCTGCTGGTATTGTTGTTGGCTGTTTGTTTATATGTAGATGTTGTTGCTAACAAAAGTAAACATCACCAACAACAACAAAAACAGAGCAACAATAACCACTGAGAATCTCATCGCATGTTTTAAGTGCAGCCAAACGAAAAAAGGCACGCCACAGCAGCAGCAACGGCAATGAAACGCTTTTTCAACTAAACCGTTATGAAAGTTTTATTTGATATTTGCGTTTGTTGGGATTTCGGCAATAATTCCAACTTAAGGTGCTTTAGCGGTTTAGCAACCGAGTAGACAGTTAGAGGGCGGGTATCGGGGTTTAAAGGAGACGCCCGGGCCCGGGCGGTATGGTATACATTTGGCACGCTGACTGAGTTCTACGAAATGCTGACTTTGCATTTAAATGCTCTTCTATTGGTTCTGCTCAGCCTCTATAACTATTCACATGTCGTTTATTTGTTTGTTTTTTCTTCTTCATCTTTTGAGTTTGGTTTTTTTTTTTTTGGTTTTTTTCGAAGGCAACATTGTGCACAATGGAAGAGTGGGATGGGTAGGCGGGTGCCAAAATCCTAAAGTCAAATTAGTACCCTCGTATGAAATAGTATAAACCCACGTGCAATTATATCAATTTGGCAGACAACAAAGTAATTTACAGTCTATTAAGCCGAATCTGTTCAACAAAATGAAAAAAACAAAAACAAATCGCTGTTGTTTTTTATTTTTTATTTATCTTTTTATATTAATGCAATTGTTGTTAATTACCATTTATGTATAATCAGTGAAGTGAACGACGACCCAAACTTAAAGTTCTTATTCAACACAAGGCTTAAAACGTAATTTTACAGAAAATTCAATTGTGCATGAACACATTTTTTTTTAATCATATAACCAGCTAATGTTTTTCACATTTCGATATTTTACTCCACTCACCCACGTGTCGCGTTATACAGAACAGTCCGGGCTGTGTCTGTTTCGGCCACCGATCCTTTTGCTATGCGGATGCGTCTCTCGTGCGGGTGGGCGGGTAAGTGGGTCCTCTAGGATTTCGAAGTTAAAATTGTAGCAGCACGTGCACTTTATATATTAACAATATCTTCTGTCTCCAAACTCGGCTCGAAAATCCGAAATTTAGGTCGCAAATGACAAAAAATTACAATGGCCAATGGACATAAAGCCCTTTTGTATATTCAGCACTTAAATGTTCAGCGCAAGCTTAGCTCGCTATTAGAATTGGATTAGAAAATACATGTTTTTGATCCATTTTATTATATAATTACTTTTCCACAAAAATTTTAAATTAAACATAAAGAATATATGTAAATTAAAACTACTTTATAAATATACAGTGAGCGAAATTAATTTATAGGCAAAAGGTGTTACTTGAGTAAAAAATATTATCACTTGTTATTTTTTGCTTAACGTAACACTATAGCCAAAAACAAAGTGTAAATTAATATTTCAGTAGAAACTCTGCTCTTGCACATACTCGATACTTGCACACCTCGATTAAACAACAAACGTAGTTATGATAATAACGAAAACCAGTGAAATTTCAAACACAATTTTGGCCAATTCACAAATTCACTGTGCAATCCGTTTTGTGAATGCAATTCGGAATACAAGTTTTTTTTTCTCTAAGGGACCACCAAAACTATTTGCAATAAATAACCAAATTCGCATATTTTTTTCCAAAATTTCAATTTGATAACTCTGCGCCACAAAATTGGTTTTCGGGATAACGGTACATGAAATCATGAAAATGGCTTTATTAAGACTGTACCAGGATCGTCAAATCGGCAGTCCGATTTTGGCTGTTGCACAGTGTAATTGAACTTTCTTAAGGGTTGAGATAAAATTTGGCAGAGTTGATTAAACTAATAGTCTGAGTTTAACAATCTCTTTTCACTCATGATTCAAGAATTTCAAGTGGTTAATTGAACTCTTTTGATGATTGAATCAACATTTTATGGAGTTGGCTTAACTTTTTCAATATCAAAAATTTTATGAATTTCAATGTTGGTATTTTTTACTTAGCATTGACGAGTTTATATGAGTTCGCTCAGTCATTTAATTCACAGAAAATTAGAAAAAATTAAAATCTGTTGCGCGAGTGCTCGAAAAAACTTGATGTCGATTTTAAGCCAGAGGTATTCTGCTTGTGTTGCACTACAGTTAAGACCTAGAAACGAATTAGAAAACAACGCTCTTCGCCTTTGCCATATCATTTAATGAGAAAATATGTATTGCATTTAAATTAATTTCGCTCAATGTTTGTACCTATGTTTCAACGGTATTTTATTTTTGTGAGTGCGTGCAAAGTGATAAACCCAAAAATTGCAACATCGACATTAAAAATTTAAATATTAAAATCAGAAGCCAGTCACATACGTAAATGGACTTGGTGCACAGACATTGAACACATGCATTCACACATACATACGAACACATTCACATCAAATGGCTTTTGTAAATTAAAACCATTAAGTTGAGCAAATTTCCTTCAATTATTCAAAGCGTGTAACTGATGAAGCAGAAATGCATAAATGCAATGTCGGAGTGTGGATATGTGTGCGTGTAGCATGTCTGAGTGTTCGCCCTTCTGTCGGTTGCAATTGCGTGCATTTTGTGCATCCGAATATGCAGAAGAGTGTACATATGTTCATAAGTGTGTGTACATACTATGTGGCAAAACCAACAGAGAAATGATAATAAATTGTACAAGATGTTACCATAAACCGCACACACACACGCATGCACACGCGCTCACATCCAAACACCCACAAAATTAATATGCAAATTCGAATATTTTTCACCTGCCCCTCCACCTTTGTTTTTTACAATGTGGGAAGACACTACCTTTCAAAGAAAACCCTAAAACTCATGTGGAAATACTTGAATTATAAAAAAATTTCAGACAAATAGTGTAAAATCTGACTATGAAATATGGTTCCAAAACCAAAAGTGAAAAACCATCCCAAAAATTGGGCTTTTTTTCAAAATGGTATATACCATATCATACAAATTGAAATACGGCCCCAATATTTTTGTTTCTAAGATTTGATCCAAAGTAAAAAAGGCTCCAAAAATTAAACAAAAAGATTAATTGTATTAGCAAGTGAAATGGAATTTAAGGACGAAATAGGCAAAAATATTCATAAGATAAATAAAGTTTTTGGCTGTGTGAGTTCTTTCATTATTATCCTTATAATTTTTTTCATTTTTAATTCACTTGGTAATGTTTGTTGATCGCCATTTTTCAATTGCAATGCATTACCGATTGCAAAAACAAAATTAAATAAAAAAGAATAAATACCGTGGGAACCGGGCACAACGCCCATGAGATTTATGACCGCAGAGAAACTGCATTAACGCCCAAAAAATCATTGGGCATTGCGACCACCTTAAAACGGCCTTAACACCCAATGGGCATTACGTCAGCTTTTTTTTTATATTAATTGAAATATATAATTTAGGGGCGTTCCAAAAAATTGAGCATTGCAGCCGATTCTTCATTGGATGGTATGACTGGTTTTGGTGCGGCCACAACGCCCAAATACCGTTTACCACTTTATTCCAATTCGGCGATTTGTAAAAATGTACAATAATAAGAAAAATCCAAAATGACCCCAAAATAATTTTTATATTTTCAAAATTTTGAGTCTGAACTTACGATATATGTATGTCAAAAAGTAAGTAAGCATTAGTAGAACCATTTTTTAACAATTGCAAACCTGACCATCTTTGGTTGTTTATTAGTTCACGTTATCGAGCATTCACTATATCTACATAAATTGCAATGTTGGTATCTTTATGTCATCCCAACATTCATATGTTTTACAAAAGTCTAACATATATAGGTACGAAGATTAGACATTGTCATAGTTAACTACTAAAAAAATCTAGTTATTGCTTTACATTATTTTATTAGTTTGTTAAAAGAAGTCCGATTTGTATGTGATAGTTATGGGTATTTTATTTTGGCAATAATATTGCAAATACTCCACCGATTTATTCCTATAGTTGTCATATAAATTATACACATTTTAGCAGTAAACCTTCTCTCTGATGGCCAAAAAGTAAATAAAATATATAGTAGTAATCTGTATTATTCTTCTATTGCCTATACATTTTTTTTTAGTTTTATTCTTAAATTAATGAAAAACGCAAGCTTCAATAGCAAAAAAGCCGCTTAACTTAGCTAGCCCAGAAAGCTAGTCCAACTTGGGTGTTGATCCTGGGTATATACCCTTTCTAATCGATAAGCCCGAAAAGTTGTATCGTACTGTGTATTAACCAATATGCAAATTTGTATTAACTTCAATATTACACGGTAACACAACTTGTTTTATAAAACTATTTAACATGATTTGATATTAATTCTTTAACATGGTTTTCAAATACTTTCAGTGCAAAATTCGCCAACATGGATGAAAAATATTTCCATTAAAATTGTATAAACATTCAAAGGGAAGATTTGTGGCCAAAGTCAAGGCAAAATTAAAACCGACGCAAAGATTTTGTTGTTTCAATTAATTTAACTTTAGTTCACAAATATTCATTTTTTGTACTTCAGAGAGCTTTTCGGGGTCTAACAAAATAGTTTTATTTCCATAAGAGTCTGGCCAGATAATTTTTATATATTTTATAAATACTCTTCAAGCAATCTTTCAGAAAACAAACTTTTTCTAGGTCATACAGCAATTTTTTTGAATTCGAATTATTATTTTAAAAATAATCTTTAAACAAACTTGTAAAACTGTGAAAACTAATATTTTTCAATCTTGAAATGTATCTTGTCTGAATGTCGTAGTTTAATAGGAAAGTAAAACTTCTTACAATCTTACCTGAGCATTTAAATGATCGCTCAGATGTATGTGTAAGATTATTACAAGATTCTTTTCTAGATCTATGTGCCGATTGGGATTTTAGCAATAAGTATTTGTATTAGAGAAAAATGGAAATTGGAATACAATTGGAACTCGGTTCTTGCACATACTCGAGATACTTGCAGACCTAGATAATTGTGACACAAACATTGTTTTCATTACGTACTCAGTACTTGCGACATTTTTTGTCTTATCTTTGAATATTGCTATTTTTACTTTGTATTAGAATGAGTTAAGTTAGGGGAAGTACCATCGATTTCATACGGCTGACGAAATGTATTGAATTGAATCAGTTTTGAGCTTTAAATGAAGAACACTGTACCGACGATGACGAATCTGTCGCTGAAGAAACTAACGACATGGTACGCAATACTAAAAAAATTACACCTGAGGAATCTATATCAGCTATCAATATGTTGGAATATGCTTCACCCGCAAAGCAATGCTTCCTTAGACGATGTAGTACTGAATAAGCGGGTCTGCACAAAACAAACCCAAATGGAAAATTTCTTTAATTGAAACTTATTATATAAGTAATGCACTTATATAATTATATACTGAAAATAATAAACTTAAATTCTAAACAGCCCCTTTTAATTGTATGGAAAACAAAAATTCGATACTTGCGCCGAGCCTGGTTTTCATTACGTGCAAGAATCGAGTTTCTACTGCATTACTTATATGGAAAAATTGAGGAACTTTCAGTTCTAATGGGGGGTTTTAACACCCTTACCCCCCCTTACCTCCCTTGCTGGCGGGCCTGGTATGATCAAGTGAATTTACACATATTTGCATATATTTGATTGAGTGATTATGGTGATTATGAGCATAAAAATTAGGAATATTTGTTTTTGTTTTTTCCTTCCTTTATATCTACGAGTCTGCACATACATAGAGCTAGGGCGGCGGAAGTACACCAGAAGCTTCAGTACTACTATCAGTAGCTTATTACATGAAACATCGTTCTGGGTCGGTGAAAACTCCTGATGGCCATTCATATCAGCGGAGGGACGTTCTCAATATAAAAGCCTTCCCAATGTGTTATTCTCATTGGCCACAAAACAGTTGATGTGCATTTACACACACACAAACATACGCACGTTTGAAGAGAGAAATGTGCACCTGCTACAATACCCAATTTCATTTTCCCTACTTTACTCACTTGCAATGACTTATGGTAGAGTGTTTAGCCTCGGCTTTAAATTGTCGCTTTTAAGTGTGTGCACATTTATTTTTTCCCTTTACTTTTCCTGAGGATTTTCTGAATTAACACCGAAATTTGCCGAAATTGTGTGAAACAGCTACAGCTACGACTAGCACTAGTATTACTATTAATGCTTGCCTGCTACACTTGCACCATTTATCGTATTTGTTGCTGCTGTAGTTGTTGTTGCCGGTTGTCACTAGTGTGGGAGAGGTTTGCAAGGAGCGATGTTTTGTATGTGTGTGTGTGTAACTCAAAGGTCGCGTTGGAATGTCATAAATTACATAGGCAACGAGGTGAAAGAAATCCTTTGGCTGCAAATTAAATTTTTGAAATTTTTCTCTCCTCCTAAGCAGAAGAAGAGACGAAGGAAAGGGGGCGAAAGCACGGAAACGGAAACAGAGAGCGCCATTAGCAGTTGCAGCAGGAAGTGCAAAAAGCAGACATGTTACAGACGTTTGCTTTTGTTTCTAGTGTAATTGGTTCTTCTTCGTTTATTCCATCTCTCCTACACCACCATTCACTCTAGTCATCTTCAATATAATTACACTAAGTTTTTTGTGATTTTGGCCTGAATAAAAGTTTTCCGTTCTCCTCTGTATTTTTGATTTCAAACGTAAATTGTGCATTTTAAAGTTTTTCTCCGCTTAAAGTTTATTTAATTATGAACTTTCTTTCTTCTTTTTGATTATACGATTCACAATGAGTCATAGTTTTACTTACTTGTATTTTCGCTTCAAGCTCGCACACTTTAAGGTGCATATGTAATATAATTAGATATGTGTAGGTTAGGGATGGGAATTTGCTCCAAAACTATCGTTATTGTCGACAAGCACCGATAATTATCGATAATTCCTCAACTTTTTTCAGTTATATTTTATTAAAACAGAAGCACGAAATCGAGTGCGAAATGTAGCATATTGGCAATACGAAGATTTGTCAATTTTTTTCTTTCTTTCTTTTTAGGCGATTAAATTTAACCTGAAGCTTCTTTCAATTTTTAAATATTTTATACTAAACTAAACGAGCCGTTGGGTGCAAAAGTGGTGTAAGTCAAAATCAGATTTTTGAAAATACATTGGTTTTGTAGAAGTGCTGTGCAAAATAGGGCGATTACAAAATGTATTTTCTCGATGAACAAGCAGCTTTATAGTACGCATGTTCAACCTAGATGTACACGTTTTTTGTAGGAAACTAAATGAGGCCAAAATTATTGCCTAAAAGTGAAAATCCAAATAAGAAAAAAAACTGACTTACACCACTTTTGCACGCAAGGACTCAAATGTTTGGGGATTTAATGGAACTACATAGTGCTCCACCCAATATGCGAATGGGGTCTGTCCAAGCTAAAAAATTAAAGGGTGATAAAAAATTGTTGTTAGATTTTTGCACTCCTTGACAAAAATAGCCATACATATTTTTCTTAATGCGTTGACCTAAGGCTGAGCAGGTTTGAACTTCCTCCGTACTTTTACTTACGATTTTATATACAAGTTTTGATGGAGGTAGAAGTTCTTCGATATTTTGAGGTCGTCCAAATAAAACCTTTTAATATTCATTTTGAAACGACATACTTAATAGTGTATTTCAAAATAAGCTGTTGTTGATATGTATGAATAAATTGGAATATAAACCCAGTGATGCATTTGTATACCACTAAAATGCAGTATTAAAATTTACATTTTCCATTGGTTTATTCCGGTTTAGTTTTATGAGTAGCGTATGAGCGACCTAATATTGATGGTAGTGCAAATATCTGCTTCATTTTCTATTGCCAGGAAATGCACCAATGGGCCGTAACAGGTTAATATTTAATGCTTACTTCGCTTTTCACAACGAGTTGTCACTTTCTTCACTTACTGCTATATATTCGTTCCTTTTGTGCTACTTCTTGTAATGCAAACAAAATGTTTACTGTCGATTTTGAATTTTCATTCTTCGCAAAATTGATGAGTTGACAATAATGTCGACACTCACGCGCCGGCAACAACCGCCGTCGCAGCACGCTGTTGCTAATGTAAGCATTATACGCGATTGCTCATAAAAATTTTAAATTATGACAATAGCATGCATTTATGCGAGATGTGGTATACGGGTAAATTTTGGTCGCAGCGCTTCCCAAATACACACAAAGATACATGCAGTATCATAAATAATTAAAAAACAAACGAAAGAAAGAAATACAACGAAATTCCTGTTTTTTATATTTTATTGTGCCACCAAAGTCAACAGCAACGGTGGTTGTTAGTTAGGTTAGCTGTTTGTGTCCCCCTGCCTCAGACGACGATACACACATATAAAAAACTTTTTATTAATAAAACTTGGTGCCATTTTTCGAGAAACTTTTGCACACGCTGCAGTTGCAACATGCAGCATGCAGCTCACAGTTCCGGACTGGCTTCACGTATGCGGCGTACAAGAACTTTTCTTCGACTTTAGCGTCGTCTTGTGCAAAATCTTTGGGGAAATTAAACATTTTCCATTTGAAATGTGCGGAAAACTTTGTAAGCAAACATTGCCAACACAATGCCAACACACATCTTTGTGAAGAATGGCAGGCAGAGGTATCCTCTACTTCGTCCATATGTACACACAGTTTTGTCATTGCATCACATATGAGCATTGTCTTTAATTCTAGTAATTTTATTATTTATTTTTACTTTTCATGATGTTTTTTAAGTGCACTTTTGAATACTAGCAAGTCCTCGTAAAAATGTCGCACAGAATCCCATTGAAATATCTTAAAATAATTTAACATTACACATGCCTGAAACTTTTTTATGCTGCCTGCCCTTTTTATCAAGCAAGACCACATTAAATTCCCCCTCACTCTCTGGCTTGCTTTCGGTGAAAATCTCTCAACCGGAAGTCAACAATTTACACTTGTTTCTTCCAATTCTATTTTTTTATTCAGCATTTCGGCGTTTTACTCTTTTCACAGCTAGCCACAAAGCTCATAAAACCACTGGACATCCGCTTACATGCCATTGTAGCGTGAAATTTGTAGCAACCTGTAGTTATTTAGTTACTCGGGAAGTTCATTTCCATTTTCCAACTTTACATAGTGCCGCAGCATAAAAATTTCAAAGTCTTTTTTTGTAATTTTTTTTGCTGCACGCTTGCCTCGAATGCTTGAGCAGTGCGTTGACGCACAGTGAACAAAATGTTAGGAAATATTAAATAAAATGTTTCAAATATAAGTTTTAGTTTTAATTAAATACGTAAATACAATTCAGATTTCCTAATTATTACTCAGAATCAAGAATCCATAAAATAGAATCCGCCTACTAATATCTGATATACTCAAGTAGTTCGTTATTGAGAGTTAGTATAATCGTTTCTCTCTCATACTACTCTTTTGATTCTAGGTCTGGATGATGAATTCTTAACGGGCAATCAAAATGGAGCTCGTGTCTATTCTGGAACCAATTGAGTTGAAGAGTCAATTGCATGGTCACGTAGGTATGTAACGGAGTAGAATGGTATAGCTTAATACAACAATAGTGAATTTCGCTTTTACTCTTCACATTCTTTGTTTCAATGGTCAGAAAAGGTAATGTTGCAGAACATAAAACTCTGACCTACCAAATATATCCATGATCCAATCAAATGTGAATCATAGATGATCAGATAAAAATGATGAAAATGAACTCAGTTAGGCAAAGAGGAAGAGGAGAAATGAGTGAAACTAACATTTACATTAGGAAGCATGGCAATAAGTAGAATTAAGAACATTATTGTAAAGTTATAGTATATTAGGTTTGGATTTTCAACAAAAAATTCAGCATTTTTACATTCTAAGTCTTTGGAGGAAGCAGGGTCATTGCTTGCCCAAACTTTGATCGAGACTTATTACAATGGGGTTTTGAGCCTAAGCGATCATCACTTTATGCGGACTCTGACACTACAAAACCATAATTAACTTCTTTGCAGAACTAACGAAGTTTTTTTTGAAAACGAGTGTAACGCTTAATATGTTTCATGGTCTGAAAAGGGTCAGTATGCCGTGTAGGGATATTCCCTTGACTACTAAATAAAATTGCAACAATAACGCTTAATCAAAATATATAATTTTTCTCGTAAAAGATTTGACAAAGAATGTATAGAGTAGAGTATATAAATAATTGGTGAATTTTGTACACTGTGCGTAATGGTTGTATTTGTATTCACGACATGCACATACACACACATGCACATACACACACACCCAACCACATTTGTGTTACTATGTTTGTGTTTTTGTTGCTGTTGCAGTTAAGTGTGAAAGCAAAATAGAAAATAAAAAATGGCGCAACACTCACTATAATTTAAGTAAACAAAATGTAGGTACATAAATTTTAGAATTTAAGCGGCAACAAAACGCGACTAAAACCGCCTTTGTGTATATAGTAAACGCACATACTCGCACGCACACATTCACATGCAGGCACATTTGAAAGAGCATCATTGAAAGGATATAAAATGAAAAGAAAATGCAAAGCAAAAAGCCAAAGTGAGCAGCAACGTGTGTGTCACATGCATATTTCTCTGCACCCCTGGACTCGTACTCTTCTCGTGCATCATGGCCGCAACTATGCACACGGTTGCACCGTTCGTGTTGAATGCCTCCAGCTTACTTTCGCACTTAAAACGGTGTTGTCGCGTTGCAATGCATTTGAACTCTAAATGATCTCAGGGGTCTTTTCGAAAACGCCACGCCTCTCGCTCTGCTTGGCGCACACATTCACTTGTTAGTTCAGTTTTTTTGTGTGTTTCCTTCTTTCTTTTTTGCAGCCACGCTACGTGCGCCTAAAAGTGTTTTACGTTTTTTTACTGCTGCCGTAAAGACTTTTGTTATTCTCACGGAGTTGTATGGATATGAGTGACTTTGTTAAGTTGACTTCTTTTAATATTATTTAATGTTATAATCTATTTGTTACAAAAAAGTAATTCTCACATACAAAAACAGTGGAAAACTAAAACAAATGTAAGAAAGGGAAAGTGGCAGCGCCAAATGTGCCAAGCAAAAAACGAACACTGCAAAAGTTTTCTAATTTTCCTGTACACAGCAGGGAAGAGGGCAATTGAGGGATGAAACGAATGCATGAAAGCAGTTTTCAATTGTAGTCACATAGAAACATGTATTTTTCAAAAGTGTTTAAATACGAAAAATGTTGAAAATATGAATTGAAAATTAATTGAAAAGTTCTGAAAAAAATCTCACCAATCCCGAATAATTAGAGCATGCGAGACCCTTTTAAATTTTTCATTAAATAAAATATTTTCTTAAATTGTAGGGCCATCGAGTTTTCTACAGCATTCAACAGTTTTATTTTGAGTTAATCATTAAGTTAACATATTTTTAATCATTTCGATGCATATTGATTCGAGTTGAAAAAATGTTATCGCTTTAGTAGGTATTTTATTTTATAGATTTGATCATGTGAAATAAATTTCGGGCATCATGAATGTAAAGTTTCAAATCATTTTCCCTTTGCATCGGAAAAGATTTGCTTCACATTTGTTGGTTTTGTTTGTATTATTGATGTTGCTAGTATTTGCAAATCCAAAACATATTTTTTCGTAATCTGGCCATCGTCATCCGCTACATCATCATCCTCATCACTATCATCATCATGTCATCCATGCCTGTCTGTCTATTCATTCAACAATTTCAATCATATTTGAAAGTTTTTAATCTGTATACAAGCATTAGCGAAACGCGCCTCCAGTGTCCAGGTTTGATAATACTACAGCACCGCTACAACTGTCTGATTTCTCCTCGCTCCTCTAATTTTTATGCGTTAACTATCGTGCCGCTTTTGTTATACATAAATCGGATTTAAATTTTCGCAAAATGAACATGCAACGCGCGCAGTGCCACTCGCTTTTGTGTGCTTATTTAAAATATGCTGTCGCAATTTTCACGCATCACAACGACAAAAATATTCCTGCTGTAGCTACGGTGACCATATTTTTGAAATCAAAATACAGAACAGAACAATATCAAATCCAAAATTGCACCTAATTTTAAATTTTTACTTATTTATTAAAAATAATTTCTAGTTCTTATAATATAACAAATACCTACATATTTTGTTAAAACTCAAACAAAGGTTACTGGCTACTTCTTCCTGACATACTAAAATAACAAAAAGTTTAAAAAAATAAATCTTTTAGGGTATTCCTACAAGCCCGTAACTCGTGAGCAGTGTAAAACTTGTAAGTTTACCAGCTTATTTTGAGGACCAAAGTTTGCGAAAAAGTTAAAATCGGATAAATGCTATACGATTACTTTATATTTTTGTACATGAGTTTTAAAAATGAGTTTCACTTCTATTCGGTGAAAATACTTAAAAAACCAAAAAAAAAACCTTGAAATTCTCAGTAACGTTTTTAAATATTAGACACTTATTTAGAATGTTGAAATGCTAGTAAGAACAAAGATCACTGATGCGGAATCGTTGAGACTGAGTCACTTTGTCACTTCGACAAAAAAAAATGACGTTTCATTCAGCCTAATAAATAAACCTTGAACTATTGAGTATCAATGAAGTAAAAGCCAGACTATGAAATATGAACAATCAGATTTAATTTTCATAGTCTCTAATAATAATATTCCTATTACTTTAAATATTTAATTCACATATGCTAAAACACAGAACATTTCTATGTTTGGTATTAAAAAATTAATTATACAAAATGAAGTGTTCAAATACAGTACTATTCTGTATTATACAGAACTATGGTCACCGATGGTCAGCCAAGCACAAAAACAGTCAGGATTACAAACTGAAAATTTTTAATGTAAAAAAAGCATTTAATTTTATTTTATTCGAGCAAAACAATACAAAAATAAGAAGAACTTGGCAAGCAAAAAATGGGATAAACCTTTTGCAGCAAAATGCTATTGAAATCGCGCATTGAACACATTAAATACGCTGTAAGCTGCATTGATATCATATGTACCAACATACATATGTATATATGTGTGTATTTGTATATATGAGTGTGTGAACACCTGTCAATTGGGTGTAGCGGAAATTGATTGAATTTCCATGAGAGTGATGTATGTATGTGAGTGGATATGTGCCCAGCGGTAAATGGAAGCACTAGAAAGCGCTAAACAAGAGTTTGATTGCAAGCACTTAAGTGCATACAAGCACATGTGTTCCATATAAATTTTAACATTGCATGTCCTAGGAGACAAGCACTTGTTTAGTGTAGTACTTTTAGCGCTAAACAAGCGCACAAAAGAATGCATTAGAAAGGCACTTCCGCTCATTCATTCGCTGCTTCGTGCTTACTTTTGTTGAGAAATATCGAGTATCGATTCATGCATTCATAATTTTTCATTGCTGCTTCATTTTATTTTATTCTTTTCTTTTGCTTTTTTGTTTGTTTTCAACCAAAATATATGTAATATATAATTATATTTTTATTTATTATTTATAAAACAATTGCAAAAAAGAATTAAAATAAAACACACACAATTTTCGTTAAATTTCACAACCACTTTACTTCGCTGTTGCGTGGAAACTAACTCGCTTCGTTTCTCGCTCAGTCAATATTTCGTAGCGTCTCGCTGAACGATACTCGTTTTTATTACTCGATAGAAAACTTCATTTGTTGTTCGCATGGTTGCTTTGCAATTTCCGGCTGAAATGGTGCACTTGCAAGCACTTTTCAAGCACTTAATTTTCAAGCACTTGTCTGAAAAACCGCTGGGTATGCATACTCAAATAGTATAAGGCATAATCGAAAAATATTACCTTCGCTTAAATTTTCAGCGATTCATTATTTTAGTATTTAGTACAAAGCAACCGCAATGTGATATTTCCTGGCTTGTCCGCAGGGTTTCGTGGAAGGGGGGGAGGGAAGACAGTTTAATAAGAAATGTGTCTTTCCTCTTTGTTGTTTGATACACGTATAAATAAGGAAATGAAAATTGATTGAACTCTCAGTCCCAATGGGGGCTTAAACAACCAAAACCAAAAAAAGTTTGTTTATCACTAGCACGTAGCTGGTAATATGTACAAAATATTCCAGGACTCAGGGCAAAAGATATTAGATGGAAAGTTAAATTCGGGTGTGACCGAGCTTCATATATCCTAACCACCCCCCAACCAATGATCGATCCTGGGCAGCTCGTAAGCCCACGTGCAGTCAGATCTCCCTGTAACTGTAATTAGACAGTCCTCTTCTGTGCATTCCACCACTGTGGCTTGAGCATTTTCTTCAACTCGCTCAGCATGACCTAGCCAGCGAAGTCTCAAATTCACCGCTCTGTATGGTAAATGAGCGTGGTCATCGCTCAAAATTTGTTTTAAAGATTTCACTTACTTTAAGGAAGTATATTAGCTCAATATTCTTCAGTATAAGCTTTGATGTCACACTTTAAAGATTTCACATGGCCAATTGCCCAATTTAGTACTTAATCTTTACCAGGCCAAAAGAAATGTATGTGCCAAGAAAGGTTAAAATACTTCGGTACGTAAACTATCGTCCTTCTATCAGGGGAAACTTTATATTTTCGTGTTTGAGAAAAATAAACCCCAATTTCAATATCTCTAACTAAATAGATTTGCATATGCGTGCGAACTTTACGGTTAAACTGTGTAAAGAGTTAGCTGGAGATAAGCCAAATGCACCAGCCAAATTGGTTCAAATCGGAATAGCTAACGATTTTGGTTGGCAACTTCCGCTTTCCGATTACTCTCTAGAAGCTAGTATCTTAAATTTAGCAGTGTAGTTGTATGTTGTACGCAATGCCAACTTGAATGGGGGTTTCAAATGGGTACTCAGAGTTGTTGGGTGGGCGGTCTGTGAAGTAATCGCAGTCTTACTGACCGACCAAGTCCACATGCATATGTATGTATGCATATGTGCATGTATGCACTTACGTGGTTACGTTGCCCTCGTTGCCGACTTGTGTCGCATCCGGTGTCTGGCTGATGTGGTTAACTGTTTTTATGTCAACGCGGCAACATATCGTATTAGTACATACTTGCTGCAACAGCAACAACAGCATCCATTTTGGAGCAGCACTTTGCGAACGGTGTTCATGTTTAGTTGGGTGTGCATGCTACTGCTAATTGCAACAGGAATATCCGAAATGAATGAATGAATAAAACAACAATTTAAATTCGATACAACTTTTTCTTTAATGGAATTGACTCTCAGATTTTATTTTAATTGTGATTCGTTCTTTTATACTCTTACACAATATTTCTGCTTCTTCTTTCTTCTATTCTAATTACATGTGATACGTTTTAAGTTTACTAAATAATTGTAATATTAATTTCATTTTTAGTTGGAAATGTGATTAAAATAAAAATATACATACATACTAAATTATTAGAGTTAGACTAAATAAGTACTATATTCTTATTCAACACCAACTCAAGTGCAAAGTAATCAATATGGCGGCATAAATGTGTAAACAAATTTAATAACAATACTAAGTATGTATTTATAATTCTTACAACTTCTTCCTAATTTTTGCGTACTTTTGCTAGTCGTCGTTCTTTATTTGGAGCAAATAATGTTGACCTTTCATAAAGGCATACACGAAAAGCAAAATTACGCTTTAAATTAGATGGCTAAGGCTAAGTTAATTAACTGTGGGCCCATTTTAGCTCGAGCTACAAAAATTTATAGCTTGCAGTTACTAAAAACTAAACACTTAAAAATGTGAGGAATCAAATGTTCCAAATGTGATACTTACTTATGTAGAAGTTTGGTGTTAAATTTAACAAAATATTGTGTACGTGCATGTAGCCGAAAAAAATTTAAATTATTCTAAAAATGCTAAGTGATTCAACAATAGCATTTGCTTTCGTAATATTAATTCATAACATTTTTTTCATTTATTTAAATTAAAATATATAAAATACAAGTATATAATCATAATCACACTACAAGTTTAAACAATTCTCGCTTATTGTATTATTACAATACCATCGGCATTCACCCACTGTATCCAAAGTATGGCAAAAAATACGAAATTTCCAACGCAGCAAATAGTTCTACATTATTTTCTTCTGCATCTAACAAACAGTGTTGTATGTTGCAAACTTTTGCTACAGTGAATGAACACCGCTAACAATTTATGCACCTGAAATGTGACATACAGTTAACAAATCATTTTAATGTAGTTCCTAATGTTTGGTGTTTTGGTCTTCTAATTATTCCAAAGTTAAATTTGATTTCTTTTACTTTTATTTGTTATTTTTGTAATGTTACTGCAATACTTTATGGTGTGTGCATGGGAGTGGCTGTGAGTGCCGAAACCTTAATTTTTTAAATTTTACATTGACGGCCCAAATTTATGTCTGGGCTAAATTCAATAGTGACTTAAGTATCAATTGAAATTAGTGCGAGAATGTTCCTCCATTTAAACATGATTTTTGTGCTGATTTTTGGTTTTTTTTGTTTCTGAGATATGTTTTGAACGTGCAACGCTCAACGAACAAACTGCCACATTATCATTCAATAATAAGTAACCTCACATATAAGCACACAAGCAACAACTATAATCTCGCAAATTTAATTTAGCCATTCCCCCCGTAAAGTTGACAACACACACATCATTCAATCATTCATCTAGCTTCTTAGCATGCGTTGTTGTTGGTGGCCCATAACCACCAGCAATGCCACTAGCAGCATGGTGACAAGCAACCATGAATGTTGGATGGTGGCACCTGCGCATTTTCCCGGATTTCGTGTGATATCCTCGCAATAGCCCTGAAAACATGAAATTAAAGAAACATAGTCATCACAAATCATTATTCACATGTTGCTGTTGCAATGCAAGTGTGCAGACACAGACACAGACACGTTTTCTCTCTCTCCCCCACCCTACTCACCTTAGTCATACTATTGACAATTCTATTTATCACTTCGCGTGTAAACTTTGCCGCTTCATCACCGCATTTCTTACGTGCAGCATCCTCAGAGCAATCTATAAATTGGTCGGTTGAGCTGCAATTGAACACATCAAGTTTGTAAGTGTATGTACCTTGTGCTATATATAATACACAGTCCAATCCACTCAACTACCACCCCATAATGTATACTACATACCAGCAAATCGTTTTAGTATCCTCGTTCTTCTGCAGCTCATGATTTTCCTGTTGCTGTGGCTGTTGGTGCTGTTGTTGCTGGCCCTCCGATGGTGATGATCCTCTGCGTGGTTTGAGAAAATCCATTGTCTCGCTGTATCGGCTAGCGCAGACTTCAAACTCCTTTTTGGCCTTTTCCGAGCAATGAGCATGCTTCAGGTATTCTTTGCAAAAACAAAAACAGAAAAAGACAAATGAAACGAACGAACGATACAAAAGCAACATACGTATATAGAAATTATGACTGTGCTGCATTGGCAATGATAACGAACGAATGCAACGCTATCGAGGAATCATAAATCATACCATCCTTGGATGGAGCATGGCGTGAAGCAGACGTGGCTTTAAGTGCCAAAGGTAAAGTGCAAAATCTACACAGGTATACTCATGTACATACATACGAGGCTGGCAGTTTGGTTTCACAAACAGTGTAATTAATCAGAATTGGGAAAGCTTCCGATTTATGTATATTAAAGTGGACCGATTTTACAACTCTACTTGATCATAGAGTTAAAAATAAAAAAATTTTAAAATTCTTGAATTGAATCCAAGCGTATTAAACGCGTACAACGAACTGATTGAAAATTGCTGCTCGTTTTGTTGAACACGTCTGTTGGTTACGAACGGAAATGAAATTCGCATGTCACACGGGGAACCCATTTTTGGTGGTCACCGTAGTCTAGTGGATAGTGTGTTGGACTGGTATGCAAAAGTGCGCAGAACGGTTCAAATCTCGACACGCTTGGCTGGCAATGGTAAACCTGCAAGAGTAAAAAAATCGCCTATGGAAAGCTTTTCACTTCGCCGTTCGGGCTCAGCATAAAACTGTAGGACTCACACAACATGAATGGATGCGAAAAGCTCGGTCTAGGCCCTCCATCGACTGTTGTGCCTTATTAATAGTAGTTGTGGAACCCAACTTTGGGAACTTATTTGCTGAAAACTAAACGTTAGAGGGCGCTCGAGTATACAAACTTGGGCAATTTGGATAAACCTTGAAAATGGAGACGGTACATTAAAAAATAAAATATTCTAATGTATAGGAAAAATTTTTTGAATTTTCAAAAAATTGAAATTTTAAGCTAGAAAAAGCCTTATTAAAATGTTTGCTTGGCTTCTGAAAATTGGGCTGATTGGTCGCCAAATTGAAAAGATAATGTGTTAAAAAGTTTCGTTCGTTGTTAAAGTTTAGTATCTACTTACCATCCTGAAATTTACCCTCATTACACAAATATCGAATCAATTGAGTTGAGCCACTGTACATTTTATTGAATTGCTCCCGCGATTGTAGATCAAGGCATCGTCTTGTGAAACTTTGGACACAACTGACCCCACTGCGTAATTCGCTGTAAAAAAAAATCCGAAAGGTTTTTCGTGAGACCTACTAAGTTAGTGTAGTATATGATATATTAAATTAGTGTAATATATGAATCGATGCATATCAGAACCGCCAAGTTTACCATAAAACAATTTTGAGAAATTCAAATTCTTAATTTTTTTGCAATCTATTTGGTGTTGTTGTTGCGAAACGCCAAGAAAAATCTATAGAAAGCAATGCTAAATTTTAAATAATTTAATTTGGGGCTTGGGCAGTTTTGATATTATTAAAGAAAAACATATATCAAAAGAAAATTTTATATGTAAATACTGAAAACTATCAAGACTCAGTAGAAATATCAGCGAATGATGAGACTTACTGTCGCAAAAAGCCCAATGTGGCTTCAGTAATTAGGTGACTGGTTCCCTCCTCTATACACTACAATCTAGTCTCTCCAGTATACTTAGCGTAGCTTTTTTAGAATGGGCACCTCTCTGTGAGGCGGTAACATAACCTGCTGGGCCTAAGTAGGCCCACGTGAATAAAAAGATAGTTATGGCCTATTACAGCATGTTATTGCACTAACAGGAGTGCTGTTGGTATCGTGTATGGTCTCCTAAATTTGGTACGTGTTTCTAGCATGTATATGTGTACAGTAAGGGCTTTGAAAAAGACTTTTTTTACTTCAGGTAAAACATATCTTATTTATGTATTAATAACAATGTATGGAAATATATGTACATATAAATGTATGTGAAAATAAATTAATTCAATCCTGGCGCGAACAGCCATTGCATATATCCTATGTAGAAGCTTTTGCAAGCACTGGTACCTGCAGGTACCATCGTAAGAGAATGAAAGAACGTTTGTGGAAAGTTAGAAAGCGTTTTGTGGTGGAAAATACTTACGATGATACCGAATTGATACCGATTACCGAAACAAATTGTATAGCCAGTTCAATTTCAATTTGGTAGATTTTTCTTTATTGAGGTCAATAATCCTTGTTGACACAGTAAACCGTGATCACATACTGAGCAGCAATGACTCACAATGCCTACTACACATTACAAACATAAGTGCTAATACAAACACATGAAAAGAAACTCATGGGCCTACTTAGGCTCAGGAGGTAACTTTCGATGTTGAGACAATAAAAAAAAATGTTGTTCTACCAACTTATTCCAATTGAAACAAATTTAATTTCTTTGTGCTCTGAGGACATGGAGTTTCAAATCGATCCATCAAGAAACAAAAAATATATGTATATGTAAACTCGAAATGGGCTTGATCAGGCCCAGGTGCCCATCCTAGGGTTAAAAGTATGTTGGAGAAATATCTGCCAAAAATCTCAATAATTTTAGAAAGTGGTTTTAATATGTGTCAATTCATATAATAAATTAAATTAGCCAACTAAAGCATGTCGATGATATCCGTAGCATATTTTTTTTTGGCAAAAACCAGTAGAGTTAGTTAATGAATTTAACACCCAATGTATTTAAGTATCCAAAAATAGTGGCACTGACTTGGATATCTCGAATAGGATTAGCAAAGCCCGTAGCGCCTTCTGATTAATTTCATATGGAAAATGGAGATTATTCGAATCTGATAAAAAATCTGTAGTCATGAATGCATACCAAACATGGAAAGACACCACCGCCATAACAGGAAACTACAGACATACATACGTGAACCAGTGCTTACGATATTTATACGAGTCATTATTTTAAGGAAAAGTTAAACAACAAAAATGGCATTCGAATGATATCCTCAAGACTCACGTAAAGTTGGAAGACCAGAACCAGCATCGCAGGGATAAATCGTAGCTTCAGCTAAAACGCCTAGCATATTTGTTCAGAAGGAATTAGAAGGAGTTTTGTTGTTGCCCTATCTCCCATAAGCAAGCGGTTAAAGAACATGAAGATGAAGAAGAAAAATGTATGAAATTATAACATCGGATATTACGAATCGTCATTCGTTTTGATATAGTATGCCATCCATAAGCAAGAATACCAATTCATTTAACAAATTTGAAAAATATGCTAATGTTTTCATCACTATTCTCATTTTCGCTTGGATTTACTTGTATATCTACATAACTTAACACTATCCATTGAATGAAGGACGGAAAATGTTGCTCATTTTGTCGTTAGTTTCACACTTGAGCTTTTTAACAGTGACAACAACTCATCATTGTCAGAGACGCATGTAATGCTAACTGCCAGACATCAACAACATGACATTTATGCAATTTTCTTGGTACAGATAGTTGTAAGACATGCACCACCATTATCCCCATTCAACCACCACAGCCAGTACTTTTATCAACCGAGTGAATAATTCACACTCAACGACTTGTCGGAATCATCATTGTTGTTGTCATTTAAAGCTAAAACTGTTGCACGAAACTCATGCTCCTAGTCAAGGGAGGGGAATGACGTTTATACAGTACGTTGAGATGCAGTATGTGAAAATGTATGTACCTGCTCGCTTAGGGATCGTGTGTCTTGAATAATATTTTGTGTGCACTAGTATTTTTTTATGTTTTTGTCTATTTGCTGTGAAGCAAATTGTCTGTAACAGTTAGCCAGCGGAATCCGGAGGCGATGAAACCACAAATTTACAAGTGGTTACAACAATACGGTTGAAAAAAGCAAACAAACACTAAATATGAGATACGATACGACCACCAAAAAAAGTAGGTAAACAAACATCCCCATCCCTCAAAAATGTCATCACAATGAACTCTAAGTAAATTTTAAATGTTCAGGCTTTACGTTTGTCAAGCTTGAGTATGCGCTCGAGTTTGAGAATTTCACAGAAATGGCAACTGCTGACTATTCAGGAGTTGCCGAGGACGTCAAATTAAAAAGTCAAACGTAATTGTAATATTCATTGTACGTATATTCTTAGGCATATACCTACATGAAGTATTTTCATGTATACATATGTACATACATTTAAATTATATTAATAGACGACTTTCATATTCAAGCAGCATGCATATTGAATTTGAAAAATTTTAATGAACAAAAAGTTTTTTCCTTCCACTCATCACATTCTACAAAAACCGATGATCCGCTTAGAATTTTTAATGAAGTCAACTTTTTCTTTTCTTTGCTTGTGCTGGACAACAACGACAGCCATTTCCCTCACCCCAAAATAAGAAACTTGAAATACTTTGTTGTTGCAATCAACAAAACAAAAAACAAAAATTAGGCAAACAACAAGACTAGTGATCAAGAAAAATGGTAAAAAGTAAAAATTGAAATGCCATGTGAAGTTGCAGGCTCATCCTCTAGTGCCCAAACGCGGAGGTCGAGCATACATAAATCAGTAAGATTGAATGAAAAGCACTGAAGTTTTTGGAAAAATAACTGGAATTCGTGAACAAAAGCTAAAAGTAACAGTTGCAACAATTGAAGCTAAACGGACGTTTGACAGTTTTGCTGCTCTATTTTTCTCAATTTTTTACTCTTCATTTCTGTGCTTTGCGAAATGGGGTTTCTCGTTGTATTACTGAAGATAAACTGGGTAAACAAAAGTTTGTCGTTCCGTTCATCATTCCTAAATCGTGCATTGTTTCGTGAATTTCAAATGATAGAGAGAAATTGGTGGTTGCCTTGTTATCTTATTTTGTCTAAAATGTGAAACAAAAAGTTGCAAATTCAATTTGAGTCCCTTGATGATTGCTACCGCATGAAAGATTTGGCCAACATTTTTATTTCTTGTCGTCGTGTTGGCAGTAAACTTCGTTAAAACTACTTGCATTTTGCTCAAAGTATGGAAAAGCACGCAGCACGGAGGCATCTTTAAATATCAAACCAGAACTCAATTAAAAGAACAGAGCGATGACGATGATAGATATACTATAAAATCAATTGAAGCAAACTTTGAAGTGTGCATTTAGGTGCTTGGCCTATGGTTGTAGAGACATCTTAGAGTCTTAAGTTGCTCATTAGAAAGTTTTGTTTGGTGAATACATTTTTTGTGTTTTTTCCTGCCATCTCATTAAAATTAATTTCGCAAATAAGCTTTTTCTGCTCAGCAGTAGTAATTGAATCTGTTTGCAATGCAATTAATCCTCCGTAAGGATACAAAAATAAGATTTCGTCCACAATTAACTCTCCTACTGCCACACTAACTATTGCAAATTCTCCATTGATACAGCTGAGCATAAAATAAATGAGGCCAAACGTAAAACTACAAAAACTTAAAACGTAGAAAGAAAATTAAAAAATTTGTTTAAATTTCTTGTTGCTACTTACTGACAAAGTTTATCCAGTTCCTCCTTTTTTGAGACACCAATTGAAAATTCGGAGCTTAAATGCAGCTTACCAAGTGATCCCATGCACTTGCTGAACTCATCCATGCTGCACTCCTGACTGTCGACGATTGCCACCAATGCGAATGCAACTGCAACAAGAAAACAAAAATACACTCATAGATGAACAGCTTTACACTTGAAAAATATCAGGTACAGGCAGATGTGAATATTATGAAAGCAACAAAACATATTGGCTGCTGTATTAAAATGATCCTTACAAACCAGGATTAAGAGGTTTCATTTAGTTTTTATAGGAACTTATCATTGAACTCTGACGAACGAACTACGTATTTCTTAAACTAGGAATGCTTGAGAGAATGTAATTTGGTGACATCATGGTTTTTCAAAAATAAGAAAGCTAAATATTTGTGAACCGAAAGTTTTATTCCTTGAGTGTACCAAAGTACAAAAATTACAGCGGAGGAAGGGAAAGGGGAGAAGAGAAAACTGCACAGAGCTATACTACGATACGAAATGAGAAATTTCAAGTCAACAAAGTTGGGAAATGTGCATCAAGGGTAATAAAATGCGTTTTATTTTTGTTTGCTTTCTGTTTCTGTTAAATTGGCAACACACACAAAAATGGAAGTGGAGTGGGAGTGGATGCAATGGAGCAGAAGATTTGCTGTGTGGTGATGCGCTTTGACAATTTTTTGTTGTGCCCAAAAGTACAAACAGCGGTTAAATAGAAATATTGCACTTTTTATTGCAGTTTTTGTCCAATAACGCTGATAAATGGCCAAAAGTAAAAATTCGAAATCATTTATTGGGAATGGAATGCAGTGACAGTGCTGCCAGATGTGAATAAATACAAACAGTGAACGAAGACAGATATTGTTATCGTCGTTGTGTAGAACTCGAAGGAGATGGACGAAAGGTTTTGTAAAATTATTTTTCAAACTATAAGCTATAAAATGACCAAAAATTTTGTGGAAGAAATAAGCACAAGAAGTTTTTGTGTCGTTTCACTGACCTCAGCTGCGTTTGTCGCTTCTTTTTGTATCCTTGCTGAAAAAGTTCTTTCGAAAATCGAGGCTGGCAATACATCAACAAATTTTGGTTAAAATTCAAAATGTAAAATATAAAAGGAACATACTTTTACAGTATTTTCTTTTCTGAGTGCATCGTATTCCTCTCACATACTCAATGAATATTTGTTCGCATTCGCATATTTTGTAAATACATTCTGCAAATATTGTGTACAATTTCGTAAATTTATTTATGACTCTCCTCTTCCCCTCTGTTATTTGCTTAAATTTCCATTAATTTTTTAAAATGGATTGAAACAAGAAAAGAAAAGCTATGCCTGCTTGTGCCCGGCACAGCCGTCCATTGCCGTCCTTTGTACTACGCGCCCAGATTGTAAGCAAAATACAACTTCTCGCTTTGCCTGTGTCCTTTGAAGACTCTTTCTGGGCTCTGTTGACATTTCCCGTTGTTGTTTACCTTTTTTTCCCCCATTCGCTCCACGTTTATTTATACATTTGGCACACGCATATTTGCTGCACAATTTATTGAAGGCATAGCGGCTTTTTATTATTTTTTAGTTTTACTTTTGGAAACAATAAAATTTTCATGCAATTGTATTGGATCTGATAAAAACGCGCAAAATATAAAGGCAGCAATAACAAAGAAACAATAGCAGCAGCAGTACTGTATGCCAACACAACAACAAAAGTGGGCAACATTCGAAAGCAAAGCTTTGTTGCCGACAGTTCACCATAGCAATTTGCAATTTATTTGTTTAATTTCTGGCAGTTACGACTCTGATTGTTGTCACACACCAGTTTAAGTGTAAATATATAAATATGGCAAAGGTTGATAAATGCGAAATTTTTTGTAACTTAAAATATTAATAGAAATAAAATTAAATATTTTATTAAGCAAAAGATTAAGTGATTTTAGTTTACATGTTATTAGTTTGCAACTGGATTAGTTTACTAAAATAACTTTGGCCCTTAATGAAGTCACTCGCAGGTTAGCGGAATATGTGAAATATCTTGAATATCTTGAACTTGTTCCAGATTCAGGATTCAGTAGACCACGGGGCACAGTGATTCGATTCCATGCAACGGCTGGACAAAAGTCGGAAAAAATGCTCACAAAAAATAGTGGATGAAGAATTTTTATTTGAATATGTAGGCCTTCACCTACATACATATGTATTCAAGTTGTCGCCTCAACTAAATACGTCTTTTTTCGAGATAACTCCTTTCTGACGACTCCTACACGAAAAACGGAGATCTTTTGCATTGATCTTATGGAAAAATAATTTTAAACATAACAGGAGGTATCTGGAAAAAAATGGTAAAAAGCTCTGTGTTAAAAAAAAAACACATCCACCCTTTTTTGTAAGCAAACCAGCGTTTGCTCTATTGATTGGACTAACGGAATTTTTATTTCTCAATATCTTGAAAAATTAAAACCGCAGAAACATTTGATGCGAAACTGTTAAGTTTTGATATACAATTTATTTTCGAGGGACGGTAGCACTTAAAGTAATTACTTCATAATAAGACTTTTTGACTTCTTCTTTGCTGAAGTATTATCTGTAAATTGGTATGAGGTTTCACATGAATTCATGAATTCTCATTCTTTCTCAGTTCCGGTAAACCTCTTTGGAAAGTAGATTGCGGCCATATCGGCTCTCAGGCTAAATTCATTTCTTTCGTAATGTGCATCATTGTCTAGAAAAATTCACTCCCTATACTCTGCTTCGAAAATCACTATACCATTTCAACTTCTACGTGGCAGGAGAAGAAGTAGAAGAGTATTCTCTGATCAATTAGAGATATTCTTATCCTTTCTCAAGATATAAAAACTATCCTACTATATCATTGCCAATCTGTAAGTATAAAGTTGAATCAGGCTAAGGTGTCCCTAAACGCTTAAACATAATTACATTAGACAGAGGAACAATAAGTTTAGTTGAGGCTTACACCCACCTAGAACGGATACGCTCTCAAATTATCTTTGAAAGAACTGTAACGATGAAAAGGAAAAGACTGTCTCTGACACCTGTCCAGCCTTGGAAGAATACTCCGGGATAATACTTATGAAATAATTATGAATGACATAATAATGAAATTCCATACTCCTCACGGCAGTTCACTAACATTTATTGCTGCCAGCGTATTTGAATTTAAAGCCCTCATCTCAGCCCTTCAAAAAGGATTTTGATTGATATCAAAAGGACTCGTACATAAAATGCATAAAAGCAAAATGAAATGTTATGATTTCAAGGTAAATATTTCAAAGGATTGAAAAAATATTCATCCTGTCAAGTTCAATTAATGTGTAGTTGCTGCATTGCTATTTGTAATATGTAACAGTTTACAAATTTTACACTCAAAATAAACTGAAACTTGATGTGAAAGTTGGGAAAAGGAATCAAAATCAGATTTTGTGGCTACAACTAAAGTTATATTGAAATTGCACCAACTGCAACTGGAAAACCAACTAACCAACGAGAGTAGCAACGGCAGCAACAGAAGAATACAACAACATCGAAACAAATAGCTAATCTGCATTTTGCAACAACATTGAAAACCCCATGAGCCGCCACAGCAAGCTGTAGTTGCGTAATATAGTTAAATCAGGTTTCATATGAATACAGCAAGGGTCGCTGACATATGGAGACAACTAATTAGAAAGCAAAAACAACAAATGTGTGGCTGTGACTGATATTCTTTTGAAATTACTTGAAGCGTATGCGAGTGACGACTTAAGTGGCGATTGTTTTTTTTTTTTTTTGTATTCAAAAAAGCAACAGCAGCACCAACAAACAACAGCATTTCACAAATGAATATTCATAGCGGTTGGGAGTATGCGTAGACAAGCGAGTACAGTAAACTAAGTAACAGGGTAGCAAAGAGAAAGGTAGGGTGGAATGAAGCAATTAATTAAATTAAAATTGATTGCAATGGAATATGTGCGCTTGTTTATGTGCACTAGCGGATCCTGAGATCTCCGAAGGGGAGGGGGGCTTTAATTTTTTCGTCTCTTTGAATATTTTTTCGATTCGTGACCACCGATCAAAATGCATGAGATTTACTTCGGCGGTTTTAACCTTAACCCCCCTAGGATCCGCTAGTGCCTATGTGAGTATATGCATGTGTGCACGTAATAGATAACCGAAATTCTATCTTATGGATGCATCTATGCATGCATGTACATGTATGTGTATGTGCATGTAAATCTTCAGTCGCTCTTGAATGGCAAAGAAACACTCAAATGCTACCACACACATACACATATTCCAATGCTATTCCTTGCCATTCGAACCACTTCCATTTAGTTTAATTAATTGAAATTAGTTTGAATAACTTTTTGGTTGTTGTTGTTTGAGTATCTCGTTGCATGTACGAACATCCACAAATATATTTCCTAAGCGGGTAAACTTGTGTGCTATATACACAGTTGAGTATTTCTTAAGTAACCACTATAACCAGCAGCCATTGCTATTCGGTGACAGCGGTCATCAGATATTGAACACCCATACAATGATAAGAAGGGGCACAGCTCTATAGAAAACACACAAAGATTGTATGCAAGTGTGGCGCCAACGACTCCGCTCCTGTTACACCTGCACTTCTCCTATTGCTCGCAAAAACAAAAAAGGGTTTTTCGAATATGGTTTTTTGTTCAATTTTTGACGTTGATTTTGTCATACGCCATCATGATGAAGCTGTTTCATATGCGTCTAACAATTTGCACACTAATATTTCATTACCTTCAATCCCCCATTCGCCAACACCACTTTTTATTTCTTCTACATATCGCAGTGGCTGCAATTGCAATCCGAAGATAATCGCTGTTTTGAATTCCGTTGTTTTTGCAACCACACTTTCTGCGGTGGCATGCAACACAACATCCACCTAACAGGAAACGTGCATAGAAATATTCAAGAGTGAAATATAAAAATGCTTTGAGCCTCACAAAAATGTTTTCATTATGCTTTGTTTTATCCACTCTTGAATTCATCGTAATCGTAAATAATACAAATATTTTCTGCATTCAACGAAATTTTTAACACAATTGAAAAAATGTAATGAAAACTGGAAAATAAGAAATTAAATAGAAGTAATTTTTATACGGAGAGACTAACAAAAGTTGGTTGGTAAAAACAGATGGTTTGGTCTTGAATTTAATTTCATATCTTTAATTTTCATAATTTTTTATCTTTTCTGCTTATTCTTATATGTATTTAATTTACATTAATTTCTATATATGGTATTTCTTAAGAGTTTTTCAAAACTTGTTTATTTTTAATTTTTGAAAGTAACTAGAAATCACAAGGCCTTAAATCCGGGGAATTTGGTGCTGGACCAATTTCTTCTATGCCTGGTGTGCGTGGTGTAAATATAGCAGATTTTAAGATTATTGAAAGCTTGTGTTAAGCTATTTTCGGTATAGTTACTACTTAGCAGCTACCATTTGACCAGTTTCCAGGGGAATAGGAGCTATGTATTTTGTCTTTTTGAAGTTTCTGACTTTTGGTTTTCGAATCGATCTTGTAGAAAAAGCATCATCATATGTTACGATTTTATTAAGATCCACAGAATGTCCGGTCTGGAACTTATGAAATCACTTGGAAAACATCACAAGGGGTAGGCACACAGTGGTTGAAAAGTGGACAAAAATAATTTTTTTTATGAATTCCAATCTTTGTTATTTTTTTCATTGTTTAGTAACAAATATCTGAATATCATGTTTTAAATTAAAAAAAACTAAAACAATATGAAATAAAAGTGGTATTCATGCAGTGATTCTGCAAGTGTAATCGTATACCCTACACACATGTAGAAAGGTATGTTGTCTTGTGTGTGTGATATATCTCAGAAAAACGGTAGTGGTAGACTAAAATCATGAAGAACGTTTTCCAAAACGAAACATGTATGTGTTTTTTTATTTTTTGTGGGATTTAGGTAAATAATCTCCTATATCTAAAATTCACCCATTTATCTATTAATAACATGGAGAAAAAAGTGTGTATATTACATAAAATTCCATAAAGATGGAGTGAGATAAAGGGCCTTCACAATACATTAATATAAACTTGTGGTGATTCTCAGCGATAAAAATTGGAAAAATTGTTTACAAATTTCTTCCAAATTTGGCAGTTCACATTTCTGTTTAATTATTTAAAATTAATAAGTTTTGAATGAATAATTAATTGTTGATAAGAAGCAGTGTTGGCAATTCGCAGTTTGTTATCGACAACAGAAAAAAATGGCCGATCAAGATAAAAGGTGCGTACATAGTTATTTGAAGTTTTAATTAAATTAACCAAAACTACAATAATTTATTTTAAAAATGCATCCGATTATATGTTAATTCGCATACTTTTTAGGCTAAAACAAGTAAAAGTTTAAAATTTTAACACAAGTGTTTTTTTTTTATTTAATGAGGAGTAAAAACATTGAAAAATTTTTGTTGTCGGTCTGGCTCGTAACCGTCTGCTGTGGAGCAGGGTCACTGATACCCTGGTTTCTCGTGAGCACCGTTTCGTATAAACGCGGGAGACGTCCGGGTCTCCTGCGTTTTGTTGCTTCGATCTGGTGAGACGGGCGTAGTCTCATTGCAAACTGAAGCGGCGTCATTCATCGGGATGGCATAAGGCTGTGTGACATTTTTGTCACGCCCTCCCTCTCTGTGGGGTATTTTAGTGGCCTCTTATGACAGGCACAGTGCTGTCGCTGTCACTTCAATTGAAGTTTTTACTTCACTTTCAAGCCTGACACTTCCTCATTTCCTCTTTCATAAAAACACTTCGGTTTTCCAGTTTCAATGAAAAACTAAAATCGATAAAAAAAAATCTTAGTATGTGTTTGAATTTATATTCCATATGAAAAGTAAAAAGATACCATTTAGCATACATCCTTTAGTACAATTTGAGACCTCATGTGTTTATTTAAATACCTATGTAGCAACACTGATGACGAACTGTCATATAATTTATTAGAATTTGGTTGAAAATGTAGAGGTAGATGATTTAGAAGGCGAGTGGAGGATTTCATTTATAAATGATTTTATGCAAAAAGGCGACAGTTTCGAAGGACTCCTTCCATTTTGTTTTTGGCTCGAAAAATTCCTTAAAACAAATTATGTGTCCTCATTCAAGAAGTTTTGTCGGAGCCTTATTGTGTCTGCCACACAGTACCGCTCCACCAAAAGCTTTTTTTTCACAAACTAAGCACAAAAACCAGATAAATTTTGAAAATATGTCCTTATCTTATTACGCTTCAAAAAACACTTCACTTTTTTAAAAATCACTTCGATTTCTTAAGAATTTCACTTCATAAAAAAATTTCAAAACGACAGCCCTGGACAGGCATACCTTACCGCGGGAATATTCTTACCAACTTCCCGCAGGGGCAAAAAAACACAAGGGTGTACGAAAATACGTATGTATGTAGCTGTTCAACATGTGTAGTTGCAACATTACTAGTAAATGTTGCCGGCTAGGAAAAATTATCTTCTAAACCAGGGTTTCTCAAACTGTGGTACGTGAGCCCTCCAAAGGTAGTACACTAGCAGATAATAGACGGCAAATGAAATAAGCGATGGCTGAATTTTATTAAAAATCTGTATTTCTGTAAATCTGTATTAAGCTACAGTTTAGGTGGATATAAAGTACACAGTTTTTTTAAGTTCTCTGGAATGCATTATATCCACATTGTACATTGATTCTGTGGTACGCGGAAAAAGCTTGAGAACCGCTGTTTTAAACACTGTTGCTGAAGAAAAACTAATATTAACTGTCTATGTTTCCGTATTGCGAAGAAAAACTGTTATTAACAAGATTCCTTTGTTTAATTTAATTAACTTACATTTTTTAGCAATTATTTCAACCAAGTAATTGCAGAAAATTTTCTTAATACGAAAATATAGAAAAATAGAGGACTTTTAGAGAAATTTTAACGGACGGCTCCATAAAATAAAGGACTATACTCTGAAATAGAGTATAATTGATGTTTTTTTTCCTTTCAGTCTATTTTTTTGTTTTTGCATAATGGCTACAAAATGTTGCACTCTCTACAGAGTGCATTAAAGAATTTTCCTAGTTAAGCAAAGCATTTGCTTATATAAATGCCATATTTTATGACTCGCTTTGTCGAAATAGCGCCCAAACTAACATTTTCTGCACCTTTTTGGGAGTTCTTTTAACAATATCGAGACAGTTACCCTCTTATGGTTATTAACAGTAATCTTAATCAAATTATATTGTATATATAATGCAACCAACTTAAAATTTAGGATTAAAGAGAAAAAAGGATATGAAAATATATGTAATTGTGCCGAGAATTTTGTTAACATTAAAATTGAGCATCAAATCGAGTTAAATATGAAAATAGAATCATTTCTAATTGTTATTATTCATCTAAAATAGAGACAACGTCAATTAGCTTTGCTCCCGAATTTATTCGGCAAGATGGTCGTTTGAAATCGTAGTTTCCCGACTAGAAATTTTCCGCAATAGCACCGGTTGAGTTCTAAGAAAGTTATGCAAAGTTGATGCACGAATAATCCAAATCGGTTTTAAAAGTCAAAATGGAACTCAGTGAAGAAACTTGAAGAGAAAAACTCTTTTGTTTCAAAGTTTTCTTCGCTTTTCAGGAAATCAAAGAGCAAACTCAAAAATTCTCGAATGGATGCGTTTAATGTAGACATTACGAATGGTTGCAGTTGGTTCGTTGATATACTTTTTTTTCTTGACAAAAAAAGGACCAAAAGAGGACAAAAAGGGACACTATTCTAAAAGGATCTGGATCGAAAAAAGGAGTATCCCTCTAAAGAAAAACGTAGTTGGTACCATTAAGTACATATACCAATAAGAGTGTTAAAGAGAACTGACTAGTCTTTGTAAAAAAAATAATGTATAACTATAGATGTCATTGATAATTAATTTTTTAGGAATTGTTCCCTCTAATATTTAACGCGAATAGCAGTGTTACTACTGACTGAAAAAACGATTTATCACCCTAAAAGACAGAAAAGAATCCTGAATGTATCACATTAAAAAAAAGGATAAACGTATCAAAATTTTTGTTATATTCAAAATTTGATGATAAGAAAATAATTTCGTTAACAAATAACAAGTTATTTTATAAATAAAAAATGCGTTGCAAAAATAACACAAAAAAGGAACAAATTTTTCGTAATCATCATCAATTAGTTCAATCAAATGATTTTTCACACAAAGAGCAAAATGGTTTTTAATTTTTGTTGTTGTACCCATGGTAAGACGCCATACCACTGTTCACGAAATCGGCGGCCGATTTAGTGGAAACGTCAATTCCATTAGTAAAATTATTTATTAAATATTTATCAGTAGAAGGAACTCTGATATCCGATACCATGAACATTATTGAGTTTTATATAAATTGAAGAAATATTGGCAATACCTAAGAGAAGAGGAAATATGAATACCGCGCACAGAATTAGCTTTCTATCTACATACATAGTTTTTATAGCACTTTTGCTGTTATATTAACAAATTTCATTTATTTCATTAGAAAGTGTTCACAATAATTGCGATTATTGTTTTGTTCTAAACAATTTTAATTTTAAGGTGAAAACTTTAAATAGGCGGATTTATTTATGTGCGTGCATATATTTTTGTCTTGTATTAATATTTTCGATTTAAATATGTGCTTTACAATTAAGAGACGACATACATACATACACTGATGTATTGACAAAGATGGCAGTTCATGTGTAAACTCTTCAGGATTTGCTCTATTTTTCATTACACGCTCAAGACGATAAACCCACAATGACAACAATAGCAAAACCTCGAAATACTTTATATCTTGGCCCGAAATACCGCATTTAAAATTTAATGCATTGACGCCTGCATAAATAATTAGCATATTATAACCTGACACATTCACATTAACACATATCCAGCATTCTTCTTACTCTTCGCACTCCAATCTCATATTGAAGCTTTAAATGATGAGGGCAAAGTAGCAGCATAAGATTGCAACACAATTTCCGTGTGCGAAAGCGAAAACATTTAAGATGAAGAGATTAAATTATTCATTACAATGTGGGGAAACTAATTTCTTGAACAAAGGTGAAGGAAAAGAGTGAAGAAATTGAAAAAGGCAGCAATCGCAGTGCATATCTTGCCACTCTAAAGATGCCTGCTCTAAAATAGTAATGAATAAATTGTTAAAAAATATATATAGACATATGTATATATATATTTACTTGCACATTAAGGACAGATTTCTTCTTCTCCCCTCACACTTACCGCTGCTAGATGTACTGAAAGTGTCAACAACACAGAGCAGTCATGAATTTTAATATAAATTAACTAATTAACCGAAGGGAAATACAGTCTGTGGCACAAATTTAAATAGATACCGTAAATAATTTTGGTGCAAGGTTACACTGAGAGAAACAATTTTTTAAAAATAGGAAAATAACTTTTGTCATTTCAAAAAATTATTCTCTGCTTCAGATTCTTTAGGTTGTTATTGATGTTGTTTTTGTAGGAAAAACTCGGCGGCCTGACGAATGAGTGCTAGACTGGAATTCCAGCTGTCTAAGGTTCGTTTCCCAGACGGGGAGTAATTTCTTAAAGATTCTTCAAGTCATTGAATATGGCGATAAATGGAATTTTAAAACATTTAGGTGTTAAGCCTAATTCAGGGGCCTAGAGTTAACTAAGAGACACTATCCTGGGTAGCTTCAGATTCGTATTTATGCAAGACAGTATGAAATTTTTTAAAAAAATTTTCTATAAAAATGGTTATAATCAATACAAAATTTTCTTGGAAATATAATAATGGTATTCATGTAAACTCATAAAATGTGTAAACATGTCAAATTTGTATTTTCTAAAATAAAAAAATATCAATACCAAAATTAGTTAGAATCAATTCAATTCAATCAATCAATTTTCAGACAATTGGTAAACATATTGAATTGAATCAATCTTAAATTGCTATATAATTTTCTGTCTTGACTTAAAATGAAACAAAATAGAAAATTAGTTTCTTCTTCATGGATTGCAATAATATATAAAAATATAATTGAAGAATTTCACGATTACCATACCATAATAACAACAACAAAAACAAAAGCAGCAACAAATTTTTACTGTTTTTATTTAACTTCGAAAAGAAAAACAAACAAAACATAAACTCAAAAACATGGAATATTCCATCGCAAATGCATTAAACTGGAACTATAAATTTAAGGTTAGAATCGTATACCACATCGAAGAGTCAAGTGAAATTTATTTAGGACGAGCCCCGACGGTCGCAGCTTTGATTTTTGCGATTTTTGATTGTTGCAGCGGATTAATGAACAAAATCGCATAATTTCCCATTCATTCTCACATTCAACTTCACAGCAATTAATTCTTCTCCACTTAGTTATTAATTTTTAGCGAAATATTCAAAAGTTGCAGCAGCATCGATCGTGAACCTGAGAAATAATGAAGTCAGTGTGACAACATCTCATTATCAGAACATTTGTACAAAATTCTCGTTGGTTTTTGTTGTGTTGTTGCTGGAAGAGATTTTCGCAACAAATATAAAAATTGTCGTGTACCACTGCAGCAGTGATTAAGCACGTATACTGTGTTGGCTGGCTGCACCATCGAACAGAAATAAACTGCAATTAAAACGCATTGCTTGCTCACTGTCCTTGTTTTTTGCGGTAAGTTTATTCATGTATGCAACAGCAACAGCAGCAGCAGCAACACCAAATGAAACAAGAATACGTGTGAAATAACAAAACAGCATGTTCAGTGCTCCTGTGTGTCCATGAATCATGGGGATGCGGTTGAGTGTTTTGGATATCTCAACATCACATTCGTTCGTAAATTTCCTATACATATATGAATTTAATATATACCTACATTAATTGCCAACAACTCGTTTTGGTTTTTTTTTATTTTTACATATTGTGAAAATATCAGCCAGTAACGAAGTGGAACTTTCCCATGTTAATTTTTCTGGCTTGAGCAATGCAAACCATAGGGAAGGGATGTGCCAAATATATTGGGTAAAAAGTTTTGTTGCACTTGGCTATATCGATCAACTGCCTTGAACTTACTAGTTATTACTTGCCCCATTTTTAACAGAACTATTACATAATTGGCTGCAAATTAGTATTTCTTCTTGTTTTTGCCAAGAAAGGCTCTCTCGGCATCATGATAAAAGTATTTATACTCAACGGGAAAATGTAATGTAAAGTGAAAAAAGTATCGGAATTCGCCAGTAATGCATTTAAAAATAGATAAATGCGTACTATTTAGAACAATCAAATGTACTGCTTTGCATTGTTTTTGGTTTCCCCGTTCAAAGACTAAGAACAATTACACAATTATTAAAAATATTTAATACCCACAATATTTTTCAATACACAATGCCAATGCATCGAAAAGAAGAGCAAATCGGAGAGTAGCCAACGGGGGAAACGGCATCTTGTCACCGCTAGACATAAAGAAGCAGAAAGTGCTGCATCTTCGGCAGCAAGTGTTAAAAAATATTTCCCCTGCCACGACTAACTATACTTTATCGGTGTGTGAACGTGTGTGGGCGTACCACATAATTCAGGAAAAGTACAGTTTGAGATCGCTTCAGTGTTAAAATTCTGGGCTCGTCTTCAGAAGAGAGAGAAGCTTATGAAATTATATCCAAATTGATATTAACAACAGTTACTGATTTTGTGTGTAGTTTTATAATATTTGTACTGTTTTTTACCTTCAAGCTCAAAAAAAGGTGCTCACATAGACTTATACATATACCCACATCGGCAAACACTTAATTAAATGTGCTAATTAAATGTGTTTAACTTACCTGCTATAAATACGACTGCATTAGGCCAATAATTGATGCTGCCCGAGTTTCTGCCGCTTCTCTTCTGGCTACAAGTAATGCTTCCCATTATTTGAACCATTTTGTATACAAGTATGTGTGTGTGATTATTTCAATTGAATTGTAAATTTATATCGATGCGAGCATTTAAATTATTCCTCATTTATTTTTATTGTTTGTTTTCGTTTTCAATTTTAATTGAAGTACAGCACGCAATTCCTGCTACCGAGTATTGCAATATTCCAGAAGAAACGTCAATGATGTGAATATAAGCAACAGCAGTTGCACTGAGCTGCATCCACAGTTGTATAAATTGCAGTAAAAAGCTTAGAAAACTTCGTAAAATTTTAGTATAATTTCTTTGTATTTAAGTTTTTGTTTTTATTTATTTTTATTTTTGTCGTCGTCACAATTGATCAATTAACGCTTTCAGTATTTTGCTTTTATTTTAAATTGAGCAAGCACAGCTTATAAGGTTCTTCCAATGCGACCAATCAATTTAGCACAAAGTCAAAGTAGTGCTGAGTTCTCTTAAATTTTATTTTCCTTACTTTGTTATTTTTTTGAGGTAAAGTACGTGACACTTTTATTGTATTTTTTTTCATTGATGGTAACTTAAAATTCTTAAGAAAAGGTTTCGTTTACAATCCACATTTCATTCATTGAAATTACTCTCGATTTTAGAACATTGAACATGGCAAAACTTAATGTGGCCTAAGGAAATATTTTCTATTCCCACCACGTCATGAAGTTCTGAATTTACAGAGAACGCAATTAAGGAGAGAGCCTTTCAACCCCTAGCCCCTTTCACCCGCATCCACTGTTCGGTAATTTATTCTAACTGTTATTTTTTTTCATAAACAAATGTTATAAATTTAAATCATTTCGGAAAAAGCAACAGTAAAAACTAAAAACTCATGTGCAAATTATGATAAATTGTTAAAGTAAAATGTAGCAACTCGCCAATATGCTGATGGTACAATAGTTTTGCAGATAGCGCAGCCATACCGGCAGTCAGGCCAACAGCGAAACATATAAAAAATGCCATCGCATAATTTAAATGTACCACCAATCGGTCGACTTTTTCTTTAGCTAAATACACAGAACCCTCGCTGTTTTTCTTCTTTTTATATATTAGCATTGCGCCGCGCTCGCAATAATTATGCGCCCAAAGTTGTGGAACAATATACGAACAAAACACAAAACGAGAAACCAATTCCAGGATAAATAAGAGTAGTAGTTTGAATCACTGTTCATGAAAAAAAACATGTAAATCTACTTTTTCATATCCACCATTTCCAAGCTTCCGAGAAATCTTATAAATTTCTCCGTACTTACGCCCCAATTTTTTTTCTTTAACTTAATTTACAAGTACCTGTATGTATCTATCCCCGCTATCAGACATATCCACCATGAGAATGTGGCCTGGCACCTCGTTAAAAACGTAAACTCTAAATTTGTACTATGAAGGTATAACGTACTTGCAGTTTCCTATATCGTATAATTGTTGTAGCTAGCCGAGGTTTCTTAAGTAACTAGCCAAGCAGTTATTCCCTTTGTGTGTTTGCCTTTTTCTTATATTTTTGGAATATTATGCTTCCATTTGAAATTGTTAACACAACAACGCTTGAGTGCTGCATGCTTGTTGAGCTCGGTTACTTTTACCTCCTGCTGTGGCCTCCAAAGAAAGGGTAGTCCATTAAAAGTGCTGCCATCTCATAAGTGTTTTCTTTTTAAGTGAAAGGGTTTCACAATGATTTCATAAGTGCACAAGTGTTACCAAAAATACTACAATAATATCCTGCATACATATACATATATAATTCTGGATATTCCCAGTGAATGATTTGTGCACGTTTCTGAGCTGATTGTCTGACAGCTAAACTATTCATATTTATACCTAATAAAATCTTTAACCTCAGTGGTAGTTGGTATTAGTCTACTTTACAATTCCGTTTAACTATCTCAAGTCCATATTGTTTTTTATGTACGTTACGGGTGAGAAGAACATCACCTCACAAACAACAGCAAACGAAAATTTATAATTTTCTAATGTAATTTCACGCAACTCCCTCAAAGTGGGAAGAATTTTCATCCAGTCGTATCATATTTTATTGTACAAGTACCTAAGTATGTTTTATTCAAAATGTTCCCTTTTTTGCTGTAATCGGGCTCTCTCGTGAGTCATTGCTTATCCCCGCTGTCAGATTTCATTTTCACAATTTTTGCGTTAAATCCCTGTGCAACTCCCATGACTTTTCCTCTCCTCTCCACTCGACTTGAACTCACACCCTTGCCTCAGCAGCTCAACTCATAATCAAAGCAATCATCATTTGGACACTTTTAATGCTTTTGTCTTATCCCTTTGAGTGTCATGTCAGCAGCTCGCTTACAGCTTGCTGTATGTTTAGTCTGTGTGTGTGTGTGTGTGTGTTGCGTGGATATTTCATTTTATTTTATAACCCAACGCTAAAAGTTCAACAACTCTGCAAATGATCCCCTGGGATGCTTTGCTCCTCTGACGCGAAAATTGAAATTTATTTCAACGAAGTGGAGCAAAATACTGCGAACTTTTAACTGATGCCGCGTTCGTTGTTGTTGTTGTTTTTTGAAATTTTAATCGGAAGCATTGCATTAATGGGTCTGCGGTGTGCCGATGGTGTTCTGGTGCGGTTATATCGGAAATTAAACTGACCCTAATTTACAATTACGCATTTTAATTGCACTGCTTTCAGTGTTTTGCGCTTTTACACAATCGCACGAAAGTCAATATCATTGCCAATTGAATTTCATTAACAAATCATTTGAATTTTAAATAGTGCCAAATGGTCAGGTGATTACTGTTTCGGTAATAGATTATTTTATGTTTCTCTTTTGCATTTTCTCTTTCTATTTTTCGTAATAAACTAATTTCATATTCGGAACTCTGAGCATATGCAAATTAAATTTGATATTAGATTAATAAGTTCTGAAAATTTGTCAGTCGAATGTCGACTAAATATGGAATGGTGAGTGTAAGAATGTTACTAAAAATGCACCAGAACGAAAATTTTATTAAATATCGGATTTGATCGGGATTGAGCCTCCGTAACGAGAAATTGTAATTTCAAACTTGACCAAAAATTTCAGCTGCAACATGGGTAAATATTTTAGCCGCAAAAATTTAATTTGTGTTCAAATACTAATCATAGTAGCCGGCCGGCACTGTAAGTTTTGAGGTTTAGCTTGATGTTTCCTTTAATGCTTTAATGATTTTTTAGTATTAATAAAACAAATTGCATACCGAACTCTGGACAATAAGATAAATTTCATGGTGACAGGTATTCACAAATGCTCACAGTATTCTATATTAGAGTATTAGTTCATTAGTTTCAGAAATTTTTTAGCAGTCTTGAAGTGAAGAGCCAACAAAGTAAGCCTGCATTGTGGCTTTACCTTTAGCATGTTATATCGCTAGGCACTATGGCTAGTTGTTTATTTCTCAGTTTTCATGACGGTAACGGAACCAGCCGGGCAAGCCTCCGTTAATATACTTTTTAGGTAAAAGTTTTACCACAAACCAATAACAAAAAATTAAAAAAAAAAAATTAAGTATTTGTTTGCGTTTCACTATGTATACATGTATAGGGGAAAATGGTATAAGAAGGCTTAATAGGCCGAATTGCTTGTGAAGAAATCCTCTATATCTACAGAACTTCAAATTATTTTCGTTTTCGTGTTTAGATTCTATTGAGAAAATACGAATCAGTCTATTGACAGCTGTGCTGCAAACTAAAACTTTAAATCGATTTTCTTCAAAACGATCTTTTCTAAATGGCATAATGATTTAGAAAAAACTGCTTTTGGGATTTCTTTCAAACTTTACCAAAATGTTAAATATATCAGTAGCTATCTATCACTCCAATCAAGCTAGTGGAATTAAAAATTTTTTAGGACTGAAGTCCAAAAATAGCAAAATGAGAAATTTTTTAAATGTGAAATCGAAAAGTGTCGATTTAGGAATTAAAAGCAAACGAGAACGAAATTGTTGATCTTGAGGAGGAGACTCGCATTCATCATCCAACTCAGACAATCAATTAAGGTATCCCTACAAACGCGTAAAGTTACAAACAGAATTGCGGCGTATCGACGAAGTTACGCCGCGCAACAACGCTGCCACCATAAAAACGCCAATGTAAAATCGCGGCGTAAAATCGTCGACAGCTGCAATTCTGTTCCATCTCATAGGATCATGAGCGTTTTAAATGTGACAGCGTTTTCACTCCGCAATTCTGTTTATAACTTAACTCGCAAACCGTGCAAGTTTGCATGCTTGTTAGCGGGAATGCACATTTCAACAAACGTGTAAATCTCGCGAATCGCATAATTAATTACAACCCTGCCATGACACACAATAGCAATTAACCAAATTGGCTAATAGAAAAGATACAAAAATGGGAAAAACAAATCGAAAAGCGGAATAAAATGTAAAATATTTATGTACCACATACTTCATACAATTATATAAACTTTGAGTAAAGTAAATCTGCTGTGAGTTTCACAGGATTGCATATACAAATGCGCAAGTTTACGAGGTCATTGGCGCACTGAATTCATAGCGCAAACTTATCTAGTTTGTGTAAGAAATTTTTCATACAAATTTTTACGAAATCGCAAAACTTGCACGTTTGCAGGAATACCCTAAATGTTTACACTTGAAAATTTCTGTCTTTGTGTCTTTCAAATATACTGGAATATGACGGCTTTTCCTTACAGTCATAGCGCCAGCGTCATCTGACAAAACTCGCTCTTTCCCATACGTAACGCGTCAATTTAGGTATGTCTGTTAGACGTTTGGTCCTGCCATCGTATGCCACGTACACTGTTCGGGCAACCGCGTTATGTGTTGTAGTCTACGAAAGACGTCAATGGCATGGCCCATTTTACCCCACCTTCCCAAATAAATTAACATTAATTTATATTCATCTAATTAGATTCTTAATGAATTGGAGCGATGCGATAGAAAAAAAGAGCAGACAAGAACACAGATTAGATAGCGGCCAAGTGTAGAACAGACGGCGAGACGAAGAAGAATGTGCTAAGTGAATATAATAAAATAAGAAGAATCACGAAAAGAGTAGCAATAAATTTGTAGTGGGTACATTCGAGTTTTAGTTTGAAAATTTTTCAATTTGAGCTGTTTCTTTTGGCATTGCCTAAAACTGTTTGTAAAGCTGTTTCTGCCGTCAGTGTTTCTGTACTATTTGAAAACTTGCCTTGATTAAACATTCTACCTACAATTTAGCTACATAGCCGTTCACATAAAAGCGAGAAGCTATACATATGTAGGTACGTACTTAATAATATGGGCAAGTATTTATAAATATTTACAATGGGGGAGGTAGCGGAGCTAACTGTGGCATTCGAGACCTGTTTTGTTGTTAACAACGATCGCTTTAAACATGCACAATCGTTGAAAGGGAAATTTTTCTAAAAGAGGCTTGAGAATCGTCGGAAAGCCTTGTGACACATTTAAATTCAAATAAATTATAATTAATGCATACAAAAACATATTTATTTATATATGGTTTTACATATGTATTTAGTAGCAATGCTAATTCTTTATTAACTCCTTCAGTCATATACACAAACAATCCCACACACTGGTTCGAAATTTTTCGACGAAAGCGGCTATCGGCACATAAATTAAAATACGCACAACATTTTATAAAAATTTTGAATTGGTATCTAGCGCGTCACGCTAAAAATATAAACAAAACACTGGGACGCTCCTCCCCACCTCAACGAAAACAAAAAAAAAAAAAAACGTCAAACAACGCAAAAAAAAATCTAAAAGAATTTTGAAAACACTTGTGGGAGAAAATCGCCAAGGAAAATGCACTACATGTACAAAAAAAAGTCCACATAAATTCACCTTCTGTGTAGTTATAATTGATGCAACAATATTATCATCAAATAATAATCAAATAGAAAAGTCACATTCACGTTTTAGTCATAACTCGTAAATTAAACACAAAATACACCGTTCCTTTCTTTTACCGTCCGTCGTCGTCATTCGCTACTATGCTACTATGGAATGCCGAAACACAACTGCCAGTTGGAATGTCAACTCAGCAGGTTTTTCAGAATTATTTTCGTTGCACGACGAGATACGTTGCTACTGTTGCACTGTTTCTGCAGTAATTGAACGTTGGCATCAAGCAACGAAGTTATTTTCACTTTTCATAATCTTATGTCCAAGCGAAAAACGAACGAATGAACAGCGTGAACAGTTCACACGAGCAAAACAAATTGTGTTGAGATATTTATATATACGCGCGTTGCGATGCCTTCAACACAAAAGGCATGCCAGCACTGTTCAAGCGATGATAACTTCGACAGAAACACAAAACGGAAAACATCATTGCTGCCGGTATATATATAGAACTCGTTGTTGTTGCTTTGGTTGTAAAATCGTCGCTAGCAACATTGCTGCTGCCGCAATTTAAAATGTTGCTGCAGCAGTTAATACAATAACACAGGTCTCTGAGGTTTAAGATGACTGAATTAAAGGAATTTAAAGGAATTAAAAAGTTGTAAAATTTTGTATTGGGATTTATGGAATAATAATGTCATATTGAGGCAAACTAAACACTATTCGAAAGGTGAATGATTTCACCTTATTATAAAACTTGTTAGTACTCGAAAAATATTGCTATCACTCTTTTTGATGGTTGAAAACAGGAGAAATCGGGTTTCTTCCGTTTTGAGTTGAAATTTGGCAACATCCTGGCGTAATAGAAAAACGGATGCTAACAGATTCGGATACAGGACACAAAATTACTTGGGAAACTACACCTTGCTTTCATTCATATTAAGCCTCGTAGTCCTGTGTATCTTTTGAACAATGCGCTAAAGTGATATCACACACACTGAACGACATAATAATGTGCTCTCTCCCTGTCTCTCTCTCATTTATTCTCTTCACGATTTCTATCGTGTAGAAATGAACAGAACCAACAGGTAATAAATCGGCATAAAATTTCCAACAACAAAAAACCAAAACAAGCTATCAACATGTTGCTACTGATAGGAAGAAATTTCGATTTTCTAAGCTTCCTCTCTTTTCATCTGGCGAATGAACGTAAACAAACCATAACCTACCGTAATGCTAAGCGGAAAAACTGAAATCGACACGGCACGTCACGTCACGCCACACAAGCAACTTTGCCTACAATATAAAACAAAAAAAGTAAGCGCTTCACACCAATGTGTGGCAACATGTTTCTATGGCGGCGGGATGCTTGCTTGATTTTGTGACTTAATTTTGATGAATCTTTGCCACTAGCAATTTGAAAGAACATTTGTTGGTGGACCGTTATCGTTTGCATAGGGAAATTAGTGCCCAGTACTATTCATATACATCCGTGTATGTGTGTGTGAGGCTGCGTGATGGTGTTGTTTCTGCTGGGAGGTTGTCTATATAAATAAACTTCTTATTCATTTAGTAGCGAGAATTTTCCTTCAGATTTGTTTATACAGAATTATTAAAGAATCCTTAATTAAGCGTCTACACAACAAAGTTAAGTAATGTTGAATGACCAAAAGTTTTTTTTTTTAATATTTCCTTTAAATTGCATTTGTGGGTGTTAGATTTTAGTTTCAACTATTTTAAAGTTAACCCATGTTGAACATCTGTACGATTTTTCGTACGACAACTTCGAAAATTTCTTTTGGAAATATTAAATGCTTTTGCCAAATAAAAAGCTTTGATAGCTATCTTCGATTAGGATTCCAATGACTCGTGGAAGACATGGCGCGCCGTTTACTTAATGATAGTAATTTTATAAGTCTGCCTTCTGATGCTATAACTTCCGTAACTTTGCTCATTCGTAGATTCGGCTGATGAATTTCATAATTTATCAGAAGAAGTTTAAGTTGTCGCATTTTTATGGAAGGCTCCAGAACGGAAAATGTTTCTGGTGCTGGGGTCTTCGTGGAAGAAGGAAAAAAGTCTCGTCAGGCAATTAATGAATCTGGCGGGTGAATCAAACGTTTTTGAAAAGATCGTTTTAACTATGTGCCGGCTGTTGAAACTTAGGCAATTTTTGCCTCCTAACTTAGAATTAAATTGTGAATTTTTAATAAATGTAATCATCGGAAATTTATTTCATCCTTCAGTTCGTTTAATAAGTATGCACATTTCAGCTTGATCGATTGAACGGTTCTTGAGAAAACAACGTTTAAGGAAATATGCGTTATAAGTTTCAAAAGCACTGAATTTTCGTATAAATTATCGGATCATTTCCACAATTTTAGGCATTGTATTCCCTGGCGCATCTAGGGTAAGGGTTTTAACACAAAACTAATCTTTTTCGACACATGAATGGCGATACTCAGAACAAACTTGCAGCCTTTTAAAAATAAATAGTTTTAATACTTCCATAACAATCAGGCCTCAGTATATATATACAGACTTTAGCGGCCTAAGGGAGGGGCCGCTAGTGATTATATTTAATCTATTGTATTTTAACATTAGTTTCATAAAAATTAATTATGAATATTTCCTCACATGAAAACACTCCCTCCCCCAGCCCATTTCCTCCCCCACACCCTTCTCCCGCGTCCCAGATGTGTTCGAAAAATTTTTGACTTGAAAATTGTAAAAAAATAAAAAAAAATGCTCGATAGCGCCAACTATCGAACGCCTGAGTTAAATATAAATATCAAAAATGAACTCCTCGTACAAAAAAACCCCGAGCATTTCCATAAAAATCAAATTCCGGGGCCTCGAAATTCATTTCAGACCTATGTCGTAGAAGAACTTTTTGTTCTTAATGACAAGAGGAGTCATAATTTTGAGAGCGCGGTATCGGTTGCCGAATCGCCCGGCCTAACATACATACCTTTATATACAAAAACAAATTCGAACAGGAATTTAGGTTAAAATTAAAATGATAATGAATGATCTATCTATCTTTATAATTTCATTAATATGTACATATATCTCAAGTGCACAGCGATAATATTAACAACCCATAGTTCCTGCATGGTAAATTTTCCCAAAATACTAAAATAATAAATCTCATTATAGACTTGCTTTAAATGAGTAAAAATTGCTTAAGTTATTGAATTAAATTAACTACCTACGTTTTAGAAATTCCATTGATGATTAGATAACAAACAGAAGCAGCAGTACGTTAAGCCGCAACCGATAATCTTTTTTCCGTTTTGCAATAACAAAACAAAATTGATAGCAACACTTAACTTAAGTTTATTTATATGTAACAACTTTTTAGTTCAAGTACTTGCATTATATCGAATAGCTATAAATACGAAATTCAAAGCAAATACATACATAGATATTTAACTGCACTTCTAATGCACTATCCGAAATTACATCCCATAGCAAAATGCAGCAATCACATTTTTTCTTATGCATATTCATAAATTTTAACTATTTATCGTGCCAGAAATAAACTACTGAGGCTAAAATGCATTACACTAATTTTCACATCCAATCTCGTTTTACATATTATGTATGTAATAATAAAATAAAAACACCTCAAAAGTTTAGTTCAGGCACTGCCGAAACTCAATTACTCTACACAACTGTAAAATATGATATTTTGCTATGTATTGTAAGTGGGAGTGGTCATCAGTGGCGTTGATTAGAATTTTCTTTAATAAAGAATTTTATTTTTTTTATATTATTTATTTAAATATGAACAAGTATGTTATTTCTTTTTGAGTTATTTGAGTCTACGAAAAATAATATAGTCAGACAACGTTTTTTTCATGTATTTGGACCACTAAAGTCGAAAATGATGTTGGAATTAAAAAAAGATGATTTTGATACTCCGGCTTTCATGAAATTTCGATAAAATGTCATTGAATAAGTGTCATTATTTTCTCAATTAATACTACATTATTCTAGTGCCCATTTCTCTATTTGTTTAATACTATCGCAAGGAGCAGAACAGCCAAAATTATTCATGTAAAGTACTGGAAAATAACTTATTTCGTATATTCATAACCAAATAATGTAAAAACGATCATAAGTAATATGATTTTAACGACCTTGATAGTCTAGTGGGTACTGCACTAGACTTTCATCTAGGAGGTTCGGGTTCGACTCCCGTCTTCATTACTTTCTTGTATTCACTATCAATATGAAGTGTATGAGAATTATAAGATAGTGTACAAGTACGCACCTTGGTTGGTAATGGCAAAACCACCAAGCCGATAAAAAAATTGCCACACCGCCGTTCGGAATCGGCGTTAAATTGCAGGTCCAACTATGTGGTATCACAATGGGTCGTTCAGGCCTAAGTGTGTCTCTCGACAGCCATTCCAACCTAATATGATTTTATGAAATACTCTTGATACATAGTAATTTCAATTATCAACTAGCAGAGAGAAACAGGGATATTAAACATAGGGCTAGAAGACGTGCTGATTTCATCAGTACGTGCACTGATTTTTGTAAAATAAATTATTTCGAAATTAACTGATTTTTATACAATTTTATCAACATTAATATAACGACAGTGAAAAACAAACAAAAAATTTTTCCCGAAGTGACAAATGCCGCGATGTACACACAGGTTAATCCTTTGAAATTTTATTTCCCATTGTTTCGCTTCACGACCTCGATAGTCTAGTGCAGCGGTTCCCAAACTTTTTGGATCGAGAAACACTTTGCAAAATTAATAATTCCAGAACACTTGTTTTTTATATATAAGTTACGAGGTTGTTTTTTATTTTTTTATTTTGAAAATATACATATATCGTAGAGTTAAGCGTACAAGAAAATAGATAAATATGATCCATAACCAATTTAATGACCACATGCCTTAGATGTAACTACAAAATGGTTCTTAAACCTAGAGTTATCCTCACGGCACTTTGTAAAAGACCTGATTATAATCAATTTTTTTTGAGAAATCCTTACGGTAAAAATTGTAGTGTTTCTGCTTGTAGTCATAAATAAGTTAATTTCATTTTACTTAGTAAAAGTGTCTGTTAAATACGTCTTGGTCTGATGGTTAATTCTCATAAACTTCTTATATTCCTATCTATGTATATGAAGTGAATGAGAATTATAAGAAGCTGGACATGACTGCAGAACAGTAATTGGAGTACTAACTGCCCATTGTTTGTGCCACCAAACGCGCTTAAATTAAACTAACCGACAATGATAATTGCAGGAAATGTTTTCGCTCCACAGTTTGAGGGTCTGAACAAGGTCGCTAAACTGGGGTGAACTGTCTTTTAAAGTTTACTAACCACACTCGCATCTTGAATGACGTGTACACTCGCTAAATATACAGTCGATAAATAATTCTTAAGACTTCTATCTGGTATTGCTAAGGACCTAAAGGTATGTGCGTGGCTTCGGCCAGCCAGTACTAACCTAACCTAACCTGTACATGAACACCTCTTGGTAAGCATTGGCTACTGAAGTAAAAAGTCTCGATTTTTTTTGCTTAAAAAATATAATTATTTGCTTATCAACTAGGTTACATTAAATGAAAGTGTTATCCTGACATACTCAAGTATTTATCTAGTAGCTTAAACTTATTATTCTAATTTTCTGTTTCTGCTAAGACGAACTTAGAGAAATTTACAATAATATTAATATACCAGTTTGCTTGTTAGGCAAACCTGTTCCCAAAAAAAGGGTTGAAAAGGAAATAACATTTTAATTTTCCGACTATACTACTTTAACCTATGACCTTAACCCTCTGAACCCGAATTACATAGACCAGAATGATTGTCTTTAGAAGACGAACATTTAGAACTCCGACTCAAACACGAAAAATCAACACACCATGTACTTTGTACCATCAAAATTGAGTTATATATTATTATTCAATATTGTAGTATACTAGAGGTTGATGGATGCCATAGCTGTTATAACATCTACGATAATACAACAGTTTTGAATCGTGATACAATTATTCGGTGTTATTTAGAGTTTTTAAGTACAAAGGTGGTAGGTACCTCTCGGTGAAAGGTAAAGCCATTCCATTTTGTTTTAATATGTATTTTTATCGTTATCGCAGAAGGTCATTCCATCAACAAATAGTATGGCTGAGACAGTGAGGAAGCAATCAATACGTATCACTCCACTCTTCTCTGCGGGTTGACTTTATTCAACTATTTACAATACATTCATCTATTCAGGTCATAAAACTACTCCCAAAGCTCTCTACAATGAGTACAGACCTAGTATCTTACAATAATTGCCAGCCCCATGCTGAGCTATATTTCATTTAGGTAATTAGATAACTGCTATAAAGAAGGTTTGTTTGTTTACACTTTTGGATAGTGTATGGCACTATTTTTCCATTACCTAGTTGTCTGTCTTGGTCCGCAAATTTCAAAAGTATCCAGTTGTGGTATTAAGTAGTAGCGTATGTAACATTTAGGTAGCATCATATATAGTTGATGCCGCCCAAACGGACTTTCTCTCTTCATAGTCAGCCAATACTTGATTATGATTTTGCATTGGCACTTTGAGTTGATTTCTTTTTTGAACCAAAATGTAAGGCAACCACCGTGAATCCTTATTTTCACCTACATATATGCTAACAAGCAAACAAATAAACATTTATAACATTTATACGGACACGCGTCTTCATCCTTAAGGATAAACACAATGCTTTTAGCTTTAGCCATTTTGCAGCAACTTTTAACTGACTTGATGCTCTTTCCTCTAAGCTCTCACATTTCGATGGTGCTGGTGTTGGTGGTGTTGATGGTGCCGTTGCTATTTTGCCATTGTCGTTTGTGTTGTGTGCTTCTGGTTCATACTCGTATTTGCTCGGCAAATGATGTTGAAAATGAATGGAAATGAAGATGAAGTGGTTTAGTCAACAACACGCTTAAATTGATGCAATGATGTGGTGGCGAAGGCGACAAGTAGCTACGCCAGCAATTTTAAATGGAATGTAAATATTTGAAAACGGCAAACGGAATTCCGTTATTTTAGGAGAAGTAGGAGAAGAAGATGAGCGTGAAGTGGTGTCGTTTATTTTTTCTCTTTGCTAAGTTTATTTACCAAGCAGCTTCATTTGCTCGTTTTGGTTACACTGAAGATGATGACGATGATGCTTGATTTCCTTTGCTTCTTTCGCTGTGTTTTGCAATGCTGTTGTAGTTCTTGTTGTTGCTTTTATTTACCATGCGTACACATAAATACACAAATAAGAGAGACGGACAGACAGCAGGAGTGTTGAGTGGCTGCGGAAGTATTTGCCTGTTAATTTAATTAAGCATTAAAATTCAAACAGAACTAAAACCCGAATCACATTTTATGTACAGGGTAAATTGCTTAATTTACTTGGTGTTAAAACAAATTTACTGAGATTATTATACGCCGTGTAATTACTAATTAAGGTATATTGTATATATTTTAAATACTTACATATGTATGAATGTGTACCCTAAAGGATCCAAGGGAGCTTTGAGGATAACCAAAATAAAACCCTTACAGAACTTGCAAGAAAATGACACTGGATTGACATTAATAACAATTAAGTCTTTGTATGTTTAGTATAGGAGGAATGAAAAGAAAGTAAATATCCTATTGTAAATTTTTTTTATTGAATAGCTAGCTAATAGGATCGCTTTGGACATTTGTTGTCTTTTTATACGATGAACACTTTGTGTGCTGTGCAGCGTATATTGATTTTGATCGAGTAACACCCATAATTAGGCGTCGTAGGCTTCAACATACATTAAGACCAGTGTGCATAGAGAAGTCGATTTAAGCCTGTCAGTCTGTCTGTGAACGCGATAACTCAGGGTATAAACATTTATTATGACTGGTGTTTTTATTTTCTTTAAAATCGTGTGGATCAAAGAGTTAAAAAACAGTAACTAGTACTGGAAACATTGCAAAGTAAAAGAAACAAAACTCAACGAAAATAAATTTGCTTATGTGGCTCAGTTGGTAACAGAGTCGTTTAACATTTGCGATGCGAATTTTGCGGCCACAGGTTCGAGCCTGGAAAAAGGCAACTCAAAAAAATAACAAAATTATAAAACGAATAATAGTAAATAATAAAAAAAATAAGTAAATAAAAAAGAATGAACAAATGAATATATAACATTATAATTAAAAGAGCAAATTATAATTTGTAGGATTTGAGCTAAAAATAAAAAAAAATGTGTGGGACTTGAATCTTGGCCCACAAGTGTTTGTGTGCTTCATGGCTTTTTGAGAACTAGTCTATGGCATCATAAATTTGGCAGCAACTATTTTGGAGTTTTGTTTTTCTATGAGATGCAAGTGAGCTCATGCTCGCAATCGTGTCCTCCTTTATTACTCTATTTGGAGGCTGAAGCGAGTACTCCTCATGCCTTGTTCAAAAGGATGCAATGTTAAAAAGGAGTACAAAATGCAAGAGCTCCGGAGCAATAGAAAGTAATCGGTTGCTCGCTTTAGAGTGCTTAATGATTACTCTTACGATCATCCAAAGTTCAACTGAATGTGGCTATGCATAGCTGTAGGAGTTAAAACTTCGCATAGTTATGAGCTCATTTCGAGGAGTGCCACGCCAATAATTGGAGTAAAAGTGCTCGCCAAAATAAAATTTTTACTAAAATACTGAAGATAGCGCAGTAAAATCAATGAAGAAATTTTTAACTAAAGTAGGTAAGAAGCGTGTAAACAACTTAAATACGTAAACACACTGTCAAATTGTAATGTAATTTAAAATTGTATAAATACAAACATGTGTCGTATTGACGTCGACCGTCGCCGTTCGCCTGGGTTGTGTGTATACAATAAGAGCAAACGATGTTGTCGACATTTTTTAATTTGGATGTCGATTTCCAAGCAATTTCATCTGACAGCATCTGGCATGTATTCGACTTTTTCTTCCAATGCTCCTCAAATGGCAAGAGTTATTCAATTCCGGGGTTTGATACTAAATTGTTGTTGATTTTTTTATATGCTGGGCTTTTTATTTTAAAAGTTTAATGGCATTTACCGATTTTTTACTTTTCAATTTTTTTTATTTATTATTGGCAACTAAAGACCCAGTGGCTCTTATTATTTTGACCACAGCAAATTTAATACGTTACTGTATTCATACTCCAGTCTAAAGTTCCCTCCAGCCCAAGTTGCTGGTTTAACTTTAAACTCAAATCTCAACATAGAAGCAAATTGCAAAGTGTTTTCAAAACTTTACTTCCTTAAGGTTTGGTTTCTGGTTTCGCGTTCATACAACAACAGCACCATCACATCACACACTCGCATGAGGTTGATTGAGGCTATTACCAGTACAGCCACCCACCGAACCGACCGACATACAACGGGGCCGCACAGTGGACAGAAAAATTATTCTAGCGCGATAAAATTTTTGTTTGTGGTGAAATGGCTTCCTTCAGACCTTAATAATCGTTATTTGTTCCATTCTATTATTTAATCAAATACTCGAGTTTTGGAGTGAAGGAATTGAAAAAGTGGCTAAAAATTAAAGATTTATTAAGCATATCATTTATGCTTATCTAAACATTTATTAGTGTAACTACATTTTTATTCCAGAAGATCCTGAAAGAGCTTGACGAGTAAGTTAGCCAAAAATTATCAGATTTAAAATCGGTTTAGCCAATCCCAAAATATTAGCGTCGGAAGTTCTTTAAAATTCACTCATTGAACAAAGCATTGCATTCATCATAGCTTAAACGGGAGTAAATAACAAATGAGAGAGAGAGAAGACATGAGTAACGGCATCTCTCAGAATTACCTAACGAATTATCTGCATACACAAATAACAATACAAACACCAACGAATAGTTTGGTTCTCTTTTGATATCTGTCTTTTCATAAAGAGATTTCTTGAACAAAAAAAATAGCCCCAGTTACTGGGGCCTTACCGACTAGTATCATTTATTTGCAAATTTTTCGGAACATATTGCCTTATATTGGTAATTATAAATAATATAATAAAAATAATAATTGTAAATAAATCGTGTTTCGATTTTATAATTCTGACTGTTCTAAATTTATCTGTAAAGAAGTGCCGCCTTAACAAAAACTTAATTTTTTTTATTTATGTCGTGCTAGAATAATTTTTCAGACCACTGTGGGCCGTAGTATAGCAAGTCTGTTGTTGTTGGTCATGTTTGTTTGTCAATGTTGTTTGTTTGTTTGTTGACATTTTGCAATTAGAAAGTTTTTAGTATCAAGCGGCTGGCTGGTTGCCGCAATGATCCAAAGGGAGCGTTGGTTGTTTTTTTCCTTTTTTCGCTATTGCCGCTATTACTGCTGCTGGTTGCTGCTACTTTTGTTGATAAAAGTGATGTAAAGCGGATAACAAAATAGTAATTTTTTGCTTTTTTTTCTTGTCATTTGACGAAGAGTGGTAAGAGAGAGAGAGAGTAAGATTGGAGGAGGTAATATTTTGTTCGTTCTGTGATTTATGGTTTCAGAATGCGAAACACGTTTGTTGGAATCATTTCAAAGTTGGGCCCGCGCTGATGGAATGAATGACAAACAGACAGAAGAAACGACAACCTATGTTTAAAGTTTGTCGAAAGAAGTAAGTGGAGTGGAGCAACAGCAGCGAGTGAAATTAAAATATATATATTAAGGAGGGCGGAAGTGTAATGTCGAAAAAAAAGTAAATTTTTTTGCCCCCGCTATTGATACACTGGGTCAATGTGAATCTAGCGCCAAAAATAAATCATTTTTCGATTTCGAACACTTCTCGTGCTCTGGATATTCTGAAAAAATTTAAGTTTTTCGACAAAACCTTGTTTTTGTAGGAACACCTTTTTGTTGTTGGATTTACGCCAATCAATCCTTTATTTGTCAAAACCAGATGGAAATTACATGATGTGCAAGCGATTGTAGTTAAATTTCAACCCAAAAATCACATATTTAATTTTCTGGTGCTCTAAAATTCCAGCTTACTAGGAGTGTTCGCAATCGAAAAACGGTTTATGCCGCTAGACTCACAATGGCCTAATGTATCAGTTGCGGGGGCAAAATATGAACTTTCTTTCGCCCATACATCTCCGCCCACCTTAACGTTCATATGTGCATAAATATTGTTTATTAAATTACTACGTGAAAGAGAGAGTTGTCCTAAATGCAGGCACCATAACATTTACAGTATTTGTGTAATAACGGCTCAATAATATTTTAAATTTATCTTTGATGAATTTTTACATATAAAACGAATATTTTTATCTATATATCAGAATCCATGTTACCGTTACGTTTGAGGTGGAACGAAAGATATCTTGCGATTTCCAAAAATTTCAAGTTTTTTGGGTGCGTATTAAATGGTAACTTTTTACATCGATTCGACGAAGCATGTCCAGGGTTAATAAATAATATATTCCTCATTACAATAATAATAACATGAAACATAAAAAGATACAAAAATTAAATAAATATTTTTATTCACAAAATCCACATAGTTTATTTATTTGCAAACCCCGAAATGTTTTATCTCTATTTTGCACAGCAAAATTAAAATTTTATCACAATGGGAAATTTGCTGCTTCACACACACCCTGATTAAATGAAATTTTCTGACGGAAGCTTAATCAATAAGTTGATGGTTTAAGCAATAGGTGAACTTTCGCAAAGCTTTATGGTAGAAAATTTCAAAGGTTGAAAAAGCTCTTTTTAAATTATTTGTACTAAATTAAGTGCTGCCACTTTACCACCATATTGTGCACGCCTGTGTAGTAATCTTCGTCCAGAATCTTCGTCCATGTTTTATTCAATTGTTTTTGTGATCAGCTAATCAAAATATGCACATTCAATGAACTTGTAGTGCTGCCATATCAAAAAATTTAAATTTAACTATTTGAAATCTTCAAGATCTATCATAAAAAGTAATATGGCAGCATCACATTTTTGTGTCAGCTGATCAGCAAATACACAAATACAATGCAAAATTTACAAATGGAGTCTTTCCGTTGTATTTTTGATATTTATAGTATTTGAAAATCGTATGTATTTTGTTTTTAATTTACTACAAATATTAAATTTATCAAAAATACTCAATACAAGTCCATTTACTACAGATTGTGAATATTGTACTTCATTTGCTAAATTATAAAAAAAAAAGTTCACCATACTTTTTTTGCTCAATTTACCACTATCTTAAATTATTATTATATATGACAGCAATGGTTGATGCACTGGAAAACTTTTTACTTGACGAAAATAGTGGTGGAAAAAAATTTCCCATGGTGAGAAAAATTTGTGATTTTGCTGTGCGAAATAGAAATAAAAACTTGACAGGGAAAATTTTGACATTTCAGGTTCTGTGATTGTAAACAAATAAACTGTGTGGATTTAAGAAATTAAAATATTTATAGCATCCATAGCTATCCTTTTTTCTATTCGATGCTTTTTATCTTCATTGCTCCCTATTGTATGAATACAATAAATATTTATTTTATATACACAAATTGTTACAACTTACATATTATGTAGGTTTTCTTTGTTCATTTCATATTTAGAACCTGTGCCAAATGGTATTAAAGTACTCGAATGAGTACATTTTTGACACTTGTGAGGTGAATATGATCGTCAAAATTTTATAACAATACACGAATATTTAAAATAAATTTTCGAAATATTCCATTCATAGTGCTTTTTTCATTAAATTACTATTTTATTTAGTTAATCTAAATCATCTTGTATGTTAACATGCACAGTTGCATTTTACTAAAATTTCTAAAAACTCGTGAACTTTCCACCAAAATATGTTATTTTATTCTAAAGAAAATTAATGTAGTTGTTCAGAAGAAAGTCGCAAGTAAATTACTGAAATTATGTTGCTAAGATTTGCAGTCGTTTATCATGATAGAAGATAATCGAAGTATTTGTTAGTAAAGGTAGACCTCGCTGAACACGTACTTCTTATAGTACGGCCTTGCTCAAACACGTTTTACTTTTTGCGAAATATTTTCGTTTAACACGACAAAACCTCGTTCTAACACGGTTTCGGAAATTTGAAATTTAAAGGTCGCTAGGCTCAGTTTTTTACCTGGAAAATAATTTTTTAAACGGTTGCAGGAAAAAATCCGTTCTAAAAACACCAGGAGCGCTAGGAGATTTCAAAATAAAAAATTGAAGAATGCACTAAATTATTTATCGAACTTGTAAAAGAATTTGATTGGTTTACAATTTAAAGCACTTTGTTAGCAAAAATGTTTAGAAAAATATGATTGTGTGTGTTTCCAATTGCAATAAACATGAGCTTCAGAGATGCACATTCTGTTCAAATTTTTTTTTTTGTCGCGCTTCGTTGTTTGCTACGCTACATTTGTGCTTTAGCTGCGTACTTCACGATTCACATTCTGTTCCAGGCTTAAATCTGGTTGCAGTTGATGCCTTAACCTATTAAGTCCGGGAGTGAGCCCATTGAAAAACAAAAAATCTTCAAACACAATCTTTATCGTCACAAATTCAAACAGCAAATGGTATTATGGAATTTTTTTTATTTTTTGCTAAGTTTCTCTCTTCACGTTAGAACAACTGTGATAGATAGTTTATGTAACTTTTCTTATTTGAATTAAAATATACTTCTTTTTTGTGCGTATACGTATCATTAGGACTTAATGACTTAAAGCCAATAAGACTAAAGAACACGTTAGACATCTGTACATTTCTTGATCCTCGAAAAAATAAACAACATGTAAAATAAATATCAGAAGAAAGACAATGCATTGGACTTTTCCAATGAATAAGTCGAAAGAAAGAAGTATGCAGTTTATCCGTTTTTTATGGATTTTCCAGGTATAGGAAACTTGGACGGAGAAAGGGATAGCCGCTGAAAGAAAAGTATTTTAAATAAGGTTCTTGAATAAACGCTCGTAAAGTAATTCCGACATGCTTTTTGCCCGAGTGCGAGAAAGAGAACTGTAGTTTTCAGTCGAGTTTAAGAACACATTGTAAATACTGCCAATATAATCGGCCCAATACTAATAGATGTTACAGTACATTGTGCAATATTTTGATCTCAATGTTTATTTTCTAAATTTAAAAGTACTTCAGTTATAACACTGACTAAGAAATTCAAACTTCCGCAGACTGTGAAAGAATATTCAGTGCTGTGAATCGCAACAAAACCAAAGCCAGAGCGAGTCTCGGAACCAAAACTTTGTATGGTATACGCTACGGTAAGATTTAATCAAGAAACAGAAAATAACTACAATAAATACTGACGCAATGATTAAAATGATGAAGGGAAGATTGGATTCGAGGAACTGACCATATGGATAGATAAATAAAAAATGTTTTATTATTTGCTCATGTTTGTTGACTTGTAAAAGAAATTTAAAAATATGAAAATGTTCTGCAGATTTTTCCACGCTTTACGCTTTAGTAACTTAGGGTCGCTGATCACGACTGCGTCCTCAGTTTCTCTCTGTCACCTCCAATTCTCAGAAAATGGACCTGAAGTCGGAAAAATGGGGTCTTCAGAGGCTATAAAGAAATTTGTTTATCTTAACAGATAAGAATTTGATGTCTGAAGCAAAGTTGTTAAACGCAAAGTGTTCAAGAACGCCACTGCTTTGTTTAATTTTTATACTTTTGCCGTAATTGTTATACCTAGTTGTTAATTTAATCTTTCCTCTATATTTTTTGTCAGTCTGTCAAGTCAAGTCGTGGCTATCGGAACAGAGCAAAGGTTCTGAACACACAATTATTTCAAGAAAAATTTTGTAACGTTTTGAATCGCTGTGTTTTTTTTCGTTCATCTTGAAAATGGAGCTTAAAATTTCCCAGAATAATGCAACAACGTTTAGAATCTCCAAAATGAATGTTTACATTTTTTCAAACAAAAGCTTAACATTTTTTCTAACATTACTCCGAAAATTTATACAATCTCTTGAAATTTACTTTTGGTTTTTTGATTTTTTACTAGAAGATAGAAATAATAATAAATGTTTGTATATTATATTCAATTCGACTCGTTTTTTTCGCAATGGTGACTTTTAAATCACTATCACCAGGTCACTGATAACCAAAAAGTCACTGCAAAGTTCGATATTTCAGTTTGCACGAATTACAATTACAAAATCCCATTTTTGTTGGTCTCTTGAAGTACGCCTTAAGCGAAAGGTACTGATTTTATTAATTTGTTCATTTATTTGTAGTACAAAAATAATTTTTAATTACTTGCACATAGCCGCGTACAAAATCTTAGCTGCTACCGAGATGCTCGGCTGCAAAAAATTGCTGTTCGACTTTTTCACCCTGCTTATTTATTTACATTTGTATATGTAAGTGCCTATTACTTATGTATTTACGAAAAGTATTTGCACATGAACAAGGCTTATTTACTAGGATGTTTAAACAGTTGCAATATTAATTATTTTTATTTAAGCCTTAGCAGGTATTAGAAATTGAGTATTTATATAGAACTTATATCAGCTGCATTCTTAGGCTTCAAGGAAATTATATGTGCAATAAAAAACAGAAGTGATTCCTGATATTCTCTTGCTGCATTTATTGCTATTTCATATTGTTCAGCATAGTCAAGTCTGAAAGCAGGGCTTGCTCCAGGAGCGGGCAACCCGGACATTTGTCCGGGGCGTCAAATTTAGAGGCGGCATTTTGACTGTAAGTGTGAGAAAAATACTAATGTGTTCATTTCCCAAGTAATAGAAATTTTCACACATCGATATTATCGTTAGCTAAAAATGTACAGTGCTAATCGTAGTTATAGTGTTTATGTGTTTGAACATGCACATTTTTAATAGCATTCAAAAATTACATGGTTAACAATTTTTGGTGAAGGGTGAAGTAATACGAAAATTGCAATACAAAAAAACTTTTGTAAAAGTAACGACTATATGAGCGTGGCAGCCTCCGATGTAAATCTAGTTATTGCACTATTCATTCATATCACATGGGTAGTTACAAATGTTAACATTCTGCTCAGCTAATGCTATCAACATCTCATCTTAGCATACAGACCTTCATCACCTTTCTTGCTAATGATCCCCAATAACTACTAACTACCAACATATAGCCTTCACAGACAAGCTCTCATTGTTCTCCTTGCTATGGCTGCTCAGATATGGTATACCTTTTTACCTTTGTACCGACTTAGAGTTATGTGGAAAGGACCACGCCCACTACCCCACTCCTGATATTGCTGAGACATTTCATAATTAAAATTCTGGTTATATACTTTTTCCTGTGGCATGGCATTGCTAGCCAACAACCTTGTACCAAATCTCGGTACTGTGTTGTAAGGAAAAATACGAAATCCTACCCAGTAACTACTACTAACATCAGATATGTCAATTCAAGTGTTTGATTTGTATGGTGCACACCCACTTGTTTAATACTGAAAACTATTTTTAAATCGGGTCAGTAGCTCAAGAGATTACTTCAATAATACATCCAAACTTTAACAATTTATTAATAATATAGATATAACATAGATATATTCTTAAGGGCGCCAATTTGTGTTTTTGTCCGGGGCGACGTAACCGCTAGAGCGGGCCCTGCTGAAAGTCGAGTTGAATATCAAAAGTGCACATCGAAATAACGCAAGAATAACTTCAGAAGCTATGTGCAGTCATTTGTTCAATACGGGTATGTATTTTATTTTTGTATACAATACTAACAATAAGAAAAATAAGTTACCGTTTCTTGGATTTCTTGACATTTTCTGCAATTCGTAACATACTCGTTCGTTCGTTCGTAAATGCTAAGCACGGTCTGATATGGATGTACTAGGTACTACATACATACAAATATAGAAAAAATTTATAAACGTTGTACGTAGTTATGTGGATGGATGGATTGTGGTGATGTGATCGATCGAATGGACGTTGTTGTTGATGCTTTTGTCATTTTTTGTTTGTATGTCATCGACTCGTGTTGATTGTTTGTTCCACGTTCTTCGTTCTTCCTCATGTTGAAGAACTATCGATCTGCGACAATCGATCAAAAACGAACATTATCCAAGATGCGTGGGATAATTCTGTTCTAATTTGTTGTACTTGCTGCTACTGTCCCCATTGTATTACTCGCATGCCCCCCGCCCCCCTCTCTCCCCACTGGTACCGCCTAGCCTGCGTGGACTGGACTGACATACCAACACAACGCATGTATGTAGTATATATGTACATATTCGATTTCTTGCAACGAATGCAAGCAACAAACGTGATGCATCCTTGTATCTATGATTTTATTTTATTTCTTGCTGTTCATCAGGCAGAAAGGCAAAGCAAAAGCTAGGTTACTGAACTGATTTTGTTGTAGTGGTTAATAAAATCGGAGTTGATAATTTCTGAATCCATTGGGAAAATAGCAACCTAATTGCAAGTATACAATAAAACCCCATCATTATCAACTTCACTGATGTACTATTTCTGCCCTGCTCGCAGCCATAATACATAGAATATATTCAAAGGTAAGGCTAACTAAGAATAGATTTAGCAACTTTCATAACCTAAGGCAACATTCATTAACCATAGATAACTTGGCACCCAACTCAGAACCCGAGTTTCTGTTGCTCTTGGATCTTGTTGCAAGCCCTACACTTCCCTATTTAATTATACTCTATACAAAACATTTCGTCACCTAAAATTCAAGAAGCTGTAACAACAAAAACAATTCTAAACCTAGTTTTTGATTGAATATGATGCATTTGATTTTTTTTTAATTTTTAACTTATAAATAAATGAATCTGTTGTGGTGTTGTAAACAAGGCCGTAGCCAGAATTTTTTTCGGGGGAGGTTTCATAATTAATTTTTATGCGGGTCCAATTCTTGTGTTGAAAACCATAGATTTGTGTATTGAAACCCGCACCCTGGATCCACAAGCGAATACAATACGTATTTGATGGATCTTACCAAACAGCAGAAGATAATGCTTAATGGAAAACGACGATTGGGAAATTAGAAAAAAAAATTGTAAATCAAAGAATAACATTTAAGATTGTCTCCTAAAATTTTGGATTTGATCCGACGGTTTTTCCTCGAACACCTTAGGAACCTCAGGCTGAATTAGTATTCATACCACTAAGGTCAGTCAAAAGTGAAGATAAAAAAATTCAATATCTTTTGAGAGTCAATTGCAGATGGAATGGGCAAACAACCTCTTAAACTACAATTGAAGGAGACTATTTTAATTTATCAACAAAAGCCGGAAGGATAATTCAAGACTGACGGCAGAAATTACTGGCTTCTAGCCTATTAATAGCAAGTGCCCAAAATGGGAATCCCCTTCAACTGCTACTGACGTAACTGTAATACTTACTACTACTACTACTATGGCACAACCGCCCCTGGAGGGCCAGGTCGAGCATTTCGCATCCATTCATGTTGTGTGAGTTATATTTATACACGAATGGAAGGGACCTACAGTTTTATGCCGAATCCGAACGGCTAAGTGAAAAGCTTTTCACAGTCATTTTTTTGCTCCTGGAGGTTTGCCATTGCCAGCCAAGAGGGCGGTGCCGTGTAGAAAAATTTGTATTTTCTATTTTTGATTTTTGAGCGTGCCGAGATATGAATCCGGGCATCTCTACGTAGCAGTCCAACACACTAACCACTAACTGTATTACGTACCTAAAGGAAAAATAAACTACATATATTTCATTTTCTTTGCAAACGCCTGGCTTTAGAATAAAAATCTTATGTAAATCATACTTCAGCAATTTGGAGGAACCATCTGAAATATGAACGAACGAATTAACAAACTTCTTAACCTATCGGCATGGATATGATTCGCTCGTAAGGCTAAAAAACCAAAAAAAAAAAAACCTACACCAACAATCAACTGAAGATGTGATGTAAAAAGGTGCGCAAGCGCTAATTAGGTCCATGGCTCGAACCACCACTTTAACCAACCATCCGTATTCAGAATTATGCGTTATTATTTGCTGAGTTGGGTGTCAGCATGGATCCCACATTAAGTGAGTGAGCAAAGCTGAAACTGCTCTTGGGTTTGCTAAAATATGGCACCAAGAATTAATTGGCCCTTACAAAGCAAAAACGATATTAATTTCGCTTCTTAGACTATTCTTGAGCATGGAGTCCTCAATATACACAATTGCCACTTTTTATAAAGAAGTTTTTATTGAAATCCACTCTGGAAAATCTCCCACCTTATGAACATCGGCTAAAACTATCAATATAACTTTCTTAACAAATTTTTTAGAAGGATATCTTTAATATACTTTGTAGAAGTTCGCAATAATTTATGTCTATTAAACTTAACTTTTACTGCGCAAACTATATGTATACTATCACTAGCAGATTCAAAGATTTCCTTTTAACTCTTTGAGGCACACGATTGGGTCCGTTATTTGAGGTTTGACCTCCGTTCTTTATTTTGAATTATTTAATGGAAATTTTCTTTCGCAACTCTCTTACATTTTAATGACAATGTTTCCCAATTAACTTTCATTTGTTGTATTATTTATTTAAAGTCTTTCGTTGACTTTCCGAGTTTTCTAAGAACCATTCTGAGGTATCTTTGTCACAAAACAAAATTGTCAAACAGTTGCCCCATTATAATTTGTAATTGATCCTAAAATAGAAAAAAGATTTTAATAACAATATACTTACTCATAAAATTATATTATTTTTTTCTGTGACTGAAGACTAAAGTAAACGTTTTTGCAATGGTTTTATAGATTCGTAAGCAGCGTTTTTACTTTCATATTGAATGCTGGACAGTGTTAATATTTTAACCAGGTATGTAAGTAAGTGCATATTATCACTGTAATATTTTGTGGTTTTTGAGGAAGCTCTGTAATATGTCTGCTGACTACTTAAGTTGTAAGGCAAAAGTACAAGTAGGTGGTGGCGTATATTTTGAGAGCGGAAAGAGTCTTGCACTGTTGGCCAGATGACTTCATTCATGTTGTCAAAGACTTCCGTTAATTGTTGTTTACCAACAGTAAAATGTTTTATTGCATTATCGTCGTTTTTTTCTTTTTCTTTAGCCAATATTTTTAACCACCGCTAATTCATTACTCTGAACTATACACACGCGTATGGGCTGTTGATGAAAATGACGATTACAGGCGTAACAATTGGAAGCGACTTGTGCTTATTTTACCCAGATACTCATACTTATTTACTTATGTATAATAATTATGTACATACAACGCTACGTTGCTACAATAAAGTGCGCATACTTTATTGAATTTTAATGAGTTAGGCATATCGTAAGCAGGTGAAATGGTCAAGACTTTGTATTCGTTTTATGGCTTTTACTTTGTTTTACTATTGCTACGCGCTTCCTTCCGTTCTTACTGTTTTTGTACTGTTTTATGCTAAACAATATTATGTTAAACTGATATTTATTTAAATTGCGCAATATAGTTTAATCTAATCATTTCCGTAATCTCGAGAAGAGCTCTAGTGACATTCACTAGAGCTTAAAAAAAATGGAGAAAATAATTTGCAGACATATTAGTGTAAGGGCATTGGAAAGAATTCCGCTGCATCCATGTTCCCTTGGGTTGGGGAATTTCAAAATTTTCATAGATTTTTACGTATTAAATGTTTTTCTTTTACTGCACTGTGAACACAAGGGAACCGACTTCTATAAAAGCAGAGCATGGTGTATCTGTGTACGTTTGTTTTAAATTTTCAAAGGCCATGACTATATCAATAGTTAATTTTAAGCAAATTTAGCATTTCGTTGAAATGCGTTTGAAATGCGGAATTTCCCTCAAATACAAGGTTGTAAAAAACAGGAAAAATGTAAGATCTATTACATTTTTTTAAACATTATGGGTTTTTTTTTTATAACAGCTCTTGTAACATTTAGTACGTGAAAAAATAAAATAATGAAGTCGGAGAGTAACTCATTGCCATTCCTTCAACTATTCATAATTGCTATATAAATTCTTGGTGTCCAAATCCAATTGAAAGCAAAATTTTTATTTGCTTTCACAAAACCTCTTTTTCTTTTCCAAACTTATGCTTGGTTTTTACTATGTCATATTTGCCATCAAAGAGAGAAAAAGAGAGAATTTCTCATATGAAATTTGCCAACATGCTGGCAAATTTGATTGAATTTGACATAGTGAAAACCAGGCATTATAATCTGTCCAAAAACGAATTTATTTTTTGTTACTTTGCCGCAGCAATGGCACAAGCATATGCTGCCATTTCGAAGCAAAATATATTTCTTTATTTCCACAAAAATAACAATGTTCCCTTTTTCTGCAAAAATTTTTACAAACCGCTTTTATTGTCATTTATAGTTTTTCTATTAAAATACAATTCGGGATCGAACTTCTGTGACTAGAAACAATAGTATAACCGAAATTTTGACTTTAATAAATAAAACATTTGCCACATATTCAAATCTATCAATCGTATCAGAACACCCTAATGCGAGGGATACGCTTGTAAGGTTAGACTACGATGGATGGTAAAGGAGACTGGACTGTAAGTACACAGTATAGTAATTGATTCCCTTTCAGATCCATTAGTAATTTCATAAAACTTAGGTAGTTTCTTATGGCCAAGCCACTTCGCTGGACAGGTGTGACAACCAGTTTCATCTAAATTTAACACTCCTCCAATTCTACCCTCCTGAAAAATATCTTTGCAATTATAACTTTGGGTATATGGTAAGAACGAGATACTTAGGTCAGAGTTATTATACCAGCTTCTTTATTTCAGGAACAGTTTTTAGCAATGTGTTTACGGAATATTGGAACTGGAGTTCACACTTCTCACAACCTGGTGCAGATATGAATTCAGGTTCAAAAGGTGGGTTCGGGTTGGGCTTGAAAGAAAGCCTGATGATTACATTGGTCGGAGTACTCTGTCGAATCAAATCATCATCCCGAATAGAGTTGTTTTGTCATAACTATTGTCACAAATATATGTAGTGTACATTAAAGTGCATCCAGCCCCATACCAAAAAAAAAACGGTGAGCTGGGTCGTTTAAAGCAAAAACACAAAAAACCTTTAAAAATCCTCCTTTGTATGTTAAAATGTCTTTGTTGGCCAGTTTTAGCAAAATAAAAGCTTACAAATCATAGATAGTCAAAATGCTTGGGTTAACTTTTTTTGATTATGCATTCTAACATACATACATATCTATTCACGTATACCTAGTTCTGTATTAGAATATTCCCTATACTATAAATAGTCTTAATGTTATGTGGTTGTAGAAATAGAACAGTGCATATCGCGCGTATGCTGCAAGACTGTCATATTGGAAAAAAATTCGAGTTAAGTATGCAGAAATAACTGTAATTTAATCCTTCATCTTGTGTAAAAAAAATCATAAAGGTATCGTATGAACTCTCCTTGGTAGAAGAGTTTTTATGAATTTTCCTTTCTATGGGCTAATGACAGTCTTGCAGAAAAAGACCGATATTTTCAATATCTTTGGATATACTATAAATAAAACACATATTTTTTGTATGTACTGTATTCTTGAAATGCATTTAATAAAATTTGACAAGTGAGAGGCATTACTTGAACGTATCAATATTTAATTCGCGTATGTTGGATTAAGTAAGGTGAGCAGTGGCCAATCACTTATTTCATTGAGTGTATGTTCAATAGGGGGGTGGAGTGTGTACTGTGTGCTATGTAGACAAGCATGCACGCAGTTGGAGTCAATCTCTCTGAATGCATACACATTAATTTAAAATTACTACACTACACTTACAATATTTGCACGTATTTTATCTAAACTACAAACTGCATTTTTTATTATTATAAAAAATCATTTTCCACGAATTTCAACAAACAGAATACAGTCAGCCACTGTACATGTTATTAATTCGTCTCATCTGCTAGACGAATCGGATCCACTAACTCCATAATAAGTATTGCTGCGAGACATGTTGACGAAGTTGTTTTCGATCTAAGAGACAGTCGTCGAAACATTTACTACATACATACATACATACATATGTACAAACATACATTCATTTATACACATATAAATTTATCACTGATACCCTGGCATCAATTAGCAAACAACAGTAACAAATAAATGTGAGAATTTAAGAAGTACTGACTAAAAAGTAGTTTGATAGTAGATGCATTTGATTTTCGAGCTCACACTTAGCATATGTATTATCGTATAATCGTATTATCATTACCTTATCAGAGGGAATTAAAATTGGAAAATTAAAATTAAAAAAGTTTGCGTGTATCGAACAAAGATGTACTTTAACATCCATTACGATTAATTTGGTTCATTAGCTCTCTTTCGACTTCATAAATATTTTTTATATTAAATAATTCGTATCCCAAGAAGGTATTTTATTTACAAAAGTTTTAATTAAATTCGCAAGCCAATCGCAACTGATTGCGAATTTTTCCGTGGAAGACATGCTGGCGACGTTGTACGACTATGTCAACTAGGCTTAAAAGGAAAGATACCATTTGTAGCGATGATGCGATGCGCTGCGATGCGATCGATCGATGGCATCGAACGAATTTTTTTCATTTAAACTAACGCTGTTGGAATATAGCGATTACCATCAGGGAGCAATAACTGTGATGGACATTGTAGACCGAGTGTATCTGATAGTCACTGCACGTGGACTAAGAATTTTTGCTATTTAAGGACAAAGGTATGGACTCCAGTTTTTTAAGATGGAGAAATACTTTCGTATGACGGTCATTTGTGATGCATAACGTCTGACTGGATATGTGTACATTCTCACAAACATAGAAATGAGTTATGTATACTTGTGTTTGCGTCATGCAATCATACGTTACGCAAATCCTCTAGAGAGCTAACTTTCTGTGCAATGTCGTCGTATGATTTTGTCTTTTCTGATTATTATACATGGTATATTGAAACAGGATCGTTTCTACTCCATAGGTAAACTTAGGCGACAAGTTTTAGATTGCAAAAAAAGAGAAATTAATTTATTTTATTTCTAACGAATTGAGATTGGGGAAATCCGACAAATATTTCATATTAAACTATGGTTTGGATGATAATGGCCATGCAAATGAACCATTTACATTATTTTAACCCTTTAATTCTAACCTAGGGCCTAATAAAATTTGACTTGATAATATCACTGTAAAAAGCGGAAAAAAAAATAAATAAATAGAAATGAGTGGAAGTTGTTTTATGAAGTAGGAAAGGCTGAACACCTAGAAGTTTTCATTCACAATCGAGAGAGAAGTGTGTTGCTCTTGTGGCCGACCCTGGTTCTATGTATTTTGAGTTTTGACTGACCTACTTTTTGACCTACTGAGCTGAACCAAGTAAATAATACATAAAATAATACTATTTTAATTGTACTGCAATTTAAAAGATCTATTGTAAGAGTATGGTCGTCTTCTCTGTCTTGTCTTAGGCCTAAAGTATTTCATCCAATCCCGGCTTCCTTAAGAGAATGTGTATTGCGGCTGAGTCTATGAATCTTATTTCTGTACTTTTTACACATCTCCAGACAGTTCCCTCTTTTGCGGATAAATGCTGCGCAATAACAATTTGGTTTTCTGCATCTAAAACAAAGAACACAGAGATCTCGTTGCCTAACATTATTTTGCAATGACAGCAAGTTATTCTGACATTTTCCATTTTTTGTCTTCTTTATTTTTATATTGTGCTGGCACCCATGATGAAATAAGCAAGTGAAGTCAGTAGAGTATTTTAAAGTGAAGAACAGAAACAAGTCGTAGTCCGACAAAATTAATTTGTAACTCTCAATACAAAAATGGCAAAATTCAGTTTTCTTTGCCAACAGAGCCAGTACCAACTCGATGGGATACTAGGTTAGATGCCGCAGTATATTATTGCAATAATTTCGATGCAGTACGGTCAGTTGTCGTTACATTTGTTGATTGAGAGGCTGAGTCTATTGGTTCATGTAAAGAGTTTTTCGCTAATACAGAAATCGCAGTACAATTGGCCTTTATTAAAACAAATTTGTTGATCTTAGTACCCAAAAAAAAAAACTAGAAACTCAAGGCTTAGAGTCAAATAAAGCCATTGCGTGTGTTGCAGAAGTTTATAATGCTCTGGATGGCTTGGACATTAAAGATTTTTTAGGGGAATTTAATGAAATTGCTCGTGACTAGTGTTTGAAGTATGAAGGATTTGAAATTCATATATATAAGGATTTAAAATTATTAATATCTAACAAAATGTGAATGGATCTTAAATTTTTCCTGATTTACAACCTTGTGTTTGAGGGTTGCTAGTTGCTTTCTTCATTTCAGACGCATCAATGAGTATGAAATGCAGAATTTCATTTGACACTCTTTGTATGGCGAAATTCTGCACTTCAGACGCATTTCCACGAAATGTTAAATTTGCCTGAAAGTCACTCTCGTGTGTCCGCACTATTAGACAACACTTATTCATTATGCGGTGGTCATGCAAGCAATTCTTTGATTGTCCAACCAAAATTTTTGATGAGTAAACATCTTTTCACGCACCCGGGGAAAAAATTTTACTTTTGAGTGATTTTGAAATCGCTTTATGCTTGAGCTCTCCCGTTATAAAAACTTGGTTAAAAGCAATCATGTTACAGGAAAGGTTTTCAAATGTTTCAATCATTAACGTTGAAAACAAATTTGTTAAAGAAAAAATGACAGCGGAAAAAGTGTCAAATAAATTTTTTGGAAAAAATTTCCTCCCCCCCAAGAAAATAATCCTAGTTCGCCAATGCACGCAATGAAAGCGATGTACCACTACAGGGCTGAATAATTGAAAACAAATAGTGGGAGTGGTATATATGTACAGTATATATACAGTAATCACCCTAAAAATCCCTGTCAACTTCTCGAAGATCCTAAGTGTTTGTAATGGAAACTTATTAGTGTCGCAAGAATAATTAAGAGTATGTAAAATTAAGAGCTTATATATTGACTCAGAAGAAATCGAATAGGCTGGAGGCTATCATTGTAGTCCAAGACCGGCCATAAAGGCGAATTTCCTGTGTTGCCCCAAAAATTTTGATAAATATTGACCTCCTTTGGAAAATATCTGTATCCGCTAATGTATATATTTTTTAATCAACACTCCCCCATCGGAAAATCATGCGAACGGGCTTGTTGTAGTCAATTTGGCTCTTAAAGAGAGATAGTCCAAAGGGTTCCCGCAAAGTGCGTTATGACAGGACCGAATATGAGAAAAGAGCTATGAAAACTATTAAGCTTAATTACAGGGCTCAACACATGTAGTCTGCATATAACCCATATCGTCTGCCTCGTCGATGATCCTGCAAGTAAATTCTGCTTTGAAGAGAATGTTGACGCTAAAAAGTACTATCTCTGCTATTGTCCGGCTTTCGCAAGAAAAATTAGGCACATGTTGAATAGCGATATCTTGAAGATGAACTCTGCTCATTATTTTCTCCTAACTGAACCTTACAAAAAGAAACCAAAAAAAAAAAAAAATCGCCCAACTTGACTATCTGCTTCAAATCGCCCCTTTGGAAGCTTGTGGGATATTCCTGTTCACAGATAAATGACTTTTTTTCCAATGGGATTTGTCAATAATTTCAACTTAAAATCTAAGATGCAGGAGGAAACTTACTACCAGCCAGTTTCAAATGAGATACTTTCAAGTGAAAACTACTACATACATATATGTACATATATAAATCCATATGTATGCGCATTTATACTCAATGGTTATCTTTTTAGTTACCCATTATTTTAAAAATTATAAATGTCGAATTTTTATTTTTGAAATGGCTATAGTTTATGGTTAAACATTTTTATTCAAATGGAAAACTAATTTTCTCGTTTCACTTTTCTTTCAGAGAAGAAAAACTGTCTAATAGACAGAATTTTCTGGGTAATAGTTTTTTTTAGACACTTGATATAATTGCTCAGGAATTTGTAGCTTCAATCAAGTTGTAAGCGACGGAATTTGTTTCGGTTTTTAATTTTAAAAGCATTGGCCAGTGCTAGTATATGTAGATATACATATGCATAAAAGAAAAAAATAAATTTCAATATTTTTGGTTTTGTACTGCATATCTTATAGTAAAAAAAACCAGTCCATAAATAAAATATTCAATATTATTGTACTTAATTTTTTTACATATCAAAAATCGTGATGTGGCGTTGATTAGGGGCGGAGCTAGCTCTATGTCAGCCAATGAAATATAAATTTGAGTCGCAATGAATTGTGAATATCAACCAACACCTTATCTTTATTACAACTCTAGATTAAGAGATCTTCTACGAATGCTGCTTTTTGCTAATTATTTAGTTAGTTTTGTGCATTTTAATTCTTATCTTCATTGGGTTTTCTCATATTGGAGGGAAGGTACAGCAATGTAAGCGAAAAAGTTAAGTATTATTGTTATTTAAACCTTTAAAGAGAGCGCCCGAAGAGAATGCTGTAATCTCTTACTCCCTCTCCTCCTAAAAATAAGAAAACCAGCCATATTATAGTTTCGTTTAGGTATATACAACATTATTCAGTGAGCAAGCACGACCCGATTAAAAAGCAAATGCCAGTTTTATTCAGTAGCGCGCTTCCATCTAGAGAACGTCGAAGGCGATCGCAAAGTAAAGTAACGCACGTACAACAATTCTGTACAAACGACCACGATATTTACGTTCTGCTCAACACCTGCAAACATACGGACAGACCATAATATTTATGGTGAAGGAAGCTACATCTCGAATAAATAAAATTTCAACTGGAGAGAAATAGAAAGATTTCTCGTCGTTATTGTATTTATAATGACAAATTTTGTTTTGTTTTAAAACAAATTCAACACAAGTCGACTGTAAACGTTTTCCAACACTGAGCAACCATTACTAAATTTGACAGCGTGGAGAGAAATTGGCTGAGAGAGTGAGAGCACCATATGGTTTGACAGTTGGAAGTGACAAGTGATGAAGTGCGGAATAAAATAATATAATTGAAGGAAAATGCATCGAAAATTAGAAATACATTTCAATTAATGGTTAATTTGCAAAATATTTAATGTAAAAATTAATAATTGTGTGTTTTAAAACTTGAAAAAAAGCCGCATTGTGAATTTGTCGCTGTATTTTGAGAAAGAACGGACGAACTTTGATGGTTGTTAACAGCTGTCGTGACACGAAGCTATTGTGTGTTAAAAGTGCGTTTTTGTATTTATTTTTGGAATTAAAGTTTTTACTTACATTCACATACAAAGAGTGTCTATTCCTTGTGCCATATTGCATTCGATAAAAGCCGCGTGTCTTATAGCTTTCGCAATTCACTCAATATCTTCCCAGCAGTGCATACCTCGTTCATTAAGGTCACACAAGAGTCATTTAAACAGCTACGCCGTGGAGAACTTTTATCTCAGGATGGATCCTTCGCGAGGAGACTCGCGTTACAATCTCAACTACTCTATGAGTAGTATTGGTCTCAGTTTGGCTGACCAAGCTGATATGTATGGGAATCCAGCTGCAGTAGCTGCACTTGGTGGGCGTCCACCTAGTGGAGGACTTATCCAGACAATGGGTGGAGGCGGCGGTAACACTGGCGTTGGATTCAGCACACGTCCAGGTAATCTTATGGCAAATACTTCGCAATGTCAGTCGTTGACAAATTCTACCGCTAACAATGCTGGGAATAGTGGCCAACAGCGTGGAATAAAACGTGCCGGATCAGACTGTTACGATGATCATCATCGTGGTGGTAGTAGCAGTATGACATCACAAACGCTTCAAGGTCTGGAAAGCTGCGTCGGGGGAAATGGGCAACAAACAAGTCAACAGCAGCAGCAGGCGCAAACAAGTGGCAGTGTGCCGGACGTGGTTGACGACAGTTACAGTGCGTTACAAAATAAGAAATCCCCACCAGCTAATGGGAAAAAAACTAAGGGTCGTGTCAAAATTAAAATGGAATACATTGATAACAAATTACGTCGATATACGACATTTTCAAAACGTAAAACTGGCATCATGAAGAAAGTAAGTATGAAAAATATGTTATCTTTGTTTATCTAGAAATCTATGTTCCCTATTAATTTCTCCATAGTAGGTAGTAGAAAGGGCACATATATTTAGAGTATGTAATGAGAATCAGTCAGATTTAAAGAATATTTTTGCAGCTGGAAAATGTGCAATTAATAAGTTCTGTAACTCGTTCGGTTCAACGGAACCTAAAATATTCTTTAAAGTGCCGCACCTGAATGATCGTGGTTTCTTTCTTTCAAAATATTTATTGTTTAATTCAGTAGCGTGAGTGGATGCATTTTTACGGTGCTGTCTCTACGTTGAAATAATGTGACACAATAACAAAGCATGTTTTTGTGCGAACAATGCTCCAATATTGCAATACTCAGCCAATTGAGGATACTGCAAATTTTGTATTCAATAATCTTTTAGATTATACCTGCTTCTATCAGTGTGTAAGTTGCAGTATCAAGCCAAATCGATATGGAATGAATGCAGGCAAAATGTTAATTTAATAAATACAATTGAATGACGGTGCGTGCACTCTATGGGATTTAGTAATCCTTATATTTCTCATCGGTCAAATAGCCTTTAAATTGATTTAGCTGGGATGGCTGATTTTAATGAAAAGCAACAATTATTTAGAAAGAAATTAAATTAAACAGGTATAATGAAATCATTTATATAAACAGGGAGAGTTTTTAATGGCACACTCACACAATAGCATATTTCTAACGATCTGAAGTGTGAATTAATGAAAACGTTACAATTTTGAATAGTTATGCCTTATACCCTCATTTTATATTTATAGTATTTCCTTAAAATTTCTTCAAAGGAAAATTTGCATATTTTTGCTCAGTATTTGCTTTACGCCAAGCATTCGGTAAACCGTTCATACCGGCCAAAAAAACAATTGGTTTATTCTAGTTTGCTCGTTTGTTGGCTTGTAAATAGCACAACCCATTACGGTATTCGCCCAACCATTCATATTTTCACCCATCATCCTAAATGAAGATTTCTTCGGTTGTTTGCCAATGCAACAGTTTACATCATCCTTCGCAAATAATTTTTGACAAGCATTGGTTGCCGTACAGTCAACACCGGTTGAGCGAAAGAAAAAATATTTGCTTGGTGCAAGTGCACAATTATGATCATATTATCATATTTATTGTTGCACAATGGATGAAGTATAGTTCTCGCACTGTATTTTTATGGAAAACTGTAATTTTAAATCAAAATATTTAGCTCAAGTGTTGTTAGTTTAAGTGTTGAAGTAATAAAAACAGCTGAAAATATTTGATTTGATAACGATCTTAAAGAAGAAACTAAAAAAAGAAATTGTAAGTTCGCGGTGCAGGTCTCTAAAATTTTTGGCACAGGCTAAAGCTGGCACGCTTTATCATAATCCATCAAAAACTCCATTTTGAAAACTTTGTTGTTAGGGCCTTAGCGACTAAAGGCAGCGATATACTCAATTTGTGTGCATGTGAAAAAAACGGCAGGCAATTTCTGGATGCGTGCCTATGAAATGGCTAACACTTATAAACATAACAAGCTAATTCAATGATTTTTAACATTCTTAATGCACGTTATTTGTCAAAGCAACAACATTGTATATAGGGACAGTCATATCAGACGGTCATTTCGGAACAAGCTTACGTTAGTAAAATTATTAAAGACTAATTGGAACACTTTTGGTGCTTCTATATAAATGTTCTTATTTAAAATTTATTAAGGATGTAGTCTGGTGTTCCGGACTAATTTTTAAGGTTATTTCGGAAATTTTTTATTACAACGAAATAAAATACAATCATTTAAATTTTTTTATATGTTATTATTGACATCTATAACTGTATAAAAAAAATATTTGGAGTTTATTTTACTATATTTTTTTAGTGTTTTTTATGCCCAAAGTGGGCACCTAAAAAAAGTGTGGCTGGCCCTGGTGATTGCGGCACTTGAAGTAATTTCAGACAAAAAATTTAAATAGAATATTGTTCTGTAGACTTGTCATTCTGACTTAAACATTTTTATTAAAAAACAACAAAATGGCAGACTTCTAAAAAAGAAATTAAAAAAATCGCGGTTTTTTTTTGTTGGCGAGAGCCATTAGCTTGTAGAATAACCAATTAAAATTTCAGCCGAATCGGCGCGATAGAATTTTTTAAGACCCCTGGGCCCTTTGAAACTCGAACACCAGACTTCATTCTTAAAAACATGTTCACGGTACACAATATTCGGACTGCTGAATTATAAATTGGTTTTCCTAACGATTGTTTTCATAAATAATTGCGCCGATAAAAATTTAAATAAAGTCCATTCTAGAAAATCTTGAATATTTTTGACATACAAATGATTTAAAACAAGCTGCACAAGCCAAGTATAATGAATAAAATTGAAAATGGAATTTAGATATTGAAAACTGTCGTCTGACTGATATTTCTACTGATAAGACCTATGTTTTTTGTATTCATAAAAAGTTTGTTTTGTGAAATGTTATCAGTTCTTATATAATAGCATCAAAAGACCAAAATTAAAATTACTTTTATGGCACAACCGCCTCGGTGGTCTAATGGCTACGTTCTAAGACTCTTCTTCCTGGATCCCGTGTTCAATTGCCGGTGAGAGTATCATTTATAATTTATCTTTCTTCCTTCCTTTCTTTCTTTCTTTCATAATCAACACAATGCTTTGTAATAGGATTGTTCCGTGTGTGTTAATTGCCTTAAAAAAAGATGCTCTAGATCGAGTTTCTCGCATCCATTCGAGGTGTGCGAGCTATATTTGTTTGTAGTAGGGACCTAAAATTGTACGCCGAATCCGAACAGGTTAAGTGAGAAGCATTTCTTGGACAATTTTTGCTCTTCAGGGCTTCCCATTGTCAGTCAATAGTTGGTTCCGTTTAAAATCATCCTTTTTTTCTATTGTTGCTTTCTAACCGTGCCGAGCATCGCACCCGAACGCCTTGTACTACACACAAATTAACAAGCTTAATTTGTCTTTGGTGTTTCTTCAATTTCTAAATATTTTTCGGGCTTGGCACCCCCTGCAAGAAAGGGGAAAACGTAATTTTTCCAAAATTAATTTTTATCGAATCAATTGTCATATTATTTAGAATCAGTTCAATCTCGATAGAAAATGAAATTGTTAGTTTTTCATTTTAATTTCTAGCAGCTTCCAATTGCAAGACTGAGCTGTTAGAATTTTCCTAATAAAACTTATTCGGAATATGAAGTTTAGTTACTAAACACAGTTTGCCCTAAATCACATCTCCTAAGTTCAACGAACCATCCATCTTTAGAAGTCAGTACCATATGCGAAAAAGCCTTCTTACTTAACTATGTATGTGCACCATTTTATAAAGAAAAACTATGAAAACTGAAAAATTACAACAAATCTTACTTGATTCCATAATTTCAATCAGTGTGCGCGTTAGTGATTTGTGTAACAGTTACGAAATTTAAATTTTAGGGTTGTAGGTGTTTTGCGTCGTTCCTTTATAGTTTGATTGTCTTCAGTAGGTTTCCTAAAACGGGCAAACATCTTCAAATGCGTGGTTGTTCGTTTGAGAATTCACCAACGAAAAGTGAAATGGTCTGACAATTGTCCAATGTCGATTTGTGTGTAAGTCGTAAATGATCTCACTCTTTTCTGTTTCTTCAGCAACGATTCATTTTAATTGTGTGGGATTTATTTGCATACGGTGTCATCTTTTGATAGTATGCATACAATATTATACGGAATACGAGTAAGTTGCCTAATAAATCGAAACTAATTTTGATTATAAATACTCGTAATTCAATTTGAAATCTATAAAATGGTGAAATAAAAACAATTTTTCTCCGCTGACATCCACATACAAGTTTTACAATTTGAGTACCTACTGATTTCATTGTGCCCTTCTATGCAAATATTTCACAACAACATACTTTAGTATTCCTTAAGGCGTTGATAATAAAACAAACTTGAATCTAGTAGCCTCTATGTAGTTTTTCCACCGTAATGTAACAAAAAATAATAAAACGTAAAAATTTCCGCACGTGTGATAGTTGTTGCAATTGAACATGTAAAACAGCAACGACAACAGCAACAACAATGAAAAAAATGCCGCCGCCACCGCCAAAAGGTGTTAAATTGAAATCACGAAAAATTGCAGCAGCAGTAGCAGGAGGAGCAGCAATGCGTTATGTCCTGAGAAAGTCTCTAAGGTCTGGTAGCATCAGTAGCAAAAGTGGCGGAAGCAACAGCGGCGGTAGTTGCACTGGAAGCGATTTGATTCAAGCAATCGCTGATCGACCAATACGATAAGACTCAAACATTGTCTTGTATACACAAATAATCGCGTTCTAACAAATGATTTGGTCTCTTGGGCGTGCGCAAACGCGATCTGGAACCCTTTTTGGTGATGTTACTTACTGGTTGTGCTTCAGCGTCTACTGTCAGTTCATAGGAACGAGCGCATGTTCAATTTATTTGTGGTTGTTGTTGTTTTGCTACTGTTTATACAAACACTAATTCAACGCAATTGTTGAACATACAATATGTGTGTTTGTGCGTGTCCTTTGTGCTAAGCACAAAACAGAAGCTGCCTCTTTGTCTCCATAAGACTGTCAGGTTTACACAGGCTCAGTGAAAATTCAAATTGACACATGGTCGCCTTTAAATATGCATACATATTCGTATATTTGCGCATAAACAGACATCCATGTATAAACAAAGTCCAAGAAAAAATTTAAGTTGGAGTGTGTGAGATTTAACCGCGTTCTTTGAATTCTGATTTAGGGATGAGTGTGAAATATATTCTCCCTTTTTCCCCAAAATCTTTTTCTGCAAAAATATACAAGATTTATATATTTCTAAAACTAATCAAAAATAGATATTTAATAGTTGCATTATATTTCCTTGGGATGATAGAATATAACTACGCAACCACCAACAATTTGGAGCCACTAAAGACTTTCGAGTAGATGCAGCTTCTGCTTTAAGTTCGCCTACTAGCAACAAAGCATATTTCAACATATAAGCTTTATCTAACAAACATATCACACTTAAAGCGCGTAAATTTACATGAATGGTGAAATTTACTATGATCGCTTATAGATATCACTTCTTTTTTCAGCAATGTATGCACAAAGTGCACTGTGCGCCAAAGTGTAAAAAAAATGGATTAATTCTTTCAGAATGTAGGAAACTTTTATTTATTATTATAGGTAGGTACTTATTGAATTGAATATTGAATCCATATTTGTGTATATTATTCAATAGCAAAGTTTCTTAATGTGTTAAATTAGCATATCACTACCTCAAAGAACATGGAAATTTTAATCCCAAGTTTTAGAAAAAACGCTATTCATCACACTGTGCAATATTCAATTTAGCTACTTCAAGCAGCATTAACACCCTCATACTCACGAGAGCACTAAACAAGATCAACACAGATAACCTGCTAAAACTGAAGCATTCACCCAGAGTAGAAGCAGTAACGTGTCCAGCTGTGAACAGTTTTGCTTCTGGTTGCCTTAACGTCGATTAAATGCAGTGATCAAACATTGCGGTCGTAAATTAGATTAATAGGCACATAAGCCTCCAAAATATTTAATCAGAACTGTTTCTAAGAAACCAATAGTTTCTCGTAGATAAGTAATGAATTGACTGAAGAGTTCCGTCGCTCATTCATTTATTATGCACATGTAGCTGGGTTAAATTTATTTTAAGTCGATAAATACATAACACTTATTTTAGATGCATGCAAACATTTGTGTGTTTTTAGCTATGGATAAGTTCCTTTTTAGATTAGGTGCAACAATTACTGACGTTTGTGGTTAAATATTTACTGAAATATATAAAACCAAATAATTATGTAAATATTATTTTTTACAGGCCTATGAACTCTCCACACTTACTGGTACGCAAGTTATGCTATTGGTAGCTTCAGAGACTGGACACGTTTATACCTTTGCAACACGCAAACTTCAGCCTATGATAACGTCCGAAGCGGGTAAACAACTTATTCAAACCTGCCTTAATTCGCCCGATCCACCTAGTGTGGGAGGAGGCGATCAGCGTATGTCGGCGACTGGCTTCGAAGAAACTGAACTTAGCTATAATATTGCTGATGAGGATTCAAAAGTAAGACAATTAATTTATGGTCATCATGGTCACCCTCATCTCGGTCATCCCCAACCGCCTGCATCACATTATGGACTAGAGCAAAGCATAATGCAATCACCCTATAGTGGTGGTCAACCATCTCCATTATCACATGCGCAAGCGTATGCCACACATGGGCACACACATCACTCACATGTTACTCATGTGCCTCATTCAACGCATTCACATATGTCGCATACGCATGCGCAGCGATAAAAAGGGAGCGGGAGTGTCTTCTTGCCAGCCCGCCCCCTAATATTTGCGTTGTAGTTCACATCACATTTATAGAAAATTGTTTTAGGTGTAAATATACATGCTTAGATATGTATGAATATAAATACATAATTGAATATACATACATACAGATGTATATACGTAGTTAATTTAGTAAGACAGCATTCCAACTAACGTATCCACGCCGTACTAATAAGGCCGGAACTTTGTTAAAGCTTTCTAAAGTTATTATCAAACGTAACGAAAACGATCGATGATCTCGCCTTAATACGTAGTAATTTTATTTGATAAACAACAATATTAATGCTCAATAGATAAATATTTCATATTGAACTAGTCATTTATGATGAAATAATCATAAATATTGAAAACAAAACTGAGAACTGCATCGTGCCATATTTTGCTTATATACTAGCAAAAATACATTCAATACACACATAAAAACATATAATTAAAATATACGAGTACATACATAAATACGTACTTACATAAACATATACAAACATACATAGATTTCTATCAGTGTCATAATTGGCCAAATCTGAATTTCCTGAAAGCAATAAAGTGAATTCTCAATTCTCCCAAATTGATAACAGTGCCATCATAATTTTGAAAGCTTTACGTTTTCGCTCACACTTAAAAAATAGTAATGAGATACTTAGGATGTACAAAACAATTGACAAATCGTTTGCTGCAAGAGTCTAATAATTTGTGCAATGGCGCCACGGCGATGACGATGAGCGTGATCAAATTAATAAATATTTTATATATCTATAATAAAGTACTACTTATTATTTAATAGATTCATAGTTTTATTGTTTTTATGTACATTTATGAAATTAGCAACAAAAAACTAAAAACAAAGTTTTTAAAACTTCTTTTTTAACAGTATCAAGCAGTCGATATCATCGATCTGAGTACTGCCTTCTTCTTATTACTCTTTTGCATTTGAAATATAGTACATATGAAGAACTAATTTTTAACATAAATTAATATAATTTTGCTTTTGAAAATCATAAAGATAATTCATATTTATTTTTAAAATTTTGGTCTTCCAATAGCACAATTTGGAATATAGGCATTTTCAGAAATCGTTAAATTGTAACCTTTTTGATCATTTTATTAAAATCATTCAATAACGTTTTTTAGTTTGCAGAATTTTATTAATTTCTTAACATGTACTAAAGATAAGTTTTACTTAAAGTCTGAATTAAACTATGACTTCACCAAGTTAAATAAAAAATTTTGCAAAAGTAATTTTTCTGCCCGCGTTTTGAAATATCGGAATTCGTTAAAAGTCAGAAATCTTCTATTAACTAGCATCACTCGAAATATATTCATCGTTGCCATATTTCAATAACAATGGATTTTTCGAGGTAATTTCAAAAAGATTAGACTAGGCCAGTTGATTGGATGTCACAGCGTTTGGCAGCTAATTCAATAGTTGCTGTGGTCCAGTTTTGCATTACTTTAAGTTAGACCGTGTAAAATCAAAGTCGTGTAATATCAGATTTGAGTTTATTTACTTCATGACAACTATCCAATTCATTTATTTACTGTCGCATTATTTTTTTATTATAATAGTACATGGAAATGCCTAGATACTTAAGGATTGTTTAAACTAATTTATCTATTGTACAAATATGCATTGCGAAGACTTTAATTTTTTCTTAATCATAGATTTTTTCTTTTTGATTTTAAGCATGTGTCGTTAGGTAATTCATTTTATAAATAAATTATTATAATTTTAAGTTAATATTGATTCATTAAAACATAAATATATATTTTCTGTCAAACAGAAATTAAAAATATTATATAGAACACAAAAAATGACAAATACTCAACAAATTGCACCCTTTTAAATACAAAATCTTTATGGCATATATACGCAATATTTTTGTTTTTTTTTTCTTTTCACATAATGCTATATAATTCAATTTGTAATATACAGAATGGTTAATCAATTAAGTGAATTTACAAAATATCAGTTTAGTTCTTGATCTTCTTATCTGGACTCCATCATAATACTACTACGTAATTCTGGTCAGGCGAGTTTTTCGAGCACTCGTACAGTTTCATAATAAAGAGCAATCATTCACCTTTCGAATCGTTTTTAGTTTGTACCAATCCAATTTCTTTACATGTCGAAAATGGTCAATAAAATTCAGATCTGGGCGGTTTCCTAGTCAGAAAGATACAATACCCGGCTTTTGGTTATGGTTTCATTGAGTACTAGCTGAATTAGGGCCCTGCTCGGTGTTAGTAAAGTTTCGGTAATATGAAAATTACAACAAAAAAAAAGAGCGGCAACCTCCAATCGAAATCTAATTATTGCAGTTATTATTCATATAGTTTACATGTTTAGTTCCACTCCCGCTTGTCCAATAGTGTCGACATTATTTTCAGTTAATAGCATCAGCATCCCATTTCAATATGCAAACCTTCATCACCATTTTTGCTATGGCTCCCCAACAATCCGTCAACGTTCCGCCTATCTGTGCCAACCAACGTCATTGTACTAGATTTCAGTGCTGGACTGTAAATGGTTCTGAAGATATTTCCAGAAAAGCATTAAAATTGTATGGCAACTGCCACACCTACTTATACAAACCTCTTCATATAAACATAACAACTTTGCCTGGGAATACACGGATATGCGTTCGTGATTTGGTTGAGACGTATAAGGGACAGAGACAGACAGTTCGAATTTTATATAATAGTATATATGGGGCAATCCAAATAGCATACTTCATATACCGTAAAAAATAAACATTAAATTATCACATCCGATTTGGAGTACCTACTCGTGCATGTGAACATTCGCGGCTTTTGTTCGACTCAACAATTGGATCGTAAGTGTTCGAAAATTTTCTGTTTCAATACACAACTTGTACATATGTATGTAATTCATTCAAGTGCAAGGTTACTTTCATGTACACTTCAATCTTTAATTCAGTTCTCGTTTTCCTACACGCGTTTTCAGGTTGTATATCATAGAAAGACAAGCTTATATCTGTGTGGAAATAAACAAATTCAGATTTTATAAACAGAATTTAAGAAAAATATTTAGATATTTGTTGAATTATTCCTGCCGCGCGCTTTAAGCTTCCGCTTTCCGCTATCTCGAGTGGGCCATCCCACTATTGACGCTTGCTTAAAGGTTAAGCGATGGCGGGATCTACTGGCAAAGTCGAAAAGCAGTTTGTAGTTTCGTTTTAACGCGGCAACTGAGTTAGTAAGTAATGACGTCATTACGTACTCAACATTAGCGCAAAGTTCATAAATCGATCAGTTCGTCAAAGCATTTGGTTCATCGCTATTAAACGCTACTCAAGCTTGAGCTAATGCAAATTGTCTGGAAGGAAAGTGTAGGGTGAGGAAGCAAACGAGCAAACAAAACAGAAGACGCTATATTAGTTTTATTTTCATGAATCTTTGCAAGTTGCTTTGAAGTATAATGTTCATTATTATTTCAATGCCAGCTCCAAAGCGTAGGCAAAATGACGTGTGCCGCAACCGCTAAAGCGATGATAGTAGCAGCAACGGCAGCGGCTGTACCAGCTCAGTTCAGATAGTGGGCGTCCGTTGTGTGTTGTTTGCTAATTGTATTTGTGCTTTTGGAGTGTGTGCGCATGCACACTGATATTGTATCCGCACCCGCACATACTCGGGTATATGTCATCAATGTCTCGGGAATGAGAAAGAAAGAGATCAGCGTTGACCAGTTGAATAGTTGAATGAATGGAAAATTCGAAATTGTGCGAATGAATGAAATTTTTGTGGATTGAATGAATTTCGTTTATCACAATAATTTTGCTACATTGACGAACAAAGAGCAGTAAAGCAGTAAGGTAGGATGGCAACGGTCGTAATCTACTTTAGTTGCTGGTCTTGAGTGAGTATAGTCACCGCCAACTCTCTGCAGCCAAGGTTAATTGTTAGCAGAGCTAATGTGAGCACCAGAGATTGTTTTTAGTGGGTTGGCATCAGTTTTTGTACGTGTTGTTAAATGCTTGAGTGTGTGTATATTTTCGTGTTTTTAGCATCTTTATAGTGTGTTTTGCTTTCTTATGAGGGTGTATAATTTGTTGCTTTTGCGATGTTTTACCATTTTAGGTATTATTCTTTTAATAATTGATATTTGGCCCCCTCTACTGCTACATAGACTAAAGTGAAACTAAAACATTCAACATCAGCTTTATTTTATTTCAAAATGTTTACATTTATATGTGAATATTAATATTTGGAAACAAAACAATTTGTGCATTGTCACAAAGGTCCATGGAAAAGTATATGTGCATAAGTGACATGCGCCGTGCTGTTTGTTACTTCTTTCCAAGTCTCGGTGAAATCAAGTATCTACAAAATTAAAAGCATTTCGCAGTATTGTAAGAGTTCACAAATTTGCCCTGTCCTTATCAGTTTCCTCTTCAGCATGGATGCGAAGTGTGCCTAATTCAGGTAACCAGAATCCGTTTACGTCGCCGCCGACAAGGACCACCACCGTCACTAATATATATCTATGCAGTATGCAGTACAACGCCAACATTTGCATGAACATCGACATCAGCATCGCCATTGGTAACTCGAATCTATGCAGCATTGCTTGCATTTAACAATTTTGTGAATGTGCCTCCGACATTTCAATGATTTTTGTTAATTTCAAGAGCTCTTCATAGCCAGTAACGACCAATGGCCACGTGTGGTTTGCTGCGTATCAGGCACACACCAAAACATTTAAAGCAGCGGCGCATATGTGTCGTACTTTGACTGCGATTGAACCGCCACCGAACCTCTGAACGCCTCCAGCCGCCAACAACGAAGACTCGTAATGCATTTGCTCAAAATCGACAAGAATCTTGCGAAACATTCCAAATGGTATTCTTTGTGCGCTTGAGTATTTTATTTATTTGTTGTTTGTTTTTCTTTTTGTTTGGCATAACGACTGCAGAGAGACGAGAAGTTTGGTTCAGCATTTTAACGTTCCCCAACGACAATGTCCTCTTAATTTCTATAGTCTGGTCTGTGATGCTTTTCTTTCCCAGCTGTGTCGATATTATCGACCAAGTCTTTTTATTTCAACTGATTGTAGCTGCAGCTTCTGGAATTCGGCATTTTTAAAGTATAATTTTTTTGTGGCGGCGGTTTAGGTAACAAGATGCTGGTAACAGTACGTATGTCGTTCCTCCTGCGCACTCTGTAAAGGTTAAGAAATGACAATTTGTGAGTTTTTTCTTGCATTGTGAATTGACTAACGAGCACTTAGAGAACTTAAATAGTGTATTAAATGAATATGTACTATATGTAGTATTTGTATGTTGGTGCGTTTAATGCAAAGTTTTCATAAAATTATACACTGCAAAAATTATAATTTGTATTCGTATCTCAAAATATGTTACATGGACGCAAGATATGCTATCTACAACGTCATTACAGACCAAATAAATTAGAACAGCAGAAAAATTAAAATATGCTTATAAGCCTCATTCCTCTTATTTATCCGTGTTTAGGCCGAATGTGGCTAAAATTTAGTTTTTGCTAAGTTATTGAAAATGTCAGCAATACTCTTAATAATGTGGTAAAAAATACTTGCGAAATTTCAGCCAAAATGTATAGGAATTATTTGTTAAACCTCAATTTCCCAAGCGGTGTTCTAGATAGCCTTCACCAAAACAGGTACATTATTATCGCCGTAAAAATTGTGTTCCAATTTACAAAAGATTAACATTGAAGGGGAGTGGGGCTAAGAGAGTATAGTAAGATATTTTTGACTCTTGTGGCCAAAAATATTGATAGATATCAATCATTATATTGCTGAGCTATAGCCGGAAAAGTAAAAAAAAAACTTTTCTACTATCTTAGCCCCACTAGTGAACATTGAAAATGAAAGAAAAAACTACTATTTTAGCCCCACACTCACATTTTTCACAACTTTCATTTTTTTTCCTCACGGATGATGTACGAAACACAGCGTTAATATCGTCTTTTATAAGCACACTGACGCTCAACATAAATCGCTTCGTCGCGTCTACAAATGGCCGCGCAGAGCTCAAATTATAACTGTCAAAAAAAAAAAAAAACTTATGTGTCTGCAGGCACTCATAGTAGAAGTGAAACTTTGTTGTGTATTTCAAAATTATTAGAAAACATTTATAACAAATTCTGTTGAAGTTTTTGCAGTCCTCTTCTCTCTATTTTGTTGTTGCTTTTCTTCTGTTGATACTCTCTACACTTAACGGCACAAACACGACGTAGTATACATCGTATTATACAATAGGGGAAAATTCCGCTATATGCAATCAAGCAGAGGCATTTAGGTTGGCTCCCTCACTAAAGCATATGAGATAAAACTGCGAGAAGTAGACTTTCTGGTTGATTATATTTAGCCGAATAATAACTACATAACTTCGTATGAGTGCAACAACAATGTCATTTCCGTTGCAAAATTTTCGATTTACCCTCGCCTTCAAAAAGCGTTTAGCCGTACGAGCCAATTACTATCTTAGCCCCACTCTCCCCTACTCTACACTACAAAAATGGGTGGCTTATTGCAAGAGTGGCTAAAATGCCAAATTTTTTTAAATGATATTTTATGATCGGATCGGCGATGAAATATCCTTCTCGAGAGAATATACCCTCAACATGGATGAAGATGGTCGCCGTAGTTTAGTGATTAGTGGACCCAGGATGCCCGATTTTGATGTTCGGTAGGTCAAAAATCAGAAAAAGAAAGGAAACAAATTTCTATACGGCACCAACCTCAAAAAGTAAAAATTTGCCGTTCGAATTCGACATAAACTGCAGTTCCCTTCCATCTCTGTAAAATATAACTCACACAACGTGAATAAATGTGAAAAACTCGGTTTAGGCCCTCCATGGAGTGTTTTACCAAAAAAGAAGAAGAAGTATGAATATAACTAACCATTGCGTCGACATTTATTTTAGCATACCTCCCATATGCTTTTAGTTATTATTAAGTCGAAATTGGTTTATAAACAAATAGGTTTATAAAAGGCAAGAGAATATGGAAATCAAAAAACTGAATCCCTGTTTTGATGTCGTCCGCAGAAACTTTCCAAGCGAGTAGGGTTGTTAATGTTGCTTGTGTTAGTGTTCCCATCATTACATTAAACGAACAAAAAGATGCAAGAGCTTTGTGGCTTTTCGCGTTTAACTGCAAAACGCACTTAGAGTTAACGCATTTAACCGAATTAAACTGTATACATTGTTCTTTTTTAATAAAATCGGTATCTTAGAAGAATGCTCGGCTCCAAGTACAGCCGTGAAGCCGCCTGATAACATTTGGCGCGACACTGAAAAAGCGGTTTTAAAAATCAAACAAACAGCCTTAGATATCCTGTAGCTTCAGCAAAGGCTGCATTATTATTATTTTTTTTTTACAGCCAAGGATTTTACAAAGGTTTTTGTCTTTTTTATAAAGTTTTTAGAATACTCAAGCAAGCATATTCTCACATTGTAATATCATAAAAATATATGACTAAAATATATTACCTTATGTCACTATTATTATTTTGGCTGTGATTGTTGTTTATAAGAATACTACATAGTTTGATTATATATAGGTATATTATATGTGTATACCGATGTGTACCTAAAAGAAATACATTGATGTTCCCTCTTATGTAAAGCTATGAACTTGATATAATCCGATTCTTCCTTACCATTAAAAATTGCTTTTGCTGTTGTTAAAGTTGATGGCGCCGATTGAGCAATTCATTTTTGCTCTGGCTGCAATTATTTACGAATTAACATCTATTATACTCGTGCGTACTAGGAACGTTCCGAATATTCACATTAAATTTCGTCTTTATGAAGATCATATGTTAATATGTAATTTTTGTATCTGGTGGGGAGAGGATTATAGGGCGGATGCACGAATAGCCACAATTTTGAAACCAGCACACTTGGTACCACGCCCTCCACCCGTTTAAAGCAAACAGAATGCGAGAATGTGAGAGTGTGTGTAGGGTATTTAAAATTACTTAAGTAAATTTTTGAGTACCTATAAAATGAAAACGTAAAATTTCGATACTTGTGAATGAGTAGTTTATTTTTTATATCCCGCACATCCCTAATTAAATTGAACGTCATAAATTGGAGTGTTTATTAAAATAGTATCTATATTGTTTCACTTTTGAGTGCAAGATATACTCCAAAATGTTAAAATGCATTCTTTGTATAAAGTAAATTAAAAGTTACTTTGCTGTGAATTTCACACCAGCAATAAATGCTCCGAAGTATATATATTGCATATTAAATTAATTCTTTAATTCACGTACATATAATGGTTTAATGACAACCACTTTTTTGGCTAAGCGGATGCTTTAGTATTCAAAGCCCTACTGCCTGCTTGACTGCCTGTTTGCTTCTATTTGGTTTGGCACGCGTGGCTTGTAAGCCATTTTACCATTCCATCTAACCGCAGGTTTTCTTGTTTTTTCTTGTTGTTTTGACTTATGCATCGTTGACTCCTGACGTGCTTTTCCGTTTGTTATTGTTTTACTTGATGCAAGTCAACCAATTCATACGCAACAAAACACCAAAAATTTGCAGATTTTGTTGTGAAAAGTTAAAAACATAAGACAATAATGAGAATCGTCACCGTAGCTTTGACGAGTCGAGCAAACAACCAAAAACAGCAAAAACGAAAAGAATGGGGTTGAGTCGACCGCCGGGTTTGCTGTAGAAGTGTATTTTGGAATACCAAATAGTGGTTGGATTCCTTTTCAAAACTGGCTGCTTATTTTTGTTTTTTGGTAGCTCACGTGCCGCAATATTTAATCGTTTATAGATCGGAGGAATCGAGCTTGATTCGAAAATGTAAACAACGGCAAACCGAGCTTAGTTCGCGCATGTGTGCGCGAGTGCACCTCATTTTATTGCATATATGGTGTATTCGTTTACACAGACACACATCACACATGTGGATACATACATATGCATTCGTGTGTGTATTTGAGTTTTTACTTGCATTGTGTCGATGTTCGCCGCTAGTTCGACTTTTTTGGTGTTGCAACTCGAGCTCATTTACTGTTGTTATCGTTGTTGTTTTTGTATCGTATATATCGTTACTGAACGACCACGACCTCACTATGTGTGACAGCTGTAGTAGCAACGACAACAACGGCAACAAAAATCAACAACGATGACTTCCCATTTGAAACGTGCGTCTTTCTCTTTATATACTTCACCTCGATGGGCATATCGGACCATATGGTGCTTCTAATCAAATTTCAAGACGAATCCATCATATTGGCAGCTGTGAACTGGCGAAATGTTATTATTTTTGTCGAAATCAAACTGAAAGTGGAAACGCAATTGATTTGCGTAGCTTCCAAGCGTAGTTATAGCTTCCTCACTTCACATGTGCCGCCCTTATTTGGAAGCTTGCGCTGCAGTCACTTGTGTTAAAAAGCCAGTCTCACCGTTGCAGCTTTAGCAGCAGAGAAAACAATCGTACAGAGCTAGTTGCTAGCACAATCGCAATCATCGTTAACAAGCGCCAGAGTTGGGTCGCCAATCTGGCTGACGACTTCTGACGAAAGTAATTATGCAGACAGACTAACGATAGCGTCATCATTTGACTACAATATTATGATTCCACTCTGTGGTTGTATATTTCACTCTTGAAAGATTAAATACATACTCAGTTTTGCCAACTTATGTTTGAAAAACTTTTCAAATAATATTTGTATAAGATTTTTGAACATTGTTTTTATTGTTTTATTATAAATCGTGCACAAAATAATCACTCAAAGAAAATTTAGGATGATCAGGTATAAATCATAATCTTCAATTCACAAAAAAAAACGTTACGATGTGATGTAGAAAAATTATTCGATTAGTTTAAACTTTGTTATTAAAAAGTTAAGCACTGTTTCCTGAAGGAGCTGAAGGTACCTCTTTCGAAAAGGTAGCTCTGATAAAATGTTTCATGTTTAAAGGAAAATGACGATTATTACAGTTTACCGCCAAACCATTAGAGACACCACAAATTTTCTTTAATTTTGTTCACAAATGCAGAGCTTTTTAGCAGTTTTAGAAAGATTTTGCCAAAATTTTTTTCGGAAACTGTTTTCTGGTGACAATTTGGGACCGATTTGTCAAGTAAGAATAAAAAAATCCTTAGTTATATATATACTTATCCTTACTGCGAAAATTTAGTTAACTTTTTTTAAAAATCCAAGAATTCATTTTTGAATAAAACAAGTTTTCGCTTTAACTTCCAAATTTTTTTTTTTTTTTGCACCATAAGTGCATAGATGTTTCTACATAATTGCATTTTCAGCTCACTGCATATGTATGCCTCTAAGGATCTGGGTAGCCGTAAAGACGCGACTCAAAAAACGTAATTTCTCCCTTATTTTATTCGTACCATTTCCATATTTTCACAATGTGTTATTGGCGCAAAAACCTTTGTCATTGTAGTATGTTATCTTTATAGAATTAAAACCAACAAAGTTTCCAAACAATAACACCTTCTGGAAGAGCAGGGTCATGGTAAGAAAAAAATAAAGGAAACTGCATTTTTTGAGTCTCCTTTTGTAGAGCTACTGAAGTCAACTGACAGATATAGAATATTCGGAAAATATTTATGCACTTATGGTAAAAGCAATAAAAAATCAAAGATGGTCAAGGTCAAAACTTATTTGTACTATAATACTTCCAAAGACATAGGTTTGGTTTTTGGTACAAAGAAGAGGGATAAGGCTTGTGACTAGAAATTAGTTCCCGAAAAAAAAGTTTGGATAAATCTTTTTAAAACTGTTAAAACTCAATGCATTTACAAAAAAAAATTAGAGGAAGTTTGAGGTGTTTCTAATAGTTTGGCGGTATACTATATGTCTTTCGTTGGAATCAAATTAACAAAAAGGAAAATGGTAAACAACATAACTGTTTTAGAAAATATATAGTTTCAAATGTGATCTTCGATGCGACCATCAGGTCGCCTAATATTTGACCATAATTTCTTAAATATTTGAGTTTAAAATTGTCAAACTTACTTCTACACCACTGTGTTATGGTATTTAGCGAATTGCATCACACTTAAAACAAAGAACCAACCTTAACTTTATTGTGTGATAATAATTTATTTTATTTATATGAAGTCAACAGACATCAATATTTTCATAATGGTTTTCTCTTGAAGCGGAACGATATTATTTAAAATTAATCGAAATCATTTGTAACATTATAAGGAAATGTAAACAGCCTCAATACTACTATTTATCTGAATTTACCTCAATGGCTGAACAGAATCGACTAAAATTTTAACCCATTAGTTCTATGGTATCTGAGTATAAAATAGTATATATGAAGAAGGTATTGGTTGGTTGGTCGTGGCATTCCCATACCATCAAAATACTAAATACTGCATATCTTGGAGACTTTCAGTTCATCTTTTTAATTGGGGTCGTTAGATAACTTTTGCGTGAAATTCATGATTACTTAGGACTTCTACAACTAACATAAACAAGTTTCATGACGCCGGATATCCTTGTTGGTCTTTATTAAAGGTTGAACAATTATATTTCTGAAGCTGTAGACAAAAATCGGTCAACACTTTTTCTTCAATTTTTAGATTTTTATATTCATTTATATTTTGCAAACATATTTGGAAAGCAATATTTCCAGCTATTAATGAACTATTGTAAAGTAAAGTGGGGTACCTTTAACACCAGGGCACATTTTACTTTGCCATTTTCAGTGTGACCACGCCCTAAAAGCCAAAAAGTTAAAATGTAGAAAAAAGCTTAATTTGATTTAAAGAACCGTGAACTTTGAAGGTTCTATTTTAACTCTTCTTGGATTAATACGTGTTTTTGTAAATTTGCTAACGCTGATGTAATTTCCGACAACTAGTATGTAAGCGTTTTGAGAATTAATTGTAATGGTTTTTTAAAAATGAGTAACAAGATTTGTTAGCACTTTAATGTTAACAAAATAAAAGTGCGTTTTGTGAAAATAAAACAAGATAAATTGAAAAAGAAGAAAAAAATCATCAAGAGCATTTAGGGTACATTTGATTTTTACCAAAAGGGCACATCTAACAAATATCCCTCATATTGCAGATTTACGTATTTACAATAAAATTGTTATGTTTAAAGATAATGGTACGTAGCTACATAAAGAACACAAATCGAAGGGAAATTAGTGAAACGAAAGTGAAGAGAGCTATTTCAGATATTACAACATGAAACGGCGACATCAGCCTCCGAAAATTATGGGGTAAAGAGGACAACATTTAGGGTCTTTCAGGAGTCGTACCCCTTTTTCAACCCAACCCATGTTTTTCCTGTAGTATGATATTGTTAATCGACATCCTTGCGCGAAATTTCTGTATTGTACCGTAAATGGTTCTAGATATATACCCAAAAGAGCATATAGTTTGTATGGGAAGTGCCACAACTACTTGTAATTTGAACTCAGACTATGCCTATCTTACGACCAGAGATATAATGCATCATTATGAAATTGTAAATGAAAATTTTGCTAAATGAAAAGCAAATACTCGTAATAATAATAATATAATAATAGAACAGAAAAATAAAAAAATAGTAATAAAATAATAATGCATCATTGTACAAATTTGTGTCAATCTCTGCTAAGGTTTCAGTGTTATTTCGAGATATATAAAAATATTTCAATTTTTATACATATGACAAATTTATTAACCTTTGTTGTGAGTAAAAAGTATTTCGTTACCTTAATTTCCTAAAGCCCTAGCATCAAATGGATTATGATAAAACGTGCGCGATCAACTGCTACACAGACATGAGTCATATAGCAAAAAAACTTTTTGCTATATGACTTTTTTCACATAAAGAAATTTTTAGTATGGGGATCGAACACATACCTATGTATATGTATAACATAACCAGAGACTTAGCGACACAAAGAAAGATTCAATTTAAAAGATAGAAATAATTTTGATTTTTTAATTCGCTCATGGAAATAAAGGAATCCCTCGGGTTACTTCATCTTCATTAAAATCGTCTCGATATAAGTCGTAAAAAAACAAAATTCCTCTTCCATCGTCGTCAAATTATTCGATTAATGCCATTGTATTGTCTGCCATTTTTCGAATCACTTTGGTTTTCGATTTACGTCATGGAAAACGTATTTTTCAGCAGATTTCCCCAATTATCTCGTTTCGACTTACGTCATTTCGATTTGAGTTGCCGAATTTCCGAACGAATCTCGACGTAAATTGAAAGATTTCTGACCACCTACAAAATGAAAATACAACCCTTGAATGTGCATTATTGCATCCATGAACTTTTATATAAACTCGCGCTCAACAAACAAAAAAATTTTTTCGTTGATTCTCCTTTACTACTGTTTACTGTTATTTTTCGAGTTTGTTTGTTAACTTTCTGACTGCGTAACTCAATTTCTGATTTACATATGAGTTTTATATCGATGAGTACAGTTCGGTCTAAAAATATAGTGAATATTAAAAAATAAGTTAGAAAATCTTTCAATATCGAAAAAAGTGAGTTGTCACGAATCTTCAGTAAGAAGATTCTCCAAGAATAAGACGTCCAAGAAAAACAAATGGACATGAGGACAGAGGTATAGTGGGTATAAGTTTAAAAAATCTAAAAAAAAAACTTCACCAGAAATCTCGTCAGAGTTGAGAGAGATGCATAAAGTAAAAAAAGTTGAGAAAATAAAATAAACGAAAATGATCTGGATGCACGAAGAGCTGCGAAAAAGCCACTGTTAACAGCAAAGATGCGTTTAAATCGTTTAAACTGATGCAGGGAAAAGAGAAATTGGTCGCCTAATGATTGGGCTCAAGTCATATTCTCTGACGAAAGTAAAATAAATCTTGTTGTTGCAGATTCAGGAGTCATGGTGCGCCACAGGCCCAACGACAGATACAGTGATGAATGCACCCAAAGTACTGTAAAGCACAGACCGCACATTATGGTTTGAGGTGCAATTACCAGCTGTGATGTTGGAGGAATTATTCTTCTGGAAGGTTCTGTGAGCTCTTCAGTCTACATAGACATAATAAACCTTCTTTGGATATATTCTTCGAGCGCAAATCCAAAGTAATATTTCAAGACGATTCTGCACCATGTCATCATTCAAATCGGCAATTACACCTTTTGAGTGAACATTTTTTCATAGGTAGTGGAATATATAAAAGTTTTGGGGATACAGTCGTTACCATGGCCCGGAAACAGCCCAGACACAAATCCAGTTGAAAATGTTTGGCCAATTATTAATCGGAAAATTCGTCAAAATAAGCCCCTAAAAAAATCTTTATGATACCAAGTCTTCTCGGGTAGGAAGTGCCACCAAGGCGAAAGGGGGCATACTCGTTACTAAAAGCCTTTCTTTTGTTTACAAAATTTACAAATATCGTTATTTATACATAAGCAACATGTAACATATTAAAAAGCATAATTTTCACTCATTAAAAATTTTTTTTTATTATCAAATTTGTGAATTTGACTTTAACATATAAGCTTTTTGGTAGCGTATATTGTTCTTGAATGGAATACATGCTTTAAGTACAGTAATTTTTTGTTCAAACTTTTTAAAAACCTAACGAAATATTTTTAATAACATAATTTTAATAAACTTAAACAAAAAAAAAAAAGAAATTGATTTAATAATAAATAAAAGAATAAGAATATTTTATCAAACCTAAAAATCGGCTTATTTTTTTATTTGAGCGCGAGTGTAACGGATGTCCTCCAGCAAATGCCTCGTATACCATTTAATTCCCATTTCAGTTATTTTCCACTTTTCTATTTTCAGTAAAATTTTTCGAAGATTTCCACGTTTAAATTTCTGGATTGCCTCTTACATATATTTGATAGATCTAATAAACTTGGGCATTTTAGAAATGTAGCCCGAAGAGGTACGAATACATATTTTTGTATGCTTCAAAAAACTCTATGAACTGTATGAATTCGCCTCCATTACGTAACGGTTGTTCGTAACACCCGAAATTAGAGTATAAATTTCGATTAGGCTGAAATTTTGCACTAGCTTTACTGGTTCAATGACGTAACTTTTCCGCACTATTATACTCCGATACTCAGAAAAAAATTTCGGCCCAGTCTTGTGTAAATACCTGATCAGCGTACATAGTTGAGTTGATTTAGCTATGCCCGTCTGTCCGTGACCGAAATAACTCAAACAAAACTTGATCAATCTCAACTACAGACATTTTTTCAAAATAAATTCAGTTCGTAAATTTCGGACCCACGAAATAACTCCTAATCGAAAAAATTAAATAACTCCCAAAAATCTTCATACAAAAAAAAATTAGGAGATATTTCATTTTTTATTGGGAGTTACATTGAAACAGGTGCTAATTTCAAAAAGTGATATTGAAAAAAATGCGAATTGCTTTAGTTAATTTTTAAAATAGGCTATACATAAAACCACTATTGTAAAAAATGTCAACTTCCCTTTCTTGCTACCCCTGACTTCTATACAAGACAAATTTTGAAAGGGTAATATCAAAGGAAATATGATACGAATACAATAAAACTCGGCTTATAAATAAAGTATTTCATGCAAAACCATTTTAATTTTTCCAAGTTTTGGGAATTCATCAATAATGACAAATTCCCATGCTTGGTATACGAATTACATATGTATGCATATTATTGTCATACAAAATATATAGTAGAAGCGAGAGAAAAAGATAACAGATTTCTTAAATACATAATACTAATGTTGAAATGCATTTCGATTCAAACCTGAATTAAAACAGTTTATTTTGAATGATGTTGTTATCAATGTATTGTATGCATATATGTATGTAATGTAAATTTAAATGAGTTCAGTTTTAATTGACAGACATTTTTTTAATAAATCTTTTCTTTTGTTTTTTCAGTAATTTTTAATAGGCTGAAATTATGGTTAAACGAATCCCTTATACCTTAAATTTTTACCTTTTCGCAAATGTGAACACATTTGGTCTTAATTAGTTTACGTTATCGCGAGCGCATTGTAATTGAAACATTTATATGGATATTAATTTCCAATCAAAAATATATTAAGGTGGACCGTCAAATTTTTTATCTTATTTTTTAATATTGAATAGCACTAGAACGTTGCATTGAATTCTTGTTCATTTGTAGAATGTTTTCCTTCTGGGGAATAATCATTGGAATGCTTTCAAAATGTTTGATTGTAATTCCAGCAAGCTTCGACAGAAATTTGTTTAAACACAGCTTCCATTTAGATAATTTATGGCGACAGGGAAAGTTTTTGGAATTAAGGATATGGAACATTTTTTTATTATCTCTCATTGTTTGCGAACAGTGGTCCATCAAAGTGTCGGAGCAAGCGCCAAACAAGTTTGTTGGATAAGGACTTTAAGGAAAAAATATAAAAAATTTGAACCCGAGAATAACATTTTTCAAGGGGGTATTTTGATGTTCTAGGATCCTCCATATTTTTTGATAAGCAAACTTTTCCCCAAACACTTTGTAATACTTTTATCTTTCATTTAGTCTGTAGACAATATTGTTCTAAGCTGTACTTAAAAAACTTCCGAAATTTTGGGTATGGAGCTTAGATGGACGATTCTTGTGTTCACAAAAAATGAGCTTCTTTTTCTGCCAAACTTCTATAGACACGAACAACGATAAGACATAAATTAAGAATGTCCTGCTACAGTCTTAATAGAGCCATTTTCATGATTTCATGTACCGTTATCTCGAAAACCTGACGTGATCGAGCAAAATGTTCTTCAGATTCGACCTCAGCGACTCCAAGTTACTTAAAACCATATGTCAACGCCGATTTTTTCTTAAATTGAACTGCAAATATATCAGAAAGAATATGGCATTGAAAAACTAATAGCACCATTGAAATTAACGTCAACGAGTTATAAAGTCATACTGTTTGTTAATTAAATTTGGTAAAACTGGAGTTAGGAGTTCTTGAAAATAACCCTTTTGGCGATTGTTCTAAAACTACTGTGTGTAATAAAAGCTAAGCAAACAAAAAATTTACTAAAAGAGTTGATACGGAGGAGAAAAGAAAATTTGAAAAGCTTCGACCAACTCAGAAAGCCCGCTTAGTACCAGTGACATAACAGTTATGAAAAAATTTATGAAGTTCGAAAAATTATATTTATTTTCAGACGTTTTATTTTATAAAGCAATAACAATTATTATTTGGAAGCAAGTATTTATAATTAAAAATCACCACCACTACAAACTGATTGGAATAGTAAAAAGTGTTGATAAAAATATGGTTTTATTTAGGTTAGGTTAGGTTGAAGTGGCTATCGAAGGACACTCCTAGGCCTGAACGGCACATTATGATACCACATAGTTGGACCTACAGTTTAACGCCGATTCCGAACGGCGGTGTGTCAATTTTTTATCAGCTCGGTGGTTTTGCCAATACCAACCAATGTGTGTACTTGTACACTTTCTTATATATATATAAGGAGGTTATGAGAATTAACCACCAGACGAAGACGGGAATCGAACTCGAACCTCCGAATGAAAGTCTAATGAGCTACCCACTAGACTATCGATGAATAAAAATTATTAAGGAATAATATTAATTAATTGATTTTTATTTTTATTCTCTAACATTTAAAATTAAAACTGATTTTTATTTTTATTCCTCGAATATAAGCATTATCGAAAATGAAAATTCATAAAAATTACAGTTTTCAAATCATGACATATTTCAAAAGAGCTCACCAAAAACTATTCAAAACAACCTAAAACATCTACATATCTACTACCACTTTTACCTATGATTTTTAAATGTAAAATTTTAAAATAATAATTTTTTTGTCCCTACTTAACACTCTAGGTTAAGATGTAGTAATCATTAAACAGACTTATTGTTAATAGAGTAACTAGGCGTATCAGAAACATATCCGCCGTCCAAAACAAAGTTTGAGTACGTTTTGTTTTATGATTCCGATTTACAGTAGATTTATAAATTTGTACAGTTTATAAAAATAATTGTAAACTACATGCGTGTATATATGAAAAATAATTTTATATTTAACAACATTGATGCAATTTAGAATACACTTAACAAAACCATACACACACTCGTTGAATGACGATCAAGTATTTATTTCCCACGTCTCATTAAAATGTCAGAAACAATCGTTTGAAGAAATTCTTTTTCATTTAAAATAACGTTTCATGATGGTTTTTTTTTTGCTTTCTATCCACATTTCATCATCACATAACAGACATGTTGTCTTGTGACAACTTTTTGTTGATAACTTCGTATGATTGTTGTTGTTTGCAATAAGAGGCAACTGGCTTCCAACAGTGAGCCGAACAGTCGATTAAACAGTTCGAATATTTCGATATAAATTCTTAAGGCAATCTTGCTTTCCAATGCTTTAGTTTTTCTAAATAGTAGGTACTTTATCATTGCTTTTTGCACTTTTTTGTAGTGTTCGATGAAAGCAAGTTGTGATACTAATGCGCTTAAAGGGTATAGTGAATGTATAGATATTATCATAGTTTTGATCAGAAATTGGTAATGCTTATGAGGGTTGAGTTTATGGCTCTACGATGATTTCATATATTTTTTTCCACCTCTGCAAGAAGTTCAACACCAACGTATCGGTAAATTAAATACGAAGTTAAAGATCCTTTGAGGAACAACTTCTACTGAACCTTCAAAGTTCAACTTCATCGAGAATTCATTCCCCTATTTCAAAGTTCTGAGGGGTTGGAGTTCAAAAAATTCATAAGCAAATTATTTTTAAATGATATAATATATTAGAGAGATGCTGACATGGAAAGTTTAGTTAGACTAATTTAGCTTTAAAAGTTGAGATGTGAAAAGTGTAGGTTAGACTACTTTATTTCTTCAAATCTAAATTGTCAATCGTCTATCGTGGGAAATTAATTTGATGTTACAACTTCGAGAATGGAACACCTTTCGTTTTTAACTTAAAATTAGGGGGTTTGGTTGACACCACCCAATGATATGGAAGATTTAAACGGTAAGAATATTTCCGTTGACTATTTTTCAGCATCTTACTGTGCTGTAATGCAGTGGACTGTTTCTTTATCATCAACTAGAGTCCTGTTCACATGATTTTACTTATGCATTTCTGTCACGAAATTTTCCAGTTTTTTTCTTATCGCATTTTTCAAGAATTTATTCGGTCAGATAATGTAATTCGTGTTTCGAAATGAAACGCATTCCCAGAGATATTTCCCATATCTACGGAATCTTTATGTGAGTATGTGTGTGCGTGTGTGTGTATGCTTGCTTGTGTATGGATGCAGCAGTAGTATAACACATTAAATCAGCAAACGCCTTGTAGATTTTTTTGTTTTTCATGATTTATTCCTGCAGTGTCTTTTTCTGCATTGACTGACGTCCTATTACCGCTATTCTTCTTTCTTTTATTTTCTTTTTTCGATATGAGCTTCATTAAGTTTGATGCTTCTTATTTTACTTTGGTTTGTTTTTGAATGCTCCAGTCTTCGAACATTAATATGCTGGCGGAGACAAAATACTTGCATTGGTAATTAGTGTCCCTTTTTAAATTTCGCTATATGTATTTATTCTTGAAGTGTATTCTGACGTGGGAGAAGAATGTTCATATTACAAATACAAATATTTTACAAAGTAAATTTTTCTATAAAATGTTTATAATTGGTCTTGTGAACTTTTTCTTGGCTACTTATTTTTAAAATTACTTCTCAATATACAGCACTCGTATGTGGAAAAAGTAAGTTGCCAAAAATAAAAAGAATGCATTAGCACCAAAAATCTTCCTAATAATAGATAGCTTTAAATTTTTTTTTACATCTCAATAAAGCTTCTTTAAATCTTGTTGAAATAGCAATAATATTGTGAACCAAAAAACAATGTTGTTCTGACTTCTTTTTAAATATGTGAAATGAAAATTGTTTAGCGAAAAGGTGACCAAAAATCTAAAAAAAATAAATATGCTGTCATATACTGTCGTATAATCATAATTTCGTATAATTTTGTATGAAAAATGAGAATTTATGACAAATGAGAGGATGTGACACCAAATAAACACCTTGTGAATTGCTCAAATATATCTTTATTTTTTGGCTTAAACCCGCAAGGCCGCCTCAGGGCACCCTTTCGTTTTTGTCACCTAACGTCAAAACTCAAAAACTAATCAAAAAATGGACTTCATATTCATTTTTTTTCATGAATATTAACTGGAAGCAAAAATTCTGGTCTTTGTTTTATTACTATTTCAACCTTGCGGGTTAGAGGGTTAATATTAATAATAACTGCGTTTTATTCGCCACTTGCTTCTAGTTATGTATAACTAGCAGCGATAATTGTATGGGAAAACAACAACAAAGCGGCAGAGATAAGACGTATAATTATAGCTGTTATGTATACTTAACAAGTTGTTTAACTACATCCAATTCTATTGTGAACTGCTAATATCGTAAAAAGAAGCATGAAAGTTTGCCAAAAAACAGAAAAGGAAAATATTTGAAATGTCTGGCGGTGAAAATAAGTTAAAATCATAGTGAAACATTCTTTTAAAGAGTAAAAACTAAAAGCAATGCCTGCGATTGACCGCAATATTTGAGATCCATTAAAATGTTTCAGCTCTAGCTTCTGGGCAGTTTAATTGTGAATGACATTATAACGAAAAAGAGACTTAACAACTTGGTCGTTTTATTCGCACATGTTAAACTGACTGGCGAATAAAACACAGCTAATATTGAACCTAAAGAAGCGTCAGAACTGCGTTTTCATAATATTATCGCTATTTCAATCGCAACTAAAATTAGTTCATTAAATTACTTTCGGGTAAAAGTAATCGATTCTGGCAAAAAAAATTTTAATTAGTAATTTTAAACCTAAAAAAAAGTGTTTAACATTTTTGAAAAAAAGTTTTGAAGTAAAAATTGCTTTCACTTCGCCGTGCAGATTCGGCATTAAACTGTAGGTCATTTCCATTAGTGTACAAATATTACTCTTACAACATAAACAAATACGAAACGGATGACCTAGGCTGTCATAGGTTAGGTTAGAGTGACAATCTTCTGTTTGAAAGCAAAGTTATATTTTATATTTTGTAATTAGTTTTTCCCGATTTATTCCCAAAAATTATGATCTGCGTGCAAAGACGAGTCCATTATCCATGTCGGAAAAACCTTAAGCACAATATAAGTAGTGGCATCAAAGAAAATTAATTCAAAATTGTCAATCGAAAAAAAGGATTAGCACAAGGTTTTGGAAATAAAACCGAAATAGATCTGAACAGTTTTTACAACCAATTAAAAGAAATGAAATCAACTTCACAGCCGCGCCCTCAAATAATCTCTTAAAAAATTCAATTTAAATTGCATTATTAAATAACCATCAATAAAGGTTATGAAAATCTATCGCTTATAGCTGTTAGTATATGTAGGCAAAATGGATATAATGGGTTTTTTCCGAATGATGAATTGAATTATTAAGGGAAAATTTGATCTCCATCAGTGTCACTTGTTTACTGTCTCGCATAGATGAATTTTCAACAACCAGCTAAAAATACAAAACGAACAAGCTGTATATTTGCATGCATTACAACGGCAACAGTCTTAAACTCCATTTGATTAAGTTGGCCTGCTGTTGAGATTGAATTTATGAACCCATACTTTCCAATAATCTATGGAAAATGTATGATATGTTCGAGTATGTGAATGGTGAGCACATACATACATATATGCATGTATGTATGTATATACATATATGCATATCCTTGTTGCGAAAAATGTGTTGTGCTTGTAATTCTCTTTTTCTGCATTGATATAAGAGAAATCTCTTTGGGATTAATATTTATTGGCTTAACATTAAAATTAATGAGATTGGCATTTGACCCATGGCTTTTTTAATACTGTAAAGCAATTTTATTTGATAGTGTAGTGGAACCCATTTTCTAAGGCAGTGGCGGAATTAGGCCGTGAATGGCTGATTTTATTAAATTGACAAGAGGAGGGGAGGACGTCCACTTAGAAAATAAATAAATTAGCAAAAATGTGTGTGCTAAATTTTTTTTAACACATTCGGAGAATATAACTAATAAAAAATTTTTAAATAATATTTATGTCTGTCGAAGTTGCAAACAAATTCGATATAGGGCATTTGTTAAGAGCCGTTCTGTTGTGAGCACTACTACTTTGTAACCATATACATACAAACAAATTTCGTTGCAACTGTAAAATTTCAGGAGATATTCTTAAAATGGAACTTTTCGAAATTTCTACCTTAACCCTAAACCTCATAATATAAAATGAAACAAATTAGATCAGTTATGGAAAGCACCATATAATACTGAAAATTAAAACTTTCGATATAGCGACATTTTCATTACATTTAATTAGTCCAATTTTATGCTAATCCCATAAATCATAGTTAGTTTTTTGGATATGCCAATCTTAAAATTTTATTTGTTTTAGAAAAAGCTCAAGTAAACATTTTGAGGTATTATACTAATAAAAAAAGGCTGAAAGAGGCCGAAAAAAAATTTTTTTTTCGTTCACTATCTTGAGTACTATCTCACTGTTATTCGAAACATTATAATCGACCAATCTCCAGAAATAGCAGTAATATGGTCCCCGGACACGTCCAAATTAAAGGCAATGATTTCGCCGACAAGAACGTCAAACGTGGTTCAATAGCTCCGGTGTTAACAACACCTAACTTCAATACAAAATACATAACCAAATTTCTTAAAAAAATTCACTAAAAAGCACCAAAAGCACATTTAGTTTAAATCTTCTACATGGGACCGTACTAAAAATACTTCAAAACTACCCCTAAGCCATTTTCTAAAAATCAATCACATACCTCTACTATCCAGGTTAGGCCTGGCTATATTCGAAAGAATTCTCCTAGATCCTACAAAGCTCATTCACCGACACTTAATTGGCAATAGTACTTATAATCTGTGTCCCTACTGCAACTCCACCCCTGTCAATGTTCAACACATACTATTAATCTGCAGTTCCTTCTACAACCACCGATATCAAAGTTTTTACAACACCGACACAACCAAATCCCTCTCCAGTCCAACAATCGATAACATTCAAAAATAACACTTTTCCTGTATCACGAAATATAATTATTTAAGTAATTTTATGACGTTTAATCATAATAAAATAATAATAAAAAAAAATTATTGGTATATAAAGAAATTAGTAGCCAGCTGAAGGCCTAAGAAGTCGTAACTCCTGTACTAGGATTTAGTCATTGATGTAAGTAATATCGGATGAGAGAGATTTTCCAAAATAGCTTCTGGTTTCTTATTTGAATTTGTTTTTTTAATTCGCAATAACCAAAAATTAAAAATCGAAAAGCAAACGAAAAAATCGATTCAGAACTAAAAAAATTTATGTAAGAAATTGGAAGTTATTTTGTTAAATTGACTGTATAAAACAAAAATGTCTTCTGATATTGCTTACATAAATTAATCTCTACACAACAGATTTTTCTTCTTTTTTGTTTGGTATTGGGGTAAAAAGTAAAAAATTTAAATTCAGTTACTTTAGAGTGTTGAAAGGGTCTCCTTTACAACTCCTATTAAGATATGGGATCAATCCAGCTTTAAATGTGTGATTTATAGTTTTGTAACAGTGTGATTTTTCTAGTTTTCAAATTTATAATCAAAAGAGCTGATCCTTTCTGGGCCAGTTCATTTTCGGAATCAGCACAAAATTGTATTTCAATTTTTTTATTTTAGTTCTCTGTTCCATTAGGCAATTATTGCCAGAAATTGCTGTTGTTCGCTGCTCCCTCGCCTACAAACTCAAAAGAATTGCTGGAAATTATTGCCTGATGGAAAAGGGGACTAAATTGAAATTGGTTCTGGTTCATCGAGACTTTACCCCAAACTGGAGAATTAATTCAAAATTTTTATAAAGATTTAAATATTTTCGTATTATATAAAATTTAAAAAATTTGGAGGGACTGCAGACCTCATATTCATTCGTCGTTATGAGTTTGGTCGTTTCTGTTAGAGCGTTAGACTAGAAAACATGAGGTCATGAGCTCAAGGCCCCGCTTAGAAAATACTAGTACGTTTTTTGTAAATTATTTCAGGAAGATTCAAAGTCGTTTTTGGTATTTTTCAAGAGAATCCTTCTCTGTTCCTTCTTTATTGTTGTGAGATTACAACGTTTATGTCGCACGAGTTATATTTGTACACGAATGGAAGGGGTCTGGAGTTTTATCCCGAATCAAAATGGCGAAGTTAACCTTTACGCGACAATTTATTGCGCTAAAAATGGCGAGCACGATTTCTCAAGAATCGTTCAACCAATAAAGCTGAAATTTGGTCACTTTTATTTTAAATTAAGGGGGAATATACAACTAGAGTGGTCAAAAAAATCTGTTTTAAATTTTGGTGTTTTCTTGAAGCTTGAGGTCTTTTTTTTATTGGCAAAATAGTATTAAATTTTTACCTAAAAATCGTTACTTTAAGTTCAAACCCGCACTATTTTGTCAAATAAATATATTTTCAAAATCCCCTACGACAAGGACTAGATTATAATGTCAATTTTAATTATCTTTTTGGATTTTTTGTTTCTGTTGATTACAGATGTAATGAAAGTGATCTCCACGAATGACCTCTTTTGCGGAATTTGAAAGAGTACACAAATACTCGGCCAATATTAAATATTTTTTAATAAAAAAAAAAAATTAGACATATTCTCAAAAGTGAGTTCCTCCATTTAAAAAAAAATTAATTCGACAACTCGTATAGGTTTTCTTAAAAAAATTACAAAAATGCCTTTTGCCCTTAAATAAACTAGCGGAAATGAAAGATATTGCTCAAATGTTAAATTATTACGCACACTTTAAAATTATAAAACCAGCCAAATCGAACATTAGTCGGACTCACCTGCAATACATATTCTCTATTATGATGACATATTTTTGCGCAATTTAATCATTTTCGAAAGTTCTAACCAGTTCTTTTTAAAAATTAAAAACATTTGTAGGTTAACAGCACCACTGTAGAAAAAAGTACTCCAAAAATTGTCTTAGTTATTGATGACCAGAAATTTTCAGTTAATTACTAGTTTGTAGACAATTTTGAAAAATGTTAGAAAATTACACTTTTTTTTAGCATTCGATTGCATAAGAGAACTCAAACATGATTTTTTTGCATTGATGTCTTGACAAAAGCTGTTCATCTATGCTTGGCTACAATTTTGGTGAAGAATAAACTAACAAATTTTCGTTAGTTTACCAATGATGGACGTAAAACTGAATAATTCGAAACCATCCACAACTGAATAATTCGAAAAATCCACTGAAAAGGAAAAATTTCATAAAGCCGTTAAAAAAAATCAGCGATTCAGAAACGTCAAACCCTTTGGAGATTTTACTCTACTAGTCGAGTACTTTCATTCTAAACTGGAATTTCTCAATGGTTTGGAACAATGACCCGGAAATTGTTGCACAGTGATATCAACAAAAAAAGATTGCCTTTCTGTACTTATTGTAAAGTTTTTGAATTTAGCTAACATTACATTTTTAGCTGATGATGGGAATGGTTGATTGCTGCCAAGTTTTTTTTAATCGTTGCCGTAATAGATTTTAAAATTGCATTCAAATCTAATTTCATTCATACTTGCCACCAAAAAGTGTTTTTTTGTCATACTGGCAGTGGTTACCGTCATTCAAAAACCGTTTCTTTAGTTAATTCATGATCACGGGATCATTAACCTAATTTAGTGTGAGTTAAATGGTGTGCACAGTTTTTTTCTAAAGTACTCCAAAAATTGTCTTAGTTATTGATGACCAGAAATTTTCAGTTAATTACTAGTTTGTAGACAATTTTGAAAAATGTTAGAAAATTACACTTTTTTTTAGCATTCGATTGCATAAGAGAACTCAAACATGATTTTTTTGCATTGATGTCTTGACAAAAGCTGTTCATCTATGCTTGGCTACAATTTTGGTGAAGAATAAACTAACAAATTTTCGTTAGTTTACCAATGATGGACGTAAAACTGAATAATTCGAAACCATCCACAACTGAATAATTCGAAAAATCCACTGAAAAGGAAAAATTTCATAAAGCCGTTAAAAAAAATCAGCGATTCAGAAACGTCAAACCCTTTGGAGATTTTACTCTACTAGTCGAGTACTTTCATTCTAAACTGGAATTTCTCAATGGTTTGGAACAATGACCCGGAAATTGTTGCACAGTGATATCAACAAAAAAAGATTGCCTTTCTGTACTTATTGTAAAGTTTTTGAATTTAGCTAACATTACATTTTTAGCTGATGATGGGAATGGTTGATTGCTGCCAAGTTTTTTTTAATCGTTGCCGTAATAGATTTTAAAATTGCATTCAAATCTAATTTCATTCATACTTGCCACCAAAAAGTGTTTTTTTGTCATACTGGCAGTGGTTACCGTCATTCAAAAACCGTTTCTTTAGTTAATTCATGATCACGGGATCATTAACCTAATTTAGTGTGAGTTAAATGGTGTGCACAGTTTTTTTCTAAAGTGCTGCTGCGAATTTAGCCATTTTTTTAAAGTGTCCAGTGAGAGCTTTAAAAAATTTTCTAATGCAAATGTGTGAAAACTTTGATGTATAAGCAAAGCGTGAGTATGCAATCACAATAAAAGCCCGCAAATTATTTACAGATGATTTAGGAGATGCATATCTTAAAATGCAAATCGGTTCAAAGAGTTTGCAAAATACTCTAAGAACTTTTTAAAATTTTGGGGAATCCAATATAAAAAATCAAAAATTCACAAAAATAAGTTATATCAATTTGCCAATTCGTTTATCTTGGTTGCGAGTTGATATGCAGATATGGATATGCTACCACATTATGTATTATGTTATAAAATCAGATTGATTAATTTAAAATATTTACACTTTTATACTTACCACATAACACTTCTTCTGAATTTATTATCAGAGATCAGTTGCCATTTGTTTGATGTATCACAATATTTTGAGAAATTTTAAAACTAAACACTTTCGTTATTATTTGTACAAAAAAGTTTTAAAGTGCTTACGTGTCCACGAAGCTTGAAGGTTTCTTAATTAATGAACACTTTAGAAATGAACGACAATTTGAGCTAAAATAAAACTAAAAAAATATGAGTTCTATTACAAAAAAAAATGTAATACTAGCAGCGGCTAGTCAGCCGTTAATCAATGCGAACACTAGCCAACGAATGAAACGTAACAACTGTTGAGCGAATCTGAGGCTCGACTGAAACTCGAATGTCGAAGTTGTGTGACTAAATTTAAAATCATGATTTCTTCAACTAAAGAGAAGCTTGTAAAAATTTAAAAGAGAAATTTTATCGAGGAATCAATCGCATGAAAACATTGAATTTGTGCTCTTGCTCTTGTATGCTCTTCTTATTTTATCGTTTGCTTTTGAGGGAAGAGAGTATTTTTTTTTTAAATATTTCTTATAACAGCTAGCTCAAGCTCTCTTTCTATTCAAACATGAAGGCGGGACTTATTATTTAATAGTATTTTATTTGTTCGTTTTAATGCCAGAAGTAAGCTTTACACAAATCAAATAAGTTACTTTTAAGACTGAATTTAGCCTCCTATTGATAGGTATAATAAAGTAATTTGTTTATAAACTTTCTTTAAGCAGACAACTACATTGTTTAAAAATTTGTTTAAGTGTTTGCACTTATACGAAATGGAAATAGTTATATTTTTAATTAAAATAAAATTCATAGATACAAATTTATTTTAAGTGCGCTCTCTAGCGGAAACTTTGAAATCTACTCACATTTACAACTTTTGTATTTTCAATAATGGTATGTGAGTTCATTTACTGTTTGTTGGAAAAGGTCTTGGCCTGACGTAGAGATAGTATTATACTTTCAGCGCCTACCATAAAATTCATTGGTTTGTTTTAAGGTTGAGGTTGGCGAAACTCAATCCCATACTTGTTTTGTTCTGGCTTTTAGGTGCCAATTTTTATCTTGTAAAGTTTTGCCATTGTCGGCCTATTTTGGGTTTTTTGTCTGAGCCGAAGTAGGACTGAACCGGGAACGAGTTGCTAATTGTAAAGTTTACTAAATATATTTCAGAATAATTATTATTTATTATAATAATTATATTGCCAACTTAAATGCATACATGACACGACCCGGGAGCGTAACTATTTACAGTACTACTTATAGTTTCGCGCTGTGCGAAGATGAATCGTTGGATAAATGTCCGACCTGCATACACAACATTGCGCATGTGCATTGTTTTCAACGGATGTTCTTTTCGGTACAGCATGTCAACTGTACGTTTAGTACGTTTGGCATACATTAAGTACACCAAAAGTAATCCTAAGGCAGCAAGGTAGCCTCAATTAAAATTCTGGTTATTGTATTTGAAACGTTTTGTAACAGCTTTAAATTTTTATTGCTCGTGAATTTATATTACGTCCGATTAGATTTCACGGAGGCACTCAGATTTCGTTGTAATTAAAATATTTACATAAATCTCCTGCCTTTTGTTTAAACAGCTTCAAAGTAGGTATATATGTGCAAATGCATGTTGAAGAGATTCGTGGCTCTCCTAACATATTCAATGACTTTACATTTTCCATTGTATCCATATGCATGTGTATGTGATTATGTTTGTGTACATTCTGATCAATCGCGTCCGCCACCGCAAATCGTGCAATTGTGCGTTAGATTTAAGTGCTCGTGTAGCTTAATTTGCATTTTTATTTTTATGTTTTCATTGAAAGCGCCATCATCAATGGATTTTTTTCTTTGTTGCGTCGCCGATATCTGAGTCGGTAGATGCAGATGAAATTGGCATTAGCAAACAGAAGCGTTTGTGTTTTTAAAGTTGCTGAAGGAAAGAAGAAGGATGATACACCATCGACTCCGTATTTGGTAGAAAATTTCACCTAAGTTCAAAAAAGTTTGCAATGCAAATAATACGGTTTGCAATATTTAAGTCATCAACTATGCCCGCTCACAATTATTGTTGCTGTTGCCAGAGTGCAGCCATTGCCGAACAACTGATTGTCGCTTTCAATGAGCCGTCGGGGGGTTGCGTGTCAATCTTGCAGGTGGCGTACCGCACGTTTAGCCGTATTGACTCGTGAACGTGGCAATACCAAAACAGCCATGATTGGTGAATGTCGTGGCAATCATCTATAAAGGCGAAATCAGCAAATCAGTCAACAATTGTGTCATCCATCAATCAAACACTCCGGTGTAGGTCAACTAAAATGTAAACGATGAAATGCCAGCACATTATTGTATTTAGAGGTTGACACAAAGTTTTAGTTTTATATACTTGAACGTCATATGATGGTTTTCAAAACATAACTTAACCCTTTTAGTCATGACGTTTTCTACAGAGGACAAGCTTCGATAGCTAATAAATATGTTTTAAATTTCATAATATATTAATAAAATTATATATATTCAGTTCTGTTAAGTATTTTTCATGTTTTTGAATTACCGAACATTTAAAATTTTGTGCTATCAAGCTATCATTTCAAAGATTTTTGTCTTCGAAATTAAGTCAAAAATCAATAATTCATTGCTAAATGAAAATATTGCTTTTCTAGTATATTGGTAAAAGATAAAAAATGTAAAAATCTAAAAATTGAAGAAAATTCATTAATTATTCTTCTAAACCTATAGACAAAAAACGTCTAAAGTTTCAGAAGTAATAAGGCTACTCAGAGATTTGGAACTTGTTAATATTAGTTGTAGAAGTCCTAAGCAATTATGAATTTCACAAAACTTATCTATCTACCAATTAAAAAGATGGACTGAAAGGGTTAATGAATATAAAGCGGAAAGTAGAACTTTTAAACTGTGTGGCGCTTCAAACACAATAGCTGATTGTCAAAAATACAAAAAAAGTAAAGAAAGCACTGCAAAAATTTCAAAAGATTTACTTCGACTTTATTTTTTCTACCAATCAACTAACTGAGCGACGCAGTATCAGATTCAAATATGATAGGGCGCTCACACATTTCATACTTTTCTTCCAATTAGAGTGGCTGAATGACATATGCCTTTATGAGACCTTTTGAATCACTTAAATGTATTTTAACGTATGAGTGGCGCACTTTTATCATCATAGTATTGAAACTAAAGATGTCAATCCCGGGATTCGGTCTACAAGTGGTCCGAAGAATCCCGAGATTAAAAAGACAAGATCTCGGTATTTTCGTGTACCTACACAAACTTATTGAAATTAAAATTTTTAGGTTTTTTTTAATAGAATCTTCCTTCTTCAGTCAAGGAAATATATTTTTTCATCATAATTGTTTCTAATTCGTTCTTAGTACGACTCTCAAAATTCGACCAAGTGTGTGACAGTGTATTCTAGTATACATTTTTTCTTTGTTCTACGAAATTTTAACTCAGGATTGACATCCCTACTGGAAACGCACTTAATAATAGGTTTATGCGCTTTCAAACGGGTGAAAAGTTTTTTCGAAAGTGATGAAATTTCAGATGAGTACTTATGCTAAGTCCGGCAGTATAGCTCCACTATCACTTCCTTTTGTATTGACCATCAAGACGGGTCACTGCTAATATACAAACTATATATAAAACATTACATACTTACATATGCACATATATGTTTATAGATTCAGAATTATGCTACTGCATTTCCACGATAGTTATGTAACAGTTCATTCAATTATTATTCGGGGGAAAACTGCCGTCAATTTTACATGAAATCAATTATTTTCTCGCTTCTTTAAAAGGTAAATTTCATTTAGTGGTGATGGCCATACACTCACGTTCGACAAAATTTTTTTTACTCTTTTCATTCCTTATTGAGAAACGTGTGTCAATGTGTAAAAAAAAATAAATAAAAACAATAAGGCCGAGTCTGGAAGCTACTTTTTAATATTCTCTTTATAAATTTCTTGATACTGTTTTTATCCATTATTATTGCAGACAAAAGACGCTTTGGTGTCTGGCAGATAGAAAATAAAACATGAATTGATGGATGCCTCGCTGTCGTTTTTTAGTAACATATATAAAGTTGTAGAATGAAGACAAAATGTCTAGTGCATTTACTTCATCTATCCGTCTGCAATAATGATTTTAGATTAGAGATAGGTTAGGGATTGAGTGGAGTACGTTTATTTATTAACAACAAATAAAGTAAATGTAGTTTTTATAAATTGAAATTATGACTAAATATTTTACTTTTACTGAATACGAAAAATTCAAAATTTGTTTGCAGGATGATCGCTCACCATTGTCATCCATAAATGAATCAGAAGATTCGTCTGATGTCGACTCACCAGGACCAACTGCTGGGCATTGTAAAAAACCTGTTGACATAACTCCAATGGATAAAAATTCAACATTAGAGAAACATTACGTGGCATCATGCTCGTCAAATGAACGTATACGGCAAGAGGATCTACCGCCTATTTCATTGGATTCTAAGCCAGAAACATATCCTTCAATGAATGTCACATTTCAGAATCAAGATAAAAATTCAGTAGCTGCATCGTCCTTTGATAATATTGTATGCCCTGCGTCGACTCTGTCCAATATACCACATGAGGTTCTTTTACAATTGATACAATCCGGCCATTTGCAACTACACACAGAACAAGGTACAATATACATACTATATATTTATACATATATTTAATAATAAAACAAAACAATATTCATACGTAAATTGACTCTAGCACCCACTAAAAATAATATGTAGTATGTATATCTTCTTCTTCTATATATATAAAAATGAATTTATTTATGGTTGTTCTTTAAGGGCTCCGAAACTAACCTTCCGATTGACTTCAAACTTTCAGAATAGGTTTGCCTCGGGGTCTATTGTGCACGTGCACGTCTTTCGATATGTACAAAGTTTTCCGATATGTAGCGAGCAACGTCGAAATTTGAAAAAAAAAATGTAAGCGCCCATTGATTAAATCCATCCATTTCGATTTCTGTAAAATAATTTTCAGTGTGGCCAACTCAGCGCTTTTCCTGCTGATTTTAGTGCTTTTTGAAAATTAAAACGCGGAAATAAGTGATTTAGCGCTCCGCACTTTTCAATATAAAATATCTTTGAAAAATAGAAGAAATTTTCATTGACTAGAAGTATCAGATGTGTGCCTGTATTGGTGAAAAAGTTTAAATGTATTGAGTTTTCTCGCACTTTTATATGGAAACAAATTTAACGCTTTTTTTAAGAAAATACGCGTTTTATTTTTCTAAAGTTGGCCACACTGATAATTTTCAATGCTTTTCGACATTCGATTGTTTGCTTTCGATGCGTTTATGCTTTTTAATTTCGAAATACAACAAAAAAATAAAAACTCATTTCTCTCCGTTCTCAAGCAATGTTGTTGCAAAGAAATGAAAAAAGACTTGATAACACGAAGAAGAAATGTAAGAATATATTAGATCAGAGCTGCCGTTTTAAAATTTTTTTGTGAAGTGAAATTCATAAAAAATCGAAGTGATTTTTAAAAAAGTGAAGTGTTTTTTGAAGCGTAATAAGAAAATTATATATTTTTAAAATTTATCTGGTTTTATGTGCTTAGTTTGCGAAAAAAAAACTTTTGGTAGAGCGCTACTGTGTTGCAGACAAATTAAGGCTCCGACAAAACTTCTTGAATGAGGACACATAATTTATTTTAAGGAATTTTTCACGCCAAAAACAAAATGGCAGAATTCCTCGAAACTGTCGCTTTTTTGCATAAAATCATTTGGAAATAAAATACTCCACTCACCTTCTAAATCGTCTACCTCTTCTTTTTCAACCAAATTCTAATAAATTATATAAAACACAATAGGTTTCAAAATGTACTAAAGTATGTATCGCTCATTTACTAAAAGACTGTCATAAGTCAAAAAAACACGATTTTTGAGTTAATGATGCAGAATTATTCATTATGTCACTCTTCATATTGTGTAAAAATTTCATATTAATATCTTGTATACTCTACGCGTGGGAATTTTTTCTTTTTTCTTCAAAGTGGGAGTTAATTGAAAACTTTAAACGCGTTATCTGCAAAATCGCATTTTTTGAGTTATGACAGTCTTTTAGTAAATGAGCGATATCAGCATGGTATCTTTTTACTTTTCATAGGGAATATGAATTCAAACACACCGATCTGGCTACAGTCGGAGCATATTACAGAGATGAGCATATTTAGATTTTTTTTATCGATTTTAGTTTTTCATTCAAACTGGAAAACCGAAGTGTTTTTATGAAAGAGGAAGTGACGAAGTGTCCGGCTTGAAAGTGAAGTGAAAAAGTTCAATTGAATTGACAGCGACAACACTATTGTTTATTGTTTATGAAATATGAAAAGTTTCAACATTTTAGCTACTATCGAGAAACTATAATTTCTTCGCATTGATTTTCATGAAATCAGGAAAAAATTCAATAGTACTTAAGTATGTATGTACCTGCATAATAAAAAATCAATCAAAATGCATAAAATCAAAGCGAATTGTTAACATATTGTATTTATATAAGGAATATCAGAATTTTGCCAAAAGAAACTAAAACCAATGCAGTTTGCTGTTCGGTATTGCACCATACTACTGAATAAATACACACAGAATTCAAGAAAATTAAATTAAAAATTTAATAGTTTGCTCATTAAACAATTTGTATGCCAGAATTATTTGTTAGAGCCATTGTACAAAACATGGCAGATTGAATTCATGCAAACTTGCATGAATTCAATCTGTCATCTGATTTAAAATAAATAAAGTATGAGAAATATTTAAAGTAATTGAGTGCAAAAAATTTCAAATTCAATTTCTCCAAATAAACAAACTTGAAATGTAAGAAACAATCGTTCAGTGCAATATTCAAAGACACTATAAAAGATTAAAAGATCATAAAGTGGCAATTCCTGCTGTGTTCCAACAAAAGTTCATATGTAATAGATATAATATAATTAAACCATTACTTTTACATTTTCAATCATAAAATTATAGATATTATTTGTTAAATTGTTATAAATTTTTACAGATGGAAGCGGCCACCAATATGTAGCAATACCATTATCGTCTTCAACTGCTAATTTAATAAAAACAAAAAAAGATACGTCTTCAGGTTCTACCAAGGAAAAAGATATACAAGGCGAATTAAACAGGGATGGACGTACCCCATCTCTGGAACCATTTATTAAAGTACCAAATACTACCGCTTCTGGAATAATAATAAAAGAAGAGCTAGAGTAGCAAAGATGTAAAATTTCAGAAAGTACTTTTAAACATTTTACGGAATTCTTTATTGAATGAATTATGAATATTAGTGTTCCTATATTATTTATATTATAAGATTCAAAATAATATTGTTAATAGTTTCATTGTTTATTTTTTCTGTGTTTCGTAACTGTACATTTAATAAAGTCAAATTTTATTTATTCATAAGAACATACGTCTAAATTTTCGTGGCAGGTAATCAATTATTATAGCTTAGTAGCAAGTTAATCCCATATAACTAAACTAACGAATGGCATTGTTTTTTAAATTAATTCTTTTCACTATTAACTTTCCACTGGTAAAATAATATTTGATAAACCTGTAAAACAAATTATTCTGTCACCTGTACGAGTACATTTAGCGGTATGTTTTTCTTTTTGATGACTGAATACTAAAGCTTACACTTGGTATATGAATATGAGCTCATTTGGAATTCAAATCATTTCGCGGTAGTTTATAAAGTACGCATTATAAATAAAAAGCCTGAATCGAACTAATATCATGCGATATGCAACCGGCAAATGGCACGAGCTAAAAACAAGACAAAAAAACTTCCGGAGTTATTGCTCACCATTCTAAGTTTTAGTATTCTAGTATGGTATTAATTTTTACTAAAAAAGGTGTTTACTTTCTATATATAGTATATAGTTGGTTAATACATATACATATGCACGTATACATATGTATATCTAAATAATATACCCATGGCATTTGAGTAGGGACATTATTTAGAATTAATATCGGTAATTAATATTGGTTTCGACGATTAATCTTGACAATTGTTCAATATAGTCCTTATGTCTTTCACCCCAAGGACATGGGATTGATTCTGTTTCTTACCTAAATTAGAATTTAATTCATTGGAAATAAGAACAAACTAGAAATCTTCAATGTCATTGTGTGTGTGAGTAACGTGCTCACCTCGTTGCGTAGACGGGAGGCGCCTCTAAGAGCGATGTTATGCAGATGGCCAAATGATCCGCGGTTAAGTGACGTTTTACTCTCTCTTTTCGTTTTTTGACCCCTCGTCACCAGTAGGCTTTTTGCTTACTTTTAGTACTTTTCCGTCCTTTTTTATTTATACCTTTATTTCAGTCCATTATATTCCGTATATTTTTATTTAATTCTGTAAAACAAAAACGCAAGTGGGTTTATTGGTATTTCTCATGTTTCATGGAATGGCCAAAAAATATCTTACCGTGCGGACACACGAGAGTGCATTTCAGGCAAATTTAACATTTCGTTGAAATGCGTCTGAAATGCAGAATTTCGCCATACAAAAAGTGCCAAATGAAATTTTGCATTTCAGGCTAATTTCGTTGAAATGAATCTAAAATGAAGAAAGTAACTAGCAACCCTCAAAACCAAGGTTGTAAAAAACAGGACAATTTTAAGATCTATTAAATTTTTTTAGACATTTTGGATTTTGTTTTCATGACATCTGCTCTTGTAATATTTATTAAATGAAAAAATATAATAATGGAGTCGGAGAGTAACTCATTGCCATTCCTCCAATTATGCATGACTGTTATATAAACTCTTGCTGCCCAAATCCAGTTGAAAGGAAAAATCTTTTTTTATATTTATTTACACAAAACACACACAAAAATTCTTCTTCTTCTCCAAACTTATAATCTGTCAAAAAAAAAACGAATTTGAAATTCTTTTTTGTCGTGTCCACCATAATTTTAAATGCAGAATTTCATCGAAATGAACTCCCGTGAGTCCGCACTATTACCCTTGGAATATTGCTTATGTTCGGCTTTCTAATATTTATAACTCTGAATTTCAAAAAGTAGCTATTATGAATTTTTGACAAGTAAGAAGAACATTTTAGATATGCATTTTGTGAAATGGCCACAAATGTGAAATTTAGTAGTAGTTGTTTAATACTCCTTTTTATTACTAACTAGTAGAAAATAATAAGTTTTATTTGCATTATTTTTATAAACAAATGATAAACAGTTGGCCTTTGAGGATGCATGAGATTTTCATCGCAAGAGGAGGGGAAGGGGAGGGTATAGCCCCAAAAACCTACCCCTTGGATCCGCCAGTGCAAACAAGTGTGTGTAAATTATAGATATTCTAAATTACTTGAATATAAATTAGCGTAAGTTACATACATATTCGTACAATTGAATGTATATGGAATGCAGTAGCTACTAGCTTCCTCAATCCTCCTGCTCCTTTTTTTATTTTACTTAATATACATTAACCCCAAAAGAAATTGTTTACAAATGAATTTCATAAATTTTGTTCTCATTAGGCTTGTAGAAAAAATATATACAAATTATTAAGTGGGTCTCCGGAACGAACATTTAAAAAAAACTGATATTTTTTATTTAAATTATTTAACGGACACGTTCATATTAGATGTCGAAAAATCTGACCAAGATGTAATAATTAATACTTTTATTGTTAACAGCAATGGTAGTTTCTTTCAGTATAACTGTCTTGTGATTCCCATTCACTGTACAATATTTTCACTTATATAGATTGTTGAAATGAGGGAATATCACAAAGATCACTGACGAGGAACCGTAGCGGGTTCCGAAACGATCGTCTGATCTGCAATGAACTTTTTAATATTCTTCTGGCATCATTGTTCATTCAAAGTCTATTAATTTTAAATAACACAGGCCGACAAAATTATGCCGACCCTCTAACCCCGAAACCAGAATATATTTTACCGAAAGTTTTTGATGCGCTGATTTCGAATCTGAGTTTTCAAAGATATCCTAACCTAAAAGTGAAAAATATTGATTTTGGCCTATATTTGAGATTAATGTAGCATTGCAATCTTTTTTTCTCAAAAAACTATGAACAGCAACTTAACCCTCTCAGACACGAAAATCAGCCGCTTGAATTAAAAATCTGAGATATGATGACACTAAAAATGAATCTGCCATAAAATCGCAAGCAAAGTGACTGACATTTCCGTCAGGTGATGTCCAATATATGGGACACCGTTACTGTGAGTACCACAATTTTCGTCACATATAGTGGACAAATGTCTGAAAGGATTAAAGTACAAGCCTTGCTTTTTTAAATGTCGTTGAGTCTGCTCAAATATCTTTTTTTTCGTTGAGATTTCGCATATCTGAAAACACATTAAGAACCACGTGTACGTCAAACAGTTACAAATATAAAAATGCGATATCTCAGTGAAAAAAAGATATTTAAAACGGCAAGGCTTGTACTTTAAGATCATGTTCATAGTTTATTGAGCAAAAAAAAAAAATTATGATGTTACATAATCTCAAATATAGGTCAAAATCACTATTTTGCACTTTTAGGTTAGGATATATCGAAAACCTTCGGGTAAGTATAATCTCGTTTTTGGGTAAAAAGTTTGTCGGCCAGTGCAATTAATCAAAAATGTGAATTGCCAAATTTGGAACAAATTTGTAAAAAAAAAAAAAATTGTTTCCAAATTAAAAATATTGAATTTTTTTATTTTGCATATATGTCATTTATTATATCTGTGGCAATAAATTGAGTTTTTATGCTATTTCTATTCAACCTTTTTCTAAAAATACCGTATTTAAGCAACGTTATGTTACTTTGTATTTACAAACAGTAATGCATTTGCCAAAATATCTTTAGTGAAAACATGTTTTGGTTATGTTTCATTCTTTCCGAAATCTTTTAACTGGAAAGCTTAAACCGACTTAAGTCAAAGATATGTCAATAAATTTAAAATTTAAATTTTAGCAAAAAAAAAGGGTTTATCTAATTAAAAATGCCAAAAACTAAGCTTTCACTTCAAAAGATGCGCTTAAGTTTACTTATGCTGTTATGCTCAAAATTAATTTTTGAAGAAAATCTTAATCTTACCTCTGAGATTCAAAGCATTGCATTAAAACCAAACATAAATTATTTTTATTGCCAGACAGATATGTTAAAAATATTGTCAAAACATGGTTTATATGAATTGGGCTTAGTTTGGGGCTATAGGACTCCGAACATCCTCATTCAGGGAAAATCATAATTGAAATAGCAACAATTTCAGTTGTACAGGTTCTGATGTAGCGGGTTTTTAAAATTTTGTTCATTTATACAACTTATAATATCACCAAAAAAACATGAAAAAAATTCCGCCATATTAGTAATTTTCAAAATTTCGAAAAAGCTCTATATCAGGACCTGGGTAACTGGACTAAGAATAATTCAACGTATGATTTTGCATTTTTGTTTCAGACGAACAATGCGGCTTGAGTCGTGGTAACCGTTTGGCACTGCCATTTGAGGAGATTCCATTCAAACGCCTGTTAAAGGCACCTACAATATTGAATAATAAACGAACAAAGTGGTGTAAAATTTTTTTAAAAAACACACAGGTGGTCCCCTTAAGTTCAACTATGACTACGGTAACCATATTTTTGGGAGCGAAATAAGAGACAACAAAAAAGGTAGGCACTATTTTAATATGCTAAAGAAAAGAATAACAGAACTTTTATATTAGAGAATTACATTGCTCATTACATCATTATACATATATTATTCATTGTAAGGAACAAAAACCATTATTTAATGAAACAATATTTTACGAAACTACAGTGCTTGATACTATTATTGCGAACTCTTATATTTTTTCTGATATATAATATTTTTTTTTTTTTCGAAGGACACACTCAAACCAGAACTGTCCATTGTAATACCACATGGTTAGACCTACAGTTTAACGCCGCTTCCGAACGGCGGTGTGTCAATTTATTATCACTTGGAAGTTTTGCCATTGCCTACCAAGAGGTGTACTTGAAAATGTTCTTATAGATAGTGAATGTAAAAAGGTTATGAGAATTAACCACCAGACCAAGATGGGAACCGAACCCGCAACCTCCCGGGTGAAAGTCGACCGAAAGACCGCCGATTAGGCTATCGAGGTCGTCTCTCTAATATCATTACTTTTTTTTTAATATTTAAAAATATTTTTTTTTTGATAGATGTCGCTGTGATAGTTATAATTCAACAGTATTCAGTTTCGTTTAAGCTAAATTTAGTGGTTTTTTGGGTCTTATTTCGGAAATCGGTGTTATTCGTTGAAAATATCAGGAAATTAAACTGAGTGAGTTGTGTGGCAAGTCTGAGCAGATGTTAAAAGTAGAAAACTATTTTCACAGTTTTCCGCTTCCCATCTAATTTATGAGTTATTAACAGTGTTGCCAAGACTTGAAAATATTTTCTACCAATATCTCCTGAAAAATACCTGGAATACCTACTGTTTCATATACACAAAACATAGTTTTACAAAATAATGCGTACTAAAAAAACAAATTACAATATGGCAATGCGAGATCAAAAAATACACAAACAACATTAGTATGCCCCGTATTTCTTTACACAAAAATCGGACACAGACGGACGGACACTTTCCCCTCATCCATCCGAATTTTTCTTGTTTTATTTTCGCATGAAAATATACAGTTGTTGTGATATTTCATGGTATTTTTATTTTATTTTAATGATGAGAGGTGTTAATAAAAATATACACGATTCTACGTACGCCTTCATTTTAATATTACAAAAACTGTGTATCCTTTGGGCGTAGGGTATAAAAATATAATTGACAACATTAGCTGTTTTTCTATATGCTATTACAGATAGTAAATGCATAAACATGCATATGTCAATACTACATACAGGGTGTTGCCTCGGTTTTTCTATCCGGACACCTGTTAGCCATATTAAGTTATATGTGCTGCATGTGTATGGTGAAACTGAAAATTCGGTGGTGTATGTAGACTTTTGTCCTTCGCTATATCCTACGGCGACTGCTATGTTAATGTGATAGTCTAATAAGAGGGCGTATTTTTCTTTCTTATGTTATATGTATACAAAATCAAGTGAACGAGCTCTTCGAATCCACTCATGTTATGAGAGTTGTATTTATACACGAATGGAATGGGACTTACAGTTTTTAAGCCAAATCCGAACGGCAAAGTGAAAAGCTTTTCTTAGGCAATTTTTGCTCTTGGAGATTTGTTATTGCCAAAAAAGAGGTGGTGCTGTGTAGAAAAATTTGTATTCTCTATCTTTGATTTTTGCGTGTGCTGAGATTTGAACCCGGGCACCTCTACACACTAACCAATAGGTTATGGCGACAACACACATCACATAAAGTTATCTCACCCAAAAAAGTCGCAAACTTTCGAACTTTCAAATCATAAATAAGGTATAAATAATGAGAGAATGGGCTATAATACCAAATGTGGCTTTAGTGACAAGAGCAATAACTCACGCCTCTACATCTCAGTTATTCTACTTGGTGTTTCCCTTGATTTAGTTTGTTTGTTAGACAGTAGAATGTTTTGAAAGCTAATAAAATTATCTTAATTTCCGGTGCTGACACCAACAAAACAAAAGTTATCATTAAATACATAAGTACAAGTTTAATTTCTTGTTTTCTTGAATGCAATTTTTAGTTTTGCATTTACAACTTTTGTTTTATTTGAAAGTTTTGGTTGCTTTATATTATTTTTCCTAATTGTAGGACTATAACGAAAATGACTAAACTAGGACTCCAAAATCTGTAACTCTTTACATAGCTCGCAAAGTAGCAAGAAAAAAACCCATATGATTTTTTACTTTCTATTCTTGACCACCGCGACACAATCACCATGTATTTGTACATATATTGAAAGCATTATATATTATGTGTACATAGGTACGTGCACATTGTATTGTACATATCGTACACTTAGAAAATAGCAATATTTGCTGGAAGTCGTAGAAAAAAAGTTTATATTAATAATGGGGATAACATTTGAATATTTGTGAAGCATAAAAAAAAACATAGACCTATAATTTGTTATTCTACCTATTATTTTATAGTAGTTAAATCTGTTAATCTGATTATTATAATTTTGACGTTTTGTCGGAATAAACCTTAACACCAAAGTAACGAAAAACAACTTGCAATCTACTTACATATGCTTACAGTAACATACAAAAAGTGTATTCAACAAGTTTTTAAATAAAAGTCTGGAGGGAATAAAGTTGTAGTGATCGATTTTCTCAACTGAAGTGCTTTGCGAGTTTCAAATTTAATTCAATAGAAAATGGAATTTCTAAAAATCAAAAAGAAAACTTGACTTTGTCTTTTTCCCATTCAACTTTTCTTTTTTTTTTTTTTTTTTTGAGTGTAGGTTTACATGAAATAAAATAAATACTCAGTAACTCGAGTCAATTATATTGAAATCTCAAAAAAATAGTTGAATATTAACTATTGCACGGGAAGTATCATGTATATGCCAGGTTCTGTACGTATGCATGCATTTATTTAATACGTTTAATCGAACAGAAATTAGTTCAACATTCTATTATTTGCATGGTATATGGTCAATTCATATATGTGCATATATACACATACATTTGTATATACAATATATATACTGTGCATATATACACATACATTTGTATATACAATATATATACTGTATACCGTATACAGTATACGTATATGGATAGAAGAGGATATTGAAATCGTGCAAAAGTTCTCAAGCGCTGATTTGAAAGATTTAAATGAAATATAAAAAGCAAAATACGCTAATGCACAATGACATAATCGTGCGAAATTGCTCATTTTTGCCTACGAAAAGATACTTTACCTTCATTACCCTACTATTGATGACATCGAAAATAAGTGTTCGTTAAGTGAAAGAGGAATTAAAGGAAAAGGAAATTAGTATGGGCTGCTCTACTTCAACAGCTTCGGTTGCAGAAGCACCAACATTGAAAAATTCAGAAAATCCAAATAGCGATAAAAGTTCCGAGGCCCAAGCATCTGATATAAAATATCGTAAGTACCTCAATAAGGTTAAGTGTTATTTGACGCTTATTAATTCATTTTCAATTAAGCTGCTTCTGAGGCATTTATAATTCCATTGGAAAACGATTGCGAAATGACGAGTTATAACCCCATGACATCACCACTACCTAATCCCGGTGTCAATAAAATTCCATCCAAACGTATTCAAAAACTTATGGAGCAAGCAGCGACAGCTGAACAATCTTTCGATTTGAAAAATATAGAGGAGAAATTGAATAAAGCGGATGAGCGCCGAAAAGAATATTTACAGCAGAAAGTAGAAAAAACTCAAATGATGAACACAAACATAGATGATCTAAACGAAGTTATGAATATCACAAAAATTTACTCGAGGGAAAAGGACTACTCTGATGAGGATTACAAAAAAACTCTTAATGACGATAGTAAGCGTTAGCTCCTTGTAACCATGAAGAATTAATTAACTGAAACGGGGTAACAAATGGTCACTCATTTAAATTAACTGCGTCGTAAGTAAATACAGAATTCATTGTTCATCCATCCATAATCTTTGTCATACAGGCAGTGATTACCGTAATTTAAAAACCATTTCTTTGGTTACTTCGTGATCACGGGATCATTCTGCAAATGTTATAACCATAGCCAATGCTCTTTTGTCATATTTCATACAGATTCATATTCATTCGATCCATATACTCGTATGGGATATTTCGACTCCTATTTATCAGTATCCTTTAGACCGTAAACCGTTCAAAGAATGCCTGTAAACAATTGAAATTAACCTAGATATGCGCATTGCCCTTAACGTAGGTCAGTTCAGAAATGTTTGATTTTTATTTAATGAAAATATATTTATTCAAAATAAAAACTTCTTGAAGTGCACTAGTTACAGGCCATTGGACATATCTGGGTTAATCAAACGGAAATAAAACACCATTCTATAACATTAAACGAAAATATTTCCAACTGGTATCACTTTTACATGGTTTTCCAAAGACCTCCTCCAGAAACCACAATGAAGTTTATATGTGTTGTAGGAAATTACTGTATGTGCGACAGCCCTGTTAAATTAATTTTGATCTGTTTTGTTAGTCTCAGAAACTGTTTATCATAAGGAGGTTTTTGTAATAAAATATTAGTGGTCCTTATGAAAGCTCGCAATGTTGCATATTAGTCAATGAGCGCATGATTAGATTAGGTCTATTCCGTAATTTTTGGACAAAGTCTGGTAAACTGACAGTAAACAAAAAACGCTCTCAGTGATAGACAAAAATGCACAAAAGCACGAGAACGCTAAACACCTATTCAATTCAAAAAACAAAGTGTTTGCGTTACTTAATAAAATAAAAATTGTTAAATCTTACATGAAAATAAGTAAATAATGGAGAAATTAAAAATACAGTCAACGCTCGAAAACCGTGAACTAATAAAAACCAAGAGTTTTCAGGTTGAAGAGATTGTTCACGAAACTTTATTATCTTACCACAGAAGGAAACTTTTTTAAAATAAAAACTTTGCCCTATAGTGTAAAATGAACATTTTATTGGTAAAATAACTCAAATTAAAAAAAAATTTGCAAAAATCCACTTGAAATTGCAAGGAAACAAATTAAAAAAAAAAATATTTTACTTCAATGGATGAAGCGTTTTTAATTAAAAAAAATTAATGAAGAAAAAATCGGTAATCTTCACCTAAAATGTTGCCTTTTCGCTTACGTTCTTGTAGTAAACATATCTAGAGAATCCATAATTTCTAGGAATTTTCACTCACGTTTTATAATAGTCAGGGGAAGAAAAAATTTGTTCACGTTAGTGGATGTTTACTTTATCGAGTATTGACTGTATATTGTTTGCTGGTATCGTCTACATAATATTCTAGTTCACAACTACTTTCAGTATTCGACTAAAACAATTTTATATTTTTATTACTAAAACTTGAGGAAAACAAACTTACTTGCTCAAAAATAGCAGAAGCTCGTGCAGCATTTAAATTTGAGGAAACATTTGCGTCATTAATCTGTGATGAATGTTTAAATTGTAGCTTAAAAATTAACAAATATACGAATACATATTTAAGTTTTCAAATGTGTTTCCAGTACAGGAACGCTTTTTAGGCTGTTTTGGGTGGACGAGTTGTAGTACACGAACGCACCTAATACTGATGACGCCCTACAGTTGATTATAAATTATAGCTGCATAGCTGAAAGCGTATGTACTTGGAAGTTGTTTTGAAAGTGTAGTGCACTAATATTAGCTATGGAATATCATCTTGTCAAAATCACCAAATCCTATCAGTTTCTACTTATTGACTTGTAGAGTGCGTTCAATGGTGTATACATATTCGCGCAAATACTAAAATCAATTAATCAAGGTTGTGAGCTCGTAAATCAGCTGTCAAAATTTGTATGAACAATTATTTGCACAAACCAGATAAGTTTGCGCTACGAATTCAATTTGCAAACGACCTCGTAAACTTGAGCGTTTGTATATGCAATGTGTGGTACATAAGTATTTTACATTTTATGCCACTTTTCGACTTATTCCCCCTATTTTTGTTTATTTTATATTAGCTAATTTGTTTAATAGCTTCGGTGTCATCGCAGGGTTGCAGTTAATTATGCGATTTGCACAATTTACGCGTTTGTGTAAGCTCGTTCCCGCAAACAAGCATCTTGCACACTTGCGCGGCTTGCGAGTTACGCGTTTGCAGAAATATTCTTCATGAGGGATTTACAATCAACTGAGGGGGATCATCTGAAAAATCCTGTAAAGTCATATTCACAAATCTGATCTGAAAACAATGAATTTCACTGTTTCGATTAACCCGAACGAAGATTCGCTTGTTTGCTCGTGCGTGCTTTAAACAGAAAAACCCGAAAGCCTTCTTTCAAGTGCTATATTTTATCCTGCATATTAGCAGAAAAATGAGTGCTAGTACCCTTTTTAAAATGACGCATACAAATAAAGTTATTAAACTTTCTATGGTGCTGTTCACACGGGCGCAAGCACGAACACCTGTCCAAAAGAGAGAGGTCGAAAAAATAGGTAGTAAAGAAAGAGATAGTCGCCTGTCTTTTTCTAACTACCTATTTTTTCTATCATGTGAACAGACACCATGCGATTGATAACATACGATTTTCATTTTAGCAAATTAGCAACTACCAAGGTGAATTTATGTATATACAGAATGTAAGACAGAACTTTGTTGTTGTGTCGGTTGCATTGGGATGTCAAAACCAACAACGACATGATTTTGACAGGTTACTGCTATTCCCCACAAAAGAAGAAGCGGTGCGAGTTGTTAGTAACACCACTTTGTATGAATTCACCGTGGTCTTAACTTTTTGAAAACAGGGTAACACAAACTAAAAACTTTAAGTGAAAATTATTGCTTCTGTTCGAAAATGAAAATCGTGTAAGTTTGAAAAAAAAAATGTTCTGTACAAATTTTAAGCCAGGAATTGTTATGTATACCCTGCATTACATACACTTAATACTACATAGAAAGTTGTGAAATGTGAAATCAATAAAAAAAAATACAATGTGACTAGGCAAAGCCACCATTAGAGTATTATATATGGTAAAATAATTAATAATATGCAATAAATACAATTTGTCCATTTTATTCAAATCCAAGTTTTTACATAAAAAATTACAAACTAAAATTGTAAAAAATAAAAAAAGGGCAAATATGTTTGTTGGTTTTCAATCGAAGTATCATCACAAAATGCTGTATTTATTAATATTAAAAAGAATATACTTAATATAAGTCTTACATTCTGTTTTAGAGTTAACTCTAATGATGTCATGTAATATGCATCATGTATTTGAAATGAACTAATTAAATATTCTAGGATATCCAAATCCATTTGTTGTTTACTTAAAAAGAAAAAAAAAAACAGTTATAACAATAATAATTATAACAAAGCAGTAAAGAAGGTATGATTTAATTATGTGTACTAAATATTTTTCTACATATAGTAAAATTTACAATCTAATCTCATTACGGCAGATACGGTCGTAAACTTCTTGGGTTATGGACTCGTATTTTCCTTTGGGCGTTTGATAATATAAGGAATCGCTAATTGTTGTTGGATTGAATCCTTCCTTTTGCAGATCCACTTTTCTCAATTTAAAGGTACCGGTTAAATCGATTTTCGTCAAAAAACGTAGAAATTGAGGTCTAGCATATACAGGCAACACTTTCGAAAGTTGTTCAGCGAATTGTTCTAAATTAACTTGTCCTTCTGGATCATAAATTGCGGCCATGCCAGCACGTCCTTCAGTATTCGGAATTGGTACGCCATACACAACAGTGTCTTTATATCCAGCAACGTTACTAACTTGTGCTTCCACCTCACTTGTCGATACGTTTTCCCCTTTCCAACGGAATGTGTCTCCAGTGCGATCTTTAAAGAACAAATACCCTTTCTCATCTGCTACTAGCAGATCGCCGGAGAGGAAAGCTAGATCACCTTTTTTGAAAACATCACGAACCAGTTTTTTCGCTGAAGCTTTTTCATCTACATAACCCAGGAATTCACGTGATGGGTTGCCCTTAATTATTTTCCCAATGAAAACGCCTGGTTCGTTGGGATCACACAGTTGGCAGAGACCGTTGGGGCCACGAATTGGTTCACCGGTATCCTGATTTGCTCGAATTATAGATATGGGATAAATCTGTGGAATGATGCGAGATACAAAGCCGATGGCACCAACTGTGTTATCGTTGTTCATAATATTTGCATTGCCTTCAGTAGCACCATAAAACTCTCCCACCTTTGGAATACCGAAGCGTTCGACGAACTGTGGCCAGATTTGTGGGCGCAAGCCATTACCAAAAATCATACGTACTTTATGTTGTCTATCGTTTTCGGAAATTTGAGTTGCCAAGATATAACGCGCCATTTCACCAATATATTGGCCAATCTGAAATAGTGGACGTTGCAACTCTGATACATCTTTACAATTATAATAAAATTGTCAGACTTACCGAGCAGTTGAACTTTGCACAGTCGACAAAATAACCCGAAGCTGAAAACTTCTTACGTATGGCAACTGTAGAGCCGAAGAGCAAAGCTTGGCCCATGCTCATTATGCCTCCAGCAGTGTGATACAATGGTAGCGGCGTATAGAAAATATCCTTGTTTTGGAAACCCAACGTAAAATGAATGCCAGCGGCAATGAAGAGATAACTACAAATATTCGAATAATAATTTTGCAAATATTTTATGTTGAGCATAATCTTACCGTGAGTGGGATATAACTGCTGCTTTTGGCAAGCCAGTTGTACCAGATGTATATATGTATACAAGCTTGTCATGATGATTTGGGCGTTTCGCAGATGCTGCCACTTTATCGCAGGCTGCTAATTCCAATAAAGTTGCCAAGTCCTCCGCTAAACCATTCACTGATTTATTTGCCATATTGTTAAATTGATAAAGTGCGACATTTGATGGAATATCTTTTGAAATATTTTCAATAGATTCAAGAAAAGATTCTCCGTAAATCAGCGCTGTGCACTTAGCAACAGCAATGCTATGCATCAATGACGGTCCACGCAGGTTCGTGTTAATAAGTGGTGTGACGACACCGATTTTCGAGAGCCCCAACCAAATACCAACAAATTCAGCACGATTCTCTAATAAAAGTCCAACAATATCTCCTTTCTTGTAACCATGACTATGAAACACATTAGCGATACGATTTGAAAAATCATTAAGCTGCCGAAAGGTCCATGTTTGCGTATCGCTCACAATGGCAATCTTATCGGGATTTTTGGCAACATTTATTTGAAATATATCGGATATAGTAAAATTTTTCTTTTCGTATCTTTTTATAAGCATCAACAGTTTAATGTAAGCCCAAAGTGCACTAGAGAATCGGAGAAAAAAGCACAATAAACTTAAATTATTCAAAAATTATATCAAATATCTGTGAGTTATTTCAATAAAGTGCAGTCGTACTGAAAAGTATTTCTTATTTCTAACATTAAAATTAAAATGTTCAAATGTTTTTGAGTTTCTTATATGGTTATTCAAAGACTCACGTTAAATCACGTTTTGACGTTGCACCGGCTATGTAAAACCATCTCCAACCAGGTGTTACAAGTAGTATGGCCAGTAGGGCGATGAAAAGAGCGGGCAAACCGATCATCCAACCAAAATAATACCACAGCAGAGTAACAATTGCAATTGCAACACCAAAACCAATTGTGCCTAGGATCACTCGGTAAACGTGCGAAGTGCGAGGCTGCACTGTATTATTTCTGGTTACAGATTCCTTCCTGTTGCTGTTGCTTTGTGTTACACCATTTAGGAAATTTCCGTTTGTATCAGAGGTGCTGGTGGCGGGGATAGGGATATTATCGTTGTCATATTTTTTGCTTAGATCAATGTCAATAGAAATGTGTGATGATGGCGTTATGGTCGTTTTTGCTGGCTCTGGTGACGTCTGTTGATGGTAATAATAATAAAAAATGTAATTTTGAAGTGATTCTTTTTCATTTGTTGTTGTTAAAGTTGTGTTTGACTTCGTTTCGAATAAGCGATTGCGAAGTTTTTGATACTGCCGTACAGCTAAATGACGTCATAATAAAAAGTGAGGAGAACGTGTTGGCAAAAAATAACGGCTATTAGTTCGGAATATAAAGTTGCGTATTAGCATACTTTTAGAATTCCAGTTTCTTCTCTGTCTTGAACTCCTAACTTTGTATATTGTGTGCTGTACAGTTTTGTTTAAGAATGAAAAATCGATAATTCACTTTTCCAGTGTTGTCAAAATATGTTACGCTACATTAAAAGTTTTTATTTTAGCTGAGTATGTGGATACATATGTAGTTCAGCTTTCAACATTTTCGACTACTTTCCGTACTTTAGTTATATTCTTATTATATTTTTTATTTATTATTTTTTTTTTTTTTTTAGTAATTGAGAATTTATGTAACTTATGTCGGCTACAAGTGTTACAACTGCCACAATATTGTCACAAAATCAGTTAAGCTAAACATTTTGACATCAACACGTATAATTCACGCGTCAAATTTTATGCGCTAAACTATTTGCGTCAAATTTGTTGTACTCTCACATGTAAAAATTTCACCAAATAAATTAGTTGACGTACGAAATACCATCACTGAGACAAAATGAAGCTTTATTTGCTGTCAAATTAAAAGCTTTATTTTCAACCTACAGAGCGACATCTACCAAAAGCTTTCGTTGTGTATAACTTTTGTACGATATTACTCATATGCACTAGCGGATCTTAGAGGGAGCCTGAGGATAACTTTCGCCCCTTAAGGATGGATATCTAATACATTTTAGTCGTTGGTCACAAACAAAAAAAGTAAGAGGGACATACAAATTTAATCACCCTTAGGAAATGCCTGTATGTTCTAGTGATCATATTTTTTGATTTTTTCGTATATATTGTATAAGTATCATGGTGTTTTGAAAACAAAACTTAGTAACACAGTCAAATAAATTGTATTTTCAGATTTTACGCTCACTAATTAGTAATTTAGAAATAGAAAAACTTGAAAAAAAATTTAGAAAATGCATATACAAAACTTCTCGTTTTGAGCCATCTCAGCAAGATATGTATATAAAAATTAGAAACGTAGCTTGCAGTTTTGCCTTCCGCTCTTGCCAAAATTCATTTGTTTATCGATTCAACTCTTATTCTTCTTCTTATTTCCATATTTTCACATTTACAATAAGTTAAAAGGTACCATATAAATATATGTCTAACAAATAATACACATTTATCAATTCGAAAATAATAAAATTGCAATAAACTCTAAACTCTTTTAAGACGATATTATATACGCAGCAATTTGATAACGCATCAATTTCTGTCGCTGGTGGGTATTTCAATTTGATAATAATTTATGATTTTGGACCGGCTTATCTTTCAAATATCTTCGTTATTGCAAATTTAAAGTTTATTGTAGGAATTATCGTATTAATCTGCATACTTACATACAAACATATTTACATACAAACATGTACGTACATTAACCCAGCTGGCGTTAAGAAGTTTTTAAGAACTATTCGTGGTGGTCGTCTGAAGAGAAATTTTGTATTCGCTTTTCTTTATTATTCCGTTTTTCTGAACATATTTACTCATCTTTTAATCTTGTGGTACGATTGAAAGATGACTTCTGTTGCGTTGATGTTTTTTATGCGATAATAATTTAATAATTACTGTATAATTTAATAAGTTTGATTATTTGTTTTTTGAAAACGACTAAATAATGAAAGATGCAAAGATCCAAAGCAATAAGAATGAAAAATGAAAGACAAATTAAATAGTTTATTATTAATTATTAGACAGAAGTGTTGGGAAATTCAGTTTTAAAGTGTAGCACCCACACCTACATTCGTATACAAAAAATGATTTTCCATCCAGCAATAATATTTTATGCCATTTTCAATATATAGTGGTTCCTCGTTGGGCGTCAATAGCTGCTTACGGCCGTCGTGGTATTGAGGCAACTAAATTTGCAGCCTCTTCAAGAGCTATTTTCCTATAGACTTTTGTTCGTCACTATGCTTATATATCTACATGTATGCAAATGAATGTTCGTTTTAATGAGGCTTATAAATTCGGAAACTACAGAACTGATTGAGTTCAAATTTACAGGCTTGTACTTCGAGTCCTTATACTTTTTTGGGTATATCTCAGGAACCATTCACAGTGCAGTACTGAGATTTAGTATACATTGGTCGACAATCTGAATTTTCATTGTGGTACATCCCAGGAAACGTTTGTAGTACGGTACAAATATTTGGCATGGAATATTTGGCATGCTGTGGATAACATGACTTGGTTAGGATTAGTGGTTATGACACCTCCCGTGCAACCACGATATTTAATACGCTATATTTCTTGAACCACTTTCGTCACAGCACTGATATTTGGTACATGGAAATTGGTTAGCAATATCATGCTGCAGGCTAGTCTAACATTAAATTTGGAACCAATTTGGTCAGTGAAAAAGTGGAAACTTGAAAGTGTTTTCAACACTAGCGTTTCTAGAGATTGCTGATGAGGGGGTTTATTTTAAATCTACAACAACATAATGTATGCAATTTTCTTTCTGCTTTAGATCCGCTAGTGCATGCACACAATATAATATTTGTAATATTTATTTAATGCTACTTGAATGGCCTTAATGGTTTTAATTAGCAAATCTTCTTTGCGTAGTGCGCTCCATTCACAATAATGTGCTAATCTAAGCTTAAAGAATATCTTGCTTCATTATTATGTATTCGTTTAGCTGTTTTTGTTTTATACTTCACTAACTATTTTATTATAATTTTTAGTTTATAACAAAACAAAAACCAGTTTTATTTCATCTACGGATGAGCATTTCAGTTTTAAATTGAGGAAGAGAATCCTAAGATGCATTACCTACAACCTTCACACCTTACAGAAACACCATATATAAGAGATGTTGTTATTTTACTGCTGACTATCTCAGCTCAAGACACTAAATATAGAAACATAAATTTTAGAAAGAAAATACAACATAACGCTGAGCAAAATTTTCTGTGCAGATGCGGATTGGCAGTTGATCTTATCTTATACCAAATGCAATGTCTTCTGTATATCTGTTCACGATATCTAGAATTGATCTTAAGTCTGATTGCCCATTTTTGTCCTTTGCCTTTGGAATTCATTTCAAGTTCATTTGGCGAAAGCTGGTTCATATATACATTTGAAGAGTCCCTACCTTGAAACACAACATTTCGAATCTTAACGATGGTATTGAATCCATGATTCTAAAAATTATTTACGACACAAAGACGTCTGTGTTGTTTGAATCGAATTGATACGGCTGATGCTTTCATTTGTCGATAATCCTTTCGTTTCGAGTTTAAGGATGGCAGAACCAATCGAATTTTTTTTGTGCATATTTTTATGCTCTGAACATAACACATTTATTGAATATTGGGACATTTGTGTTTCCTAGAAATTATTATTAATAGTACGATTTGAAATATCGTCATATTGTATTCGTAACATCAGAGAAATAAAAAATTACAGACTATACAAAATATTGCAAAGAAATCTCGCAAAAATGAAACTTTCTACCAAAAAATGCAAGTAATAATGTTATCTATTGTTACTTTGAAAATATCTTCAGATGGAAGTGGGTGCACGAATGTAATCGGCCCACGGTTTCAATGCTCTCTCTAAGGTACTTTACCGATTTATGGTTGCATTTATCCATTGGTCCAAACCATCAAAAATGATGGTGCTTGTTTTCTGGTGGCCATTCGAATGTCTAAATTTTCGTATGACCTCTTTGTTGGACAAAGTCGATCGTTTTGCTTGTTGATTAGTTGCTCGATTGGAAATTGTGCCTCATCGGACAACACCAAATTTGGCAGCTCGTCACATGCAATTCCTTCGCTCATCTCAATCGAACTTGTTTTTCAATTGGCGTAAGATCATGCACCTTTTGGAAGTTTGCGGATCATCGAACAAATATTATTCGAAAATGTTTTCCAGAGTACCAATCGTTCGAATTTGAGTAAATTTCCTTTCGAATCGAGCTACAGAGTAACCCCCTGCTTGTGATTTTCCAGCCAAATATAACTCGTTTAATTTTGGACTCTATTACGTACAAAAAATGTATGCTCAATTTTGCGAAAAATAGGCTGGCACACCAATAACTAATAAAATTAACTTTCGTGTAAATAAATATATACGCACTGTCATCAACGCTTACTCTGCCTCACCCTGTATAATAAAATTATATATTAGCCATAATTAGATGGTCTGGTGCAAGCTCCAAACACACCCTCCTCTGATCGGCCTCTGAGTTTGCGTGCAACTAAATATTTTGTTTATTATTTGCGCAAACGGAGGAAATTGCTATTTTGGTTTTTCAGTTTTACTCACATGCATACATATAATATTTCTGTACATTTACACACATTTATATATATATATATATATATATATATATATATATATATATATATCACATATGCACATATTTACATGCGAACAAATGTGGAGATAACACTAAACCACAAGACTTCAGAGCTCAACACATCAAAACTTTTTAATAATTACGACTATAAATCTTAGTTTTTGAAAAAACAAATAGTGATTCCAATATCATTTTGATAAATTTCTGAGGTCGCTATTACGAATTTAAATTTTAATATTTGAGAATAAAATACGAATCCGCCTCGCCGAATTCACAACAAAATGGCGGCTCCAATTCAGTGCACTAAATTTTTAGAAAATCGAAAGATTAATCATTTTGATTTTACACATTCGTAATCAGCGTGTTCGGAAACATGAAAGTACATACAAATTATAATAATTACAGTAGGTAACGTTGAGGAAACTTTTGATTGTTCAGGAGTAAATCGCAAAAAAATTAAAGTGGATATTCTCCTGAATAGGGAATGGTATTTAGTTTGGTCTTAAGTGGTAAATTTTTTGAGATATGACCTTGAGAAAGTGGTAATTTATCAAGGGCAACGAGGTACAGGGAATGAGGTACAAAGTAGGTATCGGGTTGGTATGACCCCTGAAATTCTCGGTATTTCCCTTTCGATTTTATTTCTTCTTTTATTTGTAACAAACAAAAAAGCTTTTTGTTTTGAATTATGTGTGTGTATTAAACCAGTGAATATTATAAACTCATATCATCTTGGTCGAATTACATCCACTTTTGGGTGATTATGTGGGGTTAATTTTTCTTTGTCAATTGTATGTGTGTAACACACTGTATCTTAAATGTCGATTTATTTACAATCAGTTCCCTAAAATTATTGAAAATTAAGCTAATGGCAATATTGCCAATTAAATATTCACACACACATATTCTATAGTATATACTACATACACACATTTTTATTCACATTTGAATGTTGATGTGGATGCTGAACTTGACATCTAGGTGATACCGTCCAAAACGAGGCTTTCGTTGTTTTTGTTGTCGCTACTATATTTAATTTCATCTAAACTGGTTTTAATTTGTACTCAGCAACAATTTTTTTCTTATTTAAAACTTGTTTATTTACCTTTTGCACAACGACGGCACCATAATAACTTCATACAAGACTTTAAAAAATTTTGTATCCAAAGAGAAATCAATTGATTTGAAAAAAAATCCTCATTCTCAAATCATAATTTTCAAACTTACCATCGTTGCTGATGTCACATCGACGGTGGGTATATCCGCATCCATTTCCAATTTTTTCGTAATAGTTATATTGTTTGAAGTTTATTTGTATATTTCGTTTTTCAAATGCGAAAAAAAAGTAAATCAAATCGAAAAAGAAAATACTTTTATATCACAGGTTACGTATAGGAAAATGAAAGCACATTTTTTTAGCTCTTAGGTAGCTTGAAAACACGAGACGGGGATTCATTGATTGTGCATATTGTTGTTGTGCTGCAAATGCTGTACAATGTCTTATTCGATTTCACTTTAGTTCATGGTTAACTAGTTTATACATGAATATATGGATATATCTTTTTGATTCTTGATTATGATATCGCAATTTCTCTAGCACTTTAGCTCTAATTCAACTCAAACACGCACAGTTCTTAACGTTGCCACTTCATTGCACAGCAATAAAACATAATTCACTGATAACCACTACCAAACGTTCAACTTGTGTGTAGTTGAACACGTCTGCTTGCTGCCACAGCTCATGGAGAATTGATGGAGGTAATGCTGGGTGATTCGTTGCTTTGTTGGCTGATTAATCTTTCTCAGCCGCTGTATTTTTGTGGAGTGTGGAACGAAAACTACAAAATATAAATATTGTGATGTTTTGAGCACTCACAATCATGAAAATAAAAACAGGTATAACTCAACATCGTTTCTTTCAAAAGCGATAAACATCTAATCGATATTTTACTAAAAGTATTTTTAGGAGTACCTAGGAGTAGATTAGATTTTAATTGGATGGTATTTTTGTTGAAAAAACTTATCTTATGTAATTGCCTTCCCAAGTTCAACTATGTTTGCCCTAGCGTGACTTTAATCGTGTAACGAATTCTAAGAAAATTTGCGCCACTTATGTTCTTGCTTAAATTTTATAACTAAATAAAAACCAGTTTAGTGTTGCTGCAAAACTATTAGGGTGGCAGTTGCACCGGTTTTTGCGGAACGGTCTAGAGGCAAGCATGGAAATTGAGGGTTAATGTATTACTAATAAGTATTCTGTACAAAAATTGTATATCCGCAAGTAGTGAACTTTTCATTTCCCAATAGTTGGAAAAATTGCTTAGCGAATCGACTATAGGGTTGAAGCCAAATGTTTTTTAGCCAAATCATGAAAATGTATACTGCATTTAAATTGCTTCGAATAAATTATATTTGTTAGTTGTGCAGTTTGCACATGAGCAAAACCAACTGAAGAGCGAGACCGATCCATCGCCAATGGCTCAGTGATTGTTGTGGTGTTGAGATATGTGTTGCTATTACTACAACAATAAATGCCATGTTAGCAACAAGTGAGTTGGATTTTTTCTATAGTAGGCATTATAAAAATGTGGAAAAGCAAAAGCAGTTGAACCGCTCTCTCAGTTTAATGCAGTGCGAAAATTAATGCGATTGTTAGTTTAACAATGAGAAAAAGAAATTTCCCAAACACAATTAATTTCTTACTTTCTACTAATGAAAAGTGAAGGCACTTAAAAATATTTTGGTTGGTATAAATCGAATAATTTGTGTCCTATACAACACCGGTAGGGGTTACCCTAGCTTTATATTTTTGTTGTTTTTTACTTACACATTTCTCCATTCCATTAGTTTTATCTGAATTATGTGACATTCGATCTATACGAAACTTTTGCCATCGTATTATTTCAGCTTCATCTCATTTTTTCATTAGCAGTCGAACCGATGAGACGTAATTTGTGCTGTCTGCGATAATCAAGTGATTTTTGAGATTCCAAAAGTGTTTTTGTGTTTTAAAAATTACATTGCTTTTTCAACATTTTTGCGTTAAGCCAAGCAGTAAATATTTTCAAATCATTGTGTCTGAATATTATTTACAGTCAAAAAAGTTTTTTTGCATGGAATTTGGTTCTGCGACTCATGGGCGGCTATTTTGTAGAACACAGCTTCTGACGAATGTCGAACCACTTAGTTTTATAGTAAATTATCGACAAAAAGTTAGTTATAGGTAGTTTTTAAAACTATTTTTTTAATTTTTTAGTAACTTAACGTCAATATGCTGTGTTTGGTTGCAAAACATGATCGATCAGATGATCTCCAAGAATATTGCAACGAGTGTGATCAAACTGCTCACTTGCGATGTGTACACATGAATGGTGGCTATTTCACATGCAAAAACTGCGACTCCGAATAAATAACATCGATTTTTTCTCTATATTTTTCATTAAAATCTTATGTTTTTCATAACAAAGTCATCAATACACGTTTTACATCAATATTTGTTCGAATTTTGTCAATTTGCAAAGTGGTTCGACATTCCTAACGATTTTTCAAAATGACAAAATCGAATATTTTGGTATAACTCTTAAAACTTTACAACAAATAAATTCTGCAACTTCCAAAACGTGGCATTTCCTCCATTTCTCAAATTTTGAAAAATTACGATTTTAGGGTGAGTTATCAGTCAAAATCAAAGTGTGGTTCGACATTCCCCAATATGTAAATTTCCTGTAGACACCATGATCATCAATTTTTTTTAGATTCCGCATTCCAAAGTTGGCAATATGGTTCGAGCCGATCATTCTTTGAAAAACTCGGCATAAAGAAGTAAACGTATGTTAAAAGTTGGTAAATGTTTTATATTATCATCGAGAACATCAGATCTTTAAGCGTCATCTTTCCCAATTGTTCTTCTATTTCCGGAGATGTTTCGTATATTTTGCGCTTTGCTATCGGTTTTCACTTATCTGAAAGTTTGTCCGCTGCATACTTCTAGGATTTCCAACACTGATCTCCTCCCATTTGAACAGGATTAAGCTTCGGTTGATGTACTGGGAACTAGGTGAAACAATCGTCTTAGCCTCTTGTTTGGAGTGGTTACTTTTCACATATCAAGCCCTGCCTGCCATTTTATTATAAGGGGCTACAAATTTATAATTGTCTCTCCTTTGGTGCTATATAGTATATACATAATGGCACGGTTTTCCGAATATAAACTTTATTTACACGCACTACTTGGAGGTATTTTTAACAATTTCACTGAAGAATATACGATAATCTAAAGTCCTTCACCACAATAAAGGAGTAACTAATTTTTACATTGTTTTAGAAAAGATCTTGTAAAATAAAAATTAATCCCAAAAGTATTCTCTTGTATAGTCCTCTCTCTTATAGAGTCTTCTTCGTCAGTTTCATCTAGCGTATCCATTGCCAGTATAGTATTTTTGCTGCAAAGATCCTTGAAATCGTTAAGGTCTAACTATAGAAACTTAAAGTAATGTAACTTAGCATAGCAGCGCATATCAAAACTTAATGCTGATTATAAAAATATAGCGCAGTGGCTAAAAAACTCCCTCTGTAGAATATATCAGAAGTAGGAAAATAATTTTAAAATAAAAAATAAACCAATTAAATAAATAAAACAATCATTTAATATGTAAATACTTGCTTTAAATCTCCATAAAAACTCAAAAATTAGCTCATGAAATGCCACTTAACAGCCAAGAATTCTAAATTCAACTGACTTCTATGTTACGTTAAGTTTTGTTAAGTTTCTATAATCAGATATATACAAAGTATACGAAAGAGAGTGACAGTTCTTAGAGTTTTAACCGCAAAAATGCTATGTGCACTGCCGTATAAAACAGCTGGAACGTCGTTAGCAAAGCAAGTTAGAAATGTGGTGAAATTCTTTGAATGACTACAAACCTTATATCTTTGTAAAATTAATACTCTTGCTTAGAGTGTACTAAGTAAGAAAGCAAACATATTTTCCGATTAATTTTTATTTTTTTTTTTTATCTTTTGCTGGACAAGTTTGTTGACTACTAATTTATGTGGTGTGATTTATATATTTTTACAAAAGTTAATTTTTTTTAATTATTTCTATAGAGCTGAGAACTTTTTCTAAAAGTCTTCGGCAAAAGTAGCGCGGCTGTATCGATTTGCAGAATTCCCACGATTCACTAATCCAAAGCATCCACGTCGGTACAGCACCAACGCAGCTAATGTCAATGGAATGCCAAGTAGCATACCGACAAATAGGCCAATAAACACTAGATTACGTGTCGTTGATCCAGTACTTTCGGCATCACAAATTATTGTTATATCATTAGACGTCAGTTTCATAACGGGTGTTCCAGCGTAAGCATAAGGATACCCGCAAATTACATTATGTGTAAGTTGGGGTGTAGCCTCATTAATTTGTACCATCAATGTATGTATCAGCCAATCGTTGGGATGGCACAGGCAATTCCATGGATTATATTGCAAATCAATTATCTTGATCTTATCCCAACGTTCTACCAATTCGAATGGAATCGTTGATAGATTATCGTTATTCAAGTAAAGCTGAAATTCAATAATTCATGTGATTATTTAATTTTTTTTTTTTTTTTTGTTATTTACCTTTTCCAATGGTGGATAGTCAAAAATTCTTGGGTTTATTGTTTTCTTAGCAAATGCATTGGCATCGATGTACGATAATTTCTTATTGTCTGATGCAATTAAAGTAGTAAGATCTGAAAACAATCATATAATTAGTCAATTTGCTCAATAGTCAAATGAATTAATGATGATTACTTTGCAAATTACTAAAAGCTCCCTTGTCAATCTTCTTCAATTCGGGCATATATGCAATACTCAGATATTTCAAACTCTGCAAGACTGGAAAAACGCTGTAATTACATATTAAAATTTTATTCGAGAACATGTGCATTTATAGAACATACTTTTCTTCGCTGAAACTTTCAATTTCATTTTCATCTAGTACCAATCGTTGCAAGTTAACAGCTAATTCTAAATTATCAGGCAATTCATCCAATAAGTTTCCAGTTAATATTAACGTCTCCAGTTCTCGTGGTCCATGTAGAAAATTATCGGGCAAGCCCTTAAGTTCCATATAAGACATATCAAGTGTCTAAGAAATGAAAAAATAGTACAATGAAAACATTGAGGCGAGTTTCAACGTTGTCTACACCAAAGTGTAAAACTACGTAAGAAATAAGATAACAGTCCAAAAGACGGGACACATATTTCCGTATTGTAATAGAAAACAGTCACTTGCGCTATTTATCTTCCTACGTACATACATAACAACAATCACACATACATACAAGCATACCTTTAAAGAGGTTAATCCCGCGATTGCTGTTTCTGCTAGATGATCGATTACACGAAATATATTTCCACCTAAAACTAAGACTTCCAATTTAGGTAAATGCTCAAAAAGATCGGGATCAAGATTGTGCAACTCATTGTAGCCCAAATCGAGTTCACGCATTTCTTTCATAGGCAAATAATCGTAGGCCGAAAAGTTGCCTTTAAATACGTCGGGCACCATGGCCTTCGAAGTGAGTTTATTGTGTGATAAATCCAACTTTGCCAACTGACTGAAATTCTGAAAAGCACCCAGCGAAATACTTGCGATTTTATTGTATGATAAATATAAATTCTTCACAGGATAATCAGGAAGCTGTGGAATAGTGGTAAGGTTGTTGTGCTCGAGCTTAATGGTCTCAAATATAACATCCCCATTTTGTAAGGTATTCCACTCTTCAGTTGAAAACCATGAAACCATTTGCGTGTTATTGCAATCGAGTTTTTTGTAACTCACATCACAAATGCATTTTTTGCATATGTCACTTGCTAAAATGTTCACTTTGGGCTGTAACAAAGAAATAATATAAATTAAAAATGTATTAATACTCATTTATTTATTTATTATATAATTTATTATTAATTAATAAATCATGCATTAGAACAGAAATTAAAATTAAGAAATTTGTCCGAAATCTAAGCCTTTTTCCACAGTGAAGGCTAAAATAACAAGGCAACGAACACTTTTTTTCCAAAATGGTCTCATCTTTTGCCCAATTTCTCGCAGGCCTGTGGGCAAATAATTTTTGAAATTTTGCTATTTTACTGTGCTTAGACTACGTCCCTAGAGGTAGTTGAAAAAGGTAAAATCGTGGAAGTTACGTTCGGTTAAGTGGCTGTCCAGTGACACGCTCAGGGCCATTGTGGTTGGAGCTACAGTTTAACGCCGGTTCCGAACAACTGGTTGAATCCGTTGTTTTTCTCTAAAATTATTTTTTATGTTTCAAACTTAAAAATTTTACAACAAAAAAACAGTCTTTTAGAATTTTTTGCGACAAAGAATATAATTTATTAACACGTGTTGCATACTTTTAGGAAGTATTTTATGAAATGCTTTGTCTTTACTTTTTTATAGCCTAGTTTCAGGATTACCTGATGAAATTATAAAGTTAGCTAAATAGGGTAAATTACCCAATAATTGGTACTTAGTTTTCCAATCATTGGCAGCACAGTTGGAGCTCATTTTCATTTTAAAGTGGTTCTCATGGGAATTTTATGCATTTAAGAAATTTTTGATAATTTTCACTTACCTTGGGTGGAGTTGCATTTACAACCGGTATTACAGTGGCGTTCTGTTGTTGTGCTGGTAATGCTTGCTGTGCCTGCTCAGTGGCGGATGAAATAGACGTCAATAGAAGTACGAACCCCGTTAGTGTCGCGAAAAAACACGTATTACGCATTTTTCAATATATTTCTGCACAATTATTTTATTTTTTTATTTCTTTGAAAAGCTGTCGTTCCTACTCCCTACTGTTCAATTGATTTGGAGACTTATGTGAGTCAGACGTCTAATATTTATTATCTTTATTATTGATAATATTGATCTTATCACTTTTTGTTTCAATTATCAAATTTTATACCAGTTCTATTATATACACCTTTAAATTTAATTTTGTTTTATAAATTTTTATGTTTCGTATACATATTTTGCTCCTTTTTAATTATTATTTTATAAAACTTATTTTTTTGTTCGATATTTGGTCCGCTATTCTACTAATTTTGCAAGTCGTTGTATATTTTTGCAGCCACTTCTTCCACCATTCAAATCCAACTAATTCCAAAAACTTAAATGAGTGATTCAGTTTACGAATTTTCCTATCTTATCAGGTACTCTTTAGCACACCCCACTATCTAATCTTATAATTATGGCTTTTAGTATATTTCGTAAAAAAAAAAAGCATATGTGTGAGTGCGGAGAGGCCATGGTGAAAGAAAAATGCATTCTTTAGATTTCATCATGAAAGCTTATTTCTCTTTTTCTCTTCCCATGTCTTTTTCTTGGCGATTTTCATTCCAATTTCTTGGTTGTTGACCATGGCATTGTCATCATATATACATATCTGTAGAAATAAGACAGAGTCGCTCAAGTCGTCATAAGCGAAAATCGATTTATATGCTCTTAATATTCTCATTTATAGAAGCTATTTGTCTATTTTATCCACATTTTAAGACCATGTTCCATCATTTTTGTAATCGCTTTTGTTTCGACAGCCCAACACGATCTCGAATAAAATTGCGATTTTCTCAAAACTACAATTTCAGAAATAAGCTACTCTGTCTTGTTGCCATAGATTGTGTTTTTCAGCATATGGCGATAAGTAAACGTAGTAAATAAGTAGATATAAGCGCATGTATACATAAATCAGGCTAGTTTTCGAAGAAATCGCAGTTGATATTTTTACCATATTTCTGCTACTATTACTATAATGACATAACAGTCCATTGAAGGCCTAGGCCAAGCTTTTCGTGAAAACCTTTCTTTAGGAATTGTCTTTTTAGCTGGTTAGAAAATTTGAAAACCTAACCAAAATATGAAGGTATCGTTCAAATCTCGCTTTTAAAGGAGCTAGTTAGAAACTGAATTCAAAACACTAAACTAAAAATAGTAGATCCAATATGGTGAACCATTTTTTGAAAAAAGTTTCGTAACAGCGTTGCATTTTCATAGTTAAATTTTTAAGTGAGAATTTATAAGAAAATAATTTGTATAGTATTGCGTGTACATAGGGAGAATTAGTTCCTGCTTTTTATATTATTTTTTCACTCTTAATATGTTCAAGATGTTTGCTTATAAAGAAAACAAATTTAAATAACATCATTTATGTAGAGTTTAGGTTTTTATAATATTTTATTATTATATTTAGTTTTAACATTTAAGTTTTACATTTAGTATTTAATTTTATTATTAGGATTAATATTATTTATAAGAGTTTTTAGTTTTAATTTAAATGTTTTACAACTTGACGTCCGTGTCGTGTTACTACTCTTCTTAACTCGTTCAACCAACTCTCCCTTTCTTCGCTTTTCTCTCTCCGTTGCATTTTAAAAGTACTTCTGTCATGGTTGTATTTCCTAAGTCTATTCTTCACTTCTACTTTTATCATGGTTGTATTTCCTCAGTCTCTTCGTCCGTAATTCAGTCCACTTCTTGTTCGTCCGTCTAACCCCCCTCCTAAGTCTATTCTTCACTTCTACTTTTATCATGGTTGTATTTCCTCAGTCTCTTCGTCCGTAATTCAGTCCACTTCTTGTTCGTCCGTCTAACCTCCTACATTTATATTATTTTTCTAACAAACAAAATTTATAATTTAGTACTAAGGAATAAAAGTCGTATTAATAATCTACTACTAACTCTCTCTGTTGTACCCATTTCAAAAAATGCATCTCTAAAAAGTTCCTCTTACTTGTCAAAAGTTCAAAATAGCTACTTTTTGAAAAAATGCATCTACCTCCAAATACTTCTACCATGTTTTTTATCATGGCCCAATAATAAGGTTATAACAGAGCTACAAAAACAAAATCAACCGTATATTTTGTTTTTGTATGCAGGGTTGGAAATCCCTTTCTTCTGTCAAATTCATAACGAAACAGCTGATTTGCTCTCATATTTTTTTCCTTGATTTATTTGACATAAGAATTAGATGAAGAAATCGGGAAGAAGAAGAGAGCTATGCTGGTGACATAATCTTATTATTGAGCCATGATCAAAACAAATGTTTTCCCAATTGTCAAAGTTCCTCTTACTTGTCAAAATGCATATACCTTCTTAATTCTTCTGCCATGCGTTAAAGTAACGCAAGAAGTGGGGCAACTCTCAACTTTGCCGTGTGTATGATGGTATGATTGTATATCCGTTGGCAACGAATACATTGGTTGCATTCAGAAGTTACAGCTGTTGAGCAACTGTGACGTGTGTGTCTTCTGAATGGGTTGTTGTGAATTTCTGCTCCGCAGAGCTGTTGGCATTTCGACGCCATTTTTGCGAATTTACTCTCAACATGTTGAGCCTCCGGTGTGTCTTCTGAATGCAACCATTATGTCGCCTCTCACCTCTTCCTTCATGTCAATTGTACACTCCGCTCTCACGTACACAACGGACTCTATGTGCCAGAGCCTTTAAGAATTTATTGTTGTTTTGCAAATATTTACATATTTCTTGATAATTTGTTAAAACTACCATATATGAATTGTTTTACTTATTTTTATTACTCATTGCATAATAATTACATATTTGATTATTACGATTTAACATTTACAGCAATTTCGCAAAAATTTGTAAAATCTTTTTATTACATAAGTCATTGAAAAAATTATTAACTACCATCATTTATTAGTACTTTTTGACACACTGTATATACTTAGGTTGTGTTTATATTGATTTATAATTGTCGACCACGACATCATCCGCAATAATGGCTACGACCTTACAAAAGTTCGTATTAAAATTACATCGGCCCGAGAATTTCATTCAGGAATATTTAGAATAAGGCTGAATATAAACTTTAACTACTCCCCAAATATTAATAATATGTTTTCCGGCGAGGAAAAAGATTAACCTTATTTCAGGGTGTTAACCTGATTTTTACCTAGGTACATTTAGCGATTTTTTATCATTTTTTGTGGCAAACAGATTTTATGAACGATGTAACTCAACAAAAATTTGATATTTTTTTAAATTTATAGTTTGTTAAAATTTTTCTAATTTAGAATCACAAAATGTAACGAAAAAAATTTGGGAGTACAAGATAGACAACACCGTTGAAATTGTTCTCTTTTTCTTTTCACCGTATGGTCACCGTAGGTATCAGACATATTTTTACATACATACATCTGTACAAATTTTCACATCCAAATGTGTGCGAATGTTTATGTATAAGATGCGTTCATATCTGCAACGCCTCATTTTCAGTTATTTTTGCATTATTTTCCTTCAGTCAATTGCCTCAGTTTCCAGTTTTGTAATTGCTAACAATTTTGTGCGCACTTCCTTCTTAGTCGGCGGCGCTGTCAAATATGGACCAATTACGATTCTTCGCGGGAAAATAAAATTGACTAAAGCGTGAAAATTTATAGTATGATTTTATCATTATTGTTTATACAGGGTGATTCCGTCGGGTGGTCAACAAGAAAATAGATTATAGAGGAGATAAGTAAAAAATCCTAAGATTGTGAGCTATACCGGGTTCAAAATTTTCGTGTCTTATTTAAGTCTTGCTATAATATCTAAAAAAATAAAATTGTTTGTACTCTCCTTATAAAAATTAACCCTATTTTATTTGAACAGCAACAAAATTTGAAGTGAAATGTGTTCATGCTCTCTTTTGCTCAGTGTTAATTTTTCAAAGCAATAATATTTTCATTGTTTGACAGCAAAACATTGATCGTGTAACATCGCCCTAATACTATTTTGTATGTAATGATACGGTTTTATAAAATAACTAATTGCCACCCTGAAAGCTAAGCGTGCTCGGTGTTCATTTCACCTAGCATATCGTGTTCGTTGAGAGAGTGAATAAAAATTCTCACTTTGTGTTCGGTGCAACAACAATTTGAAAATAGGCTCACGGATAGGATTTTTTACTTGTTTTTACCTATTCGCCATCCTCCATCCTCCAAGTTGACCATGAAGACGGCATCACTCTGTGCATTATACTTGAGTATATTTTGTAGTATAGTATATTTTGGCAAAAAGCAACTCTGCAACGGGCTGAATGTAACCACCTCGACCGACCACGGGAGAAAATGCTTTGTGTTCTCCAAGCTCTGGGCACCAATATAACCAGGCACTAATATGTTAAAAGTTTAACACAAAATTACTATACAATAACAAAATATACGGCATTTGCTTTAATCCTCACTTTACATTTTTACTCTGGTTTGACTTTTGAGTAAAAAAATATTTGTTTCTCTGTTACTCTATTACTCCAAAAAAAAAGAGAGAAAATTAGTGTTGCCTACTTCTTGATTTGTACGACAAGTGCATTCAGTTAGCGCCTGGTTATATTGGTGCTCGGTGTTCGACAAACACAAAACATTTTCTCCCATGCCCGGTAAAGGTGGTTACATTCAGCTCGTTGCAGAGTTGTTTTTTTTTTGTCAAAATATACTCGTTTATTTCATACAATTTTATATGTAATGATACTGTTTTGTAAAATAGCTCATTGCCACCCTGAATACTCGGTGTGGTCGGTGTACAATACACCGAGTATATCGTGTTCGGTGTGAGAGTGAGTAAAGACTCTCTCTTTGTGTTCGGTGCAACAACAATTTTATGGTGTTCGCTGAGCATACTCGCAATATAACCACAGCCTTAGGGCGATGTTATGCAGACGATCAGATGATCGCCAATGACGTCACTTTTTACGCTCTCTTTTTGTTTTTTCAACTCTCTGCCCAAAGTAAATTACGCAGACAGTCATTTGATCGCCGATCAATAGTACATTTTTGTACTGTTTTAGTACTTTTTTGCTACTATTTTATTTAAACTTCGTAGTACTTTTTTTTTATTTTTTGTGCAAAATTTGTGAAGTAAATTGATAAATTTCTTGATAACAAATAATAAAAATAATTAAAAATTAGCTTTTGTTAACTTTTTGCAAAATTTTATGGGTAAACGAGTATGTAAAGAATGAGTGTTGCTATTAAACAGTTTCTTCCTTTTTGCATACATGTTTACCAAAAGTGTACTATTTTGCTCCTATAAGACAATTATTTTGAATAATTTCTTAGAGATAACACTGGTTTGATCTCATGATTCGGCATCGTCAGCCAAATCATTTGGTGATCGTGCCGATCAAATGGAAAAGTTTAAATGTATTTGGTTTTCTCGCAATTTTATAAGGAAAATAATTTAACGCTTTTTTTAAGAAAATACGCATTTTATTCTTCATTTTAGCGGATTTTGAAAAACAAAAGTTGGCCACACTGTCGTTCATGCTCTAGGGTAAAACATTACTTTTTTACTCCGTTACTCAGCACTTTACTCTAAATAGTGAATAGGGCTAATATGAGTTTTTTCTCTTCTTTGAGCTCGAATAAAATAAAAAAAAATAGATTAAGAGAGCTAAGTCTGATCATAACTGAATATTAAGCTCCAAAAATTATTAAGATTCTTAAACAGGTATTCTCAACAACAACCACTCGTTTCTATGTATAGCACTTATGTCCATTGTTTAAATCAGTAATGTATGTATATGTACGCCCAAACCTCGTTACATTACGTTAATAGCTACAATTTCACAGTCAACTCGAAAGCTCATGAAATAAAATTCCTGATTTAATCATCGGATCAGGCAAAAATAAAAATTTATTTTTCCATGAACCTCTCAGCGTTATGTACCGCTATCTTCTATCGTTTTTACACTATATTTCCATATTTTCCCCCAAAGTAAAAATTTGCTTTGAAAAAGGAGCTTGCTGGTGATTTTCTTAAATTTTTGTTTTTGCATTGCATTTCCGATTGCAATTCATGTGAGTATGTCGTAAGCAAAATGCATTAATTCAAAACATGTGTGGCGTTTTCGGTGTTTATTGGTTTCCTATTGATGTGTTGCAATTCTCATTGAAAGTATGAATACCTACATTGTGTATTTATGTATATGTATGAATGTGCAAATGTTCATTGCACTAGCGGATCCATGGGGGGGGTTTTTGTGTAATCAGTAATCAGTAATCATAGAATTTTATGTATTTTACATAATTTTGTTTATATACCAGGGAGCGGTAAATATAAACAGTAAATAAACAAATAACTCAAAAATAATTTCTGTGAAATAATTCACTGTTATTATTACCCACTGAAAATTTCTTTAATTCCTTTTTATGCCGTTTTCAATATATCACAAATAATCGATAGTAAATTAGATTTCATTCTCTCGTATATAGCGAATTTAAAGCGCTTCCAACAAAATGCAGCAAAGGGACGCACATTTAAGATATTTACAAAGCTGTCGTGTACTGCTGTATAATCTGGAGTTATTAATCCCGTATAATTTTGTATGAAAAATTGGAGAATTTACGTCAAATGAGAGGATAAGATGCCGGATAAGACACCTTGTGAATACCCCAATAATTTTGGTTGGTTATGAATGTGCACTATAAAAAGATGCTTACAAACATGCATACATACATATGTACATGTAAAATAAATATCTTATTTGTCTCATTTTATCCCACCAACTTTTTATTTACAACTGTGAGTTGAATATTTTCATAATTCGCTATTTCACTCAACTAATTGATAAATTTTAATTGAACAAAATTTTGTTCAAAAATCATGCATCATTGTATGCAATAACTCTAAGACCAATTTTGATCTGATCATAGAAATACTTGATATTATATACAACATAAGTTTTTTAAAGGCAACTTGTTGATTTTAAATTTGATTCAACGTTCACGCATCCATGCACTGAATGCATCCACATGAAATTATGATACATATTACTTGTTCACTGATAACGTGACGTGTTTTATGCTCACGAATTACACGATCGACCCCTGGTATGCGAAAAAACTCATCGAACTATATTATAACGTTTTCAATTTTTCAAAGTTGTAATTAATATTTTTAACTTGAAATACAAATTTTTGATCACTTTTCATTGCTAAACACGAATCTGACCGTGAAAATTTTCAACCAAGTTTTTTTGAGAAAATTTCCAAGATTAAACCTCGTTTTGATCACTATCAACATCAGAATCAGTTATCATACATTCACATGGCATACCCTTTTTATTTGATAAAGCGCAGTGCTTTATAAAATTCTGAATCAAATATACGGGTAGGTTTACCCGTATATTTGATTTAGAAATATATATATTTTTTTTGTACTTTTTGAACCAAATTTTACAAAAACCTGACATTATGGGAAATTTTCAAGGTCGAATTGTGGTTCCTGTTTAATTTTGTGTGTTGGCCAATGTTATGAAAAATAAATTGAAATTTATAAGAAATACATATTACATTCCGTTGCGTGCAAAAGCGGTGTAAGTCAAAATCAGATTTTTGGGAATACATTGGTTTTGTAGAAGTGCTGTACAAAATAGGGTTCTTGTGAAATTTATTTTCCCGATTTACAGGCAGCTTTATAGAACACATGTTCAACCTATATGTACGTCTTTTTTGTAGAAACTGAATGAGTTTAAAATTATTGCCTGAAGATGAAAATCCAAATAATAAAAAAAATTTACTTACACTACTTTCGCACTCAGCGGCTCATATGGTACTATTAAATGTATTTTTCCGATTAACGTTTATGTAGTATATAAATTCAATGAAACTCTATAAGTATTTAAAATATATACAATATAACATTGGTTGAGTTCCGAAATGCATGTAATTAATATTTATTTAAATTTTTTGTCTGTGCATAATCTTTTAAGTGTTAATAATTACGTGATAAATTATGATCACATAAAAAATAACAGCTCGATTATTATAAAGGAGCATTAAAGTTTAAAGTGATGTTATTTGCTGCCACTTGAGTAGATAAATCAGTATGAATGAGTGAACCTAAAGCAGAATTCCAAGTGAAGGAGTCGCGAAATAATCATAAAAAGCAGCTACTTGCCATCAAAATGGCGATTAAGATTACGTTTCATTATTTTTCTTTCTTGTTTATATCCAAAAACAAAAGCATTGTTGATGATCATTTTAAATTTGATTCGAATTATCACGGTTTTTCATAGCAGTATAAAATCACTTTAAAGTTGAATGCTCACATTTTTCCGTTTAGCATTGCAAACAAGTTTTAAAAGTCAAATGCATCCCGTAAGTTTTAAGTTTTTATATTTTTCTGGAAATAGTTATTAAAAGATTCTAAATTTTTGTTCTAAGTTCACCTCCTTTTTGCGAGTCAAAAGTATGAATTACTTTATGTTATAGAATTTAAAGAGGCCTCAAACCTTAAATACAGCTGTTAACTATACCATTCCATAAAATCATTTTGACAAAATGTGGGAAACATTTTTTTAATATATAAATATATATCTTAAACTTTGCCACACATTCTACAAATAGGGTTAGAATCGAGTTCCTCAGCCCATGGAAAAAAACCACATTGACAATGATCACAAAGATCAATCAATGAAATGTGAAGTAATTGTTTCGTTGTTGTTATTGTAGTTCTGCTTTGCTCCACCAAATGAATACTTGACGTTTGTCGTTTTCAAATACAAAACTTCATGGAATTGTGCGCTTGTTGTTGTTCCAGATGTTGTACAGTGAACGAGTTCACATACACTCAAAAAAAAATATTATGAAAATTGGCATTGAAATTGAGTGAATGACATACGATCATTAAAATTCAGATAAATTTATTTTACACGTATTGAAAAATCCTTTTGGAGCCTCTTTACACTATCACATTGAGTATTAAGACATTTAAAAATAAAAGAGTGAAATTTCATTACATTGTCAAATTTGTGTGTTTTGGGAGAACTGCCAAATCCTACGCTCGATTATAATACACAAATTAGCAAAAAAAAATAAATTTTCAAAATGAAAAAAAAAATTAGCAATTATTGCAAGTATTACGAATACGCATATGCATATTTTCGCGGTAAAAGTCTTTGAAAAACAAATTAGTTTTTTTTTCATATTACCTGAACCTTGCCAGGGCCGGGCAGCGAAGACCAGCTAGTTTATATTAATTTTAAAGACATTAAGTTTTTGTCATATATGTAGGTACTTGGTTGGTTTATTAAAATGGCTGCCCTTCCGATTTTTGGAAAGGGTACACTTAGGCCGAAAGGCCCATTATGGCTTTTCTGGCAACCGTATTGAGCACAGCCCAATACAAAAGGGACCTACAGTTTTATGCTGAATGGGTACGGCGGTAAAGAAAAGCTTATAAAAAAAAATTGCCTGCCTTACCAAGAGGGGCACTTCTGCAACTTTCTTAGAATTCGCATTCACTTTGTGTCCGTAGTAACTAGGCTTGCCTCCTCTTGGGAGGACAGTCCTATATTATCCTAAGCTACATTTTTTTTCAAAATAATAACTAGAAGTTCCAAAAAGTTTTTTAACATACTTGTTCTGTTTTGCCCTATTAGATAAATGATTTTGTTTTCTTATTTTTTCCTAAAAATTTAATGAATAAATAAACATAAAAGACTTTTTAAGATGATTATATTTGGGTGGTTTTACTATTTTATTTAGTCAACTGTGTTAGCTAGATTTGTTTACATTAAAACATACACATTCATAAATATGTGTGCATGAACTATGTGTGTGTCTGTCGTGGGTGCACGCCCGATCTTGGCCAGGGGGATAGTCTCAAGCAAATATTTTATACATTTGAAAAAACATTTGGAAAGATTTCTTATTTGCATAAAAATCAAATCAAAACTATTATTTATAAAAAAAAAAATTCTTTTTTCTGTAGCATTTGCTGTGGGCATCATGTCAAAATTTCCACGCATGTTTTCACTGGTTCATATTATATTATATTATAAAATGGCATTTGCCTTTAGCGTTCGGTTTAGTTAGCCTTTCTGTGTTCACCAAAAAATTATACGTAAGTGTATACCCATGGTACCTGGGTACGACGTATTGAGTTCAATTGTTAACATTAGAAATGCACGCTGAAAATATCAAAATAAGCATAAATTTGGTAACAAAGACTATGGAACAACGCATTATTTACAAAAGCACACAAACAAGAAAGCCCAGAATACCAATATTAAAGAACTAATTTTTGTCACTAAAGAATCAGAAAAAGCACATCTTTGGTACCCGGGTACTACGTGTATCCACATAAAGGTCAACGTTTGTTCAACAGCAACACACACAAAACAGTAGAGAGGAACAAATACGAAGTTATAAGAATTGACCAAATAAAATTGAGTAATATGCCTGACCAATTTCGAGTTGTAGCACTGATTTCTTAATATTAATCTTCTACTGCCTATAAAATCCAAAAACAACATTTTTTACTTTATCCTGATCCGATAATTTTTCACTGATATGGATTAAATTTTCCGATATAATTTTTTAATATTCTGATTAATTTAAAATCAGATCAAAAACTGATTTAGTATGGACTGAAAAAAATATTTTCAGTTTCTAATAAAAATTTGTTTCTAAATTTTATAGACAATAGAAAATCGGCCCTTTGTAACGTTTTCCTTCAGAACTGTGGAATAAATTAATAGTTTAATTCTCAGTTTTGTTATATCTGGTTTCGTATATTCCATTGGTTAATTCTCTCAAATTTTCTTATTTCTCATACAAAGTTTTACTACATCACTAAAGATGCTATCGATTTATAATCAATTGTGAACATACCAATTATATTACTCATCTAAATAAAAATTAAAAACACCATTGAAATCAGTTTATATTTAGTAGTGGCTTTTTGTAATATTAGTCCAAAAAGTACCTACTCGTTTTTATTAATTAGTTAATTAAATAAACTTGGGGAAATATTATTTTCACACCAATTTTCAAAATGTAAAATCAAATTAGTCGCATGGTTTAGCGGGCAGACTAACAGACAGAAAGAAGAAACTCAAATTTCTCCATGATAGTTATTTAGCTCAACTCCTATGTATTTTTTATGATGTTATAGTGGGACTGAGAGAAGTTCAAGGCAAAACAAGTTAAGCTTTAAACAGAATTGCGGCGTATCGACAAATTTATGCGGCGTAAAAACTCTGTCACCATAAAAAGCGAAGTCGACGTAAAATCACGGCGTAAAAAAATCAAGAGCTGCGATTCTGTTCCATCTCATAGAGTTATGAGTATTTGAAATGTTTTTAAGCCTGGTAAATTCGTGGTTTGCTGCTCACTCTTCTCACCATCAAACTCGACATGCAAGCAACGAAATGCTGCATGATTATGCAGCGTCTAATAACGCCCTTACAAAATTTTAAAAATTAAGAACCGGTCCCTTTTTATTTTTTACTCTAAATGTTAGTCCAGACACAGAATTTTTCTTTGACCAGTTCAGAACATGAATGAATACCACCCTCCCCCCTTGCGGGTGTCCATGGTGTCTGTAGTTAGCAACAATTTAGTAGCGGCCGTTAAAGATTTTAAAATTTGTTTTAGGAGTTTTTTTTTTAGAAATTTAAACGATAATATTTATGCTTACATGCGAGCATGTATAGCCCTTCTTCCTTGCATCCGGCCCATAGTATGCTTGTCTGATGATTGGACATTTTAATGGATTTTTATTTCGGCCTGTAAATGGCTGCTTATATTGTAGTTGCTTTAAATGGGTTTGTGTATATACGATTGTGCATATATGTACATATGTATATAAATATATATGCATTATAGCGGCAGTACTGAACTTTGATCGTTGATTGATCTTTGCGTCTGCAGTATTTAAAATGAGTGAAAATGGATCTTCATATTCAATTCTCACACAATTTAAGAAGTTTTTCATTCAAAAGGAATATCAAAAACCTTGTATGCCTACTTCCTTCCATTTTATTGGCCTATTTCGGCACCGGTTATAAAGCAATATGGATCAGGAAAGTATATACCATAGATGATCATAAATGCCATATTTAAAATTTAAATATTTTTTATCATGTCGCATGAAAACAATGCATAATAAAAACTGTAAATATATTTTAACAACTTCTATGATGTTTTACATCGCGGGTTAGAAAGAAACAGTAGTTGCTAAAAGCAATTATTGTTTCTTTCTACAAAGCAACTTTGTGTAGATAGCTATTCTCAAGTTTATAGCGTATGTATCTAATGTGATGCAACAACTGAAGCATTAAACAGATGTGCTCATAAATCAACATAAACAAGGTGCGAAAACTTTGAAATATAAAACACTAGCAAAATTCAAGCAAAAAAATACGAAAATGTAACATCGAAAAGCGTTACGAAAACAATAGTAAGTAGCAGTAAGCAGAAACGAAAAATAAAAGGATTGCATTACAACCCATAACTTTACACTTTGAGCAATGCATCGATGAGTTTTACAACTTCCAAGTAATTAAATTGGTACTGAAATAGAATCGTTAATACATTCACATACATTTGCATGTACATTCAAGTGTATGGCCCGCAGATTTGAAATACTTATTGCACCCCTGTTATATATAATATAATCTTATTTCTGGTGCTTCTGTTTCCTTTTGAATGTTAGCAATAGAGACCTTGAGAAATAACCAATAGTAGGTATAAACAAGACTATGTTTGGGCACCTCTTGAAGTAAGTTGTTGTACTCTATATGAAAAAAAGTCAAACCATGTGTTTATAATATTTTGCAAAGTGCACATCGCTCCAAAAGTCATTTCAAAAATATCAACAATTTCTATATAGAAAGCAACAACCACCTTCAGTGTCATTGTTTCTCTATTCCTTAAGAAACATATGTGCGCCTGCGTATTATCCTTCAGCATATTGGTCAGCATATGTGCCATTAAAAAAATATCACATGCAGCGTGTGAAGTCCTTTTCTGGAATTTCCACTCAGTTCTAAAATAAAAAAAACCTAATTTAAAAACAAAGAACAAAGCGCCTACGGAATGTCTGGCAAGCAGATCGTTGATGCATTATGCAGTGAAAGAAAAACAATGCACTATGGTGCCGATGTAGTATCTTACTATTCAAAAAACTTGATCCTCTCGGTCGAAGTTTAAAACATATTCCACACATTAATGAGTGACATTATTTTGATTGTTATTACAGTCCAACTTCCCTATAGTGAACTTCTATACAATGAAGCTCTTTTTTTGATGGAATTTTTTGTGTTTTTCGTGGTTGACAAGATACGCGAGAAGAGCCTTAAACAACTAAAAATTACAGACTTTTTAGGGGTCCAATATGTGTACATACGTGCATACATATTAAAGAAATTGAAAACGTCAATTCGTATTTTTCTTATTTTAACTTCGTTAATCCTGGAATTGTATGCCTCAATAATGTTCGAAAACTCAAGTAAAATGGGAGATATGGTTTCCATTTTATTTGAGTTTCTTCAAAATACTGATGGTGGCTGTCAATGAGTGGATTGTATACATGCAGCTTCATCGCCGTAAGTTGCCTTTGCTATAATTCCTGGTTACAATATAGTAGACATTATACCCCATTTGAAAACTTAAGGATAAGAGTCCTGGGCTTATTTTTTTTCTTAAATTTATTTTAATATTTGCCTAAAATATTGAAGAAATTCAACCGGATTTTGAGGAAAAACTCCGAGATGAAAGGGTTAAATCAAAATCTCGTCAAATCGAAAACCTCTGTAATTCGTAAAAAATTGTTGGTCCCTTGCGATTACGAATTATCGGGATTCTACTGCATACGCAAAATCGCCAAAATTCTGTGTTTTTAAAACAAAAGTTACGTAGAGTGGCAACCAATCACATTAACTTCAAACCATGTTTACTCGAACAATTACCAACTCTTAGCGCGAAATCGTACTCTCCGGCCGAGATGAGAGAGGGCGTTGAAAACAAGAACACCACCTTAGATCTCATAAAATCGTAGTCAGAATTCAAAGGTAACCCAACTATAAAATACCCAGTAAAGCAATGAAAATGATTTTCCAAACGTTTGTACGCCATACAATAAACTTTACCGAAATAAGTTGCCTTCTACAATTTTTAAAGAATGGAATAAATCCCGATACCATGGTTTTTGATATTTTGTTTTACGAGTATTTTGAAATATGGTAATATTCAACTTTCAACAACTCATAGCATAAAGCAATGTTTAATACCGTGGGAAATCTAATTTAGAAGATTTCTTTGGCAATATAAAATAGAATTTGACAAAAAATATTTACACTTTTTAAGATATCTTAGTGAATAAAAGCTGAACGGTCCATATATTAATTACTGAAATAAATAGGCTTTAAGGAACGATAATGTCAAAAGAATAGCAAGTCATAGAACAAGCAGATAATGTTAAAAATTAAATCACGTATTAATTTTCCCTTCATGTTGATTTAACTTCAAGAAATGAATTGTCATAATTCAAAAAAAATCGAGTTATCCCGGCGTCAATGAACATAATTTTACACCGTCAATGAATTGGGTGTGTGACACCCGAAAAACAATAAATCCTTAAAATAAAACTAAGTTTTTTCGTCATTCCATCGGCTCCCGTCAAAAAATGCAGTTCACTCAAAATAGAAAACTTAACAAGAAAATATATTGAAAACTGCCTTAACACGGATCCGTCGTTGGTATCAAATTAATACACTTCTAAAATATAAATTGTTTCATATGTTTGATAGTTCACATGAATAACTAAATAGTAGCTGTGTTTTATTCGCCAGCTAGACAGAATTCAATAATATCGTTCATAGATTAAAAATACTTATTGTAGGAGTTATGTATGTATGTATATAAAATATACATGTGCACATGTGCGGCATTTGCGTATATGGTATGTGCAACCCGAAACTACAAAAATAATGAGTATCTCCAGAAATTCATCAAAAAGGCGTGTCAAAAAATCAATTTATTCCCAACTCCATTCTTATGCTGTTTAAAGTATACTTTAAAAAAAACACTAAGCAGTTCAACTTCACTCTACTTAAACTTTACCGCCTAAAAAATATTAACATAATGTAGTACCTATTGAACAAGTATGTTTTAAATGGTAAAAAAAGGTTAGTGTAAAACATGAGACAAGAATGCAACATTTTACTTTGTTGTATGAATATAGCCACTTGACACCAGAGTTATATTCAGATAATAGTTGGACTTAAGGTGTTTTTCAATAATTCTCTTTTGGTGACATTTAGTGACAAAATTAAACTTGTAGTGAAATCTTTGTGTTTTCAAAAATATCCCTACGAAATATTTGTATTTGAAAATATCACGTTTCATTTCATGCTGCCAAATCGGTCTTGTCTACCAGTCTCGTCACTTTGAAACACCAAGTGTAGTTATTTTCTGCTGAACCTAGTATGCTCGTCCTCTAATGCATGTTAGGAAGAATTCTTTAATGAAAAATTTTAGTAGTTTTAAATTTTCTCTTGGGTAATTTTTAGTACTGTATTTAGTGGGTTTAATAGTAGGGGAAAGGCTCACCAAGGTGTCGTATCTATTGCTGGGCGCATTATTAGTCACTAACAATTTGGTAGGAGTTAAAAATTGTTTCATTTGTTTTTGTCCCTGCTATAGGGTATTTAATGTTTCGTCAAATGCAAAATTAATGTTACTTAAATTTTTAAGTATCAATTACTTTGTATAAAAGCATTTAATGTAAGAAGTTTTGATTAATTATTAGTTAAATTAAAAAAAAAAAAACAATGGATGCGTACTAGGTACGCAAGAGATTTGATGTGTAAACAGTCAAGCTAACTTATTGCCATATACACAAACTCACACATGTGTAGGCATGCATAGGGATTTGGAGATTTGGCAACACTGCTACGGCGGAAAAGATGTTGTTTAGGCATTTTATTAAAGTGCTAAAGAATTATTAAGTTTTTTTTTTAACGCAATAATTTAAAATAAGTGAAGATAGAGCAAACTCGACCTATGCTAAATTGAATAGGTGCATAAATTCAGGTTTTCCTATATTTGTTCATAATTAATAGTCGGATTCATGGAAACTCGCAAATCCCTTCGAAATCGGAAAATTAGAAAGAGCACGAAAGAAACCCGAAAAAGCTGCCAATACAGACATCAATGTCCTCTTCGTCTTTCTTCTTCCCCTTTTTAATACTACAAGACTTTGCTTTACTATAAACATGCTATAAATTTGACTAGTTACTAAAATTTTTATAAGCTAAATATTTAAAAAAAAAAATTTTTATTTTAAATGTTAAAAGAAATCAACATAAATCACCGGATGTGGTGTTACTTCGTATGTTTAGTTATGCACATATGCTTGTGTATGTATTATATACTGTACGACATATTTACATACATGTGTATCTTTATATAAATATGTATGTATATGTAGTCCATCCGAACTCATATTCCAACAATGTCGATGTCTGCTCTGCAAGTGTATTTTGGGGTACATGACGTTACGCTTTGAGTATGTCGCGCAGAAATTATTTTCTTTTTATCATGTATGCAAGTGTCTTTTATGGTTGTTTGGCATATTTTAAGTTCCCCTACTGTTAGAGTTCTTCGGTTTTGTTTTTACCCTTTTAAAGTATATTTTTTTGGTGCTCAATTTATTGAGAAAAAAATTATCTCCAGGCGAGAGAAATTTGAATTTTCATGCGAATTTTGTTTTGTTCTTTTGGGATCTTAAAGGGATATGATTGGGAGAAAAAATATAATGCACAAAATCTTTTAATTTCATATACTTATATTTTGTATAATGTATGAATATATTTCTCTCATTTGTTTATAATTAATTACTAAAAACATAGAAAATACATTTTCCTCTTTTCATTTAAATTTTGTATATATTTAATAATGTATTAAGTTAGCTTATAGAAGATGTAAATGGAAAGTATTGAGAATATGATGTTTTCTTGGAAATATGAAAACACATTCATTGATAAATACAGTTTTTCAGTTACTCTGTGATTTATTGTTATGAACGTCGTCCTCCATTCTAAAAACACCAAACAGATAGCTCAATTTTTCTTGTGGAATTTTAGGCGCTCCAGCGGTCTTACGTAACCCTGCTTCAGCCCCATTGGCTGCATTAAGTATGGAAGCCCTTGCTCCGAAACTGCTTTCTGGACACGCTCCTTCATTCGCCCAACCCGATGTTTCGAACTCTTTTAGCAGGCTATTTTCGCTTGTCGACAGTACATGGCATAAGAATTCAATATATCTGCAAATAAAATTTCAAAAAGAAAACTATTATTTAGAAAATGGCATTGTGATTGCAGTAAGAAAAATTTACATTGTTTATTCTTTGTATGAACAAAAGGTATTTTTGTCGGACTGGAGATATTTTTTATATAATTTAAGTAACCCTTTGAAATAAGCATGAATCTGAACAAAAGGCAAACAAAGTTGCATAAGAAACTGAGCAAACATGCTCCCATACATAGTTGCGAAAGTTTGTGTGTGCGCGATTCGTCCAATACATTCGCAAAAAAGAGAGAATTCGGATCGAATTGTCAAAACTAGGCGAATGTTTCGCAAATAGCGAATGCAGATATCCGTTCCATCACCTGCAAAATGTAGGAAGGAATATGAAGTGGATCTTTATGAATTGTATGCATATCTTTGGAGAACTTTTGATTACAATCGTTAACACCGTTACTAAACTGTTATTCACAATGAAACTGCGCAGCAGCTAGGTGAAACATTTTAATGGATTTAGTTTTATCCTTTAAAAAAATATTTAACTGTGATTTTATTTTATTCGAATCTTTTCCTTTTTTGTTTTTTTGGAAACTGTCATGCGTTTTCTTTCACTATTGCCAGTTCACAATAGAATTTGATGTAGCTAAACTCCTTGTTAAGTATAAATAACAACTATAATTATATGTGTTATCTCTGCGTCTTTATTGTTGCTTTCCCATACAATTATCGCTGCTAGTTATACATAACTAGAAGCAAGTGGCGAATAAAAAGCAGCTAATATTTACTAAAGAGAAATTTGTATAATACTAACCTAACCTATACAAAACTTAAACATTTTTTAAAAAGGGTAAAAACTCGATTTACCATATTTAGATCGAATACACTAAGATTAAGATTTTTCTAATTTTATGTCTAACGTCACAAATTTTAAAACTTCATTTTAACTGGACGTATTTGTTATTTTAGTTTTTTAATTTAAATTGAATACTCTCCTCTACTTACATATAGTGAAGGACAAAAGTCTACGTACACCGCACCGGAATTTCAGTTTCTTGTACAACTAAAGAATTTAAAGGAGAATTCAGGTTTGCTTATAAAACAATGAATTTTTTTTAAAAAATAAAAGAAAATTTATTTAATAACAACATAACAGGAAATTCAGAAGCATTGCAAAAAATAAACATGATAAACGTCTTCATACAGTACGCATCTATCTAAGGACTAAGGACTTAGCATGAGCAATAACATTTTATGCCACTTAATATTTAGTGGGTCCTCCTTGGGCGTTAATAGCTGTTTACAGTCATCGTGGCATTGAGGCAATTAAGCATAGGGTCTCTTCAAGAGCTATTATCCTATTGAACTAAATTTTATAATTTTTTTTTATGAATAAATAATCATCCTTTATAAAACTGCAAACCTAATTTTTCCTTTAGATGCTTAGATTTAGAGAAACTGAAAATCCTATGGTGTATGTAGACTTTTGCCCTTCACTGTACATATAATAAATGAAAGAACCAGTCATTTAATTTGTGAAGAAGCATTTTTGGGAAAATACGCCATTGAAATATAACACAAACACATTGTTGTAGCAATTAGTAATGGCTGTTATGCGAAAAGAATCAATGGCGCCTACCTACGTATCTAGGTAGGTAGCAAAGAAATATGTTGTGCACATATGTTGTAAATCTTTATTGCTTTAACAATGGGATAAACCAAAGCGGGAAAGCCCGTCCTTTTGGAATTTACCAGTTTCACATCTGGTTGTTAACGGAATTCCCCAGCAGACAAACATTTGCTTAAGAAAAATAATAAACCTATGCATGTACACACACACACACACACACATACCACTATGTGCACGGGATTTTACTTCATGAAACGGACTTGAATAAGTTTCTCAAGCCGACCTATTCTGTCATTTTATTATCTCAATAACATTTAATGCGTCAACAAAATTATGATGCACATATTGATGTCCAATATGTATAGACTTGCTCGTACCGCCTGCTCGTTATTGTGCGGTTCGTTCTTTGACATTTCTTTTTATTCCTATTTGCCAATTTAATTTGGCTGCACAAAATCAATTATTGCAAAAAGCAACATAATTCAAGTGAAATTTCGCTTTCCTTGTCTTTATCTACTTATTTTTTTTTCAATAAACTGATTTGGCAGAATTGCTCAAAAAATCTGGCTATGTGGAAAAGCAACTAACCAGTCCAAAAGAGAATTCGACAAGCAAACTTGCCGTGTGGAAAAGGGGCAAATATTTGTTGAACGGATGTTAAGTACGGTAGTAACTGAAAGCAGTCTTGAGATAGATCAGTTCTTTTATTTTGCAACCACAAAATAATAATTGGGAAAAAGTAAGGAGAAAGCTTCAAAAGAGTAAAACGGCATTTGAAGGATTTATTTAATCTGGAAGTGAATAAAATTTGGCGCCAAAAAAAAAAGTTATTTGACGTTTAAAATTTACGTCTTGACCCCAAAAAATGTGAATGTCATCACTGGTTGATAGCAATCGTATTTGGAATAAAATTTGCCACAACTTTTATTGTGGGAGTGGATCAACGATATCTCCTTTAGCTCCAGTTCTAAGCCGACAACCAAATTAATCTTTCGAGCAAGCCACATCAAATAAATAACGGAACCAGTTTGGGGGGGTATTTCCGTGGCATCCTTTCTTCTAAGCTTGGTTTTCACTATGTCAAATTCAATCAGATTTGCCAACATGCTGGCAATTTTATTATAGGCAACTCTCTTTTTTTTCTCTTTAACATGGAATATGATATAGTTAAAACCAGGCATAAGGATATCTGGACAGTGCTGCGAACTGCCACTGCTTATAATTGACTCAATATGAAGCAATGTATTCTAAAAATGTAATTTGGACTAAAGGGTTGTGCAAAAGAAAACAAATTTGGATTGATTCTTCCCAATCAGTACGCAATCAGAGTAGTCAGTGACGTTAGCAAATTAAGTGAATGAACTTAATTTTTGGTAAGAATTGGTAAATCAAATCACAGGGCTAGATACATAATGGTGTTCTTCGTTTTTTCAGTTTTCATCTAGTTCACAAAGTACTTATCTAGCACACAAAATATAAAACTCGATTTAGCGGAAAACATAGGTTTTTAATCAGAAAATTCTGATTTCAGATACTGTCAAGGTCTAGCGATGCTAGTTCTGCAAATCACGATTTATTTGTCCAAAAACACTGACTTTTGAGATAAAACCCAAGCCTAGATCCGCCAATGCTGTCAGGTATTAATTTGTGGAGTAAAATCGGTGCACACAGTGTAATTTTTTGTTTAAAAGTAAATTAAAAAATGTACTCCGCTTACCTAGTTGCCAATTTTAAAGTCTGTATTTTGCTGAGTTTATCGCTTGGTAATGTGGGAATGGTTTGTTGTAGCGTCTTGAAGGCGTCGTTTAGACTTTGGGTCCTTTGCCGCTCACGCACATTTGCCATCGTACGCTGACTATTAATATCTTCTGTCTCCTCGGATTTGCTGGATTTGCATTTCGTGCGCTTGCGTGGCTTACGTTGTTGCGTTCCAGAAACATGATGATTACTACCGTCCATGGCAACATTGGCATCATCCTCGTTGCCATATATGTACGATGTTGTTGATGTAGTGGACTGACCATGTGTGTATTCCATTTCCTCTCGATCGGAACTGGAATAAGGGCTACTATTTAATGAGTGTGATCGTTCGAACTGATCATATGTACTTGTTGCGAATAGCTTGTGTGTATTTTGCACTGAATGCATTGAAGTTATTGGTACGCCACCGACGGAATGACAAAGGTCACTGGAAGACTGTGATGTTAGGTGTTGTGGCTGCGGTAGAGATTGTTGTTGTTCTTGAAAGCTATACTTAAAATTTTCTTCGTTGTTTTCACACATATCGTCGTCAGTAAACTGGGAGAAGTGGCCCGCTAGGGTAGGTGCTGATATATTTCCGGTGGAAATGTTATTTTCAATTTCAGAACTGCATCTTGCACTAAATTCTACAACTGAAAGTGGCGTATCATCTGGATGCGGCAAGAAGTGCTGTTGTTCCTGCGGCTCTTGTCGCTGCGGCAATTGCATGTGGGGTTTTTTGTACCTTTGCATTATGTCGTTCGTCGAGGAGGAAGATAACTCACGAGCACGTTTCCGATTCTTTGTGGGGTGGGAAAAATTTTGAATCCGTTGTTGCTGCTGTGGGTAATTATTAATTTTTCTGGATATACCACTTGTTGATGGCTTGCTGCTATTCCTTGTTGAGCTTATGTTACTGTTATCACTGCCATGGAGAATATCACTAACTGGGAGGTATTCATTATCATCCTGTTCTGTAATGCCAAATGTTATGAATTCTTGAGAGTTAGTTACAGGAGGCACATGATGCACTTGTTGATCCGGTTGTACATTATACAGTTGTTGTTTTTGTTGTTGTTGCGGTAGTAAATGCGAGGGCTGGAGGTAACTAGAAGATTGCTGCTGATCCATTTGTATAGAATGCATGTATGTTTGTTGCTGATCCATATTTGGCATCTGCTTGAAACTACTGATGTCGAGAAATACTTTTGGTGATGCAGATCGAATCGACATATTCTCACATAAACCCGAATAAAAAACTAAACGGAAAATCACTTGCTTTATAATCGTCTCTATATTTCACGTATTTTCAACTTTATTTTGAAATTCTTGTATTCTGGAAAGTCTTGTAGCACTTTTTAATAATGTTTCCGAATGACTCTGTATTATGACATTCAGTAATATCACTTATTACATATCCTTAAAGCGCGCAATATAAAACACCACATCTGTTATCATACACGCGTTGAGCACAACTGAAAATTAAGTCCTTGTCATCATACAATACAGCTAGGCGCTATTCGTTGAAAAAAGAATGTGCTTCTTTCTTTGTGATCTGAATTCTTTTGTTTCCATATGAGCAACAGTTGTAAGAAAGAGCTAGCCATATCTTATATGTATGTATGCATTGCAGTTATGGCCATTTTCTTTTTCTTTGTGTACAGGGTTGTCACTTTAACTCAATCGTGATAGATCTACCACATTTTACGAAAATATCATTTTCTACTTTAACCATTTTTGCCACTAAGCTCAAAATCTACCACCATTTTGCATTGGTTGTAAATGTGTTAAAAATTTAACAAATACGTGTGGTTGTAAGACTTTAAGTGTTAGGAATGAAACTAATTCCTGTTTTTCGATAGTACTTACAATAAAATGGTATTTTTGAGCAAATAGTATTTTTGATTACTTGCCGAATAATAAAAATTTGAAATCTAATACCTATTTTTAACCAATATACCAATATTTAAAATTTTGAAGTGGCAGCCCTGACTGTAATGAGATTCACTTAACACATGCACACCAATCATCTCATGTGCCACAGCATCTAACAGAGTCAACTAGTGGTGCTGGGCTGCGTCAAATTATGGGGAATAGGAGTTTTTTCCAGTATGCTGGAAAATAATAATAGAGTATATGTAAAAATAAAAGTTTAGCAATGAAAAGTAAAATGTATTTAAGAATTCTTTTTTCTCCTGCGACATTTTTTTATTTTTATTTTATTATATAAAGAAGAACAACATTAGCTGTATTTCTTTTGTCGTACATATAGGATAAACATCACAGTACCTGAAAAGTCCTCACCAAAAGTTAAATACTCCTTATTCTCCCATAACTCAACTATATCGGGGATTTCTTCCCAATGTGCCATTTTAGAGACTATGAAGATGAATCCTAAGTGTTAATTTTCATAATTATATCCAATATAAGCTACCAATATCTGAAAATGTTACTAATGCTTACTAAATAGAAATGATGAATAGTTATTGTCTAATTTTAGTACATGAGAGAGTGACTGAGAGAGTGGGGGATAAACTAGAAATGTTGAAATACCAATAAGACCCATCACTAAGGTCTGTGATAAGAAATTGAGCCGGATTTCAAAACGACCCTCCAATCTGTCTGTCTCCATACTAATTATTGTTACTTTAAGTCTGCTAAAAATCACTCAGCAATCTCAAACACTTTTTAATCATAAGTTAACGTTAACGGGAGCATTCAACAACTACCAAAACGCTACGTAATCCACTGAATACAATTAGTGCATACGACGCAATTTTTCACTAATTGTATTACAAAATAATATTTCTTTATCTGCGCTAAACTTATATTCAATAGCTAAATGCAATTATCGTAGGCCGACGAAAAAATAGAAATAAATCTAAGTTGACCAAAAACCGACGGTGTAAAATCGTCAACGGCTGTAATTCTTCTCCATCCCTTAAATAGCTATAAGGAATTTATTTGCCATAGCAATTTTACAGCGCGTGAAATCATCAATACGCAACCATTCTGCTTAAGGCTTTGAATATTTTTTAAATATAGCGACTGATATTGCTCAAAACTTCAAAACCCGTGTTATTTGAAAAAAAATTTTGCATATAAAACGTTAAATTTTTAAAATACAAATTTTGTATAAATATTTTTGTAAGCAAAAAGGCGAAAAACCAAACACCCAAAGTTAGTAAATGTTTTGTTTGTTTTACGAACTTTTTTCTAATGAGAACTGATCTCTCTAGTTAAGTAGTTAAAAAATGTGTTAAAAAAAATAAATTATTTTTGACGGATATTCTCTTTTTTACTAATTCAGATCTGCAACTGAAAGAAATGGACTACCATTTAAAAACAAAATAGTGTTATTTTTTAGAAAGTTGTGGCGCTGCCAGCGAATATTGACCTGTTAATCAATACCCTTTCCCTTCTTTGTACTGCTGCCTCTTTTAATAATGAGCAGCTGTTCACGCTTCGTATTACATTTTTACATAAATTATTTATTACTTTCGGATTATTACTATAGCTGTGCGCCTGTCTCCCTATTTCTTTGCCTTGAAGTATCCATCAACAGAAGTCATCACTAGCAAGTTTGTGTATGGAAGTGTAGGTAGAAAAACACTTTTTGCTTAAGATGAAGACAGATTTATCCTCTTCAATATTGAATGTGTACATACATACGTACTGAAGAAATTTTAAAATTAATTCTTCAATCAATTGCATATCTCTTATTAAATTCTGGCAACTCATACATCATTTCTATATAATTCGCGAGCTCTGGTTACGATGGCGTACTCAGTTATTTTAAGATAGTTTCATTTGAGAATTATGGAAAGTTTTAACTACATTAAAAGAAAGCAAATTCTAAGTTCACAACAGGATTTTAAAACAAAAATATGTACGGGAAGATGATGTGAAAGAGACAGCCTTGTCTCATAACATTTTTAAAGAAATATATAATTCAATACTTTTAGTATTTTGTTTGGTAGTGCATTAAATATCTCAGCTTGCTCCCATATCAGCTTTGATTTGTGTCGTACCGTTTTTTCACCATTATCATTTCTATGAAAGTGAAAATATGGGACCAACCCGGCACATACCCACCCTTTCTTATTTTTAAGTTAAAGTGTTGTTTAAGAAAGTTACTTTTAGAAAGCTTAGTTAGGACGTGGCCATAGGCGTGCTTGCTTTCATTTTTGGTGATTTTTGCATGGAATATTTTATTTAGCAGCTTATCTAAGAATACCTAATGTTGTTGTATAGGATAACGGCACTAGTGATCGGCCACTCTTATCTATTTCTACTAAAGATAAGAAAATTGTGTTTTTTTTAGGATATGACAGCACAATTAGATGTAGGCACATGCCAACGCACATGCGTATTAGATTTAGTCAGTCATAAATTAAAATGTATAGACATAATTTCGTTTGGGAATTGCGAAGGTGAGTAATTTGGCTCCGTGAAATTTGCTTCCAATGAAAAATTGCCTCAAACAGAAAATGAAAAATAACCCCAAAATTGGGGCATATTTTCATAATGTAATCATGCCCCAATAATTGGAATGAAATGGCCTCAAAATATTAAAAAAATATCCAAAAAAATAAAAAAGATCCAAAAAAATGAAATTGAATATTCACAAAGGAACCAAGCTATCTATTTGATCGCATTCGCTCCATGCAATCAAAACATTTGAACCAATTAATTCCGTTCAGATAACAGTATCTTACATTTGAGCGACATTTTTTTAGCATTGTCCCCATTCGTCTTTGGAATTCACTACCTTCATCTCTCCTCTCTATCGTCAAAGCACAGCACTTCAAAACTTCACTCTTAAAATACCTCGCTAACCATCAATAACTAAGTTTTCTTTCTTCTTATTTCTTTTCTGTTTCTTCTCTTACTCCCTTTTAACAACAACCTATAACTTTCAATATCTCATCCTTCTACCTAATTCAAGTTCTCATTAATTTTGATTATAATTTTAATTCTATTTTTATTTTTAATTCTAATTTTAATGTTAAATTTGTTTTTAATTTTATTTCAATTATAATTATAATTTTAGCTTTATATTAATTTTAATTTTATTCTTCAATTATGAATTATGGCATCTCGTGACTAATGTTAATTATACTGAAGGTATTCTGTCCTGTAACATTAGAATAACTGGTGAAATTAAAATAAATGGATCAGTTCATTGTATTTTACTCATTTCATATACATCTAAATGAAATATGAACCCAAAATTAAAAATTAAAAAAGACCCCAAATTATGAAGCATCACCCCAATTCACATCAATATTTGATTTTTTTCTTTAATTTTTGTTTAGGGCTATTTTTCATTGGGGCCAAATTTCACGGAGCTAGTGAATTTATGATTTTTTCATATTTTCCCCGTAACTGGGCGGTGTGAAGAAAATGTGAAGAAAAAGAAAATTTAAATGCAAATGTGCTGTGCTAGAATGAATGTTCTAGTAATCGGCCACTTTTGTCTTAAAATTCTGAATTCGTTTGCACTTTGTGCATTATAAAATGATCCTTACAAAAAAAAGTACATTAACAATCTAGTGTTATATGAAAGGTGCCACGCCCAAACAACTAATTCCATCTGCTTTCTGACCAGTAGTTGGGATTTACGTCCTGCATTCCCGTACCAAAGTCAGTGATGATTATGTAAATGGTTTTCAATATATTTTGTATTGAATATTTTGGCTGTATAGGCGGTACCTCGCCCAATAAAACAATCCTACCCGCATTTTGCCCAGTGATTCGTATTAGCGACTTGCATCGCTTCACCAAATTCAGCGGTAGTTCTGTAAAAAGTTACGCCCAATCAACCAATATCGCTTTCATATAACCTATTTTATGCCCAGATACCATAAAAATTCGTTTGTCTACTTTTATTTTATTTATTCATTCATTAATTTGTAATACTTACAAAAGCCCAATAGGCCAAAAAATATATTACATAGCAAGTATAAGCGAAATTTCCTTTTCCAAAGCATAATCTCCAATTACTTAATTTTGAGTACTAAAATCTTAAGTTTGAAATGACATTCACATTCGCTTTTATTTGAACGATAAACATATTCGATGTGCTCTTTATATCAATTGGGAAAAACTAGAGAAACAAAATCCACCATCGTCTCAAATGAAAAAGCCAAAGAAATTATATCCACGATTGGTGCATCAAACAATTCCGCACCAAATGCAACTCATACTTCAATTTGTGCGAAGAAAATATACCTACATGTGTGTTCTGATCAGCATGTTCGTTTGTCCATTTGGTGGCATTCGCGTTCGCTTTTCCATTATTTATACAGTAGAATCCCGGTAATGCGTAATCGCAAGGGACCAGCAATTTTTTGCGAATTATGCAGGGGTCTTCGGTATAACGAGATTTTGATGAGAAAGGAAAAAAACGAAAAAAGAAAAACAGTTATTCATTTAGCTGAAGTATGTACGTAGATATGCATGTGTACAAATAAAAACAATTAAAAACTAATGTAGCGGATTAAGTTATTCGGCTATAGTTACAACGAACAGTTAAATACACATATTATTATTTGAAGGATGGGACGACCCGAAAGTCAGGCACTGTGACGTATAAGATCTATTGTACCAAAGCCCCAAGTTATGAAAGAAAGATAGATAAGAAACTTGGTAAGACTATCGAGTTCTAAGGAAACTTGACGTGACCAGAATTTTGCAGAATTAAAATTTTTTTAGTTTACCTGCACCTCAAATGAGATTTTTTGTTTCGTACTAGTATTTTTGAATTAAAATTTCTCACCGGTGGGGAAAGGCGGAACAAATTTTAGAGGACTTTTATGGGTTCATTATAATATACATGTTTGCCAAATTTTAGCTTGCCCCAATTTTTTTACAAGTTCTAACCAATTTTTCCAACTTCGTTGTACTTGTAACTGCATGTGATTGTGTGTGTGTGCATGACTACAAAGCCATAGGGGCGTTGCCATCTGCAAAATGGTTGTGGTTCAAGTTGACCAATAAAATCACTACTCGTAAACAGGGTTGAATTCAGTTAAGGGCACAGCCAAACATATAATATGGAATAATGAAGTGAAATGGGCGATTATTTCAAATCGGTCGATTTTTTTTTTTATTATTAGGTGTAAAATTTTCTAAAAAGCGTATGGATTTTTTTGTAGTGTTTTTTAAATTACAGAACTGTAGTATTAGGTGCGAAATGTTTGGCAATATCTGTAAACTAGCTTTAATTAATTTTAATGTCTTTGTCGACACTTTGTTTAGCGAGTTTCTCTATCATGAATTTGACCAGAACGAAGATACGGAATAGAATCTCTATGGAATCTATTACGTCAAACATTAAGGTTTAAACTCTCAGTATACACGATTTTACTTTAAAAAAAAAAATACTTAGAAGTGATATTTGTGATTGCAAATTACTTTTGTTCTATTAGTTTTCAAATAATTGGTTGGCCATTGGGCTAATAAATTGGGGAAAAAATTGTATAATAATTACTTTGTTTATCACACACCGCTCGACACAAGCTTTTTAACACTGTAATATATTTCTGTTATATAAAAATTTGAAAACAATTACAATTACAGCTTTTCTTACTCAAAATTAATAGCAAATGTCAAATTTTGATGTTTTGAACTCAGTTAATTTTTGTCACCTCTTGAGATATTTGCTAAATTTTTCTTTTTTGTTTTTAATTTTAACATATTGTTATTATTATTTTTAAGAACATCTAGCTCAACTGATTTGTTGAAAATAATAGAGACAATATTTGCAATTTTTCCCTCAATATTTGTAGTTTTTGTTGTTAAATAAATCGATTCGATAAATTGATTCAATTTTTTCTGCTTTCTTTGCACGCAAAAAAAAAAATTAACAATTTGTAAACCGTGTTAATACAACAATATTTACGGTATTACATTTTTTACTGTTTACTTCACTGACATTAGCCAAATTCAACTTCACCACATTAGTAAAGACACATACCAACCGGCATAGATGTCGCTGTACACACTGTAAGCACACATTTAGCAGTGATGCCATCGTTTTCAAACTAAAAAGCAAATATGCCTCTAAATAACACGTAAAAAGCACGAAAATAAAAAAGCTCAAACGGTCGAGAGTATAGAATTTTCATAGAATTTATGGAAATATTTTAAAAGAAATAAAAAGAAATGGTTTGATTTCGGAACCAAACCTATTTGCAGGTATTAAAAATTAGCTCAGTACAATTTTACCATGACTAATGGTTAGAAAAATGAAAATTTCCAATGGATTCAAAGAAAACGCATTGTTTTTTTTTGCGATTGTATTACATGTTTTTAGGATTTGGGTTATTTTGTTTGTATTGCAAACCATGATCAAAGTACGGCCTTTTTTATCAATTGACTCCAATGAGTCAAGAAGAAAATCAAAGCTCATGCTTTATATTCATAATTACTTTTACTTAGATCCTTTTTAATTAATAAAAATATCTATAAGTTGATCGTTTTTAAATATATAGGTAGGTACATAAATTGTGATGGAACAATTATTGTCTCAAAATTAATGAGCAATATTTTCAGAATGTATTTGCTATATTTTATTTAAAAATTGTCTATTCAAAAATTTAGTTGATTTGGAAGAAATTTGCAAAAAAAAAATGTTCCAAATCAAAAATATTAGTTTATTACATTTGTCTAATTGAAGAGAAAAAGAGAAAAGTGGAAAAAATGCCCTATTCGTTTTTAAGGGCGAATTACAATTGGTTTAACTTAATTAAAAAAATAAATAAATAAAAATGTTAACATTCAAAATTAACAACTGACGAATTTTTGTGAAAAAGCATAGCATGTGTAAATTTTTTGAAGCCATGAAGTGTGAATGCCGGCAAAACCTGGAAGAAATTAATTAAATTTTTGATATATTTATTTTTTCAATCACATTTCTGTTTGCAGTTAGTTCATATATTTCCCCCCGCCCCCCCCATAATTATCGCAATTAATAAAGAAAAATATATATGTAGGTATATTTATTTCTCATTGCAATAATAATAAGATGAAAATACACAAAAATTTAATATTTTTATTCCACGCAGTTTATTTGTTTACAACCTCAACCGGAAATGTCAAAATTTTCGTTGTCAAAATTTTATCACCATTTCGCATAGCAAAATTACAAATTTTTCTCACCATAGGAAATTTTTTTTCACCACTATTTTCATCGAGTAAAAAGTTACCGTTTCACATACACCCAAAGTGGTGAAAAATGTTTTAATTTCACCATTTCATAGAATTAGAATCGGCTCTCTGGTGTACTAAATTGTAAAAGTTCATCATAAATATGTCACATAGTTAATACCGTTATTGCATTTTAATGGACCCATTGGTGGCAATAGTATTGCCAATAGAAATTCATATATTATTTAGTTCATCGTTTTTTTCTAGAGGTCGCCATCGCCATGGATGCTACTATCGGCATCATATTCAAACAGCAGAAAATAAATTAATTTTATATTGCTGACTAAACTACTAACCAAAATATAAAATCATTTTCAGTTGAAGTACAAAACTTATTTTCCATATTACTTATTACAATTTCACAAATGCAACGTTGCATGCTCAATAATAAACCTATTGATCTGTGTCAGGTGTTCAAACTCAGTGAGCAAATAAGCAAATTGAAAAAAAAACAAAAATCGCAGCCACCGTACATAAGCGACATTGTGACAGTGCAACATGACGAAATCACAACATCTCATCGTCTAAAATTGTTGAACAATCGGAAAACACTTGTATGTGCAACTAAGCTTAGCTTCAACTTTATCTTTAACATTAACACTGTGATAAACAGTGGTTTGGAGTGGAGCCTAGCTGTGTAAAATATTCTTTATAAGCTTTTAAAGTCGGTCGATAAAAGTTGATTAGCTTCGTCCTGATATAAAATGTTGAACTTATTATAACCTCAATTACTTTAAACAAATAAAAATTTATAATTTCTTTGTTCTTGTTATGTGAAAATATGTGCGTATGTTTAGAAAGGCCGAAGACCATAAGTAGTAGTCAGTTTATATATACAATTAAATTTAAAATATTTTTAAAATAAATAAATGTTTCGAAATATTAGAAAATTACAAAAAGGTCTTTAAAAAAGAAGTTGATACTTATTAAAATCATAGATTACATTCGTTAAATTTTTCGGGGGACTGCTGAACATTGATGAAAAAGACTGAAGGAAAATTAGTTTTAAAAAATTAAAAGGCTATTCGAATTTCCTTTTTTGCACATTTATGGCTACACTATTCATTTTAAAGATTTGTCTTGTTCAGAGTCCTATAGTAGAATTTCATTGGGAACATATTAACCCTCTGTCTTCCTTAATTATGGGACTTTTTGCCACATGAGTATTTTTTCCATCTTTTGTATGGAATCAAGCCACTGTGCTACGTTGCATATAATCGTAATTCAGTTTCCCATCTTTGAATTAGATAAGAACGGCAGCCAGTTGGCTATAGAAGCAAAATGGTGATTTAGAGCATAGACATATAAACGAACAAACCGACAATCGAACAAAATTTTAGACAGTGACTGACTAACTATTTTGCGAACAACGGGATAGCAACTATTAAAAAAACGTACTGTCATTGAGAGGGGCTTTCTTTAATCCTCGCTCAACAAGTTGCCACTTCGCCGTCAGTTAGCTTGCTGTTAACTAGTAAATTAAACGTTGCAGCATTTTTGAAAATGTTATAACTGCCCAACTGTTTGTTTGATCAGTTTGCAAAATTACAAAACGAATTGACAGCCGCCGACCAATTCCCCAATACAACGTAGCATCAACAATAACAACAACAGCAAATACTTGGTAATAAAAAATAAGTAAAAAAGCTTGTGACATGAAATGAGTTCGGACTGTATGAGCGATTCTTAGTTTTCGAAAAGCATTGATTATCGAAATTCAATTATAAAATTGGCGATTGTATTTGTTGTCTTATGAGTTTCTACCTTTTTGTTTTTGCGATGTTAGTGTTATTTTTTTATAGTTTATTATTAAATCATTTTTAAGAGACGGCAACTTGATGTGAGCATAAACTGAGCGAATAATTTTGAATTTAATTTTTATCAAATCTAACTATTTTACCGAACTTTGTTGGATTTAAAAAAAGCTTTCTACTTCACTGCGCTGTAGGTCCCTTTCATTCGTATAAAAATATAACTCACAGAACACGATTTGATGGGGAAATCTAGGTCTAGGTCCTCCATGGGCTGTTGTGCCATAAAAGAAGAAAGAAGGTAAGCGTGGTTTTTGCGACACATTTAGTTTCTTGTACAGTTTTTTCAAAGTGCTCCCAGCAAGCAAAAATACGGATTCCGAGAAACGATATCATATTTCCTCATATGCATTGCAGCGTATTATACATATCCGTTTCTGGAACGTAAACGGTACCTTTTGTTTATTGGGTTAATTTAAAAGTATTTCAAATCAGTTCACTACATACATTGGCCGACGTTTGGTCACTTTATTTCTGTACCACGAAAAATTACCAACAATACAAATATTGAAATGTATCGACTCTCTTAACGCCATTTTTCTTTATTTTTACAGACTGAAATAAACATTAGAAATTAAGTTAAGCTATAGTTATGTATTTTCCATTCATGGGAATTTTTTTTTATATCTCTCCTAATCTACAATTTAGTTCATTATTCCCATATTATATTATATTGATAAATAGTTAGCTTCTCCATCCTTCTACCAAAAATAACCTAACACGAAATAGCTGTGAAGAAAAAAAATGAAGAAGCTACTAACGTCATCTTTGCATTATATCCGTTATGTTATTAATGTGTTTGCTATGTATGTGTGCACTATGGATGTCAATCTCGGTACCCCGGAATCCCGAGATTTGCTCTAAAATTCGTCCCAAAAATCCCGAGATTAAAAAGTAAAATTCCCGGGATTTTCGGGATTCATATGTAACTAAGCAAACTTATTGGAATTAAATTTTTTTTTGTTTTATGTAATCTTTGTTTTATTATCTTTATTTATTTTTTATTCATTCATTTGTAATACAATAGCCCATATGTATGAAACTTAAATTTATTAAAATTAAAATACTAATTAAATTGAAATCAATGAAAATTAATTGAGTTCGTTTAATTAGTTAAAATCCATTCTGAAGCAACACAATACAGCCCATCATCAAAATATTTAAAGCAGATAATCCATGTAAATAATTACACAGCATTACGACAGCAAATAACATAATATGAACATATGTAAATGCTAACAGTGACATAGAACTTATGTCGGTCAAGAGATACCATTAAAATGCTCTTACTAGAAACAATCATTCAAATGAAGAGGTGAATACGAAAGACACATTGAAGTTAATTACAGCTTCAATGACGTCTAAAACTGATTATTTCCAGTAACTAAAAGCTGTTAATATAAAATTAACAAAATGCAGAAGATGATTATGTGCGCACGTAATTATTGTTATCAGTATGAAACATTGGCGCAAAGTCAACCGTGTCCACAACCGCGCTATTTAGATTTTTTATTTCATTAATTAATATCTTATATAAAACAATTAACAAATAAACTGACGCCTCAGACGGAATAGGGGTCCGTGTATAAGAGGCAAATGATTATTGTATATCATCATTAAACTATTAAATTCATTCGTTGACTTAGATATGCTGTAAAAGCCAGATCACGTAAAGATTCAAAGTAAGTTATTCCCCTTAACTTCATCCAGTTATCTCTACGGGAATACACTTTTAATTCGATCATGGTAGGACCTCTGAAAAGCCAACTAAGCAACTAAACTATATTTTGTCACATGTTATTTTATGTTCTATGAATTTTTAACTTTGAATACATCAATTTTCCGCGATCTGTATGCATACAACTTTTATTTTTAACCCTTTAGGATGCTTTTGGATCAAAAGTGTAAACTGAAAAATATGAAAAAATCTGTCACAAAAAGTGTTTCGGGATCGACATCCCTAGTGTGTACATATACATACATGCCTGTCTGTGCGTCCGTCCAGCTGTTTGTCTGCTTGCTTGAATGCCAACATAGTCGCGTCGCATACGTCGTCGTCATCATTGTCTCGCCAAGTCGCGCCTCGTTCTTGGGAAAATCGCACAAAGTTCAACATCATCACGTTTTATTGTTTGTTGCCGTTTTCAATGCTTCTATTTACAAATAATCAGTACCCGCCTTTAAAGTAAAGAGTTTCTTTAGTTTTTAGAAAAATCAATTGCAATTATATTGTGCAAAATATGTGAATGAATGACTATTTAGCATTAACAACTGATGTCAAATTTATTTTTTTACCTTCACGCGCTATGTTCGAAATGATTGTAACTAATAAAATATGCCTTGCTTGCGTGACAATTAAGTACTACCAAAAGTATTTGAGAAATAGTTTTCTCCGGCTAAATAAAATAATAAAGAGGCGCCAATTCGTGAATCGGTCATGCATACGAAATTATGCTGCGTTAGTTAATATTTGAAAGCAATAAAAATGTTTTTGCATTGTGTAAATAGATTGGGTAAAACAAAAGACCTAAGACACAAACTCCAAAGCTTTTTTATAAATTTTGTATGGATATTCTTTCAGGCAAATATGCATGCATTTTTTTCTGATTAACAATCAAAAAACGTTTTGTTTACATTGTTGTTTATACACTCAACAAAAGAACAACAGCAACGAAAGCAATGAGAAGTAGTTAATGGGTACCAAGAGAGCCATGTAAAACATCAACGCTTCTATTTTAAATGCAAGTTACTTCAGCAAATGCAGAGTATAGTACAAAATACAATGTATACTTAACGCGACCATGTTTTTTGTCGTCCAGCGTAGGACACAATTTGTATGTAGAAAACAGGACAAACACAGGATACAATGCAATTAAAAATAACATTTAAAACCTATGAATTTATTTTCAAATAAATTCATTTCTGAGCCACTACTTCTTTTGTTTAATGAATCACTCTGAAAGGGCATTTTCTGTGTGTGTTAACAAGTCTTCATATTTAATTGCTAACCGATGTGTTAAGACTGTAAATAAGATCTTAGTTTTTTGTGTCTTGTATGATAACAAATTAATATTTGCTGGTCACCTTGACTATATAGTACCAAGAGCGTATTCCTTCCTTGCGTTTGTGAGGCGTAATAGTTTTGAATTTGAGGATCCATATACAAAAAAACTATTGTATACTTCCTTTCTTAGATCTATACTGGAGTATGCATCTGTTATATGGAATCCTCATCATGCCATTCATATTAATCGTATCATTTGCGGATCTACGGAGGGGGTTTTGTGTTCAAAATACTCCTTGTTTTATTCAAAATATTAACCTACAAACTTTGAATCCGAGTAATGAAACATTGCAGATATTGGAATGTAAAGTGTATGGAGTGTTTGGGTCTATGGGATGGCCATCTTAAATTAATACAAAACAAAAATGTAAAAGATCATATTCATAAAATACTTTACATAAATTCACCTCGTAATGCTCTTCGTTTTCTCCTTGAAGCCATCTGTTAATAAATAGTTATAAATAATAATAATTTACATAAAATAAAAAGCTAACTTATACTATGTTCCCACTGAGCCGAAATTGCGTGATTTTGACTGAAACTGCGTTGAAATGCTTAGTTTCGGCATATAAAAATATGCCTAGCGAAACCAAGGAAATGAAGTGGTTTCAACGAAACCGCATTCGAAACCGCTCAAAAATCTAATGCAACTCTGAACATGTTCACTGAAATAAATTTGCACTATTTCTACTCTGACATTTAGATTTTGCTTTGCTTACAACTTGATTAAAGTGGAAAAACGAAAATATTAAAAAAGTAATATGTGTAGTGCGGGGGAAGAGGACCTCGTAGCCCAAGTATGGGCAGAAAAGGTGGAAGAGCTGCGTAGGGCAAAAAAATTGCCATACATATGAACAAATGGCAAATTGAAGTGAAACAAAATACATAAAAATTGACGCTTTTTCCTATGCACTTTTATTTCGCTGTTAAATATTTCGTTTATCATTTTGATTCTCTTCGTACCAAAATTTATTCAATATTAGCAATAATTATATTAGTCGCCGACATTTTACAACAAGAAATAAACAATGAACTGTTAAACGAAACCATAATCGAAACCATCTGAACCAATGTGAACGATTGCAGTTTCGTTCGAAACCATTTGCCGAAACTACGCAATTTCGATTCAATGGGAACATGGTATTACCCATTTTATAACTGAGAGTTTTAGCGGCAATTATTCGTGAATCGATTATTTGTAAAAAAAAGTGGTGCCACCTTAAAATTTTAAAATATCTTTAACATATCGGGCTAAGTTTCAAATGTTTTTATGCGATGATTGCAATCCTTTTGTGATGTGAACCATGGTCCGTTTTCGCCAGAAGTGATTACGTAACCATGTGGTGGTACGGTCGCCAGGGCTTTTCTCAAAAACTTTTAAAATATAAAAATTCAAAACTCTCCCATGGTATAATAGTAATTTGGCTTGAACTTAATCATTCTATCATGAAATTAAACGGACTCTGATCATTTTTCCACAATATTTGATTATTTTACCAATGTTTGCGTTTGTAGCCACGGTTTGAAACTATTGATGGTACTATTAACTCAATTTGGAAACAAAACATTGATAGTTTTCCCCATCATGTCATTTCATGTGTGTATAAATTTAGTATAGTCAGATTTTTTCGACTTTTATTTATCTTCACAATCATCATAAAATCATCGTATTCTCTTCAAAATGCAAAACACCAATATGAGTAAATTACAAGGCGCTTACGCAAACGCAACAGTCACGTAAAATATTGATATCATGTGCAGCTTCCGATTGTAAAATCAAAGTAAAACTACGACTTGTGACAGGGAGTAAAGCCTGAACCGAAGAAAAGTGTGCAAATTGGAGACACAAAAAAAAAAAAAACAGTTAGCAACGCTCCAGCGATGAAGGTAACAACCTACAAAGCCAACACCAAGTATCATTGATTGGATTTCACCATTATTAAAATGGAAATGTAGCGGCACAAAACACTATATGGGCAATATGTAAAATAAAATGTTTGGCAATTTTCAGTATATCTCCTTCATGCGAATCATTCTTAAGAAATTTGGTTAAAATTTAAAAGTGAATTATGAAATTTATGTGATCGTATGCATATGTGTGTTTTTTATGCACTTATACTTATCTGCATAAATGTGTGAGATGAGTTTTTACAAAACGCGCAAAAGTGAAAAATCTTCTTTCATCTTAGGGATATGCCTATTTCTGCAACTCGTGGCAGACGTACACAATAACACATTTCTCTATGATTTTTTTCTTGTGCATGTATTCACATTAAAGTGTATCGCGGCCCATTCATAAAAAAAACGTTTTGCTGTCACCTCTAAAAATGAACTACGGTTTATTTTATGATGATTCCCAAACTATATCGGCTCAAGCGATTACCGTTTGTGAGCTGGATCGTTTCAAAAAAACTCTTAAAAATATGCTTTTGCGCTGTTCGCAAAATATTAACCGAATCATTTTAATTTCCGTATCTATTATTTGTGAGCTTTTATCTGGCCAAAAGTAGCATACTGAAAAATTGCCCTGTACAAAAATCGATGTATAGAAGTTTTTTTAGGTTCAACCCGAAATTTTTTAGGGATCATCATAAAGGTTGTTTCTTCGTGATGCGTTTTAATGTTCATATGTATGTATGATTTTGAGGTGAACAAATTAACAATTCCACAATTCTTCAACAATAAAAGCAACGTTAAAAAGTTGTTGCTGCACCCTCGCATATTCATTATTCTATAAGCATATCACTCTTGTATGGAAGCCACAGTTGCCGCCTATGTTGAGGTTGAAGCTGCTGCCGCATTGCCGTCAATAGATGATGCTTTTCCAACAGTCGCTATAATCATTTACAACATTTTTTTCATCTCTATCCACCAACAGTGATTTGTAGCTTTGCACTTTGTCGCTAGCAAAACGATACTGATGTGCTGTGCTGACGACTATTGTTCATCGTCATCTTTTTTGATCTTTGCGTTCTTTTAACTTTCTGCTGTCGCACAAGAATTCATTCAGCACTCACACTCACAGTGTAGAATTTGAAGTTCAAATTTTGCATAAATTTTCTGAGCAACTATTTATTTTGTAACAACAACATAGTTTGCTGTTCGAAAACGTTTGTTATACTGTTGCACACATAGTTTATCGACTGCATTTTGATATATGCCTTTGCCACGCCGCCTAGGATGTGGTGGTTTAATGACGCTGCCTCAGCAACCGTTGTCGGTAAAATGCGTACCAAGTATGTAAGCATACGTTATTGATTCACACAGTTTATCGCTAAATGTGGTGTAAACGTAAAGTGGGTTACTGGGTAAAAGTAATCATTGCTATACGATCGATTGCGCACATATGTACTTGAGTATGTAGATTAAAAGTTCACCTCAGGTCTTTATTTATTTTCGAATGATATGAACGTATCGCATAGCATTAATCTAAACTATTGAGTAGAATGAAATTGCTGGATATTGAGCTATGCATCCTTTGATATTATCTACATTATTTTCTAAACCGTTCAACCTCGCTGCATAAAAATTGGAGCAATCACAAAATCTGTGCATGCCTACCTTTATTGAACCATGACCTTTTTTGAAAAACCAGTATGGCAGACCCAATTTGGCAGCCAATAAGAAATCACACCAGATAACTTAAAGCAATATAATATCCTTGAAGAAGGCCGTATTCCAGTATTTTGGGTCGCTAGAATTATCTAAACTCCACTTTGGGCTTTAGTTGACATCGTCTATAATAGGTTAACACGAAACGTAATGTCATTGACCATCTTGATGTTATAAATATATATAGGGGGAACATCTCACACAAAACTTTAGTGCATTACATGAAAGAAGTGATTTATGTATTTGATGAAAACAACAGATCTATACAATGGGCAGCATCACTAGCGGAACCAGGGGGATTGTGGCAAACGAGGAGCAAAAACTAGAACTTTTTTGTCGACCATACGTTTCTACTCACCTTAATGTAGATGCATAGATGTAACTATTTCATTTTCTTCTTGTTTTACCTGTTTCATTGTTATGGCTTTTTGGTCTACGCTTTTCCTCCAATTGCAAGTTAAGTTTATAAAATATCACTACTTCGATAATTGGCTGATTACCAAATTGTCTTATTCGGAGTCGTATCATCTCATTTGTCATAAATCCTCTAATTTTTCACACAAAATTATACGATATTATGATTATACGACAGTATATGAGAGCTTGTGAATAGGCCAAATATATTTGAAGATCCTTTGCGTTGTTAATCCACTTCTTAGCTATCCAACAATGATGCATATATTCAAAAATCACTGTTTATTGCTTTATTAGAGTAGGTACTTGTAATTAAACACTAAGGTGGAGAATATTGCAGTTGTATTTAAGAATTTAATTTTACAACAACATTAACAGCAGCATATGTTATGCTGCCCACTCACATCCAATCAATCTACAACCAACCACCAATATCTAATAACAACAAAAACTTCAGCACACCGATCCAACTATAGCCGTGGGAACTTCTCAGCATACGAATGCATCCTCACCACCAGTCTCCACATATGCAAAAGACACGAATCGAACTTGGACAACAATCACAATCGTAATCACGTTAGTCGGCACAGTTATGCGGCGACAGCAGTAGCAGCGAACAACTTCAATTAAAATTAAAATAGATTTCTGTTTGAAATTTGAATTTGGCTGCGATATATCACGATTTTTTGTTTCTATGTACAGAAGCATAAAATGGATTTTTAAGTGTGGAAAAGTGGATCACGCTCTTCTCTCACACAAAATAAAAACAATATAAACATAACAACAGCAGTAGCACCAACGAAAAATAGATCATTTCACATGATCGCCCGTGACTCCTACTTAGCCAGCCAGCCAGCCAGCCAGCTCCCGCATGTAAAACGACATCAGCATCAGTAGTATTGGCAGTCATACAAATCGCGGAACAATGAGTGCGTTTCATACGCCAAAAAATGACAAAATCACTAAAAGAAAACGAAAATCGTGAACTGAATAGGCGATGTGAGACGTCTCCCGACGATGGAGAAAGAGCCAGCAAGTTGTCGAGAGAGAGAAAAACACAATTGACAGATCAGCGATCAACCTGTCAACCACATGCAAACATTTTTCCATGATTAACGAAGACCACTTCAAAACGTTTTTTTGATTTTGTTGTTGTGCTGTTGCATCTATGCGATCATCAGTTAAAGGTATGCACAATACATTCATATTATTGATGTTGTTGTTACTGTTGTTATCATCAATCAATTAAATCGATTTTCTTTTAAATAAAGTAAGTGCATGTGGGGGAATATGAGGGAGGAGAGATGATTGAAACAATAGAATCGAATATGTAAGCCCCTTTGGGCAATGCGAAATATACTGAGACACTGCGACAACTGTACATAGGTTACTGACATTCGATATTTTATTGTCACTTCTGTCCATCATTGACATTAAAGAACAGAACGAAAATAAATTATAATAAAAACGAGTTAACCCAGTAAAGCCCGCTGGGAACTAAAACGAATACCTACTTAGAAATGTAAGAGGTTAGCCTTGGAGTCCACATCAGGAATTTAAAACAAGCTCCCAACCTATTTGGGATGGAGGTGCCGGAACGTGTACGTTGCACATTTTTGGTACTTGCCAAGTATAACAGAAAATTGGCTTTTAGGATGAAGCAAACTTTTTTATACCCTACACACTCTGTGTACAGAGTTTTATGGTTTTGATCGAGTAACGGTTGTTTATAACACCCGAAATTCGGCGTCGTAGGTATGAACACATACATATATGTATATAAATGATCAGCGTGATAAGTATATCGAATTTTTTCGTAGTCCTATTAATATTTCCTTTATTTTATTTATTTATTCATACATTTGTAATATAAAAGTTCAGTAGGCCACAAAATATGCCTATTATATAGCGAGTATGTGTAAAACTTAATTGAAATTTGAAAAAATACAAATTAATCCAAATTACGAGATACTTCATGTAAATAATTAAGAAAGGCGAAGCTTATAGGTTAGGTTAAGTTGGAGTGGCTGTCGAGAGACACACTTAGGCTTGGACGGCCCATTGTGATACCACATAGTTAGACCTACAGTTTAACACCGATTCCGAATGGCGGTGTGATAATTTTTTATCGGCTTGGTGGTTTTGCCATTACCAACCAAGGTGTGTACTTATACACTATCTTATAATTCGCATATGCTTCATATTGATAGTGAATATAAAAAAGTTATGAAAATTAACCACCAGACGAAGACGGGAATCGGTCCGATTACGAGATGATCCGATTTTAAAGGTTTTATTTTTTAATGAAAAAATTTAAGACGAGATATGTATGTAAGCACATGAATCATTTTTAATAATGTTGAGCACTTATACATGTGACTCAAATAAAGGAACATATTCTTGAGAAACGTTACATAAATAGACAAGAATGGCATCAAATCGAAAGGTGACAGTGTAGAAAAGTTTTTACTCATCTGAACTAATACAAGGGGGAAACAAGTTTTGAAATCAGATAATATCTTCAGGTTCCAAAAGGGTTTCGAATATCCCGAAATTTTGAGATTCGAATGCTTTTAGCCACCCATTCGATGCCATGAAATTGGAAATATTTAATGCTTGAGCAATAACGCTATACAACTACAAATATCTGCTGATCACGAGTCTATAAAAAAAATTTTCGGGTCAGGTATAGTGTATATGTATTTGTAAAGCTTCGTTTTTTGAAAATTGGGTAAGGTGAGGGGTTCATGGATGAAAATTTTTTTCTTGTTTTTGCTTTCCTTTGAACTTGACTTGTGCTTATTTTAAAGATTTTCGCCCATTTTCTATTAGACAAACACCTCTCCTTAGTGGTATTAATCACTCACATTTTTTTTTCAATAAAAGGAAAAACATGTGGCACTAAATATTGTCAAAAGCGCGGTCAATGCCCCGATTTGAAGGTGGCCCAAATAGCAAGGGGAATTTCTTCTAAATCCAAACAAAAATTAATAGTGTGGTTCGATTAGGAGGTGCCCCAATTACAGAGAGTACCAATTAGCAGATTTGACTGTATTTCTATTTATTATCTACTATGCTGTTAAAATACTATTTTAGCGGAAACATTTTTTTATTAAAACTTTATTGAATCTGTGTAACACAATTTTTATTGTTTTTTAAAAAATTGTAATTTTAATTTATTTCGGGGAAAATATTTGTCAATTGAAGTCAATAAAATATTTGTTGTCTAATATTTTGTATAGTCCGGACGGATTGGATCAAAAGCCAAGCGCTGACCTTATCATCCCCACCATCTTCTACTATCAAATGAGAGAAGAGAACACCTTCAATTGAGAACTCAAAATCAGCGGATCGCTAAAAGCGCAAGTTTATATTATTCTTATTAATATTTCAATCCTCTCTGGTATGGTATTAAGATTTTTCAGATAACTGTTTTTACCCAATGCAGGAGCAAGGTATCGATTCTTAAAAAAACTAATTTTTCACATTCGATAGTTGAACACGGTAGGAACGTTATCAGGAATTGTAAGGCATTGTTCCCTTGTTTTAATATCATTAAATACTTTTTTACTTAACTTGCGCAGGAAGCTCCTTCGTCTACTTCTTACAGCGACTTTTAAACGGAGTAGTAATGTGCTCCTCACCAACGCTGTCACTTCTATAAACGGAGAACCCCGTAATTAAGTGAAAATGTAGCTCCTTAATAACCAAAGCGCAATAAAATTGTACAACTACCTACCTAACATTATGAGAAATTTCCCTAATTTATATTCAAACTAAGCTATTACCGCATTGCTTACAGTTTCATTGAAAAATTTAGCGTTAAATTATTAGCTATTTTAGCAATTGCTGTGAATGTCAAAACTGTTAAAAAATGTTTATCTGTTAGCTATTACATCTTCCTTACCAAATTTAAGCTCATACTTCATTCCCTGTAAGGAAGCTACTTACCTCTTATACACCAAATACTACTTAGTCCGCTGAGAGCAATACGAATACAGTTAACGTGCGATAACGTGCCACTAGGGTAATCATTTTTACACTATAGGGTATATTTTTAAAAAAGTTTCCTTCTGTGTTAAATTATTATAAAGTTTCAGTAATTTTTTAACAATCGCTAACGTGAACCCGCTTGGTTTTATTAGTTCACGGTATCGAGCGTTGACTGTAGTATATAGATTTTCTTTTTATTTTTTATGAAAAGCTGCACTTTGTAATAAATAAATTAAATCAAAATAATAATACATTTTTTATACACAATTTAAAAAATAAAAATGTTCATCAATATATTCCAAATATTCCATAGATACAAACAAATAGAAAAATTGCATCAGGAATATTTAATTATTTCGGAGTCAGAAAAGGACAAAAGGCAACACTTTCTCAATGGTGGTCGATGTACCGACGAGAAATGTACACAGCTTTTTATGAGAATGTTTCATACTTTTTGGGTGAAATTTAAAAAAATTGTAAACCAAAAAAGTGTATATTTTTTGAAAAGCATTCTCGGTATTAATAACATATATTGACAATTTTTTCTCTATTTGAACGAGAAAATATGAGGCTATAAAGTTTTCGTAGAAAGTTTTAGGAAATTGGGGTCATTAGTTGTTAATGTTTTTAGTTGAAAATAGGAAAATTTCCAAAAATTAAAAATCGGCACAAACTGCGCTGTGGTAAATTGGAAAATGGCAAAATCGGAGAAAATTTTTAAACCTATTTAGCTCTTATGATGTTGCATTTAAATAATAAATGTAAAACAACTTTATCGGGTTACGAACTTGTTCTCCACCGTTTTGGCATGAAATAAAAGAAAGAGAAATAAAACTATGTTATATAAAACATTTTATTGAACATAAAAGTGGTATCAGGAATAACTTAAAACTTGTTATTTATTAAAAAATGTAAAAATCTGTAATACTCCAAAAAAAAAAGACTTATATGGCTTACTCATTTATTTTAAATTTATACTCTGAAATTTAAAAAAACATCGTGCTGCTGGAAAAATGGCTAGGCTTTAATAGGTTAATATCGCCGCAAAGAAATTATAAAATCTTGTTTAAAATTTCTGTGCATAAATTTTGTCCAATCTAATTTTGGTGTATTTTCATTATATAAATTTTTGTTGGTGCGCAGTACATGTCATGAATATTCAGTATTGCACAGTAAAATCGATACAGTTGGCCAACTTATGTACATTTGTATGTATGTACATATGTATATGTATACGGATTATACTCTAAAACTCGTGTGTACATATATTTATGAATGTGTGTGCCTCTATTTTTGAATTGTCGTTTCACTTGATTGAAATAATCAATGACCAATCAGTTGTTGTGAAGTCTCCACCACCTTCACAACCAGTCAAGAAAAATCTACTTCATTAACTAATAAACACGTCTAATAAGCACATATACATACAAATACTGGAACAACCCAGCAAACATTTGGATTCTCGAACGAGTACAATAGAACACCCCTACACGACAGTTAGTAACCCTCTGAAAGTAATCTAAATAAAGCTTTCTCCCCAACCGTTGTAGGAGTCTTAAATTAGAAATCAGCACTCCGAAGATTCTGTTAATTTTAGTTTTTAGGATTTCATCCTAAAATTATGAAAAAGAGTTTTATTTAAGAAAATAATTAATGCGACATAGACGGCCACCTAAATGACAGTGCTCCGATAATCTTCATAATGAGGTGGTCTTATACAATCAGCACCGCTCTGGTTTCAGATGTATTCTAATAGTGTTTACTGGGAATGATACAGCAAACTAGCTACGAACTCTGTTGCAGCCAATTACAAATACCAGCAGACAAACTACAACTTGTCATCATTTAGCATAGCTCCACCTTATAAGCAACGGTAAAACAAACAAACTTACCCGTTTAACAAACACTACCTTACCTCTAGTATGTACAGTTAAAACAACAACAATAAGAACAGGTACAAGAGCCGCCGTGGTGAGTTTCTGATCTGTACGGCTTCACGATTACTCCACGAACGTCTGTTAACGAATCGAAAATTACAGTGTAGCATAGCGAACGAACGACCACAGTTTTAATAGCTGCGCTGGTGAGTTTCGGTGTGTTATTGCCGCTATTGCCAGCTGTCTGCTGGTCGTGATCGTTATAATCATAGATAGATAGGTAAATAATGAACGGAATACTGTCTCGAACGAGTCTACCATTCAGTATAAAGTTGTCGTGCAAGGTAATATAACGTGTGCTCGGTTAAATGCAAAGCCTTCTTTGCATTCAGTTTATTCTGTTTGTGAGAATTTCGTTGGGTTCGCTAGTACATTTTGGCGGTCGCGCGCATGTGCAGTCAATGTCGTTGTTGGTGATGAGGCATTGGAAAATTTGTTTAAGCCCAAATACCATATGAGTTTACATGGTTGCACATGAGTGAAGTATTGCGTCGCATCTTCGTGTTTAAGTGTTTTTGTTCATTTTTCCATTCGTTGTTGTTGTGATTGTTGGTATTGTTATTACTTACTTTTACGCTATTTTTCTTAGTCATTCGTTTCTGGAAGTTTATGACTTGTGATTTTTTTGTGACTAGTGTCGCTGCTTTTTTTTTGTTACGTGTGTATATTAAGCGAAAAAAATGAATTGAAATAAAAATACAAATTAATTGGCGATTATCTGTCAAATTATTGTGACGCATGTAAAAGAAAAACTAAATAAATAAAGCATGTAGGTACATACGCATTGTATATAAGCGGTTCTAAAAAACAACAGGTGTGATATGTGAAATAAATTATGACAAAAATAATAAAAAATTTTAACCTGAAATTGGAATAATTGTTGCCCTTATTGACATCTATCTCTGCTTTCCTCCTCCGCCTTCTTTTGACTAATCGTGTACCATCATTTGTGCATGTCTGCTTCTCTCTCGCATATCACACATTTGACAAGTGACAGTGACACAAACACATCCCGCGCATAAGCAGCAATTTGAACGGTTCAACTAGTGAGCAAACGAGAAGCAAATTCGCGCCTAGGGTGGGGTGCGCCGCCGACACTCTGTGCGTCAGGCAATTAAATTCCCATAAATAACGCCAGCAGCCACATAATTTGCGTAGTGCCGGATGTTTCAAATTGGGCATGGCAGACATAGACAGACGTACATAGATGTAAAAATGTAGACGCAATATACAAAACGTCTGTCTATATTGCATTTTTACTCAATACTTATTGCTGAATTGAGAGTGTGTCGGTGGAGCCCAACCGGATATGATGCGTTACAGTTTTCCATGGGTGGTGCTGCTGCTGCTGCCAATTAAAAACAATTGTACGCGTAACTCAGCAAAATATTTAACGAACGAATGAATGGACTAAAATTTCACAGCAATGTATGCAGGTGCAGTGTAGCGCGTTTCGCCATCGCCTGCTAAATAAATGTCGTTAGTTTTCAGTTTCAATTGTTTTGATGTCGTTCGCGCTCTTCCAGTGCACAAGAAAAATGCAATTTTAAATTGTTAAAACATAAATAAATCTATTAGACCGGAAGTAAGTGATTGTTGCTCATTTGTGGTTGTGAGACAAGGGTAAAACACAAACAATTAGCATAACATTTCAAGCAAAATCTTTCTCTTTTCTTGAGTAATAATAGATAATAGAGATAATAAAGAGATTTTAAAATTTGTTTAAAACAAACAACAAATATTGAAAATTTGACTTGCTCGTAGCGTAGCGTTAGCTGGCTGCAACAACATTAAAAATCGTAACTGACAACAACAAAGAAGAAGCAAGTTTCGTATGCTGTATTGAGCTGAGCTGAATGGCGCAAACTCTTTCTACTTCATAAATTTTGTAGTTTATGGAATTTGAAGAGTATGACATGCCAATGTAAACGTTAACTTCAACTAAAACTTTAACGTCAACGTTCACCATCACCCTTGCAGCCTGCATTTGCTGTCTTTGCTGTCAGTCGCAAAACGTCACGCATTGTACACGCCAACACCGCTACCATCGTCACCACCACCGCCATCAGTACAACTTCGCTTAGCTCTTAGCTCACGTTTTGCACAATGCTGACTGCTGTTTTCTGCGATAATTTTTGTCAGTAGTAATGGTTTAGTTCATCAATGTGTACTTGCAGCAACAACAAACACAACAGGAACAGCAGTGAACAGTTGTCATTGCTTTCTTATATGTTGTAGTTAGTAGTTATGCAGCGATTTCCACATGGCAGCAGATGCAGCAATAGCAATACCGATAACAATAGAAATTGTCTTAAACATAATAAGCACCGCGACAACAACAACAGCAGCAGCACTAACACCGGCAAAAAAGTGGCAACAGAAGGCGGTGATCGTTATTTTGTAAACCGTTTTACAATTTAATGGTTTTCATGGTAAGTATCTACCATATGTCACAATCGAACCATTACAATCGTATAACAAATATTTTAAGTGAAAAAATTTGCAAAATGTCTTTCCTTATGAAGGTGCACATCTCTTGAGCCGAGCCACAAATTTTCTTTTAGCAACTCTGTCTAAAATTTCGTAAATCTATGAAGTGCCCTTTTATGCAAAAAAAAAAAATTGTTTATGGCTAAATTTTTATTAACTAAGTACTCGTTAATACCTTGGTATTTTGAGTCCCTTTTGATTAGGCATCATGTGACCTTCTTGATTGCAATCAGGAAGTGATACAGAGCTCCAAGCAAGACAAAATATCTAATATTACAACAGCATCCAAAACCCCTTGTAGAAGATTTTACCCGATTCTGTCGAAACTAACAAAAATTACTCACGTAGTTACTTCAACTCGATAATGCCAACCCAATTTGTTCATATCAGATGCTAACTTTTTTGGGTGTTCGCTCCACCAAATTTGCTATTTTTTTCTCGCATTCAATGGTTTGGTCGTTTTTTTTTTTAAAAAAAGTGCCCGAAATTAAAAGAAAAAGCAGACATTTTATATTGCTTCCGAAAAATTAAAAATATTGACGTCATCAGAACTACTCAAAATAAAAAATCTCTACGGTTGGTTCATCGAATTCTTTCAGTTGGTTTGGCGGTTTACACATAAAGTATCCTGCGTACCTGTACACGCAGCCCATATTTTTTATTTGATAAATTCTTTTGTAGTTTCATTAAAGCAAGTTTTCATTAAAAAAAAAAGTTTGAAATGATGCTAAGAAATATACTTTTTGCCTTGAATTTTGGCAATCGCAAACGAGAACATTTCGCCTACGGAAACCCTCTTAGTTTTAATTAGTTCACGTTACCGCGAGTGCACTATACTTTTGATTACGCTTTCTATAACAATAAGGGATAGATATTATACAAAAATACAAAAACGTGCCAACTTTGACAAAAACTAAAATTACCGAATTAGCAAATGCGTTAACAAAATATGTTCCCACCAATCTTTATCACCAAACACGAGTCGTGTTGATTCGATACCCCATTCAAGATACAAGTAATGAGTAAAAGTATCGATACCACCGAAAATATCGGAAAAAAGTATCGAGTATGTAGTTGTATCGAATACTTGTTTGGAGAGACTAATTACACCACTAAGTAAAAACGAAATTGGCGTCAAGCGCCTCATACATTATTTCTCTGATCACGATTGCATTCTCAGTTTTTCGCCTTTACATTATGTATTTGGCATATGAGCTGCCTAACGTAAAAAAAAAGTTTAAATTTGCTCAGTAGTGTTAATTTATGTATATGATATTTATTATGTTTAGATGCTTGAAAATTTATAAAAGCAGGAAAACTAATCAACAGATTATAGCTTGTTGAAAATATTTTATTTTAATGAAAAGTTTTCAACAAATTGCTATAAAATTTGTGGTTTCCTCATATCAGTTGCTAAGGCTTTGTATGAAAATACACTCATTCTTTGTTTTTTTATTCACAAGTGTTGCATACCATTAGAAAGGAAAAATAATTCTCGGTCGTTTCGGAAAAGAAAATAATTTTAAAATATACCAAAGAACAGTTATTAGCAAAACAAAATCGATCCGACTTATATACATCGATCCGAATTACCATCACTTACGTTTCATGCATTATATTCTTCATTCATGGGCGGCAATATTTTCTAGAACTTCAATTCTGTGCTGCAATATTTTCATACATTGGAATATGGCAATATGAACTGAAATATGGTATTTTAACATGCTTATTGAATAATTCTACAGTAGCATTTTGAAATATATTATTAATTGCTGTAAAATATTGCAATACGACTCACAATCTCAAATATTGTATAGAAATATTTCAGTTTTATAAATCAATGTTTTCCAAAAGAATCGACTATCCAATACTGACCCTTTTTCGATAACAAGTAAAATACTTATGGCATGGCATCGAGTAAAAAAAGTACTTGAATCGAATGAAAAGTATCTGTATTTACTTGTATCGAATCATCACTAAACACGACTCGAAATACTAAATTTCGTTTAATGCTTAAATAAAATTAAATCAAATAATTTTTTTTAAACTCAAAATAATGGTGCTGTAGTTATTTTGAGTAATATATTACGTTATTTGTTCCATTCTATTTAATGACCAAATTATGTTTCTATTTTATAAATTTGTAAATTTTTGTGTTTTGCTCACTGTATTTCCACTATTTTTTCAAGTCACGTTTTAGCTCATCTTCGGGCTTAAAATTCTACACTTCAGACAAGTTTTATTTTCAAGAAAACCGATTGGTAAAGTGCTTGAAAGCAGCAGCAATTTTACAATCGCCATCCACCCTTCATTTAACAATAAAATCCCACACACATATGTAAACTTTCTTAGCGCAATTTTGCCTGTCATGGGGATTGTCGGCATGCACACACATGTATTTTGACAGTCTCATCGTCGAGATGACAGTGACTTTGTTCACCTTTTCAGATTGTTGCCAACTGGTCTGTTTGCTTTGGAATAAATAAATGCTTATATACTATAGTTTTTTAACTAATCGAAAACAGCGGACGATTATACTATAGACTCGGCAGTATCTGAACAGTACATAATGGGCTTCCGCAAGGTTCGGTATTGGCGCCTCTATTATTCAATATTTACTAAATGAATCAACACTTATACAACAAAAATAAGCTAAAATTAAATATTAACAAAACCAATTACATGATTATTTCAAAAACTAAAAATTAAAGACGAAAAGAACCCATTCTATGTATTCATTCCAATCGTCTTGAGGGTATCCAAAAAATATTTACTAAATAAATTAAAACTTTATAGAATTTTTCAATTTTAAAAACAAGTTTTTATTGCTTCTCATAGAAGTTATGTAGCTTTAAGCCTATTTTATACAAAATTTGCATTTATTTTAAGTCACTTGGGTGAATCGCACTATCTAATCTGTTAGGCTGTGGTTATATTGCGAGTATGCTCGGCGAACACCATGAAATTGTTGTTGCACCGAACACAAAGAGAGAGTCTTTACTCACTCTCACACCGAACACGATATGCTCGGTGTATTGTACACCGAGTATTCAGAGTGGCAATGAGTTATTTTACAAAACAGTATCATTACATATAAGATAGTATTAAACAAAAGAGTATTAAACAAAAGAGAGACAAAAAACAACTCTACAACGAGCTGAATGTAACCACCTTGACCGAGCACGGGAGAAAATGTTTTGTGTTCGTCGAACATCGAGCACCAATATAACCAGGCGCTTAGGATGTAATTTCTATAGACTAACAAATAAATAAATCAATTTTGATATCGTAGTGTTTGTTTTAAAGTTATATTACATTAATTGCGAATTTTCAGTACGAACAGACAAAAAAGTTAGTTATTAATCAAAAAGATTTCTAGTTATTTTTTGGAGTTGAAAAAATATTGGTAAGAAGGAAGTTTAGTATATTTTATAAATAATATGCTTATGCATTTTGACTAAATAATAATTTTTCATTTATTGGAACTATTCACCACTAAGACTAAGATATTCCGCTTCAATCTTCCTCGTTTAAAAACCCATCAACTTTCGATTTCCTCTAGTGCCTAATTTGTAGCAGTAATTTTGGATAGCCAAGCATGCTCAGATTTTGGAAAAATTCCGAAACTATACATTTTTGGCTTCTACTGCATTTTCAAAATCAAAAAATAACGCGCAGTATAATTTGCGGTTGCAGTAATTGAATAACATATGCATTTAGTAAAATTTCATTTGGAGCCATTTGGAGCTTGGTATTCGGTGAATAAATACTTACGTGAAACTATCTTAAGTGTTTTTTAAATCATATTTTTATCGCTTTACATTATAGTATTTGGGCTATAGGAAATAACTTATTTGCAAGTAATTTATGTAAATTTTTCTGAATAATTGTGCAATCTTGCAAGTGAACAGTTTTTCTTAGGTTTGCATTGCCAGCCAGAGGTGGTGTTGCGTAGAACCGTGCCGAGCATCAAACCTAGGCACACTAACCGGTGGGTGGTGACCACTTTACATATTTAACTATATTAAGTAAAATAAAACAAAATTTTTTATGTAAATAAATATGTAATATAAAAAAAAATTAAATCCCCTCAAGGAAAATTCCTACATACGCCACTGCTAAGGAGCAAAGAGAAATATACAAATGAAAAATACACATATAAACAAAGCATATTTTGGGGCGTTTTGTGTGGTATTTGGTTTTTTCTTCTAAATTGAAAATTCAACCGATGAAAAACATAAAGTTTGTGTGGGAGTTGAATTTCCAATGCTTTTGGCTGTGTATGTATTTCTATGTGAAGTTCTTCAAACGTACGTGAGCCACTCACAGTGACTATGACACTTAATTTAATCGCTGTCACACACAGTGATAAGTGTCCGCCGCAGAGTGGGGCAACATTTCAACAAGTTAAAATTCTTCTAACAAATTATATACTGCAGGTTCCAATTGAATTGATACAAAACATTAGTATGGACCACACTTGCCAGCGTTTCCCTATTTAACCATTTGACTAAAATGTCAATCAGCAGTTTTTGCTTTGTTTGCAACACACTTTTATGGTTCAAGACAATGCGATGGAATGTAATAGGATATGCAATTTGCATAATGAAATTTCTGCATTTCTTGGTTGCTCGTTAAAATTGTGTCGAGGCACCAGACTATCTGCGAGTGTGCGCACACTATTATTATACGTGTGTGTACATATGTATGTATGTATGTTATGATTAATGAAGGTGAAAAGTGTGAATTCGCCGTGTACATCCATGCGTGCGATCACATTTGTTGTGTTTGCTACTTCGTATATGCTAATCTCGAGCATTGTTTTTAGATCATTTATTGTGTGCATCTTACAACTTTACACGTGCAGACGAATTTCAAATTTGCTCAACATTAGAGTTGTTTCAATGTTCGTTTTGCTTTATCTGTGACTTATTTTGAATTAAGCATGCATTAAATCGTTAGTAAGATTCCACACTAGCTGTACTGTACTGTGAATTTTTTTATTATGTCCTTCGCCGTCAAAGACTTTTTATTTCTGACTTCACGCTGTTTGCCTTTGATGATTTGTGATCGATCTTTCAAGCGATCGATCGAGCGATGAAGTGTCATTATTTATTGCATTTGACGTTGAACACTTTGGCACCTCATGCAGCACAACCACTACTGCTACCAGTAGAGCAACCGTACGCAATGTCGCCGCTGTATGGTGCACTTTTTGATTCATTTATCGATGTGGACGTCCAATCAAGTGTTTAATATCAAGTGCATTCGATGCATTTTTTTTCATATGTACCAATTTGGAGTTGTGGAGCGCATTAATTTTTAGTACGTGAAAATGCCATTTACATTGCCTGAAAATAAAAAATAACTAGTACTGGTGCACATAAATCTCACAGCAGTTGGTGGCATTCAATTGGCGTTTTGAATCAAACAAAACCTTAATACGAAAACGTGGTGTGGAAAAGCTGTTGTAATTGGAAATAAATCGCCTTGCACACTTTGTGCGACTTTAGTTCACTGTTATAATTCGGTAACACAAAATATAGGTCCATGCTTATATATATATTATTACCAAGTCTAATAAAATCAAATAATCTATCAAATTTGTTAAGTTTGCTTGCTTTATCAACCCCTTATCCCCTTGATTTTAAGGTTCATTCCTACGACTGTTGAATATAATTTCGTAATCTTCCTCAAACCACGATAATGACATCTGGTAGATCTTGCTAAAATATGCCGCTAACATCCATTTTTTTTCTATTAACAGCAATGATCAGCAGCTTAGTAGCTATTTCAAAGTTCACTCACAGTGAACTTAAATTCCTTCCTTGGAAAAGTTACCCTATAGACGATAGCAATTTCGCCACTGAAGTTCTTTATATAGACATCATAGTCTCGTCGCAAATATCGTTCTGTGTATTAAATATTTTTCCCATATCAACCTTTAATTTATATTATACAGTTTTTTCGTTATAATTAATCATTTTTCTGAAAGTTAAAATATGTTGCTAACACGACACCCCCTGAGATGATTCCGACACTTATCCTTCTTCCAAAGCTTTCCGAAGAAAAACTTACAGTTTTTGAAAGAATAATCATTGTATATTAGTTGGATTTATTTAAGCTCGTAAATACCTCGTTAAACGAAACATTAAATACCCTGTAAAAGTGACAAAAATAAATGATTAACTCTTACTAAATTGTCAGTGACTAATAACGGGTCCAACAATACGTACGGCACTTTTGTACACCAGAGTGTGTGTGTGAGTTTTCTAAAAGGTAAGGTAGCTCTCTCAACTCTGGTCCCATGGGTGTCCCCATTGACGTAAAACGTGCCATATAATATTGCAGAGCTTTAAAGAACTCAAATCCAATAGCAAAACTTACTCCATGATTTTTGTTTTAATTGCAGAACAACACGAAAACATATGATTTTTTGCTTTAGTGCTTTATTATGCAGACTACACACGATACAATCTGTTGTACAACACGTTGGACGATGAGTTGAACTGCTTTTTCATACACACTTTCCAACACATTGTACAAAGAGTTGTACAATTTAATTATTCCTTTGTTCTTCGTATTGAAAACAACCTAATGGGAAAATGTGTAAATTGAATGGGATTAGAAGGCAACTCAATATCATTGAGAAATTCTAGAGGGTCGAAATACCATAAGCTGGACTCACAAATTTTATCCGCCCCAGCACTACTTTTTCTTTTGCTTTCATCTTTTTTCTTTGATTCTCTTGTATACGTTGTTTCATTATTTTCTATTAATGACATTTTGTCACTCATTTTCATCAAAACAATAAAAATTGATGAAACAATGAACCTAAAACGATTGAAGTTGTACAACTTCGCTACAAACGATACAACTCGTTGTACAATCGTTAACTCCGACCACCAAAAATTAAAATATTTTGATTCTCATCCAACCGTTGGACCAACTTGAAAATCGATCGTACAACCATACTACACACTATACAACGCATTGTACAACATCGTGTGTACCTGCATTATAATCAGCATTAAGTTTTGTTATGCTTTTTCATGCTACGTTAAGTTCGTTTCCATAATCAGGTCTGCTGTAAATCTCTTCAATATTATACGGCTGTGCGTTTTAATTATGACAGGATCTTTAGTCACATAAAATCATCCATACACCACAAATTTGTTTTGACCATAAGGTATACAAAAACGACGTTTCGATATATAAAGCAAAATCACCACCTGAATTCAAAAGCTACTCTAGCTCCCCCACCACCTCTAACTACAATAACCCTCTATTTCATGGATACGCATAGATCTGTTTACGATTTGTACTTTCAATTAACATAATTTTTTTCCAATTGCATTTTCCACTATGAATTTTTAGTTTTTGTGATGATGTTTGTGCTTGTACTGCCGCAGGTGCATCATAAGTAGCACTGCTGTTGCCACTGTCACTGTTATTGCCTGATGCTGACGCTGCAATATCATAAATTGTGCTGGTAGTTACATGTTACTTCTCTGTTTGTTCGTCCGTCGTTTAAACATTTCTCTACTGATGATGGAAGATGTTATGCTTTTTTTTCATCTTTTTTCTTCTTCGTAAGCTGAACTTAACCGACGCGCCATTCCAGGAAAATCGGATAAAATATGAACATACACTAGGGGATTGAAGGTAGAGAAGGGGTCGCTTATGAGGATAACCCCCTCTTCTGATGCCCACTTCCCCATAAACACTTTAAACAATTTAAAAAGGCGAACAAAGTCAAAGCCCTTTGACCGAGATTTTTTTAAAAGCGATTATACTTTTTGGAAATTATTCCAAAATCTACCGTATATGACTTAATTCTTAAAAAATAAAGATTTTCCATTTGATTTGAAGCTCCTTCGAAATTAATATTTTAATGTTGTCTCCCTTGCCGACGAACAATTTACGTGCATGGCTCTAGCTTTTATTTGAAGTGTTTTATGACAAAAACAGACTAACAGATTTAAATTCTAATAGCTCAAAACTTTTTTTTATATGGTATCAGTATGGTAATCAAAGTATGAATTGAAGAATAAAGTATCTTTTAGCGTCATTGGCTATTTTTTAATGTAAGGTCTCGAGGTTTTATTGTTGGACAGGTGGAGGTCATTTCCGAAATAATTTTTTGGTTCATCACGCCAGGATTTTGAGATATTTGAGGTTATATACTTGGAAAATGGCTTTGGGCTACTTTTGAGGTTATGTACTCTTTTCTACTCAATGTATCATTTAGTACTACTCTTCCCCTTTAAAACGAGCGGATGGTCATCTATGATTTTCCCTGGCAAAGTTATGTCCATTTTGAAAGCGCATCATGAAATGCTGGGTTATAACGGTGCAGAGTTTGGATTTCATGATGTGACATCAAAATGGCAATAACTTTGCGAGAAAAAATCATAGATGACTATTCCTACCTAAAAAGTAGGCCAAAAAGCCATTTTTTGAGTATATAACCTCAAATATCTCAAAATCATGACCTCGGATTCCCAACAACAATCATGGCCCCTGTTTTTTGTACTCCTGTGCTATCCGTTATCTTGATTTTGAACTTAGAATGAGGTTTAATCACTACAATATTGTTCTGTTTTTTTTGCCAAAAAGTCATGAAAAGCGAAAAATAATTGCGTCTTGCTCATCAATCACCACCTGAATTCAAAAGCTATTCTAACTCCGCCACCAGAAGCTTAAAACTGTTATTGTTGAACGCAGACATGCAGTTCTCTGCTATGCCCTTAATTCTGTAGGCATAATACTCTTAAAATTTAAAAGTTTCATTAACATTATTTAAAATTAATTAAGGAGTAAAATTTGATGTTGTGATTGTGCTAAATTAAAACACGAACTCAAGAACCACTTCACAAATTGTGTTTATGAAAATTTTGTATTTTTATCATTTTAAAATCGATCAGAAAACGAATTTCGCATAAAAGGTTAAGTTTAATTTTCGTTAATTTCACACAAATTTTCTTTTCGTTCAATCTAAAAAGTTATGAAAATTCAGTTAAGTGCATTTCGAAACTCATTATATGCAAATTCAATTAAAAATAGAAAAAAATAAAAAACAAGTACAATCGACTTCCGAACAATTTTTATTTGAAAGCAGCGTGTGGAAAATATACAACAAAGAAACAAGAAGCACGGTGCCGCACTGCGAGAAGTGATTGAGTATGTAGCCATTCAGTTAATCCACAATTTCACTGTTAATTGTTGTCGTTAAAAAAGTTATTGCAAAATTGAAGACGGAAAGAAGACTAAAATGAAAATTTAATTTGCAACGATTTGTTGTGAACGGCAGGCGTGCTGCCAATGCCGTCGCAGTATTCAACAAATTAGCATTAAATTTGATTTGGCTTGTTCCTCAGCAGTTAACTGCAGCAGCAGTCAAAATTGGCAAGTGACTATATATTTTGAGTGAGTGTTTCTTTCTCTTGCGGTTTAAGTGTGGCTGATTAGTATGGGAAAATCCATCATAAGGGTCGCTTCCTGATCGATGCTGCATTGAGTTCATCATGGCAACTACTTGCTGCAGCATAAAAGTTGAATTTTCTTTGCAAATTTTACAAACTATTATTAGGTCTGATCGCATATACAAAATTTGTCCAAATTATCATCAACTTTATCTTAAAGGCGTTCGTTTACCCAAAAAAAACTTGCAAAGAGAGAGTAAAATGACAGCTTGCTATGAGAGACCCAAGTTTTTACTAGATCAATTTTTATTTGTAAGAATTTGCAAGCAAGAACACATGATTGGAAAACATATGATTCTATATTTATAAATAAAAAAATATTCTTGAATCATACTTTTGTTTATAAATTAAAAATAATTAATTTCAGCGAATTGACGATGGATGGAAGAAGTAAGGAAATATCGATTTAATCAGGTTTCATTAGTTAATTTTAATCATTCGGACATCTCTCTTCAAGTTTCGTCTCCTTTTCTATATCGACTAGTATTTATTTTTTCAACATTTCATGTCCACAATCAGCTGTTTCTTTTCGTGAGCGAACACTTACTCTCTGAATTCGGTTGCTTGCGAATTTGTGCTGGAAAAGTACGCGAACAGGCCTATTGCCAAATCGTCATATTGACATTATGACTATTATTCGCAACTATAATTTCTAAATGTTGCTGGGTTACAAGTGTGGTTTACAATTCACATCGCCTGAAAAAATGGATGACTCGAACGTGCAGGCGGTCAAAAGTCCCTCATAAATATGAAGCACAGGCTTCAGAGAAGTGTGTGTTTGGGTATCATTGGTGCAATTTGCACAACATCTGGTGATGCTCTCAAAGTCAGTACAGTCCCCACCGTTCTCGATGTCCGTAGACAATCGTGTGCCTTGTATCTGCTTCGGAAAAAAATATGATGTCAGGTTCCCGAAATGAGATCAGTTGTTAAGTCCAGAGGTTGTACTCCGGGTCTACGTCATGTCTTCTATACTGACGGATCCAAATTCAAGCGGTACTTGGATGAAGAAACAAAGTACTCTTTAGCCACTGGGCAGATGGCAACAGTCTTCCTAAGATGAGGAAGATGACGTCTGCAGTGGTAGCCAGGCTGCACTGAAGGCTCTTACTAACCTTGTCAACTCTTCGAGATTGATCAGCGAATGTAAGGCAAAACTAAATAGTGTTGTAAAACACAAGTTATATAGGTTCCAGGACACTGTGGTAATACAGGGAATGAATTAGCCGATCAAGTGACCAACGAAGGCTCTATAATTTCACCATGGGCTCCCGAACTTTTTTTTTGGCATTAGCTCTGTGGAAGTCATGCATTGGATGAAAATTGCAAAGTGCTTCGTGAGGCAATCTGACAGGAAAACAGCGGAATTTCTTCTGAAATTGAGAAGAAAGGACTTGAGATTACTGGTAGGTGTCATCACCGGGCATAACATATGGGGTCAACACATAACAGTCGATACAACTGAGCATTATCTCTGTAACAGTCCGGTGTTCGCGAGAAACAGGTTAAGACTGTTGGATAGTGATGTCTTGAGTATAAATAGTATTCATACTCTTCCTAAAGTTCATCAGTGAAACAAAGAAGTTCGAGGTTGAGAGACTTTAGACTTTTCTTCTTCCCTTTTATCTTTTCACATGTCTTTCCAGTATTTCTACTTTCTTCTACTGGCCCTATTTCGGGTATAGTACAATGATCCTTGAGACTGAGTGCTTTGGTTTAGTCCAGCCCACCGTCAACTCTAACCCCGTAATGATTTTTTAGTGCCAAACAATTAAATTTATGACTTTGCAAAAGTTAGAGTTTTCTCACTAAGTATAGAGTATGTACACACATACAGCTCCTGAATAATAATTAAAATGCTTAAGAGTTTCTGTTTATTTCTTTCTATTTTCAGAACGGACTGGGACCAGACCCTCTGCCAGCAAAGGAGGTAAGCTAAGTCTCAAATATTTTGGTTAAAAAGGGTGATTTCATCTCGATGGTCAATATGAAAGTAGATGATAGAAGCGGTTAGGACAAATGAAAATTCTTATAAGGGAGAAGGGGGAGAGTTCATATAGTGGGGGTTAAGATTTTTATGTTTTGCTCAAATCTGAATGAAACACATTTAGCACCCTTTTGAAAGCGAATAAAACTACCTCGAGCAATTATAATTATTAATGTGTTATATTCAAAAACTGAAAACTCGAAGTTTGAAGGCATTTTTTTAGGATTTTTACGCCATTATTATGATTTTAATTAAAATACCAATTAATTTCTATTTAATTTTGAAAATGTTGATAGCAAATATTTAGCTCGATTTTAAAAGAAACACGTAAAGCTTTCACATTCATTTCATGAAATAACAAAACTTGTCAAAAAGGTAATTTTATTTGCTACCAACAGATCACATCCAATCCAAACAGAAATAATTTGCATTCTTTTATTGTCAACTTTAGATTAGTGATGTAACGGATGCCAGCTTAGTGGATGCTAAAAGCTGACAGCCGCGAAAGTGAACTCTAATACGGATGCGGAAATCCATATTATTCCAGATTCTTTGAGAAAATATTTGGGTCAATTAGAATAACTTTGCTACCTTTTCTGCTTTGCTAAACACACACTAAACAGCGGCAAAAATCATTTTTTTAACTTTAATTAGTAAGTATTGGCGGCGGATACATTTTCAATATTACTGGCAGTATGGTATTGATGGACTTAACAAATTTAGATTTCTTCGTCAGTATTTCATCAGTATTGATGTTTATACAGCAATAAATACTGATATCAGTATTTACGTTAGAAAATATTGATAGCATAGCCGCCGCCATTCACTTTTGATTACTGTAACAAAACATTTTTAAATATAAACTTAATCTGTTAAGTTGATCTAAATATTTTCTTAAAAAATCTGAAAATAACTATAATATGAAATTTGACTTTTGTATATTTTTTTGAGTAAAGTTAATAAATTTATAATGCTAATATGTTTTTAAATTTATTCCGCAGTCGCTTCCGTATTCTCATCCACATTCGCATCCGTTACATCACTAATTTGAACATAGCTCAAGTAACGTTTTCAATATATCACAACTAAACTATAAAATTTGTAAGCTAATTTCATATATTGGTTTGCTTTCGCCTGAAGAGGTTCTAAAATTGCACTGTGCTCGTTTTCTTACATACTTGCACATTTTGTTACTATCATCATCATTTATCATTGAAGCAACAAGTGAGCTTTAAACATGTTTATGTCTAGGACAGACAGATAAATGGACGAACGGACGGGCGTAAGAAATGTTGGAATAGTTATAACAGCAAAAGATTTGTTTCGACAAATTGCACAAAAATTGTATCGCATTTGAGCCATATTATGATGCAATTGATAGCAAATTAGTTAGCAATGTTGTTATTGTTGCTGTTGTTTTCGTTGGGAGTGCGTGCTCTGCTTCTGTTGTTGTTGGTTATGCTGCTATTGGCTTTGAGTGTGAATCCATGGCACAGTCCGTGGCAATTGCAATCTATTAACGCAATAAAATTGCCATTATAAATCACTTTGCACCATTTATTGGCTACAACAAATCATGTTCATTCCGAGCGTAATCTATATTAAAAGTCAATTGATTTCGTTGCACTAAACTTGTAAAACTTGTTTTTCCATCTAATTTTTCAAAACCATTGAAATTATTTATGAAAACAAAAAAATATAAAACAAAAACAGAAGCTATGGATTAACACTTTTGTTGTTGCAGTTGGCACATGTCCGGAAACACCTTTTATTGGTGTCACTGCTGTGGACAAAATAGTTTGTCATGCGGGAACAATAAAATGCGCTAACAATCTCGATGTTGATCACACGAAGAACTACATGCCAAGTTTAATGTTATGGAGTAAACTTTGTCCACAAACACGTCTTTTTCCGGAAATATTGAAAGTTTTAGTCAGAAAGTCTTGCTATTGATTATTACACTGCTTTCTTTAAGTATGAGTTTACGCACAGGTGGGCTTGTGGAGAACAAATCATCTTCCATTGGACTCGAAAAATTAAACAAATTTTTAATTTCAACCGATTATTAAGAAATAATACTTTCCTCTTATAAAATTCCACAGCTCTATTGGTTTTGTAGTGATTCCTGCTACTTCTGCAACTGGTGGTAATGAGATACACAAATGTGCATCTTAAACTGAAAAATATATACAGTCACTATATCGACCAGCACTTTTGTTGTTGTCATCTTCATCATCGTCCTCAAAAACAACAAAAAATGCGGCTGTTGTCTTGCTTATTGACAGCTGAATTGCAATTTCAACGATAATCAGCAGCAGTAAGTTATCAAGTTGTTGCTGCTGATGTTTGCTGTTGTTGACATAGCCACCGATAATCGATTACTTAAGATCTTGTTTGTCTTTCACTGATAATTCGTGTGGCGCTCGTGTGTGCTGTTTACGTTGCAATGACGCATGCACAATCACTTGCAGACAATTTCATTATGTGTTTTCCGTTTTTCCATTTCATTGCGAGGCAATTGCTGTTGTAGCAGACAACAGTTCAGTTGCATGGTTGTTTAGTTGCTATCTTGTTGGCGAAAATCAACAGACAACAGCCGCGACAGCAATGTCGCTGTACTCTGCCCACTCATTCGCGTTGAGTTGACATTTTAATAATTTGCATTACAAGCGAAAAAATTATGTGTTACTGCTGATGTTGCCCACTGGCGTTCATGATGTTGTTTATTTCTCCGCTTTCGTGAAGGGTAAAAAATTTGTCGTATACTTTATTTACTATATATTTACTAAATGTATTTATGATGAACTAGGCTGTAAATCTCTCAATATTCTCTTTTTTTTGAGTTACCTCTTTTTGTTTTCGATCCAAAAATATCATTAAAAATCTATTAAAAAATAAACCAAATGACACCCAGCCAAAATACATGTTTCATTCAAATGTTTTCGTGATTAACTGATTAACACTAGAAAGACCAAGGCAGTCATTTGACCGGTTTCAAAATTAATATAATTTTAAAACTTTTTCCTTGATACTTTCAATATTTTGAATGGTTTTCACATTAATTTTAGTTTTTATAATTCAATTAAAAACATGCATTTTCACTTGATACTTATGCCTTGTTTTCACTATGGCATATTTCATGTCAAAGAGAGAGAAAGAGAGAATTTTCTATACGAAATTAAGTCTGTTCACGACAGCCACTCCAACTTAACCTAACCATCCCTGTCCAACATTTCAAAAGGAAAAATCGTAGTCCTCCAGAACTCCACTAGAATACCTGTATATTATTCGCTGTGTCTGCACTGAACATAAATTACTTCTTATTATTTAATATATTTTTTATATTATTTCTGGTTGCTTTTTAGGAAAAAATAAAATATTAATATAATGTTTGGGATATTCGCACAATCAAAATTAAAACTTAATTAAACATAATTTGTTTTCACTTTGTTGATTTTTTTTTTTTTAGTTTCTCGCCTATTTTTCAACTAATCTACTGCAATTTAGATCGATTACACCCCTTTAACTGCATAATTACAGTGTTGAATGTGGATTGAATATGCTCACAGACACTTAACTGTTGCTATGATAAGCTACCGCGCACCTCAGAAACATGGAAGCATGAGCTTCTCTTTCAAATGTGATCGACACAAATCGCACTGTGCAATAAAAACCAAATTTTTTAACACAACTCTTTTGCAATGTATGATTTTACGATTTTTTCTTTTTTCTATTTATTTTGCTTGTTTTAAGCATAGATTGTTTTAAGTTAAAATTTGAAATTCGACAAGTGAAGCTTATGTCCAGATGGAGAAAAACCTTTCCATATGGTTCAGCCAGATGAATGAGGCGAGGCATTCTTAACCCTTACCTTTTGTACTGAAATTATGGTTACTTAGTGCTTTCACAATCCAAACCAAATTTCATCCCTCTATATTAATTTTACCACTGTTTTTATTTTCATATTCTCTTGTCTTTTATAAGCAAACCTTATAATAAAAACTTCCGCTTAGTCATAGTTCAAAGCATTTTTTTAATAAATTAATGGAAAAAAATTTACGAACAATTTTTGCACTTAGGTTTTTGACTTGACTTCAAAAACAAAAACTGTAAAAAAATGTCATAAGCACGAAATTTCGAATGTTTAGCAATTAAAAAACATGGACAATACCTAACACAACCTAACCTAATAAACAAAAATAAGCGTTACGCGCTGAACGCGTATGATTTAGAATCGTTGAAAGCTGAACAATTTTAAGTATAAATGCTTTTCAATCGCATAATCACCTATACGTATTTTATTTCTCCACAGATTTTCATTTCCCCCAATTTAAAAAAATTGGACACCTAAGCGTTATAGTCAAGCAAAGTATGGAAATTAGTATAGGTCCATTTAAGTGGTCATAAAACAAAAACTCAAAGTGGTGGGCAAATTTAGCAAGCAGATAAATATTATACTTTTTATGATCAAACTAACCACAGACTAGAGTTTTTGGAAAATTTTCGAGTAGCATATTGATACTTGAAAAAAAGAGCTCGCAAACTATATTTCATTCGGATATAAATGAAACAGAGAAGTGTGGTTCAAATTTAATGCTATCAGTTAAATCAGTTAGATACAAAGCAGTCAAAGCTGATCAAAATCAAATTTTTGTCATCTACGTTTCTACACTTTTTTGAAGCCTAACAAAAGGCTAATGGTTAAACCTTAAATTATGTGCTTTGCTCATAATCAGTAACCTAAAACACTTTAGGAATCTAGTTTTTACCTGTGGTACAGTGTTAATAACGCGCCACCATGAATTCGATGCTCATGAAGTAAAATAATTTCTACTCATAAATATTATTACTGTTCATTTTTATGATGATGATGCCGCAAATGATTTCTTCAAAGCCGGTAGCACGCAACCAACCTTTGAGGGTTTGTGTTGAAGAGAGCATAATCGTATTGCTTATTTCTTTCATTGATTAAACTGCTTGTGGTGACTGCGGTTTTGAATACTACTGAGGTTGTCAATATGTACCGCTTAGGTACGTTTGTGGTCTAGAGACAATTGTATAAGAGCAAGAGAAAACGGAAGTAATGTATTGAATAAACGAAAGTTTTAAAGTTAAAAAGTTAATCCCATAGCAACGAAAACTCATTCGTTATTTAATTCTAATAATGAGTAAAAAACAATAGTGAAAAAAATATTAATAAAACCGCGTATGTGTATGTTGGTCGATTACTGAATCCGTAGCTTTGATTGCTCGTTACGGATTTTATCCGCATCAATGATTCGGAGCGCCCTTTGTGTCAAATAAAAACTTATTTTATGATGCTAGTTAGATAAACTTGCTTAGGGAAATACAATACAACTTGTACTGCTTTGATTATATGTATAACCAGATGATGCTTATTTATATTTATAAATACATACTATAAATTGTTGAACAGAGGGTCCGTCGGCATTATCTCTTTTATGCCTGGTTTTCACTATGTCAACATATTAGCAAATTTTATGTAGAAAAATGGAAAACTTTTCAAAAAACGACTAAAACTGCCTTTACTTACTTGTAGATGCATACAAAAATTTATTTTATAGAAAATAAAATGCACAAATTTTTTAAGCGCATTTTATGATTTTTTTACATTAGGTATGGGAAAATCGATACTTTAGGAATCGAGTACATTTATGTCGAGACTTTTGAGTACCCGATACTTTTCAAATGAGTATAGTATCGATACTTTCCCCCCGATACCATTTCCCTAAAGACGATGTTATGCAGACGTTCAAATGATCGCAGATCACGTCACTTTTTACGCTCCCTTTTTGATTTTTCAACTCTCTGCCCAAAGTAAGTTATGCAGACAGTCATTTGATCGCCGGTCAATAATACATTTTTGTATAGTTTTAATACTTTTTTGCTACTATTTTATTTGAACTTCGTAGTAATTTTTTTTTTTTTTTTTGTGCAAAATTTGTGAAGTAAATTAATAAATTTCTTGATAGCAAATAAATAAAAATGGCCATTGACATTGGATTAGAAGCGCTAGAATTTGCTAACTTATATGCCAAAAAAAAGTAATATTTTGGCAAGAAAAGACCAGACAAGTGATAAGAAAATACCTAAAAATTTGTTTTTATGAGAATGTAAAGAATGACGAGTGTTGCTATTAAGCAGTTTTATTTCCTTTTTGCATACATGTTCAACAAAAGTGTACTATTTTGCTCCTAAAAGACAATTATTCTGAATAATTTCACAAAGGTAACACTGGTTTGATTTCGTGATTCGGCATCGACAGCCAAATCATTTGGTGATCGTGCCGATCAAATGTTACTCTCTTGCTATCTCTCTCAATTTTTCACTTTATATTGAAGCAACAACAGCTCGTGCCCATGATGTGATCGTGATCGTCCATGGCAGAAAAATTAAAAAGGTATATGCATTTTGACAAGTAAAATGAACTTTGAAAATTGGGAAAACATTTGTTTTGATACTATTCTTCTTTTTACAACAGAGTTGTATTTTCATAGCTAAATTTTTAAGTCAGAATTTATAAGAAAATAATTTGCATAGTATTGCATGTACATAGGGAGAATCAGTTGCTGTTTTTTATACTATTTTTTAGCACTTAACATGTTCAAGGTATTTGCTAATAAAGAAAATAACATTATATATCCTTTTTTTATTGTAAATAAAATTTATAATTTAGTACTAAGTAATAAAAGTAGTATTAATAATCTAATAATATCTCACTCTATTGTTCCCATTTCAAAAAATGCATCTCTAAAATGTTCCTCTTACTTGTCAAAAACTCAAAATGGCTACTTTTTGAAAAAATGCATCTACCTCTAAATGCTTCTACCATGGTGATCGTCTGCATAACAATCAGGGATGCCAACTCGTTTTTTCTTTCTCCCCGATAGTTCTCGAGAAACTCCCCGATTTTCGATCAAATTCCCGCATCGGTATAATTTCATATTATAACAACGCGACACTTTCCATATAAACAAATTTACAAAAACGAAAAATACCTTAAAATTGATCTCAGTAAGTGTTATTTTAGGGCGACCCTGAACTTTCTCGGTTCAAAACTTAACCAAATTTTATAGGACTCGCAGATTAATAGAAATGTGCTTTCTGAATCCGGAATTCTTTTGGCACATGGGAGATTTCATTTCAAGGGAGCCCACTCTTAAAATCGATCGGACTCAAACGTGCACAAAATTTAGTCATATTGGGATTAGTTACTACACCAAATTTGATCGAGATGAGGTGTGTCGAGTTACTAGACGTTCATTTTAATAGATAAACAAGTCTCAGCCCACTTTTGGACATCAAGTTTACCAAAGAAAAAGCCACGGGCTTTCTTTTGACTCAAATGAAAAATATCAAAAACTTGTTTTATGAAAAAAGTGTGCCTAGTTTTGACTGTCGGTTTTTAACAGATAAAATATATTTTTTCTTCATTATGATGGCTGACCATAATTTATAAGTTTACAGATTAGTCAGCAGGGATTAAGAGTGGAGGTGCTGGACGAAGACATAGCTAAGTCTTTCTGAACGGCCGAAAGGGAAGTCGAAGCACCGCGCGACTTTTTTGGCCTGACTGACACTCGTCGCTACAATCATCAATATCTACGAAATCACTCCGAGTTTCTCTCTGAAATTTTTACAAAATACTTTCAAATAGCACATTTTTTTAAAAATCGATTTCTCCAAACCAATAACGTACCCACTTAAGAAAAGATGAAGATTTTAAGAGCCAATATATGAAATAAGGCATAAGTAAATCGTTCCATAAAATTTGACAAATAAAAAGCTGATCGACTTCAAATTCCCCGCAAAAAACAGCTCACTCCACGATTCCCCCCTCTAATCGGGGAATTCCCCGCAAGTTGACATCGCTGATAACAATGCGCTTATTGCACCGAACACAAAGAGAGAGTCTTCACCAGAGAGTTTCGAACCGGAGAAATTTGGGTTCGTGTTCAGGTTCAAGTTCAAGCAAAAAATAAAAGTGTGTTCCGGTTCAGGTTCAAATAAAAATGAAGCATAACAAAAGGTTTTTCAAATAATAGTTTTACTTATTTACATATATCAATACATTTAGTTAATTAGCAATATGCATTTTTTCATTCCGTTGACATTTTTCTTATATTTGATAATTTACATTTTTATTAAACATTTAATAAGGTTTATATTAAAAGAAATTATCGTTTAGATTAACAAATAGTATATCTCTTAACGATTTGTTTTCTAAATGATATCTTTGCGGAGCCAATATCAATTTTCGTCCAGAAAATGCCCTTTTTACGTTCACTTGTGTGGCTGGGACTGCTAAGATCACTTGTGAAGCTTCAAACAGTAAAGGAAGCTCAGTTTTTTTATGCTCCCACCATATCCTAACAGGTTCTCCAACACATCAATCCTGATTGCCAATTTTAGCCTTTTTAGTTCACAAAAAAAATTCACTGGGCTTACCTCATCAGTAAATGCCAGGCACGCCACTGTTCTGCAACGAGCTAAATGTAACCACCCGGGAGAATGTTTTATGTTCGTCGAACACCGAGCACCAATATAACCAGGCACTAACGGGTCAAATGCGCATTTGTTTACTGGCACAGAGTTGTTGCTTGGAATGAAAACTAATTGGAAATAATTGTATGGATATGCATTCATGTCAAATTCTTTCTCCTAGTCGCACACGCACTTCATCATTATTTTCTACCTAATACAATAGTCAAGGTCGGTTCGATGGTCGTAGGTGTGTCGCACAGCATAAGAAAAGCGCACGCTCAGCAGACAGTTTGTCTGACAACGAAACTTTTCTTGCAATGCACGTGCTAACCAACTTCAGGATTTGGCGCCAAAAATTCTTTGATATTGAGTAAAAAAGAATTCGATGGTTTTGCCATAATAATATATGTATTTACATTGTATGCATTGGTGACGATGAAAGCGACGGCACAACTTCCACTTCTACTGTAGCAATCGAGTGAGAAAATAATATAAAAAGCAACTAACTAAGTTGACAATCAGTAGCATTGCATGCTTGCGTTGAATTTAGAGTTTGCTAGTGTGAAATTGATTTCAATTTAAGTTGTTTTTTTTTTTGGAGTTGTTGTTGAGAATGCGCCGAACGGCTCTCTTAACATTTGTATTCATCGTAACTATTATTGCAGTAAAGTATTGATCTTTGTAGATTTCTCTTGTTTAGATATATAATATTTTAACACTAGATTGCCCAAATTGATTTTGACTGCTTTTCAATTTCATTTAGAAAAAGTATATATATATATATATATTTGTTAAAGAAGTTACTTGAACGATTTTTCTTCTGCCACATTCAAATGGCGCTGTGTGACTTTTAAACAAACTTCACTCTTATGCTGAATCCACTATACTACAACCAGAGCTGTAAAATTTCAAGTATCAGTACAAGTACCAGTGCTTGTGCTGGTACTCAATATTTTGGTATGGTACTTTTTCAATGCCTCAGTCAAAATATACAATTAATTTCAAGCACTTTCTCGCTTTGAAAGTCTTAAAAGTGCATTCAGAGATCTTATATCCGATCGAAATTAACCGAAAACCAATTCAAAATGAAATGATGATATTTTTTTAATTTTTTTATATATGTATGTATATTATGTAATGAAATTCCTTTACAAGATTATTTTAATAACAAAAGACGTCCCTCTTCTGTGTGAGCTCGGCGATGCCAGTCACTTTTAGCATGGTTTTTGCAATGGTCATGCATATGTTTGTATCGCACAAATGGGAGAACTATTAACGAACCCAATACGCCCTTTGTGTAAGTGGGTGTAAATAATACGCAATACAAGCACAATGCTCCTTCCAGATTGCAAGCCATTCGTGTTTGAAAGCTTGGTTTAAACACTACTTGGAGCATTTAAAATTCGTTGATGGGCTCCAGCATCGTCTTAACAATTTTATTTTTTGCTCATGCCACATGGCTAAAGATTGCCCCACCTGGAAACTGAATATCATTTTCTTGAATTCGACTTTTTGCCATACTCTTGAAGTGTGTTGTTTATAGAAACTGGAAACACAGAATAAGAGATTACTTTCAATAAATGATTTCTAATAATTTTCAAATAAACAACAAAAATTCACTTCTGCCATGAATGCTTGCATACACAGTTTTTTTGCGAATGCTCCTCCATGTAATCCAGCTATATTTTCTTATGTAACTTATGTGTAATTGTTCTTGATTTATTTGTATTAAATTTAAGTTTATAAAACTTTTAATATACCAATACATTTTTCAATATTAATTTTAAAATAATTTTGTAATATACCAATACATTTTTCAATATTAATTTTAAAATAATTTTGTAAATCGAAAAATGTAAATAACATTTTGGACAGGATTTTAACGCAGAATCTTGAATTTTTCCTTTTTTTCACAATTGACAACATGAATAAAAACAAAATGAATTGTAAAAAGAAAAATCAAATTTAACTGCATATTCTTGACGCTAGAGCTTGGCGCTCTTATTTTGTTTAATCTGTCAGAAAAAGTCGGCGGTCAAAAATCTGCTGCTGTTTTGTAATAAAGTTCACTTCTACACGCGCATACAAATAAAACAGACTATTTAAATTAAAAAGGATATAAATTTAAAATACATGAAGGAAATGCTCACAGCAGACATCACCATTCAAAATGCGAAAAAAAAATTAAATTGAATATGATTGGATAAAAAATAAAAACACCAAAAAATGACGAAAAAATGTCAGGTCATAAACGGAGTTGCAGCGTAGAGCTTTCACCGATAAAGCAAAAAAAAATGGCAAGTCAACAAAATCCGAGCCCTGGTGATGATACTAAACAAACGATATCGTTTAATTAGTATTGTTCAGACGACAATCGCCTAGAAGTTACGTGATGAGAGCCCAGTTTTTTATTTGAAGACTGAAAATAATTTTTATTTAAATTTAGAATGTCTAGTGTATTTTGTATAAAATTGCATACTCTTCTGTCCAGACGGGAGGTATTGCATATACGGCATATCAACTTTCAATAACCGAATTCGGCTTTTCTTTTAAGTAAATCTTTTGTTTTCGAACCTGTTAAGAAAGTTTTAATTGAGAATGTCATTAAATTTGAGCTTGTATGCGTGTTCGCCTTCATAAGAAAAAACCGTTACAAAGCTGGAATATGTCTGGAATGACTTGGGAGTGCAAATACTCAATGTTAATATGTATATATGTATTAATTGAGACTGTCTCGTGGAGGTAAACACATATTAAAGAAATATATCGGTTTCGATTTAAAACCACTAACGAGTCCGAGTGGGGGGATTGTGGAGATAACCAACCCCTTCTCAATAAATATCTCAGACAAAATGACTGTTGTTCCTGAATTGGCTCTAAAGTTGGCACCATTGATACCATAGATACTTCTCCCAATATCTATGGTGTAATATGCGTGGACACATGTAAACCTACGTCGAAATTGACATAGTCAAGCGCATGAGAATCCAGGTGCTACACTAGATCATATTGAACAAATGATCAAATATTACCAAATTCCGCAAATTAAAGACATTCTTTTTGGCCATGCGACTCATAAGAGGCCCAGTGTGCGCCGTCAACTGCCATATATTGTAGCATTTGCATTTGCAATGTGAATATTCAAAGATTTAAAAATGCATTAATAAAATCACTATCAAACACAGCAGAAGTGGTAACAGCACCAACACCAGCACTAGTGCCAATAAATTCGTCCAAAACATTTATTCAAATTCTACGAAACGCGTTTGTGAAGAGTTTACAATTCGTGCTTATGGCCACCAGCTGTTTTTTAGGTGATTCAATACTAATTTTACAACCGTGCAGTTATTAAAAATCGATGTATGTGCAATGTAGTGGATCAATTTTCTGCGAAATGGTTGCTAAAAATTGATTCCCCAGTCCGAAAAATAGAGGAACTATCAAAGCTTCGCTTAGTTGGTCACAAGGAAAAGGTCAAAAACAATTTTAATTTCATAATTTTAAATTTATCGACATAATTGCTATTATTTTTTAAAGGCATATTCATTTCGAAATAGGCCTCAAAACTGGCTTTTTTAGGTTTGTAACTTCGACATTAGCTGCATTGACTATCTCATTATTGCCGAAGGCCTTTCCTCTCAAATTAAGTCCGGGGAATATGGTGCTGGACGAATTTCTTCAATCCCGGAGAGCCCAATAAAGTTGTTCGTTTTTTCAGCAATGTGAGCTGATAATGCTAAAAGTATCGGCGATGTTCATATTTTCTCTGATTTCCCAAAAAATTTTTGAAAACTAGTGAGCAGATTTGAGTTTACCATTTAGCATTTACCGTCTGTTTAGTTTTCAGAGGAGGAACAGCTACAATTTTTTCTCTCGTGGAACAAATTGACATCATTACTTTTTCCGATGACTTCAAAAAGTTTTTCAGTGTTGCCAAATAAACGAACTTTTAATTATTAAAATTTTGTTAGCTTAGTTAAAACCCTTATTGCTTGCAATTCAATATGTTTGTATTACAAACAAAAAAAATAGTAGAAATAGAAAAATGTATAGGAGCCATCGATCAATTACTGAGTTATTAGTTAACTGCTAAAATGGTTTATTTATGTGTGTGTGAATGTTCGGGTCTTTATTGCAAATAGGTAAAATTAAAACAATTGGTTTTTCTTATAATTTCAGGCAGAGGGCCCTCCTGTTCAAGTTGAACCAGTTGATCTTAGTTTACGCTCACCAAGAGGTAAGTTCACGTTATTATTGGTTTTGCCTGTTTGTTACACACATATGTATGTTTTTGTGTATATGACTGTTTGAAACTGTCATTTCTGACGTTCTATAAACCTATCGTTAGTCACATTTTAAGCGTGAATATAACTAATATTCATATTTTGCCAAAATATCTTTTTGTTTAGAGGTTAAATATTTGCTTATGTTTACATATTCCTAAACATGCATATCTTTGAATCATCATAGGACAAATGTTGAATTTGTTTTAAGGTGACAAGGTTTGAAAGCTTATTTATGTAAAACTGTAAGCTTTATGGGCTATAACAAATTAAAAATTGAATATAGGTTAAAATATCCTTTGATGCCCTGTTTCAATTTTTCGTATAAAAGGTAAATATTTCTAATTCTTTATAAAAGCCTTATTTTTTATTGTAAAATGTGATACATATAACTATAATCTGATGAAAATTGAGCAATTTATGAAAGATCAAAGATACTCATGTTCTCGGAAAAAGTAAACACACATCAATGTTTAACCAACCCCACCCCCAAATAAAAAAATACTCTGGCAAATTTTAACGCAGAGTAGAAGTAGTAGTAGAAGTAGAGTATATGAGCTACAGCTATTCCAAATTTGAAAAAAATCTGAAAAGGTCGATTTCCATGCACATTCTAAAAATAAAATAAATTATAAATATATTTTTTTCGAAACCAAAAGTGTTTAACGTTAAATATGATAACATAAACTCAAGTTTATGCTGCAGTAAGAACTTATTACTAGGAATAGAAAAGAGTGCTCAAAATTATAGCACACTTAGTACTCACTATGTTCGTAAAAATCAAGGGAAACCTATCGAATATTTTTTATTTTGAAACTTTTTTTTATTCTATATTACTTTGAAAAATAAAAATAGAAAAATTATCAAATGTTTATCGAAAGACTGGAATTATTAATTAATAATGTTTTATTAGGAACATAAAAATTGGGTTCTAGTATGAGGAAAGGTTACCTCTGCATTTGTTAATATATTATTATGTAATTTCCAAAGTGTGCTATAAATTTCCTAAAAAATTTGTGATTTTAAGACGGACTAATAATGCTTAGGTAAATAAGTAAAGTTAAGAATATCTTCCTCCAGGAAGTTTTAATTCCAACTTCATGACCATTGTTATAATTATACACCTCTTCCATCTTTGTTGTTGCGGCCAGAATAGCGGCATACAGAGAATGTCAAAGTGGAGAAAAAACGTAAACAAACAATTAGAAGTAAACAATGATTTTGGCAGCCTATGGTACTGACCACGAAGAAAAAAGAATAACGATGGTCATACGTTGACCCCTCGTATGTAGTTTTTCAATACTTTTGGAAGAGACGGCAAAAACGCAATAAATATATATAAAGAATATGTAAAATGTGGTTTTAAATCATTTTAAATAAGGAAAAAATGTTTTTGGAATTACTTTTTTTTTTATTATAATCTTATTTTTATATATTGCTTATAGAAATTTATTGCGTTATTGTCTTCTCTTCCAACTTTCTGGCAAATTTGATTGAATTTGACATAGTGAAAACCAGGCATAACTTCATGGGGGCATCCTTTGTGATTGTTACTTATATAAATTGGGTCATGATTATTGTTGGGCAGACGACCTCGATAGTCTAGTGGATAGTGCAGTAGACTTTCATCCAGAAGGTTGCGGGTTCGATTCCCGGCTTGGTCTGGTAGTTAATTCACTATCGATATGAAGTAGATGAGAGTTATAAGAATGTGTACAAGTACACACCTTGGTTGGTAATAGCAAAACAACCGAGCTGATAAAAAATTGCCACACAGCCGTTCGGAATCGCCGTTAAACTGTAGGTCCTACCATCGCCACTGTGGTCTAGTCGCAGAGTACCAGACTCTTGTCTCTGGAGGCCCGAGTTCGATTCTCGGCTTGGATATGTTTCTTATCAATCTTTCTTTCTCTCTTTCTTGGGGTTTTGGTACAATAGATCTTATAGGTCGCAGTGCCTGATTTTCGAGTCGTCCTTCCTTCAAATAACAATAATTGTTGGGCAGCTGGGGATCCATCTGGCCGTTCACGTCAAGGTTTTGATATATTTGAGGTTATATACTCGAAAAATTGTTTTTTGGGCTACTTTTGAGGTTATGTAAAGGACGCATAAAATTTTGCTCTTTTCTACTATATGCATCATGAAGTACTACGTTTACCCTTTAAAATGAGCTGTCGAATGGTAATCCATTATTTTTCCTCACAAAGTTATGGTCATTTGTGCGATTGTATATAACCTTCGAGCCATTTTTAGAGTATATAACCTCAAATATCTCAAAATCCTACCGTGATGAGCCAATTTTGAATCGGATTCTACACAAAAAATTATATCACTTCATAAATGATCCCCAGCTGCGAAACAACAAAACTTTGTAAAATTGCGGATATGACTGAGAACGCATCGTAATTTAGGCTTTACATCCTTCTTGAAATCCTTTTTGCATCCCGACATAACATATGAAGAGGAGCGCCATAAAGCGTTCAAAATATTTTACTTATTCTACAGCCAAAATGAAATGGGAATAAAATATGTGCACAACTGATGTAACAAAACAAAACTGACGACAAGCTTAGTTGTCAATTCACGAAGTTGTTGGCAGCTACAGAATGAACTATCGCTGTTCAATTTACGTCTATGTTATGGTATTGGCAGAGTCTTCATGTCAACTGTGCTAATGAGAACGCATTGGCGTTCTAAGACATGTATGACGATGACATACAGTTGTTGACCACTATCCAACCGTTGATGAACGTTAAGTGACATTTGGACAACAACTGGCGACAATATTTACGTGATGTCGCTACCATTGATACTTGTACTGCACCCGTACAATGACCACCACACTTACAAAGCAATGTCCTGAATGGTAATAGAACTGGTGAAAAACGTAAGGTACAACATGAGATCCGACTGCACATCATGAAAGCAACGTGCTTGTTGCATTTATCTTTAGATATACATAGCTTTAGTGTAACATAATTGCCTCTGCGTCTTGAAGCTAAATATATTATATTTGTATGTTCACTTAGTACCTCATCAATAATAATCTTATAGAGCATAATTTACAAAAGAGACGGCGATCACTAAAACGCACTTAGGTAAACCCTGAAACCGCTAGCATTGCTGTCGCTCTTTTAAAATAACAACAAATCCACAGTAGAAAAAGAAAAAGAAAAAAGAAAAAACAAAAAACAGAAGAATCCGTTAAAATTAAAGTTGGCCATAAACAATGTTCCGTTTGTTTTAAATTTTAACGCCATTTACTACATTTTACCATATTGGCCAGTAGCGCTGCTATTAACATGTTTCCAATAAATTCAAATTCGCCTCTTATGTTTTTAGAGTTTAGTTCAAGTTTCATCATGAGCTCTTCGAGTTAAGCTACTTAATTATATGCGAGAAGAATTTCCCCATTTGACAAAATTAATGATGCCTCCACTTAATGCCGCGCTTAATTGTTTTTTGGTATTTTGGTTCGTTTGTTCGCATTAAACTAATGCTAGCAGACTGACCATCACTTTGGCTTGGATGACTGAACCAAGCAGGGCTATTATTATTAATGTTCCATCATCAGTGGAGTAAAACAGCGGAGATATCTACCATAACGATTGAGCGGCAAACGGCAACAAGTTATTAATTTCACTGTGTTCAGGTTAAGCGATTCTCAAATTAAATTAACTTTAACTCTTTTGTGGTACATTCAAGTCACCACCATCACTAGAGATTTAGCGTTTTCTTCTGTTTTTTTTTTTTTTAGTTTCTGGGCGGCTCTCATAACTTTGCACACTCTAAGATCGCAGTGCACAGTCATAACAGAGCGGTTGCGAAGACGTTAAAGAAGCTTCAAAGTGTGACTTTGGTTTTCAGCTTTTTGGAAAGCAAATTATGGACTTGTGAAACGCACCAATATGGGAATTGATTAATCGTTTTTATTGAAAGTAAACAACAAGACTTGTTTTTAAATTTTTTCGATTTTTTATGATTTGGTGAAGCCAGCAGATATTGATGTGTTGTTTAATTTTTGTTGTTACGATGTGTGTGTACATCAGGCCGAAGTGAAATATATGAATTTTATTTTTTCCGCATTCAAAGGGGCCTGAAAGTTGTTGTTGGGTCCTCTAGTTTCACGCAAAACAACCGAACAAAATAGTTCTTTGTCGCGTATACTCGCTATGAAAAATATAAGTATGGCAAATTAACGGTTTATTATATACGCTTACTTTGCGAGGATATCTCATGCCGCGAGGAAATGAAACTTGATAAAAAAGTGTTGCCAAGTCGTAGTTTTTAATTTCAACAATCAGGAGTGATTTCTTTATACTAAACGGCACCATTTAACTTATTGTGGGGCATGTTTGCGCCATTTACGCTTTGACTTTGTGATGTAAATCAAAAGTACATATGTGCGTATATGAAACTCTGATTTAAGAAGTTCATTCAAAGAGAAAAATGGTATTGCCACTTTTGTTTTTGATTATCCTATAACTGTTTATATGGCAATTTCCGAATCAAAAGAATAAAACCAAGAAAGATTTGCGCAATGATTTGTGTTTCGGCATGATCACTTGGCCATTGATCCAGCGTTGCGATTGGAGGTACAATTGTACCTTTTGAGGTACGATTTCAAGATGAAGACACGAAAGTATGCCTTTTTTATGGTACGTTTTTGGCTGGGCAACACTGTTTCAAAATACCATGGAGAGACTATACCAGATGACTGATTTGCTTGTTATTGTGACTAATTTTTAACAGCTGTTTTGCTAATACCGAGCTTTATGCCAAGACGTTTAGAGGAAGTTATCAAAAATAATGGAGATCATACATCTTACGAAACTTGTGTATACAAATAAATAAAAACAAAGTGCCTTTAATAATTCTGTGGGAAAAAGAAATAACAGCTTAAGTTTGTTTTCTTGTAAGCCGAGTTTAATAGCTTTGAATCGAAATACTGAAACTATAGCAAACTATAGTATAACAAAAGACTCTATACTCAAATCAAAGGTCATTCTTGAAAGGATATATAATTCCAAAAATTGTTTTTAAAATTTGTTTTTCATTTTTACCACAGAATCATTTCGTATTCGTTGGGAAATCTATTCAAATTTTAGAAATATGAAGTATCCATAATCCTATTATTATCATAAAATGATTTTCTAATATTACTACTTACTGTTTTCAGTAAATAACAAACCCTAGTTGCACAGATTTTTTTTGGTTCAAAGCATTTCCAACTGAATGAAAAACTGTAAACAAAATATTAAAGTGTCTGGCTATGAGTTACTTTAACTTTTCTAGGTGGGTTAAAATATATCCCACCATGTATAAAAAGCTAAGCAAAAGGTGGGACAGTTTTTAGCCAGCCTGACCTTACATAAAGAGTTAAACGAAACCTTATTAAAACAAAAAGATCACATTATTATTTTATTCAATGTGTTTATTAAGTTAAGAGATTAATTAGTAGTAATAAGATAAAAACTGAGATAATTCAGTTCCAATGGAAAATCAATCATTAGGGATTTTATAAAATAATTGAATAAAGTATTAGATTTTATATATTGCCGCAAATTAAAACTTGGTCTTATACAGAACAATTTGCATTTGGGATTATTCTCCGGTTACATCCGATTTCTCAGTTAAATTTTCAAGACTCCAACGATTAAAACCAGAGTGCATCAAACTTTTCATTTTATTTATTGATATTGTAGCGAGGACTTTCATCGTTTTAAATTTCAAGAAGAAGTTATTCTGGTAGATTTGTAATATTTGCGAATCTTTTGTGCAAATATTGTATATCAAACTGAATGGCATTTTTACCCAAAGAAACCTAGAAACCACACTTAGGAAACTGCACTCCCTCGTCCTCAGCAACTTGGTTTAATTCTGAGGAAAAACCCAACTTTTGAAATATGTAATTTTTTCTGTTGATTCAATAATATAGTCAACTAAAAATGTCTGCAAGATATGCGACTTTAATTTCTCATTTTTTAAAAGTAAGTGCTCGTGCTTTCCATCAAAACCGTTATATATTTCTTTGAAAAAGCAAGAGTTTAATGCCCATACTATACTAATTTAATGATTTCATTTAAAACTTTTGATAATTCAGTTGGCAAAATTTTATGAAGCAAGGTTTCGCTTGTGTATTAGGAACCAGATTATTAAAAGCAAAGATTAATGTTAGAAATATAAGAAAATGCTATAGATAGATATAGAAGTGCTGATGTACACAAAAATTTGTTTCACGACACAGTTTTGGGTTGTGACCCCTAAATTTGGAAACACTGATCTTCAATGAAAATAAGAACAAATGATAAGAACTGAGTTACCCACTGGAGACAAAGAAAGCCGGTGCGATTGTTTAAAAGCGATTAGCATTGGCAGTCGCCGCTTTGTGTCGGCTGGCCGTTGCGTTGCCTCCAGTGAGAAAACGTGCGATTTCGCTGCTCTAACGAAAAACATATGTGTTTCCATTTGCAATAATATAATCAAGTACTGTGTACTTATATGAATTGTACAAATATATATGTATAAAGATATTTTTGCATTGGAAAAATTTACATATAAAAATCACTTTAAGATTTTGATTTAAAGAACTTTTCGATTTAAAAAGCGGGCTGTGTATTAATTAGTTACGTTATATTGGACGTCTACTGTATATATACATACACATACAAAATGTATACATACATATAGATACGCAGAGCGAAAACTAATTAATGTATTAATAGCAATGGCGTTAATTAACATAAAATTAATTTATTCAGCTTTTGACGTTATTTTCTCTGCATGTATACTAGGGCGTACCAATTTGTATGGATGAATTTTTTTTTAAAGTACTCTGACAGAAAAATTCTATATTCCATCCTGACCAACTTTGCTGATGAAAGAATGGCAAAAAATAGAGCCTTCGTAGGAAGTTACAGTAATATTAAACGTAACTGTCGATTTTTATTCAAAAAACTATAGTACGTAGTACTGAAACTTCTACGAATTTTACGGGGGGAGGGGAAAGAGGGGGGAAGGATCCACTTTTTTGGCTATACTTTCTTTGGCAAAGTTGATCACAATCGAATATAGAATTTTTCTGTCAGAATACTTTTCAAACAAAAATGGTACGCCCTAATGTATACTAGTAGGTATGCATACATGTTTATTTTAGAAGGGATTGTTTTAGACAATTCCTAATGAGGAATCAACAAAAAACCAAAAACAAATACTACCGGGTAAATAAAAAAAGTGAGAAGTAACGAGCTTTTGTGATGAAAAAGAAAATATCAATACAGTAATATGGTATACACTGTAAATTTAGAGTCGTAATAGAATTTATAGAAAGTTAACCTTTTCTGCAATGCAGCAGAAGCAGAACTGGGCAGTTTTGATTTCGATTACATTTTGATTACCTTGTACGTAATCGTAATAAAAAATGTTTGGTTATGATTATTTGTAATCGAAATAAAAAAATTAACAATTATGATTACACGTAAACGGAATCAGAAAAGTATGATTATGATTACAAGTAATAAAAAAAATTATTATGATTGCAAGTACTTATAATCAAAATACATAGCATAATACAATATAATCATAATTTTATACAAAAAATTTTTGCCTATTTTTTCTATACGGCACCAACTGTTAGCAGTCAATGCCAAACACCATAGAATCAAAATTCCCATAAAAAGCCTGTCACATCGCGGTTTGAATTCACATTAAACCGGGACCTACGGTTCATTCATCTACAACTACAATATAACAAGCGCACATAAGGCTCGTTGTGCCTAAATGCATAGAAATAGTAATAAATTGATTACTTGTAATCATATTTTTGATTGCGTTTGCGAGTAACTATAATCACAAATTTTTTGATGTCGATTATAAATAATCATAACAAAAAATTACGATTACGATTACAAATAATCATAACCAAACATTTTTCAATTTCGATTACAGGTAATCACTGTCATACATTTTTCGGTTATGATTACAATTAACCAGAATTTTCAATTAATTGATTAGGAAGTAATCAAAACTTGCATAGCTCTGAGCAGAAGTATGTAAAAAATGTACTGTTTATAAATCAGTGATAGTCATCGCTAACATTCATATGTATGTATATATATATCTGTGTCAACAAATTAAAGTAGCTTATGTCCAAAATTTTATTTTAGAAATTGTTTCCAATTTATATAAAATTGCACAAGTTGGTAAAAGTTTTTTCGAGAAGTAGTAAAATATACCTTGTTTTTACGTCATTTCGATCCTTGTGTTTCTGCTTATAACATCAATACGTATTGGATGGTAACGCTTTTTATCATATTGAAATTGATTTTTTTTATTATTAGATTGCTTAAATTATGGTTTAAACTAAAATAGATAAAATATAATTCATAAAACTTTCGAAAGAAAATTCTTAACCATATGGCTTTCCATATAATTTTTTTTTTTTTGCTTGTTATTTTTTGAAAGGACAAACTTTTGTTTAAAGGCTTGAAGGCAACTACAACAACGCAATTCCTTATGGATATAACTTTAAATTTATAAATAAAGAATTTTTGGAAAAATAAGTGTTATTTCAAATGAAAAATGTTCAAAAGACATTTGAAAATTCATTAATTGTATTTTTCTTAATTTTTAACTACATTCTCCACAGATTAATGACGCAAGTGTCTGTGTAGACAACAGTGGTTGTCTACATTTTTTGAATTAATAGAGTGCACTTTACAAGTGAAGTGAAAAGTATTCTCGTGGAGTGAAAAAGGTAGAGATACTGTCCTCATGTTTCAGAATGTTACAATACTCTCAAGTGAAGAAAAATATTCTCATGGAGTTGCCTAAATGTAATTCAACGGTACTTGTGCGCTGGTATCTTCGGCAGTAGCGGTGGTGCATTTCCAAATGTTACAATAACAAAGTATGTTGCAAAAGAACATAGACTAAGCTAAAGTCGAATGCGCTATTGATGGAAAAGTTTAAAAGATGCCGCTGATACACTATACATATGTATATCTACTTGGCTCACGTTGGCAATTTTCTTTAGAAGCTTCGTGAAAATTTATTATTTCGCATTCGTATTGGGAGGCCAGTGTTTTTAATTCGTTTATTTAGGGAGCCCTTGGGAGTTGTATCAGCTAAACTCTGCAAGGTAGCTATAAATTGTATGACGGCAATTTTTCACATTTCGTTTCATGTGATGTAATCATAATGTAATCATCGTTCGTATACACATACGCGTTCAATCGCTGTGGTAGTATCTCATGTATTCCGTTAAGCTAAATGTGTCGCCAGCGATTTACGCGCCACACGAGATCCAGATGTCAGGTTAATGTGTTGTATAAAAAAAATGTTTCTTCTTCCCCAGTGAATACAACTACGGCGCCGAGTAGATTTAATTCTCAAATTACATGTTTTCACTAGCGTTTACATGATGGTATATTTGCCCAAACCTGTGCACGATTTAAGGACCGACAACTGGCTAACCAACCAAGTAAACTCAACGACCAGTGTATAAGTGTGAATTCCCATTAACAGCGCGGTAAAGAGTATAACTGTGGGAAACTTTACTATTTGCTATGCAACTTGATTTATATTGGCTTTTAAAACAGCTCATAAATAAAGCTGTTGAACCAGCCACTCCGTCTCACTGGAAGCATTTCTCTTTTTGGGTTAAGCAGATGCAGTGACACGAAGAGGGTTGTCGTCAGTCAGTTGTCGGGTTGAATTCGCTAGCTAGTCGACCTCAGAAAATAGAGCAAAAGAAATGATGAAATATGCATTATAAGTATTCCCAGTAGTGTAACCAGCGAACGCATGCCTAAAACGAAAATCACGATATAGATACCACACCAACGTCAGCATTGCCGCTGCATAGTGATCGACTGAGGACATTTTGAATTCAATAGTGCCACATGAAGCAGTCATCGATGCAACCGATCGTTTCACAATCGGAGATGCCACGTTTTGTCTCATCATCATATTATCAGCTCAGCGCGCAAAAAGCTTGCACTCCCAACCCTTTTGGGGTGGAGTGATTCTTTTTTGGTATTTTGAGAAATACGTTTCTGGCACCAAGCCCAGCTGAAGATGAAGAGGTTGTCATGAAGCAAGAGTAGAAAAAGAAAACAGTAGACGCGCACTTTCTGTTCACAAGTTGCTTGTGTACACGACTGTAATAACAAAAATGCAGTGTTTTGTTGTACCGGAACACCAACAAAAGCAACAAAGCAGAAAAGAGCTGGTTTAACTGACTTGCTGCGCGGTGTGTTGACTGAATGACTGCCTTTTGAGGTTATGTGAAAGGTCAAGTTCGTGATCGCATTCAAACATTTTTGCCAACCACTCATCTTACAAGCGTAGAAACTATCAAGCGGAGGAAGTAAAAACAACAGCAAAAATAATATTCACAGCAAAAAGAAGCAACTACGACAACTACTACAGCGAGGACGTTAAAAAAATAGAAGACGAGCGTGCCACCACCACACCACGATTCTGCCATTCTATGCGGCGGCAGCAGCAACAGCTTATCACTGCGCTCATTGCCAAATTGTATGAATACAAGCAGGCAGGTATATAAGCGAAAAAATTGTTGTATACAACATTGTCATAGTAATTTTTCTGCACCACAGCATCATCTTCATCATTGTCGTTGTCTTCATCGTCGCCGTCATCGTCACCATACACACGGGATATGGCAAAGCAGAAGTTGATGGCACCGACTGGGGAGACACATTGTCTGAGTCGATCGTGCAGTTGACACACCAGCTATCCAGCAACAACAACAACACTCGTACCATCATCATTTCATATCATTCTACTACACGTTGAAAAATTTTTGTTCCACGCCAACTTTATTTATGTCCTGGAAAAAACATATTTTGTAATTGGATTGGATCTAATAGTATGTTCTCACTGCAGCAAAAACTCGAATGCAAATATGTTTTTACGTACGTTTTTCGACTTCCACATATTTCTTAATTATCCTAACATATAATCGTTTTATGTGCATATGTATAGTATATATATAAAACTTAACGATGTGTGCACGTGTGCGCCCGCTTACCATAAAGACCGTTCATCCAGTTGAGATCAAACTTTAGGAAATTGATATTTAAGTGGGCCAAAGGTTTATAGAATATCTCCAGAAATTTACAATTCAATGAGTAAAACATACGGGACATGACAAATGTCAAATTTCGCTCTACTAATTTTTTGACCAATAAAATTCCCACTACGAATTGAAATGCAACATTTCATGTTGTCAAAATAAAAATAAAGAACTAAACGTGCGTGTGCCATTGCGGGCTACGTTAACAAGTGAGAACACAAATCAGCTGCTGGCAGCAAAACTGTATTTTTCTTTTAAGCCTGGGTTTACGTTAGTCGATTTTGATTCAAAATTAAAATCTTCATTGGCGCCATGCACTAGTACTAGCAAACGTATGGATTTTGTAACGTCCAAATTATAATATTTTTTTTTTATAACTTTCACAGTTAATTTTTGAATTATAGGGAATCAAAACTGGGGGTGAGATTAAAAAAAGTTATACTCATGAAAAAGTTCCCATTTATTAGTAATAAAACTTTAAGGCAACGATGGCTACCTACACACGTATAAAATTAAGGTAAAAATTAAAATCGAAAACTGGGTCAAACTTTAGCAAAGTTTCTTAGAATTTCATGTAGAACAACTTTAATGAATATAAGTAATAAGTATACGTAAAATGCTTCCCATACAATTTGACCCACCCAATAAATAAATTGTTGATTTTTCGGTATTATTTGTTTGTTTTTTTTTTATATTTTTTATAATATAGGAAAGTTTGGGTTCGGTTGGTCCTTAAAACAACCCAAAGTTCGCATTCAGATTCGGGTTGGTTGAAAAGGCCTGGTTTGGCCGAACACTAGTATTACAAAATTTTATAACGGAGGGCGAATAAAAGCGGCACGCGGTGACGGGCGGTATGCGGTTGTCAAAATCGCGTTTATTGGCTCTCCACTATTAGTAGTAGTAGTAGGTTGTTCTTTTTTTAAACTTTATAAAAATGTTTACAATTAATTATCTTAAATCTATAGATACCAATACGTTTAAAAGAACATACGACAATAACATTTTATGTTGTCAGTCGGAGAATTGAATTTAGATTATATTTATATTATTTAATTATAATCAAACTCCACTATTAGTTTCCTATAATTTTTATTGCAATTATAATTCCATTGACGCGTCATGCCAAATTCGTTCGCGGCGATAAAATATTTAAAAACTTTATGCAAGTTCTTTGCGTATTGCAATTGTCACCCTATCTATTCATGATTTACATGCATATGTATTATGTATGTATATTTTAATTTGAAAAAAAGCGAGTAATTTAAGAATTTCCATTATTCCCAATTCGGTTCAAAACGTATTCAAATATATTTTCTCCCCGTGTAAGCGAACATCATTCTGCGACTTGGCTCTCATATTCGTGCAATCTTGAAGGCTTTTCTTTATCAAGATGGTATATTAACGGATTCCACCTTCTTTCTTTAATTCTTTCTAAACAATAATCATCAGTTTTGTTTTAATATTTTCCCAGTTTTATTCGATAAGCCTGTCATACAGATAATTTGATATGTTTGATTATGATGACCTATTAAGAATACGAATCTGACTGTTGCTCTGATTTGAGGGAGTAGTCACATGCGCTTTCCATGAATTCAAGTGGATAATCAACTTTTGTTCTAAGCCAAATCCGATTCACCGTTACATACAACAAATACTTTTACCACTGTATTGATGTCACATTGTGGCAATAAAAATTAAACATTAAAATATTGTATCATCACATTTTGTATTTTGAAACTTGTAAAATAGTTGTAGACATAATATCTAGCTGCAACATCCGCTCTTATGAAACATCTTTTTTAAGGTAAATATTTTTGGCATGCGGCACAATGTATTGCAATCTCTTAGTTAATTCAGAATTATGTAGTACCTACATACCTCAACAATGACTTGTTTTCATATTGTTCGGGTACACTAAAACAATACTTCGCACGCGATAATTTGACATAAACAAGCGAAATGTCTATCGATTACAAGATTGTGCAAAATTTGTCTCCAAGTGTTGCCAAATTGGTCGAAACGGAATCACAACACAAAACTTAAACCTCACAAACTCACAACATACAAACCAAACGAAGCAATTTGCATTATTCTTTGTTAACAAATATTTCCAAATCCAAATCACATACTGTTGACCATGTGGACCACATATTGCGCTCAAATACGAACATGCCAGCAAGCTGGCAAGTGAGCTAGTTAGCTATTTGGTTCCGACGAGGTCTCTTCATTTTGTTATATCTTGCACGGTTTTTGGCCTTTCCAATTTTTTTTTGCCGCAAATATGTATGTTTGTTTTTTTTCGATTGCTTGTTTTTGGTGAGAAGTCAATGTTAAATTGTAGCATATGTTGTAAGCTGTGAAGGAATTCTTTGTAGCGGTCGTGCAAACAGCACCCGCGCATAAGTGAAGTCGTGCTTGTAGCAAAGAGAGAATGGAGAAGGAAGCTGAAAGTTTTTATCCTGCATTGTTAGGTATGAACATATGTACTATATATAGTCGGCTGGCTACCACCAATTTACAAGATATAAATTAAATATAACGATATCTAGAATATATCTAAGTACAAATAATTTATCTAAATCTGTAGTCTAAGCCTTGGAAGAGTTGTAATAATAACAATAATTAAAGAGTTGTGCTTTACAGTTTATTTATTATATTATATCTCATATTTAAGATCTCGAAGTTAAAGTTTTTGGTACATCTACATAATTGCTTGAGTTATGTATGAGCAAATATGCTGCTTAAAATGTTGTAATTTTCTGTATCAAATGATAAAATAGCCATAATACTTCTTGTGTTTGATGACGAAATTAAATTCATCTAATCGCAGAGAGTTTTATAAGTTGCAATATATTCAATTAAACAAATGTATTTTGATGCTCTCGATGCTGTTTGGTTGTACAATCAACTGGCAATTGTTCGCCATCCTTGAGATTAAGCCAGGTGTTTCTTTTTTGTTTGTAATATGTTTCTGTCGGCGATACTTTACCTTAATTATCTAAGAACAATAAACTACATCGAATGCTTACAATCCATATAAAAAACTATCTTAAATTGTTGGCATATAACAATGAAAAAAATTAAGTTTCCTTATACGACGATAAGTTTAGATTGTGGCTTAACTGATTTGCTATCTTTCTACTAAGTAAATGTGTACGATTTCGCTCTGATTTTGCTATTGCTTAGTTTAGTTCAATACTGCTATCGTCCATGTAATCACAATCGCGAATCGCGTTCTTCCTTCTTCCTTAAAGCGGCATGCGTCGTTAAAACGCTCGCACCATCTATGGTACAGAAAACGTACGAAAATTGAATAGGCGATTGCTCCTGGCATTTAGTCAATGGTGAAGCTATTAGCGTGTTTGTTGTAAAAATCTCGTCGGCGTTCTTTTTGTGGGTGGACAAGGAGTGTAGGTAGTTATTTCGTTTTTATTTTTCAATTGGTCTTGCTATTGAGGTCACTAATTGCGGTTAAGTAAAATGTTTCAACAATATATAGATATACATATATGTAAGTCCACTGCGGTATTGTTGTTGGGTTATGTACATACCAAGTTTCGGCGTTTATATAGAGCTACAAATTGAAAATATACGTATGTATATGTGTCCAGTGTAAGGAGTTTAAAATGTGTGTGGGCAATATTTCAATTACGGTTTGTTACAGAACGTGAAAGCTGGAAAATATTTCTTGATACTAATTAAATACCTGAATTTTAACCAATTATGCAAAATCAGTCTTCCCAGGCTATGATTGCCAGACGTACTGTTTTAGGAAGTATTCGTACTTAATTTTACACACAATTTTTAATAAGTGGCAGGGTCTTTACTTCGAAAGCGTGGTTGCTAGATTCCAGTGATCGGCAGAAAAAAATTATAATTTTTGGTTTTTAGATTATCTTATACTCTATACTTTACATTGCCTGATCATTGATTAACGAAAATTTTAAAATTACAAATTTAAAATTTTCGGATGTTGTCACATCATCCAATACTTCAGACCCTTATATCGCTTTCAGTTGCCTTCGATATCTCTACGAGGTTCAGGGTCGTCGTAAATAGGAGACTCAAAAAACTCAAACCTCTCTATTTTTACTTACCATAGGCCCATCTTTCCAGAAGATGTTATTGTTTGAAAACTTTATTGCTCTTAAATAATATAAATCGTAAATATAATAGATTTGAGCCATTGTCCTATCATGGATAGATGCAATGGTAAGAATAATATATAGAGGGAAAATACGTTTATTGAGTTGCCTCTTTACGACTACTCAGATCCTTGTAACCATACATATGAAGTCAGCTGTAAGTAAAATTAAAGTCAAAATTAAAGCTGTTTTTTATCACAATACTTCCGAAAAGAAATGCTTGGATTTTTATGAAAAGTAAATTAATTTTTCACATTAGGGATAAACTGCTCCACTATTTCTTTACAATTAAATCAGCTCCAAATTGTCAACAGAAAACAATTTCCTAAAAAAGTTTGGCAACATCTTTTTAAAACGGTTAAATTTGTTGAAATTCATTACATTTATGTACAAAATTATAGAAAATTTATGGAGCTGACGGCGGAATCTGGCAACCATATCCTAGACATGCAGCACTGCAATATCGGTTTTCATCGCAGTGTGCGTCCGCAGCAAATGGACAATATTTCTCCTTTCAGTCTGCAACTAGCAGAATACGTATTTACAATAATGTCAAGAATGACGTGAGCTAAACTTGTTTTGCTCGAATTTCTCCTTGCTTTTACAAAGTATTTGTGATCTGCAGACTATAGTAGAGATATTGAATGGTGTTTACTAATAGCCTTTTAATTGTTTAAATTAGCGATTGCTTGAAATATTCTTATTTTTATTTTCATTTTTAAATTTATGCATCTCCTAAAGTTAAAAAGATCGATAACTCCACATAACGTCATGTACAATGTCATATGTTAACATTAATGGCTCAGAATAATGTAAGTAAGTATATTTGTATAAGTATCTAGTTAGAATTTTTATTTTCAGTTAGCAGTATGTAGCAACAGGCTTGTTACGTTTCTGAAGTAGTTTCCATCAAAGGCATTGACAACTGGAGTAAAACTTGGCGTGCATATTAAAAAGATTACTTTGCACATGTACGAGAATTTGCTTACATACATACATAAAGTAAACAAACAAAGACCCCAAAGTAAAAACAACAAATATTCTTATCGATTACACCTGAGACCTCAATCAACACAAATCGATTCTTTTCGCGAGATTAGTTTAAGCGATCAATGGTAGTTCGATCGACCATTTGGTCTTTTTGGTGGATATGTGGCAGGCAGGAGCTAGTACGATGTTGTATGGCAAATCAGTATGTATGTACTTACATATATGTTAAGGAGTAATCACTTTGTATTGATTTTATTTGTACGGCCATTAATTGTTGTTCTATAATCGGTTTAAAGCTGTTCGATAAACAGTCGTTGATAGTCGTTCGATAGTTGGCAGAGTTGGAAATATAAAACAATTTCTGCTGATTGTTTTGCTGCAAAAGTTGAAGACGATGAAAACAATTTCAAACTCAACCACAACGAAACGACGACATTATACTTGTGTAAACGTCAGGTGGCAACTATTGACAGGCTGCACCACGATCTGTCTGTCAAAAGTCATACCAATGTATATCGCATATTTTCCTGTGGTTCAACTTTATTTACATTAAATGGATTTTCAATAAATGGAAACACATTCTTTTTTTTTTGAATCATTGCATTGAATGAATTGCTTTGCAATGCAATTTGAGAGAACCCATTAGAATTTGTTCCAATATTCAAAAATAATTAACAATTAAAAATCTGTTTATATTTTGCCCACAACGTCTGCTACAGATGACCGAAGGTGATTTTTTGGCCGATGCCGAACTTCAGCCATTTCTCTAACTTTCGGATGAAGCCAAAAACGCAAGATTTTAAAAATATTAAACAATCAAATTCGGAAAGCTTCATTGCTCGGACCCTGTAAACGTTGTTTAGCCTTCCAAGAATTTTTTATTTTAGTTAAAATCTTTGTATACCCCAGCGCCACCTATCGGGTCCATCCATGCAAAATTTTGTCATGGCAAAACATACATATGGTACAATACATTCTGAATTGCAATCAAAACGCACTGAAAATAAGAATTTTGTTAATAACTTAAATCCAACGTCATCTACCGGGTCCAAAATCTATAAAAAAAAACCAGAAGAGTTCGAACCCAACCTATGGTGTATTAGCTCTTTAGGTTTCGAAGACATCAGCTATCTAATTTTTTGTGTTAAAATATATATTATGGCTGACCCGGCAAACATTTTGTTGTTCTCTAATCGTTGAATTTATTTCTAATAAAAAAACAAAAATATTAATGTAAATAAAACACATTGTTTGTTGTTGATGTAAAGGTAACAAAGCGATGCTTATCATGTTTTGACTGCACGTCCTTTATGGATCATTATATGCCCTTTTATTTTTGTTTGTACATTTTTCCTTAATTTTACGCTTTTATGAAAATTTTGTTCAGTGGGTTAAATGTTTAAAATTACCTTGTTATTCTTCACTGAAAACTTTACTATATTGAAATCCTCGTGTATCGAAACTAATCGAGTCTTGCTAAAAAGCATTTGAATGAATTTGTGGTTATGTCTAAACTTGCAAAGTCAATTTACTCTAACAGAATAGCTGTTCAAAATTATGGTCCGCAAAATTGAAAGTTATCCGAAGTGCCTATATAAATGAATGCTCATTGTCGTTGTCGAAATACAATTTTCATTGGTGGTGTTAAGTGCATTCTCATACAAAACGCAAATTTAGATTTTTTCAATTTTCCGGCTTTTCCTATTTCCACTTAATTAAAATTCACAAAAAAAATTTACTATGAAAAAAATTTAAAAAAAACGTTGTTTTAGAAGACCACCCCCTTAGAAAAACTATGAGAGATATCATAATGACCCTGGTTCGGATGGGCTAGACCTATACAGATGTACTGAAGATTTCATGAAAACTTGAGCACAATCAGTATATTAGTTCTGGAGATATCGTTTAAGTATTCACGTTTAAGTATTCACAGCTGCTGTACCAGAACCTGCCAAGTTCTACATCTGTAACTTTTGATCGACTGTGAATTAAAAAAAAGAAAAAAAAACACACATTCTAGAGACGTTATACAAGCAATATGAAATGATAAATTCGGTAAGTCTTGGAAATTGGTTTTAAATTATACCAGCAGCAGTAATTATCAGTTGTATGCTTCGTTCTCACGAAGACAACAGATTCTGTGGGTCAGAGCCAGAGCCTTAAGATTAACGTAGGTTCTATTGAACTTCAAAAATTAAAGTTAATGTCTAATTATAGAACTTTAATGTAACGTAGCGCATATCACAAATTAATGCTGATTATAATATCAAACCCCAGCAGCCAAAAATCATTTCGCGTTCTGTAATATAATTAAAATCTTGAACAAATATTTGCTTTCCGAATTGATTTTTTAAAAGCAATCTAAATAGTAAATAAATCAATTTAATAAGTATAATGATAATTTTATATTTAAATGCTTTGCGCCTCGATAGAAAAAAACAGAAAACAGCTAACACACGAAGTATATTAAACAGATTTCTATGTAACAGCGGTCTATGCTACGTTAAGCTATAATAATTGTGTTTATAGCTACAAAATATTTCTTTCTCAAATAGTTTTTATCATTTTCTCAGTCTCAGGAATGTCTTGTTTTGATCTTAAGATATCTTAAGATTTACCATGCGAGTCGATATCCTCGTAAAGATTAACCTTGCTAAACTTTTGGAAAATAAGCAGTACGATAGTTTAATTGACATAAAATCAATGATAAAACGGTTGCTTTTCTTTCCAACTACTAAGTTTACTCAAGTCATTGAGTAATAAGTGATATAAACCGTTATTACCACAACTGACACCCCCAATTTCCCTCTGGGAATGGTTGCAGTACTTATTACAATAATAATAAAGGAAAAGAAGAACTTATTACAATAAAAAACTCAATTTGTTGTTTTTTAATGTTCGGCAACACTGGTGAATTATGATTTTATTTTGATTACACATAGATTCTTTTGTTTGGCTTAATTGTTGTACAATCACAGACAATACGTAATTCCTTTTCAACTTATATGTATTGATGAAAAATCGCATCTACTCAGAGTAAGCATATAACAGAAAACTGTTTAAAATGGAGTGTGGGAACATTTTGATTTGTTTTCTAATCACACTTTTTAGTTGCGATTTCATTTTTGGATGTTTTTTTTTTTGTAACTACAACAAATCTTTTGAAGGTTATTTGTGAAAGTCATGCTTGCGGTCTCGGCTGCATTTTGTATGGTTTTCAAAACTGACAGTGAAGCTGTCAACCGCCACTCTGCAAGTGTTTGTTTACATATTTTATATCTGTATACTTATATATGTACATACCCAGTGGGAAACACTTCCTCCCCGTATGGCAAATGTCGCAAATACCCTCATGTCTCAATTAATACCGATTCCAATTTAATTTCCCAATTAGTTTTAAAATAAAGTTTTTTATATTTTGCCTTGAATTTTCCAAGTGTTTATTTATTTTTCGATATTTTATAGAATTTCTTTCTTCAAATTTAAACGAGCGGATTTAACTTGTAATATTATCCCCGGATCGAACATTATCATAAATAACATGTAAATGTAATCGGTTGATAAGATGTATCTGTGTGCGGTTATAAGGTGCCGGAAAAATTCATGGGCTCTAATACCTGCTAGCTTGTAATTAATTACACAGTGCAACAAAATTTCAACTTTTGTCTTATACGCGAGATTTTCCAATTTTTCTCCATCAAAAATGGGGACTTCAAAGACGATTAAGAAATTGATTTATCTTAACAGATACGAATTTGATGTCTGAAGCAAAGTTGTTAAGACATAAAAACATACAACATTTTTGCACATACACTTTTCCTCCATTTCTTACCCTTTCTCTTGAAAACGTAGTTTTATATTCTCTTTTTCGTTAAATAGCCGATAAAATACACCTTTGAGAAAACTTTTATACGGTCTTTGGAGAAAATGTTTCTTGTTAAAAATTAAGGGAAATTCTGAAACATCTAAATGACCTACGAGGTACAAATTTCCCAAAATAATGCAAAACCCTATTTTTGCATTGCATCCAACGAGAGTGAATTTCGTTGAAATTATGAATTTTAAATTTAGGGGGGTACACGGCAGAAAAGGAATTTCAAATTCGTTTTTTGACAGATTGGAGAAGAAGACGAATTTTTGTGTGTGTTTTGTGTAAATAAAAATAAATGAAAATGTTGCCTTTCAATTGAACTTGGACACCAAGAATTTACATAGCAATTATGGATAATTGGAGGAATTGCAATTAATTTATTTTTTCACTCGATAAATATTTCAAGATCAGCTGTTATAAAAACGAAATCCAAAATGTCTAAAAAATGTAATAGATCTTAAATTTTTTCTGTTTTTTACTTGGGAGTGTTTGGGGGTTGCTATTTCTGCACTTCAAGTGCATTTCGTTGAAATGCGTCTGAAATGCAGAATTTCAGTTGGGAGTTTTTGTATGGCGAAATTCAGCATTTTAGACACATTTCAGCGTAATGCTAAATTTGCCTGAAATTCACTCGTATGTCCACAGTTTAAGTAAATAATGGAATCGTTTGTTGTTGTAATTGTGTTAGAAAATCAAATACTTGAACTACAGACCCTACAGACTACTAGAAATTAGAAAAAAAAAAAATATTTTTTACTTGGGAGTGTTTGGGGGTTGCTATTTCTGCACTTCAAGTGCATTTCGTTGAAATGCGTCTGAAATGCAGAATTTCAGTTGGGAGTTTTTGTATGGCGAAATTCAGCATTTTAGACACATTTCAGCGTAATGCTAAATTTGCCTGAAATTCACTCGTATGTCCACAGTTTAAGTAAATAATGGAATCGTTTGTTGTTGTAATTGTGTTAGAAAATCAAATACTTGAACTACAGACCCTACAGACTACTAGAAATTAGAAAAAAAAAATATTTAATTGATTTAAAAAAATTGTGGTGAACCACGGTCAGTCAACGTTTTCCAAAGACGATTCTCTAACCTTTAAATATTTTGCTAATATTTGGTAAGCGCTTCTAATCTTACCCCCTGGGTTTATATGAGCATGTTTTCTGATACTTATATCTGGTGGTAGCAACTATGGCGTTGCCATTTATTGCAATTTAATCGCATTCTTATTTCTTTTTGGATGAATATATGTGTGTATGTATGTATGTATGCAACTCTGTCTCTATGTATTCGTGTGTGTCTTGGACACATTTGCTAATTTATGAGCTTCATTAAAATGACATTTAAATTATTTTGTGAGCAATGTTAGCCAAAGGTGTTTAATAAATAATTTATTGTTGTTGTCGTCGTCGTTTTTGCTGGCGTAGTTGCTTTTGTTGAACAGCATTAAACTAGCTAACAATGTAAATATAAAAACAAGAAATCAGTCTAAACTTAATATTAAATTATGAATTTACGAAACTCATAAATTTCTTACTAATTGATTTCAATTTCTATATTATTCTTAATCGATTTGGTAAATAATTGATTGAATGACTAAATAATTAACAGAACAAAAGGAATACTCAGGCAATCTTTGATTCAATCACGTAAGTGAGCATGTTGTAATTTTGGTATACAAACCCGATTCATGTTGCGAGAAATATTAGGCGGATCGATTTTTTTCAAATCCGTCCCGGGCTGGACTACCTACCGTCAGCTGCAAAAAGACTATAAGACGAGGGTAAAATATTTAAAACTGGACTCTTATAGGAATTTTCCAGTGAAATGGTAGATCAGAAGAGTTTGGCGAGGCTATGCAAAGTTCTTCAAAGGACCGGACGGCTAAGCTAAACTCACTTCTAAAGCCCGATGGCTCCTCCACCATCTTCTGGTCAGAAGTTAATGACGTACTCTTTGCAACGCATTTCCCGGGTTGCAATATAGCTGCTCCTCAGAGCGTTGTCAATTCTCCTGGTCAGATTAGCTCTAATTTCAGAAGGCTCGATTTGTTTATAGCCTCTAGGATAGTCACCAAAGAGACATTAAGTCTTTGGCGCTTGGTTAAAGTTGTATTTATTACTACGCTCTACCGAAAAACTTCCGACCAATAATCTTGACATCGTTTTTGCCTAAAAGTCTGGAAAACATGGTCGAAAAGCACATCAGGCTGAAGGTTCTGAATCAAAACCCTCTCAATTATCGACAACATGCTTATCAAAGTGGGAAATACTGTGAATCAACTCTTCCTGACTGTGTTAGCACAGTTGAAAAAGGGCTGGAAGCAGGGAACTACACCGTCGGAGTGTTTGTCGATATTAAAGGGGCTTTTAATAACGCTACCTTCGACTCGATGTGCTCTTCGAACAGTCAATATGGTGGTGAAAAAATCGTATTCAATGTATTCAAAAAATAGTTAAGAAAAAAATAATATCTGGGAACAACAGAGAAAATGAAAATTTAGAATTAAAAAACTACACATGTTGCCAATTTTATTTTTTTTCTAACTCAAAAGATGCAGTCCTTCTTGAATTTTTATCAATGAATTCGTTCAACAATAAATCTATTTTTATACATATCATTATGAACTCAAAATATTTTTATATAGGTATAGGAGAGAGGGCCCCAAAGATGGGCAGGGTACCAAGATGAACATTGTGTATAAAATTTTTGCATAAGCTGACAACACTTCCTGCGTTATGTCATTGTTGTCGTTTGTATAGACGCAGTTTTTTATGCAGACTCGAAGAGAAATGACCTGCTTGTTTTTCTGTTGCACACACGACGTGAATTCTTTTTTCGAAAATATTTTCAACATTTTTTAGTTGAGTCAGTGAAGTTATCTAAATTTTTTGAATTCGAACAGGAAAATATGACTATAATCCTATTTATTTATCGTATAATAATATTCAAAAATGATTTGATCGATATTGTGTTTGTGTAAAAACTTTTACTGACGCTCAAAAAATGACGTCGTGTTCCCAAAGATGGACATTTTGGTGGCTCTAAGATGGAGATGTATATTTTTCAATGGTGTTGAAAATTAAAATTAAATACAGCAGCGAGGCATGCGTTAAACGTTTTTTATCCACGAATGTATTGTCTATTGTATTAGAGAGGTTTATGTAGTTGTACCGCGACCTATAAGATCTATTGTACGTCCCTCTTCTCTATTTAGTTTGATTTGCTTAGAGTGCTTCATCCAGTCCAGTCTCCCTCAAGAATTTGAGTATTGCGCCCGGATCTATGGATGCTAGTTCTGTACTGGGCACTTCATACATATCCAAACAATACATTCTTTTGTGGATCAGTGCTTCACACTGAGCTAAAATATGTTCTGATGATTCATCTTCCTCATTACAAAATCTACATATTGAGCTTCCACGAATGTAAGAGAGAAGTGCACTTAAAGTGCGGCAAAATCAGAGGTCGCTTGGTACACGTGCCCGAACTGTGACTCAGATGATTCTGCCTAAAATTATCATGCTATTCCTCTGCTTAAATATAGTAAAAAAATAGAAAATTGGCTTCAAAATCTTTAAACGGTATTTATTTTTCACATTTTTCAGCGAATTTTAAAGTGATATCCATTTTGAGGCCACTTTTTTAAAATCGAAATTTTTAACAATTTTGAAATACACTTAAAAAAATGTTTGTGTGCAAAATAAAAATTTATCTCTGTGGCCAAAAGATACCCAACCTATTGTACTTTCATACGGTACTTTAAGATTTCTTATTCAGTTGGGTTCTAGAGCATTATCTCAATACTATGTCCATGTTGGAGCCCTCTCCCCTAATAGAAAAATATCTGCCTGTAAAAGTTTTATTATGCCAAATCATCGTCATTCTCGTGTCATTATTTTTCTTTAGAGTTTTTTTTTTAGCCTTTGGTAGCAATCTTTGGCATTAGGAATTACTCCAGATAATGCATGAATAAATACTTTTTTCTCAACAACTCAATTTATGTTAGTTTTTCTTAAGGTTTTTTTTACTAAAATTTAACTATCCTAGTTTTCCTCACAAGAAACTTTTCACCTACTGGATAAGCTTACCTTCTGGCAATGATAAAACTGCCTGAGAAATTCGGTAAACGTTTCGAAATATATACTCGTTTGATTTAGCTCACTTCGTACCAAAATTCAAATATTTTTTTGTGAAAAAAACTAAATGATTTTAAATTGTACTTGAAATGCCTCAGTAGTGCCAAAAGTACCTTGAAAACCAAAAAACTCGGGAAAAGGTACAATCGTACCCAAAATATCAACACTGATATGTACATATGTAGAAACGCAGAACGCAAAACCGTGCACCGCGCAATCTTTACTGCTATCATTTTTGTATTTGATGTATCGCGTAGATCAATCCGGATGCATTATCCAGCACTCAATAAAAAATATTTTTTTATAATGCATAAAAGTGGCCATTTGCAATACTTTCGCAATTTTAATTAATAAAAACAATCATAACACAAAGTTAATTGCAAATTTTTAATAGTTTAGAATGCAAGAAAAAATTTAAACAACAACAAAAACCAAATATTTTAGCACCACAATACACCATTGCAGCACTCATTTCCACATTGCATGTCCACAATCGTAAAATTTTTAATGAGTCGTAGTCATATGCAGAAGTTGTCAAAATGCAATCAAGAAAGCAAAACATGGTTGCAAGGTACTACGTGCGTTTTGGAGCAGAGCAACAAGCAATGAACAACAAACAAATGTTAAATGCGCGACTACTTGTCATTGTTTTGTTGAAATGAAATGATGTTAGATGAAAGCGCATGTCGATGCTGTAATGGCAGCGACTGCGCCGGGTGGCGGTTAGTGACGTTGGCGCGCATGATCAGTGATGCCACCACTTTGTTTACTGCGCTTTGAATAGCGCTAAATCCAATCTAATAAACCCAAGAAACAAACAAATGTGCAGCATACACAAAGTAAATCGATAAAAAATAATTGGTTGCAAGAGAAGGAAGGTTGAAGCGTACAGAAAAACAGAAGCAGAAAAAGCATAGGAAAAAGCGGCACTCTCACAGATTGGCAGATCGCTGGTTGCTTAGCTGAGTTCAAATTCTAACACTTATAACAATTCTTGTCAATTATAATTTAAAAACATATTTTATGATTGCATTTTGGTAAGAGAGAAATAAAAATTAAACAACAGAAACAAGCAAAATTTTCCCACGATTTTGATCGCAGAAAAAACTGTAACGAAAATTAACATAATGGTTGAATCAATATTTTCAAAAACATTTTCATTTGTAATTCAGTTTAGGAAATCAAACCAAAAATGCAATTTAATCTTCTCCTATATAAAATATGTCTCTGTTCTCTAGAAGTTTGCAGGATCTTAACCGAATCATGTACGCAGATGCGTGTGTTTTCATAAAAGAATGTAAACTATATATGAAGGGATTTGGATTAGTAGGCGTAGCACCTTCTATACAATTATAATGCTTTTTTGGACATATCTCCAGAACCATTTACAGTACAACACTGAAATTCGACACACAATGGGGTGTGATTGAAAAAGAGGGCCGGAATGGGATGTTATGGATGGATATATGGGATGTTTCTGGAACTATTTATGGTACGAAACTAAAATTTGGTACGAAGTATTATTTTTTAATAAAATTCAGAGGGAAAATCGTGGGTAATGAAATGGTATCGGTACTTGATACTTTGAGTACTTGATACTTTTACCCCGATACCCGATACTTTTATTATGAGTACTTGTACTCATTGAGTAATTTAATTGCTGTCACGTAAGTGAAATGCGCATTGACTACGACAGTAAAGTGAAGACATAGAACTCAGGTTCAGGATGAAGTCGTTAAAAATATGAAAAGGCCTTTCTGAGAATTAAAATTTTTTAAGCTTTTTGTCACTCAAAGAGAGAAAATTCATTATTTAACAATTCAATTGAATAAAGATTTGATTAACATAGAAAACTAATAATTTAAATTGATTAGGCAGTATTATTCCAAAATAAATAGTGAGCAAACAAACAGGCTGTTGGCATGGGAATGCATACTGTCTCAAATAGCCTCTGAAGTAGAATCCAACGATTTGATTGTTGCCTTTGCTATTTTTTCACAAAATCATTGCCAATTCGTGCACAAATTTTTCTAAATTTATTGCGACGTTAATGACGCCATGGGAAAATATTTATGTTACAATCATTGGTCGTCTCAAAATGGCTTCGACCTATTTTGAGCGAAGCGCTGCCGCCGCCTTCAAATGCAATTGTTGCTTAGGCAGGCAACGAATAGACACTTTTGCTTTCAAGTTGAAGATGTTTGCCTTGAATTACAAAACATCAGAAAAAGGAAAATATAATCCAAAAATATATAAAAGCTTATTGAAGTTATTACCTACAATGCGGCCATGAAATACCCGTTAAAGTGAGTGTAAACTAAACAGGGAAGAGCCCAGACAGCCAAACTAGTGTGTAGCTGCAATCAACATAGCGCCTGTCTGTATAGTACCTCACAAATTCAACAAAGATGCTGGGAAAATCGCAAATTCGCGATTATCGAGTGAGAAATGATGTAAAAGTACCATTATAAAAAAATTAGGTTTGAGGTTCATAGAAATCACGACCTTCTGCCGCTGTTGCACTACGATGAGTCAGTCACGTCTTCTTTGTTTAAAACAGATAATTTAAGAAGATTTAGAAAAGGCGTTTATTTGTCTTGCAACACTGACACTAATACGAACGCAACAAAAAAATTACCTAAAGCTAAGTTCGAATTAGAAAAACGAAAATAGAAAACTCCACCCGACTGAGCATAAATTCAACCTTCGGACCCAAATGGGTAACCAAGCGTTGCATACTGCACACATCGTAACAATGAGTGTGCATCCTCTTTTTCACTCCGTCTGTTCAGTTTAGAAAACCTATTACTTGCAGCTATAAAAGACAATAGAAAAAAGTGCACATGCAGAAGAAAAAAGAGCTTCATTAAAAATTAATTTACCTTCGCCCGCGCGCATGTTAAAATTTACGCATGCGCGCAGTAACAGAAGAAAGAAAACAACACCGCCTCAACAAAACACAGCGAGCGCATGCGGCGAAGTTTGTTGCGACGAACGATACGATAAGTGAGTGCACCAAAATTGCAATTTACTCGTTACAACATTATTCCTCCATCCACCATGCGAAGCAACAGAGTAAGAACAGGCACTATGGGAAAATTTAATTAAGTTCATTGGCTAAGTGCGCACATATGCGCACCCATCTTCCTATACCTTGATGTACTGTACTAAGATCTAGTTGCACCGATAGAACATCACACAAACAAATACAGCAGGAAGCGAGCTTTTTTTATGATTTTTTTTACATTTTTTGGTAGGTATGTGAAAATAAATGCTCGTATTGGCCAAATGACACTAGGCAACACGATTGTTTTCCCAATCATCAGTTTTAGTTCGTATTTCATATGTAATTATTGTAGCTAATGTTCCATTTCTATAATTTTATCATAAACTAGATCTTGACTATAGGTTATAGACTTGACACATGCAAAAAGATTTAACAAAATTATGTTTCCAATGTTTATTATTTCAATACTTTGCAATCTAAGGAAACGTATAATTGAGTACATAATCTATCTACCATAAAAACAAATATATTTTTAGTCAAATATATTTTTTTTCGTGGCCATAAAATGAATACGTATTTTTTAAGTACTTCTCAAACTTTGGATGATATGACGTCACAAAGTCAAAACCCAGAAACTTCAATTGCTTACTAGCCAGAAACTATCAAGGAGTGCACATTTGTATTTTTCCTAAGCTATTAAACCTTTCAGTTCATCTTTTTAATCGGGTCCAATCTAAAATTGCAATAAATTATTGGTTTATAATAGAACAAGATTTAATAACACTGCTCTACAAATTTACAAAAACTTTCACCACAACGAATGACGATAACATTTTCCATAGTAAAAATTTCCGTAAAATCCGAATATCCTAATGATTTTTTTCGATTGGCCCCAATTTTCCATGTAAATAGAAAAGTTCAAAAAGTGCACTGTTGAGAGCATATTCTTCACATAAATGCCTATCAAAACTTAAATTTTCAGCCAATGAATTTTAAATTAAAGGAAAATTAATTATTTTGATTGTATTTGAGATAAAAGTGAAAACAATAAAAAAATAAATAAAATACTTCCCGACATAGTCTCCAGATACAAAAAACGAGCTATGGATAGCTAAGAATTTGAATTTTTTATATAAAATATTTAATTACTTAAAACAAATTGATAAAAGCTCATTGAAGAACAAATAATTTTAGGCGTTCAAACTTTCTCACTTCATAAAACCACGCCCATTAGTTTTTTTTTTTTTTTAAGTTTTTAGAGTTTTTAAATCTAACCAAGGTTACTGTTTTGTCACTGTAGGGTTCTTTATTTTTATTTACATTAATTCTTTTATTGTTTTGTGATGGGGGAGCGTTTATGTTTAGGTACTTATTATTTTTTTAATCTGAAATGTTACATTTATTTCTTTTCACTCAACATACTGCTGGTAATATATATTTTTTGGCCATGAAGGCTTTTTTATATTACATTAAATAAAATAAATAAATAAAAAAATAAATAAAAGCTTAAGTTTTTGTATCTTTTGATAAGAACAAACAACAAATATTCGCGTTCGCAACTGCATTTGTAAATTTAAATTTTAATACATACACCATCTATATTATAACCGCTGACATGTATGCTCGCAGTTTCAGAAAGCGCAAGGCACTCTTTGATTGCTTATAAATCAGAAAGTTTTGAACTCGCCACTGTTTTACAGTATATTCTTCACACATTAGGCAATAACAAGAACCGGTATCACGATTTTTTTAAATATAATGTTTAAAAGCTTAAAAAAATTTTAAAATTTTACTACTTAACAACATTTTAGTATCCTTAATAGTTTCTGACTAGTGAGCAATTGAAAGTTTCTTGGGTTTGACTAGTGATGCACCGAATACGATTATCATTAATCGTAACAGCAGGTTAATAGCCATTTTGTGGTTAATCGTAACTGACGATTATCACTGTAATCGTACAACACGGTTATTCAAAAAATTTTTATTTTATTGAACGCACTCGTTTGTAGTACTACAAACACCTGAGATTTCTTTTGACACAAAACAAAAACGTTCCTTTTTGAAAGAAAAGTCACATTTTGGATTTTGTTAATTTTTTTTTCGTTTTTCAAAAGACCAAATTTTCTAAATCCAATAGGTGATTAGTTACATGGATTCGAAACAGGGGCTGTTTGACCAAAATGTCAAAACTCTACCCTTTCCAACTCAGCGAGTTTTTGACCAATCTCGTTCAAATGTGGTAACTGGTACCCAATAGGACTAAACTTTGTGCAAGTTTGAGTCCGATCGATTTTTGTTTTCATACTTGAAAACGACCTCAAATATTTTTAATTAGCTCCAGCAAGTGGCCTCAGGAAAGATATTTTATACCACAGCGCTTATACAAATTAGCTATACTTCTTGCACAAAATTTGTCAGTTGATAATTTTGAATATTCACATTTTCTTTTTAAATTAAGTTAAATCAATTTTTTATTAGAGATCAATGTGTATATATATTCATTAGGGCGTACCAATTTGTATGGATGATTTTTTTTTTTTTAAAGTACTTTGACAGAAAATATCTATATTCGATCCTGATCAACTTTGCTAAAGAAAGTATGGCACAAAAAAAATCCTAATCGTAATCGTAACCGGCGGTTATTAAAAATGTTAATCGTAATCGTAAAAGCTATATCGGTGCATCCCTAGTTTTGACTTTGTTACGTCATACCATCCAAAGTTTGAGAAGCTTTTTAAAAAACACGTGTTCATTATTTTGGTTTGCAAATTATAATATTTGTTGCAAATTTTATTTGTAAACACCCATATGTAACTCTTTATTTGCTGTCTTTTATCGTAAAAAACGCACGCCTTCTTCGTCACTAATAAAGTCATTCATTTCAATTACACCAATACACTGTTGATATGCTTAAGCACAAATTAAGCTAGTGGCTAAACTCCACTAAATCAGTGTAAAATATATCACTTGCTCGTGTGTTTATCACCGCAGATCGCTCAATTAATTAAGTCTTTTTGAAAGCTTTTTGGCTGTAATTTGTTGACTCAAAACAAATTCAAAGCAGTTAAGCAAGAAAATTACTTGTTCGACCAATAAAAGATCGTTGTGTGTTGATTTGGCAGGTGAACATTTGGGTTTGGCACTCGAATTAAAATAGCCGCATTTGCAGCGGTGTTGAGCACAAGTTTCTCCCTTTTTGTCTCCTTATACCAAATATAACGATAAATTGATATACATAACAACTCCAGCATGTAGTTGAAAAGGCACATTCAGCATATAAACCACATGCAGAACATACTTATACATATCAATTGTTTACAATCGGCGACAATTCAAATTTTCGACCACCAGCAATGCTCCCATAGCTGCTGTTGATCAAACAAAGTTTAGAGGGAGGCATCGGGAACATATCAGGATCATTTGGGTATGAATTTACGATAATGGTTAAACTAAAGAGAATATGTGTTATTCATTCTGCGGAACAGTTACGATTTTGAATGTGGCACAATTTGTTACGCATTTCCGCAATTTGAAAGTCGAGCTTTTTTAAAAAAAGAGACAAAATTTATTTTAGGAAAATAAAACATAAAAGTTCAACATAAAATTATTCTCTTTTTCAAAATAATGAGATGATTAAAAGTTATGAATATAAAATAATTGCATTCAGAAAAAAACTGTGAAATGATGATGATTATAAATACTTTGATTTTATTTCTCGCTCATATCAGGTTAAATCGTTAGAACTTCCATTTCACCTACAATAGCTTGAGTATAAGTCGATTGCTTTAGATTCAAACAAATAAATTGAAGCTTTTTTGGGCGGCTGTGTAAAGCGTTGAATAGTAAGCATTGTTCACATTTTACATTATCTCTGTCCACCTACTTTCCCAGCAGAAACTTGCAGGGAGAGAGTAAAAGAAAGATTGAGAAAAATTTTCTCGCAGAGAAAAAAATACAAAAAAATACGTGAACAGGAAACTAATAGAAAATTGCAAGTAAGGAGCTGGCCAAATGTTTTGGCAGTTAAATTTAAACGGGAAAAAATGTTATGCGGTTGTGAATTTTTGTAAATATATTAAAATTAATAGAATGAAACCATCCACAACTGATGTCAGTTGTTCTCCAACGACCAATATTTTTTTTCTACTCATTTTAAGTGAAAAAACACAATTAATTTCACTAAACTTAACAAAGCACTACAATTCTTTTTCCTTTTTGGATATTTTTTGGCAGTTTGTTTCTTTTTTGACGGATAGTTTGTTTTTTGCGGCAGCTAAAATTATTTTGGAATAATATTTTGGAATTGGCTTAACCGATTTTAAATCTGATAATTTTTGGCTAACCTACTCGTCAAGCTCTTTAAATTGATATATAATATGATATCGTAGCACTTCTGGAATAAAATTGTAGTTACATTCAGAGTTGGGTAGTAATTATTCCTTTAGGAATTAAATTCCATTTCCATTCCAATTACAACGAATTGTAATTGGTACTTTAACGTTTTCAATTCCTTAGTAATGGAATTGATAAAACTTTCAACTCTATTACAAGGAATTGTAATCGGTAATTAAAAATTTTAAATTCCTAGGTAATGGAATTGAAAAAATGTTCGATTCCATTAAAAGTAATTGTATTTTGTAATTAAAAATGTATCAATTTCTTAAATGAACTGAAAATATAATTGAATATAAAGGAATTTAATATTTAAGTGTAATCAATTACTTTCTTGGAATTAAATTCCAATTTAGTTGGAATGAAAAATTTGTTTTTTTTGCTTTTTTGGAATTGAACTAATATATAATAGTAATGGATTCCGTTCAATTACTTTCGAGGAATCATTCCAACTAAATTGGAATTTAATTCCAAGAAAGTAATTGATTACACCTTAATAATAAATTCCTTTCTTTTCAATTACATTTTCAATTTCTTTAAGGAATTAATATATTTTTAATTACAAAATACAATTCCTTGTAATGGAATTAAAACTTTTATAAATTCCATTACTAAGGAATTGAAAACATTAAAGTACCACAGTTATAATTCCTTGTAAATGGAATTGGGATTGTAATGTAATTGAATTTACTCAGCTCTGGTTACACTAATAAATGTATAGATAACAACAAGAATAACACATTTAATAGAGATTTGTAGAGAACCTGCACCAGAAATAGAACATTTCAGCGTGACAGATGGCAGATCGGATGACTCTAGTCTCTATTATTTATATGGCCCTTCCATTGGCATACAAATCATGTGTTCACTAAAACTCCCAAAACTAAGGTTTTCGCTCTACATTTTCAAGTCAACCAAAATTGCATGAAAATACGACCGAAATTAAAATTACAATAATTTTTGGGAAGTTTGAAACCTTTTAGTAACTTTATTTGTTTTCAAATGTCAATAAAAACTCATATTCATTTGAAACACTTCCGGAAAATTGTTTTCGTGTGGGCCTTCATATGGAAGAATATCTCGATTTTTTGTTTTTTGATTTGCTGTTTTAGTATTTTTTCTGTCAACAGATATACGAATATAAAATTGCGCATGCCTAGAAAACCTTTAAAAGATGTCAATCTGCTATTGAATAACATTCAATTACTGGGTGTAGCTGTGCCTAAATATAAAATTGTTCTTTGATGAGTTTGCTCCAAAAAATAAGCAAACATACCAATTTATTCAGTGCCATTTGTTTGTGTCTTGTTGCTGCATCTTTTGCCTTGATTTTCAGCAGCGTCTATTTTGTTTTGGGGTAATAACGCCAACGTCTTGTATTGACAGTAAATGAAATAATCTTCGATGATTGTGCATTAGTTGCAGATAATATTTCTAGATTTTGTTGGTGGTTCCCATGGCATGGTTTTACATGTAACGTTTGGTAAAGCGAAAAGTTTGCAATGCACGAGAGGAGAAAGGAATTAAAACGAGAAGTACTCTTGGCACAATTTTTAACATTACAATTCACTGTTTACAATAGCGTTAGGGAATTAATGTTTATTATACGATCGACTTTCCCACGTTTTGTTCATTCTGTGAGGTATGCATATAAAGATATTTATCCGTATGTATTTGAGAAATTAATATTAACTTTGTGCGATGTACATGGATGGGTACATTTCTCTTCTTTTATGACTGGTATGGGTGTTGGATGAAATGGGGTATTGAATCTTTCATACAAACTTGGCACCTGGTTTTCTGGGGGCTAGAGTTTCGCATACACTCAAGTTATACGTGATGTATTTGTATGCTTAAGGTGTTAGAACAGATCCAAGGTTGTTAACGTTGCGAAAAGTCTAAATAATTTTCGGATAAATAATTGTTCACTCAAGCGACACATTAATTTATCTTTATTTAATTTATCCAACCATTACTCTCTTGGTCTGATCTTAACTTCGCACACGTTTTTTCAGCCATCGGCAGCGACTATGTATAAACTTGAGGAGCACCAATAATTTTTTACTGAAATGTACACAATCGTTGAACAATTATCCGCAGGGCGGCAGAAGCGCCTAAGGAGCAATGTAGAAAAAGCTTTGAAAATAAAGATATAATGTTAATGCAGTAAATTTGGATACATAGGTCAGTAGAGCATACTGCAGTTCGTTTCATTTTGTTTCAATTCATTTGTCATCGCGGAGGGTAATACCTACTCAAAAAACCCAATAGTCCGTTACTATGTACATATGTAGTACTTCAATCAAACAATGTTACATTGACAATTTGTTTTGTTGCTATTCCTGTTGTTGTGTTCCTTATGAAATGTCTTATGGAGAACTGCATTTCAGTGCATGCGTTAGTGTCAGCTAGCCTTTCTCTTTTTTTATTCTTCACGCATTACGGGCATTTACCTACTCCACTGTCAGTGTATTCGCGTTGATCACGTGCAACCAATCATTTTATCAATCAGTTAGGCGCGTCCGTTCATACGTTCGTTCGTTTGTACGTTTAGCTTTGATGAAATTCTACTACGATTTACACGTTTGTAAAAATTTTAAAATGCTTTTTTTTATTTCGCGTTTTATTTTCTTTCCCTTCTACAAACTTTTTTGCTTTCAATTTTTTATTGCACAAAAATCTGCAACAGCAAAAACGCATTTAATGTCTGTTTGGTGGTGTGACTTCGACGCATTTGTGCCTTGCGGGTATTCGCTTCTTTCTTCTTCTACGTATTAAATGCTCTTCTGCAAACTACGCTACTTCGAGGGGCTGATGCCGTTTCAGTTGTAGTAAATGTTTTTGCCATGTGTAAACTTTCAAATAAATTAAACATGAAGCTGGGACGATTAATTTTACTTGCTGGCCTGTTACATGTTGTCTGTTGATTTTTTTTCATAGACTGTTAGGTAGAGCTAGCTTCAGTCGAAGCACTAGATCAAATGAAAACGCGCGCGCATCACTGCGTTTTGCCGCCGCGCATTGTATTAAGTGCGATTCAAGCATTTGTTGCATTAACTGTTCACAAAATTATTGTAGTAACTGCAGTTATGTTGCAATTCTTTAACCAATTTTATTGCTGAGAATGTTTTTATATTATTTCCAGCTTTTTGTTAACTGGTGAGACTAATCAGCAATTGCTGAGTCTCTCTTATCGTTTCAAGATTTCTTTCACTTTGTTACTCTTACCAATAGCTTAGCAAATCCATGACATAAGATCAAATGCATTTGACAACGAACACAAATGGCAATTCTTTATTAATTCTCGAAGAAAGCTTAGCCTAAAAAAAAATCTGCACAGGCAAGTAAACAATATCGTTAATCGGCAAACAAACTTGGTAACCTCATCAATATTGATTACCACCTTAAATATAAAATCAACATTAAACGAACGTTGCAAGTTTTTCGATCTTCATCATACTTAAGAGAAGGTGCATTAAATGTGTTTGTCGCACAATCAAATTAATAACATTAATGGAAGCAACAGTTGCACGCTGATTAAATCACATCGCAGGGGACATGCCCACACATAGTACATCACAATAATAACGATTTGCAGCTTTATTGGTATGTAGAAGTGATCGCAGTATTTGTCATTACTACCAGCAAAAATCGTCGTTGAAAGCACCAACTCACACTGAAATAACTTTTCACACCTTCTTGGCATAAAGAATTATTTGTACTTTTACATTTGAGACAGTGATTCGGTGTAATATTGTTGTATTTTTTTGCCACTGGCGCAACAATGATGAGAGACCACCGGGCAATTTAAAACTGACTACAAAACGTGGTGCGTATATATGTGTGTATATTAGATGGAATGCCAAGCGCTTGGTATGCGAATGCGGTTGACACAGCAATTATATGTTTATAAGTAATTGGCAGCAAATGATCAACAAGTGGGCTGCGTTTCTCAGAATGGTAGATCATGTTGGACCCACATGGGTGACCATGACGAGTGTTAGCGAAAATGTGGAAATATCCATTTGTGTTGAAATGATGCAAAGCAAAGAAAAGTGAAATAAATGAGAGTACCAAATGGGGAAAGTGCATTAACCCAGAAACGCCCGTAAGTCTTCCAGAAGGATTTTAAGCATTGTTCTTTGAATTTCGATTTTAAACTTATAGCATTTAGAATTACATATCATTGTTTCATTTTTAGTTTATCCCAAAAACCGTCCGGAAGGATGGGGTGTTGTTACCTTTGGGGGGGAAATGAAATCTTTAAAAATGTTATTTCCGAGTTATTTGAAGTCTACTTACACCATAGACTTAATAAAATTACAAAAAATAATTCGGGATTATCTGGGTTAAATAACAAGAATGATAGAAATAAAGATTACGACTTGCGCAGGTCCGTTACTTTGTTTACATTTTTTTGGCAATTAGCTGATATGGTTGTGACGTTACACCAGAAGTGAAAATGTCTTTTTATTTGAAAATACTGAGCACTGATAAAGGAAAATTTGTATTTTATTTGATTTAATAATATTAACTGTTTAAAATGAAGTTGTAATAAATTATTGCTATTGCAATCACAACAAAACAAAAATTGCTGTGTTTTGTGGAGTGAAAACTTTGCCGGCGCGGCAGCTGAAAAGAGCTCTTTATTTTGTGTTCTTTATGTGTATATGTATATATGTATGTACATATTTCACTTCTATAATTGATAAAAATTATTAGCAACATGTCTCATAATTATTTTCACACAAAAAATTTAAATCTACAAAAAGGTAATTATTATTATTTTCATTTTCACATACAAATTTGACAGTTTGCTTGTGTAAAAATTCTGATGTGACGTACATGCGCAGAACGAAACAAAATTTATGCAGCTGAGGGCGTAATATTTTTTTCAATCATTCCTAATTTACCCTCGGATTAGTGGTAAGGCCCCTGGGAACGTTTTTGATTTTTGATTGAAAATTGCTTATATTTCGGCCAAGGTAAGGTATCCTGGACCGACAATGTATTCCAAGAATATATTATTATGCTTCGTTTAAAACCATTTACAAAGCGATTCGTGGCTTGGTTCAGATTTTATGGCGGTTTAGTCAAATTAGTGATAAGGTCCGCTGGACCTGTCATAACACTGTGGACACCAAAATATGGATACAAATCTACTAGGTCCACTTAATAATATCACCAATGCGTTTTGCTACTTTAGGTCAAATAAGCGATTTTTCAAGGTCAAACCCTGCAATAGAGGTTATAAATACAAATTCGCTTAACTTATGAACCACAAGGAATTACGTATTGATGTTTTCAGTGAAATTGGGTCTCTAAAATAGGTCTACAATATTGCAGAGCACTGTAGCAGCAAAAAGTTAGCACAGGGTATGGGATTTGGGACTTAATGCATATTCGTTTAAGTGTGAACAATAAACATGTTCTCCTTTTACCTGGCTACAATTTTGCTGAACATAGGTAACCCCTAAAAACAACTTAAACCGGTCAATTATGCCCCAAAAGTATAAAACATAGAAATATTGAGTCTATATATACAATGACTCACAAAACTGATCAAGATCCACGTATAGCCCCATACATATAATTATACAATAGATGTAAAAATGTTATTGCTGTCTCCGAAAATATTATATGCAATTGTGCAACGTATGTTTTTTGAGTGTCCTATTCAGTGAGCTGTTTCTTCTTGCTTTGATTCTTCTTCTTTTTCACACAAAGCAGCTAATATTTTACTTTTTAACTTTATATGTCATTTTAATTTCAAAAAATGTATTTCTATTTTATTTCTTCTAACAATCAGCTGACAATGTGATACCATATCACATTCAAATATACTTTTCTTCAAAAAGGACTTATGACTTTATGAGGCCTTGCGAATCAGGTACATATATGTGCACAAAAATATTAATTAGGAGGCTACAACCGTACCGAAATTAATATAGGATATTTTATGTACGAATATCATCTAGCATAAGAGTTACTTGTTTGCCCCACAGTTCCCCCAATGTACATATGTATCTACACTATATGTATCTCCACTTAATAATATCACCAATGCGTTTTGCTACTTTAGGTCAAATAAGCGATTTTTCAAGGTCAAACCCTGCAATAGAGGTTATAAATACAAATTCGCTTAACTTATGAACCACAAGGAATTACGTATTGATGTTTTCAGTGAAATTGGGTCTCTAAAATAGGTCTACAATATTGCAGAGCACTGTAGCAGCAAAAAGTTAGCACAGGGTATGGGATTTGGGACTTAATGCATATTCGTTTAAGTGTGAACAATAAACATGTTCTCCTTTTACCTGGCTACAATTTTGCTGAACATAGGTAACCCCTAAAAACAACTTAAACCGGTCAATTATGCCCCAAAAGTATAAAACTTAGAAATATTGAGTCTATATATACAATGACTCACAAAACTGATCAAGATCCACGTATAGCCCCATACATATAATTATACAATAGATGTAAAAATGTTATTGCTGTCTCCGAAAATATTATATGCAATTGTGCAACGTATGTTTTTTAAGTGTCCTATTCAGTGAGCTGTTTCTTCTTGCTTTGATTCTTCTTCTTTTTCACACAAAGCAGCTAATATTTTACTTTTTAACTTTATATGTCATTTTAATTTCAAAAAATGTATTTCTATTTTATTTCTTCTAACAATCAGCTGACAATGTGATACCATATCACATTCAAATATACTTTTCTTCAAAAAGGACTTATGACTTTATGAGGCCTTGCGAATCAGGTACATATATGTGCACAAAAATATTAATTAGGAGGCTACAACCGTACCGAAATTAATATAGGATATTTTATGTACGAATATCATCTAGCATAAGAGTTACTTGTTTGCCCCACAGTTCCCCCAATGTACATATGTATCTACACTAACGATCATATGTGAATCTCAATCTCATTCACACCATCTTCAAGCAGGCAGTCTTTTCTCGTCGTTTTTGCTATTGTTATTTCATTGCTCCAGATGCCAGAAAGTGTCACAACACCATTGCGAGCAAATTATCGCTCCAAAGTTAGAAATAGTCGTTCATTCGTTTTTCATTCACTCGATGCGTGTTGCTACGACCGACCCCAAACAAAATCAACGTTTGCGTTGATATGGAATGTTTTGGCGGTAGCAAACTAACGACAAAATCTCATGTAAGATCACAACAAAAAGTTATGGCAACAAAATTAATTTAAATTTATCTTGTTGTCAATTTTAAGTTTCAGAGATTTGCACAATTTGGTCGTAAAAAACAAATAAAGTGAACTTAACGACGAAGCGCCAACTCGAGAGCATGCTACGTCCGTAGCTACGGAGACTTACCGTTGTATTGTGGGCTGAACAATGTTGTCCACTCGTTTGATTTGTTTTTATGCTTATGCTATACGGCTCCGTAGCCCACCATTTGCTGCAATTTAATTCAACAGCGACAGCACAAATGTGCCGCCTCAGCAGAGCAAATAAGCGAGCTAGTAAGTGAAACGAGCAGGTGCTTGCTTGCAGCATAGTTGAATGCAGAGTAGATTCTGTTCCTCATTAGTTTTATTTTGCTTTTGCTACAAACTTTAGCTGCCTATTTTTCTATTTATCTGTCCGTCCGAGAAGAAATTTCCATATTCGGTCTTTTTAAATTTTCCTGGGAAGATTTTCACTAAAACAATCGATATTTTTCGCAATAGGCAAAACAAAATAAACTAACGAAAAAACAACAAATGAAAACTAAATCAAACTGTGGGAAATTTGTGAATCTATAGCAAAGCTGCTGCATTTGTTGTTACTATTGAGTTCATACATAAGGAACTCGAATGGCAGCAGCGGGAAACCGAACACAAAACAAGTGTGGGTTTATCCTGACAGATACGTATTTATGTAGATCCATATGTACAAATGTATGTAGGTATATGCAAGCGAACTGAGCAAATGTGCGCACTTGTATAATTCCAGTATGATCATCAGTTTCATTAACGCATGCTCCACAAATGGCAAAGCAGCACAGTTGGAATACTTATGAATATGGCACTCATACATCCAGCTAAAGCAATTGAAATGAAAGACAATTGGCGCGAAAATGCACAGGGAGTTATAAGTATGTTTGTAGTTTAGTCTAATGGTATTTAATTTTCTTATAAAGTAGCCAAAGCTTGCAGAGATCTCTTTTGCATTGAAATGCAAGATCAAGCACATACATACACACATATGCACATATTTACATACCCAGCCGACAAAATTATCGTTATCAAACCCGAAAACGATAAAAACCTCGATAGAAATGCAGAAGAAAAAATCGTTTACGATACTTATTAACGATACCAATAAAGATGAAGTCGTTTGCGAAATCGTTAACGAGTTCGTTTATGATCTTCGTGTAATCATTGTAAACGATCGCAAATAATCGGAATTTGTGATATTTTTCGACTTTTCGAAGTTCGTTTCGAACACGACTTTTTATTGTAAAAAATATCGTAAATTATACAAAGCATTTTCTTCATTTGGCGTATTACTACTACACGACTAAAAAGACGCAAAATAACTCAATTTCATTTCCGATTCTGTTTTCGTTTTCGTCATTTTATTTTTCGTCAATTGGTATCATAACCGTCTTCTGGTGGCCAGCTACTGCAACCTTAAACCACTGGATAAGGTTAGAAGAACGGCAGCCATATTGATTACTGGGGCTCTCCGTACTACCTCCACGAAAGCTCTCTTCCCAATCCTTCATTGGTTGCCAACTTCACTTCTGGTTAAGCAACAAGCTAAGTGCTCTGCTGCCAGACTCAGTGCCCTAACTCGCTGGACCCGGTCAAACCTGAATCATGCCAAGATTCTAATCCACGATACGTCCGTACCAACTAACATAGACTACATTTGCTCTACCCCTAATTTAAACCACATGTTCTTCACCCATATCCCCAGTAGAGGGGAATGGATTAATGACAATTCAATTGACATCCATACAGATGGATCCAAATTGGAGGAAATGAGCCTAATTATGTGCTTAATGTGCTTCCAAGTAGAAGGCTGCCACTCCAACCTAACCTAAAATACCCATAATAGTAAAATGCCTTAAAGACAGCAAAATATTTCGAATAGGCAAGCAATTTCGTAAGAAACTTCAAATAATTTACAGTTTATGTCAATTGGACCAACCATTACCAAGATTTAAGGCGCTGGCACATAGAGTCCGTTGTGTAAGTGAGAGCAAAGTATACAACTGACACGAACGAAGTGAAGAAGAGAGGCGACACAATGCATACGTTCAGTGTGGCCAACTCAGCGCTTTTCCCGCTGATTTTAGTGCTCTTTGAAAATTAAAAAAAGTTATTTAGCGCTCTGCACGTTTTTTCAATTTAAAATAATTTTGAAAAATCGAAAAAATTTTCATTGACTAGAAGTATCAGATGTGTGCCTGTATTAGTGAAAAAGTTTAAATGTATTGAGTTTTCTCGCACTTTTATAACTAAAAAATTTAACGTTTTTTTTAAGAAAATACGCGTTTTATCTTCATTTTAGCGGATTTTGAAAAACAAAAGTTGGCCACACTGCATACGTTGCCATCACACACATAATTAATCAGCTGATAGCTGTCAACACTCTCAACTCTCTCTCTACGTACGGCAAAGTTGAGAGTTGCCCAACTTCTTGCGTTACTTCAACATGTACATTGTGCATGAGCTACACCGCATACGATCCCAGCCATGATGAAATCATGTAGAAGGTGATAACAAGATTACAACAATTTAAGAAAATACGCGTTTTATCTTCATTTTAGCGGATTTTGAAAAACAAAAGTTGGCCACACTGCATACGTTGCCATCACACACATAATTAATCAGCTGATAGCTGTCAACACTCTCAACTCTCTCTCTACGTACGGCAAAGTTGAGAGTTGCCCAACTTCTTGCGTTACTTCAACATGTACATTGTGCATGAGCTACACCGCATACGATCCCAGCCATGATGAAATCATGTAGAAGGTGATAACAAGATTACAACAATTTCATCTCTAAACTCTAAGATATCATAAAATGTCAAAATCAACCGTACAACAGAATGATAACAACACATTTTTGTTGTTGTGGTCTTAATGGCGGTGTGAAGAATATGTAAAAATGGAAAAAAAACGTAAGCAAACAATAAAAAGTAAGCAATGATTTTGGCAGCCTATGATATTGACCACGAAAAAAGAAGAAGAATGAGTTGCTGGTAACTGCACCTGGTATAAATTCACCTTGCTTTTATTTTATTATTAATACTATTTAAGAGTTTTCGAAATCAGAAAAACCGCAGAGAAAAGTCAAAAAAGATTCCAAAGAGAATACATAAAGTATCATAACCAAAGTGAGGATAGAGTCATAATAGAGGGTAAAAAGATGAAAGAAAGAGTATGAAAAGAGTAAAGCAGAAGGGAAAAAGAATATTAAAACAGTCAAATAGAAAGATTATGAGAGTCGAAAAAGAAGAAAAGAGCAGTCAAAAAAGAGATCAATGTTTAAAAATCATGATAAATTGTAGATTTTTGTTTATTTAAACACTTAAACATTTTTAGATATCCATATTAAAACAGAAATATTTTCCATGTTAACTTAAATATTAGACGACCTCGATAGCCTAGTGGATAGTGCACTAGACTTTCATCTGGGAGGTTCGGGTTCGATTCCCGTCTTCGTCTGGTGGTTAATTTTCATTACTTTCTTATATTCACTATCAATATGAAGTGTATGAGAATTATAAGATAGTGTACAAGTGCACACATTGGTTGGTAATGGCAAAACCACCAAGCCGATAAAAAATTGCCACACCGCCGTTCGGAATCGGCGTTAAACTGTAGGTCCAACTATGTGGTATCACAATGGGCCGTTCAGGCCTAAGTGTGTCTCTCGACAGCCACTCCAACCTAACCTAACTTAAATATTCCGATGCGTAAATATTTCCATCTTTAGATCACCACCATTTCAGTGTGCAAACCTCGTATATAGTGGAGTATTGCCAACATTTTAATTCATCATTGTAAACTAAGAAAATCCAAAAACAGAACAATATCTAAATGAGTAAAACGGTAAAAAAAAAAGTGTTTACAAAATTATTTAAAAATGTTGGAAAAAATATTGAAAATTAAAGCTCAAAAATTTTAATGACCTCCATTGGTTTTAGCGGCCTCCGATAGATGAGACGGCATAGACAAGTTTAGGTTTCTTGTAATTTTGTGAGATTTCACTATATGCTACACTAATAGAAACTGTTTTGTTTGTTGTTGTTATCAGTGTAAAAAAAAGCAAAATAACAAAGCTGCATTCAAGAAATTTTCATCATTTATTTATTACGTAAAAAATCGAAAAATTATATCGTATGTATACTTATGTGACTGTGTGTATATATGAGGGTGCTCAGATAACGTTCTTAAAAAAAGAGTTTTTAAGAGTCAGAATTATGAGTCCTCAGAATATTGTTTTTTTTTGGGATTTTATATATTTTGTCTTAGTTGTCAATTGTATACGTCGTTCTCACGTACATAACGGACTCTATGTGCCAGCACCTTTACCCCAGTAACTGAAAAATAGCCAAAAATCAAGTTTTTTGCAAATTTCTCAAAAATGCTTCTTTGCAAAAATACATAAGTGTCATTTTCTTTTTCAACTACCCACAGTTAGTTTAAAAATCTATTTTTTTCTGGTTAATTTTTCGTGTAAAGTAGTGCAATATGGAATTCAACTTCTTTTGCATGGTTTTTTGGAAAAATATTTGGAGTTTTTTCTTCATACATGAATTTTTACAGTTGTGGAATATATCCTCAAATTTACCATATGTCTCATGTATTTTTTTACACGATTCTTTTTTTCACGGCTTTCTAAAGAACGTATCTACCGTGTAAAAAAGTTTTGGGTGTATTTCGATAAAAACCCAATTATAACTGTTCTTTTTGGGCTATAGTAAATATGATTTAAGTCGGTTTTGCCGAATGCTTATTAATCATATATAGTTCGTTAAATACGCGCCTTCGTAAAAGCTCCGCTTTGTTTCTGGCTGGGTGCATATTGCCAACAATATTTAGAAAGGCCCTAAACGGCATTTTTTACGGCGGTAGCCACACAGTGACATAATTTTGTTAAAAATAAAAAATGTTTAAATTTTATTTCAGAATTGAATTTGTTGGTCCCTCCGTGCCTAAATTGCATTTATAAAATATTTAAGTAAAACGATTTGTTTTTGTATTTTAGAAAGTTTTTGTTCCTTCTCTAAAAAAAAACAAAATGTCACTCAGGGCCTTTCTCAATATTGATATATGACATTGGAGTACTAAATATCCAAATTGTTTTATGGTGAGAAGCCAAAGGCGACATAACTGTGCACAGTTCATTATATGGATATTCTACTTTATAAAGGATGTAGGGACAAGCTGCATACATAAATCAATTGCATATGACATAAAAACTATCCTTTACAGTTTGGTTTAAGGATTATGAGTTTGCGGTGCAATTTTAGTATTTTGAAGAGAGGAGCATTTGAACCATAAAAAAGAAAACTTGGTAATACTGACTATAATAATAAATGTAGGGAACTGCATTTAGACTACATTTCATACATTCTAAAACAATTAGAATTGTACCGAAAGTAATTATACCGAAATATAAACCGATTATATCGTGGATTGGCCAAAGTATAATAAGATTATCAATCATGCCTTTATTCAATTATTACGCATGAACAATTGGATGCATTTATAAAAAAAATTAGCAGGCAGGCCATCTGCACCTACAGCCTTTTTGTTTTTAACCGAGGAATAGTTAATAAAACCTTTGAAAGAGCTTTCATTTACTGCGAACGTAGTATCATTGATGGAATATAGTGTTCGTAATCATATATTAAATAAATGTACGTACATATGTTTGTATGTATTGTATGTATGTACATTAGAGCGACAAGAGGACTACACCGCACGTTTCTATCAAAGAACCGAGCTTTCGAATATATATATAATTATTAGCTAAATGCGACATTTGGTAATATATTTCAGCGTCAGCAATTAAATGTAAGCATTCCGACTCCACTTTCATTCAACGAACGAGCGAACTGTCAATTATTTCCAATCGCGCACCAAGTGCACATTAAACCCTATCAACCGCTTTCGTAATTTATTACTCTGTTTTTCTACTTTTCCGCAATCAATGGCTAGATCCGCATAGCAGCAGAAAACATATGTATGTACATATTCATCGCACAATGTCGTCGCTCGTCGCATCACTGCATGGGCAACCGTTCACCGCCAGCTTTAGCTACGTAGTTTACTTGCTAACTCGCTAGCTTATTTGGCTCGGTTCATCATAATTATTGCTGAACAACTATGTTTGTGTATCGGTGGATGCGTTTATTTGCCACTTATGTGCATTCACTTGCGCACACATTTTCAGTGCGCCGTTGATGCCTGCCTGTAAATTCACACGCCGAGTCAAATGAGCAGTTTATGGAGTTTATGAGTATGCCACTTGAAGACGCGCATAGCTCTTCCCAACAACAACAAGAACTGCAACCAACTACCTTGGGGGCAACATTCACTTTTTATGGCACCACTCTGTTGGCACCAAAATAGTTAGTGCGATTTCAAATGTTGAATCTTTGTATGTGTGAGTAAAATGGGGAAAAATATGAAATCAGACGTGATTTTGGTAAAAGTGGTGATTACGGCGGGAAAATGCTAAGTGTACACACACACATATAAAAATATCCGTAGTATCTATACCTTCACATATGTATGTGTATGGATGAATATCATTGAAGATAGACAACAGATAGTAGAAAAAACAACCGTTATTAATGCGTTAGTCCAACGGCAGCATTCATAAGTATTCTTTTACATATAAATATACAGAAAGTGCTAACGCAAAACAGCAAAGGTCCACTGACAACCCCTAAAAGCGAACATTAGTTGAAAACCTGAACAACGACAACATATCTGCTAGGGAAATTTCGATTCCCCAAAAACACTCATTCATATTAGGTCAAATATGGCGCGGGACAATTTGACGTTGATGACCATTTCAATTAAACGTCATCAATTTTAATAACACTTAAACATATACCTTCGGCCAAAATGAAAATTAGAAATGCAAGAAGTACGAAAAAAACTAGTACATCACTGGCGGCCAAACTAGCTCAATGTTACTTACAACTTCTCATCACATCAACAAACTTTGGCTTGCTGGCTAAGCAACGATAATCACGCTAACAATATTCGTCATTCTTAATTCACCATTAGTTCATATACTCTTTTGAGGAGCCAGATTTAATTAAGTCAGATTTTTAACAAATTTAATTAAATTTATATTTACATGCCTTTGGATGTTATCTACGAATTTATGTAGCAAAATTTATCATGTGATATATATTTGACAAGCAATTTTAATTTTGAATAAAAGTTTCGGTACCGTAGTACACTAATTTAACACATTAATTTGTTCAAAATGGAATTTTTTGACTTATTCAACTCTGGTTGAACTAAAAAATAACTGTGCTTTGTGTACTTTATGTCCACCAAAAATATAGCGTTATAATAAATACTGATAAACATACAACAGATTGTAAAATGTAAAAAATGTGGGAGAATACAGATTTTTAATAAAATTCAGCCATCGCTTATCTCGTTTGCCGTCTATTATCTGCTAGCCTACCACCTTCGGAGGCCTCAGGTAGCACTGGTGGTACGCGTACCACAGTTTGAGAAACCCTGGCTTAAAAGGTAATAAAATAGGTTTGTTAAAAATTGCGATAAAATGAAGATTGTGTTTGCTGTAAAGACGCATTGTTTGTTTGTGTTGATGTTGCCTATTCAACTTCTGAAAAGTTATGAGTGAAACTGATAAATTGGAACAATATGAACATGGAACCTGCATCAATGCGCCGATCTTTATTTCATTTTTTGATTTTCGGTGTATCCTTTCTATTTCTTTCTTACTACCTAATTTTCTACCTGTCTCTTTCACACATTCGTTCATGCATGCGCTATTGTGTTCATGGTTATATACATAAATATACATATGTATATGTGCACCAAATTTCATGATCATAACTGCATTGAGTTGGAAATTATAACGCTTTTAAAATTGTACATGAATGGAAAATGAGCGTGGTAATAATCTGATACTTTTTATATTTGGTATGAGACTAGATAACAATAACAATATATACAATATGTATGTGTGTACAAAATTTACTTGATCTTCTATTGAGAACATCTTATGGTGTTATGGCAAAAATACTAGAACTGGGCTTGCAAGGTGCTTTCAAGAAGTTGAAAATAGACGGAATCCGCATTTACGACGCTAAATTATGTGCATTAAATTGTTCTATTAAAATCACAAACACAGAAAGTTTAGGGTATAAAAATATTCAATGCCAAATAATGTTTTACGCGTAGAATAAATTAGTCGTCGAATAAATGCAGAATTAATTCTTTAACTCGTAAAATGTCATTACTTGAGAAAATACAAATTTAAAGTGGTAAAAATGCAGATTCGGTGTTCTGGCTACCACCCGATAATAATAATTCGTATAATTCGTATCAATTCAATAAGGCAAATTTTGCCAATCACACACACATAAATTCGACAGATAGTTTTTTATGTATTTTATGTATGTGCATATGTATCGAGAAGGAATCAATTAAAATGGCATATACTCGTAAGATGTCGCTTTGGCGATATGGTGCACAAAGTATGACAATTATGTATGTTAGAAATAAACAAAGGCAAAAAATGGGGCATAAACACACCTGATGTGACACCATTAGACCCCGAATGCGATAGCAAACGTCAATCCACGATGTCAAGAAGCTGCGACAGTGAACAAGGCGCCAAAAATTTACTAAAAGACGAAGACAACACACTTGTTGCCACTGCAACTAAGTGCAGGTTAAATGAATCACGATTGCACGAATTTCTTGTAAATTGTTATTGTTTTGATGTTTTAATGCAGTTGGTGGTGCAACGAGATGAAATTGCTCAACGCTCAACATATGAATGCAATCCGACTTTGAGTAGTTCAGCTATGAATAGGAGTGATGAGTGGCGACGATGAGACCTTTTGACTGCGACTGCGATAGAACTTTTTATTGTTTGCTTATAAGAGTAAATTCCGCTTTGAAAAACAATAATTAAAAAAAATACAAATATTTGTAACTTCAAAACAGTGTTAGTCATTTCATAGGCACGCGTGCTCAAATTTTCTCTCGTTTTTTCACATTCACACGCCAAAATTTATCCTGTACATGTGAAAAACGAAAATAAAATTTTGCACGTGTGTCTATGAAATGGCTAGCACTCTTTTAAAGGAGTTCATTTCATTTATTAATTAGTCAGTTAGTCTCTAGCTAAGCAGCAGCTTTATCATTTTGGTGTAATTTATTTGATTGCAATACTTTAGAGGCAACACTATTATTTATAAGAAAATATGTTTAAGTCACAACAACAACAATAATATGTTGCTGGGAAAAAAACGGTACTAGCTACTAGCATTCATGTTAGAGTTCATGCGCTATGTATCCTGGCTCAGTTTAGAAAATCAATGTGGTCTGCAGTGAAATTTACTGTGTCAAATCTTATTTTGCCATATTTACAAGATTTACTACGTGTTTTGTTCTAGATTAGATATGGTTTTCATCCCATGTATAAGGTGGCCATGAACATTAAAATTACAAATTTCAAGAATACTGGTATGGATCTTAGAATCAGTACTTTTCTCATATTCGTAGAGCAATGCAAGTAAGTCGCATGCCATAATCAAATTTGATTAAAAAATATCATTTTTAAAAGAGTAAAATAATGTGAAGACTGTCACGTAAAATATTGATTTCCAATTGTGTAGAAATTGCAATACACAATGACGTATATCATTGGTCAGTGGGACGATTGTCCCATTAACAAAAACCAAAAAATTCATGGCACAGTGTTCCGTCCTGTTTATGGAATGGATTCACGCATGTTCGATTATTTCTCCCGAGGTGGAAGCTATAAGTGGGTATTTTAGATTTTCGTTCTATCTGCAATATCTGCGCCGTAGACCTCTCTATTTTTGACAATACTTCTAACATGCATAATTCCCATCTAGAAACAAATATACAACAATCAAAATCAATTTTTTTAAATACTCACAAAGGTGGAGCCACTTAACCGCTTTAATATATCAGTGAAGGGGTAACACCACTGTAGCATAAAACAAAATTTGTATGTAATATAAATGAAATTTTACAAAATGGCGACTATACAGGATAATACCTGAAGAGCTTTTATAAAAATGCATTGGTTTTGAGCTGTGATTCCAGTTACAGACGTTAGCGACAGTCAAAGTAAAAAATTTATGAAAAACAGGAAAATGAATTGTGTTAATTAAATTTGAGTTAAGAAAAAATAGTTCCCATAAAATGTTGTACTTTTAATTAGATTGTTTAATAAAATCTTTGTACCTAACAAGGTTTTTAGTTGTTTTCATAAAACCACGACCATTAATTTCTTTTAGGGTTTTGAGAACGGATTTATGCTTTTTACATCAATATTAATCACTTCTTATTTTTGTACATCTTTAAAAAATTTGAGGAAAATTGTGGCATATTAAAGGAGGGTGTAGCTACATTGTTCATAACTGCCAAACGTACATAAGAGCCGTTGCGTGCAAAAGTGGTGTAAGTCAGTTTTTTTTTTATTATTTGGGGTTTCACCATCAGCCAATAATTTGGCCTCATTTAGTTTCCTACAAAAAAGGTATACATCTAGGCTGAACATGTGTACTTGAGAACTACCTGTACATCGGGGAACTAAATTTTATACGAGCCCAATTTTTAACAGCTTTTCTACAAAACCAATGTATTTTCAAAAATCTGATTTTGATTTACACCACTTTTGCACGCAACGGCTCATATGTTCTATGAACGAAGCGCTAACTCCCGAAAACTAATGAAAAGCTAACTAATTCCAAAAACGAGTTTTCAATTCTATTATGGAAAGTTTCTAAAATATTACCCTAGATTAAATGGCATTTTGGACAATTGCTTTCTTTCATTGAAATTGTGTTTTTTTCCATATTAATTCAGTTGTTGTACTTTTTTACAACTTTTAATTGAATAAACCTTTGTGTTAAGAGAAAACAATTGTTTTCAATTTCTTATTTCAAACGATGAAATTAAGCCATGAAGATGAAGTTAAAGGTATTAGTTGTATTCAGAAAAAATTTAGCTCACGACAAAATCCACAGTAATGAGTCGCTAAATTGGTAACATTGGTGACAAAAAATTTACTTTTTGAGGTTAAACAAACTATGTCGAACTTATACACACTTCCCCTACATTGAGATAACGAACTTTCTCATTACTTGAAAATAGAGATAATTATAATAGAAGATAAGAAGAATTACAGGAAAAGAAACAAAATAAGTTATTAAAAATTAGAAATTTAACTAAAGAAATACCGCTATTACACACTGCATGACCATGCAGTATTTCGATGCTTGCATGTTTGCAGCACTATTGTCCAGAAACCCGATTTGGCGCCATAAACCTCATTTTTAAACTACATAATTAGAAAAAAAATAATGAGACTTAACAAGAATGTTTTCAGTGCTCCGATATTTTTTTTTCATGCCATGTACAAACCGTCTTCATATGCCGTTACGCTGAAGTTGTTGCTCTGAGTTTTCTGCATTCAAACTTTTTATAGAATATATATGTATATATATATATATATATATATTTATGCAAAATTTAACATTTAAAAATGCCGAACAGTAATGGAGGTAACATATATTACTTAAATACCATAATTATCTTTTGTTAATTTTTAAGGTGCGTAGTTTTTTTTGTAAATTTTAGAATTCTTTTTCGTGTTTCGTGGAATATAACTACTAGGTAGATTATTCAGGATTGTCCACAAATTGTATATGTACTTAGTAAAATCATCAAATGTGTAATTTCATTTGTTAGTAAACTTGTTTGCATTTACCTGCATTTTCTTAAGAAAATTTTCGTTTTCAGAATCAACTAACTTCAAAAATGACACGCATTTTTAATGTTTGGTGAGGAATTGCAAGGAATATGGGTGAAGTATTTAATTGGGTCGTTCAACAAATAAATAATAACATTATAAATGAAAACACAGTGGAATAAATGTAAAAGAAAATTAAAAATGTTTGCTCATACGCAAATGAGAAGTGAAATAATTGCGATAGGTCATTAAAACGTTTTGAGAAAAGTCATTGTGAATGGCTAATGGGCGAAACAATTTTCATAATTTCAAAAGAATGTAATAGAGGTCGGCCTTAATTAAGTTATAGTGAGGGTAATGTAAAGTATCTTCGGAACAAACCAATATATTATATGCAAAGTTTCAGTGTTCTATCTATTTTTAATATTAGACTTCTGTGAAAAATGGGTGTGGTCGTCTCAGTTCCAAAATTTTTTACACGACTCTTGGTAGTGACTACTTGCATTTTTATTCCAAGTTTTAACAACACACCATTTATATTTCCTAAAATATTCACATTTATAACTTTATGTTGTTCGAGAGTTGGGCGCGGTAGTCCACCAATTACGCCTAATTTTCAAATGCTTATAGATAACAGTTGAATCATATATGTGAAGTTTTAGCGTTCTATCTTCATTATTTGAGTTTATGCCGCCAAATCGGATTTCTGGCCCATAGGGGTAGAAAAACATTCACGGTCGCTGATTTTGCTGCATTATTTTGACATTTCCCTTTTCGCTGTTTCATGTTTTTGCTTCTTTGCTTTAAGGTTAAAGTTATTCTACATGATAAAAAGACTAAATATTTAATAAGTACCATCAAATAACAAAAAAAAGTTATTTGCAATTCACACTGCATTAGAGCATGCAGTGTGTAATAGAGGCATAGAGAAATGCTCGTATGTATGAGATAATTTAGTGTGGAGCGTATATGACGTGCTATTTAAATAAATAGAGTGGCCTTAAGATGTTAAAAAGAGAGATGAATTTAAAATATTTAAAGCCCAATTTTGATCGAAATATTTTGGAATGCAAAATTAAAGACTTGGCATTGTGAACATTTACATAGATTTCTTTTAATATATAAATGTATAGTGTTCCAATCCTAATGATGTTAAAGAAAAACATCTAGGATGTTGTGAAGAAGAATTGAGGTGCCTGAATTTAAAAAATAAAAAAATGTATTGTAGTTGATTTAAATATTTACAGCCATTTCAGTTTTTTTATCTTAATGGCTTCATAGCAAAGTGAAGTCACTGACTTTGACCAACTGTAGGAAGTTGAAAAATTTGTTTGTTTTGCGTGAATGTGTAATTTTTTTTGTTCTTGAATAAATTGATCTAATTAATTTTTATTTTTTCCCCAAACTTAGGATCTCAAAGCACACATTACAAATCAGTCGCATGTAAAAATGACTGCTCCAGTAGTTCGACGGCTTCCAGTGCATTCGTACGCACTTCAAACAATGGACGTTCACATTTTCCTTCCACATCATCAAATTCAGCGCCATCTTCCTTCACTACTTCCTCACAAATGCAGCTCAATCGTCAGTACTCATCCCTTTCAGCAGCTGCAGCTGTCTCAAAGTTGCCGATACCACCGCTTTTAGCAGCATCACCATTTTTCTTTACATATCGTCGCATCAAAGATGAGGCTAATAACAACAATTTCAATTATGCGAATAACAATAATACGAGCAGTAGCAGTTTTCTTCATAACCACGGTCACGGTATTAACGCACCCGCATCAACCTCGCCCTCTTCCGCCTTTAGCAGTTCTACAGCAGCTGCGGCACAACGATCATTCCTCCATGACTATGATCGAAAATTTAGTTTGCTTAGCCTTTTTCAGAACCCGTACAAGTACACTGATCGACGGCCACCCACAATAGTTACACGCGGATCCCCCACATCAGGTATTGGTGGTGGTGGGGCCGTTTCGGCTGCGGCTCTTTCGTCAGCAATGCCCTTAGCATCGTCCACTCCGTCCATCAGCTCTACATACAACCCCACGGCACACCCCAATTCCATTAGCAAAGTATGCAATACCTCTTCGGGGTCTCCATGGAAGATAATGGCAGCTGCACATCATTCGTCATTAGGTGGTCATCATCCAGCTTTGAATCAAACTTTCCATAGCTCATTTAGCGCAGCCTGTGGTACCAGTAATCGAAAAAATGCGTTCAGCAGCATCGTCTTAGGTGGTAGCGGGGCTTTTGGCCGTGCTGATGTTGTAAGTGGTGGTAGTGCACCGGGTAATGGATGTAATGATCTCTCAAAAAATCGTAAAGTACACAAATGTGACACCGAAGGTTGCGACAAAGTTTATACGAAAAGTTCACACCTCAAAGCGCATAAACGAACCCATACAGGTAATTCTTGAATACTCGAGGACTCAATAAAGCGTGATTTGAATGTCTCATTTGTTTTATTTGTTATTTTTAGGCGAAAAGCCGTATGTTTGCACCTGGGAAGGCTGTATTTGGCGATTCGCTCGCTCGGATGAGCTGACACGTCACTATCGCAAACACACTGGTATCAAACCATTCCGTTGTCAGCTCTGCACAAGGTCATTCAGCCGCTCAGATCATCTTTCGTTGCACATGCGCAGACATTAACCAATCAATTGACTGATTTAATCCGGAGATTTAATCTATTATGAAGAAGAGATAAATTTTAGCTATTCGCATTCCCCGTGGTAAATTTATTAGCCAATTTCTTTAGTATAAATTTTAATAGTTTTAGCTAATTTTTCAAGTAGTAAATTTATATCGAATTTTATTATGTATACCTACTATATTAGGCTTATAGAATCGTTATTACTTAAGGGGGAACCCGGTTTTATTGGTTGCAAATCTCTTTCTTTGAACATTTTTATTGGGGAGAGTATTTAAGTAAAAAAATATCTTTTTCAATAACTTTTTCCAAGTAAACCACTAAAGTTTTTTATGAAAACTATTTATTATCTAAAAGTACATGTATTGAACCTACCTTTAACCAATTTTTATTAAAAAATATTTAAAACTTTATGAGTAATGAGCCATCCCGTCGAAATCTGGATCATCTAAAATGCAAAAGTGAAATGGATTTACTTTTATTATTAGATTATCTAGTGATTAATCGAAGGTTTTGAAAATATATAGGCATGTATATATTTAACAAAACGGCAACTTGTCAAAGTTAACAGTTTGATTTCTACTAAAAAAAAAAGAAGGTTTTGCAACAGCATTAAAAATTGTTTTGCATAAAAAAAATCCTCCGATTAATCACTAGATTGTTATGTACGAGTATTGAGTAATCGTGGTTATTAACTTCAAAAATGTAATTTTGAGAAAAACGCGTTTAAAGTTTCAGCTTACTTTAATGCCAGGAAGAAATCACAAAGTGTCATTAATTTTCACCGTATCAAATTATAAATTTGTAGACACATTTTTAAAAACTTATACTTTAAGGAAATCGAACAAAAAAATTGAGTTTTTGAAAGTTACAACTGGGCGTGTGCTCCCTCAATGAATTGATTCGCAACTTGGCACATGCTATTTTTTATTATTTGAGAAAATATACAAATTTTTTAAAAATGTTTCATTATGAATTACGCTCGTGCTACGTCCTCGGCTAAAAGACGTTTTCTCAACCAGTAGTTTACATGATAAATATCTACTCTCCAGGATATCCGAAATAAAAAATTCAAATCGCCTTTTACTCAATATGAATGTGGCTATCGTCTGATTTACAAAAAATAATAATAATAAAAATTGAGAAAATTACGATTCCTTTAAAAAACAAATTTTAATTTCTTCTTAAAAATCAACTAACAAACCAGCAAACTTCGAAAAAGGGGGAAAATTCACAAAAAAAAATATGCCTATTCTGAATGTTGATAAAAGCGAGAATGTAATGTCATTTGTCGAGAATTTTTTCCCGACGATTGTGACAGGGAGCTCAGTCTAAAGTTATAAGTAAGTTACTCAAGAACAATTTATAAGTTTGAATTATAAAATAATTTTTTGACCGAAAACAAAGTAATAAATGTAAGGCGCACGAGACATAAGATGCGGTTTTCGTAATGATAATGCAATTTTTCTTCTCTCGTCTGCAGTCTTGCTCATGGTAAATTGGGGGAACAGCAAAACTCTTTTGCGCGATATAAAACGATCAGAGACCTTTTTTTTTAAATTCGTTAGAATAATAATTTCATGAATTTTTCGGCAAGGCACGGTAATGTGGAGGAAACCTTTCCCCAGTGGAGTTCGGAGCAGACTCAGGTGGGATGGCGTACTGTTATACATGCTATGGCTAGAATTGAACCAGAAGTTTTTAATATGGTTTGAATGCTGTGAGAAATCAGAATAACAGATATTATGGAAAGCGTTTTGAATAAAGTTAACTCTTGGGTCATGAATGGCAGTTAACGCTAGGTCCGATCTAAAATAAGTTTGCTCATTGCTATGGTACAAATTCTTCCGAAAATTGATCGCTAGTATGTTTCCGATCTAAAATAAGTTTGCTCATTGTTATGGTACAAATTCTTTCGAAAATTGATCGCTAGTATTTTTCCATCAATCTCCGGTGTGAATTTCACGCAGCTTCCGTTCATTTTATTTTTCGCTCTTTCTACCATTGCCAATATTTTCTCTTGAATTTATTTATATTATTAATTTTTAAATAAATTTTGAAAATTCACTCAACCAATTTAAAAAATTTACAGCAGTGTTGTCGTGTTGGTAGAATTCTACCAAATTGGTAAATTTTTTCTTAATTTTAAATTTTGGTAGATTGGTACAATTGTAATAATGCGAAAGAGACGACATATGCGTAGGCATACCATACGTACGGAATTATTCCGGATCCAGAATCGTACCGTAGCGTAAATGAACGATGTAACACCAGTAAGATATTTATTGTTTAATATCTTTTTAATAATTGGAATCCGAGATGTGCAGCAATAATTTATTAGTATAGCACTAAAGTTGATTCTTATATTTTTTTAACTAACATTTATTATAAAATAAAACATTATTTTGATCTCAACTAATGTAAAATGGTTTTTTTTTTTTTTTTTTTTTTGATACGAAACAGTTTTGTTCGAATTTTTCAGGTTAATTTGGTAGACATTGATTTACTCCCATTTAAAAAGGTTCTCTCTTCATTTCTTACAACTTTCAGAACAGGAGGATATATTTCTCGAGAAAAATAAATATATCAGTTGAAAAATAAAATGTTTGGAAACTTAACTCTACAGTAGCATTCATAATTGGAATGTATAAGTATCCCTTTTTTGACATCGAACGATAACGGGCTGTTTTGTCGATCAAAATGGAAGATCAATCGATGCAGTAGTTTCAGAGATATCGTGTAAACGTGTCACGATTAAGGTGATTGGAGTATCTTCATACATGCTACCCCATAATATTGAAATTTTTTCGAATTTGCGCATAAAAAATCCTCACGCCCATTTTTTAGACTGTAAACTATAAGAATCGGTCAAAAGAATAATTAAATTTCCAATGCCTAAAACCGGAATCCCCCATAAAGTACGTTTTATAGTGTAATTTATTTTAGCCTTAAGTAAGAAATTATATAACTTAATTTAGATAATGTTCAAGGGAACGTTTTGAAGATCTTACTAGAAAATAAGCATGTACTAATTTTACTTCAAATCTATAGACATAGCCGTATTTCCCATATAAACAAAAATGTTTTTATACCTGAGACGGTTTTAAAAATATATACACTGCCTTAGGCTGACGGCGCATGTAGTGATTACCGTCGTTCTAGTAAAAAAATTACCTTATGCACATTGTCTCAAAGTGATTGGTCTCACTGAATAGGGATTGAACGAGATACAAGCCACTCAACTTATTCGTAACCGAGCGACGACTGTTTTGCCGTAATTATCTCTTAAACACGCAAACAAATAACTCTTTTGCTGCATGCGGTAGTAGTTTTTTTGAAGGATATAACCACGAAAAGTTCATTGCGGAGTAAATTTAAAAACAATACGTTAAAAATTGCACTTAATTTTATTTTACTTTTAAATTCATCAAATTTTCTATTTTGTACTTTTAATTTCATTTTAGTTAAAACAAATTTGTATTGTTTTAAAAAATTAATAAACCAATTCCATAATTGTTTTTTGGTCTTCTAGGCCAAATGACGCAAATCTGAGATTTTCAACTGTTTTACATAGAAATTATTCCTAAATTTGTTCTTAATGAACTTAATTGCTCATACATTGCGCTGTTATAAAGCATCACAGTTAGAGTGAGCATGTAGTCTGCTTAATGTGGTCGTTTAAGGAATGCCAAAATTTAGTTGACGAACTTTTCATATGCTGTATGAAAAATCGGAGTAAAACTTAGATGGAGTAGAGTGATTTTTCGAAAAACGAAGTAAATTTGCTCCGATCGGCGTAGGGTTCTGATCCCTAATTATTTCTTTTTGCTATCTTCCCTTGTTTTTGTCCGCAGTCGAGAAACAATTATTGACCGCACAATTCAAGTGACGTGTGCCACACTAAATGTTTTTACCGCTTGTAGAATTTGTGTATTATGCCCTTTTCTTTTGTTCGTATAAATTAAATATTTTCTGTTAACTAAAGTTAAAATAAAAAATGTAGCAAAAGAGCGTGCAATTGTTTTTGAAACCGCTACTAAGTGTGACGTTAAGAAAAACACATAAATATCCAACCTAGAAAACGCCCGGAGGAAATTGATGAACCTTTTTCTGAAATGTAATCGAGCAACTGAGATAAATATAAATTTTTTTGTATTATAACGTATGTAATTGTAGACTCTTGATTTTTAAAAGGCTGTGGTACAATAGTGCGAGATGCGGGCGCAACTGCGGCATAACAACGGCATCACGCAGCAGTTGTCCAATGCATGCCAATATACAATGGTCGCATTCGGGGCCACTCAGCGCCAGCCTTAAATTAAATAAAAAAATATTCATCTACTCACACCAACAGTAGAACACAGCATATAAATGCACTACTTCTGGGTTATGCCAAAACTAAATGTTCATGTTCGTTTATTATGTTGGCAAAATGTCAATCTAAGGTCAAACAACGATTTTTGTTTTTGAAACTCAACCTGGTGGTAAATCATTTACACGCGTTGCCGCACTCTGAGTGTGTATAGTTTGTAAATATAGGAGTTTAAGTCAAATTGAGACATTATTTTTTCATTGCTAAATACCCTTTCTTTAATAACTTTCAGAATATATGGAATTTTCGAATACCAAAGAAAATTCAAATATACAAAATACCAACAATATCTGAATGGTCAGACATTTTCTAAAAGTATGAAAATATTTTGAAGGATGTCAGTATGACCTAATATTTCAAAACTTTTTCGACACCAATTATTCATTATATTAAAAAGTAATAGACAAACGAACAAAAACAGCATTTCCATATGCATATAGTTGGAATATTTTTCCCATGATAGAAAATATTTACATAATGAGATTTTTATAGGTAGTTCCAACTTTTATAATATTTTTGATTAGTTTTAGATAGCCCAATTCTGTAAATAAAATATAAATTTAATAAAAAGTGAAATAAATACATTAAGAAAATTTGGTTTAAGTAGAAAACCGCTGAACCGTAAATACCTGTTAAGGATTCCTATTTTTAGGTTTATAAAAAATTGAGAACTCTTTTTTTTAATAAAATTAGATTGATTCATTCAAATGTGCAATGTTTCATTCTTCATCGAAAAATATTCAATTTCATTGTAGTTAATTTTTCAGGATAAATGTATGTACGATACGGTAATTATGCCATCTGCATAAACAGTATTAATATGAAGAAGTTTTCAAATCAAAACTATAAATTAAAATCCCAAATTTGTTTATATATGAGGCTGTTCACACGGGTGCCAGCATGAACGCCTGTCTGAAAGAGACACGTACAAAAAATAGGTAGTAAGAAAGAGATAGAAACTCGCCAGTCTCTTTCTAATCACCTACTTTTTCTACCTCTCTCTTTCAAACAGGCGTTCATGCTTACGTCCGTTTGAACAGCCAGTATAAAAAACTGCTTCACGAATACGATTTAAAGCAGTGATACAAATGCTTACAACGAAGTTTGAAGCTTTACACTTACAACCAGAGATTTATCACTTGCTGCATCACTGGTTTAGAAATAGGTCGTCTAGCTTACATATACTTTTGATCCTTCCAGTTAAATTATACCAACTCCAAAAGTTTTCTAAGTTTGACATGCAAAGAAAAATCGATTTTTTACGAGCACAAAAATAGGATTCCTCATTAAAAAAATTTAGTAGAAACATACAATTGGATTCAATTCATGCTTCAGAGATCTACATTTGAAAGGCCTGTGGTCCAAAAGTGATATCCAACACTTTTTTCCAAATGGGTTTTTTGTTTTTGGTTCTCTAAAATCACGCCGACATTTTGCCGATTTCAGATTTCAAAAATGTTGATTACTTTTTTAAAATAATTATTCGAAAATCACATTTCGGTAAATGCGGACCTAACCTGCAGTCAAAGCGTAATAAGTGTTTAAGTATGCCTATGCAAAAACTCATTCTGAAACAAAAATTCAAATCCGCATCTTACGTTTTGACCGCCGGATATCCCTGCACTTATCATCGCCAAACTTTCAGTATTTATTCTATATGGACTTGTTATGTTTTCAACATGAAACTTTTCACGTCACATATATCATGAAAATGTACTAAAAAAATTTACCAAAAAAAATAAATAACAAAACTATATAAAAAAATATGCGAACGTTTTTTTGCTCTCCTGTAAAATTTGGAAATTGTTGGATATCACGTTTTGACTGCATGCCGTTCATTTGTATCTATTATATTGGAGAATACAACCATTTGTTAAAAATTGTACTTTTTTGAACATTATTATTTCTTTGTTATCACTCTCGACAGGAATTTACGGTATAAAATATTTACATTGTTATATATGCTACATATTTCTGAAGTAAAATATAATAGTTATGTTAGTATACATTTAACTAAGTATTTTAAATTCCTTTTTTGTACTTCTAATGGTGCTTTATATATTATTACAAAAAACAAATACTGAAAATATTTTAAATAAAAACAGAGGCAACTTTTTTAAAATTATTGTTTTACTATTTAATGAATCAAAATACATCAATGAGGTCAGTCCTTCTGGAGCCGGAAAAGGGGTGATTTTTCAGAACTTTATTTTTCGTAGGAAAAAACAACATAGACAATCAATCTTCCAGGTATATTTTAATTAACTTTTGAACAATGTTAAAAAAAATAACACCAAAATGTTTCATAATGGCAAAGTAAATCATGGTGCACTGGAATGTCTCGCCGCCGAAGTAGTAGGACAACCACTCTACCATTTTAAAACATTTTGCCCAGAAGTTGATTCTACATTATCTACGAAAAAAAATTCTGGAAAGACATTTTTTCCGGTTCTAGAGGGATTGACCCCTTAAATCCGTTATAAATTAGGACACGTATATTTTAAAGTAACTGTACAAGTTGTCAACTAGATGGCCAGTACAATAAAAAAGAAGAACGGCAAATAAATTGTCTGAACTAAAGCAGCTATGTTCAAATTGCATACATCTATCGTAAATGGTGCGTGTAGTCCAGGTCGGAACACCGTTTTTTTTTATGTATGTGTCAATACTACAACAAACTTTTTATCTGCCATAATTGCGATTCGGAATAATATTTGGCCAATTTAAATTCGTTTAAAAATTCACAAAGAGTACTTTTTATTTCAATATCAGGTTTCCTTTCCACATTTCAAGTGTATTTCATCCCTTTTCTTTCATTTACAGGTTTTTTCAATCATTATCCTCCATATCTCATTGATATGAGGTCACCCGACCTAGACTGCATGATCCGACCTTGACTACTAGTCCAATCATTTTCTAATGTTCAGCAAAAACATTACATTTTGCGAGATATTCAGATACAACGGAAGATATGGGCAAAAGTCAAAAGATGTTCCAACACAAACGACATCCCCCAACATTTAACCCATTTTTACAAAAACTGGCTTACTTAACTCTTATTCTTACCTCCCTCACAAGTAAATTTAATTGAGGCAAATCTAATGCCCGTATACTAAAAGTCGAAAATTGACTCATTCAGCATGCCAAGACATTAATAAACAGCAAGCTCTCAAGATTCGAGATTATTTAGAGAGAGAAAAATATAGCCATAAACGCACACTGAAGCAATCCTGCTACTTATGTAGGTAACAGTAGATAACAGTGACAGTCAAAATTGTTCACAAGATTCAGCATTGGTGATTTTATTTAATTTTCCATTATTCTGTAATAGCATTTAAGAATGCAAAATAATTTTCTCAAATTGGATAATGTTAATCGGTACAACAAGATAAACAAAATTATAAAGTAGTTTAAAATTAGTACGGAATTTTTGTCAAAATTTCTAATCTTTAACCGTTAGCGACACCAATTAACACTATATGATTTGAGAAATTATTTTTGCTTTTTCTTTATATTAATAAAGTACAGTAAAAGAATAAAGCAATTTCTATGCTAAACTAAAACTGTATAAAATTGTCAATTTTGGTCGAAAGTGTTTGGTCGCCATGAGCACTTCAAAATGAAGGTCTCTTGTGAATAGTTTTGACTATCACTATACATATTAGTAAATTTATGCTCGCAAGCATAGGAATCATCATAACCGATCCAAACCCGAAACGGAATAAACGGGCTAGGCTTATAATTATTCATGGGTACACCAATTTTTAGATTAATTTAACGTAGTTACTTTCCTTGAAAATTAACTCGCGAATTTATTTTAATTTGGCTTATAAATCGTATTCCCATTTCTAGCTAAATACAATTTGTATAAAATAAATTTAAAACAAATTGATTAATTGATTTCTTGTTGATGTGGTGTGCCCCTATTTCCCCACATTATAATTTAAGTAATATCAAATAAAATGCAGCTTAATACAACAAACAATAATTAAGGTGCGGTGGGGCGTCGCTTTGTGTGGGTTGATTCAGTTGGTAGCGTCAGCGTGAACCACGGACATTATTCAAATTACATAGAATGCGTGCAAGTAAACTGCGTCCGCGCTTTCGTATACACCGTAACTTATGATATGTAAGAACGACGAATGTAGATTCATTCATTGAATGTATGAATTGAATGTATCGTATGTGATTTCAACTACATTTCGGATAAATTTTAAATGTAAAATCAGTTGAAGTTGCACCAACAATCGCAACTGCTAGCTGCAATATCAGGTAGAGAGAATGATGACAACACTGCAGCAATAACAACAACAAACGAGCTTGTCAACAGAAGTGCAATTGTACCAGTTTCAACTGCGAAAAATTGCTGTATATTATACATACATACGGCAACAAACACGACAGATGGAAGGATTTGTACGTCGGTCCGTCCACATATAATCTTTTATACTCTCGTTCACCAATTTGCAATAATACAAATGACAAATTTCACGTCAGTTATAAATTTCTTAATGCAATATGTTTTTTTGTGTGTTTTGGTTATATCAAAAAATAAAAAAGAAAGTAGATTGAAGTTATCAGGGTTGATGTTGCATAGAAGAATAAATTGCACACAATCAACCATAAGGAACTTATCGTATACCACATTGTACCATTTTTCGCACAAACATTTTTTTCCCACATTTACGTAATCTTTTTCGGTTTGTTTGCCACACATTATGACTATCAGTTTTATAGTTAAAAAGAGAGGCTCTTCCATTACATTTGAGAAAATAAAGTGTTAGCAGCATTTTCAAAACTTTTCTAACCGAAATTAATAAAACGGAAACCCATAGACTATACAAATATTTTGTATAATATTAGTATGTTAAAATAAAAGGTTCAATCAATTATTAAGGACAATCGATGAGTGTGGCTAAAACCCCAAATACGAAATAATATTAAGGTAGAGAAATATTGAGCGATTGCAAAAATATTTTTGGCATGGCCTTTCCTTAGATAATGCTACAGTTTATAAAAGAACCGAACTTAAGACTCGCATGTATCAACTGAGAACTGGCACTACGTATATGGAAAATTGCAAACTACAACACGGTTTCTGGTTCTAATAGTTCTGATTTCTAACATTTTTGCAATTGAAGATGCAAATCGCGGTTTTTGGGCATATTCAATGGTGTGTAACATCTCTGGAAGGTTTTTGTCAGCATTAACAGAAAGACTTTGAATAAAATTCATAACTATTCCCAAATAATAACTTTTTGTAGACAGTTCGTAAAAAATACCCCGGAAACACGTGGGCTGGTTTTGATAAAAACTCATCTCGCTGAAAACGAAAGTGTTTATGAAATTGCTCTATCAGGTCTGGCTGCGAAAATTCTCGAGATTTAAATAACGGAAAATTCGGTTTTCGTCATGTTGTTGTTGCTTACATGACTGCCTTCACCTGAATGCACAATTGGCACTGAATACCGTTTTAATACCATAACCTCATTTGTTACCTAGAATAAGTACTCCAAATCACTTTGTGAGACCTAGTAATTAGAAAGGAGTTAATCGTACATAATTTTCTGCTGATTTGAGGCTGAATAATAAAGTAAATATTAAACTACTAATTTTGTAATCACTGTTTAATAAATAATTGTATCATCGCGGACGGACCTAAGAAAAGCTTTTCATTTCGCCGTTCGGACGTGGTATAAAACGTTAAGTTCCTGGCAGAAATTTAGAATTATTCACGAGTCTTTGATGAAAAATTACGGAAAAAAGGAAACAAATTAGAATGTTTTGAACATTTTTTTCGATTATTACTAATTACTTGATTTTTTACACTGACATCTTCATAAAAATCATTTATCTAGGCCTTAGCTACTTTTATAATGAAGAATGAAATGAGAAATCATCAATGGTGCATGAGTTATACCACAAAAGCTCAAATTCCTTGTAATGGAATTGAAACTTTTCTCAATTCCATTACTAAGAAATTGAAAACAAAAAGTACCAATTACAAATTCCCTGGAATTGGAATTGGTATTGTAATGCAATAGAATTTACCCAGCTCTGCTGCTGCTACCGTCTTCCACCGTAATGGTATTTACTCGAAAGGTTTTTACGACGGCAACGGATCAGCTGTTCACTCCCCGTCAGCGGATTTTCCGTCATCCGTCGCTCAAAATAAAGAAATTTTAATAGTTTAATGGTATTACATAGCACCACAACCCAAAACTTGAAAAAAGCATTAAGAAAAACAAACTCACTTCAAGTATCACTCTTCCATTTGCTGCCGCATGTACAAAATTTTTCTTCCCACCAACAATTTCAGCTGCAGCATATTACATATGATAAAAACTTCTGACAATAACAGGCATAACAATAAAAATTCAAACATGGACACAAACCACAATAATTTAGTTGTCAATTTAACTTAAATATCTTCTGAAGTAGCATGTTTGTTTATAATTGAGAATTTTGAAGTATTTACAAGCAAATGTCACAATGTCAGCACCATTCATCGACAATCAACGAACGATAATGAAAAAACCAAGCGGCAAGTTCAATATGACGACAGCGGTGGTGCCTGGCAAAACATACCCTCAGCAATGGCAATAACTGCAATGTTGTGCTTCTCATACATACCTGTAGGGGCACATAAAAATGTCTCTGCTTTTAGATACCTTTTCGCTAAAAAGTATCTGCAAGCAAGTTAAGCTGATCATAAGGTAGTGCGTTCTCCGTTACCTCGTTGCATACTTGGTTGCTTGGGTATAACTGACAAGAAGCCGGATTATTAATCGACGTTTAATTAATTTATAACCAATTAAGCAGCTAACATAATACGACGACCATTACCCCCCTCCTTCTCCTCTGTTAAGTTACAAATAGCAAAACCAAAAATTAAGCATCTCAATAAAGCAGCGATTGCAATCGGCTAAGTTAAGAAGTTGGCCGACTTCGAGCAACAAACAAGTTATTGGGGGAAAAACAAAGAAGTTGAACAAAACAAGAGCGACGATGTAATGCAGGCGGTTGGTTTTTCTCTTTTGTTATATTGTTAATGGTAGATCAACAACAAAAAACACACAACATCGAAAAAAAGAGCAATGCCACAATTTATGGCATTTCTTACTTGCGATACACCTGCAACAATGCGGCAAGTTACGCGAATACGGTAGCCGATCACAATGATTGCGATATCAAGAAACGATTGCTGTTGCCGGTATTGTTATTGGCGCACAACACGCTTAAATTCGACTATGAACGTGCGAGAGAGCGAGTTGGTCTAACCTACGTTGGTTGATTAAACCCAAAGATGTAATCAAACAAGTTTATAAAAACAAACAAACGAGTGATTGGGCGATCAAATTTCAACACCAAATTATGTATATGTGCGACATTGCAAAATTCGATGTGCTGTCATTGTTATGTACTAAAGTATTCTCTAAATTGACAATAATATCATTAGAACTGGAACAGGAACCATCATCTCGTGATGGCTATTGCCTGAAAATGTTGCAACTGTTTTGATTGCTTCCGTGTTTACATTTGATATAGGATGAATGTCACATTCACACTGTACTGACTTGCATATCACGGCTTGATTCTGATATTTGACGCTTAAACTAGAAGTATTACATCTGTTCGCGTATACAATAATCTTTAATAGTTTTACTATTTTTACTGGAAAACCGTTCGCATACGCAAAAAAAAAAAAATAGTATAAGAGAGCGAACCGGAGAGTACTCTGTTTTTTACTCTGGAGAAATATCTACTAGTAAAAATAATAAATAAAGAAAACAGCTGTTTGACTTTCAAAGTAACTTATCGACATTGTCAATCACGAAATTGTGTCTGTTTACTGCATCGGAAAAAATAAATAGAATTTGATTAGCATATTGTTAATTACCCAATTATTTGTAATGCTTACCTTTTAGCACCCAATTAAAAGCCACCAGCTAACAATTAACCTCGTGAATTCCTTACTTTTTAAATAACTGAAAAATTTAATTGATTTCTTCAATCAGCTGTTGGAAATTGAACACAGCAGGATATGGGATATGAGATGCGTGATGAAGGATTCCACCTAATCTCTCACACTTACACTCCACACTCTCATTAGTAAAGAGCCCTCCGTTCTGGTCGCCTAATCCAAACTTTTTCGACCGCCTGCCACCGTTTAAGTTTTTACATTAGTTCGACTTTCATTATCAAGTAGCAGCTCCCGTTGTTTCATTACATGCGGCAAGTTACGCGAATACGGTAGCCGATCACAATGATTGCGATATCAAGAAACGATTGCTGTTGCCGGTATTGTTATTGGCGCACAACACGCTTAAATTCGACTATGAACGTGCGAGAGAGCGAGTTGGTCTAACCTACGTTGGTTGATTAAACCCAAAGATGTAATCAAACAAGTTTATAAAAACAAACAAACGAGTGATTGGGCGATCAAATTTCAACACCAAATTATGTATATGTGCGACATTGCAAAATTCGATGTGCTGTCATTGTTATGTACTAAAGTATTCTCTAAATTGACAATAATATCATTAGAACTGGAACAGGAACCATCATCTCGTGATGGCTATTGCCTGAAAATGTTGCAACTGTTTTGATTGCTTCCGTGTTTACATTTGATATAGGATGAAAGTCACATTCACACTGTACTGACTTGCATATCACGGCTTGATTCTGATATTTGACGCTTAAACTAGAAGTATTACATCTGTTCGCGTATACAATAATCTTTAATAGTTTTACTATTTTTACTGGAAAACCGTTCGCATACGCAAAAAAAAAAAAATAGTATAAGAGAGCGAACCGGAGAGTACTCTGTTTTTTACTCTGGAGAAATATCTACTAGTAAAAATAATAAATAAAGAAAACAGCTGTTTGACTTTCAAAGTAACTTATCGACATTGTCAATCACGAAATTGTGTCTGTTTACTGCATCGGAAAAAATAAATAGAATTTGATTAGCATATTGTTAATTACCCAATTATTTGTAATGCTTACCTTTTAGCACCCAATTAAAAGCCACCAGCTAACAATTAACCTCGTGAATTCCTTACTTTTTAAATAACTGAAAAATTTAATTGATTTCTTCAATCAGCTGTTGGAAATTGAACACAGCAGGATATGGGATATGAGATGCGTGATGAAGGATTCCACCTAATCTCTCACACTTACACTCCACACTCTCATTAGTAAAGAGCCCTCCGTTCTGGTCGCCTAATCCAAACTTTTTCGACCGCCTGCCACCGTTTAAGTTTTTACATTAGTTCGACTTTCATTATCAAGTAGCAGCTCCCGTTGTTTCATTACAAGGTTTTGAGAAAATATTTTAAGAGGACATTGCCTTTAGATGGAATTATTTTTATTCGCTTTAGTGTATTAATGCTGATGTTAATTTTTTAATAATTTACGAGCACGTAAATTATTAATAATTATGAAAAAATTGATAAAAATGAGTAGGAAAAGAAATATTGCTAATGTTGTGGATGATGTAAGTATTTGTGAATACTTGTGTGCCACAAGAAATGATTGCAACAAAATATAATAATCGATCAGCTGTTTACTTCCAAGTTTCTACTAGTTTTCTGCTCACGTACCTTTTCTACTATTTGTCTCATTGCGAACATTTTTTCTCAACTTTTCTTTTACTCTCTCGCTGCATGTTTTTACTGGGAAAGTACGACAACAGACCTATAATTTTCTTGTAAATTGATCAAAATATCTAATTACCGTCGTCCATCGGAATTGTGTTTATTGGAACAGATTTTATGACGGCAACGGATCAGATGTTCACTCCTGTCAGCGGATTTCACGTCGTCCACTGAAGTTGGGTTTTCTTGGAATGTTTATTTCAGAAGTGACTGCTTTAACAAGTTTTCGGTAAATAATTTTTTATTAAGTTTGTAAAATATTTACATACACACGTATTTACATACATACATATGCATATATGTATATCTAATATCTGTCTGAATATCAGAAATAAAAGAAGCCACAAATATTTATCACGCTTTATTTTTGTGATAATAACTTCTATGTTCACATACATATAACAGCAGCCGTAACAAGTAAGAACATCAATTTCATTACTATTTGAACAATGCTCTTTCGTGAAAAGTACTTCAAGCTCTACCTACACGCATAGTAGACCTGTATACTTATTGCTTACTGGCCTTATTCATTTGCTTTGTTGAAGTATGTTGTGATCTAATCGCCACTGCCCAAAAAATGTCTGTCCATTTAACATTGGATTGAACGCTGCTGCTTAATGTTGGGGCGCTGAAACAAAAATACTTGAACATCGTTGAGCTGCACTTGAATGCCGCTTCAAATAGGAAAGATCGCTGCCAGCGGAAGAGAATTCGTGTGCCTTCGAGATTAGAATAGAGAGATACACTCTGAAAAAATTTTGTTTTGTTCTGTTGGTGTCTACAAACAGAATTTGGAACTATGTGAATGGTAGTAAAATGAACTTGAACCATTTTTATCGTCGAATTTCATATGTAACCGCAGCTCTATACATATTTTTCCTTATAAAAGGGGCAAATAGTTTGTCTAAAACACGATTTTTATAAGTAGATACTTGTAAAATATTTTTAGGAAAAAAAATTTGGCACCTATCTCCGAGAGCTCCTAAATGTGCGTATAAATGATCAAATCACTAATGGAAAATGAGATGGTATTGAAAGCAGCAAATAAAAGAAATTAATTTGGTCGTATGTCAATATTTAATACGAAAAATTACCGTTTCTTACTTTACCCCACCTTATCTTACAACTGTAAACAAATATCTACAATAATATAATGAAGAAAAATAAATATAAAAAAGCAGTAGAGGCATGGTCGGAAAAAATTCCAGAATTATGACGGTTGAGGAAGCCGTATCACGATGGTGAGGAGTGCAGCGGTTAAGAACACACCGTATGCAGTTTTCTCAATTCTACGATACTCTCCATAAATAATTTGCAATGTTTTCCACATTTTTCACATATTTCAACGATTTTCTTAATTTTTTTCACCATATTATCATGAAAATTAAAATAAAATAATTTACAAAAATTTCACTTTTAATGACTTCAATTTCGAATTGAAATTGAGTGCAAAAATTGTTCATTTTCGAGCAGAAATATTATTCAATATTTCATAAAAACCGATACCAAAATAAAAAAAGGTAACCATTTCCGGTATTGAGAGTTCTACAAATTATGTGCAAACTTCTACTTACTTCTTACATCTTAAAATTGAGTAAATTATATTTGCGCAGCATGCTTGGACGTCCAATGAATATCAATACTTATAAAGAGCTTGCAGCCCTGAAACAAATATGGTAAAGGCTAGAAATGGCTTTAAAATCTGCGTTAATAGTAGAGTGTTAAGTTTTTGTTCCTAAGAGAAGTTTTACAAATTTTTTTCGAAAAAAGTTTTAACTAGGTATGAAATTCGTATTTGTGCGACTATTGTAAGCTATTTTAGCCATTATTTTCTTCGATGTGTTTGCCTCCATCTCCCGCCTTTTTTACTTTTTTTTTAAGTAGCACATTCAATCACAAGAGTGTATAGAAAATATGATTTATAGATTTGTTGTTGTCTTAGGAATTTTAATTTACATCATTATGGATTGGCTTATTTGTGATGATGCAACCACCACAGGCAGCCAGTGATGATGCATTGCCTTTATAGGAATTAGAAGCGTCAAATGAATACGAAAATATAAGGATTTTAATTGAATTAATTGCTCAAGTTTTTATAATTTAGCGAAAATTATAGATTGGAGACATATCAACAAGCATCTTTAAGATTTCGCTGCTTACCACCACTAACTTGCAGATAAAACACACGACTGTGCAGTAGCACCACTTTAGTAAACAATTTATTATATTAACTGCCATTGCAGCAAGCCAACAAATGAAGAAACCAAATAAGGGGATACAGGGCACCCACCGAACAGCAGCGGGTAGTGTGTTAACCGTTAGATGTCAAACTATGCAATCGATCACAAATCAAATGGTAATATCTTTAATGCAGCAGTACAATGACGATGCCAATGTTAAAATTGTATGTGTACGTATGTCAATTATGTTATTGGTCAGTGTTGCAATCATTTCTGAGCAATTTCTTTATGCATCATAGTTACAATCTTTTGGTGATATAAAACACTACCTGAAATTTGCGAAGTCGCAAGCATTGTGAGTCGCTTTTTGTTTGTTGGCTTTTTGATATGAGTACCTCGTTTGACTTCGCTGACAGTGTTATAAAAGGAAATTGGTAAGAAACAGGGCGCATATAATAAATTTTAAAATTATGAAATATAATCTATACTTAGTGATATTTATAATAGCAATTAAAATTGTTCAGAGTAAGTGTCAAGAGTAGGAACTCTATAGGCCAAATTCCATAACACGCGTTTACGTGTTCTACGCATTCACGACTCATAAAACTCGTAGAAAAGTTGAAAATTCTCAACTTTGAATGCATAGAACGCGTGCTATGAAGTGTGAGTTTAATTTTTCAAGTGATGTGTGTTAGTAGGCAAATCATTTAGTTGTTGTGATTGGCGACTGCCCGCAACAGCAATAATATCAAGTTAGAGGGAAGTATCCAAATGCATTAAATGACAGAATTGGAAACGAAATATGGGATTTGTTTGGTTTTATATATATGTAGGTACATATCGTCGCCTGAGAATGGATTTGGCGTATGTATATAAGAATTCGTATGCCCGTACGCCAAATCAATTCTCAGACGCCGATATATATGATGGAAAATTGGCAATTGATTTTCAATAGAGGTTAAAAATAACTCGAAATATTACAAGTAATGCTTACACTGAAACTGAAATGGTACCGAGTTCGTTCAGATCCCATTACTTTTGCATACATGTTTTTTTTTTATATACATGTATTGCTTTATAATAAAGATCGCGAATTAAACATTTATAATTCCTGGTCTTCCAATAATTTATTTATTACTAATGTGTCTAAACTATTGATGACATTTTACGTTTTATTTTTATTTTAGTTTTTTTCACATTCAGACGTAAAATAATTGCTTGCGTGTAAAATAAGTTTGACGTCAAATCGTTTTTGGATAACAATATCGGTATTCTGGAAAAGCATGGCAAGTTATAATATGCTATAAATAAAAGCTAGTGGCTTGGGTGTTTCTTGCATCTAGTATTTAATATGCGATCTGTTGCCAACATTAATGTATACTGTATGTATACTGTGATACATTGATGATAGCCTAAAACTATTGTCGCACTGTTAAAAAATACACATACAGTTTTTGTTAAATAATGTTATCGTTTTTAATGTATTTGTTGAATTCCCCAGTCATTTGCATATTGAATTAAAGATTTTATGTAATAATCTTAAAAAATTGGCATTTTGCGTTCACAAAATATGGCCAAAATGTGAAACAGGTCATTGTACCGTTTTACGCAGATTCATTCGTAAATACGTAATATTCTGACCTAATGCCACACCACAGTTAGCGCTTAAAATTTACTAGGCGGGTTCGCCCGATCGTTTGATTAGTAAATGTTAGTGTAGATACATATACATGTGTGTATATGTATGCATCATCAATAAATGATATAAGACGGTTTGATATTCTGTCTCATGAATAACAGTCTGCTATTTAAATTTATGCAGCAAATATTTTGATTATTTATAATTTTAGTATTTAATTTCATATTAATAAATTATTAATTTATTGGTTTCAATTTTGATTTCTGCAGAACTCCACATACACGCTGAAGACATTCAATCCCGAAAGTGGTAGGCATCTTAAATTCACTGAAAAAAGTATGCTAGAATTATATTTTAATGGGTTAATGGAAGCAATCGCTTATTATTACTGAGACATTGAAAATTATTTCTTCAAAAAATGTAAAACGTTTTTGTACTTGTGATCAATTTGTGTTGGAATTGTGCTCGAGTGGGCCATTACGAGTTACACAAACATACTAATTTTAATTGTTAAATATTTCATATATAAATTTCGCAAAAGAATAGCCTAAACAAGTTATAAATTCTGTGGTAAAACGGAAAAACAGCCTAATTTGACTTAAGATGAAAAATATTTAATCATATTTTTTAGGTTATAAATATCCAAACTGGTGTGAATTTTTCAATAATTGTTGGAATCATATATTATTTCAAAAATGGTCTTCGATTTGAACATAGAGTCTTTCATGAAAGTGCTATAGTTTCTATAATATTTCTATATAAAACTGTCAATATCGACTGACAAGAAAATAAACTTAAGTTTTTATTCCTTTTTAATACAGAAATAATAGGCGTTTTTCTTTTTTAACTCAGAGTATGGAGTGAAGTAGAGCACGAACACATCGAGTACGCCCTAACCAGAGCACGCTCTGACAACTTAGAGTCAATTATAAAACGCATTGAGCACGAACTGTCAGATAATATCTGTTTATGGTTAAATTTTTGTCTACAATTTACTTATTTGTTTATTTAAAATATTTATTTTCTAACTTACTTTTAATGCCGTCGTCCGCCATTTCAAAATTCGTATGTTTTGGCAAAACATTTTTTTTCAATCGTGCTCTGTTTGCTCAGTCGATTTCTTCTCAGCACGTAGAGCAGGCTCTGAGTGCGCTCTGAACACAAAAAGAAACACAATTACGTTTTCTTTTAGTGCTCAGAGCTAAAAAAAAAAAGCACGATTACGTTTTTTGACAACTCGTGCTCTGCTCAGAGCTAATAAAGAAACACGCCTAATAACTTCAACACACGGATTCAGTTACTCTAGCAATAAAGTGACTAGGACATCCCCTTTTTTAGAAGTACCAAGCGCAAAGAAATTAGCAGCAATGTGCTTTTGTACATACTACATGACGCCATTTCTGTCAATTGCACCATGTACTTGCATAAAATGGAGCACCGAATGAAATATGCTACTGGCAATGCTGAATAAATTAGAAGATGGATAGTTGATTTTGCTTAAGAAAGCTACAAACAGTAAATTCTAATCGAAGTGAAAATATTTTTTTTAGCGATGGCAGCGCTGGTGATATTGGTCCTGAATTAACTGAATTACATAGCTACAAAACATTTGTTTGCAGCTACCGATGGCGTATCGTTCTGCGTTGCTGTAGCTGCAATTGTGGAAAATAATTTCAAAGTGCGCTTGTTAAAAGCAAATAAATAAATTGTGAAAATTTAAGTATTATATTTGCTTTTTCCTTTTAATTGCAGGCATGACATGTATTCCTGATATTCATCCAGAATTTTCTGAAATGTTTGTCAATGCAAGGCGAGAGTTCAAATACAAATTCGTCAGCTGCCGGCTGCGAACCAGGCTGTGCTGCAGCAGTTGAATATTATTCCAAAGTGCTTTTGTTGAAAGCAAACAAATAATATGTGGGAAATTTAATTAAAATATTTGTTTTTTTTTTCTTTCACTTGCAGGAATGACATAAAGTGAGGTGGTATTGATCCAAAATTGGAACAATTCATAATTTGATTGTGTTTTTTTTTTCTCAATTGTTTGCATTATTAAATTGAATAAAATTTCTGGCTTTTGTACTTGCTATAATCAGATTCATCCTACACTTTCAAAACATTTAACAAAAATCTGCGAATATTTTAAATGATCTTTCGAAAATTAAGATGCTGGTGCAGTTGGGTGAAGGAATTGGAGCAGTTGCAACAATATGCCAAACATCCCTTGGATGATGAGAGAACTTATCAGGAGCAAATAAAGGCCTATGGTTGGCCTCTGCGCTTGCTGCATGGAGGTGTTTTATTTTATTGAGCCCCAAATAGACCTCCCAATATACCAGGCGCAAAGAAATCAGTAGTAATGTACTTTTGTACATACATCATGGCGTCATCGCTCTCAGTTGCATCATGTGCTGACATAAAATGGCCCGCTGGGTTGATTTAAGTACTGTCAAATAATATGTGCTACTGGCAATGCTTAATAAACTGATAAAAAAAAAGCTTAGTTGCTTGTGCTTAGGAAAGCTACGAGACTATACATTAAATATTGAGAAAATGGTGTTAATATTTAACAGAATTGCAAGCATTTAAGCATTCTTATTCTTTATTATAATGAATAAGTTATTTTTATTTCTCTAAAGACTTCTATTTTGTCAGAGTACTTTTCCAATACCTGTAAAGCAACCTTGCGTCCACCATAGCAAAAATGAATAATGTGGAATAAACACAAATGCCAAAAGTAAAATTTCACGATGAAAAGTAGCATGGCATGATGTTGGAAAACAACTGCAAATAAAGTTTCACCGCCAAATATTGCACCATGGAACCAAACCACAACATTTTATGGTTAATCATTAAATAAAAACAAATTTCCCAAATAAAATAATCCCATAAAATGCAATCTTGCGTCAAACTATAGATAAAATGTTCGTCATAGAAAATGACATCACAATACATATATATTTTTCGCTTGCAAATGGCGTTTTGTTGTGCTGTAACTGAAAAGTGATTGAAAATTTGTATTGGCGTCCGACCGAATATTCTTCTGTGGTTGAATTTGGTACAAAACAATTGTTTGAGCTGCCAATTGCGAATTGTTCTGCGCTGCTGTGGTTGCAATTGGAAAATAATCTCAAAGTTCGTTTGTTGAAAGCAAACAAATAATTTGTGGTAATTTAATTAACTTACTTGCGTTTTTTCTTTTAATTGCAGGCTGATATATGATCTCGTGATATTGACATGACATTTTCAAAACTGTTTGCAAATACAAGAAATTCAAAGCGCAAAAATTCATCAAATACCGACGGTAAATCGTTTTCGTAGCAGCACTGCAACTGAAAATTATTACAAGGTGCGTTTGTTGAAAGCAAATAAATAGTTTATGAAAAATTTAATTAATTTATTATGCTTTTATTTTTTCAGTTGAAAGGATGACAAAGTGTTGCTTGTTGTCAATGCAATGCAGGACATTTAATATGGAAACAAATCAATCATTTACCGACGGAGAATCGTTATGTGTTTTATGCTGAAAATAAAATCATAATTGGAATAATTACATAATTCAACTCTGTTTTTTTAATCCAGAATTAGAATAATTAATAATTTAGTTTTGGCCGAAGACCATAGTAGTTAGTACCACTGCAAAACAGTTTATATATACAATTATATTATATGCATAAAATTTTTAAAATAAATAATTTAATCATGTGTGTTTTTTCGATTGTTTGCTGGAAGAATATTATAAAAATTTTGTACGTGATATTAGTCCAAAGGTTTTTAAATTGGTTAAAATGGCTGGCGTTTGGGCTTGCAACAATGTGCCAGACATCTCATGTATATCTTTGTTTAGGTATTGAGGAGTAGATCAATCTTGCAAGCTCTATGCTACAAACCAATAACTGTATCCAATACATCATAACAGCGCTCGGAGTTTACTTTTGGCATTGGCTATTCGCCCCGAAAACGTACGCCGTATAAACCCTTTTGGGCCTTTTGTTTTGGAAATGATTTTTAAAAGTTGGACCAAGAAAGCTGATTACTCGCTATGACATTGTTAGAATTTCATTATAGGATCATATCGCGTCACCTGGCAGCTAACATGCTCGGAGAAGATAAATCATAATTGGAATAATTACATAATTCAACTCTGTTTTTTTAATCCAGAATTAGAATAATTAATAATTTAGTTTTGGCCGACGACCATAGTAGTTAGTACCACTGCAAAACAGTTTATATATACAATTATATTATATGCATAAAATTTTTAAAATAAATAATTTAATCATGTGTGTTTTTTCGATTGTTTGCTGGAAGAATATTATAAAAATTTTGTACGTGATATTAGTCCAAAGGTTTTTAAATTGGTTAAAATGGCTGGCGTTTGGGCTTGCAACAATGTGCCAGACATCTCATGTATATCTTTGTTTAGGTATTGAGGAGTAGATCAATCTTGCAAGCTCTATGCTACAAACCAATAACTGTATCCAATACATCATAACAGCGCTCGGAGTTTACTTTTGGCATTGGCTATTCGCCCCGAAAACGTACGCCGTATAAACCCTTTTGGGCCTTTTCTTTTGGAAATGATTTTTAAAAGTTGGACCAAGAAAGCTGATTACTCGCTATGACATTGTTAGAATTTCATTATAGGATCATATCGCGTCACCTGGCAGCTAACATGCTCGGAGAAGATAAAATAAGAAGACAGTTTTAGTGGCAACGCCACCTGTTATAATTTCGCTCTGACTACTTGCAAGCAAATTTCAGAGGCATTAATTTTTCCACTTGCAGCAAGTGAAATGTCAAAGAAGAAAAAAAACAGTGCCGCCGTAATATGTTTTTTTCCTAATTTATCTGGCCATTTTGTTGATTAATTTTCTTTCGTTAAAATGCAACTATTAATATAACTATTTTTGTTTCAACTCTTAAAATATAAAATTGAAGGCATTTACATAGCATTGCCGTGCGTGATGGTAAATGATAAATTTTTATTTGTTCTTAATTGTTTCTAAAATAAATAATTGCATCTAAATTATTAGGTGGTTTTATTATGAGGCAATACTGTTTCTTTCTTTTATTTTGGCATTGAGAAGATTTTTTTTATTCATTTGTACATAGACAGCAACAACAAAACATTTGCCGAACGAATTTGATAGATGAAAACTAATTGATAAGAAATTTTACCTTATGTGTCGACTCATATCATTGTACGACACAAGCGCTTATTCTATTCCGTACATTGTTCAAGTCTTCAAAATGCAACCCTGCGTCGAAATACTTCCACACTCTTTCGATAAAATTTGAGCATTGGTTTTTCTAAAACGGTGAATTTTAAATGTCATTTTAGTGGATATAGTGAAAAGACGCAAATAAAAAGCGCATAACTATTTTGAATTATTTGATGCGCACATATAAATAATTTTACAAAGTTTTATTTAATAAAATTTAGTGAAAAGACGCAAATAAAAAGCGCATAACTATTTTGAATTATTTAATGCGCACATATAAATAATTTTACAAAGTTTTATTTAATAAAATTTAGTGAAAAGACGCAAATAAAAAGCGCATAACTATTTTGAATTATTTAATGCGCACATATAAATAATTTTACAAAGTTTTATTTAATAAAATTTCAAATACTTATTTCACTATCTACGTTAGTTTAAATATAAGTAAGATATCGGTTGATTACATTCTCAATGAATGTGAATTAATTAAAATAGTGAACAAAATGCAATAAATAAATATAGATGTGATGTGAATGCAAAAGAAAAGTAATAATAAGTTTTTTATCATTGTTTAAAACATAAATACGGATTGATCGGGAAATATTCCGATTACTAAAATTGTATTGAAAATGAAAATAATTATTTAATTAATTAATAATACTTTACAATAGAAGTTATTGCATTTGAATTATTTTAAAATAGTGTTGTGTAAGAAAAAAAAGTAAATAAAATGCAATAGGAAAATGTAAATATGATTAAAATAGTGAACAAAATGCAATAAATAAATATAGATGTGATGTGAATGCAAAAGAAAAGTAATAATAAGTTTTTTATCATTGTTTAAAACATAAATACGGATTGATCGGGAAATATTACGATTACTAAAATTGTATTGAAAATGAAAATAATTATTTAATTAGTTAATAATACTTTACAAGAGAAGTTATTGCATTTGAATTATTGTAAAATAGTGGTATGTGTGATAAAATAGTAAATAAAATGCAATAGCAAAATGTAAATGTGCTATCAATTCAAAAAAAAAAATAATAATAAGTTGCTAAACGTTATTAAAAAAATAAATTCGGATTGATCGGTAAATATTACGATTACTAAAATTATTAAAGATCACTCTACAATTGTATTAAAAGTTAAAATAATTATTTAATTAATTAATAATACTTTACAATAGAAGTTATTGTATTTGAATTATTTTAAAATAGTGTTGTGTAAGAAAAAAAAGTAAATAAAATGCAATAGGAAAATGTAAATGTGATTAAAATAGTGAATAAAATGCAATAAATAAATATAGATGTGTTGTCAATGCAAAAAAAAAAGTAATAATAAGTTTTTTATCATTGTTTAAAACATAAATTCGGATTGATCGGGAAATATTACGATTACTAAAATTGTATTGAAAATGAAAATAATTATTTAATTAGTTAATAATACTTCACAAGAGAAGTTATTGCATTTGAATTATTGTAAAATAGTGGTATGTGTGATAAAATAGTAAATAAAATGCAATAGCAAAATGTAAATGTGCTATCAATTCAAAAAAATAATAATAAATTGCTAAACGTTGTTAAAAAATAAATGCGTATTGGCCGGTAAATAATATTGTTACTGAAATTGTTTAAGATCACGCTACAATTGTATTGAAAGTGAAAATTATTAATTAATTAGATTACTTTTTGAGAGAAGTTATTGCATTTAAATTGTTCTAAAAGAGTGTTGTGTGTGATAAAAAAATAAATAAATGGCAATAGTAATATATAAATGTGCTGTGAATGCAAAAAAAAAAATAATAAATTAATTAACGTTGTTAAAAAAATAAATGCGGATGGATTTATTACGTTTACTAAAATTGTTTAAAATCACGCCATAAATTGTATTGAGAGTTATTATTATTCTTTAATAAATTAATATTACCATAAGAGAAAATTCTACAATAGTGATGTGTGTGACACAATTCAAATAGCTGAAATTGGTCATTGCTGTATTGTTTTGATTAATGTTCATTGATGGGAAAATGGTTCCACCGAGTATTAACAACCTGAGTATGTATATATTTCGATTTTATCGCAACATTTATATGACAGAAGACGTGTGTAAAAAATATATGTTAATATAATTGAAAATAAACTGCTTGCACCATGTACGTTTTAGAAAATATTTGCCACAATTTTTTTTTTATTTAAAATGTAGATAAATTCCTATTTTTTATATTTAGGATACAAATTGTGAGTAAAAAAATTAGAAGAAATTAAGCTATAGGCAAAGCATTCTATCGAAAAGCAATTCTGTTATATTTTTCTATATTTTATTTATATGAATTTTTTGAATTAAGTAGTAACTAAAACTCATATTAAATTGCGGTGTACAAAATAATTGCGTTTGGAAATAAAATTTAATCTTCAAAGTAATTGTGTTGAATGAATTTTTAATTATGTACTTAAAATCACCTTTAAATCTTTGGAAATTGATACAATTTTGATCACGGTTGCCACTTACTCATTTTATTTTGTACAAATATTTACAAAAAATGTACCAAATGGGGGGAAAATGTACCAATATAATAAATAACATTAATAGTTATTTATTAAGGACGTAGTCTGGTGCTCGAGTTTTAAAAACTCGACTATTTTTTGAAATGCATTTCGAAAGTACAATATATTGAAAGTATACTGTAAAAATTTCAGACCAAAACTCAAAATATTAACTAAGTTATAGCTCATAGTCTAGAGCGCCTGATGTGAAACTTTATCTGTTGTTAAAACTTAAAAAGCGATTTTCTCGAAACAACGTTTTATTGAACGGCTCAGGGGTCTGAGGGAATTCTATCGAACCGATTGGGCTGAACTTTTAATGTGTTATTTTATACACCAATGGCTCTCGCAGGTAGTAGAATTGTATATTTTTAATCATTCTTTCCTATTTTTACGATTTTCAGCAAAAAAAAACGCGATTAAAAAAAAATGTCTGGAAGCCCGCCACTTTGTTATTTTTTAATCCAAATGTTTGAATCTTCTACCTGCTAGAATGACAAGCCTACAGAACAATAATCTATTTAAATTTTTTGTTTAAGAAGACTTTGAGTACTGTAATCACCCGGTGCAGCCCACACCTTTTTTTTAGGTGCCCACTTTGGCCGTAAAAAACACTACAAAAATATCGTAAAATAAATTCCAAAAACAATTTTTTATATAGTTAAAGATGCCAATAATAACATATAAAAAATGAAATGATTGTATTTTATTTTGTTATAATAAAAAATTCCCGAAATAACCTTAAAAATTAGGCCGGAACACCAGACTACATCCTTTATAAAAAGTAACACACTAATTGAAATATATTTTGTATATTAAAAACAGTTTTTGGCCGACTAGATATAATGAGACTCTCAACATCCGACACACAATTTTATTGAAAACATATATTATATATATGTATATTTAAATTTTACATTTTTTAACAAAAAATATTTTGAACATAAGTTTACAATTCTTAATTATTATAAAAACTAACTTTGCCCACAGAATATACCAATGTACCAAAAGTAGCAAAATAGAAAAAAATGTACCAGGTTTGGTAGAAATGTAAAAAAGTGGCAACTGTGATTTTGACTGCCATAACCAGTGGATCAGCGGCAAAGTAAAATATTTAACGGAATCAAATTCGCAAATTATGATAAACAAGAAACCGCAATTTCTTCTTTTTTTTTTGTTTACATCAGGAATTTACTGTAAAAAGACTTCCTGACAGCAACTTTTAGCAATTTTCTGGCAGATGTAAACTCCGCCTTACACAAACAAAGCAGTATGTTTTTGTAATGTTGTACTTGATGTAACGCTACAACCACCTCTTACAATTACATTATGATTGGTTTGAAGCGAATGCAGAGTCTTAAGAACTTTAAGCTCTTTGTAGTGTCTTCTGTGTTTTGTCCGTTTTTAGGCGGGGTTAACATCAGCTAGAAAATTGCCGCAAGTTACTCTCAGAAAGTCTCTTTTAGAGTAAATTACCGATGTAAACAAAAAAGAAAAGAAACTTGCGGTTTTTCGTTTAAAGCAATTTACTTTCGAAAAAACTTTCTGGAAGAAATTGCAGACATTTTCCTGTAGATGTAAACTCCGCCTTCGATATAATGGAAGAATAGCTGGGAGCTGAAAATTGAGTGGAAGCTTCAGATGATTGTGATCGGAGAATTTTTTTAGCTTCGCGTACAAAGCATTGTTTTTGTGTTTTGATTTTTAGAACTCTTTTTGTTGTTGATATTTTTTCCAATCTCTAGACGAAGAAAGGGCGTTGCCCGAAAGTATGCTTTATTATAATTATTATTGTATATGTAAATAAAGTAATAGAGTGCCGTAGCTGGGGGGGACAGGGTTCTGATCCCCCGTATGTATGTATATTATGTATTGATCATATTGAATTTTTATTTCGGTTTAAATAAATGAATTATTTTAACCCCTCAAGCACTTTTTTGTTATTTATATCAATCTCTTATATACTATTATTTCGTTTCGAATAGACGAAACACTTTTTCTTGTGGGATTCTCTAAAATTTTTTTTTCTGGCTACAGCTTTGGTTGCAATTGCCTTTTCAAGGTGTACATGCTTTTATGGTTAAAATAACGAGCTTTAGGGCATAAGATAAAAAACAACAGGGAGGTTTTAGGGAAATGTGTCATAGTCTTATGGTCGAAATGTGTGATATGATCATAAAAATCTTACATTTATATGAAAATATTAAAAATTGCATATAAAGTAATTGAATTGAGTTTGACTTTATATGAAAACGTTTACATTTACATTAATATATTAAAAATCACACATAAAAACTAAATGTTTTATATAAAGTGAAATCGTTTCATATAACAATAATATTTTTGACTTTATACGAAAATACTAACATTTTATAAAATTGTAAGTAATTGAAAAGTTGCGCACGAAATAAATATTTTGAAAAATGTCTTCAGTTTCTCTAAAGTTTATTTGTCTATATTCGGTGATTGAGTTCGCGGCCTAACGGGCTCAGTTCGCTATGGCATAAAGTTCCGACATGCAACATATGGGTCCACCGCCCACAATTTCATTTGAATTGATAGACAAACTATAGCAGATGACTGATCAATTTTTAGTTTAATGTTTTATGTACAACTTTTCAATTACTTGATAATTTTGAAAATTAATGAAATGAAACTATTTGCCTTTATATAAAAAATCTTACATTGAAATGAAAATATTAAAACTTGCATATTAAGTCAAAATTATTCTTATAAAGTGAAATAATTTCAATATGACTATAACATTTTTGACTTTGTATGAAAATATTAAATATTCCAAATTACTAAGTAATTGAAAAGTTGCACACGGAACAAATATTTTGAAAAATGTCTTCAGTTTCTCTAAAGTTTATTTGTCTATATTCGGTGATTGAGTTCGCGGCCTAACGGGCTCAGTTCGCTATGGCATAAAGTTCCGACATGCAACATATGGGTCCACCGCCCACAATTTCATTTGAATTGATAGACAAACTATAGACGATAACTGATCAATTTTTAATTTAGTGTTTTATGTGCAATTTTTCAATTACTTGGTAATTTTGAAAATTGTAATATTTTTATATAAAGTTTAAGCTTTTATAATTAAATGAGAATATTTTATTTTATTTGAAAAATTTTATATTGAAATGAAGTTATTAAAAATTGCATATAAAGTCAAAATGTTTTATATAAAGTGAAATAGTTTCATATAACAGTAATATTTTGACTTTGTATGAAAATACTAAAATTTTATAAAATTCTAAGCAATTGAAAAGTTGCACACGGAACAAATATTTTGAAAAATGTCTTCAGTTTCTCTAAAGTTTGTTTGTCTATATTCGGTGATTGAGTTCGCGGCCTAACGGGCTCAGTTCGCTATGGCATAAAGTTCCGACATGCAACATATGGGTCCACCGCCCACAATTTCATTTGAATTGATAGACAAACTATAGACGATAACTGATCAATTTTTAATTTAGTGTTTTATGTGCAATTTTTTAATTACTTGGTAATTTTGAAAATTGTAATATTTTTATATAAAGTTTAAACTTTTATAATTAAATGAAAATATTTTATTTTATTTGAAAAATTTTATATTGAAATGAAAATATTAAAAATTGCATATAGTGTCTTGTATGAAAATACTAAAATTTTATAAGATTCCAAGCAATTGAAAAGTTGCACACGAAACAAATATTTTGAATATTGTTTCCGGTTTCTCTAAAGTTTGTTTGTCTATATTCGGTGATTGAGTTTGCGGCCTAACGGGCTCAGTTCGCTATGGCATAAAGTTCCGACATGCAACATATGGGTCCACCGCCTACAATTTCGTTTGAATTGATAGACAAATAATAGCAGATGACTGATCAATTTTAGTTTAGTGTTTTATGTGCAACTTTTCAATTACTTGGTCATTTCGAAAATGTTAATATTTTCATATAAAGTCTAAACTTTTATAATTATATGAAAATAATTGATTTTATATGAAAAATTTTACATTGAAATTAAATTTTTAATCTTTCTCACACGTATGCAACCACTTTCACATTTTCATACAAATGAACAATTTTTATGGTTGTAACCAAATGAATGTGGTATTAGATGCCATAACAATGTCTCCACCCAAAAGTAGTACGGTTCTCAACTTTTTCGAAAAAACAATTGTATAGGATAAGAAATTCACCAATAAAATTTCCCACGAAAATAGCATAGCTTCCAACCATTGTCGAAATGGTTGCATTACAGAATAAAAGTTTCCACCTAAAAGTAGTAAGGTTCACAACTTTTTCGAAAATACAGTTGTATAGGATAAGAAATTCACCAATAAAATTTCACCACGAAAAAAAGCATAGTTTCCAACCATAGTCGAAATGGTTGCATTACAGAATAAAAACTTGGCAGCTTTCGCACAAATAATAGATGTCACTGTTTATAGATTTTGAGAGCTAGATGGCGGTATAATCCAGATATTCTATCGGACAAAAGATGGCGCTAACAAAAAGGTTTAAATGTAGGATAAAAAATTTAATAGTTCCAACAAAAATAATAGATGACCCTGTTTAGAAATTTTAAAGTACAAGATGGCGATAAAAACAGCTACACTATAGGATAAAAGATGGCGCTAAAAACCAGATCATTCATTGGATGAAAATTTAATAGGTTAAACAAACATAATGGCTGACACAGTTTAGAGATTTTGAAGTACAAGATGGCGCTAAAAAACGGAAACATTATAGGATAAAAGATGGCGCGCAAAACGGATCATTTGTAGGATAAAACTCAATAGTTGCAACAAAAATAATAGAAGGCACTGTCTAGAGATTCTGTAGTACAAGATGGCGCTAAAAGAAAGGAATCAGGAGCGTGATTTTTTTTGGATAGGATTTTAGGGTGCGGATTCAGGAGCGGGATTCAGGAGCGTGATTTTTTTTGGATAGGATTTTAGGGTGCGGATTCAGGAGCGGGATTCAGGAGCGTGATTTTTTTTGGATAGGATTTTAGGGTGCGGATTCAGGAGCGGGATTCAGGAGCGTGATTTTTTTTGGATAGGATTTTAGGGTGCGGATTCAGGAGCGGGATTCAGGAGCGTGATTTTTTTTGGATAGGATTTTAGGGTGCGGATTCAGGAGCGGGATTCAGGAGCGTGATTTTTTTTGGATAGGATTTTAGGGTGCGGATTCAGGAGCGGGATTCAGGAGCGTGATTTTTTTTGGATAGGATTTTAGGGTGCGGATTCAGGAGCGGGATTCAGGAGCGTGATTTTTTTTGGATAGGATTTTAGGGTGCGGATTCAGGAGCGGGATTCAGGAGCGTGATTTTTTTTGGATAGGATTTTAGGGTGCGGATTCAGGAGCGGGATTCAGGAGCGTGATTTTTTTTGGATAGGATTTTAGGGTGCGGATTCAGGAGCGGGATTCAGGAGCGTGATTTTTTTTGGATAGGATTTTAGGGTGCGGATTCAGGAGCGGGATTCAGGAGCGTGATTTTTTTTGGATAGGATTTTAGGGTGCGGATTCAGGAGCGGGATTCAGGAGCGTGATTTTTTTTGGATAGGATTTTAGGGTGCGGATTCAGGAGCGGGATTCAGGAGCGTGATTTTTTTTGGATAGGATTTTAGGGTGCGGATTCAGGAGCGGGATTCAGGAGCGTGATTTTTTTTGGATAGGATTTTAGGGTGCGGATTCAGGAGCGGGATTCAGGAGCGTGATTTTTTTTGGATAGGATTTTAGGGTGCGGATTCAGGAGCGGGATTCAGGAGCGTGATTTTTTTTGGATAGGATTTTAGGGTGCGGATTCAGGAGCGGGATTCAGGAGCGTGATTTTTTTTGGATAGGATTTTAGGGTGCGGATTCAGGAGCGGGATTCAGGAGCGTGATTTTTTTTGGATAGGATTTTAGGGTGCGGATTCAGGAGCGGGATTCAGGAGCGTGATTTTTTTTGGATAGGATTTTAGGGTGCGGATTCAGGAGCGGGATTCAGGAGCGTGATTTTTTTTGGATAGGATTTTAGGGTGCGGATTCAGGAGCGGGATTCAGGAGCGTGATTTTTTTTGGATAGGATTTTAGGGTGCGGATTCAGGAGCGGGATTCAGGAGCGTGATTTTTTTTGGATAGGATTTTAGGGTGCGGATTCAGGAGCGGGATTCAGGAGCGTGATTTTTTTTGGATAGGATTTTAGGGTGCGGATTCAGGAGCGGGATTCAGGAGCGTGATTTTTTTTGGATAGGATTTTAGGGTGCGGATTCAGGAGCGGGATTCAGGAGCGTGATTTTTTTTGGATAGGATTTTAGGGTGCGGATTCAGGAGCGGGATTCAGGAGCGTGATTTTTTTTGGATAGGATTTTAGGGTGCGGATTCAGGAGCGGGATTCAGGAGCGTGATTTTTTTTGGATAGGATTTTAGGGTGCGGATTCAGGAGCGGGATTCAGGAGCGTGATTTTTTTTGGATAGGATTTTAGGGTGCGGATTCAGGAGCGGGATTCAGGAGCGTGATTTTTTTTGGATAGGATTTTAGGGTGCGGATTCAGGAGCGGGATTCAGGAGCGTGATTTTTTTTGGATAGGATTTTAGGGTGCGGATTCAGGAGCGGGATTCAGGAGCGTGATTTTTTTTGGATAGGATTTTAGGGTGCGGATTCAGGAGCGGGATTCAGGAGCGTGATTTTTTTTGGATAGGATTTTAGGGTGCGGATTCAGGAGCGGGATTCAGGAGCGTGATTTTTTTTGGATAGGATTTTAGGGTGCGGATTCAGGAGCGGGATTCAGGAGCGTGATTTTTTTTGGATAGGATTTTAGGGTGCGGATTCAGGAGCGGGATTCAGGAGCGTGATTTTTTTTGGATAGGATTTTAGGGTGCGGATTCAGGAGCGGGATTCAGGAGCGTGATTTTTTTTGGATAGGATTTTAGGGTGCGGATTCAGGAGCGGGATTCAGGAGCGTGATTTTTTTTGGATAGGATTTTAGGGTGCGGATTCAGGAGCGGGATTCAGGAGCGTGATTTTTTTTGGATAGGATTTTAGGGTGCGGATTCAGGAGCGGGATTCAGGAGCGTGATTTTTTTTGGATAGGATTTTAGGGTGCGGATTCAGGAGCGGGATTCAGGAGCGTGATTTTTTTTGGATAGGATTTTAGGGTGCGGATTCAGGAGCGGGATTCAGGAGCGTGATTTTTTTTGGATAGGATTTTAGGGTGCGGATTCAGGAGCGGGATTCAGGAGCGTGATTTTTTTTGGATAGGATTTTAGGGTGCGGATTCAGGAGCGGGATTCAGGAGCGTGATTTTTTTTGGATAGGATTTTAGGGTGCGGATTCAGGAGCGGGATTCAGGAGCGTGATTTTTTTTGGATAGGATTTTAGGGTGCGGATTCAGGAGCGGGATTCAGGAGCGTGATTTTTTTTGGATAGGATTTTAGGGTGCGGATTCAGGAGCGGGATTCAGGAGCGTGATTTTTTTTGGATAGGATTTTAGGGTGCGGATTCAGGAGCGGGATTCAGGAGCGTGATTTTTTTTGGATAGGATTTTAGGGTGCGGATTCAGGAGCGGGATTCAGGAGCGTGATTTTTTTTGGATAGGATTTTAGGGTGCGGATTCAGGAGCGGGATTCAGGAGCGTGATTTTTTTTGGATAGGATTTTAGGGTGCGGATTCAGGAGCGGGATTCAGGAGCGTGATTTTTTTTGGATAGGATTTTAGGGTGCGGATTCAGGAGCGGGATTCAGGAGCGTGATTTTTTTTGGATAGGATTTTAGGGTGCGGATTCAGGAGCGGGATTCAGGAGCGTGATTTTTTTTGGATAGGATTTTAGGGTGCGGATTCAGGAGCGGGATTCAGGAGCGTGATTTTTTTTGGATAGGATTTTAGGGTGCGGATTCAGGAGCGGGATTCAGGAGCGTGATTTTTTTTGGATAGGATTTTAGGGTGCGGATTCAGGAGCGGGATTCAGGAGCGTGATTTTTTTTGGATAGGATTTTAGGGTGCGGATTCAGGAGCGGGATTCAGGAGCGTGATTTTTTTTGGATAGGATTTTAGGGTGCGGATTCAGGAGCGGGATTCAGGAGCGTGATTTTTTTTGGATAGGATTTTAGGGTGCGGATTCAGGAGCGGGATTCAGGAGCGTGATTTTTTTTGGATAGGATTTTAGGGTGCGGATTCAGGAGCGGGATTCAGGAGCGTGATTTTTTTTGGATAGGATTTTAGGGTGCGGATTCAGGAGCGGGATTCAGGAGCGTGATTTTTTTTGGATAGGATTTTAGGGTGCGGATTCAGGAGCGGGATTCAGGAGCGTGATTTTTTTTGGATAGGATTTTAGGGTGCGGATTCAGGAGCGGGATTCAGGAGCGTGATTTTTTTTGGATAGGATTTTAGGGTGCGGATTCAGGAGCGGGATTCAGGAGCGTGATTTTTTTTGGATAGGATTTTAGGGTGCGGATTCAGGAGCGGGATTCAGGAGCGTGATTTTTTTTGGATAGGATTTTAGGGTGCGGATTCAGGAGCGGGATTCAGGAGCGTGATTTTTTTTGGATAGGATTTTAGGGTGCGGATTCAGGAGCGGGATTCAGGAGCGTGATTTTTTTTGGATAGGATTTTAGGGTGCGGATTCAGGAGCGGGATTCAGGAGCGTGATTTTTTTTGGATAGGATTTTAGGGTGCGGATTCAGGAGCGGGATTCAGGAGCGTGATTTTTTTTGGATAGGATTTTAGGGTGCGGATTCAGGAGCGGGATTCAGGAGCGTGATTTTTTTTGGATAGGATTTTAGGGTGCGGATTCAGGAGCGGGATTCAGGAGCGTGATTTTTTTTGGATAGGATTTTAGGGTGCGGATTCAGGAGCGGGATTCAGGAGCGTGATTTTTTTTGGATAGGATTTTAGGGTGCGGATTCAGGAGCGGGATTCAGGAGCGTGATTTTTTTTGGATAGGATTTTAGGGTGCGGATTCAGGAGCGGGATTCAGGAGCGTGATTTTTTTTGGATAGGATTTTAGGGTGCGGATTCAGGAGCGGGATTCAGGAGCGTGATTTTTTTTGGATAGGATTTTAGGGTGCGGATTCAGGAGCGGGATTCAGGAGCGTGATTTTTTTTGGATAGGATTTTAGGGTGCGGATTCAGGAGCGGGATTCAGGAGCGTGATTTTTTTTGGATAGGATTTTAGGGTGCGGATTCAGGAGCGGGATTCAGGAGCGTGATTTTTTTTGGATAGGATTTTAGGGTGCGGATTCAGGAGCGGGATTCAGGAGCGTGATTTTTTTTGGATAGGATTTTAGGGTGCGGATTCAGGAGCGGGATTCAGGAGCGTGATTTTTTTTGGATAGGATTTTAGGGTGCGGATTCAGGAGCGGGATTCAGGAGCGTGATTTTTTTTGGATAGGATTTTAGGGTGCGGATTCAGGAGCGGGATTCAGGAGCGTGATTTTTTTTGGATAGGATTTTAGGGTGCGGATTCAGGAGCGGGATTCAGGAGCGTGATTTTTTTTGGATAGGATTTTAGGGTGCGGATTCAGGAGCGGGATTCAGGAGCGTGATTTTTTTTGGATAGGATTTTAGGGTGCGGATTCAGGAGCGGGATTCAGGAGCGTGATTTTTTTTGGATAGGATTTTAGGGTGCGGATTCAGGAGCGGGATTCAGGAGCGTGATTTTTTTTGGATAGGATTTTAGGGTGCGGATTCAGGAGCGGGATTCAGGAGCGTGATTTTTTTTGGATAGGATTTTAGGGTGCGGATTCAGGAGCGGGATTCAGGAGCGTGATTTTTTTTGGATAGGATTTTAGGGTGCGGATTCAGGAGCGGGATTCAGGAGCGTGATTTTTTTTGGATAGGATTTTAGGGTGCGGATTCAGGAGCGGGATTCAGGAGCGTGATTTTTTTTGGATAGGATTTTAGGGTGCGGATTCAGGAGCGGGATTCAGGAGCGTGATTTTTTTTGGATAGGATTTTAGGGTGCGGATTCAGGAGCGGGATTCAGGAGCGTGATTTTTTTTGGATAGGATTTTAGGGTGCGGATTCAGGAGCGGGATTCAGGAGCGTGATTTTTTTTGGATAGGATTTTAGGGTGCGGATTCAGGAGCGGGATTCAGGAGCGTGATTTTTTTTGGATAGGATTTTAGGGTGCGGATTCAGGAGCGGGATTCAGGAGCGTGATTTTTTTTGGATAGGATTTTAGGGTGCGGATTCAGGAGCGGGATTCAGGAGCGTGATTTTTTTTGGATAGGATTTTAGGGTGCGGATTCAGGAGCGGGATTCAGGAGCGTGATTTTTTTTGGATAGGATTTTAGGGTGCGGATTCAGGAGCGGGATTCAGGAGCGTGATTTTTTTTGGATAGGATTTTAGGGTGCGGATTCAGGAGCGGGATTCAGGAGCGTGATTTTTTTTGGATAGGATTTTAGGGTGCGGATTCAGGAGCGGGATTCAGGAGCGTGATTTTTTTTGGATAGGATTTTAGGGTGCGGATTCAGGAGCGGGATTCAGGAGCGTGATTTTTTTTGGATAGGATTTTAGGGTGCGGATTCAGGAGCGGGATTCAGGAGCGTGATTTTTTTTGGATAGGATTTTAGGGTGCGGATTCAGGAGCGGGATTCAGGAGCGTGATTTTTTTTGGATAGGATTTTAGGGTGCGGATTCAGGAGCGGGATTCAGGAGCGTGATTTTTTTTGGATAGGATTTTAGGGTGCGGATTCAGGAGCGGGATTCAGGAGCGTGATTTTTTTTGGATAGGATTTTAGGGTGCGGATTCAGGAGCGGGATTCAGGAGCGTGATTTTTTTTGGATAGGATTTTAGGGTGCGGATTCAGGAGCGGGATTCAGGAGCGTGATTTTTTTTGGATAGGATTTTAGGGTGCGGATTCAGGAGCGGGATTCAGGAGCGTGATTTTTTTTGGATAGGATTTTAGGGTGCGGATTCAGGAGCGGGATTCAGGAGCGTGATTTTTTTTGGATAGGATTTTAGGGTGCGGATTCAGGAGCGGGATTCAGGAGCGTGATTTTTTTTGGATAGGATTTTAGGGTGCGGATTCAGGAGCGGGATTCAGGAGCGTGATTTTTTTTGGATAGGATTTTAGGGTGCGGATTCAGGAGCGGGATTCAGGAGCGTGATTTTTTTTGGATAGGATTTTAGGGTGCGGATTCAGGAGCGGGATTCAGGAGCGTGATTTTTTTTGGATAGGATTTTAGGGTGCGGATTCAGGAGCGGGATTCAGGAGCGTGATTTTTTTTGGATAGGATTTTAGGGTGCGGATTCAGGAGCGGGATTCAGGAGCGTGATTTTTTTTGGATAGGATTTTAGGGTGCGGATTCAGGAGCGGGATTCAGGAGCGTGATTTTTTTTGGATAGGATTTTAGGGTGCGGATTCAGGAGCGGGATTCAGGAGCGTGATTTTTTTTGGATAGGATTTTAGGGTGCGGATTCAGGAGCGGGATTCAGGAGCGTGATTTTTTTTGGATAGGATTTTAGGGTGCGGATTCAGGAGCGGGATTCAGGAGCGTGATTTTTTTTGGATAGGATTTTAGGGTGCGGATTCAGGAGCGGGATTCAGGAGCGTGATTTTTTTTGGATAGGATTTTAGGGTGCGGATTCAGGAGCGGGATTCAGGAGCGTGATTTTTTTTGGATAGGATTTTAGGGTGCGGATTCAGGAGCGGGATTCAGGAGCGTGATTTTTTTTGGATAGGATTTTAGGGTGCGGATTCAGGAGCGGGATTCAGGAGCGTGATTTTTTTTGGATAGGATTTTAGGGTGCGGATTCAGGAGCGGGATTCAGGAGCGTGATTTTTTTTGGATAGGATTTTAGGGTGCGGATTCAGGAGCGGGATTCAGGAGCGTGATTTTTTTTGGATAGGATTTTAGGGTGCGGATTCAGGAGCGGGATTCAGGAGCGTGATTTTTTTTGGATAGGATTTTAGGGTGCGGATTCAGGAGCGGGATTCAGGAGCGTGATTTTTTTTGGATAGGATTTTAGGGTGCGGATTCAGGAGCGGGATTCAGGAGCGTGATTTTTTTTGGATAGGATTTTAGGGTGCGGATTCAGGAGCGGGATTCAGGAGCGTGATTTTTTTTGGATAGGATTTTAGGGTGCGGATTCAGGAGCGGGATTCAGGAGCGTGATTTTTTTTGGATAGGATTTTAGGGTGCGGATTCAGGAGCGGGATTCAGGAGCGTGATTTTTTTTGGATAGGATTTTAGGGTGCGGATTCAGGAGCGGGATTCAGGAGCGTGATTTTTTTTGGATAGGATTTTAGGGTGCGGATTCAGGAGCGGGATTCAGGAGCGTGATTTTTTTTGGATAGGATTTTAGGGTGCGGATTCAGGAGCGGGATTCAGGAGCGTGATTTTTTTTGGATAGGATTTTAGGGTGCGGATTCAGGAGCGGGATTCAGGAGCGTGATTTTTTTTGGATAGGATTTTAGGGTGCGGATTCAGGAGCGGGATTCAGGAGCGTGATTTTTTTTGGATAGGATTTTAGGGTGCGGATTCAGGAGCGGGATTCAGGAGCGTGATTTTTTTTGGATAGGATTTTAGGGTGCGGATTCAGGAGCGGGATTCAGGAGCGTGATTTTTTTTGGATAGGATTTTAGGGTGCGGATTCAGGAGCGGGATTCAGGAGCGTGATTTTTTTTGGATAGGATTTTAGGGTGCGGATTCAGGAGCGGGATTCAGGAGCGTGATTTTTTTTGGATAGGATTTTAGGGTGCGGATTCAGGAGCGGGATTCAGGAGCGTGATTTTTTTTGGATAGGATTTTAGGGTGCGGATTCAGGAGCGGGATTCAGGAGCGTGATTTTTTTTGGATAGGATTTTAGGGTGCGGATTCAGGAGCGGGATTCAGGAGCGTGATTTTTTTTGGATAGGATTTTAGGGTGCGGATTCAGGAGCGGGATTCAGGAGCGTGATTTTTTTGGATAGGATTTTAGGGTGCGGATTCAGGAGCGGGATTCAGGAGCGTGATTTTTTTTGGATAGGATTTTAGGGTGCGGATTCAGGAGCGGGATTCAGGAGCGTGATTTTTTTTGGATAGGATTTTAGGGTGCGGATTCAGGAGCGGGATTCAGGAGCGTGATTTTTTTTGGATAGGATTTTAGGGTGCGGATTCAGGAGCGGGATTCAGGAGCGTGATTTTTTTTGGATAGGATTTTAGGGTGCGGATTCAGGAGCGGGATTCAGGAGCGTGATTTTTTTTGGATAGGATTTTAGGGTGCGGATTCAGGAGCGGGATTCAGGAGCGTGATTTTTTTTGGATAGGATTTTAGGGTGCGGATTCAGGAGCGGGATTCAGGAGCGTGATTTTTTTTGGATAGGATTTTAGGGTGCGGATTCAGGAGCGGGATTCAGGAGCGTGATTTTTTTTGGATAGGATTTTAGGGTGCGGATTCAGGAGCGGGATTCAGGAGCGTGATTTTTTTTGGATAGGATTTTAGGGTGCGGATTCAGGAGCGGGATTCAGGAGCGTGATTTTTTTTGGATAGGATTTTAGGGTGCGGATTCAGGAGCGGGATTCAGGAGCGTGATTTTTTTTGGATAGGATTTTAGGGTGCGGATTCAGGAGCGGGATTCAGGAGCGTGATTTTTTTTGGATAGGATTTTAGGGTGCGGATTCAGGAGCGGGATTCAGGAGCGTGATTTTTTTTGGATAAGGATTTTAGGGTGCGGATTCAGGAGCGGGATTCAGGAGCGTGATTTTTTTTGGATAGGATTTTAGGGTGCGGATTCAGGAGCGGGATTCAGGAGCGTGATTTTTTTTGGATAGGATTTTAGGGTGCGGATTCAGGAGCGGGATTCAGGAGCGTGATTTTTTTTGGATAGGATTTTAGGGTGCGGATTCAGGAGCGGGATTCAGGAGCGTGATTTTTTTTGGATAGGATTTTAGGGTGCGGATTCAGGAGCGGGATTCAGGAGCGTGATTTTTTTTGGATAGGATTTTAGGGTGCGGATTCAGGAGCGGGATTCAGGAGCGTGATTTTTTTTGGATAGGATTTTAGGGTGCGGATTCAGGAGCGGGATTCAGGAGCGTGATTTTTTTTGGATAGGATTTTAGGGTGCGGATTCAGGAGCGGGATTCAGGAGCGTGATTTTTTTTGGATAGGATTTTAGGGTGCGGATTCAGGAGCGGGATTCAGGAGCGTGATTTTTTTTGGATAGGATTTTAGGGTGCGGATTCAGGAGCGGGATTCAGGAGCGTGATTTTTTTTGGATAGGATTTTAGGGTGCGGATTCAGGAGCGGGATTCAGGAGCGTGATTTTTTTTGGATAGGATTTTAGGGTGCGGATTCAGGAGCGGGATTCAGGAGCGTGATTTTTTTTGGATAGGATTTTAGGGTGCGGATTCAGGAGCGGGATTCAGGAGCGTGATTTTTTTTGGATAGGATTTTAGGGTGCGGATTCAGGAGCGGGATTCAGGAGCGTGATTTTTTTTGGATAGGATTTTAGGGTGCGGATTCAGGAGCGGGATTCAGGAGCGTGATTTTTTTTGGATAGGATTTTAGGGTGCGGATTCAGGAGCGGGATTCAGGAGCGTGATTTTTTTTGGATAGGATTTTAGGGTGCGGATTCAGGAGCGGGATTCAGGAGCGTGATTTTTTTTGGATAGGATTTTAGGGTGCGGATTCAGGAGCGGGATTCAGGAGCGTGATTTTTTTTGGATAGGATTTTAGGGTGCGGATTCAGGAGCGGGATTCAGGAGCGTGATTTTTTTTGGATAGGATTTTAGGGTGCGGATTCAGGAGCGGGATTCAGGAGCGTGATTTTTTTTGGATAGGATTTTAGGGTGCGGATTCAGGAGCGGGATTCAGGAGCGTGATTTTTTTTGGATAGGATTTTAGGGTGCGGATTCAGGAGCGGGATTCAGGAGCGTGATTTTTTTTGGATAGGATTTTAGGGTGCGGATTCAGGAGCGGGATTCAGGAGCGTGATTTTTTTTGGATAGGATTTTAGGGTGCGGATTCAGGAGCGGGATTCAGGAGCGTGATTTTTTTTGGATAGGATTTTAGGGTGCGGATTCAGGAGCGGGATTCAGGAGCGTGATTTTTTTTGGATAGGATTTTAGGGTGCGGATTCAGGAGCGGGATTCAGGAGCGTGATTTTTTTTGGATAGGATTTTAGGGTGCGGATTCAGGAGCGGGATTCAGGAGCGTGATTTTTTTTGGATAGGATTTTAGGGTGCGGATTCAGGAGCGGGATTCAGGAGCGTGATTTTTTTTGGATAGGATTTTAGGGTGCGGATTCAGGAGCGGGATTCAGGAGCGTGATTTTTTTTGGATAGGATTTTAGGGTGCGGATTCAGGAGCGGGATTCAGGAGCGTGATTTTTTTTGGATAGGATTTTAGGGTGCGGATTCAGGAGCGGGATTCAGGAGCGTGATTTTTTT